>OY728132.1:734237702-735546239 GCA_963277665.1 Viscum album | reverse complement strand
TAGTTAGTCCACCCACATAGCCAATTCAACTAGTCATGAGAACAAAAAACTGACCATGCAAACCAAACAAATGAACAACCTATATACCACATGAACCAAAATAGATTTTGCTAATATACTACATGACCAAACTACCTAACTCACAATCAAATGACTGACCATGCCAACTAACAACATGATCAACCTACCAGCCACATGAATAAACAAATGATTATGTCAACCACTTGAAAGACCAAAAAAATGGAAACAATAATGGAACTCAGAAGAACAAGATGGAAATCCTCCTAACACCTAATTAACTCCACCAATTATTAGAAAACAAAATGGAAAAGGATTTAGGAATCCATTACCATACTAATTGAAAATTGGGTGTGCAACAATTTGGTGAGTATTTGAAACAATGGTGTTTAACAAGTTGTAATGACTTGTGTCTATTATGGGGAATCCATATTTGGGTGTCTAATCCAGGTTTATAGATGTATGATTTTATTTTATAATTTTAAAATATTATTACTTTATATTTATTTCACTTATACTGTACATAAGTTAAATATGTGACATAACATTGAGTGGATACAGAAAATATATAGGTTCAAGTGTTTTGGATAAAATGAAAAAACTCATACAAAAATAAAAAAAGATCACTAATTCACCACTTAAACCTAATAGTGATTCATAAAAATCATGAAACATCACATTATTTTTGAAAAATATTAAGAAAAAATGTGATGATAACATCTTCAGTTCTCCTCTGTGAATGCTGAGAAAAATTCACATCACATGTGGTCAATTCCACTATGACTTGGTGAAATAGTAACCAAACCCTAGCAAGAATCACATAAATCAGATCACATTAATGAGAAATAATAAAAAAGGGATAATAATATGATAACCAATACTAAAATTTTATTAAAAATAACCCTAGATCAAGGGGGGGTGAAAGATAGGGGTGGTGTTGGTTATAAGGCATTCCCCACATGTACAATGCCATCCAAAAATAATGTGGGGCTAAGAACCCATTTTAAATTAAAACCATTCTAGAAAATATTAATGTTTTAAAAAACTATTTAACATTTTGAACCACATATGAAGGGGAAAAATTCCCATTTTCCCTAAACATTTGTGTTCATAATCCTTAATTCATGATGTGAATAGCTTGCAACAATTCAATTTCATCATTACATTCACCTTCCCTTCCTCTGACGGTATCCCAAAAAACTAGGACATCCACCAAACCTATCACGACCTGTCCCTAGGGCCGGTGCCATGACTACCCCAAGCCCGCCTTCCAAAGGCCTGGGGCTGTCAACTAGAACCAAAGATGTAATTCCCTAAAACTGGAAAGGCATTGCCTTTATAACCTATGAATTCACCCAACAGGGCACACTGATGGATTCAAAACACTAAGTGAACTGTATGACAAAAGAGTGATGAAAAGTAAAAGGGGTTTGAAATACAAGCCCAACTATAGAGTTCAAGGAACTCGATGTACAAGTACAACTGAAGAGATGAAAAAAAACTACTGGGTCGTCCTCTGAGATTTCTACATGAAGGGTAGGTACATATGGCCTCTTCATCACTCTATGTTCGTCAGTCTCATCCATGTACCGACTTGTATTAAGGTCCACCTCTGGGTACCGTTCAATCCTGGTACTGTCGGCCTTTGTTAGTGTTGTCCGTTGCCTGCATCCAACACAACAAGGTGTGGGCAGAGCCAATTCAAGGGCGAGTATAACAATTCTCAGTAGGGACCCCAAAACCCTCAAGGTCTCACAAATCCACTGAAGATAAACTAGAATGAAAGAAACAATAAATAAACCTACTTAGGTATATGACCATACAAATACCTAAGATATTATATAATCCGGCTCAATCAAGAAGAAAATAAAAAAGTACTAACTCAGCTAAACCATGATATTATTCACTTTATCGAATCCTCAGCTGCTGGGGAACTCTTAGTCAATTGAGTACAGTGGGCCTGTCATGTCACATAGATTCACTTCCCACTAACCATGGACCATTGAGGTACTCCTCTAGTCATGTAATGTGGGTCTGCTGCGTCACACAAAGGTGCTCCCCATCGTGGGTCTACCGCCACACCCAGGTGCTCCCCCTCATCGCCTACAAAGGTACTTCTCCTGTCGAGTACCATGGGTCTGTCGCGTCACCATGCATGATCCTCCACTATGAGTCTGCTGCCACAACTAGGAGCTCCCCACTCGGCCATTAGAGTCTCTCTGAGTCAAACGGTCACCAGTTTTCAGGTCTCAGCCAGCAATTAGGTCTATGCACTCTGGTCACTCTTCACTGGAAGGATCAGCTCTACGATCTACTGGTCGATACTACAACTATCACGAATTCCCATGAATAAGTATCTTACTTGTATACCACGTTATAGGGGTCTCAACGCAACTGTTAGCACATCAATAGGACGCCCCACATGTCTATTATTAGCATGTTAGTCTCAGGGGCTCGGTGGGATTTGTTCTCGATCCAACCTTACTGTTCCCATCTCAATCTAAAACTCAAGTGGACTAAACTCTTGTAGACTTTATCACTCCATAATTTCCAGTGCCACTGACGCTTTGTCAAACGGAAGTCTAGTCCCAAAAATATGGCCAAAAGAGCGTAAATGGGTCGTAGTGGACCCGGGTCTGGTCCGACCCGGTCGTACCGACCCAATTTCGTTCGACCAGACCTAACCCGTTGGGTTTGTCCCGGACCGTTGGGTGGGCTAGCCCATTAGGTTTGGCCCAGGCTACCAGGCCCACCCCAGCAGGCCGAGAGGGGTCACAGAGGGAAGCAAGGTCGCAGACCGGTCATGAGGGCGCGAACCGACCACGGGTCGGCGCAAGGGTGGTTCAGCTCTGAGGGAGCCGCGAGGGGGAATATTATCCCGGAGGGTGCCATGCGGGTGTTTTGGCATAGAGGGTGCCATGATGGGGCACGACTCAAGGCGGCTCGGCCCAGATGTCATGGTCGGTTCGGCTGGGGTGCTGCGAGAGGGCAGCACTGCTGGGGTAGCTTGGGAGGTCGGCATCTCGGTTCGGCCAGCGGTAGCATGGGGAACGCTGGTCGTGCAGTCGATGGAGCCATGGGGAGGGTCGGGCGGACGGACGACAGAGCCGCAGGGCGCATAGAGCGTGCAGGTGGCTAGGCCAGGGGCTTCCGTGAGGGTGTGGGCGGCTCGGCTGGGGTTTCCCTGAGGGCCCGATGGGGCGGCTATGCCGCGGAGCAGTGCCATGTGCCATTTCCCTTATTGTGGTTGGTGGTGGTGCCGACCACCATTCTTGTGCTCCTCCTTGTAGGTTTTCATCCTTAACCCTCTCTAACAACACCAAATGAGATCAGTGGAGAGGTCGGTCCACGTTAGTTTGGCCCTCACCGTCCGCGTTTAGAGTGTTAGAAAGCTACTCTACATTAATCATGAACCAAGAATGAGGATAATAATAAAAACGATTCAAGAATTTGATAATAACCCCTACCTTGTTCATTGTTCATCGACTATGTCGCTGGGAAGAATATGGAGTTTTAGTTGTTCGTCGTGTCCGCCACACACCTCCTATCCCAAGCTCATGCGTCAGTTCATTGATGACCAAGTGGAGGGAAGGTCTGTCGTCAAAGATGTCCCACATCGGTATCCTCCACAAAGTGATTCTGAGGAAGAAGTCGAAGATGCTCCTCGCCAGCATTCTTCGTAGAGGAGGCGTTATTCGTTAGAGAATCATTCTCCCAAGAGCTCCTCCCAATTCTCTAAATCCAATCCTTTCCCCAATCGCACCATGAAGGAAAATAAACAGCCAACATGAAAAACAATTGATAGGATTTAATTTTATGTTGATGCATAAAAATAATTGATAGAATTTATTTTTATGTAGACACATTAAATTAAGTGATAGCTTTTAATTTTATGTGGACACATAAAATTAAATGATAGTATTTAATTTTATTCTGAAACATAAAATAAAATTGAAAGGATTTCATTTTACATTGACACATAAAATTAAATTAAAAACATTTAATTTTTACGTTGGCACATATAATTAATTGACGGAGTTGAGAGGATTCCCTTCCCCCCCCCCATTACGAGGGATAAACCACAGGTCGTCCCCACCACCATAACTCATGGGAGGTAAAGTTGTGGTGGTACCCACTTCTAACTTCTACATGGTTGGTTACAAAAGATAAAATAAAATAAAACATGTGTTTATTTTACTTTATTGCTTCCACGAAAAACCCAAAAACTAACTCTAACCCTTGACCAACTACCATGGAGATGAGATTCTCCTTAAGAGAATATCAGCGCTGTGAGTTCAATATGGTCCGCGAATTTTAATTTTGAACACCGGTTCAAAATTTATTAAAACCGACTCGAACTTTCACTGAACGTACCTGAACAAAACTTCAGAAATTGATTCCGGGAACACCGGGCTTCTGAATCACGCACCGTCAATTTTCACTATAACACCCCGACCCCAGCTACCCAGAGTCGGTGAATTACTTCGTAACATTGGCATGATCACAAATGATCATGTCTCTAAAGACCTATTAGTTTATTAGCATTGGAAACACTAGATACATTCATAAGTCCTTAGTTACATCTTAAAGTAAAAAAAACTACATAGTCTTCATAGTCCACACTCATATCCTCTTCTGACTATCCCTGCAGGTCATTCATAAAATACTTCTTCATATCCTGGAAAATATTAAAACATTGAAATGGGTGAGCTCAGATGCTCAGTAAGGATAACAATATTGCGGAAGCTTTCATAAATAAACATAAACATTTAAGGCAATGTATAACTAAAACAAAAGACTTTTAAACTTGAACATCAACATAATATGGAAAAAGTAAAATGAGATAATGCCATTTACTTCTTCACATGGATATTCTACTGGTCGAATAATCACATGCAATATCAATAACCACTTTCATAATTATGGAATGCATAATGCCAGACTATCATAACCACGTAGCCAAGGCCTCGTGCCAAGACCACAAATAAGATTTTGTCAAGGCCTCGTGCCAAAACACTAGTTTGTCTCATGAGACCTGCCGATGCATCGAGGAGCT
The DNA here is from genome assembly GCA_963277665.1 of Viscum album. NCBI lineage: Eukaryota > Viridiplantae > Streptophyta > Magnoliopsida > Santalales > Viscaceae > Viscum > Viscum album. Next base: position 735,541,165 of record OY728132.1, on the reverse strand, counting down.
ATAACGGGCTCCACCCATCACTTATTAAGTCCAATTCATTCCTCATATGAATAGGTTTAAACATATCATAAACCATAACATAATCGTATCACATAAAACATGAATAAAGGAAACATAACATTTCCACATTTCAATAAGATATTAGTACAACACATTGATATAATAAAAACTCATTCAAAACCATTTTCCATACCAAAATAAAAGAAAATTATAATTTTGTATTTATTTTTCATTTTAAAAAGAGGTGTGGCTTGTAGAGGAAGCCGAAACACAAATAATAGTCACGGCGGCGGGGAAGTCGTTGTCGCCGCATAAGTACGGAAAGAAAAACATTCCCTTTTTTTCGTTTAGTAAAACGCTTCGTATAAAAAAGATTCCTTTTGAATAAACGTAAATGTCAAAGGGGTTTATACACCGTATAAAAGAAAGTTGTGTATAAAACCAAATATGCCTCAATGAAAGGGGATTGAGACGAAGTCCTTAAAAATATCATTTTTAAAATAAAATAGAATTATTATGTTTATTCACTATAGGTACACATAAAGAAAGTAAAAATACAAAATAGGACATAATAATATCATGACATAATTTGAATGTAGGAGATTAACCCAAGGAATGGAAGTTGGGTTAAGAAATTCCCTTACCTTGCGTCTTGTCCTGAATCGACCGTTATTTAACCTCCTGAATAATAAACTAGAGTTAATTTATATTTACTTAAGAACCTTTTTCATGTTAATTATTCCTTTTATATCACTTATTACCATGTTATGAACATTATGTAATTATTTAAGTTCATAACGGTCGTTTTGTCGATCATTGGTACTTGAGTCAAAAATAAAATTCTTATAATTACAAGTTGTTCATGTGGTGAAATATCCATTATATCCAAGATTATATTCATGATGTATATATCATATATATCATATATATATATAGTATATACATTCATTTATAATATTACGTAACATTTAGAAGTAAGAAATGAAATGCACCGTTCATGGAGACGGTAAGCTGTATGTACGCATGAACACTACTTTCATTTTTATTTAGTATTTAATGGAATGAAATCATAATGGTATAAATGTATAACATAATTCCAGTATAATATAGTGTATAATACAATTTACTCCATCCTTTATACATCCCACATATGGCATTAACGATTCAAATCACTTTGAGGGGGCGGTAGTCCGCACTTCCTAAAATGAAATTATCGCGTTTACCCATAATGGAAATCATAAAGTATGCCATAAATGAGAAATACAGAAGAATAAGTAAAACATAAAGATATTATATATCATATATAAATATAGTGACATCTTAATGGACACCTTTTAAGGTGTTATATGAGTGTTGAACAATCATCGTTTCGGGAGGCCGAAATTCGCCATCCACAGAAACAGAATGTTCATTAACCATTAGATGTAGGTGTGTGTAAGTGTAGCTCGAATAAATCTTATAAAAACATCCTACTATATTTAGGATAATGTTTTTGTTACAAAAGAAATGAATAAAAAGAGTTTAAGGGGTTGGAGAAGCTAAATAATACAAAACAACATTAGAGAAGACATTACCTAAAAATCGGGTAACTCTTTTTGATTTGAGCCAAAGGCTTCCTTGGGAAGAATTCTGCCCAATGTGAGGCTTCTAGGAGTAAGGGAGGCAAGTTGGAAGGGTGTTTGGGAAGAATTTGGCCGAGCCAAATGGCTTGAAAGTGTGAATGAGGTGGTAGAGGTGGGGGCCTTTTATAAGAGGAGAGGAGGGTCACTCTTGGAAAGTAAGGGAATTTTACATTATTATACAATGCTTTTTGGATTCTAAAGGTCCCACACTTATATAATTCGTGTATAAGGTGATAAGGGTTTGAAAGCTACCCATCCAATATAATTTGGACCAGTTTAAGCCTTGGATTGTACATTATCTTTTCATTTTATTAAAATCGTTAAATAATGAGGTCATCACTGCATCATAATGATGTCATAAATAGTTTAATTTATTTAATGTCTAAAAATTATAAAAAAAATTCTATGATGTAGGAAATATATTTATCTTTAAAATGAATATTTATAGTAAAAAATATGACTTGTATAACCCCATGTAAAAATTGTTTTAGTAAAACATTTCATGTTTGTGTCATTTTTTTACTTTAACATTAAATAAAAGGTATTTATGACATTTTCCAACTAAAGTGGCTCCATAGGGTCCCCAAGTTTACCCATGGATTGTATTGGTCTTCCATGGCACATAAAATGATGGTAGGACATGTGTCAAGCTCATCTCATATTATTAAAACATTATTTTTACCTTAAACTACACTAATTACCTCTAATCGCGATTAAGAACATAAAAATTACTATTCACCAAAAATTATTTTAATCTCATTGAACCACATTTTACTTCTTAATGACAACCATGTCTGTCGGATTTTTGAAAATCAAAACACAGAAGTGGTAATATTTCATTTAAACGAAAAATCAGTTATTTAACTACCACTTAGTGGTTTCACTATTCATCAAAAATTGATGTCTTTCAGAATAGTGCCAAAATTTCACCCTAAGATCTAATTGATTTTCCAAATTCAGAAATGAAGTCTATTTCAGAAAATTCCTAACATATAAGTTACATTAATTAATTTTATAATTAGTTCCCGTTGTCACAACAAATAGCGTGTTTTTAAGAAACAATATATATTAAACGATTGACAATTGTTTATGTCCAATTTCAAAGTGAAATTAATTCTAATGAACACCATTGGATAAAATGGTAAAAATATATTCTAATTATACTTTAAAACCACTAAATAGTATAATTTATCACTATAAATTATTTTGATTAAAAAATTTGTTTTTAAGTATTTTTCACTATTCATAAAAAATAAGAAGTTCTCAGAAAAATACCAAAAATTCAACATAGGCTAATTTCAATATTCAGAATCCAAAAATGAAGTCCATTTTGAAATATAAAATTTCTATAATTTTAAAAAGTGGTTATTACTATTCATAACGGCTACTTTGATTAGTCGCGGTGTTTTAGAACTCAAAGTTGCGTACAATGCAAGCTATTGCATTATTGAATGAGAATCGTATCGTGAAAGCTCGGGGTTTTACATTCTCCCCTCCTTCAATAAATTCTGTCCTCACAATTTGAAATTTTTCTTTGAAAATAAAAGGTTGAAAAGAGAAAATACCTTTGTGGAAAACCCACATCGGGAATAAGATTAATAAAATTTAGCCTTAATAAGAGGGAAAGGGAAATGAAAAAGTCTCCACCCAATTATGATCTCGATTAGGAGAACATTGGTGGCAATTAGAGACATATAATTGAAGGAAAAACGTAAATATTTGTAGGGAGTGATTGAGGTCATCAATTACAATCAACTGTCAAATTGAGGGCCTCAAAGCCTTCAATCTATGTTGATTTAAAATATCATCAGTTCAACAAGACATAAGGTATTAGGATAACACATTTTTTTGTTTTAATATCCCTTTACTAAAGTTTAAGAATTAATTTATTCATTGAATAAGAGATAGGTATATATATATTTGTGCTTGAAAATTAGAGTTTCAACCTTCAACTCATCTTTCACTCAAAAAGATAATAGAACTCAAAAATATTATACTTATCCTAATTGTATAAGGTTCCAGATGTTAACACATACCATTTAGATTAGTAAAATTATTTTGTAATAACCAGGGAATTCCTGTAGGCTAGTGGTAGGAAATAAAGGCATGTCGCACCATGGTTGTGGGATCGATTCTTAAAGCTTTGTCCGACGTGACGGGTTATGCCCCACCCTACATGTTGTCCTTTTCCTAAAACTATAGTATTATAATATTCCAAAAATAATCTTCATAAATTATTTTACCTTAAACAATACTATCCAAAGATCAACTTAATCCACTCCAACCTTTATATTTATCCAAAATACCTCTGTCCAGACTTTCTCTAAAAGGTCTCTTAATTCCAAAATCAATTTATCAGATTCCCCAAACAAAGTAAAGTTTCTCTTATTGTCACATACTAAAAATATGATTACCTTCACCATATTAAAACCTTACTGAAACAACAAGTATTGCACTACAATCCTTATATATATATCACATTATTCTAATAACCAGCATATAATCCATGAGTCCAAAAGCACCAATACATTAATTATTCTGCTTCAACTGTAGTAACAGCATAATATTTTCCTTGATCCCTTGGCCTTTTCTGAGGTATGTTTCTCTGACGCTTGGGACATTCATTTTCATAATGCCCCATTTCCCTACAATTGTAGCATTTAACATTGATAGCCTCTTTCTATCCCTTGCAATCACGTGCCTAGTGACCTTTTTCTCCACATTTATAACAAACTCTCATTCCTTTTAAGCAAGTACCAGGGTGATTCTTCCCAAAATTATCACATAATGGAAAATCCTTCTTTCCCTTTTTCCGTTTATCTGTCTCTTGTTCCACCGTTCTCTTCTTCTCTTGCTTTACTTTGTTGTCATAAGACTTAGATAATACCTTTTCTGTCTTGATAGCACATGAGACAATATCATCGTATGTTGAGAAAGATTGTGATACTAAATCTCTATGGAGAAATGGTTTTAACCTATCAAAGAAATGATCAATCTTATCTCTTGGGTTACGTATATAATCTGCAGCATACCTCGCCAACCTTGTAAATTTGCCTCATACTTTGCGACATTCTTATCCTCCTTTTGTCTCAGACTCAGAAATTGCCTTTCTATGTCTGCTCGATGGTCATGAGGAATTTATTTTTCTAAGAAAAGCTCTTTGAACTCCCTCCATTCCATATTTGATACGTCATCATCTTCCTTTTTATTTTTAATCAATGACCACCATTTATCGGCATCTCTAGTGAGGCGGTAAACTGCCATGATAACCTTCTCCCTTTCGCTACTCCCCAAGGCGTGGAATATTTTCTCTAAGGAGTTTATCCATTGCTCAGCTACTAATGGATTTTTACCCCCATCAAATGTTGGTGGTTGTTGCCTCATGAAGCGGTCTAACATTGATCCTCCATGTTGCGGATCAGGGTGCTCCATACGAGTAAGGTTATTATTCATAACCTGAGTGAGTTGTCCCAGTATGGTAATAAGTTGATCAACACCAGTTGTATCTCCAGATCGACAATAATTATCTTGAGCAGGAGGGAAATCCCTACACGGAGGGTGTGCATTGATACGGTTTCCATTCCTTCCACTAGGCTCCATTTCTAAACAATGGCATAATCAAGATTAGTTTATGAATTAAAATACATAATTCCATATTTGTAAAACACTTTACATAAATTGAACTATTTATGGATATAATCCATAATCATAAAAAGGAATGTTTTCTTTCAGGAAGTATATAATCATAACCCTTTATAGTGGTTTGTAAAGAAATGAGAATTATCCTAAGCATATCCCCCGGGAGTGTCGTAACCAAGAGTGCAGCAAGGCCCGTTGTCGTGCACCAGTTCCCGTTCGAGTCTAGATCAAAGTGGTGTTTTCGGGTTTTACCCCTAGGTACATCTGTGCCAGAGCCACCTCTACCTGCTCGTATCCAGACAGGGATGTATTGCTCGGAAAACTCAAAAAATCTCTATAATACCAAAATTCTAGGAAGTTCTTCTATACTAATCCTCAATGTCTCTCTTTGGGTTATGTGCTCTAATTAGAGTTTATCTAAATCTAGCTTCCAAGGTTAGTACTAAACTGCCTCTGATACCAACTGTAACGCCCCGACCCCAGCTACCCAGAGTTGGTGCATTATTTCGTAACATTGGCATGATCACAAATGATCAAGTCTCGAATGACCGATTAGTTTAGTAGCCTTGGAAACACTATATACATTAATAAGTATTTAATTACATATTAATGTAAAAAAAACTACAAATTCTTCATAGTCCACACTCATATCCTCTTCTGACTATCCCTGCAGGTCATTCATAAAATACTTCTTCACATCCTAGACAATATTAAAAAATTGAAAGGGGTGAGCTCAGATGCTTAGTAAGGTTAACAATATTGCGGAAGCATTCATAAATAAACATAAACATTTAAGGCAATGTATAACTAAAACAAAAGCCTTTTAAACTTGAACATCAATATAATATGGCAAAAGTAAAATGACATAATGCCATTTACTTCTTCACATGGATATTCTAATGGTCGAATAATCACATACAATATCAATAACCACTTTCATAATGATGGAATGCATAATGCCAGACTATCATAACCACGTAGCCAAGGCCTCGTGCCAAGAACACAAATAAGATTTTGTCAAGGCCTCGTGCCAAGACACTAGTTTGTCTCATGAGACCTGCCGATGCCTCGAGGAGCTATAGCGGGCTCCACCCATCACTTATTAAGTCCAATTCATTCCTCCTATAAATAGGTTTAAATATATCATAAACCATAACATAATCTTATCACATAAAACATGCATAAAGGAAACATAACATTTCCACATTTCAATAAGATATTAATACAACACATTGATATAATAAAAACGCTTTCAAAACCATTTTCAATACCAAAATAAAAGAAAATTATAACTTTGTAATTATTTTTCATTTTAAAAAGAGGTATGGCTTGTAGAAGAAGATGAAACTCAAATAATAGTCACGGCGGCGGGGAAGTCATTGTCACCTCATAAGTACGGAAATAAAAACTTTCCCTTTTTGTCGTTTAGTAAAACGCTTCGTTTAAAAAAGATTCCTTTTGAATAAACGTAAAAGTCAAAGGGGTTTATACACCGTATAAAAGAAAGTTGTGTATAAAACCAAATATGCCTCAATGAAAGGGGATTGAGACGAAGTCCTTAAAAAGATAATTTTTAAAATAAAAAAGATCTATTATGTGTATTCACACTAGGTACACATAAAGAAAGTAAAAATACAAAATAGGACATAATAATATCATGACATAATTTGAAAGTAGGAGATTATCCCAAAGAATGGAATTTGGGTTAAGAAATTCCCTTACCTTGCGTCTTGTCCTGACTCGACCATTGTTTAACCTCCTAAATAATAAAAAAGAGTTAATTTCTATTTACATAAGAACCTTTTTCATGTTCATTATCCCTTTTATATCACTTATTACCATGTTATGAACATTATGTAATTATTTAAGTTAATAACGCTCGTTTTGTCGATCTTTGGTACTTGAGTCAAAAATAAACTTCTTATAATTACAAGTTGTTCTTGTGGTGAAATATCCATTATATCTAGAATTATATTCATGATGTAGATATCATATACATCATATATATAGAGTATATACATTCATTTATAATATTACGTAACATTTAGAGGTAAGAAATGAAATGCACCGTTCATGGAGACGGTAAGCCGTACGTACGCATGAACGCTACTTTAATTTCTATTTCATATTTAATGGAATGAAATCATAATGGTATAAATGTATAATATAATTCCAGTATAATATAGTGTATAATTACATTTACTCCATCCTTTATACATCCTACATATGGAATTAACGATTCAAATCACTTTGAGGGGGCGGTAGTCCGCACTTCCTAAAATGAAATTATCGCGTTTACCCATAATGGAAATCATAAAGTATGACATAAATGAGAAATACAGAAACATAAGTAAAACATAAACATATTTTATATAATATATAAATATAGTTACATCTTAATGGCCACCTTTGAAGGTGTTATCTGAGTGTTGAACAATCATCATTTCATGAGGCAAAAATTTTCCATCCACAGAAACAGTATGTTCTTTAACCATTAGATGTAGGTGTGTATAAGTGTAGCTCGAATACTTCTTATAACAACATCCTAGTATATTTAGGATACTGTTTTTGTTACAAAAGAAATGAATAAAAAGAGTTTAAGGGGTTGGAGAAGCTAAATAAAACAAAAAAACATTAGAGAAGACATTACCTAAAAATCGGGTAACTCTTTTTTATTTGAGCCAAAGGTTTCCTTGGGAAGAATTCTTCCCAAAGTGAGGCTTCTAGGAGTAATTGAGGGAAGTTGGGAGGGTATTTGGGCAGAGTTTGGCCGAGTCAAATGGCTTGAATGTGTGAATGAGGTGGTAGAGGTGGGGGCCTTTTATAAGAGGAGAGGAGGGGCACTCTGGGAAAGTAAGGGAATTTTACATTATTATAAAATGGTTTTCGGATTATAAAGGTCCCAAACTTATATAATTCGTGGATAAGGTGATAAGGGTTAGAAATAATCCCATCCAATAGTCTTTGGACAAGTGTAAGCCTTGGATTTTACATTATCTTTTCATTTTATTAAAATCGTTAAATAATGAGGTCATCGCTGCATCATAATGATGTCATAAATAATTTAATTTATTTAATGTCTCAAAATTATAAAAAAAATACTATGATGTAGGAAATATTTTTAAATTTCAAATGAATATTTATAGTCAAAAATATGACTTGTATAACCCAATATAAAAATTGATTTAGTAAAACATTTCATGTTTGTGTTATTTTTTTACTTTAACATTAAATAAAAGGTATTTATGTCATTTTCCAACTAAAGTTGCTCCATGGGGTCCCCAAGTTGACCCATGGATTGTCTTGGTCGGCCATGGCATATCCAATGAGGGTAGGACATGTGTCAATCTCATCTCATATTATTAAAACATTATTTTTAGCTTAAACCACACTAATTACATCTAATCGCGATTAAGAACTTAAAAGTTACTATTCAACAAAAATTATTTTAATCTCATTGAACCACATTTTACTTCTTAATGACAACCATGTATGTCAGATTTTTTAAAATCAAAACACAGAAGTTGTAATATTTCATTTAAATGAAAAATCAGTTATTTAACTACCACTTAGTGGTTTAACTATTCATCAAAAATTGAAGTTTTTCAGAATAGTGCCAAAATTTCACCCAAAGCTCTAATTGATATTCGAAATTCAAAAATGATTTCTATTTTAGAAAATTACAAAAATATAAGTTTAATTAATTAATTTTATAGATAGTTCCCGCTGTCACAACAAATAGCGTGTTTTTAAGAAACAATATATATTAAAAGATTGACAATTGTTTATGTCCAATTTCAAAGTGAAATTAATTCTAATGAACAACATTGGATAAAATGGTAAAAATATATTATAATTATACTTTAAATCAACTAAATAGTATAATTTATCACTATAAATTATTTTGATTAAAAAAGTTGTTTTTATGTATTTTTCACTATTCATAAAAAATTAGAAGTTCTCAGAAAAATACCAAAAATTCAACATAGGCTAATTTCGGTATTCCGAATCGAAAAATGAAGTCCATTCTGAAATATAAAATTTCTATAATTTTAAAAAGTGGTTATTACTATTCATAACAGCTACTTTTATTAGTCGCGGTGTTTTAGAACTCAAAGTTGCGTACAATGCAAGCTATTGCATTATTGAATGAGAAGCGTATCGTGGAAGCTCGGGGTGTTACATTCACGGACATGTAAAATTTCCATTTAATTAAAACAATTACATGTAAATTCTAGGTCTTTATATTCTCCCCACCTTAGGGCTTTAAATCCCCATAAGCTAAAACTCATACTAAGGGAACTAGTGGGGGTACTGAGCACACATATTAGCCTCCCGCTCACATGTTCTCTTATGGAGGATCACGTGCTTCCTGCAAATGCACACCAAAGGTATCAACTATCCACAAAAGACCCAATCTTGTTGATCCTCAATCTCTACAGGAAAATATATAAAAGTATCCCCCTCGTCGACGTCTAGCTAGCCATGGTCGATTATGTGAGAAAGGTCGTGCACGTATTTCCTCACTTGGGATACATGGAAGACGTCATGCACCTGGTGAAACTGAGGTGGAAGTGCTAAGCGGTATTCCACCTCTCGAACTCTTCTATGGACATGAAAAGGCCCGAGTAATCTCGGAGATATGTTGCCGCCTCTGCCAAATCTTCGTAGACCTCATTGGGGTGAGACCCGTAGAAAGATGTTGTTTCCATTCTCAAACTCCAGAGGTCACTGTCTTCTATCAGAATATGACTTCTTATTACTCTATGCTGTCTTCATCTGCTCTTGGATGATCTGTACCTTCTCTGTGGTAACCCGTACCATCTCGGGTCCCACTAGTGCTGACTCCACTGGGTTATTCCAGCACAATGGTGATCTGCAAGGTCACCCATACAAAGCCTCAAAAGTTTCCATCCCTATAGTGGAGTGATAGTTGTTGGTGTACGCAAACTCCACCAAAAGAAAGCGGTCCTCTTAGCTATGAACAATGTCGAGGACACAAACACACATCATGTCCTCGAGGGTCTAAATTGTCCGCTCAGTCAAACCATCCATCTGAGGATGGAATGCAGTGCTCAAACAAAGATGCATCCCAAAAGCCTCATATAACCCCTTCCACTCCCGGGAAGTAAAACATATATCATGATCAGAGACAATCGTTTGGGGTAATCCATATATCCTCACAATCTCATGCACATAGAGGGGTCCCAATCTCTATACTGAACCCTACTCCTTGATCAGTAGGAAGTGGGCCGACTTGGTGAGTCGGTCAATGATCTCCCAAATTGGATCATGTCCCCTAGATGTATGTGGAAGTCCCGTCATGATGTCCTTGGATATCTCATCCCACTTCCACTATGGAACCTCTAAAGGCTGAACCATGCCTGATGGTAGCTGATGCTCCGCCTTCACCTACTGACAAGTGAGGAATCGAGAGACAAACTCTGCTACTGCCTTCTTGATTCTCGTCTACCAGTGCTGTCTTCAGAGGTCCTGGTACATCTTTACTACTTATGGATGTACCGCTATAGGGGATGTTTGGAACTCCCTCCACACATCTTCATGAAGTGACCCTGGTATCATGGTACATCCTATGAAGAGGAAGACGTACTCCCCACCTTCATAAAATCCACCAGGTGCCTACCATGTGGATATTAGAGCATGTCATGTCTCGCATTCAGCATCCCCATGTTGTGCCTCCCTAAACCATTGATGATGTGGGGGAGTCACTGTAAGAGACTGTAGAGAAGTTGCTTCATCTTTATCCAAAATGGATATTTCCATAGAGGTCAGCTACTCTATCTCCTCTCCTAGCAGCTATATACTAGATCTCATACAGAGTGGATCTACAACAACGTTCCTCTTTCTTGAAGTACAGACTATCTCGAAGTCATAGTCCTGGAAGAACTCAATCCAATGTCACTGTCTCAGGTTCAGGTCCTTCTGAGAGAAGATATACCTGAGACTCTTATGATCAGAGTAAATGGTAAAATGCTCACCCATCAGATTGTGCTGCCATATCTTCATGGCGAAGACCACTGCTGCTAATTCCAGGTCATTAGTGGCATAGTTCTGTTCATTATGTCTCCTCTGTCATGAACCATCTATGATCACTGCTCACTCATACATCAGGACACATCCAAGCCTAGTCCATGATGCACTACAGTAGACTGCATACCCTACACCTTTCTCTGGAAGCCTCGAGATGGGGGCACTAGTCAGCCTCTGCCTCAGCTCTTGAAAGCTCTGTTGGCATCTCTACGGCCACAGGAAGTGTTTACCCTTCTTTTTCAAGGCTGATAGTGGTGTTGCATCCCTGGAGAAGTCTGGCAGCAACCTCCGGTAATATCCAGCCAATCCCATGAAACTTCGTACCTATGTCACAATTCTTTGTGGTCGCAAGAAAGTACCCCCTCAGTCATTTCTAGATCCACTACAACTCCAGCCTCCGAGTTGACTTTTCCCAAAAAATGAACCTCTCAGATCCAGAAATGGCACTTTGAGAGCTTACTATAAAGCTGGTGCTCTTGGAGTGTGTCTAGTACTACTTGAAAATGATATTCATGCTTCTCCTCAATAGTCAAGTAGATCAGAATGTCATCGATGAAGACTATGATAAAGTGATCCAGGAATGGCTGAAAGATCCTGTTCATGAGTCCCATGAACACTGCTGGAGAATTGGATATGCGGAATAGAAGACCCAAGAACTCATAGTGGTCATACCAACATCTGAAGGCTGTCTTCTGCACATCCATGTTTTGAACTCTGAGATGGTTATAGCCTTATCTGAGGTCTATCTTTGAGAACCATAGTGCTCACATCAGTTGATCAAAGTGGTCGAAAATCCTTGGGAGTGGGTACATGTTCATCACAGTCACCTGGATCGTTAGACGATAGTCACCACAAATATTCAAGCTCCCATATTCCTTCTTGGTGAACAATATTAGGGCTTCCAAGGGTGAAACACTGGTCCAGATGAATCCCTTCCCAAGCTAGTGCTCTAGTTGTACCCGCAGCTCGCAAAGCTCCGTGCGAGCCATCTGATACGCTGGTTTAAATATTATTGTCATCCTAAGGTACAAGTCAATGTAAAATTGTTTTTCTCGAGGAGGGGGTAGACCTGGGAAATCATCAGAAAAAACATCTTCAAACTGGTCCACCTTTATAGGATAGCTTCAACTCTCCACATCGACTTCTCTGAGGGTAAGGCTAGACAACTGATGAGTGATCGGCTGCACTCTCCTCCATGTAAGTCCATCATGTGCTACAAATGTTCCCTTATTATCATTGATTGAAAACATGATCCCATCAATGATGGCACACCGTAAATTGTTCCTAATATAGTCAATTTGATCATGGATAGTAGATTACTTGTCCATATCTAAGATGACTTCGTATGGCCTTGACGTCGCTATTAGGAGATCCCAGCCGAAGCTCTCTCCTCCTTGAGTAGGATCACACTTCCAGTACTAGTGAATAATAATCGAATTTTATCCCGTAAGATTCTCTAGCTATAAGGATCAAGCCAACGACTCCGTCGGAATCTCTAAGCTCCGAATGAGGGCAGTGGAAATGAATGATTGACTGGAACTTGTCTCTATAAGTACTACAACAATGGGGGAGTAGACACAGATCGTAACTCGAACCAGCTCCGAAGCACCATGATTGTATGCCTCAGCTGCCTGGAGCTAAGATCTCACCTATCCACCTACTCTCTATAGTCAGGGTTGACCTCCTAGTGGTGGTGGTGGTAACACCTCGAATCGTCATCCACCACCAACTGCACGGTCAGCTCCTCTACCACATCCGCCTGCTCGCTACACACTACCTCGATCGAATATTTTTCTTTGCCTGGGCAGTCCTTCGACCCTCTGATGATCATCTGAATGGCAGGCCGGGCAATCATGATCCATGTGACCCTGCCTGCCGTATGTGTAACACTTCCCGCTCCTATAATGTCTGCCTCTACTTTGGGTTCCCCGCACAACTGATCCTAATTCATGTCGTTGTACACCAATAGGTCTGGTCCTCTTGGACCTCTGAGACATATTTCTACTACCAGCTGCTGAAGACACTGCTATGTGTTGACCGGTGGTGGATCTCGCTATTGGAGACTTCTCAGCAAGGAAACTCTCCACTAGAATGGTTTCTCTAACACACCGATAATGCATTGGGATGCTAGGTGAGATCACTGAAGCCATAATCTCCCTCCTGAGACCATTCTCGATGGTCTGGCTCCTGATGAATGGGTCCCATACCATATCGGTGGACTAGCATGAGAGGTATGTGAACCTCAATGAGTACTGAGCTAAAATCATGCTACCCTATTGTAGATGAAGTAGCTCCTGTATGCGCACTACCAGAAGAGTTTCTAGAACAAACTCTACCTGAAACATGATCTTGAAGTCTACCCAAAAAAGCATCACCTCATTAGGGACCTAGAGCATCAAGCTTCTCCATCTTCATGATTCTACCTGTAGAAGGCTAGCAGCAAGTATCACCATGAGGTCCTCTAGGGTCCCTACATGTCGGAATACTCTAACCACAGCCTCCAACCAATCCTCTGTCACCTGTGGGTCCATCTCTCTGCTAAACCTGGGTGGCCTCAAGCACTGGAACTCATGAAACTCACTCAAGCGGCATGCAACGTCTACTGCTGGGGTAGTGGCATTGATGGACCAACTGGTAATGGTACCACTGCTTCCTCTACTGGTGCCTCTACTGGATGAGGGACCTACATCGAGGCCTCGTCACTTGTTGGGCTATCAGTGTGTATGACTCTCGAAACTCTAGATATCTTTCTGCATAGAGGCATCCTGAAAAGAAATAGGTGTAATACAGTTAAAAAGTTATACCTGATGAGATGACCTGGTTGAGATGATGTAGAGACCCGAAGCATGACGTACATTGACATTACATTACTTTTGTGGAATACTTATTACATAACAAAAACACACACACAAGGACCATAATATTTTACCGTCTTTGGAAACTCGGAATATAATCTTCTAATCGTGGTGAAAGATCTTCAACATCTCCCATAAAGATCTTCTTTTTTTTAAACCTAAATCCTTTCTTTATGTCCTGGGGAAAAAACATAAAAGAGTGAGCTCAAATGCTCAGTAAGGGTAAACAAAAGAAATATCAATCACGTCATATTCATAAGAACATATCATTTGGAAATCTTAACCTACAAAAGAGATCATAATTTCATAACGTGGGATAAATCATAGTATTGAAATGTAATACAAATAATCATAACTTAAAACATGATACTTTGTGGCATACACACATAATCATAGAGAATCATTTCTTATTAGTCAAGACTCATTGCCAAGACTATCTTAGTGGACAAAGTCCATTTTTGAACTGAGTCACCCTCGTTTCAGTCCTGTTTCACTGAACCGGTATAACCTACCATTCCAGCCATGTCTATCTCATGAGATATAAAATCTTTACCCAATGCATTAGAGGGATATATAGGTCCCACCCATCTCATAATGATACCATTCTTATGTGTGCCACAAAATCATAAATCATACATCATTGCATAACCCATGTAATAAAAATGGGAATCTTAAACATCATGACATCATAAAACAATTCATATAAGATAAAGGAATTCATAAAAATATTTCCATCACAACATAATAAAGTAAATGTAATAATAGGGATAGAAACAGAACCCTATATTATCTTATATGGAAAATAATTTTGATAAAACACTTGAACTCCATTCTTGAGGAAAATATCCTTTCTACTTTAAAAAAACTTTTCCATTCTTAACATGTTATAAAATTCTAACTAAAAGAAGTTGATTAAAAATAAACTTGAAAGCTTGTAAAGGAATCTTCTTGGAAATAGTGTTTTAAAAATCCATTCATGCCATATAAGTTAAAAAAACATTCTTCGTACTTTTTTCGGAAAAGTCAAAAAGTACCTCGTACAAAAAACAACAAAAGATTCATTTCATATCCTTTAAAAAAAACTCACCGAAGGGTAAAATTGGATTCAAACAATAGTAGGTGGATGGAAATAATATTACATATTGAGGAAACATGGATGTTGATGATAAAATACACCCTAGTAAATACCAATGTATAAACAATCTCCGATAAAAATGAGATTGTGATATTTCCCTTACCTTAGGTCCGATTTGCTTCGTAAGTGTCCGAACCTTCTGTATAATGATTTAAATAATGTCATTGACTTATTAAAGAATCATATTAATTGTTATGATATCATATATGGTTCACTTGTGACTTTATATTACACGTTCTTTTGTAAATTCAAAGTTAAAGAGCGTTTTGGGTAAAATTGTTTCATTTATCGTCCGTGTTTTGACTTGTAATTATTCATATGATTACTCAGATCATGATTAAATAATTCCAGAATATAAAACATGATTTATATATAATATATTTTCAGAATATACATATATATAATAAATCAGTAAATCGAAAGAAATACACCGTTCATGGAGACTGTAGGTCGTACGTACGCATGAACGCTGTTTTCGTTTCCTTATTTAGTTGAATGGAATTAAGTAGATGACATACATATATATACACATAAATCCAGTATCATTATTATGTAATATATTTCATGATTACTTATTATATATACATTATAATCATTCATGAATGGTTAATGTGGATAATGAATCTCATCGCGTCGTGGAGACGGTAATCTGTACGTACGCACGAGCGATGAAATCATTATCATGATCGTGGGACTATGTTGGAGTGTATGTATACTATTTAAAAATCAATATCACTTAAAATTAATCGTATATAGTTATTATTTACACCATTATACCCATCCAAGTAAGGTTGTGGTGGAAAATAGATTTCACCACGGTGTGGAGACGGTATTCCGTACGTACGCATGCGCGGTGATTTCAATTTCCGTAGGATGGATAGATGGTGAAATAGGGTTGTTTCATACTTATAATAACATATCAGTATATTATTTATACTGATGTTATTACTTCATAATGAAACAACTAAAGAATAAGAATCAGAAGAAGAAATAAAGATGAAAGAATCGGTAACAGAAATTACCTCTTCTTTGAAGCGCCTCTTGAGACCTTCTCTTAGCGCACTAAAATTGGACTTTGAGGAAGACCAGAAACTCTAGGATGTTTCTAGGAAAGTGGAGAAGAGAATTTTTCAGGGGTTGGACGAGCTTTAAGGCTCAATGTGTTGTGAGGAAGAGAGGGAGGGGGTTCCCTTTTATAAGTGAGGAGAGGGGCACCTTTGGAATAACTAAATATATTATTTTATTATAAAGCCAAATTCAGTTTTAAATAGCTCCAAATTGATTTATTTAAAAGATAAGGTGGGGATGGGTCGAAATCCTCTCATCCAATATAATTTAGACAAGTTTATGTTCCTATTGTAACCTTATAATTTATATTTAACGTTAAGTTAGATAACTTTACTTTTACCGTGTCTTCTTGTTTTCTTACAATATAAGGTTAATAAACATACTATATCAAGCCAAACGAACCCCAATTTGTTTATTATTAATTTATATAACCTTATTTAAGTCATTTGGAAGAACCTAATATTTTTATGAATAAAATAACAATTAATAATATAATATTTGTTTTAAAAACTATTTTATGTCAATTTTGACACTATTTAGTAATTGATTTTTGTGAAAATCATAACAGAATTAATAGTTCAAAAAAAGTTAATTAAATCAATATTAACATGTCATATTAACTTATAAAGTTATAGGAATTCATAAAAAGTCTCAAATTACATTTATTTGGGTATTTATAACATCAATTATTTCAATATTTCATTAATAAGATAATTACTGCATCATCGTTGTGTCATAAATAAATTAAATTATTTAATGTCTAAAAATTATAAATAAAATATCGTTATGTAGGAAATATTATTATCTTTCTAATGAATATTTACAATCGTATTTATCTTATGTATAACCCTATATTAAAAATGTTTTAGTAAATAAACTTGGATTTTAACTCTTTTAACTCTTCTTTGAATTAAATAATAATAAATGTCCTAATCTAATCCAACTGGGCCTAAATGGTTATATTTTATTCCTAATGTTGTTTTTGGTCGAATTACACTTATCCAATAGAATTAGGACATGTGTTAGGGTAATAATAATATCATTTTTACCCTTAATTACTCTATTTACTTTTAACTGTGGTAAAAAAAGCAAAAAGTTACTATTCACCATAAATTATTTTCATCTCATTGAACCACATTTTAGTAATTGATATTAACCGTGTCTCTCGTATTTTCGAAATTCCACTCACAGAAGCGGTAAAATTATGTTTTATGAAAAATTCAGTTTTTTAACTACCACTTAGTGGTTTCACTATTCATCAAAAATGAATGTTTCCAGAAAAATACCAAAAATTAGGCCTAAGAAATATTTGATATTAAGAATTAAAAAATGATGTATATTTTACCAAATTCAGAAAATATCAGTTTCATTAATTAATTTAAAAATCAGTTCTCGTTGTCAAAACAAATAGCGTGTTTTTAAGAGATAATAACTATTAAAAGATTGACACTTGTTTATAACTGGATTAAATGTAAAATTACATCCAATGACCAACATTGTATTAAATTATAAAAATATATTCTAAATATACTTTAAAACCACTCAAATTAATAATTCATCACTATTAATTATTTCTATTAAAAAAGTTCTTTATAATTAAAATTTAGTAATTTTCACTATTCATCAGAATATGAAAGTTATCCGAAAAGTACCAAAATTTCACCCTAAGCTAATTTCGATATTCCGAATCCAAAAATGAAGTCCATTTTGAAAAATAAAATTTAAAAAATTTCAAAAATTGGTTATTACTATTCATAACGGCTAGTTTTAATAATATTTTAATAGCATATCATTATTTAGTGAAACTCGGTATTGCATACTACACACGCTATCGAGGAAGGTCGCGATTGCGTGTAATGCAAGGAAAGTCAAGGATGCGTGTTGTGCAAGCTCCTTTTGGTGTAGCGTACAACACAAGACATTAATGAAAAGAATATTTTTCATAAAATCTCGAGGTGTTATAGCTGACATAATGAAAACCTTTGAAAACATAAACGTAATCTGTGTTTTCATTCACTGAGTCAGAAATTAGTAGTCAAGGTCCTCGTGTATGGGAACATTGGTCACCAAACCAACACTTGACTCCTGGAACTGAGATCCACACTCACTACCCTTAACACTATTTCTTCATTGAAAAGAAAGATTTGAGTCCCATGTTCTGTGGTAGAACCGACTCATCTGATACCAATTTGTCACAACCCGTCCCCCAGGTCTCATTCCATGACTACCCCAAGCCCGCCATCCATAGGCCAGGTGCTGGAGACTAGCACCAAATGCGTAATTCCCTAAAAATGGTAAGGCAATTCCTTTATAACATGTAAACGCACACCACATAGCATAAGGTTGGATACAAAACACATAGTAAACTGTATAACAAAAGACTGTTGAAAAGTAAATGGGGCCAGATATACAAGCCCAAATGTAATTTACATGGAAATGGAAGTATAAATACAACTGAAGAAAGAAAAAACCGATGTTGGGTCATCCTCCGGGATTCCTACCTGAAGGGCAGGTACCGATAGACTCCTCATCATATCTGTCATTCTCTTCTGTGTACATAATCGTCGTAAGGTCCACCTTCGGGCACTGTCCAGTCCTGGTACTCTCAGCCTCCGTTAGTTATATCTGTCGTCTACATCCAACACAACAAGGTGCAGGCATAACCCACGTTGGGGTGAGAATAACGATACTCAGTAGGGTCCCCGAGACCCTCAAGGTCTCACAAATCCACCAAGAATAATATACAATGTAGGGAATCAACAGATAAGCCTACATAGGTATATGACCGTACATATACATATGTTTATAATTAATATGTCTCAATAATGAAGGAATCACTAAAGTACTGACTCAGCTCAAACGGGATTTTATTCACATTATTGAAACCTTGACTACTGGAGAACTCCTGCTCAATCAAATACAATGGGCATCCTGCATCCCACATAGGCGCTTCCCACTTTCCTTGGACTTCTGAGATACTCTTCCTATCGAGTATATTAGGTCTGTTGCGTCACATAGATGCGATCCCCACCATGGGTCTGACGCCACACCCAGGCGTTCCCCCTCAAATCCTGCAGAGGTACTCCACCTATCGAGTACCATGGGTCCGCCACGTCACCAAGAACACTCCTCCACCATGGGTCTACCTCCATAACCAGGATCTCTCCACTGGTCTAGTAGAGTCTCTCCGAGTCAAATGGTCAGCAGTCATCAGGTCTGAGCTAGATACTAGGTCTCTGCACTCTGCTCACTCGTCAATGGAAGGATCTGCTTCACAAGCTACTGGTCAACGCTAAAATTGTTATGAAGTCCCACGAAAAAGTATCTCAATGGTCTTCCACGTAATTGGTGTGTTAATACAATTTAAGATAGCTCAATCGGACACTTGGCTTAAGAGTTATTAGCCTTTTAGTCCCAGGGCATGGTTGGATTCATGCTCGATCCAACCTGACCATTCACATCTCAAACCAACACTCTAGTAGATTATACTCAAAGGGACCTTCTCTCTGCAAGATTTCCAGTGCTACTAATAGTTCGTCAAACGGACGTTCGGTGCTAATGATAATGCCGAAAGAGCGTAAATGGCTCGTATTTATCTCAGTTCTGGTCCGACCAGGCACAACCCCGTCTGAGTAGACCTGGTTCGCATCGACTTGGCCTTACCAGTTGGGTCTGGCCCGACCCACTGTGAGGGCCTACCCGCTCGGTTCGGCCCGGCCTGCCGGGCCCAACCCAGCTGGGCTTGAGGGGTCACGGAGGGCTATGAGGGCGCAGACCGGTCATGAGGGATAGGACTAGCCATGGGTTGGCGCAGGGGTGTTTTGTCCCGGGGGTGTCACTAGGGGTTGGATCAGCCCGGAGGGTGCCACGAGGGTTGTTTGTCTCGTAAGGCACAGCATGGGGAAGCGGCTTGGCCTGAAGGCCAGGACCGGTTTGGCTGGGGCGCCGCAAGTGGGCAGCTCATCCGGTGCTCCGTGAGGGTGTGGGCCAGTTCGGCACAGAGAACCACGAGGGGTCGGCGGGCCAGTGCGGCCGGGGTGGACTGGAGGCTGGCGGGCGAGTTCGGACAACAGCGGCTCGGGGCACGTGAGGTGTGAGGATGGAAAATCCACGTGGTGCGTGGGGAGTGTAGATGGAGAAGCCATGTAGCATGTAGGCGTCTTTTCTAGGGGGTGTGAGGGTGCAGGTATCTCAGTCTGGGTAACTTTGAGGGTGCGATGGGGTGGCGGAGCCATGGAGTGGGTGTTACACCCCAAGAATTCATAGTGTGTTATTTCTTCAAAATAATTCAATAACTTGCACTACACGCAACACCGAGTTAAATTGCACCATGACTTACCAAAAAGCCATTAAAAAGAGGTTATGAATATTATTAACTAAATTTTAATCTTTATATAATCCTTATAATTTTAGAATCCATATTTTGATTATCTTAGACATAATGCAAGAACAAATTCATTTTCAGTATTGCACTTTTATCAACTTTTAATAGTGAACCCTTTTTTAATAAAATACTTTAAACTTTTTGACTAAATTGGGACATCAAAAATTTAAAATGAAACATCCCAAGCTTTCACGGTACGCTTTCTTTGAATAATACAGTAGTGTGTGTTGTACACAACTTTGAGTTTTAACACACACAACAACCAATCAAACTACCCGTTATGAATAGTAATACCTACTTTTTGAAATTATATATATTTTGTATTTCAAAATGGACTTCATTTTTGGATTCAGAATATCAAATTTAGCCTAAGGTGAAATTTTGGTACTTTTCGAATAACTTTCATATTTTGATGAATAGTGAAAATTACTAAATTTTAATTAAAAACAACTTTTTTAATCAAAATAATTAATAGTGATAAATTATGAATTTCAGTGGTTTTAAAGTATATTTAGAATATATTTTTACCATTTAATATAATTTTGGTCATTGGACATAACTTAACAATTAAACCGAACATAAACAAGTGTCAATCTTTTGATAGTTATTATCTCTTAAAAACACGCTTTTTGTTTTGACAGCGGGAATTAATTTTAAATTAATTTCTGCCACTTCTGTGTTTTGAATTTACAAAAACTGATTCCATATTTGGAATCAGGATGTTCAAATTGTGTAAATAGGTAACTTTTATTTTTAGACATTTTGAATAATTACTACGGTAAATATTTTATTTACCATGGTTAAGGGTAAATCCGGTAAATAAGGGTTACAAAATAATATTATAATAATACTAAATTACCCTAAAACGTGTCCTAGCCTTATTGGTGGATACATGGTCGACCATAGGCATCTTTGGGTCGATTTTGGGAATCCATGGTGCCACTTGTAGGTGATAAGGACACTTTATTTTAATTAAGTTAAAATGAATGCAAAAATGACACAAGCATATATCTTTTAGAAAAAAAATTGTTACATAGGGTTATATAAGTTGGATTTTTGATTATAAATATTCATTAGAAAGATAAAAAGATTTCCTACATAATGATATTTTATATATAATTTTTATACATTAAATAAGTTATTTTATTTATGACACAATGATGATGCAGTAATTACTATAATAGTGAAAAATTAAAATAATTGATATTATAAATACCCAAATAAATATAATATGAAACTTTTAATGATTTAAACTACTTTTCTAGGATAATATGATATATTAGGATTTATTTAATTGACTTTTTCGAAGTAATAAATCTGTTATGAGTTTCACAAAAATCAACTATTGAATAGTGTCAAAATTGACATAAAAGAGTTCTTAAAACAAATATTATATTATTAATTGATATTAAATTTATAAAAATCTAAGGTTCGGCCAAGAGACTTATATCATGATATATTCATCATTAATGGACCACTTGGGGGTCGCTTGGATGTATATAGTATGTTTATTAACCATATTATATAAAAATACATAGAGACATTGTAAAAGTGAAACTAATAAACTTAGAGTTATTACTTAAAGATGATTTTAATATAAGTACCCAAACCTGTATAAATTCTATTGGTTGAGTGGTTTGCGACCTATCCCCACCTTAACCTTTTAATAATCAACTTTGGAGCCATTATAAACCGAATATGAATTTATTATAAATTAATATTTCTAGCTTTTCCAAAGGTGCCCCTCACCCCTCTTATAAAAGGGCACTCCTCCTTCCCATTTCTTCACACCTTAAAAGCCTTTTGGTTCGGCAAAACTCTGCCCAAATACTTTCCCAACATCCCTCACTACAACCTAGAGGCCTTAGATTGATCAGAAAGCCAACCTACGGAGCCCTTTTGATCAAATCAAAAGGAAGAACCCGAAGAAGAGGTAATGTTTTCACCACCCCTTTTCAAGTTCCTTTCTTCTTCCACTTCTTCTTCCTTTGTTCTTACCATTCTAAAATAATAACTCTAGTATCTCACATATACTGTGATGTTATTATAAATATGGTACAACCATATTCAGTATTCTATCCACCCTTTGAATAACATGTCACCATACGTGCGTACGTACGGCTTACCGTCTCCACGTCGTGGTGTAATTGTTATTCAATATATTATTATTTGGATGGATATAATAATGATGTGTAACTCATGTAAATAATAAATATAACATGTTAATGATTCTTTATATATGATAGAACATCCATTTATATATTATTTTAATATCAAAAGAATGATATTGTCTCTCGTGCGTACGTACGGACTACCGTCTCCACGAACGCGATGAGATTCATTCTCCATCATATCCATTCAAGTATAATTATCATTTGATGATTTAAAAATGATGTTTAAGGACTTGATATCATTCTGGATATGAATAATATACAACCTATCCTTTACAAACATGTCTTACGTAACAAAACATATAAAATAAAACAAGTAAGTTAACACCCGAAACAGTGATAATTCTAAGATATTATTATCAAATCAATATTAAAAGATCATATATGATATCATATTAATGTATATGATTCTTGTATAATTTAATAACGATTATTTCACCATTATACAGGAGGTTAACCTACCCCAACCAAGGAAAAGTACATGGTAAGGGATTTTCTTATCTCACATCCAATTCCGTGAGATTTCCATTATTCGCCACTAAATTATTGAAAGTGGTGTATTGTGTACTGGCATTTGATATATATTATCATGATTATCTTTATATTCATGTTATTCAGTAAATAATTTGGTGGTTATTAACTTTTGGCCATACGACTCAGTTGATTAACGTGGTAAGGGGTTTTCATCTCACTCCTTATTCCCGTGAGATTCATGCCATATTGCCACCATCACCTTTTGCGTGGTGTATATAGTGCCCATAATTATATTCTTTGTATAATACACTCTAATTTATGTGTATTTACATATTCATTTTATGATACCTCTTTCATGGGTTGTATGTTTCATAAGTTACCAAATTGGTAAGGGTTATTTCACAATCTCTTCATTATCCGAGATTGTTTATATGTAATAATCTACTGGGATCTCTTTATCATCCAAATACATGTTTCTTCAAAATGTATTTCAAAACATTTTTATTATTTACAAGAATATGGGTTAAAGTCATTTATACCCTTGTTTGACTTTTTCTAAGAGGAATCTTTCCGTCGTTTTCAAAACAGGGTCCTTTTTAACCTTTTCGACAGAATTAAGGTAAGAATGTTTTTTTTATCTTATACGGCGGGTGCGGTTATTTTCCGCCATTATAAAATCGTCGAAGCTTCCCTTGCAAGCTTATAAGAATATTTTCAAATTGAATGTATTATTTTATAATTATTTTAATTTCAAAATTATTTTAAAAAAGAGATATTTTTCTAAATTAGTTTTGATTTCATCTATTTGAACATCCTTTGATGGATTTTAATCTTATTTGAAGTTGATTTATTATGATACAAAAAATACATATTTTATTGAAGGCTTTGTGATATTTTTGACTGTGGATAAGTTATTCTTATGTCACTCATGGTTTTTGTTTAAATTATTGACATTTCATAAGTTATTTTTAATCCGAATGTTTATGTTATATTTCAACCTTTCATTCAGATGAATGTGTTAGACAAGTATGTTCCGGGTTGGGGACCGGTAAAAGTAAGACCTCCGGTTTGGTCTCCGGTTATTAGAGGATCTCCGGTTTGGTCTCCGGTTATTAGAGGAACTCCGGGTTGGTGTCCGGTTATTAGAGTCACTCCGGGTTGTTGTCCGGTTATTAGAGGCACTCCGGGTTGGGTTCCGGTTACAGTTAGCCCCATGGTCTTGGGACGAGGCCTTGACAAAGAAATTAATGTTCAGCATTATGCATTCCATAATTATGAAAGTGGTTATTGATTTTGCAAGTGATTATTCGATTAGTATAATATCCATGTGAATAAGTAAATGGAATTATTTCATTTTACTTTTGCCATACTATGTTGAAGTTCAAGTTTAAAAGGCTTTTGTTTTAGTAATGCATTGCCTTAAATGTTTATGCTTATTTTTGGAATGTTCTGCTATATTGTTATCCTTACTGGGCATTTGAGCTCACCCCTTTTCTATGTTTTATTTTTCCCAGGATGTGAAGAAGTATGTTATGAATGACCTGCAGGGATATTATGAGGGGATAATAGTGTGGACTATGAATACATTATGTTGTCGTAGTAGTTTTTCACATTATGATGTAATGTAAAACTTATGAATATATCCAGTGTTTCCAAGGATACTAAACCAATCGGTCTTTCGAGGTTTGATCTTTCTTTTGATCATGCCAATGTTATGTAATAATGCACCAACTCTAGGTAGCTAGGGTTGGGGCGTTACAGTTGGTATCAGAGGAAGTTTAGTAAAAACCTTGGAAGCTAGACTTAGATAAATTCTGATTAGAGCACATAGATCTAAGATGAACATTGAGGATTAGTATAGAAGAACTTCCTAGAATTTTGGTATTTTAGAGATTATGTGAGTTTTCTGAGCAATACATCCCTGTCTGGATACGAGCAGGTAGAGGTGGCTCTGGTATAGATATACCTAGGGGTAAAACCCGAAAACACCGCTTTGAGCTAGACTCGAACGGGAACTGGTGCACGACAATAGGCCTTGCTGCACTCTTGGTTACGACACTCCCGGGGGATATGCTTAGGATAATTCTAATTTTCTTTACAAACCATTATGAAGGGTTTATGTGGATTTACTTCCTCAAATGAGAAATTTTTATGATTATGGATTATATCCATAAACTATTTAATTTATGTTAGGTGTCTTACAAGTTTGGGATTAGGTATTGTTATTTATAAACTAATCTAGTGTACGTCATTGTTTAGAAATGGCTCCCAGTAGAAGGAATGAGAACTCTAGAAATACACATGATACAAAGAGAAAGAAGGATCATATATTTCATGGTATTAAGCCAGAATTTACAAGATAAATAGTCTCGCGTGTATTATCATCATATGAAGAAATAATATCATTTGTTGATAAGATATGTAAAGAGTTTATTGAGTCCTATGTATTTGAAGGGAAGCAAGAGAAGAAAAGGATGTAAGAGAGAAAGATGGATAAAGGGAAGAGGGAAAAGAAGAATTTTCCCATAGGTGATAACTGTGGAAAGAAACATCCTGGAACTTGCCTGAAAGGAATGGGAGTTTGTTATAAGTGTGGAGGAAAAGGGCACAAAGTACGTGACTGCAAGGGTAAGAAAATGGTTTCAAATGTACAATGCTTCATTTGCAAGGAGTTTGGACACTATGCAAACCTATGTCCCAGTCATCAAACCATGCCACAAATGATGCTATTGGATAATAATCAAGTTATGATACTACCACAGATGAAGAGTAATGATTTGAGTTCTTATGTTGATTATGTCAATTGAGTGTTGTATCAACAATGTACTTCTTATAATAATTATGGAGTATATAAGGATTGTACTGCAGTACTATTTCATTAAGGACTTGAGATTGTGTGGAACAAAGAAGAGTGACTCAATAGCAGGATAACTTTTTGGAAAATATTTGGTTGAGAGAATGATAAACCATAATATAGTTCTGATACCGAGGTAGTGATTTTGGAGTAATACATGATTGTTTTGGATAAATTATATTGGATATTATTGACTACCTTGAAACTGATTAATGATTTGTATATTCCATCATTGTTGGGGTATAAAACATTTTTGGATTGATGAAGTATATCCAGCATTCTATATGGAATAAGGGAGCATGAATGTAATCAATAAGGAATATGGTAATTCAAGATGTTTCAGTGTATTAAAAGAATACATGATGACGGTATTCATATGCTATTACGGGGTAAAAAGGATATACATTATGTTTAAATTCCTTATAAATGTTGGACGGTGAGTTTGGATAGAAGTATTTTGGATAGTTCTAGTTTGGATTATTTTGGATTGCCATAAAAGGACAACTCGGAGGTCAGGCGGCAACCCGTCGCGTCCGGCAAGGCTGCGAGACTTGAACCCGCAACCGAAGGGCGACAAGGATGTATCACCTACCACTGGCCCACGAGATGCCCTGGATTAAATAATGTAGTTTTTATTAAAAGATCTTGTAGATGAAATATAAATTTGTTTATTTTGGAACCCTATACGAATGGTGTAGATAGAATTTTTTACGTTCTATTATCTTTTAGAGTGAAAGATGAGTTTGTGGTAGAAATTTATTAATGGATAAAACTCTAATTATAAAGTAAGTATATCTCCTTATGATCTTATCTAATCTCATAAATAAATTCCTCAACATTATGAAAAGGAACTTAGAACAAAAATGTTGTCCTAGATGGTACCTTAAATCATCAATAATTTATGGATTTGGGATTGTTGGCCTTTTCATAGCCATGTTCTCTACCACTCTCCATCAGATAATTGATGGTTATATTTTTCTTCCATATCCATATTTTCTTACATGGAACCCTAGTATGTGTTATTTTCGGTAATCTTCATACTTTCCACTCTTTATTTTAAATAGAGGCCTCATTAATTCATTTTTCGATGTGGGATTTCAACTAAGATATTTTGAAATGTCAAAAATGTGTTATCCTAATACCCTACGTTTTGTTGAACCGATGGTATTTCAAATCATCATAGATTGATGAGTTTAAGGACCTCAATTTTATACTTGTTTGTGATTGATGACCTCAATCACTACCTATAAATATTTACATTTTCCCTCCAATTATATGTCTCTAATTTCCACCAATGTTCTCTTAATCGAGATCATAATTTGGTGGTGACCCTTTGATTTCTCTTTTCCTCATATTAAGACTAAATTTTATTAACCCAATTTCCGATGTGGGTTTTCCCACAAATATATTTTCTACTTTCAACCTTTTATTTTTGAGGAACAATTTCAAATTTTGAGGACGCAATTTATTGAAGGAGGGGAGAATGTAACACCCCAAGAATTCATAGTGTGTTATTTCTTCAAAATAATTCAATAAATTGCACTACACGCAACACCGAGTTAAATTGCACCATGACTTACCAAAAAGCCATTCAAAAAAGGTTATGAATAGTATTAGCTAAATTTTAAACTTTATATAATCCTTATAATTTTAGAATCCATATTATGAGTATCTTAGACATAATGCAAGAACAAATTCATTTTCAGTATTGCACTTTTATCAACATTTAATAGTGAACCCTTTTTTAATAAAATATTTTAAACTTTTTGACTAAATGGGGATATCAAAAATTTAAAATGAAACATCCCAAGCATTCACGGTATTCTTTCTTTGAATAATACAGTAGCGTGTGTTGTACGCAACTTTGAGTTTTAACACACACAACAACCAATCAAACTAGCCGTTATGAATAGTAATACCTACTTTTTGAAATTATATATATTTTGTATTTCAAAATGGACTTCATTTTTGGATTCGGAATATCGAATTTAGCCTAAGGTGAAATTTTGGTACTTTTCGAATAACTTTCATATTTTGATGAATAGTGAAAATTAATAAATTTTAATTAAAAACAACTTTTTTAATCAAAATAATTAATAGTGATAAATTATGAATTTGAGCGGTTTTAAAGTATATTTAGAATATATTTTTACCATTTAATATAATTTTGGTCATTGGACATAACTTTACAATTAAACCGAACATAAACAAGTGTCAATCTTTTGATAGTTATTATCTCTTAAAAACACGCTTTTTGTTTTGACAGCGGGAATTAATTTTAAATTAATTTCTGCCACTTCTGTGTTTTGAATTTAGAAAAATGGATTCCATATTTGGAATCAGGATGTTCAAATTGTGTAAATAGGTAACTTTTATTTTTAGACATTTTGAATAATTACTGCGGTAAATATTTTTTTTACCATGGTTAAGGGTAAATCCGGTAAATAAGGGTTAACAAATAATATTATAATAATATTAATTACCCTAAAACGTGTCCTAGCCCTATTGGTTGACACATGTTCGACCATAGGCATCTTTGGGTCGATTTTGGGACCCCATGGTGCCACTTGTAGGTGATAAGGACACTTTATTTTAATTAAGTTAAAATGAATACAAAAATGACACAAGAATATATCTTTTATAAAAACAATTATTACATAGGATTATATATGTTGGATTTTAGATTATAAATATTAATTAGAAAGATAAAAAGATTTCCTACATAATGATATTTTATTTATAATTTTCAGACATTAAATAATGTATTTTATTAATGACACAATGATGATGCAGTAATTACTATAATAGTGAAAAATTAAAATAATTGATATTATAAATACCCAAATAAATATAATATGAAACTTTTAATGATTTAAACTAATTTTCTAGGATAATATGATATATTAGGATTTATTTAATCGACTTTTTTCGAAGTAATAAATCTGTTATGAGTTTCACAAAAATCAACTTTTGAATAGTGTCAAAATTGACATAAAAGAGTTCTTAAAACAAATATTATATTATTAATTGATATTAAATTCCTAAAAATCTAATTATCGGCCAATAGACTTATATAATGATAGTTTAATCATTAATGGACCACTTGGGGGTCTCTTGGATGTATATAGTAAGTTTATTAACCATATTATATAAAAATACAAAGAGACATTGTAAAAGTGAAACTAATTAACTTAGAGTTAATACTTAAAGATGAGGTTATTATAAGTACCCAAACCTGTCTAAATTCTATTGGTTGAGTGGTTTTCGACCTATCCCCACCTTAACCTTTGAATAATCAACTTTGGAGCCATTAGAAACCGAATATGAATTTATTATAAATTAATATTTCTAGATTTTCCAAAGGTGCCCCTCACCCCTCTTATAAAAGGGCACTCCTCCTTCCCATTTCTTCACACCTTAAAAGCCTTTTGGTTCGGCCAAACTCTGCCCAAAAACTCTTCCAACATCCCTCACTACAACCTAGAGGCCTTAGTTTGATCAGAAAGCCAACCTAAGGAGCCCTTTTGATCAAATCAAAAGGATGAACCCAAAGAAGAGGTAATGTTTTCACCACCCCTTTTCATGTTCCTTTCTTCTTCCAATTCTTCTTCCTTTGTTCTTACCATTCTAAAATAATAGCTCCAGTATCTCACATATACTGTGATGTTATTATAAATATGGTACAACCATATTCAGTATTCTATCCACCCTTTGAATAACATGTCACCATACGTTCGTACGTACGGCTTACCGTCTCCACGTCGTGGTGTAATTGTTATTCAATATATTATTATTTGGATGGGTATAATAATGATGTGTAACTCATATAAATAATAAATATAACATGTTAATGATTCTGTATATATGATAGACCATCCATTTATATATTATTTTAATATCAAAAGAATGATATTGTCGCTCGTGCGTACGTACGGACTACCGTCTCCACGAACGCGATGAGATTCATTCTACATCGTATCCATTCAAGTATAATTATCATTTGATGATTTAAAAATGATGTTTAAGGACTTGATATCATTATGGATATGAAAAATATACAACCTATCCTTTACAAACATGTCTTACGTAACAAAACATATAAAAGAAAACAAGTAAGTTAACACCCGAAACAATGATAATACTATGATATTATTATCAAATCAATATTAAAAGATCATATATGATATCATATTAATGTATATGATTCTTTTATAATTTAATAACAATTATTTCACCATTATAAATGAGGTTAACCTATCCCAAACAAGTAAAAGTACAAGGTAAGGGATTTTCTTATCTTACATTCAATTCCGTGAGTTTTCCTTTATTCGCCACTAAATTATTGAAAGTGGTGTATTGTGTGCTGGAATTTGATATATATTTTCATGATTATCTTTATATTCATATTATTCTGTAAATAATTTGGTGGTTATTAACTTTTGGCCATACGACTCAGTTGATTAACATGGTAAGGGGTTTTCATCTCACTCCTTATTCCCGTGAGATTCATGCCATATTGCCACAATCACCTTTTTTTGGTGTATGTACTGCCCATAATTATATTCTTTTTGTAATACACTCTAATTTATGTGTATTTACATATTCATTGTATGATACCTCTTTCATGGGTTGTATGTTTCATAAGTTACCAAATTGTTAAGGGTTATTTCACAATCTCTTCATTATCCGAGGTTGTTTATATGTAATAATCTACTGGGATCTCTTTATCATCCAAATACATGTTTCTTCAAAATGTATTTCAAAACATTTTTATTATTTACAACAATATGGGTTAAAGTCATTTATACCCTTGTTTGACTTTTTCTAAGAGGAATATTTCCGTCGTTTTCAAAACAAGGTCCTTTTTAACCTTTTCGACAGAATTAAGGTAAGAATGTTTTTTTTAACTTATACGGCGGGTGCGGTTATTTTCCACCGTTATAAAATCGTCGAAGCTTCCCTTGCAAGCTTATAAGAATATTTTCAAATTGAATGTATTATTTTATAATTATTTTAATTTCAAAATTATTTAAAAAAAGAGATATTTTTCTAAATTAGTTTTGATTTCATCTATTTGAACATCCTTTGATGGCTTTTAAGCTTATTTGAAGTTGATTTATTATGATACAAAAAATCCATATTTTATTGAAGACTTTGTGATATTTTTGACTATGGATAAGTTATTCTTTTGTCACTCATGGTTTTTGTATAAAGTATTGACATTTCATAAGTTATTTTTAATCCGAATGTTTATGTTATATTTCAACCTTTCATTCAGATGAATGTGTTAGACAAGTATGTTCCGGGTTGGGGACCGGTAAAAGTAAGCCCTCCGGTTTGGTCTCTGGTTATTAGAGGAACTCCGGTTTGGTCTCCGGTTATTAGAGGAACTTCGGTTTGGTGTCCGGTTATTAGAGGCACTCCAGGTTGGTGTCCGGTTATTAGAGGCACTCCGGGTTGGGTTCCGGTTACAGTTAGCCCCAAGGTCTTAGGACGAGGCCTTGACAAAGAAATTAATGTTCAGCATTATGCATTCCATAATTATGAAAGTGGTTATTGATTTTGCATGTGATTATTCGATTAGTAGAATATCCATGTGAATAAGTAAATGGCATTATTTCATTTTACTTTTTCCATACTATGTTGAAGTTCAAGTTTAAAAGGCTTTTGTTTTAGTAATGCATTGCCTTAAATGTTTATGCTTATTTTTGAATGTTCCGCTATATTTTTATCTTTACTGGGCATTTGTGCTCACCCCTTTTCAATGTTTTATTTTTCCCAGGATGTGAAGAAGAATGTTATGAATGACCTGCAGGGATATTATGAGGGGATAATAGTGTGGACTATGAATACATTATGTTGTCATAGTAGTTTTTCACTTTATGATGTAATGTAAAACTTATGAATACATCTAGTGTTTCCAAAGATACTAAACCAATCGGTCTTTCGAGATTTGATCTTTCTTTTGATCATGCCAATGTTATGTAATAATTCACAAACTCTAGGTAGCTAGGGTTGGGGCGTTACAGTGGGGTTGTGCACCGTTGCTTTTTTCACGGCCGGCGGTGGTTCCTATCGTCGTTCATGTGCTCCTCCTCATAGGTTGTTGTCCTTTTCCATCACGAAGAACATCAATGGAGATTGGCGGAGGGGTCGGGCCAGTTTAGTTTGGAACATACCCTCTGTGTTTAGAGTTGTAGAAAGCGGCTCTACATTAATCATGAACCATGAATGAGGATAATAATAAAAAAGATTCCAGAATTCAATAATAACCCCCTTCCTTGTTGGTTTTTCATTGACGACGTCGTCGAGAAGAAGACGGAGTTGTTGTCGTTTGTTATGCACGCCACACACCTCCAATCTCAATCTCCCATGTTGGTTCACTGAAAATGATGAGGAGGGAAGGTCGGTCATCGAAGACACCCCACTTCGGTTACCTTCGCAAGGTGCATCCGAGGATGAAGTCAAAGATGCTCCTTGTCGGCGTTCTTCATGGAGGATGTGTTCTTCATTGGAGAAACATTCTCCCAAGAGCTCTTCCAATTTCTCTAAATCCAATCCTTTCCCCAATTCCACCGTGAAGGAAAAGAAATGTCCAACATCAAAAAAAATTTATAGGATTCGATTTTATGTTGACATAAAAACTTAATTTATAGCATTTAAAATTATGTTGACACATAAATTTTATTAATAGATTTTAATTTTATTTTGACACATAAAATTAATTGATAGAATTTAATTTTATTTTGACACATAAAATCAAATTGAAAGAATATAATTTTACATTGACACATAAAATAAAATTGAAATTATTTAATTTTTACATTGACACATAAAATTAATTGAGTGAGTTGAGAGGTTTCCTCTCACCCCCCATTATGAGGGATAATCCCCAAGTGGTCCCCCCCACCATAACTCATGGGAGGTTAAGGTGTGTGTCCCCCACCACCATAACCTATCATGGGAGGTTAAGGTGTGCTGGTCCCCACTTCTAACTTCCACATGGGTGGTTACAACTGATAAAATAAAATAAAACATATGTTTATTTTACTTTATTAATTCCATGAAAAACCCAAAAACTAACTTTCACCCTCAACAAACTGCCGTTGAGGTGAGAGTCCCTTTAAGAGAATATTGGCATTGCGAGTTCAACGATGTTCTTAGATTTCAATTCCGAGCACCGGTTAAAAATTTATAAAAACCCGCTCAATAATTCAAGGAACATACCCGAACAAAACTTCAGAAATTGATTTCAAGCACACCGGGGCTCGGAATCAAGCGCCATAAATTTTCGCGGACTTGCCAAATTTCCATTTAATTAAAAAAATTATGTGGAAATTCAGTGTATTTAAAAAAACTTAATCCGCATCCAAAGAAATCACTTTTATTTTGTTAGACATCAATATTATAAATCAATGCTCGTCATATAAAAAACCACCCACCATAAGAAAATTTGAAATTTATGCTAAAAAATGACCCAAATCCAGTATTTATCACAAAATCTTCATCAAAATGCTTCCCATTCATGACAATCCATAGTATTACTCGAACAACAGATCTGGACCTATTCTAGAGATAATTTTAGTGAAATAAATACTATGTTATAGATTAAAATGATATCCATTATTCTACCACGCAACCCTAAACACCATGTTCAAATCCAAGAGCCTCCCCCACAAAGTCCTACTATAATCCGTAAAGCACCAATAAAGTGCTCTTAATTATAGACACAATACATTTTAACCTCTATAAATATTTATAGAAACAAAACACAAGTTAATCCTTCTCTATAATTCTTTTCTGAAAGACTCATAGTAACACCCACTAATGCATCCTAAAACGGAACCTATATCTGACTCATTATTTTCAGTAACATCCCCCTTATAAAGGGGCATGGTTGTAACATAAAACATGGATCCAATATACCTTGATTAAATAATAATTGTTTACTTAACACACACAATCAATATGATTCATCACATGATTCGCCCCATGAATTTCGTCACAAATCACAATTAAACCGAGATCTGACATAACCTCAGATCACTAAAAAAACCTCCAAGATCATAATTCCTACACATTGACTCCTGCCAACACTACATACATACAAAAAACATGATATTAACCGAATAATTTGATATTGATGTATCCTACCTTGGAACAATATTATGATACTACCATATTCGTTCTATGACTGGTCTCACCACTATTGAAACACAAAAAAAAAAACTTGAGTCACTCACCCATGATAGATACAATGATCCCCACCATAGAAGTATAATTATTGTCACTCTTTGAAAAATAAAATTATCTCCAGCTTCGATGATCCCTCCATTATCGAATGTATTTATTATAATTGGCTATCCCACGTGTACCCATGGGATAACATAAAGCGCTAACCACAATATATTCTCATCCCTCTTGGTGTGACATTCTCAATGTACATAAATCCATAATCAATGTGGATCATTCCCTATAATTTCCAACGGTGTTATCCCCATAATTTGAATTATCTAATAATATTATTCAATAACTTTTACCATTAGGTCATAATACCACTTGGGTATCACTCTTCATGATCCATGATCAGCTCCATCACATCATCCATTAACACCACACATGCTTTGAAGTCCGCATTAGGGCATCCACTAGGGTCAAACATAACATGGTTATTTATTTATCACTGATGTCACCTCTTATTGTAGAGATTAATTTACCTTTCTCATCAACCACCTTAGTATTTATTTCCTATGATAATCTCATCACAGATGTACTACTGTTTTAACCCTACTCTAATTCAACCACTACCGTAACAAGTATCATGGAACCATGAACTAAACATTCACAAATCTAAAACTAAACTTGGAACTCCGCATACTTAATGTGAACCTTCCTTTTGATATTATAAAATTTTCAGGATATGCTTCACATAATAGAACTCCTTATCAAGGAAAAGTCATTAATCAATATTTCACGCCTACATTCTTTCCCAGTATCAACCCCAATATCAACTATTCCCAAAGACTATACAATTTCATGAAACCGAATCAGAAAACTTGCTTCACATTCTAAATAATGACATCTCATATAATCTAGGCTCGTGTGGCTAACCCACTAACTACGAATCACATATAGGGAATGATTTACCCACATTGTAAGGAATCTGACCCATGCCAACGAAATATGAAAAACCAACCACCTCATTGGAGTCCATTAAAATTTGTGATTATATACCCATAATCCTATCACACTACCAGAATGAGAATCTCTATGATAATAGGTACTATAATCCAGCTGATCATTTCCTCTTATCCCACATTTATTCCGAGAACAAGGTATCCTAATTACTTTTTTACAACCCCTCAGGGTTTCATAAATACTGACTGATTCTGTTTACGTGCTGTTCAATCATGAATCTATATAAGAAATCACCATATTTGTTTTTTATTTAACTCTAGTCTAATATCCCTACAACCCAGTGGGGTCCAGGATTTTATGGATATTCATAGCCATCTTTATATCACCTCTCAGACAAACCATTCCTTGATTGGGTAATTTAAAGGGAATAATGATTGTATCAAACCATAAATGGTCTCTATATATCACCATATTAATGGAATGTATTTAAATAATTATAGAACATCCCACCATAAGATCCACTTGACCAATCCTTAGAAAGACATACATCGTAGCCTAGCCAAGTTGAATTCAACGAAAAACATATATTCGAAAAATTCATATATGTTGTTATTAACACTATAAAATACTGAACCTATCACCATAAAAATATCAAAAAAAGAACATATATATCATGTGAGTACTATTCACCATATATGATTCGTGTATAAAAAAATATTAATGATGGTCCATGATAGAAAACCACATAAAAAATGACACAAATCACAATGTCTATCATTATAGTGATATTATAAAACATATCATTAAACACCAAGAACAAAATTCCCATTCTCTAGGTAAAATGAATTCTTATAAAAAAATGTGCTCTTGATGCACCTGTTTAATATTAATCACATGCTTTGATACATTCTAAAAATACATATATATCATCTTCCAAAATCATAAATTATGAATTTCTTATTTCCATTTTATGATTATTGGGTTTGGAACCTATCCCAAAGAGAGTTTTGTATGGCCTCATGAAATTCATGCCGAAATATTAGATATGGAATCCTACCATTTTATTACATAACTTTTCATTACATTTTATAAATAGAGGATCATTAAAGAACAGTGTCTTGAAAATTAAGAACAATAAACATGATGAAAACATAAAACATCTTCGAATACAATTGTATGGACTCATCATAACTTCATCAGAATTACAATTATTACATTTCATAACCTAGATACAGACAACAAAGGAATGGGTGAGCAATATGCCAAGTATGGAATGCAATTGAAATAGTTTACATGTGAACTAGGGAGATATCAATATGATCATGGTGATAAAGTGGAATATTATAATAATAACATGAAATATAACTTGAAAATGTGGCTGAAAAATTTAATTTAGACATTCATGAACATATCACCAAGTTATATACCCTAGGTGTCATAAATATTACCAAGGTTATTCAC
Source organism: Viscum album (assembly GCA_963277665.1). Lineage (NCBI taxonomy): Eukaryota > Viridiplantae > Streptophyta > Magnoliopsida > Santalales > Viscaceae > Viscum > Viscum album. The sequence continues at coordinate 735,504,313 of OY728132.1, read as the reverse complement.
GAAGGTATCGTAAAACATGTCATATCTAGAGATTAAATTATTTACACAATTCATTGTATTGATATTAGAGAGAACCCTTAATAAGTATTTGTATTCATTTGATACACATATAAAATAATCATACATTTCATTAATAACCCAATGGTAATAAAATAAATGGGTTTCAAATCAAAATCACGACGTTTTAAAAAGTGTTTAAAAACCAGATCATTATGTCATTTATAACCCATGTAAAGGGACTAAGTGTTTTATGTATGTCAATACCAGAATCAAGAATATAATTTTTATGACTTTATGAACATACCTAGAAATTGAAATAGGTCTAGGTATTCACATAAATAGGTAAGATAATTTCTTGAGAGAAAGAGAGAGAAAATTGGAGAAGAAATTTCAACATCATAACGTCGATATATCTTTGTTTTAGAAAAAATAAAAATAGAGAGGACAAGGGTATCCTATCTATAAATGAATCATTTTAAACTATAGGGACATAAAAAATATAAATAATATCATGGTGTGGATATTTTAATGACATACCACCTGAAAAGGAAACTTGAAATAAAATATAAAATTAGATTTCATTTACGAAAATTCGGCAGCCTAACAGTGTCATATAAAAATTCAGAAAATCAATTTATGGGAGGGGAAAGGGTCTCTAATAATTTGTATATGAAATGGAATGTATTAAGGATATATACGAATATACCCACACATAATAAAATAGAAACTAGAGGACTAAACATAAAGGGATTCATGACTAAAAGGGGAGGGTGAAGGGTTCCCTTACCTTGAAGGGTAACTTCCAAAACTGAAATGTTAAGACCTGGGGGTGCTTGAGGAATCCTTGGGAGGACTATATCGGAGTTAAAAATATCATATCATCATTGATGAGGAATTTTGAATGAAATTAATTATGTATTGGGTTGGTATTTATTGAAAAATTGAGGGGATATTTTATTAATTTCCATGGGGCACCTCATCAGTGGTATTTGCAAATCCATGGGCATTCCCATGGTATTTTCCCATTGTATTGGACACTTGAGAAACCTCATAACATATATTAATATTCAAAAGTCGACTAGAATGATTACATATTTATTAAATCATTAATTATTTCATTAATCATATCGAAACTCAAAACTGTATTGTTACTATTCACCAAAAAACAAAATATTTTATTAAAATATCATAAATTCACCCTAACCTAATATCGATACACTGAATTCAAAAAATTAAATCCATTTTAGGAAAATAATTTTCTAATTATGAGATATTTGATTTTTATGTAAAAAAACTATTTACCGGAACAAAATACTAATACATAACTATAAATTATGAAATAGTTATTTATTTATTCTATTATATAACATTACAAAAAGAGATGCCTAAAAAATATTTATACTTTCTTAAGTGAGGTTATTATTTCATTAGTCACATTACTATTCATAAGGGTAATATTACTATTTATAAATTAATATTCACCAAAAATTATTTTGATTTTATCATAGTAAATTTCTTATTGATCACATTTGTAGAAGACCATTCTCAGAAAATCATTTCACATTATTAATTATTTAAGGAATACAAAAATTATTTTAAAAAATTACTTATACAAAATTCCAAAATAATATAGAACATCTATACATTCATCCAATATTTATTTTAACAGTTTTAATCCACAAATTTAATGTATTATGAAATATCATTTTTATTTATACAAAGGATTACACAACTTAACAAAGGTCTTGTTACATAGCCCCTTATAAAACCTGCATATGACTTAATTGTAAGGTGCTTTATGTTGATGGAATATTTTGGTATCTCAGACAACATTTCTCATGTGGTGATTTCTATCAACTTTAACTTATCCAGTATGCTATTCCTTTCAAGATTATCATGTTGAACCTCTTCTTGGGTTGTGTCTAGAGAAAAGCCTAGAGATGCTACCTCATTCCCATGCTCTGACAGATGGTCTTCATATGACCTGAGTCTATTAGATGAGGCTATCAACACCTATTTCAGTATTACGTTAACAACAACACAAGTTTTTATAAACAATAATCATAACGTTAAGAGTTTAGTTTCCATCAGACATATTGACCAACGGTCATATAATTGTCAAAACCCAACGGTCACATTTTAATTATACTCTCTTAATTAATTAATGAATATTGTTTTGTAGAGAATAAAATAAAATAACACAAAAATTTAGGAAACCAATATTATTAAAAAGTTTGGTTCGTTACATTCTTCTACCCTTAAAGAAATTTCTCCCCAAAATTTCAACTCTTAACCTAAGAAGAGAAAATGTGTGGGTACTTCTGCCTTATAGAGTCCTCAGGTTTGCAGGTGGCTTCTTTGCATTTTTTATTACTCTAAAACACCATAACAAGGTGGGTAGTTTTATTTTGTAGAAACTTTTCCTTATGATCCAAGATCTCCATAAGATACTCCTCATATTAGAAGTCATGTTTCTAATGTTCCACCGCTGGGTTTAGTACATGTGATGGGACATGTATGTGATTCCATACGAGAGATACATGGAAGACATCATGAACATGTGCTAGGTTTGGAGGATGTGCAAGTCGATAGGCCACTGCTCCTATGCGACCAAGGATTTCATAGGGCCCAATGTACCTATGGATGATCTTCACTTTCTTCCCAAACCTCATCACTCTCTTCCAATGTAAAATTCTTAGAAATAATTTGTCACAAACGTCAAACTTCATGTCCCATAGACAGTTGTTGGCATAACTCTTTTTCTGACTCTGAGCAGCCTTAATGTGTTGCTGGATTGCATTGACTTTTTCTATCATCTCTTGCACAAGATCATGCCAAAGAGTATTTCTCTCACTAGCTTCATTACAATAAGTTGGAGTTCTAAATATCATACCACATAGAGCTTTATATGATTCCATTTAAATGCTTCAGTAGAAGCTGTTTTTGTATGAGAACTCAATTAAAGGGAGATGTTGATCCCATCCACATTTAAAATCCCATGATCATGTTCACATCGTATCCTAGTGTGTTCGAATAGTACTTTCAATTTATACATTAGTTTGAGGGTAATAGGCCATACTGAAATACAATTCATTCCACATATCATGTTGAATACTTCACAAGAATTTTGATGTGAACATTGGATCACAATAAGATACGATAGAAAGATGAAATCCTTGTATCCTTACCACTTACTTCACGTATATCCTGGCAATTTGATCAAAAGAGAAATATTCTCTAATAGAGATAAAATGGGCCGTCTTGGTGAGATGGTTCATAACAACCCATATTCTACTATTTCCAGTGGATGTTCTTCGGAGACTAGTGTCAAAGTCCATTATGATATTGTCCCTTTTCCATGAGGGTATGGGTAAAGGTTGTAACACCCATTTTGGAAGTTGTCACTCTAAATTCACTTGCTGACATACGAAGCACCTTATAGTGTATTCAGCAATCTCTCTTTTCATATTATCCCAATAATATGATCATGAAGGTCTCTATACATTTTTGTACTCTCAAGATGAATGGAGAAAATAGTGTTATGATCTGCATCCATTGGATCCTTCTTTCTTTTAGGAATAAATGGATCACATAGTTCTGTACAAAATTTCAATACACCTTCTTGATCAACATTGAACTGAGGATACTTCTCATCCATCACATCCTCAATCTTCTTCGGTACCAATGGATCTTCATTATGAGCATTATTTATCTTCTCTAGTAATGACATTTGAGAAATAATTTAGGTTAGGGTTGATGATTTTCCATCCCTTGTAATTCCCATGACCAAAATTAAGAGTTTATTGATCAATGAATCTCTTTGAATCCTCATAAAGGAAAGAATAAATGGGTCTTTCCAGCTTAATGCATCAAAAACATTGTTTTCTCATTGTAGATTAAAATTAATAGAAAAATCATAGTCTTTGAGAAGTTCCAACCATATCTTATGTCTCATGTTAAATTCATTAGATTTGAAAATATACTTCAGACATTGATTATCTGTGTATATATCACATTTCTCCCCATATAGATAGTCCATCCATATTTTCAGTGAAAAAATGACCACAACCTGCACTCGATCATGCGTAGGATAGTTCTACTCTTGAGTCTTCAATTGTCAAGATGCATAAGCAATTACATTGTCGTTTTTTATGAGGATGAACCTAAGACCTTTCATAGATTATTCTCTAAAAATAAAAAATCCAATTCCACCTGAGGGTAGAGTTAAAATGGGTATAGTAACCAATCTCTTCTTCATCTCCTGGAGACATTTCTCACACTCCTTTATCTAAATGAACTTGAACCCTCTTCATGTTAACATTATTAATGGATTAGAAAGTCATGATTTTTTTCTCAAACCTCCTATAATATCCCTCTAATCCAAGGAAACTACAAATATTAGTTATTTTTGTTGGCTAATGCTAGTCTTCTATCACTTTTTCTCTTTTCATGGTAAACTTTGATTCCTTCATTGGAAACAATGTTCCCTAAGAATGTAACTTGTGGTAACCAAAATTCACATTTTCTGAATTTCCAAAAAGGCCTCTCCTTTTGAATTGTTTTCAAAATAACCCTTAAATGATCCTCATGACCCATGTTACTTTTTGAATATATCATAATATCATCAATAACAACTACCATAATGTTATCCAGTATGACCTTACAAACTCTATTCATCAAATCCATAAAAATAGTAGGTGCATTAGTTAGTCCAAAGGGCATAAAAACAAACTCATAATACCCATATCTTGATTGGAAGGCAGTTTTTGAACTATCACATTTTTTCACACTCAATTGATGATAACCAGATCAAAGATCATCCATAGTGAACAATTGAGCGCCACGAAGATGGTCAAATAAGTCATCAATTCATGGAAGATGGTATTTTTTCTTCACTATGACCTCGTTTAGTTCTCTATAATCAATACATGTCTGCATCGATCCATCCCACTTCCTCAAAAAGGGAATATGGTCTCCCCAATGAGACACACTTGGTTGGATAAACCCCTTCTCCAAGAGATCCTAGAATTGATTCTTTAATTCCTCCAGCTCCACATATTCTATCCTATACGGGGTCTTTGATATCAGATGAGATCTATGTCCTAGTTCAATGGATAAATCTAACTCTCTTTCTAGTGGAGGACCGGGTAACTGCCTGGGAAATACATAAATGTATTACTTGATGGTGGGGACATTTTTCTTCATATATTCGCATTTAAATCTTCTTCATACTCAATTAACTCCATAATTAAGGATATATGAGGTTATTCTAGATAATGATCAGGTAGATATATCTCTCCTTGGAAGATAACTGTAGGTTTTCTATTCATGACAACTGAGATTTCTGTGCATCTACATTTGATCTTAGAAGTAGACTTTGAGATCCATTTCATCCCTAGAATAATGTAGAATTATAGAATGAGAATGACTACTTTATTTTTGATAAGATTGTGCTCACTAATTTAAATGTTAGTGTTTCTAAAATATGATGATGCTTGGATAACACCACTAAGAGTCATGGTTGATAACACTACTTTTAGTATTTCAAGGGCTGATTCTAAATTCGTAGACAATTTAGTAGAAATAATGGAATGTATAGAACCAGAATCAAATAATGTACCTTCTATCTTTGGGAGAACATCAAGAGTACCTGCCACAATGCCATTTAGCTCTTCAACTTCTACCGTAGTGACTTAAAAAGTATGACCTTGTTCCCTTTCCCTTTGATGAGGCTGATAGTGATTCCCTTCTCCTACCCTCATGTTTGGATAGTGATTGGAAATGTTCTGAAGTTGTCCACACATATAGCATTGGACAGAATGTATGACCTGCATCATCTTACCCTTTTCTTTAGTGTTGGTAAGTTAAGGAATCACCTCAATATGAATGTTCTGCTCCATATGCCCATCTCTTCCACACTATTATCACTTCTTGCTCCCGAGAAGGCACTTCCTAAAATTCTTCTTCCCACATTTATTTGACATGGGATGTTTCACTTTCTTGACTCCTCTTCCCTAATCAAATGTATTCCCTAGTCATGGCTCCATCGATCATTCATTTTCATTTGATTTATGAGACCATTACATCTCACCAAAATCCAGTTCAACTTTCATTTCACTTCATACGATCTCTTCATAGCTATCATAGTCTTGGTGGGTTAGATTCCTCCATAGATGAGGTCTCAGTACACTGATGAATCTATTAACCTTACCATTTTGATCCATGACAAACCTAGAGGTGTAATGTGAAATCCTTGTGATGTTCATCTTGTAGATTCCTATAGATTGATTCTCCCTTTACTTCTTCTTGAGAAACTCATTCTCTATTCATGTTCTCATGGAACGGGGGAATAACATACAGAAAAAGTTCCCTATGATCTCTTCCCACTCCATAACATCAACCTCCACTCTTGGACTCATTTTTTTAATAAGTTCCCACCACTAATTTGATTCGTCCTCTAATTGGTAAATAAAAAGGGTGATATTCTCTTGTTCTAAACTATGGTGCATAGAAAATATATTCTTTATAGTATTGATCCACTATTCAGAAATCAATGGGTCAGTAGATCCACTGATGTTTGGTAGTCATTGACATATATAGGATTCAACTGAATGTAGTTCCCTTAATGGTGATATTTGTCTCTCAGCTTGATTCATGATCTTTCTCATAACATGAGTTAGTTGATTCATCATTCTTATGAAAGTTCCCATTACGGCTTCCATCAGAGGACCGTCAGTACTTGGTCTATTGCAGTCTCCAATTGCACGATTCGTCCAATTTCCCGCCATTTTCTAAAAAAATTAAACTTTTTTCGGAATCATATTTCATTTATGAATCTATTCACTATAATTGATTTTATGTCTTAAAAATTCATTCTTAAACAATTATATTTCTCTATAAATCTTTCATAATGATTCATAAAAATCATATGATTAACCAAACATATCCCCTATGAGTGTCAAACCAGGAGTGTAGAAGGACCCATTGTTGTGTACTAGGATACCCTAGGTAAATCCTGAAACTCTTTGTCAGTGTTTTCACTCGTAGGTACATTTGTGCCTGAGCCACATCCACTTTTTCATATCCAGACATGGATTTATTTATTTAGAATCCACATACATAATATTTCACAAAAATACCTGGAATTTGTCATATATTTAAAATTTTCTATAGGATTCTTCTTAATTTTTTCGTAGCCTAATTTCCATAAATAATTGAACTATCATTTGATACGAACTATGGATTCCCGCATTTTTATTACATAATGGTTCATTAAATTTTACAAACAGAGGATCTTTAAAGTCATGTGTCTTCGAAATCAAGAACAATATACATGAAAAAACATAAAACATTATTTTAATCCACTTGGAATGATTCATTATAAGTTCATCCTATGTAAAATTACTACATCTCATAAACTAGAGACATACGTCAAAGGAATGGGTGAGCAGGAGGCCCAGTAATTAATGCAGTTGAAACAAATTAAATGTGAACTTGAGCGATATCAATAAGATAAAGTTGACAAAGCGGAATATCATAATAATAACATGAAAAATAACTTTAAAATTTGGCTAAAAAATTTAATTGATACATTCATGAACAAATCACAAAGGTATATCCCCAAGGTGTTATAAAATATACCAAGGTTATTCACTATTGTATTTAAAAACTTTTCATCCCTAGAGATTAAATTCTTTACCCAATGCCATGGATTGATATCAGGGTTCACCTTTAATATGTATTTATTTTCATGGGATCCACATAGATAATAATCATACATTTCACAAATAACCCAATGAGAATAAATGAAATAGATTTCATATCAAAACCCGGATGTTCTAAGAAGTGTTTCAAAACAAGATCATTATGTCATTTATAACCCATGTAAATAGAATAAGGGTTTTATCTAAGTCAATTAAAAAATATAGAATATCATTTTTATGTTTTTATGGAAACCCCTAGAAATGAAATATGTCTGTGTATTCACATATATAAAATAATATAATTCCCTAAGAGAAAGAGAGATAAATTTTGAGATGAAATTTATGTGGCATAATAGAAATATAACATGGTTTTAGAAAATATTTAAAAGAGAGGGGACAAGGTACTCTCATCCAAAAATGAATAATTTTACTGTATAGGGATAGAATAAAATAGAAATAAGATTATGGTGTTGATATTTGAATGGCATACCACATGGAAAGGAAATATGAATGAAAACAGAAAATGCGATTTCATTTACAAAAATTCAGCAGCCTAACGACTTCACAAAAAAATACATCAAATCAATTAATGATATTTGAAAGGGTAACTCATCATTTATATATGAAATGGAATGTAATAAGGATATATAAGAACATACCCCCACATAATAAAATGGAAAATAGAATTCATAACATATAGGAAGTCATGACTAAAATAGGAGGGTTAAGGGTTCCCTTACCTTGAAGAGTAACTTCAAGAACTAGAATGTTAGGACCCTTCGGGGCTTGAGATAACCTTGGGGGGACGCCATGTGAGGTAAAAATACAAGATATTTGTCGATGAGGAATTTTAAATAAATTTAATAATTTAATGGGTTGTTATTTATAGAAAAAGTGAGGGAATATTTTATTAATTTCTATGGGGCACGTCATTAGTGGTACTTGCAAAACCATGGGATTTCCCATAGTATTTTCCCATATTATTGGCAACATGGGACACCTCATAACATATATTACTATTCAAAAGTCTTTCAAAATTATTACATCATTAATGATGTTATTAATCATACCGAAACTCATAATAGTATTTTTACTATTCCCCAAAAAACAAAACATTTTCAAAAATTTAATATATTCACCCTAACCTAATATTGATACTCTGAATTCTAAAAATTAAATCCATTTTATGAAAATATTATTTTAATTATGAGATATTTAATTTTTATATAAAAATACGATTTTCCCTATAAAGTACTAATACATAACTATATATTCGGGAACAGTTATTTACTTATGCCATTATATCACTTTACCAAATTAACATGCCTAAAAAAATTATACTTTTTTAAGTGAGGTTACTATTCCATTGGTTACATTACTATTCATAAGGTTAATATTACTTTTCATAATTTACTATTCACAAAAAATTATTTTTATCTTATTATAGTCTAAATTTCTTACTGAGCACAACTATAGAAGACTATTTTTGGAAAATCATTTCACATTGTTAATTATTTAATATATACAAAAAAAATTAAAAGACCATTTTTCCAAAATTCACCAGTAATACGGAACTTATATACATTCATCCTATAATTATTATAACCTTTGAAATACACTAGTTTAACATAATAAGAAATAAAAATTTTATTTATACAAAAGGATTACACAACATAATTAAGGTCTTATTACATATCCCCTTATAACACCTACATATGACCTATGTTTACGGTGTGCTTTGGTGATAGAATATTAGGGTGGCTTAGACAACATTGCTCGAGGGGCGGTTTCTATTAGCTTGATCTTCTCGGATTGGTGATTCCACTCCTGGTTCACATATTGAAACTCAGCAATGGATTGGTCCAAAGAAAATCCCATAAATGCTACCTCCTTCCCAATCTTTGGCAGATGGGCTTCGTATGGCTGGAGTCTATTAGATGAGGCCATAAACTCTTCATTCTGTATTAGTTAACCAAGATCACTTGTATTTTTAATCTATAATCATGGCATTAAGTGTTTAGTTTCCCATAGACATATTAAAAAACATCCATTTAATAGTTGAAACACAATGGTCTCATTTAAATTACAGTAACTTCATTAATTATAGGATATAGTTTTGTTGAGTAAAAATAATTACACACATATTTTGGAAACTAATATTATTAAAAATTTTGGGTTGTTATATTAGAGGATTCTTTCTAGGAAAGAAAGACTAATATATAGAGTGGGTAAGCAATAACATCAAATTAGAGTTATATGACAACAGAAAATTATCCAAACATAATACACATGTATAATCATTATAGATCATTGAATAAATAAAAAACCAGTAAAATATAATAAGGATTGATGATTATATATATTAAAAGCACTATTTTTTAATAGGTATGATCCCAAATAAAAAATATAGAAAACATCAAAACATAAATTATATCAGAATTTAAATCATTAAGAATCGCTTAACTTTACACACACATTGCGTTTCCCCATTCTAATCCAAAACACACCAAATTATTTGACCTAAAATGCAAAAATAAGGTCCATATATTCCTCAAGATTCTCTTATAGTGTGTGATAACATACCATTGCTGGGAATCTCCAATCACACCTAATATATTTTTTCATATGTTAACATATTAATGAAGAAAGTAAATATATAAATAATCCCGCTCCTATAGTTTTTGTATGCTAACTAAGTTTCAACATCCCTCAATAAGGAAAATAAACATATTTGTTCCTTGGGTGCAAAACAAACGACTGTGACCATAAACCATACCAACATCATTTCCATGTCGAAATCAACATGTTTTGTCTCCCTATGTTACTATAATTAAGTCACAACACAAACTCAATGACTCAAGTTACAGTAGTATGAAAACACCAATAAAACTACCATAGAAACCTAGTATTGTTATATTCTCAAAGCACCACCCACAATATGGTCACTCAAGGTGGGGTCTAACAGTCTTTTCAGGTATCGTTCAATGACACATCCCCATTGGCGGTCCACAACCAAAACCTACTCAAGTAAAGATCAAATTCATGCACGTTGATATATCCAAACCCAAATTAGGCCCTAGAAGCACAGTGACCCATCCAAGTAGACTTTTGGTGGTCATAATCACACCATCCCAACCTCACAGACTCAATGTATGTAACAAGAACACTATCTCATCCACTACATAATTTTTGGTAGGTCAAATCAAGAACAAAATTACAAAGTTGACCCAAATATTTAAAATATATCTACGGGAGATAGTTTGTTAGGGCCTAGCCCCACATTATTAATATATCTCACATCACCTGTTATGATTTCCAATTCATCCTCTGGACCCATCCTAGTCCCTGCATATTGATAAAACTCATACAAATCATACTTTTATAAAAACATAGAAATTTAGAATTATACAAAACATAACCTAAAGGTTTGGTCCAACCCATTGAGCTCTCTCTGTATTTCTGGTCATACAGCATAGGGAACAACCTAATCAACTAAGACTTACACCCCTGGGAATCCCTATCCCAAGTCCCAATGATTCCAGTGACATACACCTTGGTTTCATCTCACATCTTACAAATAAGATGTGTTATCATATAACAAAGAGTAAACCCCTCAATACCCAATATTTTATGTCTCCAAAGAAATATTTCACTACATGCACACATCAAAATCGCCTCCAACCTCGGAGGGAGATTCCCATTACTCGTGAGACATATATATGTCTTTCTCATTTTAACTCATCCATAAGACTCTCATTCTTATAAAATATCCTTAGTAACATAACCTAAGGTTTTATGATTTCATATCATATCAAAATTTCACTTATAGTACAGTCACCATATCATTCGAAGCCTTATCGGGTAACATATGCAGATGATTGGATGTAACATGATCACCTATGTTCCTTAAGAAAACTAAATTCGAACATATGACAAACATTATCTTAATTCTAAATCAACCAATGAATCCCTTACTCCCTAAAACATATTACTACAACCATTTAATTATAAAGTTATTAATTATCATATATATAAATCCATAGGGTTTTAATTATAGGGCCCACCTACCATGAACACATTGTTAATCCCTTTCCATGATCCATTGGGCCCCATCCATGACCATCGAGCCTCATCCATACTCTAAGTCGCATATATATTGTTAGGAGACACAAAATTATTAATTATAAAAAACAATAATATATTTAAATTTAAATATAAATAGTAATGTTTCCTATAAATTCACTAGGATACATTATCTCACTAAAATCACGAGAAATGGGTTGTGCCCCATTTTTGACATACACCTAAAACTAATCAATGAAAAAACCAAATTACAACTCCAATACTAAAAAATATTCATCGAATTTGGGAAAATCCTTGGGTTAGTCAAAAATAAACATAAATTCATTTAAACATTTGTGATTTCCTAATGATTGTGTCATGTTTCCTCTTATATGTATGTTGATCAAAATCCCCATCACATACAGTCAAATCCACTATGTATTGATGAAATATAACTAAAATGCAACAATTAATAAAAATATATTAATATATATTGATGAAAAAGAAAAATAAAGGAAGGGAAGAGTAGAACCAAATAAAATATATCAATTAAATCCACCCTAGATCAAAGGGGATAGAAAAATATGTAGGGACATGTTAATTATAAAATCCATCTATATAGATGATCTATAAACCTACAATGAAAGGGGGTCAATAAACCATTTAAAAAATTATTTATATAACATTAATGGTGTGAGGAAATGGTCTACACCTTAAAACCCATAGGTAGGGGAACCCCAAACCACTTACCCACAGTTCCACTTCATGAATCTTCACTTCATGGCTTGATTAACATGTAGCTACAATATTCTAGTAGTGTGGAAACATCTCCTCCCTCTAATGATTTGAAGAAACCCTTGGTAATATAATTGAATATTTATCCACTTATAAAAAATATATTTAAGTAAATTAATTTTTTTATTCCCAATATGAACTAAGGTTCTCAAAACAAACCATACACCATATAAAAAACTCTAATTCCTTCTCAAACAATGGATTGAAAATATACATGTTTTAACAAACTATCAAATGTGTCCACGTATCATTATCCACTAATAAATATATAAAAAATAAACATAGAAATGAAATTATTGAAAATTATTAAAATATAAAAAGAAAATTTATTTAAATAATAATTAAATCACCAAATACAATAACACATATCAAACACATGTATGCTTAAATACAGATGACCAAAATATAACTTTCATAATAGATCTCCAATCCACCAAAAATCTATATAGAATTTCCATTTATGGTAACCTATTTAATACTATAAATAAATAAATATTGTTATTTATAATTATTCATTTTATGTAATCATATTAGTCATAGTTTTATAAATAAATAAATGTTCTTTAGTTGAAAACAGATTTTTTTATTTACATTTTTTATTTATATATTAAATGTTTTTATTTAATAGAGAAACTTAATTATTTTTTAAATTGAATTTGATAAAATGGATATAACTTTTCATATCAAAATATATTATTTTTCATAAATTAAATTCTGGGTTTTTTTGAAAATATTAACTTTTGGGTGAATTGTGAAACAAGTTGATTTTTTGAGAAAATATCACATATTTTCTAAAAATTAATGAATTTAAATGTATAATTATATTTTAAATGTATAATAAATAAGAATTAAATTAAATTAATCAAATATAATATTAAAAATTCCATATTAATCTAAAATATGTATTATTTTTTATTAAAATTTATTTTTTTCTTAAAATATGAATTTCAAAAAAAATTCTTCTTCCCACTTATATTTAAAGAAATTTATACCTGATTCACATATTAAATTTTAAAGATGGTTCCTAATTTTTTAATTTGGATGTTAATATTTATTAATGAGTTCAATTTCATGTTTTGTCACTTAGAATTGTAACCATGATAAGAATGGGTCTCCATAGTAAAAGGAAAATCTTCTTAATTAAGGTACATATATTCTGATAAGGCCAGTTTTTTTGTCTTAGATATTTATTTATGATGAATATCAAAACTTAATAGAAAATATTTTAAATTTTATTATTTACAACCACTCTTCCTTTATTAATACATATATAAAATTAAAATTATTAGAAATATTGTATGTGTGTCACTCCCCACAATTATTATAGGGAAGCTACTCTCCTCCGTTTGATGAACCTTTTTATAGCACTATCTTAGAAAATAAATAATAAAATATCTTCCCAAAATACCTCCCTATTTTATATAGGCAGGTTTATCACTAATATATGAATCCTATAACACTCAAGGTGTAATAAAAAATAGGTTCACAAAAGAATATGTATATCTTTGAACTAAGAGTTTTTATTTTAATTTATTCTTCTACCTCCATAAATTTTTTTAACCATCATGTTTTAAAAAAATTAATATCCAAAAAATAATTAATGGTTATTATGTTTTCTTCCCAAACATTTATATTATTATTTTTCTTCTTATAGAAAATGAAATTATTTCCCACGTGTACATACTAACTACTATCTTGGTGTAGGTATGTCATTCGTTTCTCAAAACCACCTCAAATGGTGATCAAAATGGAGGTTCAAATGAATATATATGATATCTTTTTAAATTATTATTCATATATAAATATAATATATTAAATATATTCACTATCTTGCATCCATGGGAAATGATAATGTTTCTCATGCAAATATGTGGACATCCACATTCGCAAATGGATGTGATTCATTTATTTTCCCATATAGATGTTAATTAGGATGTAAATAATGAATAAATATGAAATGAAAAAAATTTATTCCGATTATATAATAGTAAAATATTATATACTATATTTATTTTCAATTTTGTAGAAAAGTGGAATCATCTCGTGTGTGTTCATGCTGACTACCACCAACATGATACGACATATTTAATTGTTCAAGTGTGAATTTAATGGATGGATGAAAAATTTTATTTAATATAATAACATGATAAATATTCAATGATTAATATTATATTTATTATGGGAATTTACCCCTTTGAACATGGTGACCCTATCTATTCTATTTTTTGATTATGAATAATATATACTCAGAACCTCTGATATGAAATTAACTAATTCCTTAATTAAATAAAATATTATAATAAACAAAATAAACATAACAAAGATAATTTAATGAACAATATAATGTTTCTCAACGGTGTGATTAACTAATATAATTTTTATATTTATCATCAAAACAATTTAAGACATCAGATGACACTAATAGAAAGACATTTCTCATCTTAAATTGCTTTAATTTTTTGTCATACCATTTTCACAACATATATTGGTTATATGATGTATATACATCTATATAGCTATATTTTTTTATTCATTTATTTAAATTAATGTTTTTTACAGTTCCATTTCATGGTCTATTCTTCAATGTACTTTTGATTCAAAATTTACTACTATGGTTTAAGGTTTTTCATAAAATATTTGTTTCTATATATCCCTTAAAATCCATTTTAATCCATATCAATATTCAAAATAATTTCTTATGTATGTTATTATATAAACATATTGTATTTATTTAGTTAATAGTAATATATATATATATATATATATATATTATTATGAAGTTCTTAAAAAATATTTGTTAACATTTACTATATGAGGTTTTTTAAATTTTTACCGTAGTCTAAAAGGATTTTTTTTAATGTATACTGATTATCCATTTACTTTTTATAAAAGAGAATTTTTTTATCATGATTCTTTGGGGCCTGAGGTAGGGTGAAAAACTTTTTTCTATCCTTTTTATATTTTATCATGGAAAGCTCATAGAATATATTAACTGTAATTTTGAAGAGGGGTATATTAATCACTATATGAATAGGGTGGGGATAATATTATTTCCCACTATATGTCTACTAGTTACATATTTTTAATCATTAATAGTTGGAGTTGGTAAATTAGAGGATGGAATTGGATGATGGATGAGTATGGAATGAAATGTGGGAAGAATATTTACTCCTGGAAGAGTAATGTATATATTTCAAAGGGGTGTTTTGACCATCGTAATTGGGACATTCAATGAGGGATGGGTATGAAAGAGATTTACATTCTCTTATTTTACCTTAGAGACCTAATATAATTGTTTATAATAATGATGTTTATGTTTTACGGTTTGTGTAATAAAATTAATGGTTGTATATGTAACTTTAAAAACCTTCTTCAGTCATCAGGGGGACATATTATGCTAATCCACAATGTGCTATTCTCTATAAATATACTTGTTCAACCAATTCTTAATGATATAAAATTATCTATTGGTTTACCCGAAATATTATCAAATGTATTCAATCGGGATGTGAGTGAGTTTGGAAGGTGTCATTGTGTAGTATGGAAGAGATTGGGTAAGCTGATCAAATAAGGTGATATCCGGCTACATGAAATCTTAGAATACATGCATGGTTTTTAAATCTAAATTGGTGTAGGATATTATTGAGATGGGATCTTCATGGGAAACATTTATGAGGAAGAATTATGTATCATACTGGGATGATCGGGATACCATCATGAGGAAGATTTTGATTCTAGACGGGATTATGATCAAACTACTCTAGAATCTAATTGGAAAGGTTCTATTGGTGGTTGGGGGGGGGGGGTAGATAGATCATGTTTTGGGAAGAAAATCAGGCTAGTCACATCCTCTTCACTCGATGTTTTCTAGTATTCATTATTAACTTATGGGATGATTTTGGTTTTATTGGCTATATCAATATGATTATTGATATCCAAAACAACAAAAAATTTGATAACATATCACAAACAGATGAACATGATATACCTTTCTTCACTCCTTAAGCATTCAATGTTTTTATAGGATATAATTTCATGAATTAAATAATTATAGGAGTGGGAAAAATTATTGGTCATCGTATCTCTAGTGAAAATGGATTCCTGTGAAGACTATATTCCTTATATGGCAGCCAACGAACCCAGATCTACTAATGGAGGACAATATTTAGTAAAATGTAATTATCGTTGGCTTTTTGGTGCTAGTTATGTGCCTCTCAATGACAATAATATGAATGGTATTTTTTAAAAGTGATTGGGTGAGGGTAATATAGAGTTATATTGTATGATTCATGGTTAGGATAGGAGGAGGGGAATACATTATGGAGTATTTGGATTCTTCTTTCTAAGGGGTTGATCGAAAAAATTAAGAGGAAAAGGTATAGAGCATGGTTTTATCTTCTACATGGTGGGTTTTGTGGAATGAAATGAAAAAAGGGATGGAGGAAAGTATTTATTCTCATTATTTTATTTAGGTTTGTGAAAGTTCTATTATGTCGGTGTTGGTAGCCTTTAGATTTAATGATTTGATTAATCCTTGTATTGAATATTAAAGCACATGTCACTCTGAATATAGAGGAATTATAGAGGAATTGTGATATGGGTGTGTTAAAATACCCTTTTGTGTGGTATGTAGTTAAATACAATTGGTTCATGAGTAGTATGGTCCATTAAAGAAGAGGGAATTTTTTCAATGGTAGATGGTTTTTTGTTTCGGGTTTTTGAACATTTTATGGAACCTAAAACTCTATTGAATCTGAAGAAAGGTTGTTAATTAGTTGTTGTTTGTTGTCTAAATATTACAACACTATTTTCAAAGAATTCAAATCAGATTTTATTATACTAGATGGAATGCTTTAATGAAAGTCCAACATATCATTTGTGCGATATTAATTAATTATGAAATGGAGGATGACTTTGGAGTAGCGTATAGAGGTTGGCCAAACATGGAGAAAGAGAGAAACATTTATTTCAACACATCAACAAGTAAATGAGCTACAGAATAGGAACTCATTTTATATTATTATAATGGCTCCATCCCATGTGATTTGAATTTAATTTTTATGGATGATGTTCATGGACTTCACGATTTCCATCTGGAATAACTATTGTTAGTTTTTTCCTTACTATTCAATAAAAATATTATTTTCAATTATCCATTCCATCAGGGTTTAAATTATTTTTTCAAGAGTTAGATAATAAAAAATTGAAAGTTTAAAAAACATTCATCATGATATTGTACATGATAATTAAAGCTGATTATGGGTATGCCTGATATAGCTAACACTCAAGGGTGAGCCTGATATATATCTCTAATGAATAAGTATTGAATAGTCTTCAAAGGATTTAATTTATGGATATAACTGGGTATGTTACTATTATGTAATTAATTAGTATTAAGTTATATTTAAATGTGTTGAACCTTAGTGAAAATGGGTTATTAAGATTATTATCAAAGATACCTAATTTATTCTTGCAAAATGTTTTTTTGGAAATCTTTTAATTACATGATGAATTAAAATATTGGGAATATTTAAAGGTGAATGGTTTTCTTCCACAAGGTCTCATATATCATATATTCCAATATTGGATTTTCTATAATTCATATTTTTTGGATTGGTATTATTTGAGTGAATGTTATTTTTCACATTCACATATGTTTTTTTATGTGATCAATGTTTTGTTTTTAAAATGGAAAATTTCATTCAAGGGTTTTAGTATTATTATTGGACTAATGGGATTCGATTTTTTTTATGTCACTTAAAGATATTTTTTCCACATCCCACATTCTCAATTGTTTTTCAAGGTGCCTAAATACAAGTATAATATTTTATGAAGCTTATATTAAATTAATGAAAATATTCCCTAATGGAAGCAAGTGTTTCATGAATGAAACATAAGATCAAATTTTGGAATCTATTTTTTGGGAAAATGGAAATTTTTTTCTAGTATTATCTATGAAATGTACTTGGTTTTCCAAATTCATTAAAACTTCAATACAAAATGATCATGGAAAACTATAAAATTTAATACCTTTTCCTAGATCATGTAATTATTTAAATATTTTGTTATAGGTAATTGTAGTTGGTTTCATAGAAAAGTATTTCTTAACATTATATGTAATATTGATTTTGAAATTCACTTTTCTATGAATCAATATAATGGTTATATTTTAATTTTATAATTTTGGAACATTCCCATATTTCTACATCAAATTCATGCCTATTAAAAATGGTTTTCCATTTATAAAATTGGGTTTCTGAAGTATATAGACATGAAAGGGATAAAAAACTTTCAAATAAGAATCATGGAATGGTTGGAGTAGAGTTTTTTGGAATGTTTTGGATTATTTTATGTAGGATACTTGTAACGCCCGGACCCTAGTGACCCAGAGTTGGTGATTTATTTTAATACATTATCATGAATACAAAGAATCAAGTCAAAAAGGAACGATCAATTTAGCAGTCTTGGAAAATAGATTATATACATGAATGTTACATTACACTTAATAACATACAAAACAACATAAATAATCCTTTATGAATGCCATTATTCCCTTGTCTTAACCCTGCATATCAATAACAATGTAGTTTTTGGAATCCTGGGAAAAATTAATCATAGAAAGGGGTGAGCTCAAATGCTCTGTATGGGTAAACAATACAGCAGAAACATTCATAAATAAGCATAAAAATTTAAGGTAATGTATAACTAAAACAAAACCCTTTTAAACATAAACATCAACATAGTATGGAAAAAATAAAATGAAATAATTTCATTTACTTATTCACATGGATATTCTACTAATCGAATAATCACATGCAATATCAATAACCACTTTCATAATGATGTAATGCATAATGCCAGACTATCATAACCACATAGTAAAGGCCTCGTTCCAAGACTAAAAATAAGATTTTTTCATGGCCTTGTGCCAAGACATTATTTTGTCTCATGAGACCTACTGATGCATCGAGGAGCTATAGCGGGCTCCACCCGTCACTTACTAAGTCCAATGCATTCCCATATGATAAGGCTTAAAAATAACATAAACATTCATATTAAAACTAGCATACGAAATGTCAATACTTTCTCCATAAACCATGAATGGTATAAAAATAACACATCCACAGTAAAAAATATCACAAAACCTTCAATACAATACAAAGGTTTTGTATCATAATTAATCAACTTCAAATAAGCTTAAAATCCATCAAAGGATGTCGACATAGATGACATCAAAACTATTTGAGAGAAATATCTCTTTTCTCAAAATCCTTGAAAAGTCACACATTTATAAAGGAAGTAATTTAAAAGAGATTTTTGAATCAAAGTGTCCCATACCACTTTGAAACTTTTGAAAAGAAATATCATTTCAAAACATTCATGTCCATATAAATAAATCCTTAAAATTATTTTGAAGACATGGACATTAATTAAAAATATTTAGATAGATAAATCTTTAAAACATTTAAAATTATGATCTTGATAAAGAGTACCTTTCAAAAATTCTTAAAATGTTCATTTTAAAATCATTTAAAGTCACATAATTATAAAATAAAACATTTAAGTTGAAAATATTCTTATAAGCTTTTAAGGGAAGCTTCAACGATTTTATAACGGTGGAGAATATCTGCACCCATCGTATAAGTTAAAAAAACATTTTTACATTAATTTTGTCGAAAAGGTTAAAAGCACCTTGTTTGGAAAACGATGGAAATATTCCTCTATAATCCTCTAATAAAAAGTAAAACAAGGGTATAAATGACTTTAACCCATATTTTTTTTAAATAGTAAAAATGTTTTGAAATACATTTCGAAGAAACATGGATGTGGATGATAAAGAAATCCCAGTAGATTATTACGCATAAACAACCTCGGATAATGAAGAGATTGTGAAATAAACCCTTACCTTTTACTTTTCCTTGGTTGGGGATAGGTTGTACTTCTGTATAATGGTGAAATAAATGTTATTATTTTATACAAGAATCATATACATTAATATGATATCATATATGATCTTTTAACATTTCTTTGTTAATAATATCTTTGTATTATCGTCATTTCGGGTGTTAACTTACTCGTTTTCTTTTATATGTTTTGTTACGTACGTCGTGGTTGTCATGGATAGGTTGTATCTTATTCATATCCATAATGATATCATGTACTTAAAAATTATTTTTAAATCATCAATAGATAATTATACTTGAATGGATATGATAGAGAATAAATCTTATCGCGTTCGTGGAGACGGTAGTCCGTACGTACGCATGAGCGGAAATATCATTATTTTGATATTAAAATAAAATATAATTGGATGGTATATCAAATATACAGAATAATTATCATGTTATATTTATTATTTACATGAATTACACATCATTATCAAACCCATCCAAATAATATTGTTTTGAATAACAAATACACCACGACGTGGAGACGGTAAGCCGTACGTATGCACGTATGGTGACATGTCATTAAAAGGATGGATAGAATACTGA
This sequence comes from Viscum album, assembly GCA_963277665.1. Taxonomy (NCBI): domain Eukaryota; kingdom Viridiplantae; phylum Streptophyta; class Magnoliopsida; order Santalales; family Viscaceae; genus Viscum; species Viscum album. The sequence goes on along the minus strand of OY728132.1, from coordinate 735,483,258 downwards.
AATATGGTTGTAAAATGTTTAAAATTAAATTAAATTATATATAATATACTGTAGTTATTATTTTAGAATGTTAATAACAAAGAAAGAAGAAGTGGAATAAGAAAGGAACTTGAAAAAGAGTTGTGAAATCATTACCTCTTCTTCGGGTTCTTTCTTTTGATTTGATCACAAGGGATCCATTGGTTGGCTTTATGACTAAAGTAAGGCCTCTAGGATGAAGTGAGTGAAGTTGAGAGAGTATTTGGGCAGGGGTTGGCCGAACTAAAAGGATTTTAATGTGTGAATTAGTGAGAAGGGTGAGTGCCCTTTTATAAGAGGGGTGAGGGGAACCTTTGGAAAAGCTAGACATATTGATTTATAATAAATTCACATTCGGTTTATAATGGCTCCAATGTGAATTATTTAAAGTTTAATGTGGGGATGGGTTGAAAATCACTCAACCAATAGAATTTAGACAGGTTTGGGTCACTATATTAACCTTATATTTAAGTATTATCTCTTAGTTAATTAGTTTCACTTTTACAATGTCTCTTTGTATTTTTATATTATATGGTTAATAAACTTAAAATATACATCCAAGAGACCACAAAGTGGTACATTAATGATATAAATATCGTGATATAAGTCTCTTTTCCAATCCTTAGATTTTTAGGAATTTAATATCAATTAATAATATAATATTGTTTTTTAAAACTCTTTTATGTCAATTTTGACACTATTCAATAATTGATTTTTGTAAAACTCATAACATAATGGTTACTTCAAAAAAAGTTAATTAAATCAATCCTAACATTTCATATTAACCTATAAAGTTATTGGTATTTATAAAAAGTCTCAAATTAAATTTATTTGGGTATTTATAATATCAATTATTCTAATTTTTCACTATTATTGTAATTACTGCATCACCATTGTGTCATAAATAAATTAAATTATTTAATGTATAAAAATTATAAATAAAGTAACATTATGTAGGAAATATTTTTATCTTTATGATTAATATTTATAGTCGAAAATACAACATATACTACCCTATGTAAAAAATTGTTTTTCTAAAAGATATATGATTGTGTCATTTTTGTATTCATTTTAACTTAATTAAAATAAAATGTCCCTATCACTTACAACTGGCTCCATGGGGTCCCAAAATCGACCCAAATATATCCATGGTCGGAAATGTACCAAAAAATAAGTTTAGGATACGTTTTAGGGTAATTTGTTGTTATTATAATATTATTTTTTAACCCTTATTTACCGGATTTACCCTTTAACCATGGTAAATAAAATATTTACCGAAGTAATTATTCAAAATGTCTAAAAATAAAAGTTACCTATTTAAAAATATTTAACATACGGATTACAAATATGAAATCCATTTTTCTAAATTCGAAACATAGAAGTGGCAGAAATTAATTTAAAATTAATTCCTATTGTTAAATCAAAAAGCTTTTTTATAAGAGATAATAACAATCAAAAGATTGACACTTGTTTATGCCCGGTTTAATTGTGAAATTTTGTCCAATGACCAAAATTGTATTAAATGGTAAAAATATATTCTAAATATGCTTTAAAAACACTCAAATTCATAATTTATCACTACTAATTATTTGGAATAAAAAAGTTGGTTTTAATTAAAATTTAGTAATATTTATTATTCATCAAAATATAAAAGTTATCTGAAAAGTACCATAATCTCACCCTAGGATAAATATGATATTTCATACCCTAAAATGAAGTCCATTTTGAGAGATAAAATTTATAAAATTTTTAAAATTAGGTATTACTACTCATTATGGCTAGTTTGATTGGTTGTAGTGTGTGTTAGAACTCAAAGTTGCGTACAACACACGCTACTGTATTTTTCAAATAGAATCATACCGTGGAAGCTTGGGGTGTAACATTGTAAATTTTTTTATGTCCCCATTCTAATGAATAAATTTATTTAGTCAAATTGAATATATAAAAGTTTAAAATATTGGATTTAAAAAGGGTTTACTATTACAGTTGGTAAAAGTGCATTTTTGAAAAATACTTTTTTTATCTGAAAAAAAGAAATTTGTTCTTAAATTATGTCTAGGAAACTCATAATATGGATTTTAAAATTATAAGGATTTTATAAAGTTTAAAATTTAGTTAATACTATTCATAACCTCTTTTTAACGACTTATTTGGTAAGTCATGGTGCACTTCAACTCGGTGTTGCGTGTAGTGAAAGTTATTGAATTATTTTAAAGAAATAACACACTATGAAATATTGGGGTGTTAAAATACTAATGGTGGAACTCTTTAAGGATAGATACTGAATTCTCTATAATGGAACATGACTATAGTGAGACATTTCATAAAAAAGAACACTATAATGTTTAGAGGATATTTGGAAACAATAATATTTGAACGATGGATCAATTATCTAAAAATTTTATTTTATGATTTGGAATATAATAATCATTAAAAGCTAACTATTTTAATTTATTTAATTAGATATGAAGATAATCTATGGTCGTCTTAGAATAAATATACTAGGAACTTAATATTTTTTTTGTCAATGAAAGTAAAATCTTTAAATTAGAAAATTTATAAATAAATTTTAATACTTTTTATAGAATATTTGGAATTAAAATTTATCTGTACATTTTTCATTGTTCAAATAATATTGAGATTAATTTTTATTGACACTTATTAAATTCATGAAAAAATAGTTAGCAGGGGTAAAGGTGGATGGTTATAGAGCAGAATTGTTTCAATAAATGTGGTGGTAATCCAACCTCAAAATGATTCAAATATATTTAAAAAAATTAAAATAATTCTTGTTATGATTATAAATGTGTTACCAATGTTGTAATTATTTCCACTTTTCTCTTAACTATAAGGAAAAGTGTTCAATTAAGTACTATAATGAAAAATAGGTATTCATAGAATTGTGATATATTTTAGTAGTAATGATTTAGATAATTATGATAATTAATTTTCAATTCTAGTTACTCATCATTGGAATGATCAATACTAAAAGTAGAAATGTGTGGAAAAATATTTTTATAATTATATGGATGATGATGGACTATCTAATTAATGTGAGTTAGGAGTGTTACTTGTTTTTATTTCAGATTATCCAAATGTCTTATTCGATTTGAGATCCACTCAGTCTTCAATTTCTAAAAAATTTACATTTAGATTTGAAATATCATCTCATTAAAATGTTTTGAAATTTTGGTAAAATTAATGATGATAGTATTAATACAACAAGAGTTTATAGGATCCTTCATATTATTATCTATATAATATTTTTCATACATATAATTATATCCTTCTAATTGTATAGATTGATGTTATTTTTGGTATGGAAGGGTTTTAAGTTTTTTATTTAATGATATATTACAGAGCTAAAGAAGTCATATTCATTTTTCATTGTGAGTTTCAATTTATATATAATAATTAATTCATACCATTGGTAATGTATCAATAACGTGGGAAAATAATTAATGATGGGAGTGAATGTTATCATCAAAAAATTTCTAAAATGAATGAAATTATTACAATATTTATTGTCAAGTTGTGAATGAATATATGGGAGTATTTACTATCCATTTTTCTGGTGTTATTCACAATAAGGAAGATTAATTTATTATTTAGTTAGTTCTTAATTCTATAAAAATTTCAAAACCCATTATAGAATGTCTTTAGTTGAGCTGTTAGAATAGAAAAATTATGTATAATAAATTCTCAATAATCATTTCATCCACCCTTTAACTTCTCGGTGGGGTGAACCAATTTTTTTATTTATAAGAGGGATGGTTACAATATATTTTTCATTGATTATGTAGAGATCAGTAATATCACTTTAAAGAATAATAAAATGTTACATAATATATTTGATTTTTTATCTACCTAGAGGAGGTCAATATCTACTGATTGTTTCACTTAGGTCTAGCTAAAAATATCTAAAGTAGAAATAGGAAGAGATTTTGTATATATAATTTAATAACAAGAATAATTATTTTGTGTTTTTTAGTTTTTCAATTTAGGTTAAAAAATGCACATATTGTATTTATAGATTTTACAAATAAAGTATTCTAGGTATATTTGGATAAATTTAATGTGATTTTCATTGATGATTTTTTTTATTATATGTTTTTTTTGGAAAATGGGAAATTTATAAGGTTTTTTTAACACAATATAATAAAATAAGTTTTATGGAATAATTAGTAAATATGAATTTTGGACATAAAGAATATATTTTCATGATCATATTGTTTCTAAAAATAGAATATTTATTGATACAATTAAAACTAATGTGGTAAAAGAATGTACAGGACCGCCAGATGTCACAAAATTTGTACAGTTTCCATAGATTAGTGAGTTAATTCTAATGGTTAGTTGAGAACATTGAGCACTTTTCAATCCAAATAACTATTTTTACTCATAAAAAGAGTCAGTTTCATCAAGAAAAAAATAATATAATGAATGATTTCAAGAATTTAGAAGAAAAATTGTTAATTCCCCATCGTTGTACTTTTTTATATTAAATGGTGAATTTATTGTTTGTTGTGATTCTTTATTGAGAGGTCTTGGTTGTGTCTTGATGTGATTTTATCGGTTAGCATTATATGTTTCTGGTCAATTGAAACTCCATGAGTATAATTACACTATGCCGAATATTAATCTTGTAGTGGTAATTTTTTCATTTGAAATTTGGTGGAATCATTTCTATAGGTTATGTTTTGAAATATATACTAACCATGTGAGATTAAAGTGTATATTCACTATAAAATAGATAAACATGAGGTTGAGATTATGGTTATAACATATAAATGATTATTAATACATGATTAAATATTATCTACGAAAGGAAAACAAGGAAGACATTGAGTTATTTTGAAACGATATTGTGACATTAGCTATTATATATAAATAATATGACCCTTTTGTTAATGATTTATGATTTGTGTCCTAGAAATCACCTAATTAGAAACCGCTTAAATTTTTTCTAAGCTGTTGGGGTAGTCTACTTTGCCCAAAAATAATAAGTCCTTGAAGAAAGATAATGATTTAAAATAAAGATGATAATCGATCAGTAAGTTGTTATTTCATTAGATTAATGTTAATAACACTGTCTTAACAAATATAGAATGAGTTTTTGTGATATTTGGGATTCTTAGTTAAAAAGTGAAATTTTAAACAAATATTAGTACATTTCATTTCATGTTAATCCCAGTAGTACTAATTTGTATTTTAATGTCTGAAAATATTATTGGTGGGAACATATAAAGAAATATATAGAAAATTTTTCCAAGAAATGTTTGAATTATAAACAAGTTAAATCTATGGGACAACTATTGATGAGAATTCTTCATCCTTCGTGAGTTACTGAACATAAATGGGAGATATATTGATTGATTTTATTGTATGATTAACAAATAAATCTCGAGGAAATAATGTTATTTTTGTTATTGTTGATCATTTAACTAAATCAACACATTATATTCCTCTTATAAATACTATGTATTTTGATAAAAATAATATAATTGAACTTAATGTGATTGGAAAATTATGTGTATTCCCTTTATCTAATATATTTTATCAAGATCCAGGATTTACATAAAATTTCTATAAAGGACCTAAATTTTTTTAGTGCACTGAATTGGATATCATCACAACCATATATACATAATTTTTGGGATTGTTGGAGAAATAATTCCTACTAAATATAATATTCATTAAAATTTCTATTTGTATTTTTAGGGATTTTGGGATCAATATATTGTGTTCCTATAATTTTCTCACAATAATAGTTTCAATTATAATATATAGATGGCCTCATCTAAGTCATTATTTGTAAGGTACGGTCAAACTACATCATATTGAGATAAATTCAGTGAAAGTAATTTTTTGGGACTAGATATTTTAAATTAAATGGTTTTTAATGTAAATTTTATATTTCCCCTCAGTAGGGATGCTTAGAATTGGATGAAAGGTCATACAGATAACCAAAAAGGATCTATCAATTGATGTGGTAGACCATTTTTTTATTATATTATCTCCATAGAAAATTGATATACATTTTAGAGAGAATGTAAAATGAATTCCATGGTAAATTTTCCATAAGATAATTTAGTAAAAGATGATTTGGTTGAATATTTAATGGCCTTACCTCCATGTTTTTCTCAGGTTCTACATGTTTCCATGTTTCATTTCTAATAAAGTATGTACATGTTGCAACTCATTTTTTGTTCTCAGAGGTAGTACACTTCAAAAAGGATCATTCCTATAAACAAAATAAAATAAATATTATAGATCATATGGATAATTTATTTTAGATGATGTTTAATCACTATGTAAATGTATTATGGAAGAACTATATTACTGAAGAAGCAACTAAGGAATTAAAGAATGAAATGTGGGGACAATATCATTACTTGATTAAGTAATGAGTAAAATTTCAATGATGAAAATTATTAAAGGGAATAGAATATTAAAATCCATGAAATCTATTAAATAAATCAATATTATTATTTATATATATTATTTTTATGTAATCATATTCTTAATGGAATTAATAATTATATTATATATGTGTTAGTCGTAAAAGGAATAATTTTTCAGACTAATTATTTCCAATGAAATACATGGTTATATTTAAAATTTAAATTAATTCTACGTATGAATTAATTTCGATAAAATTTCACTCATTCATTATATTATCATATAAAATATATCTTACTATTATTTTTTTCCTGAATATATATGTTTTTGAGAGAATAGATAAAAATATCAATTTTAAAAAAATTATTTATTCACACATTTAAATAATCTAATTTAAATGCACAATTATATTTATGAATGGGTTATAAAGTTCCATAATATCAATTTCATTAAAAATAAAATAAATAATGTAATACATATCAAAATTATATATTATTTTTGTATTTGATTAATTTTATCATAAAAACTCAAGTTTCTAAAACATTTTTTGCTTCCTTTTGCACTATTATATTAAAAAAAATTATAACACTTTTATAAATTTAATCATGAAAAATATATATCATATTTGAAATTAATAAATTAAAATTTATTTATGAGTTTTATTATTTAGTCATTATGAATAGTAACCATTTCCAAATTGTATATCCAAAGTAACGGGAAATTTGGGTTAATTAACATAAATAAATTGTGATATGAACAAAACAAATTTATATTAAATATTATTTTCTAATGTATTTTAATTATTACAAAATTATTTTCAAAATTGTGTAATTTTTATCTACATTCCATTGTGTAATAAATTTATAATATTTAAGCATTTACAAAAATATAATTGAGACACTCCCATTACATAGAAATGGAAGCCTCATATCATCAATTACACAGACAATTTGATAACTATATCATATGTAATACCTTATAATATATATACCCAACCCCCATATATATGTACTTGAGGTACTTGTCTTCCAAAAATACCTAACCTTGAAGTCTAAATGTGTAAGCCATATGAGTTTTCCCCACGAAGAGGTATAACTCTAATACATGTTTTTTACTATTTATTTTAACTTATAGCTCCTTAAAAATTATTTTTACATCACTATATTATATGATATGTGTCAATTATATACTGAAAATTCATTGTCATTTTCAAAAAATCAACTTTTATACTCTTTTACATTCAATGGAATACAAAATCATTGCACATATATACATTCAAATTAATATCCCCACATAATGATGTGTTTCATTTTTTCACTATCTCATATATATAGTTTAAATGATGGATAAAATTAATATATTTTATATATATGATATAATTATTCTTCTATAAAGATAATATATTTTATACAATAGTTCACTTCAATTCGTTTGAAAATTATAACATCACATGTTTGTACATGTGAACTGCCACTTTCATGGAATTATGTGATTTTATTTATATTTCCTCCCACATGCATGGTAGTAATGATGAAAATAACTTATAAATAATAGATAAATAAAATATTACGAATTTTATTTATTTTCCACCTAGTAGAAAACTGGAAACATCTTTCATGTGTGAACGTGAAATACCACATCCATGATATGATGTATTTAATTTTGAATATCTGAATTTTATATATTTTTTTAAATTTTTATTCAATATAAAAAAAATACTATTATTCCACGATTAAAATATTACTGATAATGAAACAATGAAAAATTTGACAATTGTAAACGTATAAAATTCTTCTGTTGGATTGTAAATAAAATTTCATAATAAAGTCTAACATGAACATAACCAATTTTTTAATAAAAGAAAATGTCAGAATAAATATAACAAAAAGAAAAATGATATTGGTGTTGACTTGAAAATTTTTCTTATAATATCTAATATAAATTTTTTTTTATTCAGTAACTAAATAAAATACATTGTAAGATATCATTTATGGTAAGGTATTTGTCATATAAAATTCATTCCATTAAGAGTCATGTAATTTTCCCCCTGTTTTATTATTTTATGTTGTGTTGCAAGAACCTAGTTCTTCTTTTGAGGTATGGGATTCATTCTTTTCTTTTACAATAAGTTGTTTATGAGAAAACAAGGAAAACATGAAAAATATTATGTTCTAGTAATACATGCCATTTAATCCTATGTACATGGAATATAGTCTAGTTATGTAGGATGGTGATACAAGTTGTGTGATTTTTATGGCTTGGAAGAGAATAAAAATACACTACACACCATGTACATTCCAGTACACGCCGTGTAGTCATGTTAGCAATGTTGGTGTGGGACATGTTATGTATGTCAGTGATATTATGAAAACTAAAATGATATACACGCCATGAATACAATCTTACACACCATTTACTACTAATATTAGTCTTAAAATGTGTAATAATATATTTTTCTCTTCTTCTGGACAAAAGAGATGACGGGTGAAGAACAAGGAGTCATGAGATCTTTACCTTCTCCCGTTTCATTTTCTGAAATCAGGTATACGTTTCATCAGTCAATTTTATACCTAATCATTAATGGATTTATTCTCCTAGAGCCATTCATGGTGATTTTTTCTCTTGATAAAGTTATTTAAGGTTGAATGATTTACCTATTTTCTTATATCAATGTTGTTCTTGGCCTATTCAAGGGCCAGTGTTGGATTATATCAGTTATATGACATCGAGGTAGGTGGGGATGTGCCTTTCGTTAAATGTAAAGTTTATTCTATGTTCCAAAATAGTATGAAACCATTTCTGGGTATTTGTTTGCTATGGAATTGTACCTATTAATACCCATTGATGTTTAAGTATTTTTTATTATATTAAACTGAAGTATGTGATCACTGATTGTTTTATTTAAGGACCCCTGGGTGTGTTTCCGTGGTTAGCTGTTTGGTATGTTCTCCTTGTAGTCTTGTGAATGATTTCCATTTTAGGGGTTGATTATAATGATATATTGTTATATTTGAAACTCCCACATGATTTTTTATGTTTAAAACCATGTAAGAGATTGATTTTACAATGTTTTTATGTTATTTGTTTTTCCCATGTGAGTTGATTTTTTGAAAACCATGTATTAATTTAATTTAAATTTGTTGATTTATTAAGATAAAATGATGATACAGAGGATGTTTCTTTAATTATAAAATGCTGAAATACTGATACAACAAGCTTTTTCCTGATTATAATATGCTGAGATGCTGATACACAGGGCTTTTCCTTGATAATAATATGAAGAAATGATGATACACTAGGAATGTCCCTGATTATCCTCCTCCAAATCGATTTTCCCTATTTTCAAAAATCCGATTAAAGTGTAAGCGGGAAACCATACATTTATGTAGTTCCAGAATGCACAAAATTAAATTTCAGAATTCAAATTTCAGAACACACCACCACTCATTTCGGTTCCCATGAATCACAAGTCACATGCCTGCCTCGATTATCACACCAAACACTTTGAACATCCTGACCATTTACCTCCCCACCATCACCACACTTTATGAGTCCCACCAGAAAATCAAACAACCAAAACACCATACATCACGCCAAATCACATCATCTCATCAAATAAAGCCACAACTAGGTCACTGCCATAGAAACACCAAAACCAGACAACTGTGACATCAAATCCACTAGCCAAACACGAAAATAGTTAAATACAAAGAATTTCCATTCAATAAATCTTCCAAACAAGCTGAATGCCTACACATAAAACATAGAAAACCATAATGTTAGAAATGAAAACACTGATGAACACCATCATCATTGTCCAAAATCTCTAAAAATCACCCACTGCAAGTAGAAGTTCCAATGTGTCACCATTGGAAAATCAATCCCCATCATCCCCCCAAAACCTCCTCCTAAACCCCATCAAACCCACAACTCCATATATCACCAGGAGGGAATAGACGGAATAAACGTCAAGGAAGTGATTTGAATAGACCGGGACACCGATGGATGCCATAGAATTTAAGCCCATGAAGAAATCTGATTCATCAAAAAAGAAGATGAACCGAAGAAGGAGGCCACATAGGTTACTCGACCATCATATCCCACCTCCCAATACCATCAATGATCCACAGGTTTGGGACCTACAAGGAACAGATCGGGGGACATGAGGTTAGGGTAGATATATGGCCATATAGAAATCGAACAACTTAGAATGAAATCAATGGGGGCCAACATGGGAGCGCCTTAAGAATCCATTGACCACTCAACCACCAAATCCAAAATCATTGAAAATATACTACACTCGGTTCGACCTAAGGAGAACAATGGAAAGTGATGCCATAGAGTGAAGAAGAGGTTGGGGGTTTCAACAGCGACGACCCTTGACAGAGATGGAAAAGAGAAGACAAATGGTGGAACAAATGATAGAAGAGGAATGATGATTAAATTCATCGCCACCCCAAAGGTTTGGGTTTTATGAGAATATTCTAGGAGAATCCTAAAGAGAATATGAGAGAGCCTTAAGAATTGGGATCCATCATGGGAATATTTTTCCTGATTATAATATGATGAATTTATATTACACCGAAATTTTACCTGCTTTAATATACTGAAATAAGGATACAACGAGAATCTGCAAGAATATTAAACACTAAAATAATTATGCATCGGCCTTGTGACTAATTCATATTGGAATAAAATTTCATGAAGACATGTCTGCTAAGACAAATCAGGAGCTTTGATTCAGTCTGCACTTTTTTCCTTAGATAGCCTACTGAGGTATCTGTTGTGTTTACTTATATATAGGGAATTGACGAGCATAGGCCAGATCCCAAGACTTATATAGTTCAACGAATATGAATATATTGAATAAAATTCAATGAATGTAGATGAATTCCAATACATGTAGGATTATTTACCTATGATTACCTTCTAGTTTTCTATATTTCACTATTGTTCAATGCTATTGGATATACTCACTAACAGATTCACACCTACCTTTTCTGGTGTCCAACTAGGATTTATCTCTCACACCATATTTGGGTTAAGTTTTTTGGTCCAAATAGTCTATATTGCTACAGATGTGGAAAGGGGAAAGGCACCAAATATAGGCACTTGATTACTGATTAGGAGCAGGGGAGAAATAGACCATGCCTTGGCTTATGACGGTGATAATTTTAATTTTGTTTTACTATATGTTGGAATTTTCTTCATTGTTATAGTTTTTCATGTATTTAGTTGTTTTCTTGGGATATGTAGCATGATTCATCATTATAATATGTTATGCCTTTTTTTTATTGTAACGTCCAGGACCCGGGTGCCACACAACGGGTTCCCCGAACTCGGTTCGCCACGTGACCTCAAGCGCATTTCCACAAATGATAGAGGCTGCTGATTAGAAGTGAGGGGCTATGTATGATAGTGGGGAAACTATGCCCTCATTTGTCAATGTGTAGCGCAGTGGAATACAAAATAAAACATACAACAGCAACGGAAGTAATAAACCATATACATTTAAAGTAAAATCGTAAAGTAAAAGGTAACAAACCAGATATACAGATATGATGCAAAATGTATCAATTCTATGAAAACAGCTAGAACATGTTATACAACAAAATAGTACAACAAAATGCATAGTACAACAAATCAAATCAAAACAACTGGAAGCAGCATCATGAGCCTAGGCTTAGTCCCATGCCCTCCTACTCCTCTGCAATAGTCAAGTACCGGTATAGGGACTCTTGCCCCTATCCACACCTACAGAAACATAATCTGTTTGGGCCGAAAAGCATGACCCAAACAGTGTGTGAGAAATATATCTCAGTAGGAACCCATCAAAGGCTCATGCCCAACTCCATGAAAACATTCAATAATAGTGTGCAGTAGTAAAATACAATAAAGTAAGAAGTACGGAAAAGTAACCAACTTAACCAATTATATTGCCATTTTAATATTATTTTTAATCATTTAATTTAAAATATCACCACAATGAATATTCTAAGTATCCAGCTAATTTCCTCTTCCACGTAAACCCCTAACCTCATGTAAAGAGTATCCAACACAAGAATCTGCCCTCAGAAATAAGAGATTTTTCCCTTAGGCATAGGTAGTGTCACCCACAGGCACAGAATCAGCTGCCCACAGACACGGAAGAAGTTTCCCTTAGGCCGAAATAACTACTTCACTCAGGCTACATAGTACAGTTCCCACAGGCTAAACTGGTAACCAGGACATGCCCAACATATAAATATGTAGTAAACAAGCAATTCCCATTGAGGAATTTCTACAATTATTACTTTAAAGGCATACCCTCATGTATCCAGGCCAAACGGCTAAATAGTAGAACACACCCCCAGGGTTTTTCCAGATCCAAGAAACGATCCCAACCAGCATTTTAATATCACATTTAATTACCTATTCAATTATAGGTATTTAATATAGCAATGGCCTCAGCCAAACGACACCCCAACATGGGCTCGTGGCATAAAAACACACTAAATACCTGAAAGTTGGAAAAACAAACACCAAGCCACCTACCTTATACGCCAATGAGCACTATACAAGAACATCAATTCTAGAAATGCCCAACAACGACATAGATCTATGGTATGAAAAAATTCATTCAACCTCAAATAACTCCCATTAGGGAAATAATGGATAAGAAACACGCTAGGAGAAGAGAGGTCTTACCCGCACGGTTCCAATGTGATCGACAGAAGCAGGATCGGATTCCCGGTGCTCGATCGGTTGATCCATGATGATCCAGCCATCCTACCGAGCTCCTACCTCCAGTTTTAAGCCAATCATGTGAACAGGGTTGGATACTGCCCATTTGAAGCGAAAAACACAAAGTACATGGCATGTAATTTTGAGTACATGGAGTGTACTTCCATTATTTAACTATTCTTTTGGTGGCACCACTACATTGTTCATTCGTCGACATTAGTACACGACATGTACTCTTGAGTACACAGAGTGTACTGTCGCCCAGCTGGCGGCTGCTCCACCACCTTACTGTTTTGGCATGCCGACAGACTACACGGAGTGTAAAGGACCACTACACAGCGTTTAGTTAGTTCCTACACTCTTCATTGCCGGCATGGCCACACGCCCTGTGTACTCATCCCACACGGCCATAAGTACACGACGTGTGAAAAAATACATGGCGTGTAGTTCCAAAATTTAGGATTTTTCCCCATTTTCCATATTTTCTAAAAAAACACATAAGGAAAAGAGAAAAGAAGAAGCCCGTACCTCAAATATATGACCCAGGTTAATAAAAACTTCCCTCTTTATAGAAATTCGTCCCCAAATTGCCCTCCCAAGGGTAGAGAAGATATAGCCGCGAAAAACTCCTACCACTGAGCATGTACATCGGTCTCCCGCTCCCAAGTTTCGTCCTTCACACGACTATGTTTCCATAGCACCCGTACGAGAGGAACTAACCGGACTCGGAGAAACTTTGTGCTCCTATAAACGATACGTATCAGATGCTCCTAAAAGTACGTATCGACCTGATGCTCAACCTCCTCGGGATGAAAGATGTGAGATGGGTCTAAACGATAGCGACGCAACTGAGAAACGTTGAAGACGTCGTGCACGGCTCGGTACCGCTGTGGTAACCGCTACTGATAGGCAACCAGCCCGACACTCTCAAGAATCTCAAATGGCCCCACATACCTCAGTGAAGGCTTTCCCTGTCTCCTGATCTGCTTGTGTCCCAGCCTCGGAGAAACATGCAAGAAAACCTGATCCCTAACCACAAACTCCAAAGGTCATCTGTGGCGATCAACATAAGATTTCTTATGAGACTGCGCGGTATCCATCCGCTTCCGAATCAACTAGACCAGCTTAGAAGTCTCCTACATGAGCTGTGGTCCCAATAAAGCTGCCTCACCTCCCTCTAACCAGCAAAAGGGGGATTGGCATGGCCAACCTTATAAATCCTCGTACGTTACCATCTCAATAGTCTCCTCGAAGTTATTGTTATAGGAAAAATGAACTAGGGGTGTATGGTTCTACCAAGAGCCCCAAAATTCTATGACGCAAGCACATAGCATGTCCTCTACCACTTGTATCGTATGCTCTGACTGGCCATCAGTCTGAGGGTGGTATGCTGTGCTCAGAAGCACCTGTGTGCCTAGTGCCGTCTGAAAACTCTACCCAAAACGAGATGTAAAGAGGACATCCCTATCTGAATCAATAGAATGAGGGACCCCATGAAGACGTATGATCTCTTGGATATACATCATTCTGAGCATGTAAACAGCAAAATTATCCTTGATCGGTAAGAAGTGAGCTCCCTTCGTGAGTCTATCCACAACAACCCACATGACATCATAGCCTCAAGGTGACCTCGACAATCCAGTCACAAAATCCATCGCGACATCATCCCATTTCCACTCCGGGATGGTTATCTACTGTAATTGTCTAGCTGGTGTCTGATGCTCCACCTTCACCTACTGACAGGTGAAACATCTCGTAACAAAACCATCTACATCTCCTTTCATACCCAGTCACCAGTACTAACACCTTAATTCACGGTACATCTTGGTAACCCCGTGATGAACTGCCCAAGCTAAATCATGAAACTACTGCATCATCTCCTCGCATAGATCCTCTGTAACCCATAATCGTCCATGGAAACACAGGACCTCATCATCGCCTATCGTCCAACCAGGAGGAGGGTCCTCACTTGCCACCGAATCCCATAGAACTAGGACTTCTTAATCAGATAGGTGTCTCATCCTCACTCTATCCAGGTGGTTAGATGTCACAGCTAATGAGGAAAGATATGTCTGCACCCGACTATCATGCACCTCCAGATGCATCTCAGAGAACAAATCCCTGAGATGCCACTCACCACTGGCCTCCTTAACTGCTTGTATCTGATTCTTCCTGCTCAATGCATCACCTATTGCATTACCTTTACCAGGTGTGTAGGTAAGCTCAAAATAGAAGGAATGTAGGTACTCGACCCACCTTCTCTGCCTCAGATTCATGTCACGCTGAGTAAAGATATACTTGAAGCCTTTGTGGTTGGTGAAAACCACAAAATGATCTCCCAACTGATAATGTCTCCAACAAAGAAACACATGAACAACTGCATCCAACTCAAGATCATGCGTCGAGTAATTCCTCTCATGTGGCCTCAACTGCCGAGACCCATAAGAAACATCTCAGTCTCCCTTCATCAACACTGCTCCCAGCCCAATACCTGATGCATCACAGTAAACTGTATAGATCTTACCTTGCTCTGGGAGTATCAGGATCAATGCTAATGTCAACCTTCCCTTCAGGTCCTGAAAAGCTTCCTTGTATGCTTCTGACCAAATGAACTTCACACCCTTCTTAGTCAAACCCGTCAACGGTGCTGCTAAGCATGAGAAGTCCTATATGAAGCATCTGTGGTAACCAGCCAGCCCTTTGAAACTTCATATCTTAAACACGTTCTTAGGCTGCCCCCATGAAACTATTACTCTCACCTTCTATGGGTCTACTGCAACTCCTGCCTCTGAGATAATATGACCCAGGAAGTGAATTTGGTCCATCCAAAAGTGGAAATTTGAGAGCTTAGAATATATCTAATGCTATCTCAGTGTACTCAATACGATCTCAAGATGGGTGGCATGGTCGTGTCGAGTGTGAGAGTACACCAAGATGTCTTCCACGAATACTACCACAAAAGAATCAAGATACGGATGGAACACATGATTCATCAAATCCAAGAAAACTGCTGGCGCGTTCGTGAGTCCAAGCGGCATAACCAAATACTCGTACAGACCATATCTACTCTGAAAGGATTTAAGCAGTATATCCGATGGTTTCATGTGTAGCTGATGATATCCGGATCTCAAGTCAATCTTTTAGAACAATTGTGCTCCATGAAGCTGATCAAAAATATCGTCAATCCTCTGAAAGGGATATCAGTTCTTAATCATCAACTGGTTTAGCTTCCGATAATCCACGCAATGTCTGAGGGTACCATTTTCCTTCTTCGCGAAAAGGACTGGCGAACCCCAAGGAGAAGTACTGGGTGAGATAAATCCCTTTTCCCGCAACTCCTCTAACTGCCTCTTGAGCTCCTGCAACTCGGGCGTAGCCATCCTATAAGGTGAAATGGACACCGTTGCTGCTACTCGAACAAGATCGATAGAGAAATCCACCTCTCGCACTAGAGGTAGACCTGGAATGTTGTCCGGGAATACATCCCTGAAATGATCAACAACTGGAGGGAAATCCGTCTGATAAGTCCCCTGATCATCCAGATATAAGCTCGCAATCTGGGCTGTGACTCCACCTCGCTCGTGGTGCTCTGGTCCAGCTCGACTCACCCAAACATCCCATTCTCCCTTGTATAGAAACAATCTACCCTCTGGGGATGTGAAGCTCACCCTGCGACGATAGCAGTCTACAAAGGCTCGAAAGGGAACCAATTAGTCCTCTCGAGAATGACACCATAGCTCATCACCTCCAAGACATAGAGGTCCCAAAGGAAGTGAATCCCTCCAACCTCAAGGGGGAACTCCTTGCACTGACGCACACCAGCCTTCCTAGTCCCTAACTTAGTGTCTAGCGTCATGATATCAGAAGAAAAAGGAACATCGATCCCAAGGCCCTCCACAACGGGCACAAATAGGAAACTATGAGTAGAACCCATATCGAAAAGCACCGAAGATATAACAGAAGCTACTAGAATAGTACCCCTAACTGTAGAAGGTCCATGATCCTATTCTTGATGGGTCTGTTTCACTGCATATGCCTACCCAGTGTCACGGCCCTACAATACAGCCTGACTCCCTGTGTTTTCCTGCCCTTCTGCCTCTGAGATCCTGGTGTCCGGCTACCATGGCCACGACCACCATCTCTGCCTGCACACCCTAACATATTCTAGTTCACAACATGAAAGAAGTTTTTGGCCCTACCCTTGCTCGCATAGTCTATACAGAATGCCTCTCACTAGACACAGATGGAATCTACCTGTAAATACACTGCAGATGACACATATTTTCACAAGCTCGACACTCCACTGGGTCTCGTGGAAACTGTGGTCTCTTGTGCCCCTTCTACCACACTGGTAGCACATGACCTGGCCACCAGAAGCATTATTCTGACTGGTACTGTCGCCCTGAGAGAAGTCCATCTGTATCTTCCTCTTACCAACAGAAATAGTACCAGTAATAGGTGATGAACCGCCCTGGGCCACACCAATAGATTCCCGCAGGTTCCTCTCTATAATCAGCGCCTAATTCACAATAACCTGTATTGAAGGCAACCTAAAAACATTCACCAGTGCTCGAATGTCATAACAAAGACCATCCTAAAAACGTCTTGCTCTCAACGTCTCATCACCCAGCAGCACACGTGAAAAACAAAGAAGCTTGTTGAAATGAGCAGAATAGTCCATCGCCTATATACTGCCCTACTATAGATTCATGAACTTTCAAGCTCTATCTACCCTCTGCGTCTCAAGAAAAAAGAAGTCATAAAAGACTTCCTGAAAATCATCCCACACCATGTCTCTGTGATGCTCCGACTGAGTGGTAACATCCCACCACCTCTTGGTGGAATCACGCAACATGTAAGTCGCGAGCTGGACCCTCCGCCCTAGAGGCATCCCGAGATGCCCGAAAATAGTCTGAATTGACCCCTGCCAAGACTCCGTAGCCTGTGGTCCGCTATCCCCTACGAACGTAGGTGGATGCTCCTGCTGGAAGATACGTGTCAGCTCAGCCATAGATGTGGCAGCCTACGGTGCTCCCAGAATGGTCCACATGAACAGCATGAGGCCTTCACGAAAATGCGCCTTCGTGCCTGTGTCTGGTATAACAGCTGGCGTAGCATCTGGCACTGCTTGAGGATTAACTGGTAGCCCATGGACCACCATCTCGAGAGTATTGTCATCGCCGCTCTCCTGGCCAACAACGTGCGGATGTCTAGGCCGCATGACACTGCAA
Organism: Viscum album; assembly: GCA_963277665.1. Lineage (NCBI taxonomy): Eukaryota > Viridiplantae > Streptophyta > Magnoliopsida > Santalales > Viscaceae > Viscum > Viscum album. The sequence goes on along the minus strand of OY728132.1, from coordinate 735,464,884 downwards.
GGTCAAAATCATGCCTTAGATTCAAGATTATCAGTACTGAAAGTGAAGGAACCACAAAGGGAACAAGAGGAAGAAGACATTTCAAAATTTTCAAAACATGACTACACGGCGTGTACACTGACTACACAGCGTGTACCTGAATTCTCTTCTCCTACCCGGGTCCTTATACACAGCTAAGCCACATGACTACCATTCAAAAAAAACTACACGACATGTATGGTTTTATTTTCCAACTGCCTGTGTCTTCTGTGAAACAGTCAGCACCTCGGCATGCAACTACATGGCGTGCTACACCCGCACACAGCGTGTACACCACCCTGTTTCCTTTGCCACATGGCTAACAACACATGGTCTATCGTCGGAAAAGACTACATGTCATGTCCCACAGGAACACGACATGTTTAAGGATAGGTGACACCGTACCGTATTGTTAATTGCATGACCGAGTCCCCAGGTCACACTACATAGAGTGTTCATCTTGACACAGCGTGTTCTGTAAAAGAGTTCATCGACCTGTGTTGTTAGTTACATTGCTGGACTCTGGGTCCACACTACACGACATGTATAACATGTAAACTAAGTGTTTTACCCAAGCCCTTACCTACCCCGTGTTTCCGCCTACACTGTTTGTCACACAAGAAGAGACTACATTGCGTGTACTCCAGGTACACTGCGTGTACTTAAAAAACTTACTTTTATTCCCGAACAGAAGGTCATACACTGCGTGTTTAATGTACTACACATTGTGTATACTGGGGTTCTAGATAGTATGCCTCATAAATTTCTCCGGAACCTAGAAAATACCTAAAAACAACACCTAAGTGTCAAATTACTACCCGGGAGGGCCCATACTCCCCACGAATCAATGTTTGACATCTTATCTGTGTTATAACAAAATAAGCGGTCAATAATCCACCAAATTCCAGTCAATGGGGGCCCATAATCCCTAAAAACCAAAGTTTGGTATCCATTCTATAAACAAGCTCACACAATGAAATACCATATCACATAGCGAGTATGTATCAAAGCAGCTATCACAATATCATGCTTTTCTAGCACAACATCTATCACAACAACATGCAATTTCTACTACACCGACATGGCATGGAAACTATGCATGGAATGTGATTTCTAGGATGTGCCTAAATGATGCATGAGATTGAATACCCTCATCTAATCAGGGTTGCAACTAAATAGAAACCACCGATAAAATATAAATAGCACAATACCAAGTGTTTCACCCAATGATGAAAACATATCAACTGTAAAATTTGCAAAATCAAAAATATTGAAAAATACGAGGTAGACTGGCTTTTCCCTGTACACGGGTTAGCTATGCCTGGGCATAGCTTATTATCGACTATCGTTCTTCCTATCCCTGACTACGGCTCCAAATAGTATGTCAAAGAAAAGAACTCCTATGATACCACTTTGTAATGTCCCGGACCCGGGTGCCACGCAACAGGTGCCCCAAACCCGGTTCACCACGTGAACTCAAGTGCATTTCCCCAAACGCCAGAGGCTTCTGACTGGTAGCGAGTGCCCAGGTCTGACAGTGGGGAGAATATACCCTCATTTTTTCAAAGTGTTGCACAGTGGAATACAAAATAAAACATACAACAGCATCAGAAGTAATAAACCATGAACATTTAAAGTAAAATAGTTCAGTAAAAGGTAACCAACCAGATATACAAATATGATGCAAAATGTCTCAATTTTATGAAAACAGTCAGAACATGTTATACAAAAATATAGTATAAAAAAATGCAGAGTACATCAAAACAAAGCAAACCAACTGGCAGCGGAATCGTGAGCCAAGGCTCGGTCCCATGACCTTCTAATCCTCAGCAATAGTCAAGTACCTATATAGGGACTCTTGCCCCTATCCACACCTGCAGAAACGTAATCTGTTTGGGCCTAAAAGCATGACCCAAACTGGGTGAGAGAAACATATCTCAGTATGCACCCACCAAAGGCCCGTGACCAACTGCGTGCAAACATGAAACAATAGCGTGCAGTAGTAAAATGCAATAAAGTAAGCAGTATTGAAAAGTAACTAACTTAACCAATTATATTTCCTTTTTAATATTCTTTTTAATCATTTATTTTAAAATATCACCATAGTGAATATTCTACATAGCCAACTAATGTCCTCAAACACGTAAACCCCTACCCTCAGGTAAAAATATCCAACACAATAATCTGCCCTTAGGCATAACAGATTTTTCCCTCAGGCATATGTAGTGTCGCCCACAGGCATAGAATCAGCTTCCCACAGGCATGGAAGATGTTTCCCTCAGACCAAAATAACTACTACCCTCAGGCTACATAGTACATTACCCATAGGCTTAAAAGGTAATCAGTCCATGCCCAACATGTAAATATGTAGTAAAAATCAATTTCTCTTGAGGAAATTCTACAATTACTAAATTAAAGGCATACCCTCAGGTATCCTGGCCAAACAGCTAAACAGTGGAACACACCCCCAGGGTGGTTCTGAATCCAAGAAATGATCCCAACCAACATTTTAATATCACATTTAATTACCTATTCAATTCTAGGTATTTAATATAGAAATGGCATCATCCACATGACACCCCAACATGGGCTCGTGGCACAAAAACGAAAAAAATACACAACAGTTAAAAAAACAAACACCAAGACACCTACCTTATACGCCAACGAGCGCTATACACGAATGTCGATTCCTGAAACACCCAACAACAACGTAGATCTGAGGTATGAAAACTTTCATTCAACCTCAATTACCTCTTTTTAGGGAAATAATTGGTAAGCTAAACGCTAGGAGAAGAGTGGGCTTACCCGCACGGTTCCGAAGTGATCGACCGAAGTAGGATCAGATTCCCGGTGCTCGATCGGTTGATCCATAAAGATCCGGACGTCCTCCCGAGCTCCTTCCTCCGGTTCTGATCCAATACTGTGAACAGGTTGGCTAATGCCCACTTTAAGTCAAAAAACAAAGTACACGGTGTGTACTTTTGAGTACATGGCGTGTACTTCCTTCATTTAACTATTCCTCTGGCGGCACCTCCACACTGTTCATCTGTCGACATGAGTACATAGCATGTACACCTGAGTACATGGAATGTACTTTCCCGTAGCTGGCGGCTGCTCCACCACCGTACTATTTTGGCCTGCCAACTGACTACACGGTGTGTAAAGGACCACTACACGACATTTAGTCAGTTTCTACACCCTTCATCACTGGCAAGGCCACAATCCCTGTGTACTCATCCCACATGTCCCGAAGTACAAGGCGTGAGGAAAAAATACACGACGTGTAGTTCCAAAATATAGGATTTTTCCCAATTTTCCATATTTTCTCAAAAAAACTTAAGTAAAAGAGAAAAGGAGAAGCCCGTACCTCGAATATAAGAATCGGGTTCTTACCGTTATCTTTACCTTGCAGTCATTTGTTGTCCACATCAGTTGCACAATGTTTACAGCTTCAGCTATTTTTATCATTTATTCTCCTATGTTACTCTCTTCTAATTATGGCATACTTTCAGAACTATTACACCCTACCCCCTCACTACGTGTTGGAAGCCACATGAATTTGTGGAAACACACTTGGGGACATGTGGAAAACCAGGTATGGGGCACTAGTTGACTGGCTTCCAGATCTAAGATGTTACAAAGTCGTATCAGAGGGTTTCTAGTCTGATTTATCTTAATATTTTAATCCTATAGATAGGGATAGGCATGAATGCATATTTGATAATTAAAAAATTCCTAGGAGCAGCTACCCCACATACATGCTAAATTCAAATGGCATCGAATTGACTTGTGATCAATGTATTTTTACCTATTAGAGTTGATTTGATTTCATTGTTGGGTGACACACTTGATTTTACTATTAAAATTGATTTAATTGTGGATTCAGTTTTAGGTTCAACCCAATGAGATGAGGGTGTTCCATCTCATGAATCATTTAGGAACTTTTTAGAATCACATTCCATGGATTATGCAATGCCATCTAGAATGAATTAGTTATCGCATGTTGTTGTGATAGTTGATATGATAGATATGCTTGTTGTGGTGATATGTGTATTGGTACATGCTATAGTTTTGATTGATATGATTACAATAATTGGTTCTTGAGGTGTATGGGACCTCATGGACCAAAATATCCGGATCATGATTCATCTTTTTATCTATAATTGTACTATGACATGTTCTGCATGGGATCTAAACATTGATTCGTGGGGAGTATGACACCTCACTGATCATAATTTGGCATCATGATTGTTATATTTTATGAAGAATAGGGGTTTTATGGGAGATCTAGAGTTACTATCATGATAAACCCAGTATACACGTTGTGTAGTCGATCATAACATGCCGAGTGTTCTTCTTGTTCGAAGAAGACTGTGTTCCATGATTTAAAAAGAACATGATGTGTACCGTTTGTACACGTCATTTTGGGATTAAAAAATATGTCTAAAAATGTGAGAAGAGACCTGGGAATGGGATACTTATGGTAGAAAACACCAAACATAAGATAAAACACCCCATGTAGTATTGAACCGTGTGAACAGACCATGTGGGGCGGAACACGGGCTGTCAAACTTTTGTTAGAAGATGCTGTGTAATTGTGAGTACACGTGGTGTATAAGTCAACCATGTATCTGACCATGTGACTAATGACACAGGTGGATGGAAAAAAAGATATACATGTCATGTCAGGGGTGAACATGCCATACAGTTTAACACTATTGGAACAGTGTTGTTCAATCCATGTAGAATTACCTGGGTAGGATGGAAACTAATGTACACGCCATGTCTCTTGGGTAACATTACATGTAAATTAGGGGTTACATGACCATGTGGGGAAGAATTAAATTCCCATGTAAAGGCCTAGGAGGTCACACTGTGTAATGTGTAATACACACCATGTAATACTATTTATAAAAACATGATTGTTTCTTATACCATAATCAGTTTTTTCACTTCTTTTTAATGGTATTTTTTCATTAAGTCAATACTGAGGTGTGTGTGTTGTAATTTATTGAGTCATTCCTCCACAACAACCATGGTATTTACATAAGGAAAGTGGCATTGAGTATACTCTAGAAATGGGGGGCCATGTGATACTAATGGATCCTCCAGTTGTGCCTGCTACGACAACTGTCATTATATCGGATGAGGGTGAAGATGTATAGTTCTGAGAAGGTTTTTTGAGGTTCATGAAGATCTTCCAGGGATCACTGCAGGCTAGAACATCCGTGGAAGATCTGATGCGTATAATTTAGTAGAAGCATCCACCTACGTTTTTAGGGGATGGTGGACCACATGCTATGGAATAATGGCTGGAATCAGTGCTGACTATCATTGATCATCTTGAGATACCACTTGAGAATAGGTTCAAGAATGAGACATATATGCTATGTGATTATACCAAGATATGGGGGGATGTTATCACTCATGAAAGGTGTCATCGGGACATGGCATGAAGATACATCAAGATAGTCTGCTACAACTAATTATTTCCTCAGACCCTCAGGGTCGATCGAGCCTGGGTGTTCATGAATCTAGAGTAGGGGACATTGTCATTTATGGACTATTTTTATCAATTTACAAAGATTTAGTGACTCACAACTATTCTAATGGTTGATGAGGCATTTATATATAGGTGCATTGAGGATAGAATTCTATACTACATTAGAGCTCAGTTGAATGTTTTCAAGTTTCCTTTTGTGTATTCCATTCTGAATCAAGTGCCGATTACCTGGCACAACCTATGAGAGTTTTGAGGTGCAAGCCAGGGTGGATCGACATAGATATCTGATATGGTCTCAACTAGAAGTAAGAAGAATTGCATGGAGCTTTATAATGGGGATATAATCAGTTATAACCTATCTTTTGGTTTCCTAGTGAGGAGTTACTAGTGTGGGAAAATTGGGCATACAAAACCTCAGTGCCTAAAGAATCCATTTGGAGGTCGAGATTATTGAAAGATGTAACATATATATCGCTTATACATGACCTTTACACTAGTGGCTAGTGAGAGAGGTTTTGAACATACTGTACATGCAGGAGTAGGTTCAGTAGCTTCTCACTAGTCTAAAAACTAGAATACATCAGGCTGTTCATGCTGAAGAGGTGGTTGTGGTCATGGAAGCCAGACCCCAGAATCTCAGTGATAGTTGGGGGGGTCAACTTAATGTAGCATGAGTATATCATAGGTTTGTAGTACATATCAGACATATACAGTGCAATAGAACCAACATGAGCAATACCTGAGATGTTCAACTGTAAGAGGTACTATTTTAGTTGCCTCTATTATATCTTCTGTACTTTTTCTACTAGTGATAAACATTGTTTAATATCTTTTATTGATGTGAAATCCATGGTATCTATGATTCTACTACTTTTGATAATATGATGTTAGAAACTCTATTCAGGATCAGAATGATAGGTGTGTGTTAGTGCAAGGAGCTCCACCTTGGGATTAGTGGGTGTCACATTATATAGAAACTCTATGTCTTAGAGATGATATTCCTTGATGTCATTCTTTGAATTGTCTGGTTTGTTTCTTTTTTATCCTATATTGATATCTATCTCCACATGGTGAGTTTCACATCATGAGAGGGTAGAGAGGTTTTACACAAGAGAGAATGGGATGTCCGGGTGAGCCGATCTGGACTCAAGAATCATGGGCTAGGTGGGATTATAACCTAGATTGTGAGTTTATATATGGATGATCAGAGAAAATGTATGGAAGATAATCATCCAGAGGATTGTCATTTCAGGGATGTTTTAACTGATGAATTCTAAGTCTTATCTCTGGTTAGAGAGGTCGAGTTCATTATCGATCTAGTTCCAGGAGCTACACCATTATCAATTCATCCTTACATGATGGATATGACAGAGTATCAAGATCACAAGAAGAAGTTGGAAGATCTAGAAGCTAAGGGTTTCATCTGACCCAGTAATTCACCTTGGGGTTTAGAAGTTCATTTCATGAAAAAGGAGGATGATACCATTAGGCTATTAATAGAATATTGAAAACTGAACAAGTTGACGGTTAAAAATAGATATCTCCTACCACGTATTGACATCCTTTTTTATCATATTTTTGGAGCTCGATTGTTCATGAAGATTAAAAAGAGGTCAAGATATCACCAAGTACATGTTCGACCTAAAAACAAACCTCGTACAATATTTCATAGAATTTATGGTCTCCATGAGTACATTATAATTCCATTGGGTCTCACAAACGAACTAGCATTTTCGATTGCGTGGATGAATAGAGTGTTCTATCAATATTTAGATTATTTTGTGGTAGTGTTTGTGGAAGAAATATTTGTGTATTCATACAATTGACACAGCCATGTTAAACACCTTGATTTCATTTCAAGTATACTTAAAAAGTGTTAATAATATTCAATAATTGAAAAATTCCACATCTGTATGGATTGGATTCACTTCATGGGTCACGTAATCTCAAATACTAGTGTATTAATGGACACAGAGAATGTGAGACCAGTAGTTACTAGGGATCTTCCTAAGAACATTTGTGTGTAGAATAGTTTCATGGGGATAGATGGTTATTATAGGCATTTCATACATGGATTCTAACCTTATTAGTGCCAATGATGTGCTCGACTAAGAATGGTGTGAAGCTTGAATGGTCATGATCTTGTGACAAAACCTTTCAAAAGTTGAAGGAACATCAGACTATGGCATCAATATAGATATTTCTAGAGTTGGTCAAGAGTTACACTGTTTACTATGAAGTATCAGGTATTGGGATGGGGCAGTGATTATGCAGGAGGATTATGTTTTTGTGCACGGGTCTCGGTAGTTGAGGATTCATGAGAGGAATTACCTGATGCATAACCTCGAGCTAGTAGTATCTTTCTATACATTTCACTAATGGAGATAGTATTTATTTGTAGATAATTTTTTGGTGTACACAGACCAAAAAATTCACAAATACATTTACACTCAACATGATTTGAATCTAAGATAGCGATTGTGGGTAGAATACCTTCAATAGTATGATTTTTATCTTGCTTATACGCCTGGAAAAGGAAATACAGTGGATGGTACACTAAGCAGGAGGGCATAGATACATGAAATGGAAGAATCCAATGGTTAGTGGTAGCTAATGGATTTGTTCTCTAAGATTTATTTAGAGGTGAGAAATAGACAAGGACAGACATATCTTTCATATTTGGCTATTATCTATACCTTACTGAACAGAGTGAGGATGAGGCATCTATCAGGTTCTGAAGGCCTAGTTCTATGGGAGAGTATGGTAGGTGAGGACCCTCCTCCTGGATAGACAATAGGAGAGGATAATGTTTTTATTGTCCATGGACATGTTTGGGTTCTAGGGTATATACGCATGGAGATAATGTAGGAGTTTCATGATTCATCATTGGCAGTTCCACCCTGAGTCACTAAGATGTACCGTGACTTGGGTCGTCAGTACTTGTGGCAAGGTATAAAGTTTAAAGTACCAAGTTTTGTTACGAGGTTCTCCACCTTCCAATAGGTGAAGGCGGATCATCAGCAGATGGTAAGACTTTTATAGCATATATCCATTACCGAGTGGGAATGGGATGATATCACGATGGATTTCTTGAGGGTGTTACCAAGGTATCTTAGAGGAAATGATGTAGCGTAGGTTGTAGTTGACATTGTTATGATGTCTGCTCAATTCTTACTGATCAAGGAGACCATTGGTGTGGATGATCTAATAATGATGTATATTACAGAGGTTGAATGACTTCACGAGGTTCCTTATTCTATTGTTTCATATAGGGATGCCCAATTTATATATCGTTTTGTGCATATTTTTCAGAGGGTGCTGGGTACCCAGGTGCTTCTGAGCATAGCATACCACCCTCATACTGATGACCATTCAGAATATATGATACAGGTTCTAGAGGACATGTTATGTACCTTTGTACTAGAACTTGGGGATCTTGGGATAAACATATTCCCCTAGTCGAGTTCACCTATAATAATTGCTTTGGGGATACTATTCATATGGTGCCTTATGAAGCATTGTGCGGTAGGCCATTCCAATCACCCAGGTGTTTACTAGAGGTAGGAGAGGAAGCTATGTTGGGACCTCTTATTTTAAAGGATTATACTGAGTAGGATCAATTGATTCAATGAAGGATGGATAAAGCGTAGTCTTATTTTAAATCTTATATCCATATCTATAGATGAACTTTAGTGTTCGAGGTCAGGGATTGAATTCCCAACGTGTCGCATCAGGACTGGGAAAAAATAGGACTAAGTGACAAGGTAATCTCTCACCATGATATTTCAAACCATTTAGGATTTTTGAATGAGTTGTGTATTTTTTCTATCAGTTATAGTTTCCTCAGAGTTATCGAGACATGCATGAAATATTCCATGCATCTCAGAGGCACTACTATCACTCAGACCTATCTCACGTTATTCCTCATGGAGAGGTTGAGATTCAATTTGATTCATCCTTTAAGAGGCATTCAATTCATATAGTTGTTAGGATAACGAAGGTTCACTAAGGTTGGTCAGTTCCTATCGTATGGGTGGTATGGAAGCACGACCGAGTACAAAACGAGACTTTGGATAGAGAGGGCGACGTATGTGCTCAGTGGCTGAGGTTTTTCTATAATATTCCTTCACAACCATTTAAAGGGAAACTCGGGGATGAATTTCATTAAGGGGGATGTTTTTAAGAACCCAGTTCTTCTTATGAGGAATGGGATTCTTCCTTTTATTTTCCTATAAGTTTATTATATAAAAAAAGGAAAAATGGTAAATTTTTTGTTTTTAGTAGTACACAACATATAATCCTACGTAAACTCCATGTAGTCAGGCTGTGTAGGATGGTGATATATTGTTTGTTATTTTAATGTCTTGAGAGGAAAGAAAAATCCACTACAGGATATATAAATCATAGTACATTCCATGTAGTCAGGTTGACAAGGTCGGTGCAGGACGTGTAAAGTAATTCAGTGAATTTATGAACTGTCAAATGATATACACACCATGTATATTAACATAAACACCATGTGCAACTAAAAATCAGCTTAAACATGATGTATCCTTGTTTTCTATTTTTTGGAGAGAAGAGTCACTTTGTGAAGAACAAGGAGCCGTGAGATCATTTCCTTTTCTCGTTTCATCATCCAAAACCTGATTCAAGTGACTTCAGTCACATTAAAACCTAATCAGTAATGGTTTTCATCTTTTAGATCCATTCTTGGTGATTTCTTCTATTGATATAGTTATTTAAGGTTAAATTATTTAGCTGTTTTCTTATATCTATGTCATTCTAGGACGATTCAAGGGCTGGGATCAAGTTATATCAGTTATATGACATCGAGGTAGGTAGTCTTGTGCCTTTCATTAAATGTCGGGTTGATTGTATGTGCCAAAATGTTATGAGACCATATTTGGGTATTGTTTGGATTTATGATTGAACCTTTTGATAACCCATGATGGTTAGGTATTTTGATTATATGAAATTGAAGCCTATGATCGTTATTTGTTTGATTTAGTGACACCCCATTGGGGGGTTTCACATGGTTAGCCATTTGGAAAGAGTTCCTTTGAGGATAATTAATGTTATCACTTTTAGGGGTTGACTATAATGATATATTGTTATATGTGAAATCCACACATGATTTTTTATGATTAAAACCAAGAAATAGTTTAATGTTCATTTGTTTTTCTGCTATGTTATTTACCCAGGTGAGTTGATTAAAAAAACTATATATTACAGTAATTTAAATGTGTTGATTTAAATTGATTAAATACACACACATTAGTATTTTACCTGATTATAATATGCTGAAAATGCTGATACCCTTGGCTTGTCCCTGGTAATAATATGATGAAATTTAGATACATCGTGCTTGTTCCTGATTTTAATACGCTGAAATGATGATTCATTCGGCTTGTCCCTGATTTAATATTCTTACATGATGATACAATAGGAATTTCCCTAATTATTATATACTGAAATTCTTATACAATGGGCTTGGCCATGATACCTATTGAAATGAAATGATTGGAAATGTGTCTGTAAAGCCAAAGCAAAAGCTTGGATTCAGCCTGAATTTCTTTGCCAAGATAGCCTGCTAAGGTATCTATTCCATTTACTTTATATAAGTTATGGATGACCTTAGACTAGATCCGGATAATTATATATTTCAATGAATATGTATTGATTAAAGAAGATGAACTGAATTTAAATGAAAGCTAGTATGTGTGGTAGTATTTAATTTTCAGTACCTTCTTATTTAATGCATTTCACTATTGTTCACTACTATTTCATATACTCACTAGCAGATAGAAACTGAACTTTGGAGGTTGCTTACTGGGATTTATTTTTCACACCATGTTTGGGGCATGTTTTTGGACCTAAATAGAATATATTATAGTAGGTTTTGATAGGGGAAAGGATCCCTACACAGGTACTTGATTGCTGCTTCGGAGCAGGAGATTGAGGGACCAAACCTTGGATTGTGATGCTGCTGAGATTCATTTTTTACCATACATTGGTATTATATTATACTTGATTGAAGTGTATCCTAATTTCTGTTGTTTTCTTAGTACACATGACATGGTGCATACTTCTGATATATTATTTCTTCTGGTTATCAATACCTTATAGTCTTTGGTTGTTCAATTTAATTGCATATTGATTAATAATTCCACTATTTTTATAACTTGTTATCATATGTTACACTCTTACAATGAGGGAATAATTTCCCCACTATTACACCTTAGGCCCTTGCTTCTAGTCGGTAGCCTCTGCTGTTTTGGGAAATGCGCTTGAGGCTATGTGACCAACCGAGTACGAGGCACCAGTCGAGTGGCATTTAGATCGAGGACGTTACATGTTTATATAGTAAAAATTTATTTATTTTAACAATAATTTACAAAAATTCATCAATAATATTTTTATTCAAACATTACCAATGTGGTACGTTATTTTTATTTAAAAACATATTTTAAAGTATAACTATAATTCTATTTCATTCAATAGTTGTGTTCTTAAAAATATTTCTTATATATTGTTATCAATATTTAAAATATTGTTTAGGGCCATTTTATATAATTTTTTATATAATATATTTTACAAATTCATCATTGCACAATTTTTTGTATAGGTAATTTTGATTTATTTTACCAAAGAGAAAAGGAATTTTTATTAATTTATATGAATTCAACACATTTTCTAAACATATAGATAATAGTTATTATAAGGAAATCTATAAAATTTTTACAGTTCCTAAAATAATATCTTGTTATTATTCACAGGGGAATAACACTTTTAATTTTTTTAAATAGAAAGGAATATTTCTAACTATTTTTCTGAGAAAATGGAATGTTCATTTCATATGGGTTCAAATGTGTTTTCATTGATATTATTATGGATTAATTAACGAATAAAATTGTTTTGATCATGATACAATACTTGATTATTATAGAAAATGATGGAAGAGCTTGATATAACTCACAATTATGGGTGACTCTTATATAGATCTCGAATAAAAATTAGTAATTTATAATCTTAAAAGGTGAAAAATGATAGAGATAACTAGGTAGGATAATACTATAGAATTAAGCGGCCTTAATTTATTCAAACATGGTGTAATCGTTATTGAATATAGGTTATGAATTTTAATATATATGATAATTAACCTATTCATTTTAAATATATTTATGGGAATATTTTGATTTCACAAGGAACTAAATGTTTATGAACTTCTCAGGGTGAACGATTTGTTTTCATGATGCCTCACATCTGTTATATTTCCATTATGATTTTTCTACAATGATAATTTCATTCCAGGATATCATTTGAGAAAATATTGAGTATTTAATGTGGATAAGTATTATATTTGTGCTCAATGATTTATTGTTAATAGGGTAATAATTTTCAAGGGTTTTAAAATTTTTCCCAAGACTAATAAGATTCCATTATTTCCATATCCCTTATTAAATTTTTTTAATCATCCCACATTTTTAATAAATCACAACCATTAACGAAGATTAATAACTATAGTGATGTTTATCTCAGAAAGAATGAAATTTTCCTTTAACAAATAATGTATGTAATGAATTATATTGAATTGTAAAAATAGAATCTTGTTTTTGAAGAATAAGTAGACACTATTTGTTATTATTTTTAATATAATGTTATTATTTTATCATATTTTATATAACAAGAAACCTAAAAGATCATGGTAATGTAAAGAACTGAATCCTTTAATATAAATAATCAATTTATTGGTTAATTATGTTTCGAGGAATTGTACCATCTCAATGTTTTATAATGGTCCATTGGATACATCTTATGATCTGTATGAACATAAGGTAAAAAACACAAAAGTCAGTATACTGGAGTTGGAAAAATCACTTACTATAGTCATATATTAAATATATTTTTCCCCTATAATAATTAGTATTTATTTATATAAATGATGTATAATTTTTGGACAACCAATGACACCTAGGATCCTTATTTTAAATAATAATTATTTTGACCAATCTTAATAAAATTCAATGAATCACATTCATAATGTTCCAAAAATTACAATGTTTCATTTTGGAATAATAAATATATGATCTCACATTCCATAAAAGATGTATTTCAAGGAAATTCACAATATATTCACCAATAATAAGATTCAATAAGATATATAAATATCCAAATATCTCGAATGTGAAAGAGTAAATAAATATATTCAAAAATAGTAGTTTTAAATATGTCTGGGAACTGGAGGAAATACATTTGATTATGTTTAATTCTATATACGTTGGTACCGGATAAAATACACAACTCAAGGGATGATACAATAAATCAAATCCTTATAATTATACTTTTATGGGTAAAAGAAGATATATAATCTCAAACATCATCATATTTCTCAATCCTAAAACTTGAAGGTATAAATAGTGACACTAATCTGGTGAATTATTACTACCATGTTCTTCTATTAGGGACAATAGGGGTATTACCCTTCTTCACATAGCTTTTAACAAAGATCATAAAAAATTTCCCATTTTGAAATATATTCTAGAGATATCGATTTTGAATCAACCAAGTGTAGAATGTTATAATAGGTTGATATATATGTATAAGGAATCATTATCCTCTACTAAGATTGAATCTTATTGACATGTCTCTTTATACCTTATAAAGGAGTGATTATAAGGGATATAATCATAGAATTTTGTCCCTCGATATCCATTTATAGAATGATATATCAGACCTCATCGTAAATATGAAAATAAAATAATTTGTTTCATCAAAATTTAGATCACCCAATAATCCTGAAGACTTTCCATGTAGAAATATATCTACTACTTCATAATCAGTTGATTTTCAGTTACCATTATCATAGGAAGACAACGATAATGAAATAATAGATAAATTTTAGTTACTCATTTATCCATCTAGCTATATCATAACATGGTTGATACATTATTACACATTATCATCATATAATTTCATATCGACCCAATGGTATCATTTTCATGGTTCATTACAAGATTGAAGTAATTATAAATACCGATAAAAATTGTTGTCTAATTATTCGTAGAGGTAAAATAGAATTGTATTGAAATTAAATTAAACAAATTATGTCAAGATCATTCTATATAAATATAACCATTGTTACTCTATTATATTTTACATCCATTCACACTGTTCATCAACGTCATTATTAAAAATATTCCAGTAACCAATAAACACATATTGGTATAATTATATATCATAAAAACATGATCAATATCCCTTGATTTGACAAAGAAGTCCATAAAGTCTCAAATTTCACAAAAGCAGTATTTTAAATTTTTTTCTCAACTAATAGAAAATTGAAAATCATAGTAAAATTCTATAAATATATCTTTAATATAAAAACAAATCAATACCACCATATAGATAGACTAGTTATGAGTCCTCTCTAGTCCATTAAAAATCATTATTTGAGGATATGTCCTCAAATACCACATGTCATGTCTTTCTTAGTTCACCATCACAATAATTGATACAAAAAAACCACACAAACATGAAACCCCTTCGTACTATCTACAAAAAAATATCTCAACCTCAATCATATATATAATGATGAAAATTTTAACAAGGTATCTCAAAAGTTTAGTTCATGAGAAATATACATTGATGTTGTCACATTCGTCATAAAATTTATTAATCATCACCTAGGTATAGCGGATGCATGTCCCTTATCCTTTAAAATATTAGTTCAAATACTATGTTCTCAATAGTTTTTCATCAATTAGAGTAATTTTTAGGAATGTTATGGTGACTTATACCTTTTAATAGTCCCATATTATTACTAAATGTTGAATTGATTCTTAGTAAGACTTTATTTAAACAATCTCAATAAATAATCTCATGACCATAAATAAAAACTATGTTCTAATACTCTATTACCAATATGTCACATCCATACATATTATAAAGGGAATTCCCCAAGCATTCCTTTAAAAGGATATGGGATATTATCCAGTGTTGGGGTTTCCACAAATCATGATGGGAGGTATTGCATATAGTGGTAACCTATTAAATAATATCATTTATTATTGACCCCAAGTAATATATATGAATGATAAACTAAGATATATAAAAGATTAAAATATATAACAATATCAGGGATTAATGTATTATAATATAAATAAGATCAATATATATAAGAACATATCTCAAACATATAATGATTTAATAATAATGTCATGATGGTCACTATGTTAATGAGTTCTACAGTCCACCATCATTACATATCACACATATAATCGCTAAGATGTATGATTATCCATCATCACCAAATGTTGATCTATATAAACACTAAGAAAAAAGACCGATGATATTCCCTATACCCTCACTCTTAGGTCTAGTGCTAAAAAATAATCTTCAAATATTGGGTTTGATAACATATAATGAGACACAAACACAAACATCTATAATCATTTTATCAATAAATAATATTAATTTACCTACTTACCCAAAAACATTAAAAAATATTTTTATATAATTAGGGGAAAATTATTATGTAAAAAGGGCTATTTATTTTCAATCAATTAGAAATTTTTTCCACTATGTCACAGATTCCCAATTTTACCATAAGTCATTAAAATATCCAATAAAAGTCATCACACATTATAAGTATCTTGAAATTTAAAAAATAATACTCCTCTTTATATCCTGATGAAATTAAATCATACGAAGGGTGACATAAAATTTCTTACAAGGGTTAACATGATTGATGATAAAAAATTAAAAAAGTGAAAATAAGACAAATATATGTGTATTAGAACAGAATCAAGGTACATTAAGACATGAAATAGAAATAAAAATGAGTGAAACATGTTTCACAAGGAATGAATCTTTATTTGATGAGTTTATCAAACAAATGTAGATATCATAGGATCCTTGAAATATTAGAATGTTTCAAAACTAGGAATCACAAAATCAGAAACATAAGTCAAGTCTAACTTCATTAACAACAAATTATGCGGGATATAGACCCATATTGGATTGGGGTTAGTCGTTGATCCCTTTTGTATTGTATTATGAGATATAAAACATTACTCATTGCATTTTATTGAATTATAATTATGACCCCACCCATTATATCATAATATGTATATGAATGTGTGCACTAAAGATGAAAAAATTCATAATTTCACCAAATCATAATTATCTATTGAATTAAAGGAGTTTGAAAATTAAATCCAAAATACATGATTATGTGTCATCCATAAAATGAATATTGATGAAATTAATAGGGACCAACCCTAGTTAATCACAAAAAAAATATGATGTTATTATTACATAAAAGAATGATAATTTTTTATGATAATTGTTATTTTTTCACTTTTACCCGGTATCACATCAGAATAGATTGATAATTAGATCATTTTATACCAAAAATGTAAAATACAAAAAAATAATAAACATTATAAGAACATTCATAGTGTAATAGACAAAATCTATCTCAAAATGAAAGATATATATTACTGTTTAAGTTGAAAATGAATGAAAAAATATAAAAAAAATTGTAATTATTTTATAACTTGGTTATAAAATTTATAACATCTTGAATTTAGTAACCTATAGCGGATTGTTATTTTACTATATTAGATTATGATATAAGGTATACCATTCCAAATGATAAAATATATTAGTTGTCTTAGGAGCACATATGTATAAATGATTCTAAATTTACATTATAAAACATTAAATAAATCAACATATTATGGTGTCAATATTATTATTTATTTTATTATATATTTTAAATAATTAATAAGACCCATATCGGTAACCTGATTAATGTAAAACATAACTAAGGGTGTGTTCATATTCACTGTAATAGTAAGGGTGTCATAGAGGATTCCATAAAACAAATATAGCAAGTATAATAGAGTTGATATAAACAATAATATAATATATCTAATAAATATTAACAAAAAAGTTGAAAATCATTGATGACATAGAATCATAAATAAGAGCTTCAATTAAAAACATGTTTTTATATTTATATATTTTACAATGTTCTATATCATTATACAACCATATAGACATCTTTCCATGATATAAAACATATATATGTAAGGTTTATGCTCCATAAATAAATTTTTTTCACATTAGTCCTATAAATGAATAAATGATCAATAAAATACTCCACCCATCACTTATGAATTAAAATTTAGTAATCATATAAGTATACTGAATAATAATGATATACATAATTAGTATAAAAATTCATATTGAAAAACTGGATTAAAAAATGTTAATATTTTACATAGTAAATAAATTAAAAATTTGATCACATTTTATAAAATGTAATTTGTTATATTGTATTATTATATTATAGTCCATGTGAATAATATGATTAAGTGATTAGTGTTTACATAGATGAAAATACTTTTCAAATCTCACTGGAACAATTCATATGTAATATAATCATTTGATTTTTAAATTACTTATTTAAAATATAATTATTTCAATAAAATAAGTGAAATGGTTTAATTTGAAAAAAATTGAAACATTATATTTATGCTTCATGTTATATAATCATCATTATGGAGGTACAATTCAGTATAACTCTATGTGAAAAAATATATTCTATTCATATATTTGTTAAAAAGTTTGATATTCATAAAATGACAAGAGGGGTCCATTTAAAACTCTTTATAGAAATCCTAAAATGGATAGAAATTACCTCTATAAATCTTTATATGATATTAACAGCATTATTTAATTATTTCGAAGGAAATATGGACAAAAAATAAAATTATTCTGGGTTTAATAGAAAAACAAATTCTCTTTTTCTGAAATAAAAATCAAACTTAGAATATTGAGTACCAAGAAAACAAAAAAAAAGAAAATAAAATGGAAGATAAAATTGTAATTTCTTGAAATAAACTGATTAGAGAAAAACATATTGGTTTTAATAGAGAAATATCATCATATTACATACAACAAATTAAACAAAATCAATCACAAATAAGGAAAAAATAGTGATGTAAACCCTTAAATGAGAGATGAATTTCATTATAAGTTATTTTAACATCATGAATACTAAATTGAATTTTTATAATTCTATAATAGAAAGATAATCATACAAATATTACCATAAGTATTTTTATTATAATATAATATCACCCATTCATTTATAGTCTTTCATTATCCTCGTCATTTCCATTATTAACTACATTGTTTTTCATGTGTTTCTTGATTTGGAAGTTATGGGCCTTGTATATCAATCATGATTAAATCATATCCAAAATATTAATAATGATATAAATATCATATATATTCATAATATTCATATTATTAACCACACATGATATGAATACATTCCAAATTAATCACACCACTTGGTGGATGTGGTAGTCCACATGTAGATATGAGTGTCGTTGTAATTTTCTAATGGGTAGAAGGGTAAGAAGGTAAATTATATAAAATATCTAAATAAAATAAATAAATTTATAAATATCATATATATATTCATCAGTTCCAAATTTATAACTATCCAGTTAAATGGTTTTGTAAAAATAATTACACTAATACATGAACACGATATTCCATATGTACGAATGAGCAATATTTTAATTTTACAGAGGATATAATTGAGGTAGAAGATGTTTTTCCCATATTCATACTAAAATATAAATTTATCTACAGGATTTGATTAATTATTTTATTTTGGTTACAATATATTTATATTTAATATAATAATAAATAAAAATTAGAAGAGATGATAATAATGATTTCCTCTTCATTGAGAGAACTCCTTCATATTAAATCTAAATCCTTTTTTATGATGTTATTAAGAGAAAACCAAAATATATATGAAAGTAATATTTGATGGTTTTAGGTAATTATTTTATGATTTATAGTGAAAAATAATTGTGAATAATGGATAATAATAGGTTCCCTTTTTAAATTATCAGAGGGACACACATGGAATTACTAGAATGATTTATATAATATAAATTTATTTTCAAGTGAAGGCTTTACCATATAGCCAGGAATTTTAAGGGAAGAAAACATAAGATCTAATTCTCTTCATAATTTAATATTTATATATTTTTTTGTTTAATATTTACCCTTTTATTTTAGTATAATCTTATAGTAAACCTTTTTTAAACCTAACCATATGAATAACATTTTATTGGTTTCACTACATTTTATAGAAAAAGGAGAAATTATTAACAATTATTAATTATTATGATTACAAAAAATGATTTCATTTTATAAGATTTAATTTAGACAATTTATATATAATAAATTTAATATATGTATGCAAAACACAATGAAATCAATTTTTAGAATAATGGTTGTTATAAGTATAAAAACAATATTACACAAAAATAAAGAATAAATATAGAAAAACATAATATTGATACAATTCAAAAATATCTTATTATATTAATATTCCTTAAAAGAATATAATGATCCATTCTAGTATAATATATTGATTGAGCCTTTAGAATAACAGATACATAAAAAACTAGTCTATATGTGAACTACAACATCTCACACTAATATCATAATAGCATGCACCCTTATTAGAAATTTCATATATAATACCAATATCCATAAAATGGGCGAATAAAACATTAAGAGGGGTGATATCTGATACTCAATAAGAAAAATCAAGGGAGATATCAACGATGACATAAATAGGATATGTAAATAAGTGTTTGAGAACTTGAGAATAAAATTTGAATACTATAACATGCATATCATTGATCAAAATAATGATTTAGGGAATAAATCATGGTAGTTGATAAGCCATGGATCGTAATAGAATCAAAGAAAACATTCTATGAGAGAATAATACTTTCTCATGATACTAGTTCTTGGCATATATACAAGAATAATAAATCATTTATTTAGTAATCTATGGTTATGGTCGAGATTATCATAGTGTATTGGGTTCACTCCCCATTGAATCATATTAGTCATGGTTTACTCTCAAGACTATCATAGGGGACATAGTCCCAAACTAAAATAGGTTTTCTTCATATTTCATTCTTATTTATGTCAGGATATAACATTCATTACCTAATTCCTTAAGGGGAAACATAATTCTAGTCCCACACATCACATATTTAAAATAATACATTTCTACATACAAGATCATAAATCATTAAAAAACCATAACCCATGAAATAGAATTAATTTTAAAAAAAATCCATCATGTAGTAATTTTTGGAAAAACATGTTTAATAATCAATTAATCATAGTATAACCATGGAAAAGAAATGATTTTCAAAAAAATATTTTCATCATATTCAAAAACATCTCAAGAAAAATAATTATGGTATCATTGGACTATGTCACGAACAAAAATAAAAATTGACATTAGTGAGGTTATAATTGAAAAAAATTACATTAAAAGATCACTTGGATGATTTATCAAAGAATACTCCTTTTCAGTTTGAAACTAGTTATTTAAAGTCAAAAAAATATTATATGTATTAAAAAAATAAATATCTATAAAATTAAATTTTAAAAATTTTATATGATGAAAACATACTATTTTTGTTTGGATGATGGATCATTTTTTTTCATGTAGCATATTATAAAAGAAAAAATTCTATTCATAATTTTGTAAAACAAACTCATAATGTACCCCATTAATAAAATGACAAGAAAATAATTTTAAATAATTTTATATAATAGAAATCATGGGTTTAAATTACTTTAAACAAACGTATTATAATATTCATACATTCATGATTTTTTTTAAAAAAAATTTATGGTAGAAAAAGAATGCTTGAACAATGATAGAAATAATGTCAGGTATACATAAAAAATTATTTATGTCAAATGAGTACCTATAGATAATAAAATGAATGGACAACTTATAAATAATTAAAATATATAGATGATGAACAAAATTTATGAGTTTTTTTATTGTTAGACTATAATATCTCATCATTTGATGTTAAAAATAATCTATCCCAAAAAATAATGTGACTGAAATATAAAAACATAACCTCAAGATTTACATTCCTTGAATGTGATCTATCATAACGTATAATAAATTTATATTTATTATTGATTTATAATATATTAAATTAAATAATTTTGTTTTATGATATGATCTCATTATGAAATTTCAACACTCATTTATCCATAATTTCAAATTAAAATCATCTATTTTGGGTTTTAACTATTCCATTTATTACATTTGAATTTCTGTTTTGTAGATCCGATCCTTGAATATTTTGCATGGATACATCACCTTTAAGATGTTTATAATGATATAAATATCATATATAATCATTATATATATATATATATATAATTATTTATCTATATTAATCCCTTATGGTTAGCAATAAAAAATTAATTAAAACATTCATGGAGAGGATAAAGCATACATATGCATAAATATTGTTTTCATATTTCAATGGATAGAATAAAAATAGTAAATTATTATTAAAATTTTTGTAATAATTATTATTTAATATTAATAATATATATTCATCAAATAAATCATTATTATCATCTCTTTGAGGAGGAAATGAAAAAAAATAATATCCCATTGTTGAGGTGGTAGTTCTCATGTACATACTACCGAGGTATTCATTTTCTAAAATATTTGATTATAGTAAAGTTTATATAACATAAAAATAATAGAAGAATAATTATTACATAAATAAAATTTAAAAAAATTATTCCAATCATAATACCTATCCATAATAAATAGAAATGAAAAGCTAAGTTTGTCACTACATAGAGAGAATAATCTATCTGTACACACGAACAATGCCTTTACTTTCCATTTTATAAAAAAGATTTTGGATAACGGTGGTTTCCAAAAAATATTAAATTTATATTATTTTAAGGAAACTAAAATTATTTTTTAATGATAAAAACCATTGATCTAGAGTGGTTAAAATAAGAATTTAAAATAATGTTATTAGTTAAGTAAATTACCTCTTCATTGAATGAACTCCATTAGATATCCTCTTAAGGATCCTACGGATGGATTTTAGGAATTCCATTACCTATTAAATTATGATAAGGATTTTTATATGATAATATTTAAGTGTTTTTATATCAATTGGTCTCAATGTGTTGTTAATAA
This sequence comes from Viscum album, assembly GCA_963277665.1. Taxonomy (NCBI): domain Eukaryota; kingdom Viridiplantae; phylum Streptophyta; class Magnoliopsida; order Santalales; family Viscaceae; genus Viscum; species Viscum album. Next base: position 735,442,271 of record OY728132.1, on the reverse strand, counting down.
TATAATGTATGGGTACCCCTATATATGTTAGGGGAGTAGAACTCTAGGAATTTCTTAAAAGATAAAAAAATAAAGTCATTATCAGTTCCAATGATTTAAAATGGATTTTAATAAAAATAAAAATTATAAAGAGTATGAAAAACATCATAAAATAGAATTTATATACGTTTTGGTGAAATTTTAAACCCGAAATTTTTACTAACCCCATCGTTATCCATTATATTTTTAATTGTGGTCATTACTATTTCTATTATAAATGATTAATAATGTTACCATGATGGGAAAATTTAATCATTAATGGACTGTGTTTTATATTATAAACCATACCATTTTCACCTGACTTAATGTAATATTTTTATTTTTATTTTTAAATCAATTAATAAAATATTATTTATTATAAAATATAATTAATGTAAATTGTGAAAAAAATTCATTTAATTTGACTCTAAGACACCTAGATAAATATGTAATTTGGATATAATTCATTAACACAACCATAATAGGTATTATTAATATATTATGTTTGTGTAATATAATAACTCATACATAAAATATTACATCCAATATTTATAAAACCATTTATTTTATATTTCTATTCATTGAATAAATACAGTGTTGATGTATCATAGATATTTAAGGTAGTTATATTATTACAAAAAATTATAAATAAATAACCATCACAAAAATAATTTTAATATTCTTATAATAACCATTAATATTAATTCAAAACATGTTTTTATATCTTTGGACACATAATATATATTTAAAATTAAGGGAATGTATTTTTGAAATATTCTTCACTTTAATTATTATATTGGTGTTTTTCATTTGAATTTTTCCATTAATTTTTTTTAGCCTAATGTAATTATGTAAAATTTTGATAAAAAAAATAAAAATAATTAATATGAAATATTATGACCTTGTAATTTATTTTTAACTATAGACAACATGATTTACCCTTTATAGAGGTGATAAATTTTATCACGGTTACTATTCATAATTCATAAAAATAAAAGCGGCCAACTTAAAAAAATTTGTCCTATTATGTAAAAAAAATTGATCAAATTTTCTCATTTCCATTTCTATAAGTGAGATAATTCATTTTATATTATGTACAGAATATGTGAGGAATTTGTTTTTCATAAAAATCATTATTTTAGTCTTAAATTTTATTTATTACTATCCCATGACTTGAAAAAAACATTATAGGGATGTTAAAACACATTATTTAATATATAATATATATATTTAATTGAAATAACTCATTTCTAGAGATTAATTTAATTTATTAAGATAAAAACCCAATTCGAACATAATCATTATTTTTAAGCAAAACAACTCATTGTATTTTAAAATGATTTTTATTTTTATTTCTAATTATTTTATAACCAAGGAATTCATTTTCTAAATATGTAAACCATAAATTTAACATAATTTAATTATTCATATTAAAATCTATTAATATAATTTCAATGTGACAACTATCACATTAAACTATAATATTTTAATAGAATGTCATGGTTCATTTAAAAATGGTATTTCATATAAAACAAGAAATAACAAAAATAGTTTTCTATAGATAAAATTTTCATCAAGTCTCAGGTTGCTAAATTACAAACCCATAAGATGAATATTTCCCTTTAAATTCCATCAATTTTCAACAAATTAATGATTATATCTCTATTACATCACATCCTCATATTTCCATGTAGATTTTAAAAATATCTTATTCCTATAGGAAACATTAACTAACTGAGTAATATTTTCCAATAGAAAATTATCTCTGATATTCATGATTTATACCAGTTATTTTTCATTGAAATTATATTTCTCCAGTGCCAAAATGTTTGATTTTATAACATGTGATGGATCAGGTATATAAACCATCAAGAGGGATACATGAAACACATTGTGAACTTGAGAGGGTTTGGTGGAAGAACATAGAGATAAGTTACCATCCCTAATAGACCATGAATTATGAAGGGGCCAATATATCAAGGGAATATATTTCCATTATTTCAAAATATCCCAACATTATTCGATGGATAAATCATATAAAAACCTTGTCACCCACTTCAAACTCCAAATATCACCAATTATTATTAGCATAAATTTTCAATGAATTTCGAGCCTCCAAAATGTGAAGTTCAATGACTCGGAATTTATAATTTATTTGTTTATCTAGATTAGGTCCCAATATATATCATTCTCTAACTTCATCCTAAATTATTTATTTTCTACACATCGGCCATCCTATGTATTCCTAAAGATATATATGAAAGTTCATGTGAAAGATATAGTTTTTATAAAACTCCTCTAGATAATGGAGTTCATCCCCGCCACCTTTAAAATCTTGTGAAGAATATCTAATAATATTCACTCTGATTTTATAGAAAATATTTAAATAAAAATATATCTGGAGAGTTAATTAAGTAATTAAAACCAATTGTATATCTAGATTGTACACTAGACTTCACTATGACTTCAACGTAATCCCCAGATCCTGAAAAGATAAAATATAATGTAGTTATCTATAAAAACACAACACCTTTTAATTGTAAATACTATTAACATGATCAGAAGATAAATATTCTCTAATATGAGTGATGTGTGTTTACTTTTCAAGGAGTTCAACCTCAACCCTAAAAACATTATGTCATATAGATGTTTTGGGGATTCTAGAGATCAAATCCTTTTTGATGTTTTCCAATATCCATTATCTTATTGGGTAATTATCATAAAATCCCATTAGAATTATATATCTAATCCTTAATATAATTATATAACAAGAATCAAGATTCGTAATTTTAAATATCTCTTTTCACATTATCCCCTATAAAATACACTTTCAGATAACTATATATGTTAAAACTTCTAGGATGAAAAAATAATTACCAACTTCATCGTTATCAAATAGATCCTTATTCATAAATTTTATGGATGGAACACATACACAATTATTTATACATATTATTCAATAACAGTCATCGTTAAACTCAAGAACATTTCCACCTTCTTATATAGTTTCACATCTTCCTCCTGTACCTATTTTATCCTAACATAGATCAATGGATGAACACTTAATTGAGAAATTCAACTTATATACCATTATATTATGATTTATAGATAAGTGTTTTATAAATTAAAAATATTGGATCTATTTTTATACTCATAATATATGTTCTAGAATGGTTCTTTTGACATAGATCATTTTCCATCTTTTTTCCTTCCTTGGGAGATAATGTATAGAGTAATAATAATATTTAATCTACTCCAACCATCTACTCTAGATCATATTCATATATTTTTTAGTGAGAATATACTTTAAATACTTATGATAAGTATATATATATTAAATATTTCTCCATAAATATAATGAATCCATATTATTAATTTACTAATTACCACTCCTAAATATAAATCTTTGGTTGGGTTATATTTTCCATAATCCATCAATTTTCATGTTTTTTAAACTATAACCATGTCATTATGAATTCGAACACTTCCATATACCATATTTTTTTCATCACTACATGTTTTAAACACTTATCCAATGTATACTGATGTAAGAACATTTCCACTGCTTAATATTCAATCAAATTCCTTGATATTTTTATTACATTCATCCATCTAAAGAAACATGATTCCCATCAGAGTTAACATGAAGAGTACATTAGAAAGTCATGTGAAATTATCCAATAAAATCTATAATATGTAGCTAAAAAAATAGATATTAGTCAAATTTTTAGTATGGTGTAATATTTTATAATATTAATCTTATATTCATCCATCTAATCTCCATTTTATTCATATCTCTTTAAACATATAATAATATCATCTATAAAGGAAACCATAAACTGATCTTGGTAGTCTATAAATACAGTACTTATTAAATCCTTGAAGATAATGGGGGAATTAGTAAGTCCAAATTCTATACCAATATATTCATTGTGTCCTTACCTTGTATTAAATGTTTACTCAATTATATCCGCTTTCTAGAACCTAAATTGACGATTTCTATACCTATTATCAATCTTGGAAAAGTATCAGCCTCTGTATAATTTTTCAAAAAAGAAATCAATAAAAGGAATGGGATACTTATTCTTGATTTTTTATTTTTTTCCCTGATAATAAATTTAGATTCTCATTAATCCTTAATTATTCACAATTAGATGAAAATTTTCACCCCATGGTGACACAATTTTCTGAATAAATCCCTTTCCAAGAATCTGTTAGATTCTCTTCTTCAATTAAATAAATCTATCAGAACCATTATATTTGGACTCTATTAAATATGTGTATCATTAGTATGATTACTATTTAGAAATCAACATCACAAGGCAGTATAATTCTAAAAAATTCTCCAAGAATGAAAAAAAAATCCACCAATAATTCATGCCATCAACATTATGTTTATCCCTAACTATATGAGAAAACAACAAATTTTAATAGAAATTAAGAGTCGTACAATGGATTCTATTTCCATTGAAATATTTTATTTATAGTCACACTGATATTTTATCAAATATTGTCATTGAATATTAAACATTACTTAAATTCTTTATAAATTGATTTATAATTCATATACGGAAATCTAATGAATTCCCTAAATAACATAAAATTAAACTAGAGGGAGAATAAAAATATTTATAAGAATCACATTCCCATAAACATAAATTGGAGGTGAATCATAGACATGTGATGTGATTATCATACCACTGGGGTATTAACATATAATTCTATATAAAATCATTATGGTGATATTTTGATACCCCAAATTAATTCTATAATTTTATTAGAGTGGGTATATCTATAATAAAATAAGACATTAATAGTTCTATAATGGATGGTAAGTGTATGATTGACCAGTTCATTATCCTAATTAGAAATAGTTATTAAATGAGATTTCCAGTTTTTTTAGATTAATAGATTTTCAAAATCAATCACCATAAAAAACCATTGTATTTGAAAATTGGATAGAATAATAAACATACTATTTCATTTAAACATTGGGTTGTGGGTGGTGCTTCATTTTTATATATTTAATTTTTTACTTTCATCGAATGGTATCTTGACATCACTTCATCATTTTATTTCACAATAATGAAACATTCCACATTTAAATCTTTTATTATCTTCCTTAATAAAATTTTCACAATGTTTCTGTCCACACTTTAAGAAAAAATGACACCTCATATTCTTATCTCCATTTATTTTAGAGGTTCTTTTGAATTCTATATTTTTATTATTATCCAAACCATTGGATTTATGTATAAATTTATTCACTATTTCAACCTTGATAGAACATTTAATTATTTCTTCACAGCTACTGAATAATAATATTGATAACTACCTCCAACTAATTGGTTTTCATCCATTGTAGAATTGTTTGAACATACATTTCAGTTGGGTGATGAAAATAGGAGTATACCTCACATGTCTTGATAAAAATTCTATATAGGTACTACAAAAATCAACATACTTTTGATTTCTCTCAACTAAATCCTTGAAAATTTAAATACTAAGGAATCATGGAAGGTTCTTATTGAAAAATCATCCCTAAAACGCATCCCACTACATCGGTTTAATTTATTCTTATTTCTTTATGTTCAAGAAAATATTACTCTTTTGATATTAATCTCCTTAGAAATGATAAAAAATAATTATTATTCTTATTTTTTCACAATGGAGAATAGAAAATATATTTTTATTAGGGGTAATCTATTCCTACGAAACTAGTCGATCAGAATACGTATTAAAAGAAGGTGGGTGTTCCCTCATGACAGACATGATATAATGGAGTTCCCTATTTTATTTGGTTTAGATGATCATCATTTTTCATAGCTTGAGAGTCTTCTGAAATAATAGAAACAATATTTTCTATTCCATATCCCATAACATTTAGTTACATGAGTTAAAATCATTGCAATCTCTTCACATTCAGCATTAACATGATTCCTTCATGTTGTACCAATTTAATTGAAAACATAGGGTGATAAACAATAAACATAGTGGAGAACCATATAATATGGAAATATAGTTTATAATACATATAAATCATAAAAAGTTATATTCATTCAATAAAAACTTATTTTTATCCTAGGTTATCCATGATTATCATATATTCTAATTTGTCAATATGTCTTATAAATAAAATATGAATTAACCCAATCATATCCCCTAGGAGTTTCCAACAATGATAATAGTATTGAGAAGACTCACCATGCACCAGAATGAAGGATAAGATATTATAAACTAACTCTTATAGTTTGTATTACCCTAATATGATTTTTTCCAATACAAATTCCACTTATATTAACCATACAAATATGTTTTTTAGGAAAATTACACTCAATTCCTCATTTTAAATTATGGTGTTCTCCTACCATCAGATTATCCTTACGGTTGTCACTAATGTTTTTTCACACTAGATTCTAAGGTTTATGAAACCCAAATCCAATACCGAAAATAAAAAACCATACATTTCATACATATACACAACATCTTAATATATGAATATTCAATAGAATTACATAATGATCTATTCCAAAATTGTACTAGATTAGTTCTTTTAGAATCATGGATATATGAACAATTGGTTCATAAGTCAACCCCAACATCTTCCACTATGTTTATCACAACTAGTACACATATTATAAATGCACTACAAGAAACATATGACATACCCATGGTTTAGAACTATGGTATATCTCGTAAAACTTTTGGTGTAGCCTATACCCATGGTTTTATGAAATATGGACGATGGATCCATTAGAGTAGATATATGCACAATGCTTCTATAGAAACCATATATATAACATAATATAGTTTATCATTCCCATAGTTTTGAATAAATTTGGGATATATATCTACACCCATGTTTAAAAGAACCGTGGGTATAGATTCTCTAAGAAGAAACCATTTTCTGATAATTTATTTAATAGTTGGTATAGTTACGTGTCCCCATTTGGTAGAAACATCCCTTCAAAACCATCATAATATTTGAAATAAAATACAAACCACATTACACATTCAATGAAATACATATATATTATATTTATCATTTAACCAACTACTTGTAATAATTATTCGAACTACTCAAAATACTATATCGTAAATTTAAATCCATACAACCAATTAATAAAATGAATTATATAATAGCCACATTTCTATTTACTAAAAACTTAAAAATGGAGGGGTATAATATCTCCCCCATCACCAACATCCTCATCCTCATCACAACCTACAATGTTTTCTTCATCAACTACATTATCTAGAGAACCATCATCAACATTATCAAATTCAAAACAGCCACCACTATCATCTTGACCACTACTAGGATTACCTTGGACATCACTCTAGACATCATAAAAAGAATGCCTTTTTATCATAGATGAATTAGTATCATTATAAAACTTTGATGGAATTTATGAAATTATAACATACATAGCATTTAGAAAGGGTTAAATGATCTATTTATTTAATTTATGATCCTAAAAAGAAGTTTTTTTCCCTCATCTACTATGGTATGATAATTTTTCATCATGGTGGTTTGTGAGGTTTGTGAGGTTCCTAATGAGGGAAAATACCTTCTAGGGATGATGTTTTTCCCGAGTGGACATTAGATTCTCCGCAGGTTCTCCTCACCTAATACTAAACTCAATTTATCATTTGGCCTATAGATAATATCTTATTTCTAATCGAGGGCCAATAGGGAACACCATTGAAAATATATAAAAGTTAATTAATCATTAATTACATATCAATATTTAAAATTTCAATAATAAAATTTATAAACTTTTCTTATGTTTGTGCATTAATTGAAATTCCATCCATTCTATTCGAACCTAAGAAAATTAAATTTCTCAAGGCACACTTCCTTTGCACTAAATGTCACTTCCTAAAAATTACATTGATTAATATAAAAATACATTATTAAATAATATGGACGTTATTAACCAGTAATGAATTGGAATCCTAACTATTGAAGAAATCCATAAAATGAAGAAACATCTAAATTTAAATTTAATTGTAAATTTAATACAAGTGGAATAAGATAAAAAATAAAAAATAATTACCATTTTATACAAGTGTATCATATAAATTCCTCATGTTTTTTCGTTTTGGTCTAATTATATTTCCTAATTTTTTTGGATACTCGTTTAGATGGTAATTCTCAACATTTGGTAAGTCAGGTCATTTTTATGTTAGGTTTTTCATTAAATTGTCCATTTAGTCTTTTTTCTATTTTTATATTTGGAAAATTGATCCAATTCAGTTTATTAGTTCCCTAAGGATAATTAGTCCAGTGAGGCAGTTTTGGCCATTAAGTGCATTTAGGCCAATTAGGCCAATTCTGGAAAATTAGAAAATTAGGATGTTTATTTGGTCAATTTATCCCAATTATTCCATTTATTTGGAAAATTTAGATCAATTTGGCCATTTAAGTCAATTTAATCTAATTGAGATCAATTATGTCTAATTAAAATCATTTAGACCAATTAGGCCATTTAGGCCAACATGGTACTTTAGAAAAATTATCTAATAATTCTAATTTATCCTATTATTCGAATTAGGAAAATTAGGACAATTAATCCAATGAGGCCATTAGGTTATTCGTCCATTAGGACATTAAGCTATTTGTTTATTAGATCATTTGAACAATAAGAAAATTGGTTGTTATAATAATTATCCATTAGGCCATTAGGCTAATTGTCCATTAGTCCATTATATCATTAATCCAATAGAACAATTAATCCATTAAAACAATTGGACATTATTAAATTAGTACACTTGGCCATTAGGCCATTTGGACAATTGGACATTATGAAATTAAAAAAATTGGTTATTGGTACATTAGTACAATTTTCCATTAGTCTATTAGTCCAATTGTCCAATTGTCCATTAAGACAATAAGATAATTATCCAATTAGTCCATTTCTTCTATTAGACAATATTCCAGTTATCCTTTTTGATAATTGGCCATAAATCCACTAATAAAATTGGCCATTTATTTCGTTAGGCCAATTTTCCATTAGATTGTTAGTCAATTAGGCAATTAGAACATTCAGTCATTGGTCTGTTGGGTCAATAGGGTATTATACCATCATGTGATTAGGCTTCTAACAAATTATGCAATTATGTCATTATGTGGTTAGGCCATTAGCCCAATAGGTCATTAAGACATTATTCCATTATACCATTAGGCCATTAATCCATTCAACCATTATGAAAAAAATAAATTAGTCCATTAGGATATTTTTCCAATTAGGACAACAAGGAAAATTAGTCCTACTAGACCAATTAGTCCAACTAGGCCAATTCAGTCAATTATTCCAATTCGGACAACTATGGTAATTATTAAAATGAGGCAAATTAAGAAAATGAGTCCAACTAGGGCATGATGCAAATGGGAAGATTGGCCATTATTCAAAATATTCTGATAGGTCATTTAGCCATTAGCATAGTATACAAAAAGGATATTGGGCCATTAGTCCAATTATTCAATTAGGCCATTAGGCCATTAGGCTAGTTGGCCAATTATGCCATTGGGCCAATTGAAGATTAGGCGATTTGGTAAATTGTCTTATTTGGAAATTGTCCATTAGGCCATTGGGTAATTATTCCAATTGGTCATTAGGAAATTAGATTAAATATTATAATTGTTGAATTAGGTCATGAAGTCAATTATTCATTAGACTATTATTCCATTAGGTGAATAGGATAATTAGTTCATTAGGCTAATTAGACGATTATTCTATTAGGCCAATTTTCCATTATTCCATTAGGATAATTAGTCATTAGTCTAATAGACCAATTGGCCATTATGGTATTTTTCCATTAGTCTATTAAACCAATTTTCCATTAAGATATTAGACAAATTGGAAATTTTGACATTCGTCAAATTGACCAATTGGTCCATTAATCAATTTTTCCAATTATCCAATTAGAAATTTTGAAATTTGGGAATTTTTTCATTATGTCCTTAGGACATTATTCCAATCATGATATTATGCCATTTGGCCATTCTTCCATTATTACAATTGGCCATTATTCTATTAGGTCAATTGGCCAATTGGACATTACACCCATTTGAAATTAGGCCATTAAGAAATTTTGAAATTCAGCTATTAGGACTATTAAAAAATTAATCAATTAATGAAATTGGCCATTATGCCATTATAAAAATCGGAAATTTTTACATTAGGTCAATTCTATTGTTGGGCATTAGTCCATGTAGGCCAATTTTACAATTCATCAATTGTCCATTAGACTATTAGTGCATTAGGACAATAGTCAATTTGGCCATTTTATCATTAGTCCATTAGTTCATTATGAAAATTTCCAATTATGCCATCAGGACATTAGGCCAATTGGCTCTGAGGCCATTAGGCCATTAGGCGAAATTTACATTAACCCAATACCCCATTAGTCCAATTAGTGCTGAGGACATTATAACATTAGGCCAATTGGACCTTAGGCCATTATTCCAATTAGAAACTTGGAAATTATGTCATAATGTCAACTACACCATTTAGACTTTTATTACATTAGGCTAATTGGCCAATTCCACATTAGGGAATTTAGTCCCTTTAGTCCAGTTCATCCATTTAAGACATTTAATCCATTTAAACCATTAATAAATTATCCCATTATGAAAATTGGCCAATTATCTCATTAGGACATTACACCAATTAGCCATTAAGACATTGGTCCATTAGTACATTAGTCCATTATGAAAATTTTCCAATTATCCAATTGGACAATAGGCCACTTGAAAGGGGTATTTTTAAACTTATAATAAATGTATTAATGATAATAAAACATATATTTGAGTATAAAAATAGAACTAATTCACAATATAAATCTAGATATTATTTCTATTAATGTAAATGTACATGGTTCTTCTCATGATCATGCATTGTAGTGAAAACCAATGTATGAGAATACATCCTTGAATCAATTTTTCCCAAAAAAACCAAAAAATAATCCACACACATAAATAAAATGATATTTTATCAAAATATTAATGATTATGAAAAACTTAAACTCATCACTCATCTAATGGGTTCTAATTTTATGATATTTGTGTTATTTGATGGTTGGGGAAATTTGGTATACCCTATAAATCATAACTGAATATACTATTCATATCAATATATAACTCATGGTTATATGATTTCCAGAACTCCCCAAGATCCAATAATAATATAACTTTAGTAGATTAACAATTGGGAATGAAAAATAGATGCTATAATGAATTTGTTAATACAAATAAATACAATAATATATATATATATATATAACAAATTTTATTACCCATATCTCCACCCATGATTTCTCTTTGATGTCATTACAGATATTCCTCCATGGGACTGGTTGCATCGGAATCATATCATTTTACATGGATATAGATTCCATGAACTTCTATAGAGCATGGTACTCTTTCTTATAAATATTATTTTATTCTTTATAATCCAAAAATAATTGATTTTGGAAATATTAGTGTTTAGTCATACATTTGTTCCCACAACTCCTACTTGAATAATCACCAGAATAAGATCAATGTTAAAAAAATAATTAATTCACTGTAAATATGGAAAAATAATGTGATATAATTGTACAAACTTATAATAACCAAAACTAATGAAGTATACTCATTAGACTCAGATAAATCCATGGGATATAACAAATAAGTATCTTCTAAAGGATGTTCCCTTTATAATGCATGAACTTAGTGATCTACATGCATTAGTGTGGAAGCTAAAGGAATAGAATCATCAGATCCCAGATGGATAGTATGAAATGGAGATGACATAGACATAAACATATATGGGTAGTAGGAATGGAGATATATCAAATGATATGGATATGGTAAAGGTTGGAAAACCCTATAGGTTTCATAGATATGGTATGGAAAGATGGGGCTAAATGAGATGTTGCTTATTGAAGCATGGGTGGGAACATTCTTGGAGGATCAAGTGGAGGATATAATGGTGTGATATATGGGGTCACATCAGGGGGATTAGGGTAGAGACAAGTATGATGGGTGTTAGATCTTACTCTTAGAGAATCCACTCTTGGTCCCATACTAGTCGGCTAAGCAGGAGACCAATCTGGTTAAACTAAATGCCACTAATTTTTTTATAATGAATAAGAATAAGAAATTTCATGTAGTGGTAAATTAATGTAGTAAAATTATTATCCTCACTAATGGAAATAGTGGAGGAAACCTGAGCTTATGCTTCCTTCCATCATAATCCAATAGCCAATTATTTCAAAATTGGATAATATCTATCGTAACCTATTGAAGAATGAAATGTACTATTTTGAGATTTTATTTAAAAAACATAAAAATGAAAATTCAAGGAAGTAAAAAAGAATTTCATAACATTTTATAGAAACAATAATTTAAAACCATGTTATACATTTCATAAAACCCCATATTAAACCATGATTTGTGAATTGAAATAAATCTAAATAAATTCACTGAAAAGAAACAATAATAATAATACAAATATATCATTCCATTCTAAAACTAAGTTAATTTAATTGCTGTATTTACAACCTTAGAAACCCACATCATGATAAGCATATTGAAATTTGAACATATATGAATTCATCAATATTTTACACAAATCTAAAACCGGTTCAAAATCAACACTCACAATCGGATGATTTGAATCATAAAATGAAATATTTTTTTCAACACCTATGGGGACGTCAATGGAGTCAATTTTTCCCAACCATCGTGAAAAATATTTTTCAGATTACTTTATTAATGATGGTATAATCTGGTCTATGATTTTATTTCACATAAATCTATTTTTTCTATTGATGTGATAATGTATGGTTCATCAGTATCTAAGTATCGAATCATGTTTGTAATTATGAATCAATAGACATCAAAAAAAATTCCTTTTAACATAAATGAATCAATCAATTTAAATTTCATCATAAAGACATGGATAATTTAGTAGTAATCCAATTACAATATTTTTTCTTCATTTCCATAATTAGAGTCAGTTTCATATTTAGACCTACTATTTGATGTCTTAGAATAACTATCTATTACAGTAATTAATATAACTATATAATGTTTTTTTTCATTTTCACCGCGCCACCAGATGTAAAAAAATTATCTATTTATTAATAAATATTTTCACTAAATAACTAGTGAATTTAGACCAAAATATGACAAACATAATTCATGAGAGACATTTTCAATAGAAAAAATAAATACCTAAAATATATATAAATAATAAAATTATATTAATATCTATATTTTATGTTAATTATGGTAATTTTATTACTTTTAATTACTACCATGAAAGAAACCTTATGCTATGAAAAGACTATCTTCTTCTCAAAGACAAATATTGATGATCACTTCGTATAATTTTTTATGTTCCTTATATAAATTGATAATAAAATTGTTCGGTATTTGTGAAAAAAATATAGTAAGAGATAACATGTAAATATTCAAATTAATTACTTGATATAGCTATAGGAAAAATTAATGTTAAAAAATATTTAGTGATTTTCTCTATGAAACAATTTAAGGATCAATGTACCAAATGTGTATGACTGAATAATTCATCTAGTTTTGGGAGGATATGGAAATGAGGGCTCAATTTCCCCATATTTATCACCTTCATTTCTCATTGGATGATTTTGTCCCACTATCACTTCAGAAAAATACAATGAACAAAAATACATAGATTCTTAATGTAGACAAACTCTATAAATAGATCTGTTAGGATAATTCTTTTTTTAACTTACAATTTCATTGGGAACATATTTATTTTAATATGATAAATCCACTAGAAGGAAATGGGTCCCCCACTAAGTGTTTAATTTGAAAGATGAACATTTAAATTCCACATGACATTAAAAAATGAAGGAAATTCTCTTTCCAAACTCACTCAAATTAATAGTACCTCATACAAAATTTTTTAATAAAGAAATTGATAACCATTAGAACATATTTTTCTAAAGATAAGAGAAATAAAATAACCATCAACCTTACATTATTTATGAGTAAATTATTTATTTCTATTGTAATAAATTAACGAAGAAGGATGTGATAATCATGAGTTTTTAGGGAATTTAGTTTCAACTCCCTTCTATTGACTTGTTTATATATATTGTTGGAATAGCCATTATGAATCTTGTTAATATCCAATAATTCATGAAAATGATTTTTTTTCTAAAGGTATCATCACATAATAAGCACTAGGAATGCTCTATTTGTTTTCAAAAATACCCATAGGCTGTAGTTCTAGCTGAATACCCAAATCCAAAATGTCCCGACAAGATTAAAAATCATATTTGGTCTTCCCCATGATATTTAAAAAAAATTAATGTAGAATTTCACATATATTTTTTCTATGTGAATTAAATATCAACCATGACGTAAAAATTGGTAAACCAGTATATGAAATTGATAAATTCACTTTATTCTCCAATTGTATGTGGCATCTATGTCAATATTCATACATTTTTAAGATTTCACCGAACTATCACTAATGAAAAAGTTTAATCATTTATTCATTAATCAAATAAAATCCTTTCATTTGTTGAGTTGGATGTTCAGTGTGAGTAGTATAATCAAAAAAACAATGAATCTTCTTGTATTGATAATCTTTGGAAAGAATCGTCGATGCCCTATGAAATTGAGAATACAAATATATATAAGTCACACTGATAAATTATTGTTCATATAAATTGTAAATGTCAGTTTTAACTTTGTGATCCAAACATAAATTATTTCATAATAAGGGAAATAATTTATATTCCACTGAAGGTTTTCACACATCTGAATTTTTTTGAAGAAAAATTGATTGCGCACTCACCGATATTCCAATGATAATTCAATTCAATTTTTTATGTATGTAGGTAGATGTCCATAACATTTGAAAGACTATAAATTATTGTTATTATTATATTCATGAAAAGGAATGTTTTCTTCATACACATTCATGGATGATGATTATTGATGTGAATAAAAATGGGCCACATAATGTGAGTAGTAAGAATATAGCCAAATAAAAAAATCTATCAAAGGATAGACCCAACTCAAAATTACAAACCTCAAAAAAAAACTATGATTTTTTGAATCATTTTCCACCCATGTGAATTCATATATAGGATGAACAAAGTCATTATTAACTTCAATTATTTTACCATAATTCCATCACATATTGGTTGGTATTTTTATTGACATGAATAGATTTTGAATATGTACAATCAATAAAAAGTGACACAAGACTTTTTATGGCCAACAAAATGGTGTTCCATCATTATTTTCATTCGATTTAAAAGTAACAAAATAAATATAGTCATCAAGTTCAATCATTTCGCCCGAAAATAAATTTAAATATTTTAGAAAAGCACGAATTTTATTAGTTGTAAACTAAAGCTACTTAATTAACTTTATTTCCATATAATTATATGAGGGAATATGTACACTATCAAAAAATTTCCTTTAAAAAGGTATGAATATTATCCATGGACATATTATAAGTCCCATGCATGGTTTTTCCATGATATAATCACATTAAAAATCAAGATTTTCTCAATTTAGAACATTACATATATATAAGTGTACTGTAGTTATCAATTAATTTTTTCACTCTCTTATAACCAACATCTGCAGTATATTCCTCATGTGTATTGATATAATTTCCTTATTACACTACCATGAAATCCCTCTCGTGAAGATGCACTGATGGAAAATGATCAAATATCAAATACTATATACAACATATTTCTTTTCAAATCATGAACAGTAAAATATTTTTTTCATCACTCAATTATGATATAAAACATAGTAGTTTTTTATTGAAATTCCATTTTTGGTATATGGTATCTATCTTATTCTTTTCTTAACAATGTCAATATAACAAAATTATAATATATAAATTGTAAAATACCTATATATTAATAATTCATAAATGAATAAAATAAGAAAGCATCCAAATTTTTTTGAAACTCGGCTGAAATTTAATAGGTATGATATTCATAGCTCCAATTCATTCCATTTAAAGAGAACCAAACATATGTTTGAATCAAAAATGGAAACCATAAATTAAAAATTAATTAAACTAAATTTTAGTAAGATATACATTAATGAAACAATGCTTTTTAATGTAATGCAAATATATCTAATATGTAATGAATGTGAGGGGAGCCTAAAGATGATTTACAAATGAAATTAAATAAAAATATTTAGAAAAAGTTACTCATCTCTAATTGGATTAGAATGATTTTTAATTAAAAATGTAATTAGAATCATAAATAGATTTCACGAAATGGATAATTTCTATATCCATATTACTCAATTAATTTAATGATCATGTTCAATAAAAAACATATATATTATTTGATACATTTTTATTCAAAAAAATAAAAATAATAAATTTAAATAATTTATCTAAACACTCATAAATAATGACTAGAGTTATTATTTTAAAATATAATAGGGTCAAAAACCTACATAAAAATGTGTATGAAAAATAATGAAAAGCATTAAAATTATATTTTATTTCAATATACAAAGCCATTAGAAACAATTCTTTTAATATAAAAATTTACATAGAAAAACTCCACAGTTATATTTTAAAATATAATAATTTATGAATTTATTTCATATAAGAAATCAATTATAGTTTCATCATATAAATATTATGAAAAATTGAAATTGTATAAGAGACTTCCTACAAATTCAATATATCAACGATACCCTCAGACATAGGTAATAATAAAACAACCACTAGGAATGAATTAATAAATTTCAATACCCAATTGATTATAAATGAATCATACCATGATAATTAAAATAATAGATATCCAAAGTAAAACCATGAATATAACTTCTAATAACCTCAATAAATTAAATTTTAAAAAAACGATAATTTTCTATATTTAACAAGTCCATGATTTAAACCCATATTAAATACATATTAGGAAAATACCTCAAATAATTATACAAAAATATTTACTCCAAAAAAATAATGATGAACATTTTTTAATTGATATGCCTCAAAATTATTTTGTTATAGAATATTGAATCATCTTCACATAGACTGAATTTCAAATTACTGTTATAAAATTAGTTATAAATATTTAACCCAAAAGGTGGTATTTGTACTTGATAATATAAAAATACATTGTAGGAAATAACAAAAGATAATATTAATATGTCAATAACATATATTCAAAATAACAAAAAAGTAAAATCATAATAATTAATATTAAAATAAATAGAAAATTTCACACAATAATATGAATATACCGGTACTATAATAGGGGTTATAAAATAAGAAATCAAAAAATACACCAAAAATATAAAACAAAACAATATTATGGTCTCATTTATATTACATTCATTAAACAAAGATCCCAAAAATAATACAAAAAACACAAATACAAATTAATATAAACAAATTGGAATAATTGTAACCTAGATAAATCTTGATTAGTATTTTATACATAAATAAAAAACAAAAAAATAGACAAAAGAATAGAAGAAGGGTTCGGAACTCACAATCAATGTATATTTCAATCGGATAATCACCAAATCATGGGAGAACACCGGAGGAGGAGACGAGCATGTCATGACATAGGTGTGGGATGAATTATTCTCATACTAAGGGTAGGGGAGATGCACCTTGATGGGATAATGGTAGTGTTGGGTGGGAGGATGGGAAAACATTTGGAATCTATCACTATGATTTTTAAAAAAACCATTCATATTGGTAATCTATATCAATCGATGTCATAAATAGTGGGTATAGCGAGATTCCATGAATGTTATAGCTACAGTTTCTATAAATTGTGGGTGTAGATCTATAGTAATTTTTCAATTTTCTAGTAGTTATATCATACATAATACCTTTCTTCATATATACTAGAAATTAAACACAATAAAGTGTGACATCTGATTCTTTGTAAGGGTAAACAATGTATATATCAATGATCACATAAGTATAACTTGTTAAAACGTTTATGTAACACCCGAGACTTTTATGTTATATAAATTATCAAAGGAATCTTTTTCTACACACAACACTTGTTTGGCTTTATTTACACGAAATCGCAACCTTCCTCGATAGCTTGCGTCGTACACAATAACGAGTTTCCCTAAACAATGATATGCTAATAAAATATTATTAAAACTAGCTGTTATGAATAGTAATAACCAATTTTTGAAATTTTACAAATTTTATTTTTCAAAATGGACTTCATTTTTGGATTTGTAATATCGAAATTATCCTAGGGTTAAATTTTGGTATTTTTCTGAAAACTTTCAATTTTTGATGAATAGTGAAACCACTAAGTGGTAGTTAAAAAACTGTATTTTTCATAAAACTTAATTTTACCGCTTCTGTGAGTGGAATTTAAAAAATCCAAGAGACACGGTTGATTTCAGTATGTAAAATGTGGTTTAATGAGATAAAAATAATTTTTGGTGAATAGTAACTTTTTACTTTTATTTACCACGGTTAAAAGTAAATAGGGTAATTAAGGATAAAAATGACATTATTATTATCCTAAGACATGTCCTAATTCTATTGCATAAGTGTAATTTGACTAAAAACAAACTTAGGAATAAAATATGACCATTTAGGCCCACTAGGATTAGATTAGGACATTTATTATTAATTTATTTAAAGAAGGGTTAAAATAGTTAAAATCAAATTTCAATAAGTAAATAATTTTTAATATAAGGTTATATATTAGATAAATTCGAAAATAGATATTCATTAGAAAGCTAAAATGCTTTCATACATAATGGTATTTTATTTTTAATTTTTAGACATTAAATAATTTAATTTATTTATGACAAAAAGATGATGCAGTAATTATCTTATTAATGAAATATTGGCATAATTGATGTTATAAATACCGAAATAAATGTAATTTGAGACTTTTTATGAATTAAAATAATTTTATAGGTTAATATGACATGTTATTATTGATTTAATTACCTTTGTTCGAACTAATCATTCTGTTATAATTTTCACAAAAATCAATTACTAAAAAGTGACAAAATTGACATGAAATAGTTTTTAAAACAAATATTATATTATTAATTTTTATTTTATTCTTAAAAATTTAAGGTTCGGCCAAATGACTTAGATATGGTTATATATATTAATAATAAACAACTTGGGGTTTTTTTTTGGATTGTTATAGTAAGTTTATTAACGTTATAGTGTAAGAACACAAGAAGACATGGTAAAAGTAAAATTATTTAACTTAATATTAAATCTAAATGATAAGGTCAAAATATGAACCTAAACTTGTCTAAATTATATTGGACGAGATTATTCTGAACCATACCCACCTTAGCTTCGAAATAAATCAATTTGAAGCTATTTAAAACCTAATTTGGCTTTATAATAAAATAATATTTTTTGTTATTCCAAAGGTGCCCCTCTCCTCCCTTAAAAAAGGGCACCTCCTCCCTCTCTTCCTCACAGCACTTTGAGCCTTCATGATCGGCCAACCCCTGACACCTTCTCCTCTCCACTTCCCTAGAGACATCCTAGAGGTCCTGGTCTTCTTCAAAGACCAATTTTAGTTCCCTAAAAGGAGGTCTCAAAGAAGCACTTCAAAGAAGAGGTAATGTCCGTTACCGATTCTTTCATCATTATTTCTTCTTCCACTTCATCTTCATTAGTTGTTTCATTATGAAGTAATAAAATCAGTATCACTCATATACTTATATGTTATTATAAGTATGAAACAACCCTATTTCACCATTTATCCATCCTACAGAAAATGAAATCACCGCGCGTGCGTATGTACGGAATACCGTCTCCACGCCGTGGTGTAATCTACTATCCACAACCACCATACGTGGATGGGTATAATGGTGTAACTAATGACTATATATGATTATTGAAAAGTGATATTGATTCTGAAATAGTATACATAAACTCAAATACAATTCCTTGATCATGGGAACGATATCATCGCTCGTGCGTACGTACGGAATACCGTCTCCATGATGTGATGCGACTCGTTCTACATGATCTTCATTAAATAATGATTATATAAATGAATTGAATGAATTAATATGATATATATTACACTAATAAAATTCTGTAAATGAGTTATCTATAACCTAAAGAGTAGAATAAGAATTTATTCGACAAAACATGCATAAGAACAAAAAGTAATAAACACCCGAATAACAAGTTATAATGAAATATTACTAATAAGAAGCTAAGAATATGACTATATATGATATCATAACAATAATTACGATTCTGGAATAAGTCAATAACATTATTTAAATAATTATACAGGAGGTTCGGACACTTATGAGGCAAATCGGAACTAAGGTAAGGGAAACTATCACAATCTAATTTTATCGGAGATTGTTTATACTTTGGTATTTACTGGGGTGTATTTTATCATCCACATCCATGTTTCCTCAATATGTAATATTATTTCCATCCACCTACAATTTTTTAAATCCAATTTTACCCTTCGATGAGTTTTTAGTAAAATATATGAAAGGAATCTTTTGTCATTTTTCGTGCGAGGTACTTTTTGACTTTTCCAACAAAAGTACGAGAAGAATGTTTTTTTAACTTATACAGCATGAATGTATTTTTAAAAAATTGTTTCCAAGAAGATTCATTTACAAGTTTTAAAGTTTATTTTTAATCAACTTCTTTTAGTTTAGAATTGTATGACATGTTAAGAAAGGAAAAGTGTTTTTGAAGTAGAAAGTATATTTTCCTCAAGAATGGAGTTCAAGTGTTTTATCAAAATTATTTTCCATCTAAGATAATAAAGGGTTCTGTTTATATCCCTATTATTACATGGATTTGATTATGTTGTGATGGAAATATTTTTTTGAATTCTTTTATCTTATATGAATTGGTTTATGATGTCACGATGTTTAAATATTCCCATTTTTATTACATGGTTAATGCCATGATGTATGGTTTTATGATTTTGTGGCACACATAAGAATGGTATAATTATGAGATGGGTGGGACCTATATCTCCCTCCAATGCAATGGGTAAAGATTTTATATCTCATTAGATAGACATGGCTGGAATAGCAGGTTAAACTGGTTCAGTGAAACAGGACTGAAACGAGGAGTGAACTCGGTTCAGAAATGGACTTTGTCCACTAAGATAGTCTTGGCAATGAGTCTTGACTAACAAGAAATGATTCTCTATGATTATGTGTGTATGACACAAAGATTCATGGTTTATTTTATGATTATTGGGATTACATTTCACTTCTATGATTTATTCCATTTTATGAAATTATGATTTCTTTTGTAGGTTAATATTTTCAAAAGTTATGTTCTTATGTATATGATGTGATTGATATTTCTTTTGTTTACCCTTACTGAGCATTTGATCTCACCCTTTTGTATGTTTTCTTTCCCCAGGCTAAGAAGAAGGTTATTAATTAGGATATTCCAAAAAGTGATTTTAGAAACGATGAAATAAATGGGAGGCAAAGTAGATTCTTTATGAACCAGTTGTTTATGTTTCCTAGATTATATAGACTCTATACCTATACGGTCCTTTCCTGGTTTTGTTTTATGTTGTAATAAGTGTGCTTCAATTTTGAAGTAATAACAATGTATGTAATGTATGGGTCGTTATAGTTGGTATCAGAGGAAAGGTATAGTCAATATTTGGAAACTAGGATGTGAATGCCTTAGAAAGAACCCTAAAGATAATTCTAAGCATAGAACACGATCTTAGTATTTTAGAAATGATCATGAATAACCTAGTATAAGACCTTAAGAGTGAAATTTTATTCTTGATTATGTGGTTTTTCTATTATAATTAGTTTTTCTCACACTATTCTTTTTGGTTTTAGTCAATGGCTAGCACCCGAAGGAGCCGTGTTAATGCGGAATGCGACGGGAAATGAAACAATTGTCCCACGGAGAAACCAAACGTTATGGGAGCCGGAATGAAAAATCTTGTAGCCATGCTCACACAACTTTCTCAAGCTATGAATAATGCAGGACTTCCAAACGAGCAAAGGAAGGAGTAACATTCTATTGAATCCTTCATGAGGCAGTGTCCACCTTCTTTCAGCGGGTCTACTGATCCATTAGTTGCTGAACAATGGATTAGTAATACTAAAAAGATATTTGCAGTTCTTCAATGTTCTGAACATGATAAAGTCATCCTAGCAGTGTTTCGTTTGGAAGGAGATGCTGATCAATGGTGGAATCTTATTAAGAATACGAGGCAAAGGGATGAAATTGAGTCCATGGAATGGGACGAGTTCATGAACTTATTTTTCAATAAGTACTTCCCTCGTATTCTCCGAACAAATATGGAGAAAGAGTTTCTTGAACTGAAGCAAAAGGATGATGAATCTGTTGGTACATATGAAGGAAATTTTACAAGACTTGCAAGGTACGCTTCTGGTATTATTATCCAACCTGAGAGTAAGATCGATCGATTCGTTAGTGGCTTAAAACCAAGTCTTCGAAGGGTGTTGTCCATAAGGGACTTCAATAGCTATGAGGAAATCGTTCGATGTGCTCTCAAAGTCGAGATAGAGATTGGAGTAACCCATCAGTCATATGGGTTTGATAAGAAGAGGAAAATGGAATTCAAAGGAAAATCTAAAGAGCACACTGAAAAGTAGATGAGATTTCCCTTATGCTCAAATTGTGGAAGGAAACATGGAGGGAGTTGTCTTAAAGGGACAAGTAAATGTTTCAAATGTGGAGAGGAAGTTCATCGGGCATTTGAATGCCGCAATGATGGGAAGAAGATGTCTAATGATGAAAACAAAGGAAGGGATACACATAATGACCCTACTACACTTCAATGATTCAAGTGTAAGGATATGGGGAATTATGCCAATCAATGGCCAAATCCAAGGGTTGATGATGATGGTCAACGTCAACAAACAGTTAAGGATAATGACAAAGGAAAGTCACATGCAATTTCTATCAGTGATGTGAAGTACGATAACGATGTGGTGAAAGGTACACTTACCATCCACTCTAAAGTAGCAAATGTTTTATTTGATTCTGGATCCACCCACTCCTTTATTTCTGAAGAATTTTCTAAGGATATCACCATATTACCTCAACAGTTAGATGTTGAGTTAGCTGTGACAACCCCTAATGGCACAATAGTCGCATCAAAAGTTTATAATTCTTCTCCAATTGATGTTTGTGGAAAAGTTATTCCTGCAAATCTTTTAATCCTTCCTATAGTGGAATTTGATTGATTCTTGGCATGTATTGGCTTTCTCTACATGGAGCTCATATCAATTTCCAAAGAAAAAAAGTCACATCTCATATTCCAGATCAATCTATGATCTTCTATCAATGCAAGGATGAACATAACCTTCCTGTGGAAATTTCTTCCATCTTATGGGTCTTGATTCCACTAAATGAAGGTTATTTATCTCAAATGGTTGGTGAGAAACTCACAATTATGAATATTCCCATTGTACGGGAGTTTGATGATGTCTTTCTGGTGGAATTACCGGTTCTTCCACCGAATCATGAATTTTAGTTTTCAATAGAACTCGTACTGGATGCTTTGCCTATTCCAAAGACACCTTATAGAATGGACCCAATTCAGTTGCAGGAATTGAAGAAGAAACTCCAAGGGAATCTTGATAAGGGGTTCATACGCCCTAGTGCGTCAACTTGGGGAGCAGCTGTTCTATTTTTTAGGAAGAAAGATGGATCAATGAGACTATGCATTGATTATCGAGAAATTAACAAGATCACTATCAAGAACAAATATCCTCTCCCACGCATTTATGACCTATTTGTCCAACTACGCGGAGCTCAATACTTTTCCAATATTGATCTTCGTTCAGGGTATCATCAATTAAGGGTCAAAAGGGAGTATATACCAAAGACGGCTTTCCGTACAAGGTATGGACACTATGAATTTATAGTGATGCCATTTGATCTTACTAATGCCCCGGCTATCTTCATGGATTTAATGAATGGAGTCTTTAGAGACTATCTTGATCAATTTGTGGTAGTATTTATAGACGATATTCTTGTCTATTTATAGATCAAGGAATAACATGAAGATCACTTGAGAATTATATTGAAGACCCTGAGAAAGGAGAATCTTTATGCCAAATTTACCAAGTCTGAATTTTGGCTTCAAAAAGTTTCATTTCTGGGTCACATAATCTCAAAAGAGGGGATATTTGTGGATCCAGCAAAAATAGAGGTTATCGAAAGATGGTCGAGACCAACAACAGTAACTGAGATCCGAAGTTTTCTTTGTTTGGATGGATATTATCGACATTTTGTGAAAGATTTTTCATGATTATCTAATCCACTCACCAAGTTGACTCGAAAAGGAGTTAAGTTTGTTTGGACGGAGGAATGTGAAGAGAATTTCAAGGAGTTGAAAAGAAGGTTATCCAGTGCACCTGTTCTCACACTGCCTTGTAGTGGATAAGGGTTTGTGATCTACAGTGATGCATCCAAGAAGGGTTTGGGGTGTGTTCTTATGAAAAATGATATGGTGATAGCTTATGCCTCACGACATTTGAAAATACATGAGAATTATTACCCAACTCATGATTTGGAGTTATCTGTAGTAATCTTCGCATTAAAGATTTGGAGGCATTATCTTTATGTTGGGAGGTGTGATATTTATACAGATAATAAAATTTTAAAGTATATTTTCACACAAAAGGAGCTGAATATGCGCCAAAGAAGATGGTTGGAGCTGATTAAGGATTACAACTGCTCAATTCATTACCACCCTGGGAAAGAAAACAAGGTTGCAGATGCATTAAGTTGACAAGACCATGCTAGTTTATCCATGATGAGGATCACAAAAGATCCAATATTTATGGATTTAAAAAGGATGGATCTTGGTATTATAATGAAAGGGGAAAATCGTGTCTTTCTCAAATGAATGTTCAACCATCTATACATGTGAAGATTAAAGAGGCACAAAAAGAAGATGTTGAGTTACGAAAGAAGGTGAGAAATGATACTGATTTCAACCATGATTGTGATGGGATAATAAAGTTCAGGAATCGGGTTTGTGTACCTCCCATCCCCGAATTAAAGAAGGAGCTGCTGGATGAGGATCATAGTTCTTCATTCTCTATTCATCATGGAAGCACGAAGATGTATAGGGACCTGAAATTGTACTTCTGGTGGGATGGCATGAAAAGAGATGTTGGTGAATATGTCTCTCGATGCTTGGTTTTTCAACAAGTTAAAGCTGAGAGACAGAAGTCTAAGGGGATGTTACAACCATAACCCATACCTGAATGGAAATGGGAAAACATCACTATGGACTTTGTCACAGGACTTCCTAAAACATCCAAAGGCAATAATGCTATCTGGGACATAGTGGATCGTCTTACAAAGTCTGCACACTTCATTGCTATTAGAGAGGATTTCTCTCTGGATCAGCTTGCCAGGATATATGTAAAGGAAGTGGTATGATTTCATAGAGTACCACTATCTATTATATCTGATCGGGATCTGATATTTACCTCGAAGTTCTGGCAAAGTCTTCAGCATAGTCTAGATAGAGAGTTGAGTTTCAGCACTGCTTATCATCCTCAGAAAGACGATCAGTCTGAGAGAACAATTCAAACACTAGAAGATATGTTGAGAGCTTGCTCTATGGATTTCAAAGGTGGTTGGGATCAACACCTACCTTTGGTGCAATTTTCTTATAATAATAGCTTTCACAACAGTATTCATATGTCTCCTTATGAAGCTCTATATGGAAAGAAATGCAGGACTCCAACTTGTTGGGATGAAGTTGGGGAAAGAAAGCTATTAGGACCCAATCTCATTGATGAAGTGGTAGAAAGGGTCAGATCTATTCAACAACACATAAGACCAGTTAAGAGTCGACATAAATTTTATTCCGACAACCAAAGAAAAGACCTAGAGTTTGAAGTAGGTGATAAAGTGTTCTTACGAATATCTCCCTGGAAGAGGGTCATGAGATTTGGAAAGAAGGGGAAGTTGAGCCCTAGATATATCAGTCCTTTCGAAATACTGGATCGTGTTGGGAAGGTATCTTACCGATTGGAGCTTCCACCGAATCTCTCTCAAGTTCACGACGTGGTCCATGTATCTCTCCTGAGAAAGTAAATACCTTATCCTTCTCATGTACTCAGCTCAGAAGTTGTACCGCTGGGGCACGATCTTTCCTATGAAGAACAGCTGATAGAAATTTTGGATCATAGAGAAAAAGTCCTACGAAACAAGACCACTCGATTGGTGAATGTTTTATGGAGGAACCACCAATTAGAAGAAGCTACATGGGAGCTTGAGGATATGATGAGGGAGATGTATCCCCATCTGTTTGTTACAAATGACAAATTTTGAGGGAAAAATTCATTTTATGTGGGGTAGAATATAACACCCGAGAATTTTATGTTATATAAATCATCAAAGGAATCTTTTTCTACACACAACACTTGCTTGGCTTGCTTTACACAAAATCGCGACCTTCCTCGACAGCTTTCGTTGTACGTAATACCGAGTTTCACTAAAAAATGATATGCTAATAAAATATTATTAAAACTAGCCGTTATGAATAGTAATAACCACTTTTTGAATCTTTATAAATTTTATTTTTCAAAATGGACTTCGTTTTTGGATTCGGAATATCGAAATTATCCTAGGGTGAAATTTTGGTATTTTTCTGAAAACTTTCAATTTTTGATGAATAGTGAAACTACTAAGTGGTAGTTGAAAAACTAAATTTTTCATAAAAATTAATTTTACAACTTCTGTGAGTAGAATTTCAAAAATCCGAGAGACACGGTTGATGTTAGTATGTAAAATGTTGTTCAATGAGATGAAAATAACTTTTGCTGAATAGTAAATTTTTACTTTTATTTACCACGGTTAAAAGTAAATAGGGTAATTAAGGGTAAAAATGATATTATTATTACCATAAAACATGTTATAATTCTCTTGGATAAGTGTAATTCGTCCAAAAACAAACTTAGGAATAAAATATGACCATTTAGGCCCACTTGGATTAGATTAGGACATTTATTATTAATTTATTTAAAGAAGGTTTAAAATAGTTAAAATCAAATTTTAATAAGTAAATATTTTTTAATATAAGGTTATATATAAGATAAATTCGAATATAAATATTAATTAGAAAGCTAAAAATATTTCATACATAATGGAATTTTATTTGTTATTTTTAAACATTAAATAATTTAATTTATTTATGAAACAATGATGATGCAGGAATTATCTTATTAATGAAATATTGACATAATTGATGTTATAAACACCCAAATAAATGTAATTTGAGACTTTTAATGAATTACACTAATTTTATAGGTTAATATGACATGTTATTATGGATTTAATTAACTTTTTTCGAACTAATCATTCTGTTATAATTTTCACAAAAATCAATTACTAAATAGTGTCAAAATTGACATAAAATAGTTTTTAAAATAAATATTATATTATTAATTGTTATTTTATTCATAAAAATCTAAGGTTCGGCCAAATGACTTAGATAAGGATATATATTTTAATAATAAACAACTTTGGGTTCGTTTGGATTATTATAGTATGTCTATTAACCTTATAGTGTAAGAACACAAGAAGACTCGGTAAAAGTAAAATTATTTAACTTTATATTAAATCTAAATGATAAGGTCAAAATTGGAACCTAAACTTGTATAAATTATATTTGATGACAGGATTTTGACCCATCCCCATCTTAGCTTCTAAATAAATCAATTTTGAGCTATTTAAAACTGAATTTGGCTTTATAGTAAAATAATATTCTTAGTTATTTCAAAGGTGCCCCTCTCCTACCTTATAAAAGGACACCTCCTCCCTCTTTTCGTCACACCACTTTGAGCCTTCAAGATCGGACAAAACCTGCCAAGTTCTCATATACCCTTCCCTAGAGACATCCTAGAGGTCCTGGTCTTCTTAAAAGACCAATTTTAGTTCCCTAAAAGGAGGTCTCAAAGAAGCACTTCAAAGAAGAGGTAATGTCCGTTACCGATTCTTTCATCTTTATTTCTTCTTCCACTTCTTCTTATTTATTTGTTTCATTATGAAGTAATAAAATCAGTATCACTCATATACTAATATGTTATTATAAGTATTAAACAACCCTATTTAACCATCTATCCATCCTACGGAAAATGAAATCACCGCGCGTGCGTACGTACAGAATACCGTCTCCACGCCGTGGTGTAATCTTCTTTCCACCACCACCATACATGGATGGGTATAATGGTGTAAATAATGAATATATATGATTATTTTAAAGTGATATTGATTCTGAAATAGTATACATACACTCCAATACAATTCAATGATCATGGGAATGATATCATCGCTCGTGCGTACGTATAGAATATTGTCTCCATGAAGTGATGCGACTCGTTCTACATGATTTTCATTTCATAATGATTATATAAATGAATTGAATGAATGAATATGATATATATTACACTAATAAAATTCTTTAAATGAGGTATCTATAACCTAAAGAGAAGAATAATAATTTATTTGACAAAACACGCATAAGAACAAAAAGTAATAAACACCCGAATAACAAGTTGTAATGAAATATTAGTAATAAAAAGCTAATAATATGACCATATATGATATCATAACAATAATTATGATTCCAAAATAAGTCAATAACATTATATAAATAATTATACAGGAGGTTTGGATAGTTACTAGGAAAATTGGACCTAAGGTAAGGGAAAATATCACAATCTCATTTTATCCGAGATTGTTTATACTTTGGTATTTACTGGGGTGTATTTTATCATCCACATCCATGTTTCCTCAATATGTAATATTATTTCCATCCACCTACAATTTTTTAAATCCAATTTTACCCTTCGATGAGTTTTTAGTAAAAGATATGAAAGTAATCTTTTGTCGTTTTTCGTACGAGGTACTTTTGACTTTTCCAACAAAAGTACGAGAAGAATGTTTTTTTAACTTATACGGCATGAATGGATTTTTAAAACATTGTTTCCAAGAAGCTTCCTTTACAAGTTTTAAAGTTTATTTTTAATCAACATCTTTTTGTTTAGAATTGTATGACATGTTAAGAAAGGAAAAGTGTTTTTGAAGTAGAAAGGATATTTTCCTCAAGAATGGAGTTCAAGTGTTTTATCAAAATTATTTTCCATCTAAGATAATAAAGGGTTATGTTTCTATCCCTATTATTAAATGGATTTTATTACATTGTGATGGAAGTATTTATATGAATTATTTTATCTTATATGAATTGTTTTATGATGTCACGATGTTAAAAGATTCCCATTTTTATTACATGGGTTATGCTATGATGTATGGTTTTCTGATTTTGTGGCACACATAAGAATGGTATCATTATGAGATGGGTGGGACCTATATCTCCCTCCAATGCATTGGGTAAAGATTTTACATCTCATGAGATAGACATGGCTGGAACGGAAGGTTAATCCAGTTCAGTGAAACATGACTGAAACGAGGAGTGAACTCGGTTCAGAAATGGACTTTGTCCACTAAGATAGTCTTGGAAATGAGTATTGACTAACAAGAAATGATTCTCTATGATTATTTGTGTATGCCACAAAGTTTCATGTTTTATGTTATGATTATTGCGATTACATTTCACTACTATGATTTATTCCATGTTATTAAATTATGATTTCATTTGCAGGTTATGATTTCCAAAAGTTATGTTCTTATGTATATGATGTGATTGATATTTCTTTTGTTTACCCTTACTGAGAATTTGAGCTCACCCTTTTGTATGTTTTCTTTCCCCAGGTCAGTAAGAAGGTTATTAAGTAGAGTATGCCAAAAATGGTCTCTAGATATGATGAAATAAATGGGAGGAAAAGTAGATTCTTTATGAACTAGTTGTTTATGTTTCCCAATTTCTAAAGCCTCTATACCTATACGGTCATTTCCTAGTTTTGTTATATGTTGTAATAAGTGTTCTTCAATTTTGAAGTAATAACAATGTATGCAATGTATGGTTCGTTATAGTTTATGAGAGAATGAGTATTACATTTTAAAACCATAAAAAATAGATCCGTTTTTTATAACCATTGATGATAAAATAAAACATTGTTGGTCACAAGAAATGAATTATTAAATAATAAGATAAATTGTTCAATAATAAATAAACATTAGTATAATACATATTTTCGTGCACACACATGAGAAGACAAAAAATTCAAAAGTAGTCTAGGGTCCCTACCAAGATTATCATAGTGTATTGGGTTTACTATATATTCCATTTTATTCTTCATGGTTCCTAATACTAACATAGTTGGCAGATTCCCTTATTGAACTACGTTCATTCCCCAATCTAGTCCTATTTACCCCATGAGATATCAATCTATACCCAATGCTTTGGATTGAAATATAATTCTTATCCCACTAATTAAATTAAGAAAAACATACATATTTCTTTTAAAAGATCATATAATATTCATCCTATAATAACCAATGAGAATGAAATTAATTTCATAATCATTTCTCTATGAAATAAAACACGGAAAACAAAAAAATTTCATAATCAATTCATTATAACAAAACCCATGGAAGAGGAACCACTTTCCTAAAACTATTATCAACATAATAATAATCTATCTACAGAAAAAAAGATTGTATCATTAAATTATATCCCTAGAAAATTAAAAATAACATCAATGAAGTTATCCTAAATGAAAATACCTTTTAAATATGACATGAAATATTTCATGATGAAAATACCCGTTTCAATATGGAATCAAATATTTAATGTCAAAAAATATATTAAATATTAAAGAGAACAATTTCATTAAAAAATATTAGGAAATTTTTTAAATTAATCTCAAAATAAGTTAACAGTCATGACATTGGTGAATTTTTTTCATATCATATAAGTTAAAAAAATATTTTCACTATTTTTCAGAAATATAGAAATTTACATTATATGAAAAAAAAACAAGGATTTTTTTATAAAAAATTGTGGTAAAAATTAAATATTTGTAAAAATGTCATTAAAAAGTCATTTGATAATAGGTGAAGATTATTGAAGACCTTTTAATAAAACATGGATATATAAGAATATAAATATTCATCCAATGGGAGAAATAAATTGTGTTTTCCATAAAAATAAAACATTCAGTTCAGGAATTATTATAAAAAGGAAAATGAAAGGAAAATATTTAATTTAAAGATTAAAATTTATGAGAATAAATTATATTAATTTATTTATATTTAGGCCATAATATTTCATCATCTAAACTTACTCATAAACAATATATATAAATAAATATATTGTAACATTAAACCCTGACCTTATGTTCCACTTTTTTTATTGTTCTTTATACTCCTCTATAGAAAATTTGTATTTATTATAAATAAATACTAGAATCTTTAAAATACTTATAGAATCATATAGTATACCTTTATAATATTTTGATACCCATTTAAAAATAATTTATTATAAAAATTATTATTTCATGGAGTTTACTATTTTATTCATGGAATTGAATTTTGGTTCATTTGTTTTGGTCCTTATACATTGATGATGGTTAAATCATATCCAAGGTGTTAATGATGGTATAAATATCATGTATATATATTTATATTCATGTATATATTTTTGATATATAAAATTGAATTCATATATTCATGGAGATTGTAGGACATAGGTACACATGAATGTTGTCATAACTTTTAGATGGAAAGAATAAAATAATGGTAAATAATAATTAACCTCCAAAAATCATTATCATATCATATAATTAATATATATTTTTTAAAATCATTCTTTACTATTATCCATGTAAATCATAAATGAAAATTGTTTCACATCACATTTTAGAGGTAGGTGTCCACAGGTTTTCATGAGCGAGGTTATTGTTTACCAAATGACTGAAAGGTAATAATATAGTTTTGATATTATATTTTTAGAAAAATAAATATATAAATAATATAATTTATTAAAAATAAAGTCTTTATAATACCCATAAATAAACCACATAGATAAAAAAATTGACCATATCACTCTATGGAGTTGATAAGCTATAAATACACACTGGATATAATTTAACATCCCATTTTATGGGAAAGATATTGGAAAATGGTTGTTTGAATATAATAATAAATTTTAATTTTATATATGAGGATGAAGTAATTTTTTATATAAATATCATATATTTGGAAGAGGTAGATAACGATGTAAAAACTATGTAATCGGTTAATGTGATTACCTCTTCAATGAAAGAACTCATATTGATCTCTTAATAAGGATCCAATAGTTGATCTTTTTGGAATATAATATGTAATTTAATTTTGACAAGGTTATTTAGATAATAAAATATGTGTTCGTCGTTAATTTATATGGCACAATGTTGTGTAATCAATAAAAAGGTTGGTCTCCCTTTTATAAGCTATTGGAGGGGAACTCTTTAAATGTTTAAAAATATTACAATATTAATCAGCAATTGTTAAAAAAAGACTCATAAGAGACAAAAAATAAAATAATAATTAATTAGGGTTGAAAAAAAATCATCACAAGAAATTTATGTTGGGTGTGGTATCATTTTATACATTATGTACTTGATTACACCCTTCAATAAACATTTTTGACCTTTATCGTTGTAGTAACTACTTCAATCTAAAAGGGCAAAGAATGAAAATATAAATGGGAGAGTGACTCATAAATGGTCACGGTTGATATTTTCAACCATACTAAATTCACAAGGTTGAAGATAACAATTTTATAAATCTTAAATCATTTAATAAAATATTATATACTATAAAATATAATTAAAATAAATTCGAGAACTATTTATTTAATGAGAACATAATGACTAAAATTCAAAGAAGGATTTCAAATATAATAATTGAACTCAAAAAAATTATTTTTTATTCGTTTATAAAATCCATGTAACACTATAACTAACTTATATTGTATTACATTTAATATTATTAAAATATTTTTTTTATTAATTGATGAAATACTATGTCAGTGTTGTGTAGTCACTTAATGTAATTGTTTAATTACTAAAAATAAAAATAAAATTATGAAAATGAAAATAATTTAATTATTATCAAAATAAAAATAAATATTCATTCACAACATTTTCCCCCACGTTAACACATATGAGATATTTGAAATTAATAGAGTGAAATTTTATATTTTAATTTTCTTTAAATATTATATAAGACATTTTCATGGAAAAAATGTCCATTAAAATATTTAATTTAAATACTGTTGTGATTTTGGTAAAATTACCTTGATTAAATAATAAATATTGTGAAATTTATTGACCTTAACATTATGTTTTATCTCAAGATATGCCAATTTACCCTTTATTAATGTGATAAAATATTCCACGGTTACTATTAAAAATGATTAAAAATAAAATGGGAATACTTACCAAATATGGGTCTCCATATTATATAAATGGAATCATTTTTTCAAATTTTAATTTTTATAGGTTATTGAAATTCATCATAAAATAATTACAGAAAACATGATAAAATTTGTTTATAAAACATTTAATTTTTTTTCATTGAACTCTGTTTATTCCAGTCCAATGCCTAGAAAAAATCATTAGATGAATGTTAAAAATTTGATTTAATATATAATACATATATTTAATTAAAAACATTCAAAAATATTGATTTGTTTAATTTTCATAGACAAAAACACAATTTGTACCTAAAAACATATTATTAGAAAAACATCACCATTATTTTTAAATGATATTTATTTTCATTTCGATTTAATTTTTAATGATTGAATTGATTTGTAAAATAAATAAAAAATATTTTAAATAATTTATTTATTACTATCATACCCTCTGATAAAATTTATATGTTAATGATATCATGTTAAATAATAGTATTTTAGTAGTATATCATGGTTCATTTAAACAAGGAGTTTCATGTAAAGAAAGCTATCAATGAAATCGATTTTTTTATAATGAAAAACAAGAAAAATTCTAATGGTGTTACAATACTATTGATTCCAATGAAATTAATTAGATTATATTAATTTATATAATAATTATTTGTATTTCAAACAAAACCGAAACTAATATTGACTCTATAAATACATTATTTATATAAACCAATAACACATACTTTTTTTGAAAAAAATCATTACATTTTTTCTAAAATTATATGAAAATATTTATATGTTCAAAAATATAATTTTATATTCATCATATCACTCCTTAAATATATATTTGGTCTAGAAAAAGTTTTTAATCTTTAATTATATTCTTATATCATTATAATTTCATAAAAGTTTTATTTGGAGTAAAATTAGTATTTTCACTATTCATAAAAAAATTGACTATTTTTGAAATACATTAATAATTACCACTACGATAATTTTGATATGATGTATTAAAAAATAAAATTTATATCATTAAATTAAATTATAAAATATTGGGAATTTATGTTTTAATATCATTATTAAATTATGATATTTTATTTATACAATTTTATCATTAGATTGAAAAGTTTACATATAATAATGATTCTCAAGTTTAAAATTCACTATCCCCACTGAGACTAAACAAATTTCATACATTTCAGTTCAGTAATTTCATCTCATGAACATTTCTAGGTTGTTATACATCCTAACTTATTTTGGTTCACACATCTTCACATCTGTCTTGTGATTTCTCTTAAGTATCTTTACTAGTCCTACCATCTGATTGGTTAATATATAATAACTAAATTCAATAATCAGGATAGGATATTCATAATAAGATAAATTTGGCTCCAATTATTATTCCATATATATGAGAACATATATTGGTTCTTGAATTTATTTCATCAATAAAGAGATATGGATCACATAATGATCATTTGAGAGTCTCTGTGGAATTTCCAAACAATAATCCCCGCCTTCTATTCAATCATGAATTTCAAAACTCCAATGGTACCAAGAACATATTTTCTATTTTTTACAACTATTAGAAAATGATTCAAATGATATAAATTTAGGAAAACAAGACCTCCGCCATGAAATTAGTAGTCATTATTTCCATTATTAAATACATTGTTTCTCATCTTTGAGATGCCTAAATATGATTATGAATAGTCATCACCTTCTCCGTTGCACCCTCAATATTATATATTCTAATAAGCTTCATTACACAAAAATTGATCTAAACAAAATTTATTTTGACATAAATTTAAATATAATTCTACAAAAAGATCTATTTTAATGAGTGAATAGAAGATGTTTTGATATATAAATTCCACCAATGATAAATATTTGACACCACATACCATGAATTTCTTGTCAATATGAGATCAATATCTCTTATAATTACAATATAGTCATTCTAGACAACCCATCATTAAATTGATGATAAGCAATTGTCAAATGTACCTCGATGTCATTAACCATTCGAAGACTTTTGAAGAATTTTAATGAAAATCACTATTCATGATCAGGTAAAATCAAAAGTGGTGCACTTTGAAGTCTGATAACTTCTTTAATATATAGTCATGTAAGTTAATCAGTTGAAATATCATCCATTATGTAATAAAAATTTATAAAATTTGTATGGAAATCCCCAAAATCCCATATTGAATCATCATTTAATGGTGTATTTGAAAATCTAGCAAACAATTCTAGAGAGAAATCATCATATCTACACATAAGAATATGTAGTGGTTTCATAAATCCTTTATGATGTTCTCTCTATGAATTTTGATATTTTATAACCAATAATAATTATAAATTGTATATAATTTCACATTTAATATTATCCCACAAAAAGTGTTACTTAGAATCTTAATACATGTTGGTACTACTTGAGTGTGTAGAGAAATTTGAGTTATAATCTCATTTAATAATTCTATTTTCATCTCCAGAATAGATGAAACACAAAAACCCTTTCTAAATTTATAAATAAAATATTCAAAAATTAAATCTATAAAATTAATATAATTAATGTATTATAATTTCTTTTGATTATTCATTTCATAAATCTAATATTGTTTTATTTTCTTTATGTAGTATTGTTAAGAATTCAATTGGAATATATATGAATTTTCCTTTTCTTAATGATTACCAAATCCAAATTTAATTAATCCAAGAATATAGTATCATTTTAGATCTTTATTTTAGAAACTAATCCCTGAATATTTTTACAAAACACATCAAAGACATTATATTCCTTATTGGGTTGATTTTGAATTGATAAATCATAATCCTTGAGAAGTTTTAACTATGGAATTTTCCTCAAATTGGGATCATTATATGAGAAAATGTATCTTAAATTTTTTGTACATATATATTTCCCATATTTCAACATATGGGTAATGCATGAATTTTATCTACAGAAATATTATGGCTTCAATAAAATTTCATGGGTTGGATAATTCTATTAAAGAGTATTTACCTGCCTTTATTCATAGTCAATAACAATATCATTCAACATAAAGTTGAAAAAATTTCTTTAATTTTTTCAATACTATATATCACAAATCCATTTTTAGGGTGGTAAGATTGTTATTGGTGCATTGAATAATATTCACATTAATTATTCAAAAAATTCTTTAAATTACACTAACCATATAAGCATAACCACTTTAAAGGTTACCTTGTTTAATGGATTAGCTAATTGAGAATTTTTCTTACCAAATATTCAATTGTAACATGATAATCCACGAGTAAAATGTACCAAATTTATATTAATTTTAATTGTCCATTCTATAACTACATTTGACATTTAAAGATCAACTTATATTCCAACTTTTAAGATAATATGGCATATAAAAGAAAATTTGTCAATCCAGAATTCAAATTTTCTAAATTTTGTATATAAATAAATTTCATTAATGTACTTAAGAATAATTCTAGAATGAATCTTATGATCATCATATATTTTGGTATATATTATTATTTATTCAAAAAACCACAATGAAAATTCAATGATAATCATTTAATAATAAGTTCATCATATCCATAAAAATAGAGGTTTCATTAGTCAATACAAAGGGAATGACTATAAATTCTTGATTTCCATACCACTTAAAAAATTTGTCAATTGAATTTTCATATTTATTTGATTATTCCTGATGAAAAATAAAACTAAGGACAACAAATAAAAAATATTGAGCCACATAAAATTGGTCAAAAAATTCAACAATTTGGGAAGAGGATTTATGTTATTTATATAATTAGATTTATTTACCAGTAATTGATTCATAATCTCAATAACCCATCTTTATTATTAACAAAAACAATATATAATCCTCTGGTCAGACACAAGGATTTATAATTCTCTTGTCAAATAAATACAATAGTTATTTAATCAATTCCACTAATTCCATTTTTCTAATCCTATATGGAGTCTTAAATATAGGTTTTTCATTAGAGACGAGTTCAACATAAAAATTATTGAGTCTTTTAAAATGTGTGAAAATTTATAATAGGTGTATTCCATGATGATAAAAACTATTCAAAAAATAATAAAAAATATGAAATAATGTACCATGTGATCCCGTACTAACCAAACCATCAAAACCCTGGGTTATTCCCAATATGGATCAATAAAAGAATAATATTAATGGGATATTTTCTATAGAAAATGAAAATAGAAAAGAATTATAATAATATTTATATGTTTTATCTAGGGATCAACTTGGTTCAATCCTACTAACCCTCATATCTTGTATAATTTATTCGTCACTCCTCCATCCCTTCATACCAAGTTAATGCCTTCGGTTAGGCCTCTAAGATCTCGTTCCCATAAAACTATTACCTAAAGTTATGACTATAGGACTTCAATCCCATGCACTATTCTTAGTTCAATTTTCATCTTCATAAAAATTCGTGTGCACACCCCCTATATGGGAGGTTCATAACAGTAGATAAACCAATTCTAAGTACAAGAACCTGTTCAAAATTCATTGTAATTCACATAAAAAGGGATATAAAATAAAAAGATAACAAAATTTCATTCTCAATAAATAGGAAATACATAAAATACATGTGATAATAACATAAATGGTCAAAAAGATATATGAATAGTCATGGTATCATGTATCATAATTGGGTATCATTGGATATTCACACTCCCATATATGATAATAATATATAATGGTCCAAAAATTTATACAACACAAGAACTATACCAATGGAATAAGTGTATACAAGAGTACCAAATGGTAATAAATTTCCTATCTCATGTTTATTGATAAAGAACTCCAGGTCTCATCAAATAATCGAAGACTAAAACACATGACACAGAAATAGATTGTAGATCAATGCTAATTGCTATTGAATCCCAATATCTTCAAACATAAAACATTACATCATTTTAAATGAATATTCATTACATAAAATTATGACCCACTAAAAAATAATAATGGTTTACTAACTATGAAGACAAGATACATAATAATATTTTATAGGAAAATTAATTATTATTTTTCATAATGTGTTTCTCACTTTGTACGTTTATTAAAAACCACTATATAAATCCTTACTTCATAACCTATAGAAGATGAAATATAAGATTGGGTGAGATCCAATGCTCAGTAAGGGTAAGCATATGAGATATCAATCAAAAATATTATATTAACATAAGATAATTATTTGTGCTTGAGATCATGATTATAATTTACAATGTTCTGACCTGATTTGTCATAGAATATAAACATGTGTCATGGAATAAGAAACAATCATGAAAAATGATAGTATTCAGAAGATTTATGAATCATCAATAATCATTCCCGATTCAAGATAACATATCATAGATATTGTAATGTGGAAAAATATATTATTATAAAATTATTTACATTTATAAATGTAAATATGTTCACTCATTAATTAATGTAAATGAAATCAGGAACTCACAAAAACTTATTGACATGAAAGTAGGTCAATTCAAAATCGTATGGGCAAGAGAACCAAATCGATGCATAATCTTTTGTACATGAGAAAAAGGCGAATTCATAGTCTTATGGGAATGAAATAATGGCCAACGCATAATGTTTGGAACAAAAAATAAGTTTCAAAATTATAATATTGGGACTGTGAGTTATTCATAATTTTCTGATTCATTAGAGGGATATAATTGACCATCTGATACATTATCAAAAAAATTCATCAATAAGATGCGATATAAAATTTTCTTTTACCATTTCATCAAAAAATTACCAAGTAAAATAAAATGGTTTTCATAAACATATCATTATAATAATAATAAACAATCCAAATAAGTGAAAAGGATTAAATACTAGAACCATATACCTAGTGAAGCATAAGAAACAATAAAATATTTCATCATAAATAAAAATTATTTTAAATGATCACATCGATAATTTCCTGAGGAACATTCCCTTATATAAAAAAGATAAAAAATTACCAAAATATTATGAATTTATTTTTTCTGGAAATAAAATTTAAATCTTGTAAACTAAACATTAAATTAATAAATTATCTTGATTGTATGAAATTGTATTCATGATGTGTATATTAAAATAAGGATTTATTAAATATTTTTTTTAAAATGTCAAAACTAAAAAATTGGTGAAATGAAATAAACATTGATTTAAATTATTTTAATATAAAGATAATAATATGTAAGAATAAAATAAAAAAATCATTTTATATAATTTAAAAAATCTTTAAAATTTTTAGAACACATGGATTTAAATGAAAATGATTTTTAACCAAAATAAAAATTAACACTAGCATTCCATAAAAACATTAATTTTGCCGCTTTTGTACCTAAATTGAGAAAATTCAATGTTGAAAATTTATTATATTTAAATATAAATAAGAGAAGAAAATTAAATTGGTTTCATCATAAAATTATTAGGTCATTTCATTTATTATATATTCATCCATAAACCATCTCGATTATAATGTGATTGATTCAGAAATCCATCACCACATTACTAAGTCTCCAATCAAAATCCTCATGAAATATTAGACCTGATATGGATATGTATATGACAATACTTTTTATGATATCTAAAATATAATAATTATTTTTATTTAATACACCACATAAAATTAATTGTATTGAATAAGGAAATGTGTGCACATATACAAAATTTAGAAGACAATCTCTTTATATAAGTCGAATTTTCATCAAAATCAATATAAACTCCAATATAATAACTTTTTATTGTTTTTCATTACATTTTTTAACCCATTAAATACTTATTATATATTAAATTTTCCATTTAAATAATTTTAACAACTATTTATTAATAATTCCTTATTAAAATAATCCTTTTAGTGGGTAAACTATTTAAATTTTGATGATACTGTTGGTTTCGTGGTTCCGTTAAATGTACTTTGATCATGGATAAATGAAATCCATATTTATAATAATTATATAATTATAATATATGTTCATAATATCTATATATTTAATTTCACCCTTAAAATTTACATATAGAAATCTAAATTACATCTTTCATGGAGATGGTTGTCCATACGTTTGCATGAATGATGTTTCCACTTTTTGACTGAAGGAATGAATGAAAAAACATAAAAAATTCACCTTTAAAGATTATTTGTTGTTTAATATATATCAAATATCATAATTATATCCATCCTTGTTACCATAATTTTAATTGGGAAATGAATGATGAATCACATTGCTTCTTGGAGGTGGTAGTCCATATATGCGCACAAGTGATATTATTGTTCCGAACAGATTGTCAGGTCTGAAGGATGATATGATGATATAATTTCATAAAAAAATATTTCAAAAATATAATATATATTCTTTTAAACTATCATAATAACAACTCATGTAATGTGGTAATGAAAAATGAATTACAGACCTATATGGTGACAGTATGATGTGCATACACACAATAGATGATTCAACTTTTTAAAGGGTGGAGAGAATCTGGATAATGGATTTCACATAATCATAATAAAAATTATTTATATTAAGAGAAATTAATAAATTAGTTTATAAAGAATAGAAGCACTATGATATGGTGAAGGAATATAGGAATTTATTATTTCAGGGTTTCTTGATCTCAAAGACTTAACAAGTGTGTGGAATAAAGGGAAACATTCCCCATTTTATATGTAAGTGTAGGGACACTATTTGAATTACTTAATGTATTAAACTTATACTATTTAATTTTAAAAATAAAGTGACTATAAATTAAAATATTTAGAAGATAACATATGGATGAGTCTAAATACTCTCACTAAATAAAATTTATACTTCTTTTATGAGGAATTATAACCATTGTAATTTAGTTTTAACCCTCTCTTAATATTTTTTTACATTTACTTTAAAATATATGTTTTCTAATATTTAAGGTTCAAGAATGATATCATAAATGGAAAATTGACCAATAAATGGACCATGGTTCACATTTTAAAAAATATCCCTTTCAATTGTCTGTATATTGTGTTTTTCATAATTTTTAAAAATTATATAAAAAAAAATTTATTATAAATTTTCAATAATTCCATATTTTTGGAAATACATGAAATATTAAAATAAAATATGTAACTAACTCATGTAAAATGGATCTAAAGTGAAATTATTTCAAATATAAATAATATATGGTTTTAACATATCCATAATCTTAATTTTGTCCTCTTTCGGTATAATCATGATGTTTATATATTTATTTAACCATATGGTTATCCAATTTTAACCATAACCATGGTATATATGTTTTCAATAATAATTGTATATAATTTTATTTATTAGATGGAATTTTGTTTATAAATTCATAAGGGGTAAAATTATAAACCATTTCAAATACAATTTATATTATTTAATGATTTTTTGGGATTTTATATATTTTAATAAATAAAAATTAACATAAAATTTAGTTAATTTCATTTTAAGAACCACTCTTAAAATTTAAATTTGAAACAACATATCATAAATATAATTCTAATATACACCATTAACACAGACCTAATAAAATATATTTTTTAAAAAAAATTTATAACTTAATAATTTATCTAAAATTTATAGTTGTTAATATTTTTAAATTCATTTTAAACTTTTATATTATTTTAAAAAAATACTTTTCCAACATTAAATTACCATTTATGGTAACTATTCAGTCAATAATTTTTAAAAATTAATTACCATTATAAAAAAATTAATTTATCTATCAAATAAACATATATAACAAACTTATGCAATTTTTATCCTTTTTTATGAACATTAGAGATGATAAAAACAAGAGAGTGACAATTTTTATTTATTCTTTTTAAAACTAATATAATTTTGATAATAAATGTGAAATGTAACCAAGTGTTTATGCATTCAAGAAATAGATGTTTATGGGAAAAATAAACTCATTATATAGGTTAATGTAATTTTTTATAAAAATTATAAACCCTTACCCCATTGGTTTATTATTTTGTATGCATTTTACACTTACCAAGGTGAAAAATATACATCATGGTTATTATTCATATTGAAAAAATAGAAAAGGAATTATTCTCAAAATTTAATCCTACAAGATCCATATTGGATATCAATTTTTAATGATTAAGTCTCTATAATTGGCAGAAGAAAATTTTAATGTAATTTTTTCGAACAATAAGAAGACATTTTTTAGAAAAAGTTCATTTCACTAATAAAAATAACATATATAAAATTCATGAATATTTATGATTCAAATAAAAAAAATTATACTCCTAACTAAAATAGATCATTCATAAATTTTTGAAAAAATAATAAAGTTATAACGGTACATTTAAATTACTATATTTAATGAAATAAATTATAGAATTTGAAAATTCGGTATTTTACATTTTTGAGTAAAAAATATCATTGAGGAGAAATAAAATAATTTTAACCCGTGATAATTTAAATATGATGATTTCAAAAATGATGAAAATTTTAAAACATAAAATTCATCAAAGTGATGTAAATTAATTATAATATACATTAAAAATGTAATAAAAATAATTTATTAATAATTTTTTTACAATGCATAAAACAATGTCACTAAAATTGTGTTCTCATATTATAATAATTTTTCTATATATTTTTATGATTCAGACAATGATACATTTATATTAATTTTTAGATACTCATATTCATACCCTAAAATCCAATGACTATGTTGTCATGGTCACTTTAAGATAATAATAATTTTAAAATATATATGCATTCCCTTAACACTTGGTGTTGTTTGTTAAGTATTATTTTGAGATTATATTTGTTTTAAACTAAATATTCATAGTGTTACATCCACCCCATTAAATAAATTTCTCCCCATACAAATGACCTAAGTCATAAAGTTATAATATTTGAAAATAAAATTAATGAAAACCCACATCGTACAAAGGGACAATAAAAAAGTTTTTAGAAAGGGAATGAGAGAAACATAAAGGCTACCTGAAATGGAAAATCACCATGTTACTATAAATTTAGTTCCTTTATAAGAGTTAAAAGTTATACATGGAGGAGAAACATGCATCCAGGTAATAATATATAGTGACAGAAAACATGGTCAAGAAAACATTATTTACCATATAACCATAAATATGTGATAGGAGAAAAGAAAATAAATACATCAGAAAATAAGGTAAAATGGTATCATTTTCATTTAAAGATCATTTTTATAATGTGGATGGATTATTTTACTATCTACAAAGAGTATAAAAGAAATTATTCTATCTTTATTTTCTTCCATTTTATGAGCTTAATTTATTTCAATGGTTGCACTTCGATCAGTTTCCATTCTATATAATCTATTATACAATGAAATGGATATTAGTTATGATTTTTTCATAAATAGATAACTAAAATTTATTTTTAGCAAATCATTAGACCCATAATTCGTTCCTTCTTTTCAAAATAATTACCAAAACCAAAACAGTAATCATAATTTCTCGAATTTGGATAAATACAATACATAAATATCAAAAACCTCAAACATAACTCTTAAAATAAAAATTATTCCATCATGTAAATAAATATCCTTAAGAGTCTTCCAAAATATGATTATACAAATCCAAAACCGATAAATATGAAATATTTTATCACCCGCACACATGCGCACACACATAGACAAATATATATTTATATATGATGATAAAATGTAACATTTATCCCTATAAATCATGAATTATCTCATAATTTCACAATTTAAACTTGTAAATAAATTGAGTCTAAAAAATTATAACAATATGATTCAGCATAAAACCTCAAAAAAACATATATTCTCCAAAAAATAAACACAATTCTTATTCCTTGAAGAAAATCCTATAATATATGTAATATTCCATAAATCCCAAAATTAAATAAACTAAATCAAATATAACCTAAAACAATATATTATCGAATAACTAAATAATTTTAAGTTCACTAATTCTATCCAGTTTAGTTAAAAAATTTAATCATCACATTATCCTAGATATGCATATTTAACTAAATATATTTAACATATTCAGTTTCATCCTTCCCATAATTATGTTTTCCCAAAAAAAATATCACCATAAAACTATATCACATTCATTGGTTATTGGTACCGTAGAAAATATAATTTTAAATACATAAACTAAATATATTATAGAACAATATTTAAGTGATTCATTATTTTTATAATAAGAATATCCTGGAAATAAAACATCTAATACTAAATTCTTGAATCCCTAAAAAACACTCTAATCAAGTCTCTTCCACAATTGAAGAAATATAGGTATTTACATTGTATAAGAGTTAACCCATTGATTATTTCATTATCTCATATAATGCCCATGTTACCCACATAAAAGACATTTCATTACACAGAAATTCATTTCTCAATGACTATTATTTAATCATAGAAACCAAATTCCCCTTCACTTGAGACATTCTCCAAGGTACTCA
The DNA here is from genome assembly GCA_963277665.1 of Viscum album. Classification (NCBI taxonomy): domain Eukaryota; kingdom Viridiplantae; phylum Streptophyta; class Magnoliopsida; order Santalales; family Viscaceae; genus Viscum; species Viscum album. The sequence continues at coordinate 735,397,435 of OY728132.1, read as the reverse complement.
TTCAAACATTACTGAAAATAATTAAATTGAACATTCAACACAATATGGGAATTAACTCTTGAACATTCATAAAAATCCACCTTACTCATATTAAAAAATTAGAAACACACTAGTATTTTCATTGTTAATCATATATCGTGATAGATAATTCACATAATCCAATTATTTCTCCTAACACATCCTTTTTCAATTATTTTATAATATGGAAATTCATTCAATTTTATTTATTATTATTAATTAAAAATGGTTTTTTCAGGTTTCATTTATTGACTAAAACTAAGAAACAAAGTGTGAGAAACAAGATTCATAGTGAGAAACTAAAAAGCCATGGAAAACAATTTATTGGAAATCTAAATCATGAAACCTTATTTTCTATCTACAGAACTTTATGTTTAACCATGTTCACCCTTGGTTATCATCTATTAATATCCTTTAGAATTGATTATAATGAAAATAAGAATTTATCCAAGAATACCTCCCATGGAGTTTCAAAACAAGGTGCACATTTGGGTCAAATTCACTATCCACCAGAATGATTATTGAGATATAATTTTAGCACTACTTTAATGGTTATTACCCATATATTAATCAATTTAAATATCAGACAGAATTATTTTATCCATGAAAATAAGTATTTTTAGGAAAACTACATAACCAATACCATGTTAAATCTTTTGGATATAATCCAATACATTGAAATATCTACAGGGTTTTCACTAAATTTATCTAATAATAATATCCAATGATTAACTATCCTATATTTTTTACCATCTATAAAAACCAAATTTTATTATAATTTATTATTATACTATTTTAGATTAATATTCATTATATAAAATTATTATCCATTCTACAATGATAAAGGTATTGTTTGTTAGTTGTACAGATACATAAATATATTTTTAGTCACATTTTTTCCCTTTTGACATACCTAACATAAAATAATTCATCAAAAAATGGTGTATGAAATTTTTTAATCATATATTCTTGTTAATGATTAATATAGTAGATAACATTCAATAATTATTCCAGAGAGTAAGATAAGTATAAGGGTACACTATAATCGTCATAATTTACAATGTTCATACAAAATCTACCATAAACCATAGACACAATTCATTGGAATAATTCTATATCATCATAAAATCATTTTTCATAATAGAAAAAAATAATTATCAATAATCAGTCATGATCCATGAGAGATTAATATAGGAAATAAAATTTAGGGGGAAATTAATCATATAACATTGAGAATATAGACAAATTAAAATTGCTTCACTCATCATGTTAATGACTTGATGTTACGACATTAACTAAACATAATGTCATAAAAACATGTTTATGTATAATCTTATGGATATAAAAAATATGTTTACACATAATATTTTAGACATAAGAACTGGGCATTTAAATGATCTTATGGAATTGAAAATTATATCTTTATATAAAATTTTAAATATTAAATCAGGTTCACACATAAAATATTTTTCAAATGAGTTATTCATCTGTTCTAAATTCATTTTTGGGATATAATTGATCCATAAATCTCATAATCATAATATATTCATATATACCCCATAAAATTTGGAATTATTTTAACATTTACACATAACATAAACTAGAAAAGAGAAAATATGTTTTCTAAATATGTCATCATCATAATAATAAACCATCTAGATAAAGAATATCCATTGTATCATAAAATAATATCTATAATGAAACATCATTTTCATCATATCATATCATTTTAGAATAATATTAATTCTAGTTATAATATTTGTGGAAGAAAATTCAAATTTAACATTTAATTAAATTTCTGAAAATTTAAAATTTCCCAAATATTAAGGAAAATTATTCTTTTCAAAAAACAAATGAAACATATAATGTAATAGTCAAATAATTTAGAAATTATGATGTTGAAAAATTATTTCCATGTCATGTATGACAAAAAATTTGTTCACCCACATTTTTAGTTAAAATTAATAATTACCCCACTCAAATAGTGACAAGAAGATTACATTGAAAAAATTTATATAATGTTAAATATAGTTAATATTAATTTAAGAAATATTTTTAGAATAATAAATATATTATTGAAAACATTTAATAAAATATTTATATGGATGAAAAATGATATTTAACTAAAGAGAAAAATATATCCATTTTTTTCTTAAACACATTATTTTGGTCACTTGAGTACTTAATATGAGTAAAATGGAAGGAAATAATATATTATAAAAAAAATAAGTAAGAATAATAAACATGGTATTTTATCAAAAATGGTTTATATAATATCATTCAATGTAAATTCAAGTGCAAATAATACAAATTAAATTGATATTCAATCAAAAATACCTCACCAATTAGGTAAATTTCTAATAAAATCCTCATGATAGAGAGAAATTTATATCAATTTATATATCCATGTAATTGTCATGAGAATAATCATAAAAGATATTGATGGGAATATATACATTAGATAATTTAAATTATTGGGGAATATTGAATGTGTCTCGTAGAAATAAAGTTGAATTTGAAATCCATTTCCTCAAGTATAGCTTTTAATGTTCATGGTGTAACTAAATATATAATAATTGAGATTTATTTTAATTAAATATAATAAAAATTTACATACATATTAAATCATATATGATCAATTATTTCATTTTAACACTAATATTAATAAAATCTTTCATTAATGTAATCATTTACGGATGTAAATTGTTTAATTTTTCAGTAGAATTTCGGTTTGGTATATCCAGTCATTATGCTTTGATCTAGGTTTCATGATTTAAAGAATATTAATTAATATTATTAATATCATATATATTTATTATATATATAGTTTCATCTGTAAATAGTATATATTGAAAAATTAATTACACTATTTCTAGAGACAATAGGTTGTATGTATGCTTGACCGTTGATTTCACTTTTTGATGGATGGAATGAACGAAATATAAAAAATAAATCACCATTAAAGATTAATTATTATACGGACGATATATATATATATATATATATATATATATATATTAATTTATATATCCTAATTACAATTCATGTAATGAAGAAATTAAAATCTAATCACATCACTTCATGGAGATGGTAGTCAACACATATACATGATGAACATTATCTTGTTCAAAGGATTGTGAGGAAATAATATAGATATGAAATTACAGTTAAAAAATTCTAATTATTCCAAAAATATAATAATTAATCTTTAAACCCATCATAATTTTTATCCGAGAGATGTGGCGATGAAAACATAAATACAACACTACATGGGGACGAGATGCCATGAGTATTCCTGAGCGATGTTCGCGCTTTCCATATGATGGAAATAATCAGGATAATGGTTTCAAAATAAAAAAAAATTAATTTAAATAATTTAAAAAATTTAATGTAAAACCTTAATTTCTAGGTGGTATTAAAAGATATAAAAATGATAACTCACAGTTAAGAGTTATACCTCTTATTTAGAAAAATATTTTGAAATACACTCAAAGCCTTGAAAATAATGGATATTGCAAGGAAAATAATGTCTATGATATGATGAAATATGATAATAAAGTACCATTTCATGGATTTTACAATACATAATACTCAAAATAATTGAGTAAGAGAGGAGAATAGGTATCCTTTTATAAGTGAGACGATGTACACTTTTTGAATTAGAGAATACATTAAATTAATACTAATTAATTTTTAAATTAAAGTGACTCATATTTGAGATATTTCTAATATTGGATTAAGAAAATTCATAATCATATAATATAATAAAATTTATAAAAGTTTATCTGTTTGCTGAACCGTTTTCATTTGGTTTAAATACCCCTTTTATCCTTTTGAAAATTACTACAAAATACATGTTTTCTATAGTTTAAGGGCCCTCAATGATAACATAAAATGAAAAGATAACCATAAATAGACTATGTATGATATTTATATCCATATCCTATAAAATTCCCTTGATATTTTATTTTTATTAATTTTAAATCAATAAATAAAATATTATTTATTTTCAATTATCAATAATGTCAATTTTAGAAATACATGAAATATTAAAATATAATTTTTTCATAACTCATAAAATGTGGTAAAAAATGAAATTAATTCTATGATAAGTAATTTTTGGTCTTCATAAAATATATTTATAATATTTTGGTTGGTGTTGATTATAATTTGAACGTTCTCTTTTGGTTTAACCCCATGGATACCAAATTTGAATTATTACTATTGTAATGGAATTTTCAATATTAATGTTCTATAATTTAAATTATAATTTTATAATTGGATGACATGTATATTATTGATGAAATTTTAAACTATTTTTCTTCCTAATTTTCTTCTTTAAATATATTTATTATATTTAAAATACATTATAATATTTATTTTACATAAAATAAAATAAATGTTTTTTAAGAACTATTATAGTAATTTGAAATTAATGAAAACAGGATAGTAATGGAATTTGAATATAAATATTAAAAACCCTAATATATAGTCTTTGTCTAAAAAATATGGAAACAAAATAATTCCTCAAATTTATTTTATTTTTAATAATTTTAAAATTATTAGTATTTTTTCTATTAATTGAATAAATAATGTGTTATGTTGTGTATGAATTTAATATAATTATTATATAACTAAAAATTAAAACTGAAATAACAACATAATAATATATTATTTATCTATAAAATAAATATTTATAACTAAAGTTAACCACTTATTATCCTTATGTAATATCATTATATATTTTTAAGTCAAGAGTGAGACGTTGTGTATTTAATATTAACCTAATATAATAAAAAATCATAATCAAAGATAAATGGAATCATGTTTTTTTATATTCATGAATATGATGTACATTGATGAAATATACTCATCCAATAGGATAAAGTTATGTTTCATAGATATTTCAAATCCTTAGCTCAATGTTTTAACCTTGCATTATCTATTTTACCCACACTGAGGAGATAAATACTTTTCACAGTTAGTATTTATATTGGAAAAGTAATATATTTATTGAATTTGAACATAATAATATTAAATATAGTAAAAAATTATAAATAAAATCTATATAATTGGTATAAATCAAATTTAATATAAATGTATAAAATGCAATGAAATTCATTTTATGTAAAAAGTGTTTTTAAGCATAAAAAAATTAAAAAGTATTATGAGTATTACTGATTCAAATGGAATTAATTAGATTTTTATAAATAAAATGAATCATATTTCTCTTTCATAACAAATATAAAATAATATATATTTTTTAATTACCTGATTTAAGGAAAATAAATATGAGTATTTTGAAAACTTATTACTTTTTATTACTCATTGAAAATTAGTCATTTCAATAAAATCCTTAAATTTCATATTAATTTAATTTTTTAAAGTTGATTTAAAAAATAATGAAAATTTTATAAAATAAAATTTCAAAATTTGGGATAAATTAATTATAATTTCAATAAACAAAATGAAAAATCATTTTCATTTAAAATGATGTTTGATGAATAAAATAACTTTTAAAAAAATTGAGTTCTTATTTCCCATGAATTAATAAATACATTGCTTTTCATAGGACTATTATATATATATATATATTTGTTAATATATCTAACCATATTAACACACACCAATTCTATCTATATTTTATAATGGTCAAAATTAAATAATAATACATTTATAAAATATCCCAATTATCATTATGAATTTTGTTTCATATTAAGATAGCTATCAAGATTATTATTGTTTTAAAATAATTATTTGGGTTGTTTTAAGGATTCATTTATCTAATTCTAATTCATTTAAGTGAGATATTTATAATGGAGATTCAAGATATTTCGTTGTCATCATGGTGGTTCTAGAATCACATACGTCAATGAATCCACTAATGAAATGAATTCTAATGTATGTTAAATGAGGGGTCTCTAATTCACCAAATTCATTATTGTATTAATAGAGAAACATGAATTCATGAAAAATTATATTATGTAGCCTCAATTCTACCATGTGGTCATTTATTCATCCTCAATCTATTTAAAAAATAGAATCATGATGATGATCAAGAAGAATAATATCTCATGATGATCATTCTAGGTGACTAACCTGGAGAAAATCACTATTACAGAGAATTTGAGATCTGGTCAAGAGGTTTATTATTGATACATCTAATTCTCCAACAATATACCATTTAATCATTTGAAAATTATGTTTCCATTGTCAATATTCTATCATGATATTTGTTTAGATGGTGATTCAATAACAACAACCTATAGAATATTTATTGTCGATGATAGATCTTTGATCGATCAAAAAATGATATCAACTCACCTGATATGACGATGATATATGATTATAAATATTATTCACCATTGAATTATAATTGAAAATAATTTTGCAGTATATTTCTTTTTTAATATAATAATAATTATGATAATTTAGAATACATCTAAAAAATAGGAAAAATTTATCGTTACCAAAAAGATTAATTGAATGAGAGAAAATAATATATGAATAGGAGTACTAAGATTAAGGGGAGAAGATTTAAGATTATAATTAAGTCCCTGGATTTTTGATTTTATTGTCAAAAGAATTAATATTTTCATGGAATTTAATCAAATGTGGTGCATTAATTCAATCCTCTGACTGTGTGCATAGGTTATCTGGTGGGCCTCACCAGTGAGCTATTGGAACCCCAAGATGACCACTCGGGTTTTATATATCAATAACACCTAATGTAACCTTATTTTCTATCCAACAATTCACACTATATTTTTAGTTGTTATTTTCTAAATACCACAAGTTTGATCCCCTTAAAAAAAATAACCTCCAATTTCTATATACATAGCCTCTGATCTTATTGTCCTAATATTATATATCAGATAAATAATGGTAAAGAGATATTTATAAAATCAAAAAATATCATACATTAAAATAAAATGAGTATGTTACAATCCTCCTCTAATATTTAACTTATTTCTTGAGAAGTACCTTCAAAGGTTTTTCATGAACAAATCGGATCGTAGATACCCGAAAATAGCCTATATCTCCCATGTGTCCTCATATATTCATTTATTAAATCATAGTGGTTTTATATGTAGTACTTTATTACATTTAATAACATTCTCACTTTGTTACATGATATGTATTCAGTGCCCCACTTATGATATGTCAGGATGGAACTCAAAATCCTTTTCATCAATGACATGTGTAGGATTGTCCATGTACAAATTAAATTGTGACATATGGAACACATATTTCAAAATAGTATAGAAAGAATGTTTATCCAGAAGGTATGCCACTATCCCAACCCACATTATGATCTCTAATTTACCAAAAAAACATGGGGATAACAACCCATGTATCCTCAATCATTATTTTCATAATTGTAGATTCACTCTAATAAAAATATGATCACCAACAACAATTTCCATATAACCCCTCATATTCTTCGTATATTACGTATGAATAACTTGAGATTTCATCATCTTTTTATTGACTATGTCTACTCTCTCATAGGTCTCTTATACCATACTAGTCCACAAAACTATTTTATTTCCTTCCTTGTTCCAACATATCATTGAATGTGATGCCCCCCCATGAAGATACACATAAGGTGATATCTAAATCAAATACTAGGAACTATTGTTATTAACAAACTCATCCATGCCTAGGTTATCATCTCAAGATTCCCCAATGTCTATGAAACTATCATAAAGAATATACTATAGTAATTTATTTGTTAACTCATATTTTCAATCTTCTTGATAGTGGTATAATGTGATATTTATTTGATCATTCCCTAAGGCCTTATAGACTCCCAATGTAACAACCCAAAGTTTTTTAATGGAAATTACCTTCTTATAATCATGTCATAAAATATCATGAAAACACAACATAATGAACTACTAAGTGCTAAGTGACCTTTAAACATAATTTTGTCACTTCTTTGTTTGGAATTTTGAAAATCTGACATGCACAGTTATGTTCCAGATGAATTTTGGAATTTAATAAAACAAAAATAATTTTTGGTGAATAGTATCATACACTTATGAATAGTAACATAACCTTATGAATAGTGATATACCCTAATGAATAGTAACTTTATGTATTATTGTATAAAAATAGTATTCAAGTGAATGTATGATGTACATATATTTTAGAATAACTAAATGAATGTTTAAAAACTGGTTTCTTAATAATATGTAATGATTTTAATTAAATATTAAATCAATCATATTTAGAAAATTATTTTTGAAAAATGACCATCATTTTTGGATTCCACACATCGAAAAATGGTAGGGGTAAATTTTTGGGATTTTTCTGAGATACTTGAATTTTTGATGAATAGAGATACCATAATTTACAAAATAAGCTAAACAAGCTAATTATAGAGTAATGTGTGATGTTTTTCTGATGTAAGAACACTTCCTTCGGGATCATATGATAAAATTACTATTTTTGGTCATGGAATAATCACTATTCCTTGTCTTGTGGAGAAATAATAATATAATGAATTTTATATTAAGAAAACCCCTCTCCCCTACACTATAAAAACCACCCTTCACACCCTCATTTCCTCACACATCTCAAGATCCAAGCCTTCACTAAACACTGCCAAAACATCTCAGCTAGCCCCTCCCCCACGTCCATGATCTTCGGGTTTCATAAAAAATCCATGCTTTTTCCCTTAAGGAGGATCTCAAGAGGAGGATTCAGGAGGTAATTTCTCTCCCTCTTCTCCTTTAATTCCTTTTCAATTCCAAGCTCTTTCCTTGATCTCTCCCCACCTATCATCATAAAAATTTTATAGTAACTCTAGTATTATACATGTACTAGAATGTTATGATGCTAATGGGATATTATATCATCCAGCCCCCTTTCCCTCTTCCTTTTATTTTATTAAAGAGAACCTTGCTCGTGAGGTGTTAACTTATCACCTTCATGAACGACATGTTTTATTATTAAATTTAAACCTTCAAATATAGTCATAAAACCATTATTAAGGTTCAACCAGAATATTTTCTATGTATTATTTCCTATTTAATTTTATGGAATTGACTTATTTCAATATTACTAATTGATAAATTAAAATAAGTTTGTTGTGATCGAAACACCGCCCAAATTAACTCAAATAATCACCATTTAATTCTTATATAATGATTCACCCACATGGATATAATATGATTCATAATAGGATCATTAAATCTCCTGTAATATCATTAATAACATTTAATATCATTTCTGGATATTTACCCATGTTCTACCTGAACATCAATTTATGAATACAAGTGAACCACTCAAGAAAACCATAAAAACAAACATTATCGAACAATGTTTTAAAAATCTATAACTCATCCAAAGGCACTTAAAATCACTTAATGGAACCATAATAAAACATATTAATTTACAAAAGGTTTTGTATTTCTAATTAATGAATATAATGTCATTATATAGGACATTATAGAGAAAAAAGCATTCAGGTACAAGGTAATGGGAAATTCTTGAACCCAACATTCATCCTTCGATTTCTCCCTCTTTAACTCCATTTTTGATATGATTACTCTTATAAAATCATATGTTCATAATTTTCTATCATGTTTTAGGATATACATATTTTCCACTATTTTTTATCTCAAACAAAATGTTTTCCAAAAGAACTCTTCTTTTAAGAACACACCTTTTACTTCTCACTCCAAGTGGATTGTTCTTGTAACATGTATGTTATAACCTCATTCATTTGGGATCCCAATGTTAATTATTGTGTTCTTATTATATGAAACCCATTCCTTTACATGGGTTAGTTATGTTCACTTTTGATATTTTTTCTATGTGGAAATCATGATAATGATAATGTAATAATGTGACGGTTGCGCCCAGAATTATATAGTGCTTCAATGCATTGGGTAAACTGATGAATCTCATGAGTAAATGTGAAATGATGTGTAAAAAATATGCTATCGTGGTTCACAAGTATGTGTGGTAATTAACCACTAATACATGATGTTTCATTTTTATACATTTCCACATTTCAAGTCATCTATTTATGCTTCCTCTCGTTTTCATGCTCTTTTTTCCATGTTATGATTATGCTCACCCCATGCAATATTGTTCTTATCTATCCCCTTACTGGGATTTTAGGTCACCCCTTTTTTTAATATCCTTAGGTGGCTACATGTACTATGGAGAGAACAAGTGTCAATAAGAAGCTAGACAAGAAGAAATTAAATAAATTTTTATGCTTGATGTTGTAATTTCTATGTATGGTCCTAGATTCCCCAAGATACTAAACCTTGGGATCATCTATTTCTAATACTAGTATGTTATTTATCTTAAAATTATGTAATAATAATGTAAGAAAAGGTTGGGTCGCTATAGTTGGTATCATAGGAAAGGTTTAGTTAAATTGGGAATTAGGATTAGTGAACCTTAGATAAAACTTATAGCATGAGACTAAGTACAAATATGCACACAAGAATATTTACCTAGGGATCCCATATGGTATGTTTTTTGAATAAATTTTTTAAATGAATAAGTTATTCATGACTTGTTTACTTATGTTTTGTTCGAACATTTTCTATTTTAGAAAACAGTGGGAACCAGGAGAAATCAGTCCAATAACTCATGTGAGGGACAATGCAATCATTGCCCGAATGACACCCCCAATGATTTGGGAGATGGAGTTCAAAACATCATGGCGATGCTTACCCAATTATCTTTAGTTATGAACAATAACCATAATAATGGGGAATTTCCTCCTTCACCAAAGAGGGAGCAACTGACTGTTGAATGTTTTATACGGCAACGATCACTGACATTTTGTGGATCTTCTGATCCACAAGTTGCGGAACAGTGGGCCAACTCTAAGGAGAAGATCTTTTCTATGCCTCACTATTCTGTGATGGAGAAGATGACTCTATCTGTTTATTTTCTAGATTGAGAAGCCGGCCAATGGTGGTATTTGATTAAGAACACCATAATAAGGGATTAATTTGAAGAGATGGAATGGGAAGACATTAAGATAATGTTTCTTAATAGGTATTTCCCAAGAAATCTTCATTCAAAGATGGAGAGAGAATTCACAGAGCTCAAGAAAAAAGAAGGAGAATCTTTCACAACCTATGAAGCAAATTTCACAAGGCTTTCCAGGTACGCATTGGGTTTTGTTATCAACAATGATAGAAAATGTATAGATTATTTAGAGGATTAAAACCACACCATTGAAAGGCTCTTAAAATTAAAGAGTTTTGGAGTTATAAAGTATTTGTTCTATGTGATCTCAAAGTTGAGATGGAGTTCAGAGAATGGTCCCATGGCTATAGTGATAAGAAACTATAGATGGAGTTTCAATATGGAGGATCTAATGAAAAAACTGGGAAGAAAACTTAATGACCCACATGCCAAAAATGTGAGAAGTTGCACCATGGGAACTGCATCAATGGGAAGTGGATGTGCTTCATGTGTGGAAAAGAAGGACACCATGCTCAATTGTGTCGAAAAGACAAGAAAAGGAAGGAGAATGCAGTAGAATAGAGGAGAGAACCATTCATGGTTCAATGCTAAAACTATAAAGAGATAGGACTCTATGAAAGCCTGTTCACTAAACCTTGAGTTCTCGAGGGTAATCAGTGTTAGCAACCAACAAAGCCAAAGGAACAAGTGAAGGCTTATGCCATCACTACTGCAGAGGTGGAGCATGATAATGAAGTCATACAAGGTACACTTCATATTTACTCATGAATGGAAAAAGTATTATGTGACTCTAGTTATACACATTATTTTATATCTTTCATGTTTGATAGAACTATAGAATCGAAGCCCCAAAACCTTGAAGTAGATATATCTTTAAAAACACAAAGTGGTGCAATAATTGTAACCCAAGTTTTTGAATCTTGTTTTTTTGGCGTATGTGGGTCGATTCTTCTAGAAAATCTCGTAATAATTCCCTTGGCGGAATTCGACGCTATAATTGGAATGGATTGGCTCTCGATATATAGAACACATATCAACTATCAGGAAAAGGAAATATGTTTTCATATTCCAACCCATCCCATGCACCTCTACAAATGCAAGGAAAATCATGAATCTCCTTTGAAAAATCCTTTAATGGTGTGGGTGTTGATTCCCTATGAAGAAGCATACCTCACACAAATGGTTGACTCAAAGGAAAGTGTCAATCTTGATGAAATTACAATCATGAGGGAATACAATGAGGTAATTCCCGAAGAGATACTCAGAATTCCCCCAGATCGTGAGGTAGAGTTCTCAATTGAACTCATATACGGAGCTACTCCTATGTCGAAGTGTCTATATAGGATTTCTACTATCGGACTGGAGGTGTTAAAGAAGAAGCTGCAAGAGCATCCTGAAAAAGGGATCAAAGGCAGTAGTACATCACCTTGGGGTGCACCGATGCTCTTTGTGAAGAAGAAGGATGTACCAATGCGGTTGTGTATTGACAATCGGGTACTCAACAAGATCACCATAAAGAAAAAGTATCCTATTCCAAGGATTGATGACTTGTTCCATCAGTTAAGAGGAGTGCAATACTTCTCAAAGGTGGATCTTCATTCTGGATATCATCAGGTAACGGTTAAGAAGGAAGAAATTTAGAAGACTGCCTTCCATAAAAGGTATGGGCACTATGAGTTTTTGGTGATGCCCATCAGACTTACTAATACCCCTACAATCTTCATGGATTTGAGGAAAAGAGTCTTTAGACATTACCTCGAAAAATTTATGGTAGTGTTTCTCGATGATATTATCATCTACTCCATGATCAAGGAGGAACATGAAGAAAATATAAGACTTATTTTGGCAACATTAATAAAATAGAAGTTGTACGGCAAGTTCAGAAAGTGTTACTTTTGGATGAATAAAGTCACATTCTTGGGACATGTGATGGAATTTCTCTGGATCCTTCAAAGAAAAAGGTTATTGGGGAATGTCCCAAAATCTCTAGTGTCATAGAAATCCATAGTTTTCTTGGATTATCTTGGTACTATCGATGTTTTGTGAGAAACGTCTCCCGATTGTCAAGCCTGCTAACTATGTTAACCTGAATAGGGTTAAAGATTGTCTAGATGAAAAAATTTGAGGGAAGCTTCAAGGAGGTAAAGAGAAGGCTGATCAATGCACCTGTACTCATACAACCGAAAAGTGGATAATGTTTTGTGATATAAAGTGATGCTTCAAAGAAAGTCTTGGGTTTTGTATTCATGAAAAATGATAATGTGATATCATATGCCTCATGACAGTTGAAGATCCATGAGAAGAACTACCTGATGCATGATCTGGAGCTGGCAGTTGTGATTTTTGCCTTGAAAATCAGGTAGCACTACCTTTATGATGAGAGGTGTTACAAATACACCGACCACAAGAGCCTAATGTATATATTCACACAAAAGGAGCTCAACATGAATCAAAGGAGATGGTTAGAGCTAATCAAGGATTATGATTGCTCTATTCACTACCATTCTGGAAAGGAGAACAAGGTAGCTGATGCTCTAAGAAGAAAATAACCTGCTACTATATCTGTGTTACAGACTAAGAAAGACCATATCTTTTTGGATATGAAAAGAATGGATTTGAAAATCATAAGGGTAGGGGTTGAATCCTACCTTGGGCAAATGATTGCACTACCATCCATCATTGATAAGATTAATGAAGCACAATGAGATTATGTAGAGATACAAAAGTGGGTGGATACACTAAAGGAAGGAAGCTGCAAGAGTTCCATATCGACAATGATTGTGTGATTTGGTTTGGAACACGGCTTTGTGTGCCTTCATCGCCCAGGATAAAGAAGGATATATTGGAGAATTCACATAGCTCAGCTTTTTCAATCTATCATGGGAGAACCAAGATGTATTGTGACCTCCGGGAACACTTCTGGTGGGATAACATGGAGAAGGAGATTGCAGAATATATATCAAGGTGCTTGGTATGCCAGCAAGTTAAAGCTGAGCGACAATAGTCCAAAATAATGATGCATCCATTGCCAATACCCATGTGGAAATGGGAAAATGTTACTATGGACATTGTAAAGGGTCTCTCGAAGACGTAAAAGGGAAATAATGTGATATGGGTTGTGGTTGATCGACTCAATAAGAATGCCCATTTTATCGCTATTCAGGAAGATCTCTCACTAGAACTACTTATAATGATATATATGAAGGAAGTGGTGATACTGCATGGTGTTCCACTCTCAATTGTCTCTGAACGTGATCCAAGGTACTCATCTAAATTCTGGAAGAGCCTTCAACATGCTTTGAGTACTGAATTAAATTTCAGCATTGCCTATCTCCCCCAAACTGATGGCCAATCTACAAGGACTATTCAGACACTTGAAGATATTCTAAGAGCCTGCTCTCTTGAATTCAATGGTGGTTGTTATCAGAATCTCCCATTGGTTTATTTCTCTTACAACAATCAGTTTCACTCGAGTATTCAGATGGCTCCATATGAAGCTCTGTATGGAAAGTGATGTAGAACTACAACCTTTTGGGATGAAGTTGGAGAAAGAAAGCTACTTGGACCCGATCTTGTCCAAAAGATGATAGAGGAGGTTCATGTCATCCAGAAACACATCCAAGCTTCTCAAAGCTTGAAAACGAGCTATGCTGACAATCGTCGAAGATACTTGGTGTTCGATGTTGGAGATAAAGTCTTTTTACGAATATATCCATGGAAGGGAGTCATGCAATTTGCGAAGAAAGGGAAGATAATCCCAAGGTACATTGGCCCCTTTGAGATCCTTGACTGCATAGGAGTCATGGCCTATCAGCTTTCACTCCCACCAAATATGGATCGAGTTCATGATGTTTTTCATGTATCACTCTTGACGAAGTACATACCAGATCCTTCACATGTACTAAACTCAGATCTGGTGCAGCTGGAAGATGATCTCTCCTATGAGGAGCAGCCATTAAAGATTCTGGATCACAGAGATATGATTCTATGCAACAAGACAACCCATCTTGTCAATGTTTTGTGGAGGAACCATAAGTTTGAGGAAGCAACTTGGGAACCAAAGGAGGAAATGAAGGACAAACACCCTCACCTGTTTCTGTAAAGTGCAATTTGGGGGGGGGGATTTTTTAAGGGGGAAGAATGTAACGACCTCATGTTTTTCAATGGAAATTACCTTATTATAATCATGTAATAAAATCACATGAAAACACAAAATAATGAATTACTAAGTGATATGTGACCTTTAAACATAATTTTCTCACATCTGTGTTTGGAATTTAGAAAATCTAACATTCATGGTTGTGTTGAAAAAGAATATTGGAGTATAATAAAACAAAAATAATTTTTGGTTTATAGAAACACACCCTAATTAATAGTATCATACCTTAATAAATAGTTATTTACCCTAATTAATAGTAACCTTAAATATTATTGTATTAAATTTTTATTCAATTGAAAGTATGATGTACCTATATTATAGAATAACTAAATCAATGTTTTAAAACTGGTTTTTTAATCATAAGTTATGATTTTAATCAAATATTAAAATAATCATATTTACAAAATTAATTTTTTAAAATGAACTTCATTTTTGGATTCTACACATAGAGAAATGGAAGGGGTATATTTTTTGGCATTTTCTAAGATACCTGAATTTTTGATAAATAGTGAAATACCATAATTTACAAAATAAGCTAAATAAGCTAATTATAGATTCATGTGTGATGTTATTCTAATATAAACCCACTTGGTTCAGGATCACATGATAAAATTACTATTTTTGGTCAGGTAATACTCATTATTCCCTCTCTGGTGGAGAAATTATAAACTAATGAATTTTATAATTAGAAAACCCCTCTCCCCTTCACTATAAAAATGACCCTTCACACCCTCATTTCAATACACCTCTCTGGATCCAAGCCTTCTTTAAAATCTGTCCAAACATCTTCCCTAGCCCATACCCCTTTTCCAGGAGCTTCTGGTCTCACAAAATATCATGCTTAGGCCTTTAAGGAGGATCTCAAGAGGAGGATTCAAAAGGTAATTTATCTACCTCTTCTACTTTAATTCCCTTCCAATTCCAAGTTTTGTTTCTTGATCTCTCCCTATATATCGTCATCCAAATGGTATATTAATTCTAGTATTATACATGTACTAGAATTTTAGGATTCTAATGGGATATTATATCTTCCAAACCCCTTTCCCGCTTCCTTTTATATTATTAAAGAGAACGTTGCTTGTGAGGTGTTATATTATAACCTTCAAGAACGACATGTTTTCTACTTTCATTTCTACCTTCAGATCTGGTCATTAAATTATTTTTATGGTTGAAAAAGAATATGTTTTATTTATTATGTCCTATTTAAAGTTATAGAACTAACTTGTGTACATATTACTAAGTGATAAATTAAAACAACTTCATTGTGATCGAGAAACCCCCCAAATTACCCCAAATAATCATAATTATTTCTTACCTAATGATTCACCCAAAAGGATCTAATATGATTCATTAGAAGATCACTAAAAATCTTGTAATATCATTAAAACATTTAATATCATTTATGGATGTTTACCAATGCTCTACCAGATTGTCAATTTAAGAATACTAGTGAACCACTCAAGAAAACCATAAAAACAAACATTATCGAACAATGTTTTAAAATTCTATAACTCATCCAAAGGAACATAAAATAACTTAATGAACCCATAATGAACAATATTAATGTACACAAGGTTATGTATTTCTAATTAATTAATATAATGTCATTATACAGGACATTAAATAGAAGGAAGCATTAGTGTACAAGGTAAGGGGAAATTCTCGAACCTGACTTTCATCCTTCAGGTTCTCCCTATTTCACTCTATTTTTTATATTATTACACCTATAAAATTATTTTTTCATAATTGTATTTCCATTTATAGGATATAACTATTTTTCACTATTGTTTATGTCAAATAAAATTTTTTCCAAAAGAACTCATCTTTTAAGAACACATCGTTTACTTCTCACTCAAAGTGGATGGTTCTTGTAACATGTATGTTATTACCTCCTTCATTTGGGAACCCAATGTATATGAATGTGTTCTTATTACATGAAACCCATTTCATTCCATGGGTTTGTTATGTCCACTTTTGATATATGTTCTATTTGGCATGCATGATAATGATATTGTTATGATGTGATGGGTGCACCCAGAATTATATAGCACAATTTGAATGTTTAAATGTGACCGGTGCGCCTGGAATTATATATCACTAAAATGAATTGGGTAATGTGATTAATCTCATGAGTAAATGTGAAATTATGTGTGAACAAGATGATATCTTGGTTCACATGTATGTGTGGTAGTTAACCACTAAGACATGATGTTTCATTTTTATGCATTGCCATATTTCAAGTAATATATTTATGTTTCCTCTCGTGTTCTTGATCTTTTCCACATGTTATGATTATGCTCACCCAATGATATATTGTTCATATCTATCCCCTTACTAGGATTTTATATCACCCCTTTTGATTTATATCCTCTGGTGGATACATGTACTAAGGAGAGGACACGTGCCAATAAGAATCTAGAGAAGAAGAAATTAAATAAATTTTTTTGTTTGATGTTGTAATTTCTAAGTATGGCCCTAGTTTTACCAAGAAACTAAACCTTTGGATCCTCTATTTGTAATATTATTATGTTTTTTATCTTAAAATGATGTAATAGTAATGTAAGAAAAGGTTGGATCACTATACCAAACCAAACCAGAGGCATGAAACATTAATATAATATAAATTAAATGCTCAAGGTAACTACTACAAATATTAAAATCTCATAGAAATATATGTTTCCTAGCTCATCTACTGAGTGAGTATCATGGATCAGTGAGAAATCAGATACTATTGTTAGTCAGTCAATATTTACATTGACTATGTCACATCTCATCATGGTTGTAGGAAACACTATCATAAATTACATTGTGGCATATTCCCCCTTCAATATGGGACCTAGAAGAGGATGAAGAAAACCAGTATAATGTCTGTCCTAAAAATTTATCTACTTGTTAGTAATAAATTGGGATTTTTTAGTAATTTCCATCTTTATTCATTTACACTAGATTTATTTCATGATATTGTGGAACATATTTATTACATTACAGTACAATGTACACATTGAGATGGAATTCACTTATCTTCTCCCTCATAATAGAATTGAGAACTAAAAATAT
Organism: Viscum album; assembly: GCA_963277665.1. Lineage (NCBI taxonomy): Eukaryota > Viridiplantae > Streptophyta > Magnoliopsida > Santalales > Viscaceae > Viscum > Viscum album. The sequence goes on along the minus strand of OY728132.1, from coordinate 735,379,236 downwards.
CCCATACAATATTATAATATCTTTATTATCCAATTACCTCCTTGGTATCAGGTCACCACTTGATATCTATTCATGTATCATATTACACACTTGTTTTGTATCTTATCCATCATTTACATGGTCTATTAAAGAATATGATTCAAGCAATGGAGAAAATTTCATTTATACCTATTGCTCAAAATAATTCATTATCCAGTTATCCAATAAGATCATTAGGCAACACATTTATTCTGAAGTCCATTCACCAACCTCTAGAGAAACATACGTCTAACAAAGATGATAATATACAATGAGGTCATGTAAACTAAGTTCATACAACCTCCCAATGTATAACATAAAATGATACTATACTCAGAGCGTCTACCACAACTTTAGGTACCCCTCTATGAAGATATAGTGATGCCACTTATATTATGTATTGACAAAAAATCTCTTGATGAAGAGGTAGTGTCTCCAGCACATCAAATCATGAAACATAGATGTGAGATTGGCATCAGAGGTATGATTGTTCCACTCATGGGGTTACAACTGACATAAACTATATTCTAATGCCATCACATGTTGAATCAACACTCATCCCAAATCAATGAGATATGAATCACAAGAAAAATGTTTTGATCCCTAGATAAGGAAGAATCGCTACTAGAGTAGTATCCAACCTCAGATTTGGTTCATAAAATGACTTTCGAAACTAGTCTAACCACTAAATATTTACTCCTAACATAATTAGAATAATCATGTGTGATGATAAAAAAAGATATTCCTAGTTAATATTATGGATTTATAAAACTATAAATGGAAATATCCTGATCATGTACATATTACAAGGACATGTCCAAAAAACCATTGCCTTCAATTTATCTAGATCAAAATAGATACCTATTTTAGACACCACAGGCCCCATTTTTTAACTACCAAAATCCTAAATTTAAACTTCAATAGAATAAAATAAATAAGTGGTGCTAACTCTAATCTTTGGACACTCTCAAGATGTATGAAATTTTTCTATGGGGACCTTTTGAAACTACGGTTGTCATTATTGAACACCATGAAGAACCAGTTCGGATATGGGTGGTGGATATTGATCATATGGTCCACGAACATAGTCATCAAATTCTCCAGTCCAAATGAAATTTAATAGTACATTTTTAACCCTAGTTGCCCTAAAATTTTGTCTTTGGGATGCACTACATTGTAACTATATGTTAAGAATAATTCAATTTATCATTAGACATTTATAACCATTGGCTCTATGAAATTGATAAAATTTATCCTTGATCCTAGGAATCTGATATTTACTCTCTACCATAAACTAGTTTTTCATCCAGTAAACCACATAGTTTCAAATACTATTATCTACCATCATTTGGAATATGATAGGTGAAACACATTCTTAATTACATAGCCCAATAAAGAAAATGTACTCCAATACCATTATCTTCACTATGATTTCATTCATTTCAGTATGCCCTATTGGATAAGAGGTATCGAAATGGGGTTTAAACCAAAAAATGAGCTCTATCTGAATGTCAACCCATTTATCATGGGTTTGTCCTATGACATAATATGGGAAGATTTCATGATAGGGATCCATTAATGGTGTAAAAGTAGATGTAGCTTCCATTGATCACGTTGAATAAACCAAACCCACAATTTTCATCATAATCATCACATCCCAACTCATGTTGGGACCAACACTACCTACTCACATTTACCATTATTTGGTCATCATGTACTTCTATCCCTTGGATGATATGAATGATACCAATATCCAATATATAATAATTTTATCTCAAAATTTAGTCATCCAATCCCTGGAAGGAATCACATAGAATATTTCATCCCTAGAATCATTATGTCCCAAAACTGTGTATAATCATAAATCATGATTGGACACATTTTTAATTACTGAATGTGGAACGATTTTTTCCCAATACATTTTCATTGTAAAATAAAATAGAACACAACATGACTAGTAAGTCAATTCCTACAATAACTATTACAGATATATAGGAATATGAAACACTGATAATATGATAAATTCTTTCTTAACCTACCGATCCGTCAATGTCTATACTAGTTTTAATATTTTCTCAATTACCCAAACCCATACCTTAGCATCAAAAGGGCCTCTTGTTCAATGGAAGGATGCATAAAGATGGAGTTTAATTTCATGTAATATTTGACCATATTTCTAAAATCATACATTTCGGACATAAACTATATAAAATTATTTTTTATGAATCATCAATATTGCCCAAACCATAGAGTATTTTTGGGGGTATGATCAACTGTTAACTCTTACAAATCATGTGGTAGATCAAGAACATCCTTCCTTGTGAGAGTATACTACCCCTATTTATATATAGTCCCATAAGAATACATTAAGGAAACATATATTATAAAGGAAAAATGTAGTACAATTAAGACTAATCCCAATTAGTCTAAGGGATCACATAATGGTTTCCCTAGTAGTATGCACCTATCCTAAGCTATAAAGATCCATGAAATAACCATGATCTCCATCCCTATGCATTATTCGCATTATATATATACAATCATAATAACATGACCATGCTCTACAATTTAAAACCAATATATATCTATATATCACGATACCATGGAAACATATGTATATCACAGAAAAGAGTATTAATCCATTTTAAATATATCACATAATAATGATACTAAATTCAATAACTAGTATAAAAAATTGATATGTATATGGAATGTTATCCAACATTCATAGTCCTGATACATGAATGAATCACAAAATTTCAAAAACTATAATATAAATTCTATCAATTCTAACTTATAGTTCTATTTACTTTTGATTTCTATGAACACAAAAACTATCCAAACCAAGTACCACATATCCTATCTTCATTCTAGAATATTTCATGTTGGATAGAAATAAAATAAGAAAATAATTCACAAATACTATTCTGTAATGTGCCGACTCAGACCACTAAGTCTGTTATGAAGAGTCACATTAACTTACCTTCAGCTCCTTGTAAACATGGGGATACGAAATTGTTGAAAGGGTTTGAACGCCATCAGTAGGGAGACTGTAGCCTCTATATAATTTCTTCTACTTACATATAAAACATATCATAATATGATTAAATATAAAAATACAATTATCATGTGGTAAAATAAATATTAAAATGAACAAAAGTCATATAGATAAATAAACGAGCTCCAAATTTGGCATGTCAAACCATAGTCAGAGTTTGAGAATTTCATATGTAAATAATAATATGGTAATACTCTAGAGTCTATCTTGTGCCACCAATAGCTACATGATCCATGATGATCCTACATTGTAATTGATGCATGAGGGAAAATTTTATTCTTTATATCACCATACATCTTACATAAATTTAGAAAATGGTGAGTGTGAGTGTTGATTTCACATGAACGGATAATGGGTTTTGAAATTTAACAAAACAATATATAAAAGAAAAAAGAAAACTGAAATTTTTTTATAAAATCGAGTGTGTGTGATTACAAGGAACGGTATGGAAGTTGTGTAGTGAGAACAAATAGAAGAAAATATAACGTGCCAGAGGATGAAAACAGTGGTATTATACAATCTTGTTTTGCTAATGTTTTTTTGTATTTCTAGTAAAATTAAAAGAAACTAAACAATGTATAGATGAAATGTTGTTGATGAAATGAAATTTTTGTAAATTTATAACACTGTTCAATTATTCTAAATTAGTAATGATCCATCAATTATGACTTAGGTATTTATGTTTTCAATATGGAAAATCGATACATTTATCTTTTTCATTTCTAGTACATTGATAGATGGTCAATATATATGTATTCACTTATATATATTTTTATTACATTATGTAATATAATAGATTTACACATAAATAATATAATAGGGAACACTAGATAGAAATATTATTTTAATTTTTACAATAATTAGATAATAAAAGATTAATAATATTCAATATATTTCTGTTAGAATCTTCTAAGAATATTATTTATACATGGAATTAAATAAATACTAAAATCTATAAGAAAAAAATAGAAGAAATATATAGAGAGATCACCTCATTCCACAAGCTCCATCTAGGGAACAATCTCTCCATTTTTTCAGTAATATTCATCTACTCTATGTTCATATGTGAGAATTAGGGATTATATATATAGATTCTAGATGTTATGGAAAACACCTAAAATTTTCTGTATATTAATCTATTTTATAGAAGATTCCAAATCAATCCCCTTCAACCTCTCACTATATTATTAGTAACCTCTATCAAGGTTCTCTACATGGAATTACTTCATGAAAATACCTATATCAAATGTGATTCAAGAAGACCGTTAAATATATTTTATGCCCTTTATATGTGTTTATATCTTAAATGTTATTAAATTTTTGAATAATAAAGTATAAATAAAACTAAATTCCATATAAAAAACATAAATGATTTCAAGATTTCTTAGGTTTATTCTAGTCTTATAAGTGTTTTCAATAATCTTACAGTCATGTTTTCATCTTCATATTGAATTTATTGTTTTGGCCACGTGAATGTAACCTTCCATAGCCCACTATTATACCAAATGATTTTGTTTCATCATGTGTCATTCAATGCTTATCTAAGTGTTCATCATGTTCCATAAACAGAGAATATCATTCATCCAATGAATCACTTGATCTTTAAAAAACATGATACAACCCAATAATAGATCTATAAACAACTCAAAATTTATGATATAACATAAATGGAATAAGGAAAATGGGCCATGATCATGAAATATCCATAAACACTATTATTAGAAAGTGTTTGAATTATGGAGTTGATCATTTATCAATTATGAAAGGAAAAATCCTCAATTTTTCCTATAATCAATCTTGGATATTTTCATGTTTTCAAAATATTCTTAGATTGAATCCATTTTTTGGATTCAACCATCAAAAAGAACATTATTCATCTTCGATATAGGTTGTGCATTGTTTCTTCTACCAAGATAGAAATGTGCCGGTACACATAGTCAATGATTAGATTTAGTGTCTTTATCATTCAATGTAGATCTTGGTGGAATCTATTTTAGATGTGACATCATTGGCCATGGTGTCATGGGATAGTGGGAACATTCAGTATTGTGTGGTTTTAAGGTGAGTACATATGTGGTGTTGTGAATATCCATTATAAGAGAATTATTACATTTGAGAAGCTTAGAAAAAATACTTCTTTAGCGTTATTAGCCCGATGAGCATAAAAATAACTTCATTTTCATCTTCTATTGAGATCAAGGATCCATTCTCAATTGGTTCGGATGGTAGGGTTTAGTGGTCAAAATGATGTTTCATCCTATTCATGAGTAGGTATTCGTTAATTATTAACTTTTGTTGTACTTATCAATCAATGGTAAGAAAATTTTATTCATAGATTAAATTGGGACTAGTTGAATAATGGTGGTCAGTATGAGTTCACAATAAAAGGGTATTCAATTATAAGACTCACCAATGTGACATCCAATAATAGGAAAGTATGGTAGCGTTAGATTTAGTTTCGGCGTCAACCACTTCAATAAGGCTTTCAGATTCCGTGGAAGGGAGTAAGAGGGTGGTGGTATCAGGGAGATGGGTGGTGTTTGTAGTAGGGAGATTGATAAAATGGTTACAGTAGTGGTATGTGAGTGACTTTAATTTTTTATTAGTTGTGGAAGTAGTAGATTTTATGATGTGATGGTAGACGTGTAGTAGATGGTTGATTCACTAGTGGTGACAACATAAAGTTAGTGGTAGCTTGAAATTGTAGAATATGGTGTTTGAATGATCTAGTGGTGGTAGTTGTATGAACTATAGTGGATAAAAATGGCGAGTTTTGGAAGTCTTAATGGTAAGAGGGGATGGTAGTAGAGAATCCTAAAAAAAAATTATAAAATAAAATTAAAAATATAGAAAACAAAAAAAATTAGTTAAAAAATATAAATTAATTAATTACAAATACATGAAAGAATGAATACAATTATTTAATACATAAATTAAAGATATTAAATTTTTTTATTTTGAAATAACATTAAATCTCTAATAAATGATAAATGTAATGAGAATAATAATTTCAATATTATTATTTTGAAAAGTATAGAAATTAATAAATGAAAAAAATAAATAATATTATAAAAAACTATAGTGAAAATAAATATAAGAGATTACACATGGTGGATTGAAATCATATAAATGGAAAATCAATAAATTAAAAAAATAACATAAATAGTGCATAAAATAAGTATGATAAAACAATTATTTATATGTATACTAATTAAACAAATAAAAAACAATAGTTTTACATAATTCATGTCAAAATATTATTTTGATAATAAAATAATAATTAATTATGTAAGACGATTTCTATTATCACAGTCCCATATTCTCCAAATGTTGATGTATCCATAATTTTATCTAATGGACTAAACATAATAAGATTGTTTTATAAATTAATTTTACACTTCATCATATGGGTTGAAAATCCCCTTCATCTTAATGAACTCATTTTTTTATATTATGATCTTTTAATTTTTTTAAATCCCATACAAAAATTTTAAATACACTATACAAAAAAATAATGGAAATGTACAAAGGTATTATAGATACACCAAAAAATTAAAGTAATTGATACTCAATGTGTAATAGAAATTTACCATTTATCACCAGTTCAAAATGACATAGATGATTATCTTTTATATTGGATTTATGAGGTGTTTTTTTATAATACGATTCACTATGTTTCATGTTCAAATATAAATTTTCCATGAGTTAAACTATCAATTCCAATGAAATAAATCCTATCAAACATCCTTTATCAGTTCCTAAAGAGATTTTCATTAAAATAAGTATTTAACATCACTTAGTAATCATACTATTTTATCAATTATATAATCAGTCAATGCCCTCAATTAGTTTTGAAATTATCACCTACCTAGGGAATGATTAATTTGTATATTAATTAATCAATAACAAACAAGAACAATGAATTTATTTAAAAACATAGATTTTAATATCATTATTAAAGGGAGGTAATTTGAAAAAAAAAGAAGGGTTTCTATGTGTATAGTTATGAAATAAATTTTATCACAATTAAAACCTCGTGCCTATTATTTAAACTCAATAATGTCCAAATTATTTAATCTAAAGTTTGATAAAACATTAAATAATTTTTATTAAATACATTTATAAATGAAGAAATATTAAATAATGTAAAGGGGTACCTAGAATGTTTTAAAATCAATTATTTACACAATAATAAAGAAAAACAAATCATACACAAAAGATCATTAGTGTATTCTATCAGAAATTAAACCACATAATATTTCTAAAAATAGTTTTCTGTACTGGGTTAGTTCAATAATGAATTTAAAAAAATTTAAAAACTAGATTGAATTTTAGAACTCTACTGTGTTCAGTGATAATATGAAAAAGTATTAGTCCCCGATAAGGCTCATAATAGATTTCAGTAGATATGGTAAAATTTTACTTATAAATGTAACAATATGAATTCTATACAGCCTTTAGAACCATTAATTTTTTTTGAATGAATTGAATTATTTTCTCCCTGTAAATTTAGAATGTGTTCTCGATGATATACAAAAATGTGTCAAATATCATTAATGAGAAATTAATCATGTATCATTTTTATGTTCCTTAAATAATAATAGATACTACTTACATTCCATAATTTTAAAATAATAACCATTGTTAAATATTATTCGACTTTTATATTATTTTCCCAAACAATAATATATTTCTGAAAATAAAGTTAAATACATTATAACACTTGTCAAAAAATCTCATAAACAATTTTGTTATCATCCTATGGTAAATCCACCTATTAAACACCATCTTAACATCATGAAATCCATCACCAAACCATATATACATGTCAAAATAAAAAATAAGTATGAAAATTACATTATGACATCAACAAGAATCGTTCATGACACAAGGTAGATACACAAACAAGATATAAGAATTTATTTTCAAAGAAATAATAGAAAAAACAAGACAAACAAGCGTTGCAACACATTCATCACTAAATTTAATGTCATTATATAGAAATACCCCTATGTTTCGAACAAACCATTATCATTCCTTGGGTATGTTGTAATTATGATTTTGAGTTTAATGTTATAAATTCAATTGTAATAACGTTATCTTGTGGTCTAAACAACTCCAACTTCAACCAATATGTGCCAAGAATTTCTAACATTTCAAAAGTGGTGGGACATTACAGAATGGATTCAATGTCATTATATAATGATAAATGATCAATGTTAGAAATAAATATCCTAGAAAATTTACTGTGATTACCAAGAGAAATATTAATGTGTTCCCTCATTTTTACAAAATTAATCTCCTAAGTTACATGTGCAATAAGTTCAAAAACCTAGTAACTATTTTCAAAAATATCGTGTAACTCGAACAGATAATATTATTTTTACATAATGAAAACAAACTCATATTATATTTTTATCTTTTAAATATGAATCATGATTCAATATTGTGAAATTTTTCAAAAAAATTTGTAGATCAACATGCACAAAAGTAATCTAATTATGTTAATGACTCTCTAAGAAACATACATGTTCATAATAGTATTCATCATGTTTTTCATCAGTTTTCAACCCAGAACAGTCCCTATATATAGTAAAATATAAGTATTCGAGTTAAAATGTATGGATATAATAAAGAAGTATATATATTTTAATAAAATATTTATTCCCTTACTCCACATTGTTTTCAAAGAGAATAATTTCCTCAATAACAAGAGATTTAGGGTGTTTAACAACATTTTGAGAAACCATCAATATAGTATTTGGCATTCGAATATATATATCCTATTGGAGAAAGGAACCATACACAAATATAATTGAGATTTTAAATTAATCCTTCTCACCAATTTGGAGAGTAATTTTTATTTTTGACAAATCAATAATAGATCTTCATGTATAAAGGATTGATCTGCATAATTTTATTGGGCCCTTTTCCCCACATTAATCATTAATAATTAGAAAATTTAGTGGAAAATTACGCTTCCCTACACTGAATAATAATAAATCCATCCTTATATAAGTATTATTGATTGACATATCCGAATGTTTTTGAAAAAATAAAATATGTCAAAAATCATTAAGGGCCAACTTTTGGATAAAGTAGTGCCGAATCAATTTAATACATACACAAAAATCACTCACAATTTTCAGTTTCCCACTATTTTGGTATTTGAAAACAAAACATTCATGGTCTTTAATTTATGGGGGAATCATTCTCAAAATAACATCAATGCACTCCTCATTATGATTGATGACATCCAATCACTTTTAATAATTTTCCTCCGATAGATACATCATGGTGAATTTGAAATATGATGGAATTTTATAGACAGAAATATGAAAATGGAATGTTGATTCTAATAGTTTTATTAATTTTAAATAAACTCACATTATTAATTTCATCACCCTTTTGACTCATTTATAAAATTTAATGGGAGTGGAAGAATGTTTTAAAACTAGTTTATTTCTCACTTTATACTCAAATCAAACATTTTAATTTCCTTCAATAACAAAAATCGACTTCATTTTACTTGGTATTTTAACTTTTTTAGGTCTGCTGTCATAGTTATCATCATGATTAACCTTGTTGTGAAGATTTACAGATTATGTATTTTCTATGAATATATTTATTGATTAAACATTTCCATCATTTTAACATAACTTACTTGATCATTTACTTTTTAATGAGTTTTATGACCAAACATAGTTATTATAGAAATTACATTCTCTATAGGACATGGATCAGTTTTATTGGGAAACATTTAATTTTCTCTTCCACCAAATCCCATTATATATTCCCATTTAGACTTGAATATTGTTACTGATTGATTTTTGGGTATCTAATTTATTAATCAGCAACCTAACCATCCCATCTAAATAAATATGCGAATTTTTAGGTCTAATAACTCATTAAAATTGATTATTAGTCTTTGATTAAAAAAATGGGTACCTAATAGGTCAATCACCATTTTTTACTTCTATTATATATATGGGAGATTTTTTCTGCATCATTTTTCTAATTCGAAAAAGGATCATTGATACCATGGTTTATAGACAAAAAATCAGTGTACTAGTCAGTATCCCCAAATTTTAATGGGAGGATATAGATGAGAATCCATTTTTGAGTGTGATCATACATCCAACTATGACAGCACTACTCCCGATGAACACAATCATCAATAAAAACATCATGAGTGTTTTATTTAGGTCTAAAAACTAATTTTTTTGAACATTTGGTAAAACATTCTGATAAATTATCTATTGTTTTCATAATATCATATTTTTTATATTAGATAAATAACCCCAACATGATTGATCATCCAAATTTGGATTGTAATGAGGGATATAATTTTAAAAATTATTCATAATCGCGTATAGAGATAACTGAATAATGGTACTCTATATGATAATATTTCTAAAAATATCCCATGATTTGGGAAAAAACTCGTTATCATCCAAGAAAAATATAATGATCTAGTTTCTGAAATTGATTTTGTTATTCTAAGGGTACAATTTACACATAAAATATTTAAATAATGTATCCTCATATTATAAAATTTCCCCATCTTGGATTTGAAACCATGCCATATCCAACCCTTGAAGACATAATGAGAACACACTCAACATCTGCTCCTCCTCACTAAATCCATGTAGTTGAACTAGTTTGAATGATTCGTAAAAATATCTTATAAAATCAAAATAACCCTCTATGGAAACACCATTGAATTAAATAATCATTGATATATGAGAATACTAGATCTCAAAATTTTTAGACCTAGGATACAACCTTCTACATGACGGATTGAATAATAGTTATTATTTTTGAAACACTTTAAATATAGGTCTATTTAAGAAATGAACAAAGGGATGACATATGTTTAGTTTTTTATTGATATTTTTAGGTTCATTATATTCTATATATACCATTTTTATTTTATTTTTATTAATGGTATATGAGTGCTAATTATTTTAGGAAATTAGAGTTTCTTTCTCATCCTTAGATAATCTTTGGTGGAAGTACCCATTGAATAAGAACAACCCATAAAAATAATTTACATTATTTTTTCAATTGGTTTTTATATGTTTTAATTTTTCGTTATTTGTTTATTCTATTATTATGTAAATGTTTTATTACATTATTTTCATTTCATTCCCTCATAGTGGGGCCAAAATATGATTTTATGGATTTATTATTGGAGAGAGAGTGGAAATTTAATTATTTATATCACATTACATAGTATTTACTACCAGAAAATGGAAACTTCAGGAGTCAATTTTATAGATAAGCTTAATGGAGTGTGAGACTAATCCTTAAAAAGAATAAAAATAATTAAAAATAGAACAAAAAAAATTAAAATAGGATTTGATGTAATGGAGTGGGTGTGATAAATAGGTGAGGTATGGGAGAAGTGTTGTAGGAAAGAACTGATTAAAATGAAAATGACCAGAGGTTGAAAATTGAGGTATATGACTATCCTAAATTGACTAATGAGGTTATTTATTTCTACTCAAATTAACTGAAACTAAATAACAACTAGAAGAAAGGGTGTTGATCCCATAATCTGTCACTAAATGTGAAACATAGTTCAATTTTTCTACCATATTGATGATACACTAAAAAATCTTATAAAATAATTTGTTGAATATGAAGAAGAGATAAATCTATATTTTCCATTTTCAATAATTTGATATATTTTTAACATAAATTTAATCACTATAATCTAATATTGGTGCATAGTGTAGTGTAAAATAGATAATCATAATGAATGTGAATGAAAAAAATGGGCATAAATCACCTAGAAACTTATGGAATAGTTATATTCAAATCAATTTTGAATATTCAAAAAAAAATATAATTACCCTATGAAAATTATTTTTTCATGGAAGGAACAATAATATAAAACAATATAAGAAACATATGATAGTTAATCTCTATGGAGATCATCTCCTTCCTCGATATACAACTCAGTATCATATTCTACCACATCTCGGTTTTCTACTCCAACTTTGTGTGCATACTTGTGTATGATATATTATTGATAAACACTCTACATGGGTTGTTCATCCCATTAAATCATATTTATCATCATCTTTTAAATAGAAAATTCTTTTCTAATCATATTTACATGAACTTGGTCACTACTAATCAACAAAATTTTATATCATCCACATGACATGGCTTTATTAAATATCATCATCACCTCTAATTTGATTAGATCACAAAAAAAATTGATTCACTTAATATATATTCCAATTTCAAACTCTGATAGTTTCTATAATATTCCTATATAAAGGAACATAAATTCAAAATAATAATATCATTAGTGATTTCAATCAATGATATATCTCTTTAGGGGTTCCAAATTCATTCTATAATCTACCAAATATTTTGTTAGCTTCGTGTTTTGTTATATGTTTTGGTCATGTGATAGTTAGCTATCATAGCCTTGTTTCTTTCCTCAAGATTCCACTATTGTTTTTTCATTCAATTCATGTCAACTAATTCCCTCTAGTTTCATGAACATATAATCCATTTCATATTCATCCAAGATGGATCGTTCAAAATATAAAAGAAAAAAATAAAATAACAACAAATAAATCACAGAACATAAATGATATAGGAAAAATTGGAAAATATAATGAAATCTCCGGGAACTAATATCTTTAGTAGTGTAAAAGTATTCAATTGAACTTTCTTAATGTTAAATTTCACTTCATTAGTTCATACAAAAACCTATCTATGTTGTTTTTACGACAACAAATAATTCCTATCATCAATACATGTTTTATTTGATTATCCATGATAAGGGGATCCATATTTGAGATAGGTGGTTTAGATTATATTTTAATGTGACATAAATATATTATTCTTAATGGTCGATTATGGTGTAAAGTGCCAAAATTTTATCTTGAAGATCTTGATAGAATATCCTTCAGATTATAGTAGAATCAACCTTGATATATTATAATAGCAATCAAAATTGGTAATGGGTTATTTCATGGTTTGTGGATCAGTGGAAGCATGAAAATCGAAAGAAAAATCCATCATCAATATGAAAATCATATAAATCACATTAATTTAACTTCTAATATCCTAAAATCTTCATCAATACTTTATATTTTTATTCTAGTGATATCAATGCTCTAGATTTAACTGGTTCATATGGTAGTGTTAGGTAGTTCTTGTATGAATTATTCCTCTCCTCAGGTAGGGAATCATTAGTCATTCAATTTAGTTTATCCTCAATAACAGTTATTGATTCATGTTATTCATATATTATGTTTCATCCAATTTGATAATTACAGCTAGTTAAAGTTCAATGTGAGTGAAGATTATGATGAAATACTCACCGATGTGACATCCATTAAGTGGTGAGAATGATATATTTGGAGCTGTTATGACCATCGACTTCTTTATGAAGAGTTCTGGGCTCTATGGCGCACTTTGTTAGTGTGGTGGCATTGTGACTCTGATGGTTGTGATGGATGCAGAAGGTATATATTTTGTAGTAATTGGGAGATGGTTTGATATTAGAAGGAGATGGGAACCATGTTTGTGGTTGTGGTAGGTGAGTGATGACAACATGTTTTGTTATTGGTGAATGTATCTGATATTAGGAAGCAAAAGTAGTAGAGTGTTGGTATGTTTTTTTATTAATGGTTCTTGTAGAAAGAGAGTAGCGACATCAAATGATAGAAACCAGATGAATAATGACATAGTTATGGTAGTTGTGGGAACAAAAAATGAGATGGAATGTGAGTGATGGAAGTAGTTTTTATTAGAGGTTTTAGCTCTACACGAACCTAATAAAATAAATAAATACATTTATCAAAAAATACAATTTTTTAAATTTTTTAAAACATGAATTACTTAAATACAAAAAAAATGCAATAATAAATAAAATTACTTAATAAATTTATTTAAAAATTTATAAATATATTACTTTGAAATACAATTAAAATGAAAATAATTAAATACAATAAAGAGAGTAATAATTTTATGATTATTATTTTGAAATGCATAAACATGAATAAATGAGTTTAAAGGAAATACAATATAAAATACTATTATCAAATTAGATATACCTGAATAATAAGGGGACATAATATAATAAAACTACATGGTCAATAAATTTACCAAATAAATAAAATAATAAATAAATAAAATTCATTAACACTACAATTCCAATTCGAAAGACATAAAAATAAAATTACCAATAACTATACAATATTTAAATAAAAAAATTATTTATATATTAATAATAAAATTATTTCAAATAATTAATGTGAAAAAAATGCATGGATAAAGTGAAAATCACTCCATAACTCATTATTCTTCATCATGCCCCTTTCCATTACTTAAATCCTAATAAATGAAGTAAGCACACACAACGAAATTTTATTGTATTGTGTGAGTGATAAAACCTAATAGGAACCCACCAGTATATAATTAACAAGTGTGTATAGGTATGTTGGTTTTATTATATGAAAATAAAAGAAGTTCAAAAATCTATAAAAAAACATTCAATTACATACCAAATGGTCATGCACTAACTAGGAAACTACAAACCCCCATCTTCACTTTCTTTGGTTTGAAACTAGATGGATATTATTAGGACTTCATAAGTATAAAAGATAAACCCATAAGGCTCATAATCACGTGTCTCAGTGGAATCATCGAAACAAGTTAGGTCAATCCCCCATACAGTCTTATCTTCGCCCCATGATAGGCCAGGCCTCTCGGCCATCTTACATTATCTATGCCTTGGGTAATGTATCTAGGATAGAATCCCCCTAACACCATTTCTATAGTTAAATAATTCATGACATCATTATTATACCATGTTCTCAGTTCTATCATCAACATCGTTAGAAGTCATGTGCACACCACCTCTAAGGGATATTCATCACATGATATTAAACTAGTTTTGAGTACCATGAAAACATCTAATGTCATGGATACAATCATAACATGGTAGATCATAAATATAAATCCAGACTATACGATCATGATTAAATAGTAGAATCCTAAAATACAAGTGATAAACATCATATATTATCCAATAAGCTATATGGATACTCATGGAATCATGTCACATCAATGGGTAGTAGTATCAAGACACCCTTACATGTGATCTTTTGCAATCATAGTCAAAAAAAATATTCATACATATGAATTATTCAAAGGAAATAAGTTAATAAAAAGAGTACTAGGTGGTACATAATTTCCTACCTCAGTGTTTTTTATGAATAACTCCAATGGTCAACAAAGTATTAAAGACCAAACCACTTCACACTCCCATAAAGAATGGTTCACACAACAATCATGTCCTGTTATGATTTTGATTCATCAAAAGAAGAGATTTAGATAATTTATGTATGTTAATTAAAAGTTTATTAGTTTTCTCTATAATTATATAACTTAATGAATCCACCATCAAATCAAATTTTGATTTATATCAAAGGAGGGGTCCCTGATTCACCGGATTCATTACGGAATAATGAACAACTTCTGTACTCATCACTAATTTTATAAGAGAGCATCCATTTTAGAAAATGAAAATTAATCCATCATCAATATATTAATTTGAAATAGTTCCAAGATACAAATCTAGAAGAATAAGGTCTCATTATGATCATCCATGCTGACATAGCTAAAATCAATAGACATTGTTGAAAATTATATCTCTAATGAATATTTTTTATTGAGATGTCAAATACTCCACCAATAAACCATACAATCATAAATAAATTAAGGGTCCATATTAAATATTTTATCAAGAATATGCTTATGATTTTTTTTTCAAGAACATTTACCTATATAAATATTTTTTTCCAATGTAGATCTCAATGTGAATATGAAATGATATTAACATTCTAGACCCTCTAGTGATCTTTAAAGACATGGTGGATTCACCATAACATAATTATAGAAAACATATATCCAAAATATATCTATGATCATATAAAAAGTATGTAGGAATTTTTTTTATATATCTAAATGATTTCTCATTGATTAAGAATCATTGAATAATTCCAATGAAGGAGTGCCAAGGGGATATGAAATGGTGTCACAAGATTATGGAGTGGAGCTAAAAGATATGAATTAGTGTCATGAGGTTCTGATTTGGGTGGTAAATGGGTTCAGAACCCTTTAGAATTAAAAGCCCTTGGTGTGTATTATTTTAACCATTGGACAAGGAACACTATCAACCTAGTGGAACACACCAGAAAGATAGTGTCACCCCCATCCTGGATGGTAACTGGACATCGATTGGACAATGCATTCATTTTATGCTAGAAGACCAACTAAAACCCCAATGGACGGAAAATGGACTCTCTAAACTAGATAAATGATGTTTTTTATCCACCTCATTGTTGAGACTAACAGTGAAAAATAAAACCACTAATTATCTTTTCTTTCTCCTATGAAGATAGTCCTCTTAATCATCTATATAATTAAAGAAAAGAAGGGAATGAAATTTTTGTAAACATATAATATCATATAGATTTAAATTAAATGAGGTTGTTACACCATTCATTATTTTATCATATTTTAATATTCTAAAATGTACTACATCATGAAATATTAAATATTTTAGTAGTGATGGGTTACTTGATAAATACATCGTTATTAGATTGCTTTATAAAAATTGTAATAAATCATAATATTTTACTGATATTTTTTTCATTTATTCTATTATATAATAGAAATAATTAATAAATACATTCATCCTAACTGGGGGAAATGAAAACATAATAAAATTAGAGCTCCTATTTTTTGTATGGGAGAGATTGTGATATAAGATTTCAATGAATAAATAAATAAATAATAATATGAAGACGATAAAATTAATTTAATATTCTATATAACTAATAACATAAAAAACTGGACAAAATCAATTGATTAATCATCAACATAAATAATCAAATGTATAAAATATACATTTTTTATAATTATATAACGCATAATTCTGGGAATCTGAATGTTACACTAAAATTATCCTAAAAAGAAAACATACATAAATACGTATGGAGTCTGTCATGTTTTAAAACAAGTATCTATCATGTTACCCACCGAATGTATTAAGGGGATATAATAATCCCTGACTGACACATACTAAGTCCAATTCATTCATCCTATGAAATAAATGAATAGAAATTCAATACATAATTAATATACCTATTCATTCTGAACGACTATAATAAGAAATAATATTATTTTCCCTAGAAAATAAATTGAATTTCAATATCATAATTCATCAACAATATTATTTTTGATGGTGACATTATATTATATCCCCAATAAACTATAAGATTTTTTAAATGATGATTATATTGATGAAAACATATTAACATTATCACTAGAATATTTTAAAGAAAATAATTTTTTTGTTTTGCATAAACTTACTTAAAATCAAGTTTTTATAAAATATTAGGGGAATAATTTATTATAAATTAACCTTTTAAACTATAAAATGAATCTTCAATTAAAGGAATATTTATAATTCTAGTAAAATTCATTCATGTGGTATGTGATAAAATAGAGACTCTATTCCCATCATCGGAAAAACACTACTCATTAGAAAAATGAAAATATGATTCAATTTAATCATATTATATAATTTTAAACATGGGAGAAAATGGTGTTAATCCATCATCATGAATATAAAATTGATTTACTGAAACAATTAAAAGGTAATATGAAAATTTAAGTAAATTATTTCAAATCGAATAAATAAAAAACTTGGTTTCCCTTAAAAATAAATTTTATACTTATTAGTATATAGAGAAATTAAAATCAATGTACAAAAAATCATTTATAGACATAAACAATGGGGAATAAAATAAATGGGTATTAGGAAAAATATCAAATAATTCCATAAATGGAAACATAAAAATAACCATGTCGAATAAGGATGAGATATTGAAATAAACCCTTACATCATACATGAATTTCTTCGTGAGTTTTTTTAAAATCCACTTTAGAAAATTTAAATGTGTTCCGCTTTTACACCAAAATCATGATAAAACATATAATACAATAAAATGTTTACTTTTAACATCTTATCATTAGGTT
This sequence comes from Viscum album, assembly GCA_963277665.1. Lineage (NCBI taxonomy): Eukaryota > Viridiplantae > Streptophyta > Magnoliopsida > Santalales > Viscaceae > Viscum > Viscum album. The sequence continues at coordinate 735,361,082 of OY728132.1, read as the reverse complement.
ATTAAAAATAATTCATTATTATCACTGTTTTGGGTGTTAACAACTTTGTTATTCATGTATGTTTCGATCCAGATGTGGTGGTACTTGAATTATGACCATGGTTAAATAATAACGAGAAATTAAATAAGGATGTGAATATCATAAAAATTAATTTTATATATTTACAATAATTCGTGAAAATTTATTATGAAAAATAAATCATATTACATCATGTGTGTCGTATTCCACATGTATGCTCAAGTGAGTTTATTATATTTAATGGGTGGATGGGTGAAAAGGTAAATTAATTATTATATTTAAAAATCATAATTTTATCATGAATATAAAATATATTTAATAGTTCCATCTTTATAACCTTCCATGTCATGTGGTGATGAAATACGGATTACACCGCAACATGAAAATAATAGTTAATATGTTAGCATGATCACGATTTTCATTTTTCAATTGATGGATAGGAGGTGGGAAATTGTTTTTTCATATTTATAATAATATCATAGAATATTGATGAGATTAGATTCATTATTTTATCATGGTAGTAACATATTGATATGATGTATAAGATAAAATATCCATTATATTTGTTAGTTAAGGCGATTACCACTTATTTATGAGATATAATTTGGATCACAACTTCAGTCTTTTTAGGGTGATCATTGTAGAAAAAGGGAAGCTTAGGGTTGAAGGATGAAAAATTTAACGGTTTTTAGAGAGGTATTTTCTGATATATATTTCTAAATTATTATGAATAATATAGGAGAATTGGTTTCCATTTATAATTAAGGTAAGGTACATACATTGAATAACATTAACAATTCAAAAAATAAGATAATTTTCTTTTAAAAGAGGCATAAATATATAGGAATTATAATTTTAGATAATAAAACGTAAATGTATATTCAAAAATTAATATTTATACTTGTTTATGATTCAATTTTACAATTATGTATAACTTCAACAACCCATAAATAATTTTTCACCTTAATTATAGTATTAAAATTTTAAACTTTTTTATATTCATTTTGAACTAAAATAATGTTGGATTTATTAAATAATATTAATTATTATAATTAAAAAATATGGAATCCATTTTAAGATATTAATTTTTAAAAGTGGTAGATTTTAATTTTATTTTATGTTTACAAATGACTATGAAATATTTTTTAGGTTTTTTTGTATTAAGTATAAACATGATTTTACGTGAATAATGAATTATTACATTGATTAAAATGAAATAAATTTCATTATGATACGTCAAATCAACCTTTTATTATTTCTGAAAAAATATTAACTGAATGTTAACATGAAAATACATGATTAATATAGAATAAGTATGTTATTATATTTTAACAAAATCATTACATAGATTTCCAATTGTTAATAATATTTTTTTTAAGTTAGACATTATATTTTTACATTCATAATACTAATTCTGAATATATATTTGGACTATGAAATTTATTACAAAAATATTTTCCCTTATTATTATATAATAAAATATCAAAATAGAGATTTTCTGTAAAATTATAATTTTTCACTATTCACACACAAATCAAATATTTCCTAAAAATAAAAAAAAATTCACCCAATGATAATTGTGACATCATTATTAAAAATGATATTTATTTCATCAAATTAAATATATTAGAGTTTGGAATGAATGTTTGAGTAGAATTATTCAATAAATCTATGTGAATTATATTATTATTTCCATAAAATGAAAAGATTACTTTCTATAATTGAATATCATGTGTTGGAAAAAAATAAAAAAAACTTAAAAATTAATTTCAATTTAGTTATAATAGTACATGAAAAACCATAATTTTTATAATAATTATAAATTCTTAATCACTGAAAAATAAATAATTTTAATGATAATAAATGTGAACAGAAGTATTAATATATAAATTTGTATCAATATATACATAAGTATCAATATATACATAAGTAGAATAAAACTCCTAATTTTTAATCTATAACATTAACCATTATTTTTAAAATTAACAATAATAAAATAAAGTGGTAATAAGAATTATTTTGATATGAAATTATTAATTTATGTAAAATAATCATAAATTGAAATGGTTATAAATTTTTTAAAATGTATTCAGGAAGTAAATTGTAATAATTTAATTCATTTCACACTTTTTTAATGAAAGTAAAAAAAATTAACTATTGGGATAACATTTCAAATTTTCCTTGTAAACATATTCAAATAAATGTAATGATATTTTAAAATTAAATAGAACAATACTTGATGTATATATAAAAATATTTATGTTACAATATAGAGAATATTTAGTTGGATGAGAAATATTGGCAACCTTAAATAAGTGGTATGGTTATATCGTCAAACAAGAATCAAATTAGTTTAATTGTGAAATAAAAGGAAATAAAAGGGAAATAAGACATAAAATACCCAATAACTAAATGTTGAGAATTGAATATAAGGGGTATAATATATAATATTATAATTTTTTTGATAAGAATGGATTCTTAAACAATATAGAATTCAATGTGAGACGATAAATAAAAAACATTTTAACTATGTAATGTATAAAATATAAATCAATAAAGATGAAAAAGGGATCACTGATTCATAAAAAATTATCGTAAAATAGTAATAATTTATTAACGAGGATTTGATTAAAAGATAAGACAATTTAGAATTAAAGGATAATACTAAAGATGAAGGGAGACATGGAAATAAAACCCTTTCAAAGAATGAGACAAGTGAAGAATGAATATATCTCTCAAAATATTTTTTATATGAAATATAATTACATATATGAAAATTTTAAATAAAACAAAAAACAATATATCTGTATAATTCTCATAATCCTGGATTTCAAGAATCAATTATTGAAGGATAAACTCAATGATTGAAAATTGAACTAAGAATCTCCCAAAGATTTTTGTAATGAATCGATATAATATATCCTGAAATAAACATTAAAATAACATAATAAATTTTTATATGGGATAAAATAAGAGAGGTATTGTTAATACATCATGCCAAAGAAAAAAATGTTTATAATTTGAAATATCTTTTAAATAATTAATATTTATATAATGAACTGTTAAATAGGAGTCCTGATTGGTTGAATGTGATCTAAACAATCTCATAATAAACAAAAATAATTAATAATTTATATAAAATATATAATAATTTATATTTATTTATGGTCCATTGATTATTATACTACATTAATTTTTCATATAGTTTTTCCCATATTGGGCACATGGCGTTGTTCAGTAATTTTCATCGAAGCTACTTGGATATGTGGAAAATGGTAAAATTGTATTATAAAATAGTTCCATAATGCTATTAATTATATATATTGCTTATTTATCATTCCATTTCATTAAAAAAATACATTTTAATTTATTGTCAAATATATTTCAAAATTATGAGAGATGTATTGATATTGCCATTCTGAGCAGTTATTATTAGAATGATCACTTACTACTAATATTATTAATATATTTAAAAAATAATCATTAAATAATATTTATAATTCCATTAATATAATATATATTCAAGGAAAAAATTATATTCATCCATCTAGTGAGGTTAAGAGAAATAAAATTTGTTGTTCATGGTGGTGGTGAACTATCAGTAATACAAATATGGGTTTCATTTTTCTAATATATGAGAGGAAGGTAGATAAAGGTATTTAAATTAACATAATATCATTTATTTATGCTAATGACACGAGATTAATTATTTTTGAATTAATATAAAATATTTTCATATTGAATGATAATTAAAATTTAATGGAATTAAAATGTGAAATTTATTATGAGTTCTTATCTTACTCCTAGGGATAAATCCATCTCTAATTGGATTATTCATTGTAATTGGGGACTTTTAATGATAACCATACTTATAAGACACTTTTATGATTCCTATTAATTAAATTTTTTATATTTTGGTTTATTTAATATGGTTTTTGAATGAGAAGAAATAAGGTGGGGATGTGGTCAATTATAAATGAATGTGGTGACATTTTTTAAAAATTAATTCCATAATATGAAAATTAAATTCATATTCAAGTAATGTGTTTTCATATTTGATACGTATTTGGTATAAGATAATTTAATATCATATATATGTTTATCCACCAATATATATTTATATATTGATATTTTTTACTTTACCTCTTGATTTAACACATTTACCACATTTTAACATTTACTATAGATAATAATTATTATCAAGATAATTTATTTTTATGAAATGAAAATAAATTAACCTTATTACATGTTTTTTACTATGATAATATAAAATAGAAATAAATTTATCAAAATAAATTCCCAATGGTGATAAAAATTAACTTCAATATAAGTATACATAACGTAGTTAAAACAATTTTAACAAAAATGTATTATTATGTATTAAGATATTTTTTAGGAAGATGATTAATTTTAGAATTAATACCCATGATATTTTTTAGACTATTAATACATAATTTAGGGTTATTTGGATTTATAAAAATTAAAACAATTAATGGAAACATGTGAATAAATAACTAAATGAAATTGATCAATGTTGATTTTTTCATAGAATAAAATATAACAAAGGTTCCATAATTTAAATAATAGGGTTCTATTTTGAAAATATTATTTTATTATGATTTATTTTAATCCCAAAAAATACCTATTTTTTTAGAATATTTTATGATATTTGAATGTTATTTATTATATGATGATTTTTTCATAAAAGATACCCCATATTTTAAAACTGTATTTTGTTGCATTCAACGAAAAATAAAAATTTCCAAAAAAATCACAAAAGTCATCCGAAATTAAAACTATAATTTTAAATCCCAAAATAAATATCACATTATCAAATTTACATTCTAAATTTTCGGAATGTAAAATTAAAATGAAATCCCATAATATAATAAAAAAGTTTTTATTATTAAAAAATGTAAATTAATTCATTGGTATTAGAACACATCAAATAGAATAATAGTAATAATATCTAATAAACTAGAATAAATTTTATAGGATAAATAATTTTAATTATTTATTGTTAATATATTTTTTTGGGATATTTTAGTCTTTTTATAATTTTTTTTGCATATTTAGAATATTATTGTCATGAATTATTGATGTTTCTATTCAATTGTAATAAAATACAAAAAAAAATTGTTTAAGAGTAGTGTTTAATATGACAATATCTATATAACTATTTAATTATTTTAATGTAAACACTCACAAAATTATCAGGGTTTTACATTCTACCATTTTTACATAAATGTAATCCAAAGAATTTTAATTCGTCATACAAATGAAAATATATGAGGGATTTATTAATATATAAATGAATCATGATATAATTTCCTTTGAAAATACAACCGCATAATCTTCCATAAGACAAAAAAGATCTTTTATTTCATAATAGGATTGTAATTATATTTTCATTTTTGACAACTATTTCTTCGAAATATACTATAAAATACATAGTTTTTTCTACATACATACCATAAATAGTTTCATTTTCTGGATTCAAAAGTTAATTGAAAAATAAAAACAAAATTTCAATAATAATATAGATAATCATATTAATATGAAAAAATAATCATATGTGTATTATAACATAAAATTACCATTTCAACCCAATATACATTTCTTTCAAATATAATTTGAAACAATTACTCATTAAATACATGAAAAGATTAAACAAAATCAGTCAATAAAACTATTACTATAGGCTAAAATCAAAATTCATGGAATTCAATGATCCAGAAAATAAAAATACCCCATATCCCCAAAAAATATAAAATCACATAACAATAATTATTCATTATACACCCAAATATATTCAAATAATTTCAATCAATAGACTAAATTTCATTGACATTAAATAAATCATTAATACATTAGGTTATCTCATATTATATTCCAAAAATTATTTAACCCTTTATCACAATTATGAATAATTTACTCAACAGCATTTCACAAACCAAACATAAGGTCTATTTAAAACATAACCATTTATACATCCTACAACCTAATAATCATATAAAAATGTAACGACCTATCCAGGGATATTCAAAACGGTGTCCCGAGCAGGTAGATCACATTTCCTATGGAGTTCCTCCTAGTATACCAAAGGGTTCCAACTATGAATTTACATCAATTTACCCTTTAATTATTGATTCTTATATGTTATAAAACATTTCTATAATAACTTTTTGTCATTTATTTGTCATATATTTTGTTCATTTACAAATGTTTTATTATAGATGCACACTGGTATAGTTTAAATGCATTCACTGAATTTGATAACAACATTATTGGTGTTGGACTACTGATTTTATTTCACGTCCTTTATATAACACCAATGGTACTTATAATGATTAAACAGATGTAGTTTGGGAGAGAATAATGTTCCAAGTTTCTAATTCTTGATTGGTTATAACTTTAGAGAAATTGAGCATGGGACTATAAAAACATTAATAATGCTATCAAGATATATCCATTGGGCATTTTGGGTTCTTTTTATGTATAGGTTTTTATGTGTACCAACTACCATGATTTACTATTCTTGTTGGTTTATATACATTACATAACATAATTTTTTATATAGTTCTTTATATTTCCATGGACATCTTGTTTATTATTTTCAATTAGATTATGAACTTATACTATTATAGATATAATTGATTATAAGTTGTATAATATATTATTATTAAAATCCATTATAAATTTTATTATGATGGTATTTTCTCCCCGCCATACCACCATGGACCCTCACTTCTATATTGCATCCTCTAGCTTACCGGAAGGCACTCTTGAGGCCATGTGACCCACTGGCTTGGGGAACCATTTAGTGGATCCTTAGTTGGGATATAAAAAATTTTATATAAGAGGTATATATTATTTTCTAACTATTTTGGGATCATGGAAATAAGATTATTATATTTCATTACATGGTAATGATCCTATGTATGGGAGTATCTGACCCATATATGTGGAAATTTTTTTAGGATTTGATATAATATTTTAATTTCTAGATCTTATAGTTGATTGGATTCCAGAATTCGTTAATATTCATCATATGTTAGGTTATTATTATTATGATACTTTATTAAATTTTATACATGGACCATAATAGCATGAAATCAATGATAATGTATAATTTTAGGAACATTTTTTGATAAATATGTCATCATTTTTCCATGCCATGTAGGTAGTATTTCCTTAATGCATGATACTTTTTGTTTGTGCCTTGACTTATATCAATTAATAAATTTATGTTTCTATAGGAAAAAATATATTTGACAATGTGTTATTAATGTGTCTACATCAACCCAAATTGTTTTTTGTAGTATAGTTTAATGATAACACATTAACTAACTAATTTAAACATATTATAGTAAAATATCCATGTTATATAGAATATAATGTTAGATGATTTAAAATGAAACAATTTTATTAGTTAAATAAAGAGTGTGTGTACCATTGTAAATTAGAAAGGACGGTTCATTTAGTAAAATTTTCTTATGCTACCTTTTATAATATACTATCTAAGGTGAATTTATTAATTTTGTTAAATTTACTATCAATTGAAATTTATAATGAATGTATATATGTAAATTTTGAACCTCAAATGGTCTTTTATGTAAATTTAATTATTGATCACCCATAAATTCTAATACAGACACCAATAAATGTGGATGAAAATTGATAATTAATGTGTGTTTTCCTCTATAACATCTAATTGAATTTCCCTATACTAGGACCCTTAGAGTAAATAAAATTGATTTACCAAGACCCGACCATAGTATAGGATAGTGAGAAGTTTCTCATGTCATCCTTTTTATCAATCTTATCACATATACCTTTAATTCTGAGTAGGAATTGTGGTTGAATTTTGGAGGAAGGGGTATACCAATCATATTCTTCTTTCAGTGTGTATTATATTAAATGAAAAATCCTTTTTAGGTGTGTTCATTGAATTTTTAGAGTTATTCCACCACGATGTACTATTTTCACGCATCAAGAGGGTGGCGACCACCATGATACAGAGGTGGTGGTCCCTAAGCCTCCAATTTTACCTCTAGTAGTACTTTATGTTGCATCAATTTCTATCCCAGACATGGGAGATGATAATAAATTTAAAGGGGTATTTACAGGGCTTAGAAAGACATTACAATGATCTCTGTAACATTCCTATTCCATAGTAGAGTTGAAATGGGAGTTATAGTAGTAGTAACAGCCCACATTTTCAATGGATAATTGTCTTTAGGCGTTAAAATTTATCACAAGTGTTTATGTGGACTATATTCAAGAACATTGAGATGCCTCATAAGAGGATATTGATTCTCATAATTTATATTCTTCAATATTTTTCCAAGAAATCGTGGTATGTAATTGGTAATGTATATCAACATCATGGTATCACCCATGCCATATTTTAGATTGTCCTCGATGTCTAAATATCCCCCCATTCATAGAGTGTTGATCATGATAGGGAGTTCCTGAAACTTTAGTGAGTATTTATGTATGTTATGGAAAAATATTAACATTTTACTCCTCTTTAGAGATTTGAGACTATCAATAATAATGATGAGCCAGTTACTGTGAAATGTTTTTATAATGGGATCTAGAATCCAATTCATTCATAGTAGATTATTTTATGTTGAAAAAATATTTAATATATTAAAATAGGATCCTTTCACAAAACGTTATGTGAGTGAATCTAAGGAAAAAATTAGATTGGACAACCTCTTGAAACATTAGTGAAATATCTTGGAGCATGAAGTATCACTTCAAGACCTCTCATGCTATCAGTACCAGTCATAGGGCGCATACTAGCAGTTTTATAATCATTCAAAAATTTAAGAATAAGGGAGACATTATGACTTTGTGTGATATTTCTTTAATTTAGTATTGATCCTATGGGAGGAATGTCCATTTAGAGTGGTTTTGTAGAATCATCCCTCTAGTTTCTAGTGAGGGAGGATCATCCCTGAATTCAGTTTTTGGTGTGGGATCAGAAAAAATACATCAAGATCTATAGTGATAATGGAAATTTAGTAATAAGAGGTGATAATGTTCTGGGAATACATATACTAGTTTCCGAGCATAATTTGGGAGGTCTCGATATATGATTTCATGTTGTATCATAATGCCACTAAATCATCCGTGTATATATAGTGTAGCATTTTCTGGGGGGAATGGTGTCTCAAACCATCAACAGTTCTTGGTTTGATATGTTTAGATTGTAATTTATATCTATTTTGTTAGATATAGATTCATTATATTCTATTATATATATTGATATCATGGAAATACTTGCACTAAAGATAAAAAATTTCTTGGGGTGACGAACCATCACAACTCTTTGGTATATTTTCTAAGAGTTTTTGGAAATGTAGGGAGTTCCCCATTATTATAGTATTCAATCAATTCTAATGAGAATTCATAGTTATTGATATTTTTGGATTTGACATTATTCACCAGATGGAATGGGTAGTTCTATATCATACCTACATGTATTTCTACAACTAGATTGTGTCTTTTACATAACCATAGGGTAAAAATTTATTCTAATGTGTGACTGGGATGTCCTTACAGGTAGAGGTGGAACAGAACATTGTGGGTTGAGTGTCATGAAAGTCTTGTTTTCAAGGCAATGCTTGGAAGATTACTGATTACATTATGCCTTTTCCCACCTATAGTAGATCATTATTTGGATGTACATCTATAACATTTTTTCATTTTACCTCCTGAGAAAGAGGTGAAGTTCTCTATGGATCCATTTCCAGGTGTTGTACCAACATGAATTCCTCCTTATATAATTGAAACTATTGAGTTGTAGGAGATCAATAGATAAATATAGGACTTTGAAGATATGTCTTTTATTTCGACCAGTAATTCAATCTTGGGTTCACCGGTCCTATCACCAAGATGGTGTATAGAGCCCTCATTCTTTGTGTGGAGTACCACAGAATGAATCACCTTTCTAAAAAGAAAAGAAATTACTTTTCACATATAGATGATAAGTTTTATTATATTAGATGAGATATAGTATTCTCCAAGATTGACTGGAGGTCAGGCTATCACCAGATATGTTTTAGACCTTTTTACATGCCTTATACAATACACTATATCACGTATGGCCATTATAAGTGACTTCTTATTTTGTTCAGTCTCATGAATGCATAGATCATTTACATGGGACTAAAAAATTATATTTTCCACCCATATTTGGATTAATTTTCAGTTGTATTTTTGGATAAAATCATGGTGTGTTATCATTCTAACCACTCCCCTTAAAAACAACTTTAGATCATTCTAAATAATCTGAGAGAGGACCAGCTATATGCTAGGATTTCTAAATTCCACATTGGGATAAATACATTTATCATCCTGGGTTATATTATCTCATAAGTGGGGGTATTTGTTTTCCATTAAAATCTGGTGGATTTAGTCACCCTAGAGAATCCCTACAATATATATTACATAGGTAGTTTCATTGAGTAACTAGTTATTATAGGAACGTTTACAGGAAATTTTCTAAATATAAGTACCTCCAATAGGTTTGAATAAGAATGGTAGAAATTTTAGATGATCAGAATCTTGTAATACAACCTAACATGTGATATAAGGGAGACATGACTCAGTGATGATCCTAATTATTTTTGTTTTGGGAAGAACTTATAATGTCTATTGTGATCCATCAGGTATCTATCGTGGATCGGTTATAATGTAGGAAGATCGAGTCATGGAATAAAGGTCATGATAATTGATTCCACATGAGAGGAATTACCCAATTCCTAGTATTCTGTTAGGGGTCATGCTTTATGCTTTACATTGTTGGATAAATTACATACTCAGAGAGAGTTTCATTTTGTTTACAGACCTTAATAGCCTCGAGTATATTTTTAAACTCAATTAATTTACCCTTAAGAGGATAAGGTTGGTGGAATATTTTTAATCCTGTTATTTTGAAATTTGTGAAAATATTATATAAGGAAATGATAAAGTAGATTATTTTATCTGAATCACTCTAAAACAAGTATTTCTGGGGGATAGAATTGAGTAGAAGCTAATGGAACAATTTTTTGAGATGCATTTGGAGGTTTAGGGCCATTATGGATAGTGTATACATTCATTGTTATTAGTGACCTCTTCACTTCTAGGGAGAGTGAAAAAGAGGCTATTATCAGATAACCCGTTCATCGTCTTATGGGAGAGTATTTCAGGTAATGATACACCGCATGGAAGGATCATTGATGACAATATGTTCCCTCACATTCCTAGAAGAAAGCGTGTTCCAATTGAAATCTTGGTGGAATTGAAGGGAGTTTCTCATGAATCTTCTCTGGTGATATTCCACAAGATTTAAAATATGTATAATGATTAATTTCATGATTATTAGAGGGCTGGTAATGAAAGGGAGATAATTGGTTTTGTTACTCGGTGTTCCACCTATGACTAGGTGAAGGTTGAACACAAGTAGATAGTATAGATTTAATAGTTGTTTCGTAATCCTAAGTTTAAATGGTATGTTGTAATGATATATTTTGTTAATTGATTATAGAGATACCCTCGAAGAAGTTATTTAGTATGTCTGATCATCAATAGGATCATGACGGTCCATCATATCTAAACTATTATAGAGACCTTATTAGTGGATCATCATGAGAGACTGTATGTATGCAATATTGTGTGACTGTAAGGGTACCTTATTATTTTGTTAGTTATCCTCCTTCCAAATCAATTTATGATAGGGTTTTTATAAATATTCTTATAAAAAGATGATTTTGAGTACATCCTTTCACCCATAGACCATATTTCAGTCAAAACGGGGGATACAGGTCTTAAAGGACATGCTTCAAGAATGGATCCTTGATTTTGGAGGTTCTTGGGAGAAAAATATAACCATTTTTAATTATTGAATAATAAAATATTCCATTCGACAATACGGATGGGTACTTATGATGCCCAATATGGTAGTTCATGTTTTTCTCCCCTTTGTTGTTTAAAGATAGGAAATGTAGTGTTGTTTGGTCCTTTTTTTCAGGAGACATTGAACATGATTAAGATTATTGTAAATTTTTTTTCTAGAGATCAGTATAGGAATAAGTCATATGCTGATCATCACAATCGATTACTAGAGTTCGAGGTTGAGGATTATTTATTCATGTGTGTGTCTACTGGATGGGGGAATCAATTATTTAGACGATAGGGGAATCATTCTCCGTAGTTTGATGGAACATTTGATCATACGGATATAGTCGGACCTGTATACAATCGATTGGGGTTACCATTGAGGTACCATATTTTTTTTTACATCTTCCTTGTTTTATAAATTCTTCAGTACTATTAAAATGTTTTTTGTATATTTTTTTTGGATGAGGTTAAGTGGGAGGTAGATGCATTGTTTTGGAGCATACTATTGGTATTATAGACTATATCATAAAGTGTCAATGATGCAAATCAGTACCTTTAGTATGGGATCTATGACATCATAGTCTTTCCCAAGATGAGGCTTTTGATATGGATATTTCCATACAATCTGAAGGGAATTATTTATTCTTAGATGATGTTTTACCGCCTTAGATGGGAAATTTAGGGATGAGTTTTTTTAAAGGGGAAGACTGTGAGATTTGGTATTTTTCTTGATATATGGCACGAATTTTTTATAGATGGATTCTATAATTTTATCCTTCAAAATTTGAAAAATGTGTTTAAGGATAAAATATGGGCACCTTGGGATTTTTTAGATCCTATATCCCTGACTATTTGAAGAAATAGCTGGGATGCATGGTTAGTGGAAACTATTCCACCCAGACCACATAGTTAGAGAAAAATGTGTGGGTCTTTATGTGTTGGTTTTTTCTAATTATCTTTTATGTTCTACAATGAGTGATTTAGGGTAGAGTTGAGTTCATGTTTAGCACAGGGTTTCTCCAATAATGTAGAAAACATTTCAACCATTAAAACAAGCAATAAATAACCACTTTTCCCTCACACTTTATACCTCATCCTCTCTGTTTCTTTTTTCCATTCTTGTAGACAATAACCTCCTCCTCCAGTCATTGATCTCTGTCAATACAAAATCTAGTATTTTACAATGAACTAAAATTTAAACTATGAATTGCTAGATTTCGATCACAATGGTTATATCTCATGATTTTGCCTATTTTTTCATTTTCATCTAATTTGGATGGAATTAAAGGCACATAATAGATGAGTGTTATACCATATGATTAAGATAGATGGTATATATGTTTTACCTAATTTTTTTTTCTATTTAACTATCTCTATAATGGATAAAATATTTATGTATAAAATTTCATTTTATTTTTTATTTAATTTCATCTGTTATGGATATAGATAACACATGAAATTATTTTCTTTTATTGTATCTAATTGGGTTTAATTGATCGTTATATACCATTATCCTTGATAATATTGTTTTTAAATAGTGATCACATGACTAGTCTAAAAATATGTTTTTAACAAATCATTTTGACATAGACAAAGGATGTGATGGACTCAACCAATCAGATTGTTCCCTATGAATTCCATTAATCAGAGCTACTGAGGGAGATAGCATTTTTGAGACATTCCCTAAACAAATTCAATGTTATGATATAACAACTTAATCTAGAGTGAAACTATTTTCCAGATAATTTCATGCTCATTGTGATCATTCCCCATGCCATGTGAACTATTTCTCCCCATGAAAGCCCCAACATTGCTCACCTTACTCATAGGGTGCATAATGATGTAATAAAAAGAAAACGAATCAATACCCTATAATTATAACTATGTAAATTATTTTTGGTCTTTAATAATGAATATATTTTCTTCTTATTATTGATAATATGCAAATGTTTTTTAACATCCAAGATGTATTTTTGGTTTATATTCAAATTCAATTAAGAAATATATTTTGGGGAATTAATTTATTTATTGAAATAAATATTATTTTAATAAAATATTAATATAAATTTGAATTTGTTAAATATAAATTTTCATAAAATTTTTATGTATTAAAATATAGTTTTTCTTATGGTTTGAATACTATTATTATCCAGACAATTCAATTTTCAATAAAAGTCAGTTTTTATATTACAAGTGAAAATTCGTATATGTCAAAAATTATTTAGATTAAATGAATATTATTTTTGGAATCAAGTTGTAAAAATTACCTAATGGTTAATTTTTCATAATTCTCTAAGCCATTCGAATATTTGGTTAAAAATTTAATACTGTAAAAATATATGGTTTGTTTTAGGACCAAACGATGGCACAATAATGATATAATAAATAATATAAAATGTATATTCATACAAATATATGTTTTATATTTAAATTAATATGGTTTATCTTTGTTTTATTATTTTATTAAAAATAATATAAATCTACCAAGATATATTATATATTTTAATATTTTAAATTCAATTCCATAAGAGTGTGAATCACATCACTAGAAGCAAAAATAATAATTTAAAATTTTTGAACATTTCCTTTATATAGTAATGTAAAACAATCCCATTTTTCAGATACCATTGAAAAAACAATGGGATGGCCCTCCTCACTGGGCGTTGAGGCGATTTGGTCTTTCGGCGTTAGATCTTTCGTTTCACGGTGCTGGGTTTCCCTCGGTCAAGACTATATCTGGTCTTCTTTTGTGTGTGAAGGGTTTCCTTCACACTGTTCGGCTGCGGGCAATTTGGGTTGGACGACTCCACTAGCAATTTTCAATGGCGGTGACGAGGTTTGGATCAGGCTCTGGCCAACGGTTTCTTGGGGTCCTGGGTGGGATTGACGTACTTCTGTGTGGATGTGCGCTTCTGGATGTGGCGCGAGCGGCGGTCATGACTTCTGTTGTAGCTTTGGTTTTAGCCTGTAGCGGTGATGGATTGTCCGACTATTGTCTTGGTGGCGGCTGTGAGAAATGGAGGATCGTGGTGACCCTTGATGGCAGAGGCTAGGGTTTCGCTATGGTTTTTGTATTTTTGGGACATGGCTGTTTGGAGTTTATTTCCTGTGTTTTTTTGTTTGAATCATGTATTTTTTTACTTTTGTTTCTTGAACCTATGGTTTTTTGCCTCTGCCCTTTGGGCATGTAATGGGTTACCCTTTCCCAGTTAAAAAGGTCTCCTTGCTTTTCTTTTATAAATAGGGCTATGCCCTATAATTTTTTTTAAAAAAGGGATGGTGTTTGGTTTGGAATATTTTATTATGTAGTGTTGAAAACCAAAATAGTAATGAAATCCATCTCCTTTCTAATAAAGGACACTTAAAATCCTATTTCACTATACTAAAACTCTTTTAAGCGCATATAACTCTTCCATATGATCCGTAGATGCATCCCAAGGTGCCCCAAGATCCAAATAATCCTCTCCTAAGACATTGTAGACACACATCCAAGTAAGGTATTCCCTCTCTGCACTTTTAATCAAGCTCTTCATTTAGGATATGTCTTTTTATTTCCATTTGATTTTTTTGGGATACATTATTACATATCCCATTAATTTTAAAATTGATTTATAAATGATTATATCTCCTTTTACTATCATTGTATCTTTCCTATGATCCTTTACATAAAGTCGTTACCAAGCTTAAATTTTATAAGGGTTCTTTCCTTCCTCATCTTTACCATTGTTTCAATATCTTATTATGCCCTTTTATTTTCTATTAATAATTATGGGGTATAATTTCACTAATCTCATTACTATCGATTTTATTTATAAGTGATGAGATTTACATTTATCTCTCATTAATCCTTCCTATTATCCATTAAGAACACTCGTTACTATAGAAAAATTCATTAAGGGATCTTCCACCCATCTCTTTTATGAAGCATACCTTTTATGAATTGTTTTTTAGTTTCATTTTCCCTATATTGGGATATGTTTTTTTAATATCCCTCATATGATCCATTTCAAGTAAAAATGAGTAGATTCATATTTCTCTATCATCAACCCATTTTATGATGTTATATAAGATGTTATTATGCTTTTGACATTTTACTATGACTTCCGTACTTATATCATTGTGTAGTGAATACCATACCCATTTCTCTATTAAGGTTATTGATGTTTATTTACATATAATTGACAAATGATGACTTAAATATATCTTTTTCACAATAATTGACCATTTAATAAATTTTTATATTGAATTAATCTATGTTATATAATCTATGTTGTACACTTAGTCATGAAAATGAAATGATTATGAATGGTGAACCCTGCTATTATTCAAATGCATAGGGTAATGGTTTGTATCATGATTCACCATGTTAAATGGGAATTCACTCATTATAAATCATGTGAAATGAGATTTCACCCATGATCCTCCATGTGAAATGATCATTAACTCATACACCACCATATGCTTTGGGCTTTGACTCATGCTCCTCTATCTGCAATCATCCTCGACTCAAACTAATATGATGTTGTATTTTGTTTTCACATTTCCCCATTACGATTAAAATTATATATCATACATTATTATTCATGTTCTATTATGCCTAATTTATATTCCTTATCTAACATGCACTATTATACTCATGTTATGCCTTGTTTTTCCCATAAATGTCTTTATAGATCACCATGTTCTTATTTATTTCCTCTGGTTATCCCATGAATTCTTAAGTAAAAAAGGAATGTTTTGGTATTGTCAAAGAAGTTTTCAAAAAAAAATTATTTTTTTTAAGTTCATATGTACAGTTTTTAAACACCAAATACATAAGACCTATTGATCTTCTGAGATGTATTTTGATAATTTTTATGTAATAAATAATTTACAAATTTGAAATAGATAGTTGGGTTGTTGGAATCTCCATCGTTCCACGTGATGAATCTTCCATTCATTTCATCAAAATTATCTGATAAACCCAAAAGTAATTACCACATCTAATTTAGGATTCCCTCATAAGACCTAATCATGGTTAGTGGTTTTCACCCTCAATCTTAGACATACTTGATGCATGTTTCATTATCATCCCTATGTTAAACAACCCTTTTTGGTGTGTAATATTCTTTTCATAGTAATGGGAGCCACTATAAATTAAATGAGAATGTGTGGGAGGATCATTCCTCCTTCATCCTTTTACTAAATTCTATTATAAATTGTTATGTGGTTTATTAAATGATAAATTTGATAGGGTATGGACACTAACATAGACCTTTTGGTATGATTATATTTATTACATTCTTGATGTTGGATATCATAATATGACATTGGTTATTTATGGTGGTATGGAATTTATTTTATATTGGTATGGTATCGAAAATGGGATTTAGGTATGGCACCAACGACCCCTATGCATGAATACTATTGGTATGATATCGATTATGGGATTGAGGTACGTGTCATGCAATCCCAATATGTGATTATTTAAAGTATATAGTGGATGGAGATGATTAAGGCATGGCACATGAAACTCCCATATATATTCAAAAATTCTAATGTAGGTCACCCTGGTTATTATCCTTAAGAAGTGTCTTGGGCATGATTGTTGCTCATTTCACAAGTGGTTTATTCAAAACAAGTAGTAACATATTTTTGACACACACACAAACACACACTCTATATATATATATATTGATTCGCATTTGTTAAATAATGCTTTTATTATAACATGTGATCATTAATTGATATATCTATTTTTAATTTACACTTGTTCCTATTACACCTACACATAGTTCTTGGTCATATAAAGAGGTTGGATTTCTTATAGACACCATTTTATGTGGAATAAAGAGTTTACTTAAATCCCTATACGAGAAATCCATGGTGCCTTGGAAGAACATATGTGTGATGATAGGTATTGGGGAAGTGAATATTTATTTATTTCATGATTATAAACTGGGATCTAGGGAGCACATTATAAATTTATGGCTTGTGATACTATCTTGAGAGAGTTTTTTTCATTCTGGTTCTTTTGATAAACTAGTATGTATGTATACCAGCGGTCATATTTTCTTGTTCTTTATGATTTTTGGAAATGCCATCACATCAGTTTTTTTTATCATTATATAGATTTAAATGGATTTATAATTTATTATTATCCTTTGAATGTTGTAATTCAAATTCTCTAAGTTTATTTTATTATTTATTTAATATTATTTCATTATTACTCTATCGTGCTACATTGATTATGAGGGTATTGTCTCACAAAAATACCACAATGGACCCTCTCCACTAATCAATAGACACTAGAATACGAGGTTGAATTCTTGAGTACATGTGATCCGGTAATTCGGGGCACCGTTTAGTGGTTCCTTAGTTGGGCCGTTAAACACAAAATATCATTAATCATCATTAATTTATACATATAATAGCTTAAAAGGGTATTTATGAATTCAAACATATGATAAACATTAAACATGTTAATTCATGATAGGATCCAACACTCTTAATTTATCCACATTTGATAACACAATAAATTGAAATATTATATAAACCCTAATTTGATATAATTTGAGATTCCTCAGAGCCACACTATTGCATCTAAGGTTAAAAAATTATTCTCATTATGAATTTGATTCCAAATGACGATACATATATAAAAACATTTATAATTATAATATAAACATATAATATTTCATCACTTACACACGCAAGACCTTTTTAGGTTCATAGTATTTGATAATTATGGAAATAAAAGGTAACTATCAAAACATGTATTTTTATTGTCAAATGAAATATTTTCCACTAAACCATGGATTACATTATTTATAATAAGTATTAAATATCTACCAAAAAATTATTTTCAATTGATACACACCAAGATCTTTCATAATAAATAATATACTTCAACATCATGATAAATGGAATCATAATAATGGTGATGTCAACTGATTAGTTAGGTTAACCATGAGTGATAATTATCAATGATTATATTGGATAATAAGATAATCATGTTGGTATTATAACATAATAAAGTTACATGAAAGAATCATATATAAATTAAAACTATTAAAACATGTATCATATTTTATGAATCATAATACAAGGATTTATGTAAAAAATGTAGACTTCATCAGATAATGGAAAAAATGATTTTAGAAATAATATAGAACATGATATCGTAAACAAATGACAAGGATCACTACTAATATAGCATAACATAGTTTAAGTATTTAGATAGTGGACTGGGTTTACTCTCTAGTCTCTTACATTTCATCCCATGAGATATGAAACATTAACAAATTCAATTGGGGGATGTATAAATCCACACCGACCAATTATATCATAACATGTCTATAAATATGTGTCCAATAAAGAAAAAATTTATATTTTAATCAAAGCCTAATTATCTAGAGAATGAAATGTGTTATTAGAAGACTTCCACGAAACATTATCAGTTATCATTTGGATAAAGTAGATGAATGATATAAATAGATCGTATCCCTAGTGAATCATAAGATATATTATGTTATATTAACATAGATGAAAAATTATTTTATTGAATATGGGTTACATAACACATTTATAGGGTATCACATTAGAATATATCATGAATTGATGCACTTGAATCAACAATATAAATTTTTCAAAAGAAAAACATATCAATAGAAATTGAAGGGTAATAAAGGAAATATAACTCCAAAATAAATTGATCTTTTATAGTTTAAAATGAAAAATAAGTTGAAATTATAAAAAAATAATAAATTATTTATAATAGTGTCTTAAATATAATATTATATGTCACACTGACTACCATTTTTAATGATGTGAAAAGAGTTAATTAAAATGATTTATTTTTAAATAATTTTTGTTATTTTAAACATAAAATGAAATTCAGTTAAAGATAATATTTTTAATATGGAAGATAGAAATAGTAGTAAGTGCAATGAATTCCATTTATTTATTCTTCAAATAATTATCATTAATTTTTAAAATATATAATTAAAAAATAAGTGAGAATTGGAACTAATTTGAAAAAACAATGAACACATTAAGAAGAATCCCTATTATATAATGGATTTAAAAACAAAAAAATTGATTAAAAGATAAATGTAAAAAAATTAGATTAATTTTAAACTTTTATAAATACATTAAAAAAATACTTGAGTGTAAAAAAATAATAATATTCATTTTTTACCATTTTAACTAATGTTTTAGATAGATTAATATTATGTTAAACAATTATTAAATAAATGAAATTATTTTCTTAAAACAATATAAATAATATGGACATAGAAGAGAAATATTAATGATTGTAAATAATTAGTATGGTCAGATTAGCTTTCTAGAAACATTTTTCTTGTATTTTTAACCAAATAGAATTGAAATTATTATAATAAATTTAAACTTCAAGAATGAATTGTTGAGAAGAAAGTAGATGGGTTTTAATAGATAAGATAATACAATATCACAAGATGCTGACTAATTCATAAAGGATCTTGAATTAAAAAGTGAGATGAAAATTAAACCCATTATGAAGAATATAAGTTACTAAAACATTAATAGGTAATAAACCTAGAGATTTATTAGAATTGAAAATAAAATATTAATTAAAAAACTTAAAAATGTTGATTTGACCCATTGAAGATAAATTTTATAATTGAAGGACAACACTTGAACTGAGAAGAGACTTGGAAATGAAACCATTTACAAGAATGTACTCTGTGAGTTATGCATATATCAATAATAATATTATGTTCATTAAATTGAAATCCATATATTTTTTTAATTAAAATATTGAAAATTTTGTTGTTATAAATCAAATAAATTTTAATAAAATAAAAAATTAAGAATAATATAACACAATAAATCTAAATTATGTTAAGATACCCTTTAAGGGTTTGTTTATATATCAAAAGAATAGTGAATGACATTATAAAATTGTATTTTAATCAAAATAATCAACGTTTATTAATTATAAAATAATTAATTGGACTGTAATTACATCATGTTAAATAATAAAATGCCAATAATTTAAAATATGTCTCATGGAATGGATGCTGATAAAAATAACCCTTACCTTGGATCATCACTATGTCAAATATCATCTAACACCATGTATAACAATCTAATATTAATTAATCATTTATTTAATGGCCATATTCATGTATATGAAAATTTTATTGTCAATTATTTATCATATTTCACTCATTTATCATATATTTTTTGCTAACATCCTCTTCAAGTGAGTGTTTAATCAGTATCTCCAAAACTACTACAGTATGATGAACATGATAAAAATATTTTACGAAAAATCTCAACAAAATTCATAATAATAAATTGATAGGTTAATCTTTATTATATTGGAATAAAATATATAAATCTCAATATATTATCAAAAACATATTAAAATTATGAAAAATGTCTTAGTATGCTCATTTTTTACAATATTTTTCTTTGGTAATTTATTGTTAATTTAATTAATATAGTGGAAAATTTATATATAAAATATATAAATCATGTTATAAAAATAATATTTATTTATTAAATATATTTTTATACTCATCCATGTTTGGTGGGGTTGAAAAATTAAATTCATCCTTTATGGTGGCTGTGAACCGACCACGATATGTGAAATTTGTTCTTTATGAAAATGTATGGAAGGTAGATAATGGTTATTAAATTAAATATAATAATGTTTTAGTATATTATTGATACTGATTTCATTACATTATTATGGTTTTAATATATTTTTAGAAAGTGGAAAAAATAATTTATTAATGGAAATGAAATGTAATGTGATTAAGAGTACTTCCCTAACTCTTTGGGACAACTCCCTTTCTAATTTGATTATTGTTTAATGGGATATCTTTTTTCAACAAAAAACATATTATACATTTATAAGAGTTTTAGAAATGGGTTTTTGATGTGAATTTCCAAGATAACAAATAATTTTATGTGAGGAAAATTATGGTGGTAAAAGGGAGATTTTATATGTGAGCGGGGTGGAAATCTTGTAAATAGAAAATTCATAATAGAAAAAATAATTTTATATTCAAGGAAAATCATTAAAAATATTCAATTATTGTGGATAAAATAATTTAACATCTCTAAATTCCTTATCCACCCATATATAGATTTTTTTTGAAATATTATGTGACTTCACCTTTGCATTCATCATTTTCACATCATAAATTCCTTTATCATAGATAATAATTTATTCCTAGGAATATTTTTTATACTATAAAATTAATAAAAATTATTACGTAATTTTTATTATGATAATGAAAAATTTGAATTTCATTTTTTCAAATTTCATTTTCAAATGTTATAATAATTTACTTTTATATATTTGTTCATAACAGAAAAAAATTAGGCTATAATTTTGTTAGGAAAAAAATGCATCTTTAAGGAAAAAAAATTGTATATATAATAAAAACGTATGATATATATTGGTTTATGATTAATAAATAATATTATTTTTATCTTAAACCAATCCAAAAATAAATATATTCTTGGTATGATTAGTTAAAGGAAAATGTCAATAATTACTTTATTTAGAATGATTTATAACATAGATTCTAGAATTTTAAACATAGTATTATAAAATAAAAAAGTGTTTTTATATTCATTTTACTAATCCATAAAAATATATTTTTTCATGAAAAATATTTTATCAATTTTAATTTCGTGGTTTAATCATTTTTATTCATAAAAGTATCCGGATTTGTAAAAAATAGTATTTCGTACTATTTATCTAAAAATAATTATTTCCATAAAAATAGAAAAAATTCATCTTAATATAATATTGAAATGAGTAAATGAAAGATGAAGTTAATTATATAAAATTTAAAATTAAAAATTCAATTATTTAACATTGAAATAAAAAATAAAAAAATAATTGAAAAATATTTTAAATAAAAATGTCTTTTTAAAATTTATGTATTCATAATCATATTTCATATAAATTAAAAATTAAATTAATGTTAATTTTCTTAAATTAAAATGGTTTATTAGAATATTCATTTCAAAATTATATATTTCATTTTGGAAAAAAATTAACAACATTTTAAAAATTATTCTTTGCTAAAAATATATTTTTAATATTTATTAATTTTAATAATATCCCATTAATTATTTATATTATCACTATTTAATAATCATTAATTATTTTTAATTATAATAAATAAAATAAAAAAATATTGTAATAATATGTATTGAATTAGATATCATGTTTTTTGTAGAATGAATTTTAATAAATTATTATGATTTTATTTACTTGATGCTCTACTCTTGATATAATTTTCTTTATGATATTTAATATTTCATTATCATGACATATTAAATTTTCAAAATTAGTATTAATAGAATAAATCAAGGATAACAATAGTTATGTGTGTCATGTTATATAATCTATTTATCAAAGGATTAATTTAATTAAAAAAACATAAAAAGTATCAAAAATTTAAAGCTCAAGTGTGACTTCATGGGTGAGCATGAGTTGACATTATAAACATATAGATTTTATATGCATAAATAGTATGTGAAATTTTGAAAACCAAATTCACACAGAATAATATTTTTGTATTAAGATAATCATAGGAAAACCCATGAATATCATTCATCATGCTCACAAAATAATATTATTTCACTATAGAAGAATGGAAATATGATATCACATCCTTTTAATGATTTCCCAAACCATAATTCCCCCTTTAGGCATGTATCATGAGATTATAGTGGAAATAATCTTCTCCAAATCACTATAATTTTTTAGAGGGAACACATATCTACAAAGAATCTAGTTGTATAAAATTTCTGGCAATGGAGTAAATACATATCTCTGTGGATATTGACGTATCTAACGTTACTTGAGGGACTACAAATCATTGGGTATAGAATTATATATATGTTCCTTTAAGGTATGGTTTTGTTTATTTTTTGGTTTTATAACAACCCCACTTTTTATTAAATGTAACTCCCCAACCCTAGAAGCCTAGAGTCGGTGAATTATTATGTATCATTGGTATGATCACAAAATATCATGTCTCAAAAGACCAATTAGATTAGTTGCCTTGGAAGTACTAGATACATTCATAAGTGTTACATTACATTTTGAAATGAAAACTACAACAACATAGTTTCCATAGACAACACTGAGATCCCATAGACTATCCTTTTCGTTCAGTCATAATATACGTATTCTTATCCGGTGAAAAATAAATCAAATAAAGTGGTGAGATCATATGCTCAGTAAGGATATCAATATAGCGGAAAGTTTCATATATAAGCATAAAAAATTAAAGAAATGAATAATACTAAAACAAAAGGCTTTTTAAACATGAACTTTAGCATAATATGGAAAAGATAAAATCCTATAATTCCATTTACTTATTCAAATTTATATTATAATAGACTAATAATCACATGAAATATCAATTGCCACTTTCATAATAATGGAATGCATAATGCTAGACTTTCATAACCACAAAGTCAAAGCCTTGGACCAAGACTACAAATAAGATTTTGTCAAGCCCTTGTGCCAAGACACTAGTTTGTCTCATGAGACCTACAGATGCATCTAAGTGTTATAACGGGCTCCACCAATCACTTACTAATTCCAATTCATTCCTCATATGAAATGGTTTAAAAATATCATAAACGTTCGTATTAAAACTATCATATGAAATTTCAATACATTATCAATAAACCATGAATGGTATAGAAATAACACATACACAGTCAAAAATATCACAAAACATTTAACATAATATGTAAGTTGTGTATCATAATAAATATTCTTCAAATAATCTTAAAATCCATCAAAGGATGTTGACATAGATGACTTCAAAACCATTTTTAGCAAAATATCTCTTTCTATTTTGAAATAATTTAAGAAAAACATTATTTTTATAATATTCTTACAAGCTTGTAAGGGAAGCTTCGATGATGTTATAACGGCAAAAAATATAAGCACCCGCCGTATAATTTAAAAAAACATTCTAACCTTAAATTTTTCAAAAAGGACAAAAAGTACCTTGTTTGGAAAATGATGGAAAGATTCATTTCAAAACATATAAGGACAAGTAATAGAATAAATTAATTTAACCCATTGTCTAGTAAATAGTAAAAATGTTTTGAAATAAATTTTTAAGAAACATGGATGTGGATGATAATGAGGTCCCAATATAATATAATGTACGAACTACCTCAGATAATAAAGAGATTGTGAAATTAACCATTACCTTGTTCTTTAACATGGTAGAGGGTAGTTTAACCTCCTGTATAATGGTGAAATAATTTTTTTAAAATTATAAAATAATCATATATATTAATATGATATCATATATGATCTTTTAACATTGCAATGTTAATAATATCATAGTATTATCGTCGTTTCAACAGTTAACTGATTTGTTTTCCTTTATATGCTTTGTTACATAAGTAATGTTTGTTATGGATTGTATTAATATTATTCATATTCATAATGATATCATGTCTTTAAAAATTATTTTTAATAATCATATGAAAATTAGTCTTGAATGGATATGATGGAGAATAAATCTCATCGTGTTCGTGGAGATGGTAATCTGTACGCTCGCACGAGTGACAATATCATTCTTTTGATATTAAAATTATATATAATTAGACGGTATATCATATATATAGAATCATTATCATGTTATATTTATTATTTACATCAATTACATCTCATTATTATACCCATACAATTAATAATGTATTGAATAAAAATTAAAACATGATGTGAAGACAGTAAGCCGTACGTACGCACATATGGTGACATGTCATTCAAAGGATGGATAGAATAGTGAATATGGTAGTACCCTATTTATAATAACATTAAAGTATATAGATGATACTGGATTTATTATTTTATAATGAAAACAACAATGAAAGAGTAAGTTGAAGAAGAAAGGAACGTGAAAGACGTGATGAAATATTTACCACTTCTTTAGGTTCTTCCTTTTAATTTGATCAAAAGAGCTCCTTAAGTTGGTTTCTGACTAAAGGAAGGCCTCTAGGATGAACGGAGGATAGTTGACAGGGTATTTGGTCATAGGATGTCCGAGACAAATGTCTTTGATGGTTTGAATTAGAGAGAAGGGGGAGTTCCATTTTATAAGAGGGGCGAGGGGAACCGTAGGAAAAGTTAGAAATATTATTTTATAATAAAATAATTTTCGGATTATAATTGCTCAAAAATGAATTATTTAAAGGATATGGTGGGGATGGATCACAAAACACTCAACCAATAGTTTTTATAAAGGTTTGGGTCACTATATTAAAATATCTTTTAGATTTAACTCTTAGTTAAATGGTTTGACATTTACCATGTCTCTTTGTATTGTTATATTACATGGTTAATAAACATACTATATACTTCAATGTGAACCCCATGTGGTTCATTAATGATACAAATTTCATTATAAAACTATTTTGGCTGATCAATTGATTTTTATGAATTCAATATCAATTAGTAAATAATATTTGTTTTAAAAACTCTTTTGTGTCAATTTTGACACTATTTGGTATTTTGTTTTTGCTAAATTCCCAACAACATTATTACTTGGAAAAAAATTATCTTACCAACCATAATATGTCATATTAACCTATAAAATTAGTGTAATTCATTAAAAGTCTCAAATTACATTTATTTGGATATTTACAATATCAATTATTTTAATCATTCATTAATACAGTAATTATTGCATCATCATTGTGTCCTAAAGAAATTTAATTATTTAATGTCGAAAAAAATATAAATAAAATAAAATTATGTAGAATTTTTTATCATTTTAATGAATAATTAAAGTCTAATTTATATTATGTTTAACCCTATATTAAAATTGGTTTAGTTATTAAACATCGAATTTAACACTTTTAACTCTTCTTGGAATTAAATAATAATAAATGTCCTCATCTAATTCAAGTGGACCTAAAGGATAATATTTTTTTCCTAT
This sequence comes from Viscum album, assembly GCA_963277665.1. Taxonomy (NCBI): domain Eukaryota; kingdom Viridiplantae; phylum Streptophyta; class Magnoliopsida; order Santalales; family Viscaceae; genus Viscum; species Viscum album. The sequence goes on along the minus strand of OY728132.1, from coordinate 735,334,206 downwards.
GATTTTTTGGTCGAATTATACTTCTCTAATTGAATTAGGACATGTTTTAGGGTAATAATAATATCATTTTTACCCATAATTAACCTATTTACTTTTAACAGTGGTAAATAAAAGTAAAAAGTTACTATTCAAATAAAATTATTTTCATCTTCTTTGTGCATATTTTACATAATTAATCAACCGTGTCTCTAGGAATTTAGAAATTCAACTCACAAAAGCAGAAAAATTAATTTTTATGCAAATTTTCAAATGCTCTAAGGAGGTTGGTAAATGACGGTAAAAAGCTCTATAAAATTTTTATATATCTGAAATTTTTATATACTGACTCTAATGAATTAAATTTAACATATATAGGTATTATGTATCAATATTGACCTAAAATTAATTTAATTGAAATAAATAATTATTTCAATAAAAAGTCGGTTTTATACAATAACTCAGTATTTTTCACTATTCATCAAAAATTGAATGTTTTCAGAAAAATACCAAAAAGTCGCCCTAAGATAATTTTGGTATTCCAAATCCAAAAATTAAGTCCATTTTGAAATATAAAATTTATAAAATTTTAAAAAGTGGGTATTACTATTCATAACAGCTTTTTGGATTGGTTGTGGTGTGTCAGATTTCGACGTTACGTACAACAGACGCTATTGTATTATTCAAAGAGAAGTGTACCGTGGAGGCTTGGGGTGATACATTATCCTCTCCATAAAATAATTTCTTTCTCGAAATTTCTAGAATATTACTGCATAAAAAGACTCTGGTGGTTCCTCATAAAAATTTTCTCATGTTCCCACATTGCCCCTTCCATCATATGGTTTCTCTATAGATCTTTTACCAGACGAGTCATCTAGTTTCTCAACACCTTTCCCCTTGTATCAAGAACCTGCATAGGATCTTCACAATAAGAAAAATCAGGTTCCAGTTCTAATTCCACATATATGAGTACATGTGTTGGGTTAGGCATGTATTTTCTCAACAGTGATATGTAGAACACATCATGAACATTGGAGAGACTTGGCGACATTGTCAAACGGTAACCTACACCCCGATTCATTCAAGAATTTTGAATGTTCTAATGTACTTGGGACTCAATTTTCCCTTCTTTCCAAAACTTATAACACCCTTCCATGGAGATACCTTCAAGAAAACATGATTTCCTACCTGAAATTCAAAATCCTTCCTCCAGTTATCAGCATAGCTCTTCTGTCTACAATGAGCTACTTTGATGTGGTTTTGGAATACCTTTACCTTTTCCATCGTTTCCTCCACTAGTTCTGGGGCTACGAGTTCTCTTTCTGTAACATCATCCCATAAGGTTGGTGTGCGACATCTCTTTCCATATTACGCTTCATATGGTGCCATCTGAATACTTGAATAGAAGCTATTGTTATAAGAAAATTCTACTAGAGATAAATATTTATCCCACATACAATGAAAGTAAAGTGATAATGATATCAACATGAATTCTATGGTTTAAATAGTCAGTTCTGATTTTCCGCCAGTTTGGTGGCGGTAGGCAGTTCTCAAACGATGTTCAGTATCTAGGGATTTCTGAAGACTTTTCATGAATCTTTCATTGTTCCTTCTAGGAGACCTTGGTAGTCCCATGACAAAGTCCATCATAATATTATCCCATTTTCACTCAGGTATGGAAAGAGGTTTCAGGACTCCTCTAGGTTGTTTCCTTCCAGCATTCACTTGTTGACAAACCAACATCTTGACACAAAATCAGCATTCTCCCTCTTCATGTTGTCCTATCAAAAATGTTCCATCAAATCTATATATATTTTGGTTCTCCATGGGTGTATAGAGAAATTTTAACTATCAGCATCATCCAAAAATTCTTTTATTAGATCAGGTTTATCAGGAACACAAAGTCTCTTCAAAAATTTCAAAATTCCATCTTCATATACAAATTCACTAAATCTCCAATCATTCACAGCTTTAATATTCTTCTAAAACTCCTCATCATCAACCTGAGAACATTTTATCCTTTATAGTAAATATGGTTTGGAAACCATTTAAAATAGGATTAATGTTTCACCTTCCATGGATATTACCATATCCATCTTTACTAGATCTATGAAAATAAGACCCCTTTCAACTCTTATCTTGTTCAAAACATCATGATATATTCAGATAAAAGCATCGACCACCATATTTTCCTTCCCCGGGTGGTAGTGTATAGTGTAATAATAATCCTTGAGTAGTTCAAGCAACCTTATTTTCCTCATTTTGATTTCATTATGTGAGAAAATCTACTTCAAACTCTTGTGATCAATTTAAATGTCACATTTTTCACCATAGAGATAGTGTCTCCATATCTTCAAAGCAATGATTACAGCTGCTAACTCAATAAAATGAGTCGGATAGTTTTGTTCATGAATTTTACGTTGTTGTTATGCATTGGAAATAACCCTATCATTCTGCATATGGTCACAACAAAGTCTTTTCTTTAAAGCATCACAATAAATAACAAACCAATCATTCCCCGATGGTAGAGTCAATATAGAAGCATTGACTAATATTCCCTTCAATTCTTCAAAACATTCTTCAAACTCTATTTTCTAAACAAATTTAACCCCTTTTCGTGTGAGCTTGGTTAATGGGTTATCCAATCAGGAAAAATTCGGGATGAAACGTCGATAATAACCTAATAAACCAATAAAACTATGTACCTCAGTTTTTCTTGTCAGTGATAGCCATTCATGGATTCCTCTTGACTTTGAAGGATCAACAATGATTCCATCCATAGAGATGATATGGCCACGAAATGAAATATTCTGAAGAAATAATTCACTATTGCTAAACTTCCCATATAATTCATTTCTCTTAGAGTCTTTAAGATAATGCGCAAGTAATTTTAATGATCTTCATAGCTTTTGGACTATACTAAGATATCATCAATAAATACCACTACAATGTCATCAATATATTCCTTGAAAACTCAATTCATTAGATCCATGAAGACAGAGGGTACATTAGTCAATCCAAGAGGAATTACTATAAACCCATAATGCCCATACCAGGTTCAAAATACTATTTTCAAAATGTATTCCATCTTCACACCCAACTGATGATATCCAGATCAAATTTCAATCATTGAAAAGTATTGAGATCCATGAAGTTTGTCATATAAATCATCAACGTGAGGTAGGAGATACTTTTTATTTATTGTTATAGCATTGATCTCTCTGTAGTAAATGCAGATCCTCATAGATCCATCTTTCTTCTTATAAAAAAGGACAAGGGCCCCCCATGGAGAAACACTAGTGCGAATAAATCCTTTATTAATCAATTTCTCTAATTGTTTCATTAGTTCAACTAATTCCATAGTTTCCATTCTATATGGAATCTTTGATATGGGCCTTGAACCATGAATTAAATCAATGGAAAACTCAATTTCTCGTTCTCGAGGTTGTTCATGTAAATCCTCTAGAAAAACATCAACATATTCTTGTCTAATAGGTACATCCTCTATTCGAACATTTCTATCCTCATCAACAGTTATTTCATTATCTTCCTCCCCAATAATTGAAATTAGTGGAGCTACTGGGGGTGGATCTAGATAATAATTAGGTTGTGACGTTTCTTCTCAAAAGATAAGGTACTCCATATCATCATCAAAAAATGTAACATCTTTCTTCTTACAATAAATTTTCGCATCATGGTCTGAAATCCAATCCATACCTAGAACAATATCAAATTCAATAATTGGTATGATGATGAGATCGACAGATAAAGAACATTTATATGCCCTAATAAGGACTGATTCACAAAACATTGTTGCCATGATACTTCTCTTAGGAGTTTTGACTTATAACTCCCTTGTAAGAACAAATTGAAAAAATCTAATTTTCTTAGCAAACTGGGAAGATATGAAACAATACAATGATCTAGAATTAAATAAATCATTTTCTAAACATGAGGAAACCATTAAATTACCTACCACTACATATTTTAGAGCTTCAACCGCACTAGTAGTGATAGCATAATCTTGGCCTTTTTTACTTTCCCTTTTCTAAGGTATGTTCCATTGGCGCTTAGGGAATTCATTCACATAATGATCCCTTTCTCTAAAATTGTTTCATTTAACATTGAAATCCTCTTTCTTCCCCTTGCAATCATGAGGTTGGTTGCCTTTTTTACCACATTTGAAATAGACTACCATTCCCATCAGGAAAGTACCACGGTGTTTGTAACAGCCCAGGTAAATAAAGAATATGACATCTTTATATTTATCCATATTTGTGAATAATATATTAATATGACTTTAAAGGGGATGCTATTCTCGATGGCGTACCCAACACGCAATAACGAGTTTCTTGGGAATCTTACGTTGCACTCTAATAATAAAATAATATTATTTTAAATGGTAGTTAACATGTAGCCGTTGTAATGGCGGGAATGGATAGAAATAACTAAAATATGATTATATATGTTCTTAAATATTTTTACATTTATACAATAAGAGATAAAGGCTTAAAATACGGAAAGAATTCAATTTTAGGCGTATATGCCCTAGTTTTCACTAAAGGTTCACTTATCACCTTTTGATGTAGAACCGTCATTAAATATAGTTTTGTTCACTCTTAAACATTATTTTGGACCAAATAAAACTTTTATTAAGAATCGGGACATCAAAATTTACTTTGTGTAAATTTTTTGTATCTTTCCGATAAAGTTCATTTTTTTAATGAATAGTGTAAAATCTTGTATTTTAATTCAAAACCACTTTTTAATCTAATTTATTTATATGATTAGATTATATTTTGATTTGGTTTTAAAGTGAAATTAGAAAATATTTTTACCATTAAATCCAATAGTGGTCGTTGGAATCAATTTCACTTTGAAATCAGACTTAAACTAGTGTCAATCTTTTGATACTAATTGTTTCATAAAACACGCTATTTGTCATGACAGCGGGAATTAATTATTAAATTAATTAATGTGACTTATATTTTTTGAATTTTGTAAAACGGAATTCATTTTTTGAATTCAGAATATCAAATATAGCTTAGGGTGAATTTTTGGGATTTTTCTGAAAAACTTCAATTTTTGATGAATAGTGAAACCACTAAGTGGTACTTATAAAAACTGATTTTCCGTTTAAATGAAATTTTTCCATCATTGTGTTTTTATTTTCAAAAATCCGACATACATGGTTGTCATTAAGAAGTAAAATTTGGTTCAATGAGATTAAAATAATTTTTTGGTGAATAGTAACTTATTAAGTTTTTAATCGCGATTAGTGGTAATTAGTGTAGTTTAAGGTAAAAATAATACTTTAATAAAATGAGATGAGCTTGAAACACGTCTTACCCTCATTGGTTGTATCATGGCCGACCAGGACAAGCCATGGGTCAACTTGGGGACCCCATGGATCCACTTTGGTTGGGAAATGACAAAAATAGCATTTTATTTAATGTAAAAGTAAAATTGACACAAACATGATATATTTTACTAAAACAATTTTTAAGTGGGGTTATACAAGTAATATTTTTTATTATAAATATTAATTGGAAAGATAAAAATAGTTCCTACATCATAGTATTTTTTTTATTATTTTTAGACATTAAATAAATTAAATTATTTATGACATAATAATGATGCAGCGATGACATCATTATTTGACGATTTAAATAAAATGGAAAGATAATGTAAAATATATGAACTACACATGTCAAAAACTTATTGGATGAGTGGATCTCGAAGACTTATCACCTTATCCACGAATTATATCAATGTGGGAACTTTTGAAACCGAAACACATTTTCAAATAAAGTAATATTTCTTTACTTTCCAAAAGTGCCCCTTCTCTCCTCTTATAAAAGGCCCCCACCTCTACCACATTTAACACACTCCTCAAGCCTTTGGCTCGGCCAACCCCTGCACATTTACTCTCTCCACATCCCTCTCCTCATCCTAGAGGACTCCCTTTGGGCATAATCCTTTCAAAGGAAGCCTTTAGGATCAAATCAAAAGGAGTTACACTTTTAGAGGTAATTCATTCTCTCATGTTCATTTGTTTTATTTTGCTTCTCCAACCCCCTAAACTCTTTTTATTTACTTCTTTTGCAACAACACCAGTATCTTCAATATACTAGGATGTTGTTATAAGATTTATTCGAGCTACACTCTCACACAACTACATCAAATGGTTAAAGAACATACGGTTTTCGTGGATGGTGAAATTCTGCCTCCCGAAACGATGATTGTTCAATACTCATTTAGCACCTTCAAAGGTGGAAATTATGATGTCACTATTTTTATATATGATATATAATATGTTTATGTTTTATTTATTCTTCTGTATTTTTCATTTTTGTCTTACCTTTATGGCTTCCATTATGGGTATACGCGATATCTTCATTTAAGGAAGTGCGGACTACCGCCCCCTCAAAGTGATTTGATTCGTTAAATACCATATGTGTTATGTATAAAGGATGGAAATATGATATTATATATGATATTATACTGGAATTATAATATACCTTTATATAATTATTATTCCATTCTATAAAATATGAAATAGAAATGAAAGTAGCGTTCATGCGTACGTACGGCTTACCGTCTCCATGAACGGTGCATTTCATTTCTTACCTCTAAATGATTATATAATGTTATAAATGCATGAATGTAATGGATATATATGAAATATATGATATCTACATAATGAATACAATTCTGGATATAATATACATTTTGCCACACGAACAACATGTAATTGTAAGAAGTCCACTTTGACTTAAGAACCAAATATCGGCAAAACAAATATTATTAACTTAAATGATTACATAATGTTTATGAAATGGTAATAAGTGGTATAAAAGTAATAATGAACTTGAAAAAGGTTCTTAAGGAATTATAAATTAACTCAAGTTTATTATTCAGGATATTAAAGAACGATCGAGTCAAGTCGGACCCGAGGTAAGGGATCCTACTCCTCTCTTTCTTTTTAAGTACACACTTTTATGTCATTCCTTTTAAATCTCATCTTTCTTGTTATTGGGATTATCTTTTATATTACATTTACTTTAATTTTTATGTTCATGTGATGAGAGACCCTATTCTCTCTCATCAATCCATTTTGGAAGTTTTGAGTGGCGCTGTTAGGCTGCCGAACTATCGTAAGAGATCTAACCTCTCTCTTTCTTTTTAAGTACTCTCCTTTGTGTCACTTATTTTAAGCTCCTATTTGTTATGTTGGGGGATTTTCTTTTATATATTCCTCTTGCTGTAAATTCTATTTTAATATGATGGGATACTCTATTTGATCTCATCAATCCATTTTGGAAGTTTTAAGTGGCGCCGTTAGGCTGCTGAGTTTTCGTAAGGGATTTTTCATGTCACTTTTATTCCCGTGAGATTTATGCTACATTTGCCACAAATTCCATTGAGTGGTGTATGTACTGCCCATTATTCTACTCTTTGTGTAATATACCTTCGTTTATGTGTATTTACATCAATGATCTATTGTCCTTCTTTCATGCGGTGTATGTTTGGAAAGATACCCAAGTCGGTAAGGGAACCTTTCACCCTCCTCTTTTTTTTAAGACTTCTTTTGTTGGGTATTTTAATTTACATATTGTTATGTTGGGATATGTTATCATATATCCTTATTGATTTAAATTTTATGTCCAAGTGATGAGATACACTTTTTATCTCTCATCAACTCATTTTGATGTGATGCCGTTAGGCTGTCAAGGGAACTTTTTAACCCAATTTCGATTTCTTTGGGTTCAACTTGTAGTCATTGAATATGTCATCCATTGAATATGTGTGAATGACCTTTTATTGTTTTACACATAATATCCACTTATATTGGGTGTATTTATATTTGTCACACATATTTTTGAGATTGATTTGTCCTTAATTTAAGGATACCTTCATTATAGGGGATTTCATCACATTTGACATTTCTATTGAGGGTTCATTGTTGTTATGCACCAATTAACTCTTATATGGTGTATATACTGTCCTTTGGAGTATTATATCATGAATCCATTTATTCTCATGATATTATAATGTTCTGACTAAATGTTATTCCTCAATTGTTGTATTCAAGTGTCTCTAATTTTGGTAAAACCACTTTAACCAAAATATCATTTTAAATGTTTTAATTATTTGTTCTTATTAATATCCATGTTTTCAAAATGGTTTTAAGGATTTATTTATATGGATATTAATGGTTTAAAGTTTTAAGATTCAAGGCGGTATGGGACACTTTGATTCAAAAATCTCTTTATTAAATGTTTTAAATGGTTTTGGAAATGGTTTATTTTTGAATGGATTCATTATTTCAATATACTAAAATGTTATATTGTGATTGAAATGTGGAAATTCTATGTTCCCTTTATGCATGTTTTATGTGATACGATTATGTTATGGTCCTTGGGCATTGTTATGAAGAACGGGTGGTTCTGTGATAAACTAAGGGCGGGTGAGCCCGTTATAGCTATCCAATGCATTGGGTAACGCGAAGGAGTGAAAAGTTAAGGTTTCTCCGAAGAGATTTAGGGAATATACTGTGATGGGTATTCCAAACGTAACCAAGAGGGTTACTCCCTACGTAAGAATGTTATGAATTCCTCATGTTACTTTTTATGTCTTATGTTTTCTATTATTTATTCATGATTTGATATGCCTATGTTTTATGGGTAAAGTATGATTTCATTCTTATGTATATATGAACTCATGTTTCCTTTCCATATTTTTATAACCCTTACTAAGCTTTTTATGATCATCCCAAGTTTTTGAAATGCTTTTCACAGGTCAAGGGAAAGGTACATGATGTGATGATAGTGTCAAGGATGTGTCAAGAAATAATCAGTGTTTTATTTTAAATAGGTTTCCATTGATGGGAAGAATGAATATTGTGTTTTATGTAACCACCTTGTTTAAATGTGGAATGTAATGCAAGTTTCATGATCTAATTCTCTAAAACTCTAAACCTGAAAAGATCCTCAATTTGAATTATTAATTTAATTCAATTTTAAGTAAGGTTTAAGGCTGGGCCTTATAGTTGGTATCAAAGGTCAGTTTAGATAACTTTAGAGGTGAGGGTATTCTTTAAGCATAACTGACAATTACCATAATGGTTAGGATTTCAGAAAGAGTCTTAGATTTAGATAAAGTGAATGAGAAAGTATATCTTATTGTCTATCTTACTCATTAGTACATGATGGTTTTGTTGATATACTCACACTGACCTTTTTGGTTTTAGTAAATGGCTGGATCTAGCAGGCACCAAATTAACAGTTGATGTGAAGGAAATTGTGACAGTTTTTTGAGCAAGCAAATGAATGATATGGGAGCTACAATGAGAACTCTTTTGATTATCCTCAACCAACTATATGGAGTCATGATTGACCACCTAAATCTTAGAGATTTCTCTAAGGCATCATATATGCAAGAAACAAATCCCTACGGAAGTACAGGTAATAATCATAAAGGTAAGTGTGTTCAAAAACCTATGTGTCAAATATTTGGAAAGAAACACCTAGGAAAATGTTTCAAATGGACAGAAATATGCTATAGATGTGGAAATGAAGGTCATTAAGCAAGAACCTGCCATGGAAAAAGGAAGCATCCAGTTGACTCGAGGAAAGGGAAAGAAGTTCTTTCTGAGGGATCAATTGAATGTTTTAAATGTGGTGTGCATGGTCATTATGCAAACACATGTCCTATGAAGAAGTTTCATGAATGGGGTCACCAAGAGCGTACCAATATTCGTTTACCAATACCTAATTCCATTCCGATTGAGGATGAAGAAACTGACAATGACCAATCAAAGATATGTACTATTTCATGACTATTGTTTTCTTATTTTGGAATCATAGGATATGATTCATGATTTTGTTTGTAGGAAAGAGGTATTTCAGAATAAGTTTAAAAGGAATGGTTAATGGATCATGAAGAATATTGAATAAGTAAGATCTCAACATATAAGGGCTTCAAGAGTTATGGTGAAATTCTTAAGAGTATTAAGTCTCTTTTGATGATGGGGTTACATTAGAGGACTTTTTATATTATGTGTAACCCTGATGTTTAATATATGAAATTTTATTCAAGGAATAGTTATCTCTTCTTTTGTGGACATAGTTATAAAGAACCATTTGGGTTTATATGATCCTTACTTTTGAGGTAATTATGGGTTACCATATGTTATGATTGAAGTGAAAGGCATGAGATAAAATTGAGGCTAAATTATGTTATGGTTATTTTTGATGATTCTATCCCTTTTTGGGTAATGATTTGAGAATTATATAGTTTTGGAAAAAGGACAACACGCAGACCGTGTGACAACCCGTCGCGTCGGACAATGCTGCGGGAATCGAACCCACAACCAAAGTGCGACTGGTATTTATCGCCTACCACTGGACTATGTGAAGTCCCTGGTTAGTTTGACTGATTCTTTTTAGTTATATGATTTTATGAATTAAGAGTAAGTTGATTTTGGAGGATATGTGATTAGGATAATTACTTTTCAATGTGAGACTTTAGGAGCAACTGATGTTGTTTGGAGATAAATGTTACGATTTAACTTGGAAGACTATGTGACTAAATCCTTCAAATATTTGGGTTTCAATCTTATATTGGTTTACTTTGAATAATTTTATGGACAAATTGTTTATCGGATGATCCTCGTTGAACTTTGGGTTTTGTTGGAAAAATTTTGGAGATTAAGAATAGATTTTCTTTTTATAAGGGGTTATCCTTTTCTGGATTAGCTGAACTTGTACTAACCTTTTTGGTTTTGGTTATGGTTAAGGTCTAAAGATATGGGAAGTATATAGTTCTCTTTTTTGGATTAGGTGATTCTCTAGAAGTTGATTATAGTACTCTTAATTTGATCAAGTCTTCCTAAATACTCGCCTTTTGGAGAAAATACGAGTTTGTGTAAGGAATCTAATAAAAGTTGAGAGTCAACATGATAAGTGATTATTTTTCCTTATGAATAAATTCCTAAATAAAAATTAACTTAAAACAAAAATGTTGTCTATTAAATTTTCCTACTGGGGAATCGAATACCGTTTAACCCATCACAAGTTTGTGATTCTCTCATGGTTAACTTTCTCCTAAACATGTTTTCTATCACTCTCCATCAGAACATGACCCTATGTTTTCTCCTCCATGTCCATGTTTTCATACTTGGAATCCTAGTATGGGTTAACTCGGGTGACCTTTGTACTTATCTTTCTTTATTTTAAAGTGATTGTTTTACCGATCCTTGTTCCGATGTGGGACTTTCAAGGATGTTTCCAAGCCCAATTTTAAAATTGCGAGGACGCAATTCCCAAAAGGGGGGAAGGATGTAACACCCCAGGTAAATAAAGAATATTAAATCATTATATTTATCCATATTTGTGAATAAAATATTAATATGACTTTAAAGGTGACGCTATGCTCGATGGCGTACCCAACACGCAATAACGAGTTTCTTGGGAATCTTACGTTGCACTCTAATAATAAAATAATATTATTTTAAATGGTAGTTAACATGTAGCCGTTATAATGGCGGTAATGGATAGAAATAACTAAAATATGATTATATATGTTCTTAAATATTTTTACATTTATACAATAAGAGATAAAGGCTTAAAATACGGAAAGAATTCAATTTTAGGCGTATATGCACTAGTTTTCACTAAAGGTTCTCTTATCACCATTTGATGGAGAACCGTCATTAAATATAGTTTTGTTCACTCTTAAACATTCTTTTGGACCAAATAAAACTCTTATTAAGAATCGGGACATCAAAATTTACTTTGTGTAAATTTTTTGTATCTTTCCGATAAAGTTCATTTTTTTAATGAATAGTGTAAAATGTTGTATTTTAATTCAAAACCACTTTTTAATCTAATTTATTTATATGATTATATTATATTTTTAATTGGTTTTAAAGTGAAATTAGAAAATATTTTTACCATTAAATCCAATAGTGGTCGTTGGAATCAATTTCACTTTGAAATCAGACTTAAACTAGTGTCAATCTTTTGATACATATTGTTTCATAAAACACGCTATTTGTCATGACAGCGGGAATTAATTATTAAATTAATTAATATGACTTATATGTTTTGAATTTTGTAAAACAGACTTCATTTTTTGAATTCAGAATATCAAATATAGCTTAGGGTGAATTTTTGGGATTTTTCTGAAAAACTTCAATTTTTGATGAATAGTGAAACCACTAAGTGGTACTTATAAAAACTGATTTTCCGTTTAAATGAAATTTTTCCATCATTGTGTTTTGATTTTCAAAAATCCAACATAAATGGTTGTCATTAAGAAGTAAAATGTGGTTCAATGAGATTAAAATAATTTTTTGGCGAATAGTAACTTATTAAGTTTTTAATCGCGATTAATGGTAATTAGTGTAGTTTAAGGTAAAAATAATGCTTTAATAAAATTAAATGAGCTTGACACATGTCTTACCCTCATTGGTTGTATCATGGCCGACCAAGACAAGCCATTGGTCAACTTGGGGACCCCATGGATCCACTTTGGTTGGGAAATGACATAAATAACATTTTATTTAATGTAAAAGTAAAATTGACACAAACATGATATGTTTTACTAAAACAATTTTTAAGTGGGGTTATACAAGTCATCGTTTTTATTATAAATATTCATTGGACAGATAAAAAGATTTCCTACATCATAGTATTTTTTTTATAATTTTTAGACATTAAATAAATTAAATTATTTATGACATAATAATGATGCAGCGATGACATCATTATTTGACGATTTAAATAAAATGGAAAGATAATGTAAAATATATGAACTAAACATGTCCAAAACTTATTGGATGAGTTGACTTCGAATCCTTATCACCTTATTCACGAATTATATCAATGTGGGACCTTTTGAAACCGAACCACATTTTCAAATAAAGTAATATTTCTTTACTTTCCAAAAGTGCCCCTCCTCTCCTCTTATAAAAGGCCCCCACCTCTACCTCATTTAACACACTCCTCAAGCCTTTGTCTCGGCCAACCCCTGCCCATTTACTCTCTCCACATCCCTCTCCTAATCCTAGAGGATTCCCTTTGGGCATAATCCTTTCAACGGAAGCCTTTAGGCTCAAATCAATAGGAGTTACACTTTTAAATGTAATTCATTCTCTCATGTTCATTTGTTTTATTTTGCTTCTCCAACCCCCTAAAATCTTTTTATTTACTTCTTTTGTAACAACACCAGTATATTAAATATACTAGGATGTTGTAATAAGATTTATTCGAGCTACACTCTCACACAACTACATCAAATGGTTAAAGAACATACGGTTTCCGTGGATGGTGAAATTCTGCCTCCCGAAACGTTGATTGTTCAATACTCATTTAACACCTTAAAAGGTGGACATTATGATGTCACTATATTTATATATGATATATAATATGTTTATGTTTTATTTATGCTTCTGTATTTTTCATTTTTGTCTTACCTTTATGGCTTCCATTATGGGTATACGCGATATCTTCATTTAAGGAAGTGCGGACTACCGCCCCCTCAAAGTGATTTGATTCGTTAAATACCATATGTGGGATGTATAAAGGATGGAAATATGATATAATATATTATATTATACTGGAATTATAATATACCTTTATATCATTATTATTCCATTCTATAAAATACGAAATAGAAATGAAAGTAGCGTTCATGCGTACGTACGGCTTACCGTCTCCATGAACGGTGCATTTCATTTCTTACCTGTAAATGATTATGTAATGTTATAAATGCATTAATGTACTAGATATATATGACATATATGATATCTACATAATGAATACAATTCTGGATATAATAAACATTTGGCCACATGAACAACATGTAATTGTAAGAAGTCCACTTTCGACTTAAGAACCAAATATCGGCAAAACAAATATTATTAACTTAAATGATTAAATAATGTTTAGGACATAGTAATATGTGGTATAAAAGTAATAATGAACTTGAAAAAGGTTCTTAAGGAATTAGAAATTAACTCAAGTTTATTATTCAGGAGATTGAAGAATGATCGAGTCAAGTCGGACCCGAGGTAAGGGATCCTACTCCTCTCTCTCTTTTTAAGTACAAACTTTTATGTCATTCCTTTTAAAGCTCATCTTTCTTGTTATTGGGATGATCTTCTATATTACATTTACTGTAATTTTTATGTTCATGTGATGAGAGACCCTCTTCTCTCTCATCAATCCATTTTGGAAGTTTTGAGTGGCGCCGTTAGGCTGCCGAACATTCGTAAGAGATCTAACCTCTCTCTTTCTTTTTAAGTACTCTCCTTTGTGTCACTTCTTTTAAACTCATATTTGTTATGTTGGGGGATTTTCTTTTATATATTCCTTTTTCTATAAATTCTATTGTAATATGATGGGATACTCTATTTGATCTCATCAATCCATTTTGGATGTTTTAAGTGGCGCCGTTAGGCTGTTGAGTTTTCGTAAGGGATTTTTCATCTCACTTTTATTCCCGTGATATTTATGCTACATTTGCCACAAATTCCATTTAGTGGTGTATGTACTGCCCATTATTCTACTCTTTGTGTAATATACCTTCGTTTATTCGTATTTACATCAATTATCTATTGTCCTTCTTTCATGGGGTGTATGTTTGGAAAGATACCCATGTCGGTAAGGGAACCTTTCACCCTCCTCTTTTTTTTAAAAGACTTCTTTTTTTGTGTCTTTTAATTTGCATATTGTTATGTTGGGATATGTTATCATATATCCTTATTGATGTAAATTTTATTTCCAAGTGATGAGATACACTTTTTATCTCTCATCAACTCATTTTGATGTGATGCCGTTAGGCTGTCAAGGGAACTTTTTAACCCAATTTCGATTTCTTTGGGTTCAACTTGTAGTCATTGAATATGTCATCCATTGAATATCTGTGAATTAACTTTTATTTTTTTACACTTAATATCCACTTATATTGGGTGTATTTATATTTGTCACACATATTTTTGAGATTGATTTGTCCTTAATTTAATGATACCTTCTTTATAAGGGATTTCATCACATTTGACATTTCTATTGAGGGTTCATTGTTGTTATGCACCAATTCACTATTATATGGTGTATATACTGTCCTTTGGAGTATTATATCATGAATCCATTTATTCTCATGATATTATAATGTTCTGACTAAATGTTATTCCTCAATTGTTGTATTCAAGTGTCTCTAATTTTGGTAAAACCACTTTAACTAAAATATCGTTTTAAATGTTTTAATTATTTGTTCTTATTAATATCCATGTTTTCAAAATGGTTTTAAGGATTTATTTATATGGATATTAATGGTTTAATGTTTTAATCTTCATGGTGGTATGGGACACTTTGATTCAAAAATATCTTTATTAAATGTTTTAAATTGTTTTGGAAATGGTTTCTTTTTGAATGGATTCATTATTTCAATATACTAAAATGTTATATTGTGATTGAAATGTGGAAATGCTATGTTTCCTTTATGCATGTTTTATGTGATACGATTATGTTATGGTCCTTGGGCATTGTTATGAAGAACGGGTGGTTCCGTTATAAACTAAGGGCGGGTGAGCTCGTTATAGCTCTCCAATGCATTGGGTAACGCAAAGGAGTGAAACGTTAATGTTTCTCCGAAGAGATTTAGGGAATATACTGTGATGGGTATTCCAAACGTAACCAAGAGGGTTACTCCCTACGTAAGAATGTTATGAATTCCTCAAGTTACCTTTATGTCTTATGTTTTCTATGATTTATTCATGATTTGATATGCCTATGTTTTATGGGTAAAGTATGATTTCATTCTTATGTATATATGAACTCATGTTTCCTTTCCATATTTTTATAACCCTTACTGAGCTTTTTATGCTCATCCCAAGTTTTTGAAATGCTTTTCACAGGTCAAGGGAAAGGTACATGATGTGATGATAGTGTCAAGGATGTGTCAAGAAAGAATCCGTGTTTTATTTTAAATAGGTTTCCATTGATGGGAAGAATGAATATTGTCTTTTATGTAACCACCTTGTTTAAATGTGGAATGTAATGCAAGTTTCATGATCTAATTCTCTAAAACTCTAAACCTGAAAAGATCCTCAATGTGAATTATTCATTTAATTCAATTTTAAGTAAGGTTTAAGGCTGGGGCCTTATAGAGTTTCTCCCACATTTACTACAGGATAGATATTCAACTTTTCCATTCTTCCCCTTAATTTCATTTCCAGAGTGTTTTTCAGATCTCTTATTCTCTTGATTTTATTTAAAGTTGCAAGACTTAGAGAATTATTTTTTCTGTCTTGATAGAACATGAGACAATATCTTCATATGATGAGAAGAATTATGAGACCAATGATTGAAGGAGAAATGGTTTTAACCCATCAATTAAATGATCAATATAACTTCTTGGTTTACGTATATAATCTACAGCATGGCTCTCTATCCTTATAGAGTTATCCTCTTACTTTGCGACAATATCTTCATCATTTTTCCTTAGACTCAGAAATTGCCATTCTATATCTTCTTGATGGTCATGAGGAAAGTATTTTTCTAGTAAGATCTCATTAAACTCCCTCAATTACATATTTGATACATCATCATCTTCCTTTGTGTTTTGAATCAATGACCACCATTGATCAGTATCTCTAGTGAGGTGCTAAACTGCCATTAAAACTTTTTCCCTTTCACCACTCTCCATGGCATGGAATATTTTCACTATGGAATTTATCCATTGCTCAGCTACTAATTGATTTTTACTCCCATTGAATTTTGGTGGTTATTTTCTCATGAAGAGATCTAATATTAATCCTCCACGCTGTGGATCATGGTGTTTCATAAGGGTATGGTTATTATTCATAACCTGATTGAGCTGTCCTAGTATGGTGATAATTTGATCAACACCAGTTGTATCACCAACTCCACTATAATTATATTGAGTAGGATAGAAATCCCTATATGAAGTGGGTGAATTGATACGGTTTCCATTCCTTCCACTAGGCACAATTTCTAAACAATGGCACAAACTAGATTAGTTAATAAATCAAAATACATAATTTCAAACTAGTAAAACACTTAACATAAATTTAACAATTTATTGATATAATCCATAATCATAAAAAATGTTTTCCTTGAAGAAATATATACTCATAAACCCATCATAATTGTTTTTAAATAAAATGATAATTATTCTAAGAATATCCCCTAGGAGTGTCGTACCCAAGAGTGCAGCAATGCCCATTGTCGTGCACATGTTCCCGTTCGAGTCTTGCTCAAAGCGATGTTTTTGTGTTTTACCGCTATGCACATCTGAGCCAGAACAGCCTCTACCTGCTTGTATCCAGACAGAGATGTATTTCATGGAAAACTCACATAATCTCTACAATAACAAAATTATAGAATGTTCTTCTATATTAATCCTCAAAGTCTATGATTGGGCTATGTGATCTAATCATAGTTTATCTAAATCTAGTTTCCATGGTTTATAAAAACCATCCTCTGATACCAACTGTAATGCCCCGACCCCAGATGCCTAGAGTTGGTGTATTATTACGTATCACTGGCATGATGAAAAAAGATCATGTCTAGAATGTCTGATTAGTTAATTAGCACTGGATGTACTAGATACATTCATATGTTTTACAGTACATCATTAAATGGAAAACTACAACAACATTTTTTTCCATATACAACACTGAGATCCAATAGAATATGCCTAAAGGTCTGTCATAATATACTTCTTTGCATCCAAAGAAAAATAAAATCCTGAAAGGGGTGAACTAAGATGCTCAGTAAGGACAACAATATAGCAGAATCTTTCATAAATAAGCATAAATATTTAAGGAAATTTATAAGACTAAAATAAAAGGCTTTTTAAACTAGAAATTCAGAATAATATGGAAAATATAAAATAAAATAATTCCATTTAATTATTCCCATGGATATTATACATGTCGAATAGTCACATGAAATATCAATAGCCACATTCATAATGATGTAATGCATAATTCCAGACATTCATAACCACAATGTAAAGGCCTTGGGCCAAGACTACAAATAAGATTTTGTCAAGGCCTTGTGTCATGACAGTGTTTTGTCTCATGATATCTATCGGTGAATAGAGGAGCTACAGTGGGCTCCACCTCCACTTACTACATCCATTGAATTCTTCATAGGGAAAGGTTTAAACATAACATAAAAATTCATTTTAAAAATAGCATACGAAATGTCAATACTTTATCCATAAACTGTGAATGGTATAAAAATCACACATTCACAGTCAAACATATCACAAAACCTTCAATACAATATGGACGTTTTGTATCATAACAATTCAACTTCAAATAAGCTTAAAATATCTCAAAGGATGTTGACATAGATGAAATCAAAACATTTTTTTAGAGATATATCTATTTCTATTTTGAAATCATTTAAGAAAAAATTAATTTTGAATATATTCTAATAAGCTTATTAGGTAAGCTTAGACGATGTTATAATGGTGGAAAAATAGCTGCACCCTCCGTATATGTTTTAAAAAATATTCTTACCTTAAAATTGTCGAAAATGTCAAAAAGTACATTATTTGGAAAATGATGGAAAGATTCATTTCAAAACATATATGGTCAAATAAGGGTATAAATGACATTAACCCATTGTCTAGTAAATAGTAAAAATGATTTGAAATGCATTTTTATGAATCATGGATGTAGATGATAAATAGGACCCAGTAGATAATTACATATAAACATCCTCGGATAATGAAGAGATTGTAAAATTAACCATTTCCTTGTTATTTTCCTTGGTCGAGGGTAGGTTAACCTCCTATATAATGTTGAAATAATTTTTATTAAATTATTCAAGAATAATATACATTAATATGATATCATATATGATCTTTTAATATTTCTGTGTTAATATTATCATGGTATTATCGTCATTTCTAGTGTTAACTGATTCGTTTTCCTTTATATGCATGGTTATGTAAGTAATGTTTTCTATGAATAGGATGTATCTTATTAATATTAATAATGATATTAAGTATTTAAAATTTATTTTTAATCATCAAATGAAAATTATTCTTTAATGGATACAATGGGGAATTAATCTCATCACGTTCATGGAGACGGTAATCCGTTCGGACACACGAGCGACAATATCATTATTTTGATACTAAAATAATATATAATTGGATGGTATATCATATATACAGAATCATTATCATTTTATATTTATTATTTAGTTCAATTACACATCATTATTATAACCATCCAAATAATAATGTATTGAATAAAAATTACACCACGACGTAGTGACGGTAAGTCGTACGTACGCACGTATGGTGACATGTCATTCAATGAATGGATAGAATAGTGAATATGGATGTACCATATTTATAATAACATCACAGTATATAGAAGGTACTGGAGTAATTTTTTTAGAATGGAGACAACAAATAATGAGGAAGTGGAAGAAGAAAGGAACTTGAAAGACGTGATGAAATATTTACCTCTTCTTCGGGTTCTACCATGGGATTTGATCAAAATGGATCTTTAGGATGGTTTTATGACTAATGCAAGTAATATATGATTATGGGAGGAACGTTGATAGGGTATTTGGGGGGACTATGTTCAATCCAAATGGCTTTGAAGGTGTGAATTAGAGAGAAGGGGGAGTGCCCTTTGATAAGAGCGGTGAGGGGCAACTTATGAAAGGATAGAAATATTATTTTATAATAAAATAATTTTGGGTTTCTAATATATCAAAAACGAATTATTTAAATTCTAAGGTGGGGATGGGTCTAAAACCACTCAACCAATAGGTTTTAGATAGGTTTGTGTCACTGTATTAACTTTATCTTTTTGATTTAACTCTTTGTTAAATAGTTTGACATTTACCATGTCTCTTTGTATTTTTATATTATATGGTTAATAAACATATAATATACTTCCAATCGGAACCCAAGTGGTTAATTAATGATACACATATCATTATATAAGTCTTTTGTCTAATCATTATATTTTTAGGAATATAATATCAATTAATAATATAATATTTCTTTTAAAAACTTTTTTTTGTCAATTTAGACACTATTTGTTATTTTGTTTTTGCTAAATTCATAACAGCATTATTACTTCAAAAAACTTCTTCTAAACAACCATAATATGTCATATTAAAATATAAAATTATTGGAATTCATATGAATCCTAAAATTACATTTATTTGGATATTTATAATATCAATTATTTTAATCGTTCATCAATACGGTAATTATCGCATCATCATTGTGTCATAAATAAATTTAATTATTTAATGTCTAAAAAAATATAAACAAAATACCATTATGTAATAAATTATTTTATCTTTGTAATTAATATTTATAGTTGAATTTATCTTATGTTTAACCCTATATTAAAAATGGTTTTGTTATTAAAAGTTGAATTTAACACTTTTAACTCTTCTTTGAATTAAATAATTATAAATGTTATTATCTAATCCAAGTGGACCTAAAGGATCCTATTTTATTCTTAATGTTATTTTTGGTAAAATCACACTTATCTAGTAGAATTATGACATGTGTTACAGTAATAATAATAACATTTTTACCCTTAATTTCCGTATTTACTTTTAACCGTGGTAAATAAATGTAAGAGGTTAATATTACCCAAAAATTATTTTCTTCTTATTGAACCAAATTTTACTTACTAATATCAACCATTTATATAGTATTTCTAAAATTTTACTCACATAAGTGGAAAATTATTTTTTATGTAAATTTTCAAATGCTCCTAGGAGGTTGAAAAAAGACGGTAAAAAGTTCAATAAAATTTTTATATATCTAAAATTATTATAAACTGACTATAATGAATTACATAGATCTTATATAGGTAATATGTATCTATTTTGACCTAAAATAAATTTAAATAAAATAAATAATTTTTGTTAATAACATGTTAGTTTTAAACAATAACTCAGTGTTTTTCACTACTCATCAAAAATTAATGTTTTCATAAAAATACCAAAAAATAACCCTAAGCTGATTTCGGTATTCCGAATCCAAAAATGAAGACCATTTTGAATGATAAAATTTATAAAATTCCAAAAAGGGCGTATTAATATTCATAAAGGCTAGTTTTCTTGGTTTTGGTGTGTTAGAACTTGAAGTTGCGCACAACACATGGTATTTTATTATTCAAAGAGAAGCGCACCATGAAATCATGGGGTGTTACATTACAAACATAAACATGAATTATTAAATAAAATAATTACTTTCTACAACATATAATATCAATAGTTATCATGTATTTGACGCTTTGGAACATTACATAATGAGTTAATACATGAAACACAAAATATTTTTTGAAAAATTCCATTACATAACCACTACATTCCATCGTACTTAGCTTTTCATGGGATAACCTGAGGACATGCATAAGAAAATGGGGAGATATAAATCCCATTAAGGGAGTAAAAAAGGCATAACATGATGAATAAAATACATGTCAATAAATAGGAATATCAATGGAGAATAAAAGAATGGTGAACATAAAGGCATATATAGCATGATTATCATAACATGGAAATGTGTCAACAAAACATAACATGTTTTTAGAATGATACAATTATCGATGAACAAGGAGTATTACTATACCCACATTTACATTGAATCGGAATGAATAAAACCTAATTGCACATGATGTATCATGGTACTAATATTTACCCATTGCATTTTAGGGCTATTATTTCACACCCTTCTAAAACATTTTATTTCATGCATAAGCATGCCACAAGATCATACAACATAGATTCATTAAACATTATAATTTATTCCACAGTAAAGGAATGTGGAATTCATAAATTAATCATTTCCATCAATAAGTAAATATGAATAAATTTTAATACCCTTGAGAGTAAATGGTCATGGTATTCACTATAAAATGATTCTGGCATGGAAAATGGTTGTGCAATTCCGACAGCATAACGGCGTGACGTAAGACTCCAAAAAAAGGTTGAGGGGGAAACTATGTTATCATCATATTTAAATAGAATGGAAAGTAAGGGGGTTAAATCGATACATTTCATAACATAGGTTATGTAATTTGGATTCATTATACAAATGAATTTCATGAATGTAAATGAGGAGAGAGGAATTCCTTACAGAGTTTTGGCATGGTAACAAGTTTACATAGGAGTAATTAATGAGAGATAAAAGGTTTATCCCATAATTCTAACATAAATAGAGCGGTATGTGGTAGGTGAAAAATCATACCCAAAAATTTATAATTGAAAATAAAATGGAATAACTATATTAAGAAACTTGGATAATATGAGAAAGGAAAGAATCCTTTACTTGGAAGTGTGATCCCAAAGGCTTGAGAGTGTCTTGATAGAGGCTTCTTGGAAGCTTGTGGCTCCTTTAGAGGATTATATAGAGATGAGGGAAGAGTTTGGATGAACTCCAAATTATTTTAGTGAAGAGGATGTGGGATTGTGGGTGGGTTTTTATAGGAAAGGAGAGTGAATTCTATATAATTTATATTTTGGTCTCCACACATTAAACTAAAAAAACCAGAAACCATAACATGTTTTTAGCAGATGGTTTTTTCAAAAGGGGAGTGTAAAATTATTTTATAAGGTGAGTGGCCTAGATTTTTATAATTTTAGGCTTTATTTTGTGTAGGTGATTCACACTCCCATGGAAATCATTTTAAAATGTCATAATGTTTTATAAGTATTAGAGGGTACACTAAGGGTATGTAAAATTAATCAAATAAACCTAAAATTTGATTATATTAATGGAAACACTTATACTGGCCAAAAATAATATTTCATTATTACATCACTATTGGGGCATTATGATTTCCTAAAAGCATTATATATTTAGAAGATATTTAATTTTTACCCGAAAATTCCATTATCTCAGAAAATTTCGAAAAATTCACAACTGGATAATTTCAACATCCTGATTCCAAAAATAACATTCATTTTATCTAAATAATTTTATAAATATGTAAATTTTTATTTTAAAAAAACTTACATTTATCGAAAATTCATGGGTTTTATTAAAAACAGCTTTCCAAACAAAATAAAAAACGCTATTCAATTCATAATAATTATACGATAATTTATATTTTATAAAAAGTAATTTAGTAATAATATTTTTTTTAAATATTATTTATTTTTAAAAAATACATTAATACATCAAAATCTATTTCTTAATTGAATATTTAATAAAAATGTTATTTTTTCATTAAAATAATTTACAAAGTTACAATAATAAAATAATTTATATTATCTATAAAAATTAATGTACATAATAATAGTTCTAGTGTCTTATAACATAACCCCTTATAACACTCGCATAAGACCAATGGGTAAGGTGTGTGATGGTGATAGGCTCTTGGGGTGGCTCAGATGACATCACTCAGATGGTAATCTTTATCAAATTTTAATTCTCTGGTATGTTGTTCTGCTTGAGCTTAACATGTTGAATCTCAGCTTGGGATTGGTCAATAACAAAACCCAATGATGCGACCTCCTTTCTGATCTCCAACAAATGGGCATCATATGGAGAAATAATACTGGATGAGTTCATCGCTTAATTTTTATGGGTAAATTGGATATATTAAAGCCCTATATTTATACTAATCATATGATCACTGTTGAAAGGATATATTAGAAATGGTCACAATTAATAATGGTATTATAAAATACCAAAACATAAAACCAAGGAAGTGAATATGTTACATAACCATATTACATGATAAGAAAAATAATTATATTAAGAGGAAGTTTTATTAATAAAGTTTAGGTCGTTACAATCTTACCCCCTTAATAAATTTATCCCTCAAAATTTTGTTTTACATTCAATGATGCAAATAGGTGTTCGTACTTTTCCTTCATTGCGACCTCTAGTTCCCATGTTTCCTCTTCGTACATATGGTTTCACCATAATACCTTGACCAGATGGGTAGTCTAGTTTTTTTGAACTTTATCTATAAGATTAAAGATCTTCACAAGATTCTCCTTGTAAGAAATATCATCATATAACTATACTACCTTTGAAGTGAGTACAAGTGAACAGTCCGGTATGTACATCATTAGGAAGGATACATGACTGAAATCATGTACTTTTCCAAAGGTAGGTGGAAGTGCTAGTAGATAGGCCACAACCCCAACACAATCAAGAATCTCAAAGTGGTTGATGTACCTAGTACATACCTTCCCTTTCTTTCCAAAACTCAGGATCTTCTTCCAAGGAGATATGTGCAGAAATTCCTTGTCAACAACATTGAACTCAAGGTCTCGTTAACGGTTATCTGCATAACACTTTTGTTGATTTTGGTATTCCTTGATATGCTGCGGAATGGTTTTCACCTTATCCACCATTTGATCAAACATTTCATGTCCTAATAGTTTACTCTCCCCGACTTCATCCCAATACGTCAGTGTTATAAACCTTTTCTCATAAAGGGCTTCATATGGAGCCATTCAAATGCTCGTGTGGAAACTATATTATTAGGAGAATTCAACAAATGGAATATGTTGGTCCCATCCTCCTTTGAATCCTATAAAACATTATCATAACATATCTTCAATTGTTTGGATAGTTCGTTCATATTTTCCATCAGTTTGAGGATTATAGGCCATATTATAGTTCAGTTTAGTGCTTAGATCACGTTGGAGATTTTTCTAGAACTTTGAGGTGAATCATAGATCATGATCAGATACAATAGATAGTGGTACTCCATACAGCCTTACAACATTTTTGATTTAAATCCATGCATGTTGATCTAATGAGAAGTCTAATCGAATCATGAAAAAGTTAAATGTCTTCATAAGATGGTCCATAATGACCCATATATATTTGTTTCCTCTATATGTCCTTGAATTTCCATTGACAATGTCCATGGTAATGTTTCCCCACTTCCATGTTGGTATGGGTAGTGGATAAATCATCACCTTAGACATTTTCATCTAAGAATTCACTTGCCGACATACCAGGATCATTGATGTATATTCTGAAACCTCCCTTTTCATATTATCCCACCAAATATTTTCAAGGAGATCCAGATACTTTTTTTGCTCCCTGGGTGAATAGAAAATGATGATCTTTGGGCGTCATTCAAAAGATATATCTTTATTTTTGGATTTAAAGATACTTATAATCATGACCCAATTCTCACAATTCCATCCATGTCAACCTAAAATATGAGGATTTACCATTTCTAATAGCTTCAACCCTTTTCATAATTTCCACATACTTTCTTTGAGCATCCTTTAATTTCTCTATGATGGGTGGCTTAGCAATTATTTGAGAAAGGATTGATGATGTTCCTATTAAATTATTCCCATTTCCATACTCTTTAAATCTGTGAATATTTGATCCTTTTCAATTTTCATCATTGGTAAATATGCATGATCCTTCCAACATACATCATATACCACCTTGTTTGCCTTACCAAGATGGTAGTGGATTGAGAAGTCGTGGTCTTTGAAAAGCTCTAACAACATTCTTTGGCATAGGTTCCACTCTTTCTATGTGAATATATACTTTAGGCTTTTTTGGTCCATATATATTTCATACTTCTCCCGAAAGCGGTAATGTCGCAAAATTTTTAATGTGAATATCACTACAGCAAACTCAAGATCCTGTGTTGGATAGATTTCTTCATGAACATTCAATTTCCCTGATTCATAGGCAATGACATTTTCATTTTACATCATCACAAAACCCATTCCCTTCATTGAATAATCAATAAATACTAGAAAAAACTCTCCACTTGTGTGTAATGTGATCACGTGCATAATAATAAGCCTCTTTTTCAACTCCTTGAATCCCTCTTTGCATTGATCACTCTTTCAATACTTTACTCCCTTATGAGTTAGCTTGGTAAGATGGTTGGACAATCATGAGATATTTCTCAAAAATTAATGATAATATCTATCTAACTCAAGGAATCTATGAAAATATGTTACTGATGTTGTCCTCGTCCAACCCTCAATTACAGTTTTATTGGATAGAACCACATATATCCCATTTCTTATAATGATATGACAAAATAATGAGACTTCCTTCATACACAACTCACACTTTCTGTCACGACCCACCTACCCGGGTCATGATCCTTATCATCTGACCCCATGGGTCTCCTGTAATACCGTGGTTGTCTTCCCAGCACACCATAGGTTATTATTCACTAGGGTCTCTTATCATACCAATTACTATCCCCACATGCCAACACATGTTCTTTTAGTGTGTTTTGTCCTCACTCTCACACACACTATGAAACATCCCAGAAGGTCACCCATCCTGATTACTAATCTAGGCCAAGAATGATTAACTATGGAGTTCTAATCTGGTAGGCTCTTGAAAAAAAGGTGCACCTTGTTGACATGGGTAGTAACATTTATCCTTTTATGTTTCACTTTTTCCAGGGGTGTTACATTATCCACCCCTTTAAAGCACAATGCCCTCATTGTGGACACCAAGCCTCAAACCCAGGCAGTGCCTAAGTAGTTTTGGTTGGGTATTGGGTCTGATTCCATTTTTTCACGACCCACCTACCCAGGTCATGAACCTTATCATCTGACCCCATGGGTCTCCTGTAATACCTTGGTTTCCATCATAGCACACCATATGCTATTAGTCACTAGGGTCTCTTATCAGACCAATGACTGTCCCCACATGCCAACACATGTTCTTTCAGTGTGTTTTGTCCTCACTCACACACACCCTAGGAAACTTCCCAGAAGGTCACCCATCCTGATTACTACTCTAGGCCAAACATGCTTAACTGTAGAGTTCTAATCAGGTAGGCTCACGAAAAGAAAGGTGCACCTTGTTGACATGGGAAGTAACATTTTTCCATTTAAGTCTCACATTTCTAGGGGTGTTACACTTTCAATACATTTCATTGAGCTTCACCTTTCTCGAGGTCTCTAGTATAGCTCTTAGATACTCCTCATGGTTCAACTTGGTTTTGAACTATATTATAATGTAGTCTTTTAAGAATACAAAACATTAGTTGAGTTAATCTCTAAAGACTCTATTCATCAAGTCAATGATGATTTCTGCAGCATTGGTGGATCTGAAAGGAAGTGTTATGAATTCATAATGCATGTACCAAGTACAATAAGTAGTCTTGGGAATATACTCTTTATTCACCCTTTCTGGGTAATATCCCAACCACAAATCTACCATGGAAAAGTATTGTGATCTACATCACTGATCAATAAATCATTAATTCATTGTAGAGAATTCTTGATCTATATCATGATTTTGTTGAGCGGATGATAATCAATGAAATGGTGAATTGACCCATCCTTATTCTTGAGAAAGGTGACTGGTGCACCCCATGGTGGAGCACATGGGAATATAATCCCTTCTTCCATATTCCCCTATAGTAGTTTCTTCATCTCCTCAAACATTAGAACAACCATTATATATTGAGTCTTGGATATTTCGAATGCCCTAGGTATAAGATCAATTTGGAATTCAAAATCTCATCATGGATGATGTCCTAACAATTCCTCATGAATCACTTCACTGAATTCCATCACAATTGTTATGTCGTTAATGATGGTTGCTTTCTTATAAAAAACCATCAGATCAAGATATACTGGCTCATAGGGTAGTAATATCCAAGCATGATATGATGGTTCTACGGAATCTTCATCCTCCTCCTTGCACATGTAACGAATCAGGGGTTGATTTTCAATATAGAGAGTAATTTCCCTCTCACGGAAATTAATGTTGGCTCTATATAAAGAAAGCCAATCCATGTTAAGAATTGCATCAAATCCCATGAGAGGGAGTATAAAGAGGTTCTCTGGGAAGTTTAATCCACAAATTATGATAGGGTATGAGTTATATTCATGGGTTACAATGATTGTCCCATTTGTTGTACTCAAAACACATAATTACATTGATGATATGTGGTGGTGTTGGGATTGTTCAACTAAACATCCATGATATAACAGAATGTTAAAAACCAGAATCAGAAATTACATTCGCTATTATTGGATGAATAACTAGGGGACCTGTCACCACATCATTAGTGTGGTTCACTTCGGCAGTACTGATGAAAAAATCTCTCCCTTGCTGCCTTTGATGTTGTTGGTTTCCTCCGAAAACCATTTTCATAGGGAACTGTTTTGTAAGGAGCGTTGGTTCATTGCAGTTGAAGCAATGAAAAATGAGTTGAGGGTTAAATGGAGCATTCCTATCCTCTATCACATACATGGTTATTTTTTTCAGAAGATAATGGCTAGGCGCCCTTCTCTTCCACACTAAACCATTTCCTCATCCTCTTTAAGCAATTTCCGGGGTTCTTCATTTTGAACAATTTTCAAGGTGGGTGCATGATTTTTTTAGCACCATTGGATTTATCCATCATAACACCATAATTGAATTCCACCATATTATTCTTATCCCCATGATAACCTTACAATTCTCTAATCTCCATTTCAACCAAGAGGGATCATATAACAATTTCTCATGGATATCAAAGTCACAGATTGCCAGAGATATCAGTAGGGTAGGTTTCAGACAACCACTAAAGAAGTCAACCATGCATTTTCGGGTAACAACAATGCTAGAGGCGTATCATGCAAGCCTTGAAATTTTTTTCTCGTATGCTGCGATGGATTTTTCGTCTTATTCTCTTGAGGGAAAGGAAGTCCCTGTCCATATTATGTCTGAATGTGCACAAGAAATATTTTTTGAAAAACATTTTCTGGAAATCCATCCATTCCAACACCTTGATGTCCTCCTCATGCATGGTATTTTCGATCCATGTCCAACATTGACTAGAATAATCCTCCATATGATTAGTATCAAGAAGAACTTATTTTTTTCATAACATTGAATGATAGAGAAGATCTTTTCAATAGATTTGATACACTTTTTGAAAATTGAGTTATCTTATGATCCATTAAATGTAAGAGGCCTATGTCTCATGATGCACTCGATTGCAACTTGTTTATACATGGGGGGTGGGGGTTAACATTTTTCATGACCCATGATTCTTTTCAAATCATTAGTTTACTGATAGATTATAATGAAAATGTTTGTGATTCCTACTCCCATCTTATTGGGATTCTCATTAGAATAGTAATCACATTGATCTTCGAATTGGTAGTTAGATTGAGTCCTCCTATTACCATACATTGGCAAGAATAAAAGTAATGTTAGGGGTACCACATAAAGGGTAATCCAAGTACATGAAATAGATTACTTATAAAAATATTTTATTTGCTTAAATTAATAATCTATAGGCTTTAATCTATGTTATCAATGATCAACATTATAAAAAAAAAATTGGGGATTTTTTTTATTCCCTTAAAATGCTTCATACAAATCTTCTGTATTTAACAAAGAATATCCCTCGGGAGTGTTATAACCAAGAGTGTATCAAGGGATGTTGTTGTGTACAAGGATACCCCGGGTCAAGCCCAAAACTCCTTGTCAGAGTTTTCACTCCTTAGAACATCTGTAACGAAGCTTCCAATACCTTCTTGTATCCAAATAGGGATGTATTTTTTTGATAGACCACTTACTCAATAAACACAAAAATTTTGGGATATTCTTATTATACTTAGTCATATCCATATGTATTCCACTAGGGTTTCCTAATGCTATTACCAAATATAAATAAACATATCCTCGAATACAAACTATAATGAAAATTCTTTTTATTACACACTTAACCATGACTTATTATAAAAAATCCTCAGTTGATACAACATTGAATATCGATAGGTCTAGTGTATTTGGGGCTTCAGAAAATTAAATAACAAATTTAAACCTGGAACACAACAACTTTACTGAAAACATCCTTTACATGACAACTACATTCCCTCATATATAGCAGTTTTGGGATAACAAGAAGACATGCATAAGAAAAGGGTTTTCTATGAACCCCAGTAAGGGAGTAAACAAAGAATAACATGAATAATATAATAAATTTTCTTCAATAGTAAAATCAATGGAGCATAAATGTAACATGAAAAGTAATGCTTGATATATCATGATTATCATAACAAGGAAATGTGGAAACCACACTTAACATGGTATTAGCATTAGCCAATGATCATTGAACATAGAGAATGAGTAAACCCACATTGAACATGAATTATCACAATGAAAAAATAATTTCACATAACATGTCATGATACTAATCTTAAACCAATGCATTAGAGTGTTATCAAGGCACACCCTTCTTAAACATTTCATTTCAGGAATAAGTGTGCCAAAAAATCACACAACATAGATTCATAAAACATCATAATTTATTCCATGACAATGTAATGTAGAATTCATTGAGGAAAATCTCTATCCATGTGTATATTTTCATAAATGTGAATACCTTTTATAGATAAATGGGCATGGTATTCACTACACAATGATTTTGTCTTTGAAAATTTCGGTGCATTTTCTTCAGCATAACGACGTGGTATAAGACATCATAGAAAACGTTTTATGAGAGAAAAAGGGAGTCTCATCATATTTACATGAAATAGACAGTAAATGGGTCATATAGATACATATACCATGAGAAGAAATAGAATTTGGATTTGGAATACAAAATAATTAATTGAATTTAAATGAGTAGAGAGAAATTCCGTACAAAAATATATCATTTAAATGAGTGTACATGGGAGTACATAATGAGATAAAAGGGGTCTCTCAACATTGAAACATAATGAGTGCAGTATGGGCGAGGTTATAAATCATTCCGCAATATATTAAATATAAAATAAAAGGGTATAACAATATTATAATCATCAAAGTAACTATTTTTTATGATGAAAACATACTGGACAAACCAACAAACATAATATCATGTGAAACAAGCATCCTAAGGAGGTCATAAATAATGCCAACCAAGGGTATCCCCTCTAATCAAATTGACCCCTTTGGGCTTCAATGTGGAAAGATCATGAAAAAAAATCAAGTTAGGACCATATACCTCCTTTGAAGCATGGTGATCCGCCACATGGTTACCTTCACGATAGGAGTGACTATTTTTGGTTCCGTTATTGAGAATATATTTGCACTTTTTGATAGTGTAGAGAATGGACCAGTGAGGGGAGAATATATCATTCAAGACATCATGGAGAATTTTAGAATCTTTTTAAACCTCAAAAAGATCAATAGCCTTATGATGAAAATGGGTAACCATTGTGAGCATGGCCTTAGCTTCATCCTAGAGATAGGAGCCATTGCCTAATAGGGAGGAGAAGTCCAGAAAGACATAACCCCACGAGTCTCGAACCACCCCACCCCCATGAAGGACACCCATGGAACATAACCCATTAGTGATGAGTTTAAGGACCTAGAGGGGGGAGACTAGAAATCCAAAATACGGCAGTTGGGATTCACACTCGGCTGGGCTCCATGAGGACTAGAAAAAACCCAGCTGAGGGAAGGTGCACCCCGCCAATTACTGTGAAGACGAACCAGATCAGTAAGGATGGATTTTTTCCTGATGATAAGAGACCTAACCAACGCGAGAGTTCCCTCAAATCTATATGTATTTTTTGGATTTCCAAATAGTCCATCAACCAAAATGGTGAATCATAGAACGGGCCATCCCCTCGGGTCCTCTGACTCCCGCTCCATGAAACCATTTTTTCTAGAACAGGAGGGCCTCCAGAGAAGGAACATGAAACCCTGTAATGTCACTGAAGAATTACCATAATGAAACCGCCCAGTCACCCGTGAAGAAGAGATGATGGGTTGTTTCCTCCTTAGAGGCTATGCAGCATGAGCATCAAGAAGGAAATGAGATTCTGCAATGTTTAATATTATCATCACGAGGGATAGCATGATGCCTTATCCTCCATAAGATAAAATTGTATTTCAAAGGTATAGCTCTGTTCTATAGAAGGTCGTTCTTTTCATCCTGCTCTTCTGCAGTGCTTCTAATACGTCGAATGTCCCGAGCATAAAAAACCCCCAAGGAGGAAGGAGTGAAGACACACCAGTCAGGGTCCTGTGATAGGGTGATGAGATTGAAAAGGGCCTTCTACTCCTCATCCAGCACCGTATTTATAAGGCACGGGTACAAGTTAGCTTCCCAGGCGGATATTAATGGAGCAGGGAATATAGGGAAACCAAACACTCTCCCCACCCAGTTATGATACCAAAATTAAATGTCATCCCTCCCTATGATCTATTGCGTGTGGTAGTGAATCTCAGTTATGACTTTCATATGATTAGGACATAAAAGAGAACCCCTTCTCTCTACTGAGGAATGAAAGTGAAATCGATGATGCATTGTTTTCCCCCACAGGGTAATCTGATCCACAATTTCCCAAGCCAGTTAAGAATTCATATTACATAGAGTGTCAGCCAAACTACGCACATTAATTCCTCCTTCCCTAGTAGGCCTATCCACTTTACTCTAATAGGTCTAGTGTTTTTTCCTTCTCACAAGAGGATCCCAAATGAAATCAGCTATATGTATGTCAATGATGTAGATAACACACTTTAGAGCCTTAAGTACCGAATGAGTATGGACTAGAGTGGCCAAAAGAACACTGTTAGTGAGAGATATATTAACACTAAAGGATAGATACCTATTATTCCAGTTGTGGATGTGATCCGCATTCTTGTTGGTAAGGATGTCAATGTCCAGAATCTGAAGTCTCACAGGGGAAATTGGAGCCCTGAGGTATTGCATGTGGAACACACATTCTTTTCATTTCATGGTTAACTTGAATATCAGAATTCCGACTTGGGGAGCATTTGTATGATATAAAAAATTATCTTTTCTCTTTTTTGATAAGTTGACCACTCTAGTTGCAGTACTCTTCCAGAATCATGTTCAAACCACATATAGATTTTTTTCCAGCAGTAATAAAAACAAGGGTATCATCAGCAAACATAATATAGGAGATGGTCTTAGCCCTCATACTCCTTCTATATGAATGAATATCACCATTATTGAGGCTTATTAGAATGATCCTACTCAAGACCTCTTGGGTGAGGATGAAGATGCTTGGAGAAAATGGATCACCTTGACGGAGTCCTTGAATGGCCTTAAAGAAACTATATGACTTTCTTAGAAAGGAGACCGCCTCCACAGAGAGCTGAAACATCTAGAAATAAGGTCAATATTCTAGGGAGAAGATCCCATACTGTCCAACAACTTATTGATAAAACCCCACTCCACACGATCATATGATTTGTTCATATCCAACTATAGAGGGACATTTTATCCCTGGGTTTTAAAGTTAATATTCCTTATAAGTTCATGAGCAAGGGAAATGGCCCCTTGGATAGAAGGACCCTTCACAAAACCATGCAGCTCCATAGAGATCCACCGAGGGAGATAAGTGGACAGTCTAGCATTAATCACGCCTGCAAGGACATTGTATGAGAAATTTCACATGCTCACCGATCTGTACTTCATGATTGAGGAGGGACTCTGGTGTTTAAAAATAAGAACCTTGGTGGTAGCACAAGAAACCTTCAGCAGGTTACCTCCCTTGAAGAAGTTTTTATTCCCTACAATGATATCCACCTTCAATACCTCTCATGAGCCTCTATCGAAGGTGATCGGGAATCCATTATGTCCCGGAGAGCTGTCTCAGTGGTGGATCATCAAAGATGTGGAGATTTCCATTTCATCTAGTAATGAACTCAGCCTCTCAATTTCCTATCCAGATACACATTTGGGAATACCATCGAAGAACCAATTATCTCTTCACGGGTACCCATTGGGCATGCGTACATTAGGTCCAACCAGTAGATCCTTGATATAGGAATGGGACATACCTCCAACAACATCCCGGTCATCCGTATAAGAACTATCTTCCAAAAGAATATTTGTCTTGGTAGTTCTCTTTCTTTCTTTAATGCATGCCTGAAAGAATAAAGTATTTCTATCCCCTTATCTTATCCATTTGATTCATGAGGCTTCCCTTGCCTGCTGTTCATGAGATAGAAGAAATTCATCAAGAGAATCCTTTTTTAGAAAGCTCCTCAATAGATTGATCATCCCAATTTTCTTCCAACCTATCTTATTGAAATTCAAATACCCCAAGAGTTCCATCAATCTCATATCAACCTGAGGGATATCTTTTCCCCACCAAAGGAGATGAAGCTTAAGGCGTCTTAGTTCATCATGAAGGGAAATCCAAAAGTTAACCTGTCCCATATAATTCCAAACATCACAAACCATCTCTTGATAACCTGTCTTGGTCACCCACTATTGCATAAAAAAGAACCTCTCTCGATAGTCCATCCTAGAAAAAATCTAAAGTAGAAGGGGGGAATGGTCAAGAATAACTCGGACCAAGTGATGCACATTTGAGGAAGAGAACATAGAAATGAATTTCATGTTGGACAAACAATAATCCAGACGGCTCCACAAGAGTTGAGACCCCCTTTGGTTGTTGCACCAGGTAAAATCATTCTTTGAGTATCCCAGATCAGACAAGCCTTTCCAAGCCATGAACTAACTAAACTCTCTACTGGCATTCCTCTAGAAAGGCCCCCATCCATTTCTTTCTCTGGGGTAGAAAAAACATTAATGTCCCCTATGACAAAACATGGGATGTTTCCTGGGGTAAATCCATTTCAATCAATCTGTATTTTTTTCCATTGAAGAGTATCAAAGCTCCCGTAATCACAAGTCATGATGAAACTACAGACTCTTGAAGTCACCTCAGTAGTAATAAATTGTTCCCCATCTTACACCATCTCCACAGAAGTATGCATTTTCTAAAAGATCAAAATGTGATTGTAATTTGGATCATCCTGTAGGGAGACATGCATCTTGATCTTCTACATAAAATCCCAAATCCTGGAAAGATTTTTCTTGTGTTCAATAATGGCCCCAAACACAACCTTATGTTCCCTTATTACAGATGCAATGAAATTTGTCTTCACCCATGCACCGATTCCACGGGCATTCAATATAAGGATAGGAATCATTGGATGGAATGTGCTCTGGATTTGGACCTAGAGCTGATAGTATATTTGATGTGGGAGAAGGATATCTCCTTGAGTAACATTTCTTGCGAACAAGTACAAACTCCCTCACATGTAAACATCCTCACACCAGCTGAGTATGTAGATCCAACAGGGTAGGATTTAGACACACAGTTGGTCTTGGAACCAAATAAGAGAGGCTCTTTCAAAGCGGAGGGGGAGCGTGGATTGAAAACCAACTAAAGATACTGACCTATCTCTTGAGGAAGGGACACGGGGTGAAAACAACATATAGGCTGAAAAACAAAGGAGACCTCCACTGGAACATCCGAGGATACCATAAGTGACCCAGAGAACATGGTAGCCAAAACACGAAGGCCTGAAAGAGAAGGACTTAACCCAAACATACACACCTTCGAGAACCGCCTTTTTAGGAAAAATGAAATGATACCGGGGGAAACAAGACACTTATCCACCAAAAAGAAAAACCCACCTTTTAGAGTACTTGGAACTAAATCCAAACACATAACAACATCACAATCAAGAGTAGGGCCTGAAGAAATCTTCCACCCCTGAACAGGGGAGGAAGGAAACTAATTTGGAACAAACCCTGGGTCCAAGGAATCCCTTTGCATGAACTCTAAACAAGAAATAGGAGGCTGATCCTCCAAATTGGCCTCAAAGGACAAAGACATAGGAAGCTGACTCCCAACTCCTTGCCAGCGTCTACGACACACCTGAAGGGAGTGACCCTACAACATGAAATGAGGGGAAAAATGAGGTAACACTGGGTAAAAGATCTCTATATTCCAGCTGAGATCGTCTTGAACAAATAGCAAAGTCTTTCTTGGAAGAGGGAGTGAGGTATCCAATTACACACAAATCCGAGCCATTGAAATGTCATCACCACTAGAAGTTCTGGAATCATAACACAAGAATCCGTTGAGGGAATCCCCAATTGACCTAAGAAACCATCCATTCTAAAATGGGAGTTGAAGACCCAGGAGATGTATCTTGACCGCATCCATCAGATTCTCCTTTCCACTATGAACATCCAAAGGCCACCACAAAAGACTAAAACCCTAACGACAAAAGACAAGTGGGGCCTTACAACACACGTGTAAGAAATATTCTTTCAACTAAAACATAAGGAATAAGCACTTTTTGTGAATATCTGATATCTGAACACAAGAGAGGAGGCCCCAAGAATGAAACAAACATCTAAAGACTGATAATGAGGGCTTAACTGAGCCAAAACAAGCCACAAGCATCCAATTTAAGCACGCTTCCACCTCCATCAAATCTGAGAAAAGAAACTCTAGTGAGATACCACCATCGACATGATAAACCCTCGGATTCAGGACACAAATGTCCAGGAAACATGAGCGAAGCATAGCACTTGGAGTCCCACAAAGAGCCTCCTTGAATGAACCACGCCAAGGGGGATCAGAAGCAGGGAAAAATCTTTCACCAGCCTCAGGGCTGAGGGATACCGGAGTAGGGGAGACCACCGGAAAGCAAGCTGAGGGAAGGCCATCGGTTCAAAAATTTGAAAAGAGCAGCAGCACCTAAGGCGTAATCTCCAGGGTCAAAGAATAAGCCATCCCCAGTCATATATCAATATTAAAAATCATGGATAAAATGAGAAAAGAAAGAATCCCTTACATGGATGTGTGATCCCAATGGCTTGGGAGGGGCTAGAGAGAGGATTATTGGTGGCTTGGTGATAATCGGGAGGATTCTAGAGAGGGGAGGCAAGTGGTTGAAAAAACTCCAATGTCATTGAGTGAAGAGTAAGGGGGAGCATGGGTTGGATTATATTTGAAAGGAGAGGGAATTCATTATTACATAGGTTTTGGGAACCAAAAATTAATCTAATCAAAACCATAAACCATCCCATGGTTTTTTCCGAAGATGAGTGGAAAAAATTATTTTATAAGGTCAGAGGATGAACTTTTTAAAATATTAGGCTTTCTTAAGTGGACGTGAGTTATACTAGCTAATAAATCATTTTAAAATGTTAAAATGTTTTATAAGTCATGGAGGGTCCAATAAGGCTTTGTAAAATAAATCAAATAAACTAAAATCAATTTATTTTAATGGTAAAACATATATTAGAGTAATATAATGATTATTTTATTTTATTATATCACTATTAGGCCATTATGATGTCATAATACACATTATATATTTAAACAGTATTTAATATAGACCCCAATATTAGACGGTCTCAAAAAAATATAAAAAATTCACCATTGGATAATTTCGACATCCTGATTCAAAAAATAATATCAATTTTATCAAAATAGTTATCTAAATGTGTGAATTTTTACATTTAATATAAATACAAACATTTATATGAAATTCATGGGTTTTTATAAAAGAGGCTTTCATAACATAATAAAAATAACTATTGTATTCATGAAAATTATTGGATCATTTATATTTAATAGAAAATAATTTATTAATAATATTTTATTAAAAAATTATTTAATTCAAAAAAAATCCATTAATTCATCAAAGTAGTGTTGTTATATTAATATTAACTAAAAAATCTATTTTTATTTAAAAACTATTTACTATATATAAATAATAAAATGAATGTATATTCTCTATAGAAAATATTGTACATAATAATAGTTATAGGGTATTGCTACATAACCCCTTATAACACCTGCATAAAATTGAAGGGTAAGGAGTGAGATTGTGATAGATTCTAGGGGTGGGCCAGATAACATCGCACGAGTGGTAATCTCTATCAACTACCACTTCTCCCATATGAGGTTCTGCTCGAGCATAATGTGTTGAATCTTAGCTTGGACTTGGTAAAAATAGAACCTCAATTACGCCACCTCCTTTCTAAGCTCTGAAAAAATGGGCTTCGTAAGGAGAAATTCTACTAGATTAGTCAATCACATCATTTGTCGGAGTAAATTGAATTTTTTATATCCATGTATTTATATTAATCATGTGATCACCATTTAATGACTATATTAGAAATGGTCACAATTCTAGATGGTATTTTAACATCCAAAAATATAAAACTAGAGAAGTGCATATGTTATATAACCATCTTACATAATAAGACATTTAATTATATCAAGAAGAATTTTCATTAATAAAATTTTTGTTCGGTATAGATTTGGACTCTTAATTAGGCTAAATAAGTGTTTCCCAAGTTCAGGTGGGGGCTTAAGGGTGCCCCAGGGGATCGGGGTGAGAAGGGTTGAACAATCAAGACATGTTGGGCATGGTGCAGGTTCTATGAACAATTAGGGGAAACCGTGCGGGAAAACCTTGTGGACCATCCATCCTCGGATAGTTGCCTAGCATGGTCCCACATGTTTATGGAAAACAATGTGTGATTCCTAGGAAGCCTTATGTTCTGGCCTCTCATGGACTGTAGCTCCCGCACTGTTTGAGCATGGTTTGAAAAAACATTCTGCCCAGAAACATTTAAAAATTACAAAAATACCACCCTGTGATTTTATATCCCACTTTTTATTTTCCTCTCACCCCTCCCATGCAACCCTAGAAATGAACCAAAGGGGAAAAGATCTCCCAAGGATCAATCTCTTCTGATTATTTGTTGTTTGTAGTGTCGTTGGATGCGATTCAATGATACATGTAAGCCTAATATTCCTCTTCATTACCTTTTTTGTTTAGGGTTTGTATGATCATCTCTTCTCCATCTAAAACCAGAAAACCCTCATTTTCAGATGAGATCTAGATTGAGGCTTCTAGGGGAGCTTAAATATAGATCCATGTCCATGATTAATAGTGTGTTCATCATTTGATTCGTTGTAGGTAGTCTACCGGTTATATCCCTTGAGTTTTATAGATATTTGTGCATGAAGTGTTTGGTTCATACCCTTTTGTGAAGAGTTACTCATGACATTACTGGGTTGTAATTTGTAGTGAGTCCAAAAAACTGAATATGACACTCTTAATTCATATGGGATGCATGGAGGACAATGTGACCTTTGTTAGGGCCACCCATGGGTTGTTCCAACGTTCCCAGACATAGAGAGTTTAGTTATGAAAATGTAGGGCTGTTGTGTGAGAACATAGAACCCAAGGTGAATATGATATTAAGCTTGATGTATGTGAATGGGAGTCAAAGTAACACACATAGGTTGGGTGGTGACCTAAGTGGGTGTTAATGGACTTAAAAAGGGGTTGAGTGAGATAAAGATAAAAGTTAAGGGGTTATCTTTATATATGATTATTCTTAGTCCAATAAGCATGTGAAATGAAAATCGAGGATGAATTTTGGAATGGGTTAGTACATGAGAATTAGGTGGTTCACATAAATGATTCAATGTAACGAATGGATTTTGTTATGTCAAATGAGGATTGTGTTAGTAATGAAAATTTGGGTAAATTCCTGTGAAATGAAAAATTTGCGTAATGGGTTAAATAATGATCAATGAATAATTTAGCAAAGTTAAAGGGGGGGGGGTTGAATACACCTAAAAGATTAAGACAAAAAAAATGTCAATTTGGCTAAATGGTTATGAATTGCATTCATAAATTTTGGGAATGTGTGGTTAAGTATAAGTGAATAGAGACCATAATAGAATCGATTATCAGCCTTGTATTTGTGCCTATTCAGTTGGGCCTAATGAATGTTTCCTAGTGAGATAAGATTAATGAATGAATGTTATGTGAGATAAGTATAATAAAAAGGGAATTTGGATATATGTATAAAATATATAAAATGTGGAAAATGGGTTAATGGGTTGTGGAATACTATTAATTACCCTGTTGATTCTTATTCATTGTGAATGTTAATTTCCAATGGCATTGGTTATGTTATGTTGTGCTAAGTATTGTGATATCCAAATGAATTGAATATACATGGTTGTGTTATGGCATGGTTGTGGTGATTTGATAAATAAGAATGTGCACATGGATTGGGAGTGTGGGGTATTGAATGAGTTTATATGCCCACAAGTCAAGTTGGATTGATTCACTGAATTCCTTCCCTAATGCATGGGTTAAAGATGAGGACTAATTCTCTATTCTCTTAAAGGTAGCATCCACCCAGACTGAGGCTTCTGGGTGAGGACATGGATGACACGAGGAAGGAGTTGGACTGATG
Source organism: Viscum album (assembly GCA_963277665.1). Taxonomy (NCBI): domain Eukaryota; kingdom Viridiplantae; phylum Streptophyta; class Magnoliopsida; order Santalales; family Viscaceae; genus Viscum; species Viscum album. The sequence continues at coordinate 735,294,173 of OY728132.1, read as the reverse complement.
CTCTAAACATCACCACTAAATCACGGTTTTTGGAGGATGAATGATGCTATATTTTCATAATGGTTACATTCCACCTAGTCTAAGGCTCCATGGTGAGGTTATTGTATTGATTTCATTCCACCAGGGCTATGGCTCCAAGGTGTGGTTTTTTGTATTAATGTCATTCCACCCCAACTTAGGCACCAAGGTGTAGTTATTGTATAGATGTCATTCCACCTAGACCAATGATCCAAGGTGATATTATTGTACTAATTTCATTCCACATGGACTGAGGCTTTGAGGTGAGGTTATTGTATTTATTTCATTCCACACGGACTGAGTCTTCGAGGTGATGAAAATGTGGTCATGGGATATATGAATCCCTGGCGAGATAAGGACTTACATTTTTATCTCTATACATTGTGAATGATTTCCTTAAACCGTTGCGTAGATGATATTTATGACTAACCCATGGAACATGTGATCAGTATGGATTATGTAAGGATGATGGTATTAGAATTGGAATTGGGCTAAATGCTAGTCCTGAACTAAATGAACCATGTCAACTAATGGATCCTGAATTGTACCTTGTTTACATACCATTAATTTTTTACTTACATGCACTATCTATTAGACTAGGTATTTTGTAGAAATCGTCTAAGGTGGCATATTAATTTTTGTACTCACACCTTACTCGGGCTGCTGTTGGGTACCCAAGAAGATCTCTACGTTGCAGGTTTGGACAAGGGTAGATGCCTTATTGTGATATGTTGAGTTCGGTACGGATGTAAATGGAGGAAAACCCAAACTTAGAGTCGGGATGCATTTTTAGTTTTTCACATTTTTTTTATTTTTTGATTTATTTAATTTTCACTACAAGAAGGACATGAAATTATTGTATATGATTTGTGGGTTGTACCCTATTTGATAAATGCTTGGTTATGATTTTTTATTGGTGGATAATATTTTTCCCGCTATTTACATTGTGTTCTGTTCTGGCTTACTCTGGTAAAGAGGTTATTGTCTCCCTATGTGACTCATTAGACCCTCGTTGCTTTTGGCCAATCTATGGCATATGGGGAGGCGGTCTTGAGGTCATGTTACGACCCATCTCAGAGAACTAGTTTAGTAGATTCAGGGTTTGGTATGCTACAAGGTTGTATCAGAGGAGTTATTTTGTTTTTCATACTATTTGGGGATGGTAGACAAGAGATTATGAATATGTCAGGCCTTGGTAATAACATCATGCATGGGAGTGGCTTACCCATTTACCAGAGAAAACCCAATTCACCCTGGGTGGGAATTGTTTTTTTTAGGTTTTTTGTTATAGTTGAATGACATTTCACCATTGGGTGAGGCACAGGTTGTGTGATTTGATTGATTTATGATATTACACTCATTGTTGAACATGCATGGAAATGTGCATTCATCCATCATTTTAGGCACCTATGTATAGGTGGAATGCATCTTTATAGGTACAAAGATAAGATGGGTGTGCGGGGGATGGAGAGTTGAATTCATTTTACTTCATTAAAAAAATTTGAAAAAATTATGCTCAATAATGTTAATGGATGTGGTTGAATCAATAGAACACAAATTAATAGTTAAATAATATCTTTTATTCTGAAATGTAGTGACCGGGTTAAAATTTTGTGTTGTGATAATTTGTAAAAGTTTTTTGGTATCTAAAGGAAAAAAGGGTTTCATAATGTCGGTAAAATTGTTCATGAATGTTTTCGCAATGAATGTTTTAATTGTGTAAAAAATGATTATATAACCTGTTTTGAAATGGGAAATATTCCTATGTGGAAAGAGTCGTGTTGTGAAATATGAATTGGGTTCGAAGAGGTTGAAAAAACACTTGTGATTATGTAATTTGGTTACCCCATGATGACCATGACCATAGTAGGTATGGTAGGTGGTAGTGTTATAAGTGTGATGATAATCATTGGGATATATTATGAATAATGGTTTTTTAAGGATGATAGTGTTATATCTTTTCCAACATTGGTTAAATTATGTTTTCCATTTATCTATGTGTCGATTTAATGTATAGTTTAAAATGAGAATGTTTGGGTTTAATGGAGGGTATCCATGGTGTTTTCAGTTTGATCCCTGTAACATGGGTTGTTGCAATGAGAGTTCCATAGATGAGGCATTGGGTTTGGATTTTTATGCATGTCCAGTCATGATATGGCTTAGGTGGTTTGTTTAGGGAACCCTTGGTAGAGATGTTGACTATGGGTTGTGAGGCGTTGTTTGGTAATGTTAGTAAGGAAACTCTTGTTGTTCATGACTTCCCCAAGTGCATGCTGGACCCCAATGATGGAACCTGGGTCTTAGTGACCTTGTGAGTAGAGAGCTTGTGAGTTGTCACTTGAATTCTTGGAGGTTGATTTTACATAGTGTCTATGAATGTGTACACATTTTTTGTGGAAACTAGAGTTCATGGTTGTTTGGTACGCCAAGCGTAGTGTGCATCAGAATGGAAGTGAGAGTTCAATTCATGCTCTTTTCTTCGTTTGTGTCCTGAGATGTGTGGTCCTGGGAGAGGTTAATTGGATTATCGTAGTTAGGACTTCATTTAAGAGAGTTGGTTTTGTTCAACCTTCATGGTGACCTATGGGAGTGGTCTAGAAGTTGTTTTTAACAGAAATGATAATGGTGGTTAAAATTTGGTTATATACTTTCCCTCGATGTCGGAACTCGAGGTAAGGGGGTTCATGTAGTTGAACATGTTTGTATTAATTTTTTGGCTATGGAGCGATGGTGGAACTGGGTAGGAAATAACACTTGGGTTGTGATGGTTAAGTGTAGATGTGGAACGTTTGGCAGGGAAGCCTGAGATTCTTAGATGGACTTGGTTCCCAAAGCTTGACATCAGAAATGGATATGTTGGTGGTGGTGTTGTTCAATGACTTCTTATCATACCTCATCTAGTGACGAGCATGCCCATCATCTTGACATCGTCCTAGGTATATTGATAAGCTCTTCCTCTCGCCAAGAGACATGGTGGTGTTTGGATGGATGATGGACAACATGGAGTTTACACACAAGGAAGCGACATCTATGGAGTTTTATGACAACATGTAAACCCTCGATAGTGTAGGGTGAGGACCCTGGGATGGGCCGAATGTCAAAAAATTCCTTCGGTTCCATTCACTGAAGCTGAGAATGGTCACTGTGAGACATTCATTCTAATGTCTTAGGAAAACATTTGGATGGCCATATCTATATTTGGGGTTCGGTTCTTGATCAGTTTTAAGATTTAGTGGTTGGAATCCCCCATGGCAAGTAAAGGTAATGGCACTCTAAATGGGGAGTGATAAATTAGACTTGGATGTTGTGAAAAATGATCCAAGTTTTGACTTGAGATCAGGATTGTTCCAAGTTATGCTTTTGAGGATTGTGCTGGGTCATAGAAGGATGTGGTTTTACATGACAGTAGGTTGTGGAAAAAGAGGATAGGTTCTATGAATCCTATTAAATTTTGGGTTGGACTCAAGTAATTCTTCCTTATGTTGTTTTCGAAACATCACGATGTTAGGTGAACCTTGGTTGTGTTATGTGGTGTCATGCTAAGGGTGAAGTGAATGATAGTCTGTAGTGAGGGAATTTCATGATAATGAATTCTATTGGAATTTAGGAAATGACCTCAATGGGTGTGAGGAATAATAATGGTGAAATTAAAGTTGGTAATTACCATGGGATGGTGAGGAAGGGGTAGCATAACATTAGTGAAAGATGGGTGTTCTGGGGAAACCCAGTCAAATGTGGTCTGACTAGAGATAATAAACATGAATGGGTGAGGTGAGAGTGACAAACCATTCAGTTTATCTTGTGGAGGTAAAATCCTTTTGAAACCAAGATGTACATTAGTTAGTTCATGATGATCTTAGTCCTTTAATGGATTGTGTACGGATGTCTTCCCAATTTTTGTGACAGGGTAGTTGAATGGCAAGGTACGGTAATTTCCTATGGATTCTTGGGCGTAGTGAGTTAGAACATGTTAGGATATGGGAATGTTGGGTTGATTTTTGGTGGTCCTTCTTCGATGGATGAGGTTCCATGAAACCAAAAATGGTGGAGATAACCATACCAGATAAAATGTTGGTAAATGACATGACCAGTTATTTGGGTTTGAAGGACTTGAGTGGTCACCGTTCAGTGAGTTATCCCTGATAGTGAACCTCGACATGATTTTAGTTGGCCGGGTACTAGAGTGTTATAAGTAGCGTTTGGTTGTAAAATTGTGTATTGAAATCATTTGGAAATGTGTTTGGAAGGATCTTGTGTTTTTCTCGGGTGATACCGGGTATTGTCACCATTAGAGTTTAGGGAATATAAATAAATTAACCCCATGTGATTTGGGTCATGAGTTGTACAGAGCATCAGGTTGATGAGGTTCTTATTGGTTCCCCCTTGATGATATGATGTGGTATGATATTTTTTCATATTTTATGTGTTTGGATGTGTCACCTATGTTTTCCCCATGAAATTATCATGGTGATAACAATTGAAGATGATAAATCCTTGAGGATTTTTCAACTTGTGTTGTGGTTGTAGTGAGGTAAGCCTGGGAAGAAACTTTTTTCCCATGATTTATGTTCGGGAAGAATTGTGATGTAGAACAAGAATCATTTATAGTGGGAGTGGATCAGTAGAACTTGTGGCATGATCCCTTGGTATGGAAGTTAGTGATGGTTGGAAGAGAGGCTCGAGAACGTGTCGTTATAAAGTGGGGAGGTTGTAATATCCAGGATCATTTTAAATTATATTTGGTTTATGTTTTGGTTTGGCCACTTATTTTGGATAAATAATTGTTTCCAATGTTTTGTGGATGGCTCGGCGTGCCCCTAGGGGCACGAGGCATGCATAGAAGAGCAATCAGGCCAAGTAGTTCATGGTGCACGGTCTGAGCTTGGTTAGGGAAATCGGGTGGGTAAATTTTGCTGACCAGCGATCCTTTGAAACTATCATGAGCACCATCTCCCCATGGTTAGAGAAAGCCGTGCAGGATTCCTAGGAATCCATGCATTCTGTCCTCTTGTGGATAGTAGCCCCATCACAGTTTGTGCATGGTTTAGAAAACCATGCGTGTAAAACGTATGACCAAGAACCAATTAAAAGATTAGAAATATACCACCCTGTGATTTAATATACCACTTTTAATTTTCTGTCTCATCCTCAATTGAAACCCTAGGAATGAACCAAAGGGTCCAAGAGCTCCCATAGATCAACATCATCTGATTATTGGCCATTTGTAGTGCCATTGGATGTTAATCAAATATCCAAGTAAGACAAATCCTCCTCTTGCTTCTCTTTTCGGTATAGGGTTTGTATCTTCCACTCTTATCCATATGAAACCCTAAATCCTAATTTATGGATGAGATCTATGTAGAGGATTCAAGGGTTTCTTTAATATAGATCAAAGGCCCTGATTAAGAGTGTGTTCATCATCAGATTCATGATAGGTGGTCTAAAAGTTTATTCCCTTGATTTTTATAGATATTTATGGGGTGATGTTTTTGGATCTTAACCACTTGTGATGATTTTTCCATGACATTGTTGTGATTTGTTTTTTTTGGAGTCTAACCAACCTAATTGAACCCTAATAATCCCCTCGGGATGCATGGAGGAAAATGATAACTATGTTAGTTCCACCCATGTGGTGTGTCAATGATCCCGGACATAGAGTTTATATACGTAAATGTAGGGCCATTTTGTGAGAACAGAGATCCTTGGGCAAATATAATAACAATCACAAATGATTATAATGGGAGTCCTAGTAACACGCATTGGTTGGGCGACGACTTCTGTGGGTGTTGGTGGGCTTAAAAAGGTATTAATTGAGATAAAGGGAAAATATAAGGGGTTGGCTATAAACATGATTATGCTTTGTGAGATAATAATTTGAAATGATAATCATGGATGAATTATGGAATGGGATAACACTTGATAATTAGGTGGTTCACCTAAATGATTGAATGTAATGAAGGGATTTTGTTATGTGATTTGAGGATTGTGTTAGGAATCCATAAGTGGGTAAACGCTTGTGAAATGATAAATGAGATAAATGGGTTAATGAATGGTCAATGATTAATTTATATAAGGAAAAGGGGTTGTTGAATACACCTAATAGGTTAAGACACATAAATGGGAATTTGGATAAATGGATATGAATTTTATTTGTAAATTGTGTGAATGTGTTATTTAGTGGAAATGACTAGAGGCCATAATAGAATGAATTATGAGCCTCATTTTGGAGCTTAGAGAGTTAGGCCTATTAAACGATGCCTCGTGAGATAGGGATAATGAATGAATACTTAGTCAGATAAGCATGATAAATAGGGAATTGGGATAAATGGATTAAATATGTGAAATATGGAAAATGAGTTAATGGGTTGTGGCATAGTATTAATTCAAATGTAGTTGGTTATGAATTGTAAATGTTGATTTAAAATTCCATTGGTTATATTATGTTGTGTTATGTATTGTGATATAAAATGGAATTGAATATTCATGGTTGTGTTATGGAATTGTTGTTGTGATTTCATAAATAAGCATGTTAACATTGCTGGGTAGAGTGGGGTGTTGACTAAGGTTCTATGTACACAGGTCAAATTGGACTAATTCTCTAAAATCAACCACTAATGAACGGGTTAGGAATGAGGACTGATGCTCTATTCCTCTAATGGTTTCATCCACCTGGACTGAGGCTTTGAGGTGAAGTCATGGTTGACATGAGGAAGGAGATGGATATATGCTCTAAACTCCATCTTTAATGAATAGGTTAGGGATGATGACTGATTCTTTATTCCCCAAATGGTTGTATTCCACCTGGAAAGTGGTTCCAATGTTAGGTTACTGTATTGATGTCATTCCACATGGACTGAGGCTCCAAGGTGAGGTTATTGTTTTGATGTCATTCCACCTAGACTAAGGCTCCAAGATGAAGTTATCGCGTTGATGTCACTCAACCTGGACTAAGGCTCCAAGGTGAGGTTATTGTACTGATGCCATTCAACCTAGACTGAGTCTCCATGGTGGGGTTATTGTATTGATGTCATTTTACGTGGACTGAGGCTTCGTGGTGTGGAATGTGTGATGATGTTATATGTGGATACCTAGTGAGATAGGTACTTGCCTTGTTTTCACTATAAATTGTGAACGATTTCCATAAACCCTAGTTTAGATGATATTTATGCCTAACCCATGGAACATGTGATCAATATGCTTATGTAATGAAGATGATGTAATAATTGGAATTGGGATGAATGCTAGTCATGAAAAAAATTAACCTTGTTAACTAATAGAACCTGAATGATCCCTTATATACTTACCATATATTTTGTTCTTGAAAGCTCTATCGGTTAGATTAGATATTTTTTAGACATCGTTGGTGGGGGCCTACTAAGTTTTGTATTCACACTCTACACGTTCCACCATTGGGTACCTGAGAAGATCTCTTGGTTACAGGTTGGGACAAGGGAAAAGGCCATATTGTGAGATGTTGAGTTCGAATTGGGATATAAATGGAGAAGGGCCTAGACATAGTGTTGGGACCCATTTGGTGTTTTGGTCGTTTGTTTTATTTTTGGTTTTATTCACTTTGCACTACTAGTATGACATGAAAAGGTTGTATTTGATTTGTGGGTTATACCCTGTTTGGGAAATTTCTGGATATGCATGTTTGTAGGTAGTTCAAATTTTTTATGCAATTGACATTGTGTTTTATTTTGGCTTACTATTGAATAAAAGGGTATAGTATTCCCACGTGACTCATTATACCCTCCATACTATTCATCAGCCTATGGGGTACGAGGTGGCGCACTTGAGGTCATGTGAGAGGTCGACTCATATCACCAGTTTAGTGGCTTCCAAGTTGGGGATATTAGATGTAACACCCAGAGATTTTATGAGAATTATTCTTTTTATTTTCATTAATGTCTTGTGTTGTACGCTACACCAAAAGAAGCTTGCACAACACGTATCCTTTACTTGCCTTTCATTACACGCAATCACGACCTTCCTTGATAGTGTGTGTAGTACGCAATACAGAGTTTCACTAAACAACGATATGCTATTAAAATATTAGAAAAACTAGCTGTTGTGAATAGTAATAACAACTTTTTGAAATTTTGTAAATTTTATTTTTCAAAATGGATTTCATTTTTGGATTCGGAATATCGAAATTAGCTTAGGGTGGAATTTTGGTAATTTTCAGATAACTTTCATATTTTGATGAATAGTGGAAATTACTAAATTTTAATTAAAAACAACTTTTTCAATCGAAATAATTATTAGTGATAAATTATTAATATTTGTGGTTTTAAATTATATTTTGAATAGATTTTTACAATTTAATACAATGTTGGTCATTGGATGTAATTTCACATTTAAACCAGACATAAAGAAGTGTCAATCTTTTGATAGTTATTATCTCTTAAGAACACGCTATTTGTTTTGACGACGAGAATTAATTTTTAAATTATTTAATGCAACTGATATGTTTTGAATTTGGTAAAATAGAAATTATTTTTGAGTTCATAATATCAAATATAGTTTAGGCCTAATTTTTGGTATTTTTCTGAAAACTTTCAATTTTTGATGAATAGTGAAACCACTAAGTGGTAGTTAAAATAACCGAATTTTTCATAAAACTTAATTTTACCGCTTCTGTGAGTGGAATTTCAAAACACCGAGAGACACGGTTGATTTCAGTATGTAAAATTTGGTTCAATGAGATGAAAATAATTTTTTTGGTGAATAGTAACTTTTTTCTTTTTTTTACCACAGTTAAAAGTAAATTGGGTAATTAAGGGTAGAAATGATATTATTATTACCATAACACCTGTCCTAATTCTATTGGACAATTTTAATTCGACCAAAAACAAACTTAGGAATAATATATGACCATTTAGGCCCACTTGGATTAGATCAGGACATTTATTATTAATTTATTTAAAGAAGGGTTAAAAGAGTTAAAATCAATGTTTATTAACTAAAACATTTTTAATATCGGTTTATACATAAGATAAATTCGACTATAAATATTCATTAGAAAGATAAAAATATTTCATACATAATGGTATTTTATTTTTAATTTTTAGACATTAAATAATTTAAATTATTTATGACACAACGATGATGCAGAAATTATCTTATTAATGAAATATTGACATAATTTCTGTTATAAATAACCAAATAAATATAATTTTAGACTAATTATGAATTCCACTAATTTTATTGGTTAATATGACATGTTAGTATTGATTTAATTAACTTTTTTATAACTTATCATTCCGTTATGATTTTCACAAAAATCAATTACTAAATAGTGTCAAAATTGACATAAAATAGTTTTTAAAACAAATATTATATTATTAATTGTTATTTTATTCCTAAAAATATAAATTTCGGCAAAATTACTTAGATAAGGTTATATATATTAATAATAAACAACTTGGGGTTCGTTTGGCTTCTTAATGTAAGTTTATTAACCTTATAGTGTAAGAACAGAAGAAGACACGGTAAAAGTAAAATTATTTAACTTAATGTTAAATCTAAATGATAAGGTTAAAATAGGAACCTAAACTTGTCTAAATTATATTGGATGAGAGGATTTAGACCCATCACCATCTTAGCCTCGAAATAAATCAATTTGGAGATATTTAAAATCGAAAGTGACTTTATAATAAAATAATATTTTTAGTTTTTTCAAAGGAGCCCCTCTCCTCCCTTATAAAAGGGCACATCATCCCTCTCTTCCTCACACAACATTGAGCATTCAAGATCGTCCAACCCGGGCCTAATTATCTTCTCCACTTCCCTAGAAACATCCTAGAGATTCTGGTCTTCCTCAAAGACCAATTTTAGTGCCCTAAGAGGAGGTCTCAAAGAGTCACTTCAAAGAAGAGGTAATTTCCGTTACCAATTCTTTCACCTTTATTTCTTCTTCCACTTCTTCTTCATAAGTTGTTTCATTATGAAGTAATAACATCAGTATCACTCATATACTGATATGTTATTATATGTATGAAACAATTCTATTTCACCATCTATCCATCCTACGGAAAATGAAATCACCGCGTGTGCGTACGTACGGAATACCGTCTCCACGCCGTGGTGAAATCTATTTTCCACCACCACCTTACTTGGATGGGTATAATGGTGTAAATAATAACTATATATTATTATTTTAAAGTGATATTGATTCTGAAATAGTATACATACACTCCAATACAGTCCCACGATCATGATAATGATATCATCGCTCGTGCGTACGTACGGACTACCGTCTCCACGAAGCGATGAGATTCATTATCCACTTTAACCATTCATGAATGATTATAAATTATATATAATAAGTAATCATGAAATATATGACATAATAATGATACTGAATTTATGTGTATATATATGTATGTCATCTACTTAATTCCATTCAACTCAATAAGGAAACGAAAACAACGTTCATGCGTACGTACGGACTACCGTCTACATGAACGAAGTATTTCATTCCATTTACTGAATTATTATATATATTTATATTCAGAATATATATTATATATAAATCATGTTTTATATTCTGGAATTAATTAATCATGATATAAGTAATCATATGAATAATTACAAGTCAAAAAACGGACGACAAATGAAACAATTTTACCCAAAACGCTCTTTAACATGGAATTTACAAAAGAACGGGTAATATAAAGTCATAAGTGAACCATATATGATATCATAACAATGAATATGATTTTGTAATAAGTCAATGACATTATTTAAATCATTATATAGGAGGTTCGGACACTTACGAAGCAAATCAGACCTAAGGTAAGGGAAATATCACAATCTCATTTTTATCGGAGATTGTTTATACTTTTGTATTTAATGGGGTGTATTTTATCATCCACATCCATTCTTCCTCAATATATAATATTATTTCCATCCACGTACAATTTTTTAAATCCAATTTTACCCTTCGGTGAGTTTTTTGTAATAGATATGAAGGGAATCTTTTTTCGTTTTTCGTACGAGGTAATTTTTTTACTTTTCCGAAAAAAGTACGAGAAGAATGTTTTTTTTAACTTATACGGCATGAATGGATTTTTAAAACATTATTCCAAAGAAGATTCCTTTAAAATTTTTCATGTTTATTTTTAATCAACTTCTTTTAGTTTAAATTTGTTTGACATGTTAAGAAAGGAAAAATATTTTTGAATAAGAAAGGATATTTTCCTCAAGAATGGAGTTCAAGTGTTTTATCAAAATTAATTTCCATCTAAGATAATAAAGGGTTCAGTTTGTATCCCTATTATTACATTGATTTGATTATGTTGTGATGGAATTATTTTTATGAATTCCTTTATCTTATATGAATTGTTTTATGATGTCACAATGTTTATGATTCCCATTTTTATTACATGGGTTATGCTATTATGTATGATTTATGATTTTGTGGCACACATAGGAATGGTATCATTATGAGATGGGTGGGACCTATATCTCCCTCCAATTCATTGGGTAATGATTTTATATCTCATGAGATAGACATGGATGGAATGGTAGGTTATACCGGTTCAGTGAAACAGGACTGAAACGAGGGTGACTCGGTTCAGAAAGGGACTTTGTCCACTAAGATAGTCTTGGAAATGAGTCTTGACTAACAAGAAATGATTCTATATGATTATGTGTGTATGCCACAAAGTTTCAGGTTTTTTGTTATGATTATTGGGATTACATTTCACTTCTATGATTTATCCCATGTTATGATATTATGATCTCTTTTGCAGGATAAGATTTCCAAAAGTTATGTTCTTATGTATATGATGTGATTGATATTTCGTTTGTTTACCCTTACTGAGCATTTGAGCTCACCCTTTTATGTTTTCTTTTCCCCAGGATATAAAGAATGGTTTTAGGTAGAAAAAAAAAGAAGATCATTATGGGAGATGTTGAAGATATTTCACCACGATTAGAAGATTATATTCCGAGTTTCCAAAGACACTAAACTATTACGATCCTTGTGTGTGTGTTTTTTTATGTACTATGTATTCCGCAAATGTAATGTAATGTCCATGTACGTCAGGCTTCGGGTCTCTATAGTTGGTATCAGAGGAAAGGTTTAGTCAAACATTGGAAACTAGGATACGAGAACATTAGTGAGATCCCTAGAGATATTTCTAAGGTATGTCTTGGGATGTCTCTAAGGTTAAGTATATGTATAGGTTATAGTCCTAGAATTGCGCTAACAATCTTAGAATTTAAACTAAGAGGTTAGATATTTAGGGTACTCCCCCTTTATTATGTTTTTTTCCCTAGCATGATTTTTGCCTCTCACACTATTTTTTTTGGGTTTTAGAAAATGGCTAGAAACAAGATGATTCATGATAATGGAGGATATGAAAGAAAATGGAATGAAATTATTCATGAGCAACCAAATGAAATGGGATTTGGAGGTCCAAACATCATTATTATGTCGAATCAGAAATCTCATAATATGATCAATAAAGTTGAATTTGGTAAGTTTCATGACTCAGCTAATAAGATAAAGATAGAGTTTCATGATCATCATAAAGGAAAGAATGTTCAATTTTCCTCATGTAAATCATGTGGGAAGAGGCATCAGGGAGATTGTTTCAAAGGAACTGGAAGATGCTTTGGGTGTGGAAAAGAAGGACACAAAGCCAGTATGTGAAAAGGAAAAGGTTCAGTTAACACCATGGACAAGGATAATGGTATTTCTACGACATCAACAATGATTAGATGTTTTAAATGTGGAATGTACGGGCATTATGCAAACCATTGCCCTAAGGGAAAGTCTCATGAAGAGAATCAGTATGGTCGTATGGGTAGTATTTATGTTGATGATGATGAAGAGACTACAAATGTTATGTGAGATGAAAGAATTGTTGAAGCTCGGTCAATGGTTTAAGAATGTAGTGGAATGATTACATGTTTATCATGTGTAATGTTGTATAAGAAATCTCATGGTACTGTGGAATAAAGAGACATCTAAGGATTGTTACACTGTTGTCTTTCCTTGAGTTTTGAAATTGTGTGATTAATGCTACCAGTATCCATGAAGGGTTATTCAGATATTTTTGGAATGAAGATGATATGCACATAATGAAGGGATAAGGAGAAAATTAAATGTTTGATAGTATTCATGAGCTCATGACTGATATAAGGAGAAGGTTATATAATGGACTGAGTATATAGAATTTTTGTATTTTGGTATATGGAAAGAGTTAACCTTTGACAACATTCATGCTTTCACTAAGGTTTAATGGATATTCATTTTTCAATAGAATACATGATTACGGTATTCACATGATTGTAATGTGACCAACAAGATAATGGGAGATAAATGATGGTTGGTTGATGACATTTCAAGTAATCATTTTCTTTATACTATGAGCTTGGACCGAAGTATTTTAGATAAGCCTAAAGATTGGAATGGATTATGTTGGAAATAAGTTAGGATAGAACTTTTTTCGATATTATTGATGGGATGTTATAGTAATATAGCTTTAGAAAAAGGACAACATGCAGGGCGGGCGACAGCCCATCGCGTCAAACAAGGCTGTGGGAATCGAACCCACAACTGAAGTGCGACTGGCCTTTATCGCCTACCACTAGGCTACAAGAAGTCCCTGTTTAGTAGAAACTAGTTTTATTTTATTAAGCGGTATGATATATGAAGTATAAGTTCATTTTTGGAACCATATACGATTAACCATAAGATGAACTTATAACTTTTGCTAACCTTTTGTTTGAGACAGATGGAATGACCCATCATTCAATCACATGATCTGCTAACACATCACGAATGAAAAATTCAACTTTATTTCTTTAAGAGATGAAGTAGAAATTGTCCAAAGAATGACAAACAGTGAGACTATACCAAAATCACGAAAGTATTTCCTCTAATTCCAATTTCATCAACTTTAGGGAAACGATCTTGAAAACCAAAAAAGTTGTCATAGTGCTCTTATATCTGATTAATCAGATGGTACCTTAGATCGTCACAAATTTATGGGTTTGTGATTGCTGGATTTTCCATACACATGTTCTCTACCACTCTCCATCCGAACATGATGAATAAATTTCTCTTCCATATCCATATTTTCACCTATGTGGAAACCCAGTGATTAGTTTATTTGGGTAACCATTACATTTCATACTTTTGTTTATAAAGATTGGTTTTTGTAATCCTTTTTATGATGTGGGTTTTGATTAAAGAATCTTTCGAATAGTAAACCATTTATAACCCCAATGAATTTCGAGGGCAAAATTCATTTTAAGGGGGGTAGAATGTAACACCCCGAGATTTTATGAGAAATATTCTTTTTATTTTCATTAATGTCTTGTGTTGTATGCTACACCAAAATGAGCTTGCACAACACGTATCCTTGACTTTCCTTTCATTACACGCAATAACGACCTTCCTTGATAGCGTGTGTAGTACGCAATACCGAGTTTCACTAAACAACGATATGCTATTAAAATATTATTAAAACTAGCCGTTATGAATAGTAATAACCACTTTTTGAAATATTGTAAATTTTATTTTTCAAAATGGATTTCATTTTTGGATTCGGAATATCGAAATTAGCTTAGGGTGGAATTTTGGTAATTTTTGGATAACTTTCATATTTTGATGAATAGTGGAAATTACTAAATTTTAATTAAAAACAACTTTTTCAATCGAAATAATTAATAGTGATAAATTATTAATTTTAGTGGTTTTAAATTATATTTAGAATGTATTTTTACAATTTAATACAATGTTTGCCATTGGATGTAATTTCACATTTAAACCAAACATAAACAAGTGTCAATCTTTTGATAGTTATTATCTCTTAAGAACACACTATTTGTTTTGACGACGGGAATTAATTTTTAAATTATTTAATGAAACTGATATGTTTTGAATTTGGTAAAATATAAATCATTTTTGAGTTCATAATATCAAATATATCTTAGGCCTAATTTTTGGTATTTTTCTAAAAACTTTCAATTTTTGATGAATAGTGAAACCACTAAGTGGTAGTTAAAAAAACTGAATTTTTCATAAAACATAATTTTACCGCTTCTGTGAGTGGAATTTCAAAACTCTGAGAGACACGGTTGATTTCATTATGTAAAATGTGGTTCAATGAGATGAAAATAATTTTTTGGTGAATAGTAACTTTTTACTTTTTTTTACCACGGTTAAAAGTAAATTGGGTAATTAAGGGTAAAAATGATATTATTATTACCCTAACACATGTCCTAATTCTATTGGACAAGTGTAATTAGACCAAAAACAAACTTAGGAATAAAATATGACAATTTAGGCCCACTTGGATTAGATTAGGACATTTATTATTAATTTATTTAAAGAAGGGTTAAAAGAGTTAAAATCAATGTTTATTTACTAAAACATTTTTAATATGGGTTTATACATAAGATAAATTCGACTATAAATATTCATTAGAAATATAAAAATATTTCCTACGTAATTGTATTTTATTTTTAATTTTTAGACATTAAATAATTTAAATTATTTATGACACAACGATGATGCAGAAATTATCTTATTAATGAAATATTGACATAATTGATGTTATAAATACCTAAATAATTATAATTTGAGACTTTTGATGAATTCCACTAATTTTATTGGTTAATATGACATGTTAGTATTTATTTAATTAACTTTTTTAGACCTTATCATTCTGTTATGATTTTCACAAAAATCAATTACTAAATAGTGTCAAAATTGACAAAAAATAGTTTTTAAAACAAATATTATATTATTATTTGTTATTTTATTCATAAAAATCTATGGCTCGGCCAAATGACTTAGATAAGGTTATATATATTAATAATAAACAACTTGGGGTTCGTTTGGCTTCTTATAGTAAGTTTATTAACCTTATAGTGTAATAACACAAGAAGAAATGGTAAAAGTAAAATTATTTAACTTAATGTTAAATCTAAATGATAAGGTTAAAATAGGAACCTAAACTTGTCTAAATTCTATTGGATGAGAGGATTTCGACCCATCCACATCTTAGCCACGAAATAAATCAATTTGGAGCTATTTAAAACCGAAATTTACTTTATAATAAAATAATATTTTTAGTTTTTCCAAAAGAGCCTCTCTCCTCCCTTATAAAAGGGCACCTCCTCCCTCTCTTCCTCACACAACTTTGAGCCTTCATACTCGTCCAACCCCTGCCTAATTCTCTTCTCCACTTCCCTAGAAACATCCTAGAGATTCTGGTCTTCCTCAAAGACCAATTTTAGTTCCCTAAGAGGAGGTCTCCGAGAGGCACTTCAAAGAAGAGGTAATTTCCATTACCAATTATTTCACCTTTATTTCATCATCCACTTCTTCTTATTAGGTTGTTTCATTATGAAGTAATAACATCAGTATCACTCATATACGTATATGTTATTATATGTATTAAACAATTCTATTTCACCATCTATCCATCCTACGGAAAACGAAATCACCGCGCGTGCGTACGTACGGAATACCGTCTCCACGCCGTGGTGAAATCTATTTTCCACCACCACCTTACTTGTATGGGTATAATGGTTTAAATAATAACTATATATTATTATTTTAAAGTTATATTAATTCTTAAATAGTATACATACACTCCAATACAGTCCCACGATCATAAGAACGATATCATCGCTCGTGCGTACGTACGGACTACCGTCTCCACGACGCGATGAGATTCATTCTCCACATTAACCATTCATGAATGATTGTAAAGTATATATAATAAGTAATCATGAAATATATGACATAATAATTATACTGGATTTATTTTTATATATATGTATTTCATCTACTTAATTCCATTCAACTTAATTAGGAAACGAAAACAGCATTCATGCGTACGTACGGACTACTGTCTCCATGAACGGTGTATTTCATTCCATTTACTGAATTATTATATATATGTATATTCTGAATATATATTATATATAAATCATGTTTTATATTCTGGAATTAATTAATCATGATCTAAGTAATCATATGAATAATTACAAGTCAAAAAACGGATGACAAATGAAACAATTTTACCAAAACGCTCTTTAACATGGAATTTACAAAAGAACGGGTAATATAAAGTCATAAGTGAACAATATATGATATCATAACAATGAATATGATTCTTTAATAAGTCAATGACATTATTTAAATAATTATACAGGAGGTTCAGACACTTACGAAGCAAATCGGACCTAAGGTAAGGGAAATATCACAATCTCATTTTTATCCGAGATTGTTTATACTTTTATATTTACTGGGGTGTATTTTATCATCCACATCCATGCTTCCTCAATATGTAATATTATTTCCATCCACCTATAATTTTTTAAATCAATTTTACCCTTCGGTGACTTTTTAGTAAAAGATATGAAAGGAACCTTTTTTCGTTTTTCGTACAAGGTACTTTTTTTACTTTTCCGACAAAAGTACGAGAAGAATGTTTTTTTTAACTTATACGGAATGAATGGATTTTTAAAACATTATTTCCAAGAAGCTTCCTTTAAAATTTTTAAAGTTTATTTTTAATCAACTTCTTTTATTTTAAAGTTGTATGACATGTTAAGAAAGGAAAAATGTTTTTGAATAAGAAAGGATATTTTCCTCAAGAATGGAGTTCAAGTGTTTTATCAAAATTATTTTCCATCTACGATAATAAAGGGTTCTGTTTTTATCCCTATTATTACATTGATTTGATTATGTTGTGATGGAATTATTTTTATGAATTCCTTTATCTTATATTAATTGTTTTATGATGTCACAATGTTTAAGATTCCCATTATTATTACATGGGTTATGCTATGATGTATGATTTATGATTTTGTGGCACACATAAGAATGGTATCATTATGAGATGGGTGGGACCTATATATCCCTCCAATGCATTGGGTAAAGATATTATATCTCATGAGATAGACATGGCTGGAATGGTCAGTTATACCGGTTCAGTGAAACAGGACTGAAACGAGGGTGACTCGGTTCAGAAAGGGACTTTGTCCACAAAGATAGTCTTGGCAATGAGTCTTGACTAACAAGAAATGATTCTATATTATTATGTGTGTATTCCACAATGTTTCAGGTTTTAAGTTATGATTATTGGGATTACATTTCACTTCTATGATTTATCCCATGTTATGATATTATGATCTCTTTTGCAGGATAAGATTTCCAAAAGTTATGTTCTTATGTATATGATGTGATTGATATTTCTTTTGTTTACCCTTACTGAGCATTTGAGCTCACCCTTTTATGTTTTCTTTTCCCCAGGATATAAAGAAAGTTTTTAGGTAGAAAAAAAAGAAGATCTTTATGGGAGATGTTGAAGATCTTTCACCACGATTAGAAGATTATATTCCGAGTTTCCAAAGACACTAAACTATTACAATCCTTGTGTGTGTGTTTTTGTTATGTACTAAGTATTTCGCAAAAGTAATGTAATGTCCAGGTACGTCAGGCTTCGGGTCTCTACATTAGACACACCCACCTGTCTTGTGCTAGAGATGTTTTTAGGAAATAACCATACTCATATCTCCTAGAATGATTTGATATTTACCAACCCATAGAAGTGGATATGAATGGAGAGATATATGTATGAAGCATTAAAAATCAATATCTACAAAATTGGGTGAGGAAGGTAAAGTCACATTCATCTCACTCTATCCCAAGAATGAGGGAGAGTTTAAGGGAGATCATCCAGGTATCCCATCATCGTCGATATCAATCTATCATAATCTGAATCACACCTCTATGTAAACAGGAACATAGAATAATCTTCTTAACTAAAACATAAGATCCCCTTTATAATTACTAAATACTTATAATATAGCAATCCTGTTTCTATATCTTCCACAATAGATTCCCACTTTTAAATCTTATTAAATATAATTATAATTCATTATTATATAAATTTTAGTTAATAAATGATCAGTCTACACATATTAAAACAATGAAAATAGTACTTTCTATAATATCATCATTATATTTCATATAATCCTTGATGGTTTTATATTTTTGTATCTCATTGAATGATACAAGTAATAATTCATTAATAATAAATGTTATTAAATTATTCAACCATAAATAATATAACAATATAGGTATCTTATCCCAGTTTTTTATTCGTTTCTTCAACATATTAAGTAACCAAAGATACATCATTTTATATCCAATTCACTCTTTTTTTCTCATATTAATCT
Source organism: Viscum album (assembly GCA_963277665.1). NCBI lineage: Eukaryota > Viridiplantae > Streptophyta > Magnoliopsida > Santalales > Viscaceae > Viscum > Viscum album. The sequence goes on along the minus strand of OY728132.1, from coordinate 735,274,937 downwards.
TTAAAAAAATGATTCAATTAGTTTAGAAAATAATGTTCATTTTACTATTCCACATTTTCTTTTTATTAATTACATGGAATCCAATAAGTAATCTTTTTTCCTTAAAAATTTATTTCATTATTTGGGTAAGGATTCCATATTAGTGCTGTACCATCATATTATCTTCCACATGAACATAAAACAGTAGTTAGTACTACCAATACATATAATTCATCATTTTGATAAATATTTATTATTTAAAATAAATTTCACATAATGATATAAATTAATGAATTTATATCATAAAACCAACTCTATTGATTTCATTATTTAAAAAACATCAAAAGATTTTACCAATTATCTTATGAATTATATTTCCATTAAGTAGTTTTCTCAAAACATTCCAACATTAATAAGAATTCATATAATTCCAATTAATCTTCTGTAAATCAAATCATTCTTTTATAAATTAAATGGGTTATTAATAATTATTCCCAAAAAATATGAATAACATATAAAATTGTTTTTACCAAAATTAATTTTAGAAAATCATTCATGTGGTGAATATTCCCTACTATGAATCATTATATGTTTTACTAGTATCTTTTTAATAACTATAAATAAGATTTTATATCATATCAAAACACTATGGGTATCATCTTGAAACAATATCAATCTTCTAGGGATAAGAAACATTATTATTTTTCTTAAATAAATCATCCCATTCAACCTCAAAAATATTTTCTTATTTATTATTATTATTATAAAGTATTAATAATATTTATATAATCTAGAAAACTAGACAACATGGAATACAAAATAATTTTCCATTGAGTTCCTCATACACATTCAATTATTATCTTGGTTTTAGTGATAATTATTCACATAAATTGTAATTTAATACATGATAAATTATTATTATTTTATAATAATAATTTTCACATTCAATTGATTAATATTATCTAAATTTATCTACAAAGAATGTATTAAATTCCCAAAATTGATTCTATTGAATCTCAGATGTTGGGAGGAGTCTAACACATTTATTTGTACTCAAAAATACCATACCGTACACCAACAAAGTCACTATAATATTTTTTCAACCATAAAGTTCTATGTATATGGAGACAGACATTTTTAATACATTATTTTTTATGTAATTACTCAAAAAAATATATAATTAATAACATTGAAGGACCTTTTTTGGTTTAATTATTTTAAAACTAGGTTAATAATACATGAATTATATGGATAAAAAATATATTTTTTTAATCAACATTAATTAATTCATTAAATACCCATCTAAGGTCACTTTATGCCATATGATCTCATAGGGACATACATCAATAGAAAATGATCAACATAAATCCCAATATGATATAAAAAATGAATATCAAACATGAGTGATTATCATGGATAAAAATGATTCATCACATGAGAGGATAATCATAAGTATATGATATATTATATGAAAATGTGGCTATAACATAGAAATGATACATTCATAATCATATAATCAATGTTCACCACCATGATGGTGTAAAATATATTTCAAATCATATTCTAGAAGTTTTCATAAATATGTAATCTATATTAATTATTTAATTACCAATTTAATTATAGAACTATCTATAAACACCCTTCATATTTATTAATTATAGATTTCTACATAGATCACAATAATTTTTTTTACTAATAAAGATTAAGTATAAGGTATTATATAAAATAATTGACTACATTAGTGTTTGAATACATGAAATTATAATCATTTTTAACCCACTAGTAGGTAGTGTGGGTTTCATAAATAGAAATACCCAATCAATAATGTATAAGTACACACACTTATATATATCCTTGAATTAAATAATTGATGGCTATTCAAAACACAAAAAGCTAGGAATGGAAAATCAATGAATGTTTTCAAAAACCAAACAGTTATACACTGGGTTATGGAAAATGATTAAGGAAAAAGAATTGAAGTATTTCATTGACATAATTTTTTTTTGTTAAAGTGAGATAATTATCATAATTTAATGAGAATATGAAAATTTTTAAATTAGAGGAATAATAATAAATGAAGTTCTTTGATAAAAATGTTGAGGGTGCGAATCAATAACATTGAATATTATTTTATAATCATAGATGAGAGGTTTATTTATAACATAAGATATTCAAAAAATATCTTAGTCAGAAATTAATATATATACGGTCATACTAAGGATATTGGGATTGAAATTAATGGGGTGAAGACATGGGTATTTGTATCAAAGTATGAAGAATTGGATATTATATTTCAAATATATCACTTTAAATTCATGGTTGTGGTAAATTAATTTCTATTAGTTCACATATTAGTTTTCCTCAACATTTATGAAAGAAATAAGGTGGTTTAAAAAATTAATTTCAGAACAAAACATCATTACTCTATATTCCTTCCGTCAAGGAAAAACAATCATTAAAAAATTATGTTTTTGAAATATTCATTTCCATACTAGACTATTGAATCGTTTTATAAGTATGGAATGCAAATATTAATTAAGTAAAATAAATTATTTTTAAAAATTACATATTTTTTCGTGGATTATGTTTTATTAATTATTTCATCCTTATTATATATTACGGATGTCATAAAAAATATTGAAAACACTAAAATGTGATTTTTATTATTCAGTAAATAAATTTTATTTTGGAAAATTCTCAAAATATCACAAAAACTTAATTTTGATGTGATAATTAAAAAAATGGTTTTATAAGAAAATTACTAAAAATATAAAATAATTGTGATTATTAAAATTTACTTATTTCCAACAAAAAAAATATTTTTTATATGAAAAAAATATTTATTCACATTAAGGGTTTCAGAATTATAAAATCATATTTTTTGGTTCTTTAGGTTTATATGTAAATATAATAATATAAATAAAATATAGTTATGATAAATTTTAATTTAAATTTAAAATCGATGTTTACTATTCTGTAGGATATTATTACTTTTCCAACAATCTCATTGAAATGGCTATGTAATGATAAAATCCTAGTGCCCACTAATATTTATATTCAATCATCCATTTTAATAGCTCAAAAATATTTAAATTTTTAAAATATCATTATTCATTCATAGATAATGTTGATATAATAATGAATTATTCTATTTATTTTTACGATCATCATGGAATGATAAATCTTTGTGGGATTATTTTTCCCTAGAGAGTTTCCCTTAGTCTGTGCATTATTATTATTTATATATCTCCATAAAATATTTTTATATGTTATATTGAATATTATTTCATGATGCATAATTTTTGTTAATAATGTTATTTATATGTGATTAATAATAAAATAATCATTGTGAAAATTGAGTTCTTTTACTAATATGGGAATGAAAATTTTGGTACTCACATTCTCTTCTAATACATGAAATATCACTCATGAAATTTGTGTTTAGACTCAAAAATGTTGTGGTATTTATCATTCATCTATTATTTAGGAGCCAATGTTTTGTATTAATTCTTGTTATTTCTTTATAAGAATTTCTTGAGTTGTGTTTTCTTCTTCCCAATTTTTTTCCCTTAATCAATAATATTTATTGAATATTCCTCGTATGATAGGTTGGGTACCAATTCAACACCATTTATTTCTAGTTTATGTGTTGGGTATCATATATAATTTTCTAATATGGACACATGGAAAACATCAAGGACACTAGAATGATATTGAGGTCATTTTAGATGGTAGGTAATTGTTCCAACACACTCTATAATATAAAATGGTCTTATGTATCCTGGTGTAAGTTAACCTTTCATTCCATACAACACATTCCCATTCCATTGTGGAATTTTGAGGAATATGTGATATTTAATATTAATCTCTATTTTCATAAAAAAAATTCAACATAACACATTTGACGAATCTTATCAGCATTGATGTTTTTTTGATCATCTATATATTTTCCATAGTTTCTTTTACTATCATTAGTCACAATAGTTTTCCATATCTATTATCAAATGATGATGTTATAGTCTTACAAATCTTCCTATAGAGTTCTTTATAAATATCCATTTGAATACTTTTGTGAAAACAATTTTTGTAAAATAATTCAAGTAGATGAAGATATTTTTCAAAACTCTATTGAAAATAATGCTAGATAGACCTTAACATGCCTAAAATTTGTTGAATACACATGTCATACTACTGATCAATTTTAATATTTTATGTTGTGATCATGATTATTTTTTTTATTCATATCCTTTTGAGGGATCCTCTAGAATATAAATTTAAATCATGGATCACGAACTGAAAAACGTATATTGGCCCCCAATGAGGTCTCACACATCTTGAATATATAAACAAGAAAGATACTCAAATCAAGAATATGCTCAAATATTGTTAATGTGGGTAGACCATAATAATCTATTGATGTTTATACATATATAATTGTTTCCCTTGGATTTCATTGAAAGGACAATAACAAATACCAGAGTGAAGGTGTCCCACATAAATTAAGGCTGTCGTAGTGGGTGAAACACACTTTTTGGTAGTTGTATATCTACCATCAATTATCGAAATACCTAACATCATCTTGGAAAATTAAAAATGTCATATTTCATTTAATCCGATTAATAATGATCTTGGGGGTTTCTATATATTTTTTTGTTTCATGGATGTATGAGAACACATAGCTCAGATCATTATACATAAACTATTTCTCTAAATTTGTAATATATGAGATACATGCCAATTTACATTGACTTATTAATACCAATTGATCAAAATTTTACAAGGGAATCAACCTATTATTCAAATTGTATTTCTTCTTTTACTATTTTATGATCATCTATTTATTATTTCCCAATATTCTTTAGTAATAATGGTTGATAAATCATTTTGGATAGGATTGACGAAGTCCCATACTTTATGACATTCATTTCCATATTTACCATTTCCTAAATCAAAACATCTCCTTAAAACCTCATTATTTAATGTACTATAGCTTTTTTCATACTCAAAACATCAGCGAAATTGTTTGTTTTTCTAGGTTGAAAATGTAAAAAACAATAATTTTCATTAATAAAATCCATGAATCTCTATTGAGTATTTTTTATGTTCTTTTTGTCTGAATATATACTTTATACTCTTTTGTCTTGTGTATATATCACACTTATTCCCATATATATTTTTCTCTTTATATTTAATGGGAAGATTACTACATATAACACCAAATCATGTGTAGGATAATTCTACTTACATGGATTTAACTATTGAGTTCCATAGGTTATCACCATATAAATTATCAAAATACATGTCTAATTCTATTCAAGGATGAATTACTATAAATGGAAATGGTTGCCATAATAATGTAATTCTATAATTGGTACACAAACCAACATATTCATCTATTAAGGTAAACATTATTCCCTCCCTTGTTTCTAGATAAACAAATCTTCATTTTGAGTTAACATTCACATGGGATTAGAATCCCTAAAATGTTTTTCACAAACCTATTATAGTATACTACTAGTCAAAAAAAAACTATGAATTTTGACCAATGGTTTAGTATTAGGACTCTCCACAATGGCTATTTTTCATTTCATGATCGATTGATATTTATTCACTAGTCATAGTGTATAAAAAAATGTGTCTTTTTGAAATATGAACTCACATTTACTAATATTAAAAAATAATTCATTCAGGAGTATTTTTAATATAACATTTATATAATCCCAAATATCCTTATGAATTTTTTATTATATTATAATTTCATTAATAATTATCGAAATATATTTATTAGGGTATTCTTAAATTACCTTATTAATCATATTCATAAATATTAAAGAGAATTGTTTAGGATAAAATGAATAATAAAAAAATCACAGTGTCCGTATCTTTTCTAGAAGTAAATATTTGGAATTTAATATTTCTTCTCCCTCAACTAAAGATACACTTATTGAAGGAAAATCATAGAGAATATTTTAGATCCATGATGTTGGTCTAATATATGATCAATCAATATATGTTGATATTTTTTCAACATTGTGATCCCATTAATTTTTTGACAATCAATGAACTGTCTTAATGACCTCTAATCCCTATTTATGAAGATATAATGTTCTCCCTAAAGAGAAAAAACTAGAAAAATGATAAACTTATCCAAAATATATTGATGTTTTTCTTCACTTCCTCAAACAAAATATATTGCATTCCATATAGAGGATCTAATATAATCTTTGAACAATGTCTGTGTTTATTTAATAAATTTAACTATCATTCTGGGGGATGTCCATGTAATTCTTTATAAAATGCATCAATATTTTCCTTTATAATTTGTATATATCTTATATTAATACATTTTTTTTATTTCACATTAATAAAAATAATTTCTATAAATAAATAATTTGGTGGTGGATCTTGAAAAGAATAAATCTAAGATATCTCACCTCTAAAGATAAATTAATGTTTTTCCTTAAATAGTAATGTAATTTTTTTCACTAATTGATCATTTCATTAATCATTTTAAAAATATATATCCCAAATATTATGTAAAATTCCACCATAGGAAAGAACACAATGTTTTTTTAGATATTTAACTCACCAGAGTATGTAAGAGAATCTAAAAATAATATTAATATATTAATTTCTCCTCTTTTTTTTTAACAAATAAATCTATCACAAATAGTTCAATGTTTAATTATATGTTCTTTGAAAAATATTATGAAATGAAATAATGTATTAAATAATAATAAAACATTTCACTTTATAACTTTAAACTAATAATGAGTGTGCATACCACAACACCATTTAAGGCCTCAACATCAACTATCATGATTTAAAAACATGACCATTCTTCTTTGGAATCTACTATGGTTGTTGATTGGTTACCTATATTAAATTCTAATTTGGATATTATTTATTGAAATTTTCATTATTTTCACAATTGATTCATTGTACTTCAAGATGTAGTTGTTCCATCTTCCATTTATAATTGTAATTTATATTTAGAGTCTTTATAAATCTAGAATAGTTACAGTATTTATGGACATATATTCAAATATTGTAATATTTCCAAATCATTTTAGAATATTTATTCCCATACATATTAAAAAATTGTAGTTTTTTACTACCTTTTCATTCAAGGTTTAGAAAATTTTTAAAATTAAAATAAATATTCATCTTCTTTCCATTCATCCCATGGTACCACTAGGCATCTCCAAACTCAATTTACACATTGATAATGACTTAAATATCTCATAATAACTCATAATGTCTAATATTGATTGATATTTTTACTTATGATACCATTTACCACCCAAATGACTATCAATCTTAATTTTAGTGTCCAAAAAATTCCTTGAAGTGTATCACACTATCCTAATAATTTTCATCTTATAATTCCATGATAATTAATTTTTCACAATGTTTCAATTAAACATGTTCTCCTTCTATTCTTGTTTGAGGTGTGGAAAGAAAACTCATAGAAAAAATGTCCTTTTTGAAATAATAACACTCAATACAATCCACTTCATCATTCATCTAAATGTTTGTTATTAGTGTCCACTACAAATCATGTTCACCCTCTAAGAAGTTAATAACCAATTTGACTTTATACTTCTGATAATAATAAAATATAACAAATATATTTTCTATAGTTTTGATCTATTTTATAAAATTAGTAAATCAATGGTTTCATTTGAAATATGGGTTCATTGATTCATAATGGAATGAAAAACATTTTTTCTTATCGAAGTTAGATGTTGTGCATGGTTTAAATTTTTATTCATGAACTAAGTTAACCAATTCATCATTATCATAACCCTTTAAACAACATCTACATTCATATTGAGAAGGAAATCATAAAATTTTCTATTGGATTACCTATTGACATGAAGCTTTTTATTTCATACAATGTTTCTAGAAATAGTAATCCTAAGTGAAATATTTATTATAACTAGAACTATTATAATAATAATAATTCTAAAATTATTATTAGAATTATTTATTTTAATATAATTATTTTAAGATGATATACATTATTCTTTTAAAAAATCAATTATTTATAAATCTATATTTATGATTTTGTTAAAATATTGTGATTAACCATTTCATACCCTTAAGATAATCAAACTACTTGTGTTGTAAGGTCGACACTCATGCCTAGGTTTAAGATCAGGATATTACCCAACCAAACCATTTAATGTTTATTAACCCTAGGTGCATCATCATTAGAACCACATCTACTTGTATCATTTATATGGTAACATAATTTCAATAATTAACACACTCAATACCCTTCCAAAATATAAGGTATTTTATTAAATTCAATCTTATATTCATCGTTCATACAAATTTTTAGTATTCATAATTTTAAAAAATAAATAAACATTACATTGATTGAAATTATCAAAACCTATATATTTATTAATTTTTTTAACATAATTCTTTAAAAAAATATTATATTAATGACATCAATGAAAATTTTAAGGTTTAGTGTCTTTTAAACCAGGTGCATAATATAGGATGTATATAGATCATTAAAAAAATTATCTAATAATCATGGAATTATTCATTGAAAATAATTTCCAAATCAATTCACTTCACATGATTTTCTATAAACATAAATCAATAAAAATTGGTGTGTCTAAATTCTAGTAGGTGATAAAAAAGTAAATGAAAAATAAAAAAAATCAGGTATAAAATATGATGGTAACATCTGATAATAAAGTATAATGGTAACATCATATCACCATAGTTCATCACCAAGGTGTCATAAAACATACTAAAAATGTTATTTAATGACGTATCATAAATATGTAAAATATTGATATTAATTATTTACATAATGAATAAGTGTGTTATCAATGTCAACCCTTCATATTTTTTTATTAATGTGTTCCATATAGTTCTTTGTAAGGAATTAAATCAACAATACAAGGGAAATAATCAATAAGATTCATGTGAAATGATTAATAACATAAGATTTTAATGACATTAAATTATCATAAACTGTAACCCATGGGAAGGGAATTTTTATTTAATGCATAGAAATCCTTAATGAATGAATTATTAGTGGATATATATAAATTAAATTTTTTAGAAATATAGTTATGTATTCACATAATAAAATGAGAGGTACAGAACCTTAAATAATTATTTCAGCTTCATAATGAGTATACTAAGAGACTTATGGAATGAGATTAATGAGAGATAATGAATGTATCTCACTGATAAAATAAAATTCAGATTATAATAGAATTATCATTTTTTTTCTTGGTAATAAAATATCTTCTAAATTATTGGAAGGACTACAAAACAATTAATTGGATAAAAATAAAAATGGATAGAATCTATTAACATGAGTATAACTTCATAAGAATAGAAGAGTGATTAATTGAGATACTAAAAGAATAAAAAAGTATGATGTGAGAGAATATTAGAGGATTAAATTTGTTGATGATCTTGGGAGTAAAATTTGTGGGGTGGAGTAGTTGGTATTTTGAAAAAGTAATAAGAATTGTGTATTATTTTTCAAATGTATTCTTTTTAAATATTGGTTTTGGAAAATAAGTTTCCCATGGGCCCCCAATGGTTGTGGCTCATGGTTTATGATATATATAAGGTCATTTTTCAAAAAAATTAGTCTGATATTTTTATACAAATTTTTATATTAACATTGTCCTGGAAAAATAATTTTTCCAAAAAATAATGTTTCTAAATGCTTAATTATTTTACTTTAGAGTTTGGAAATGTTTTTATAGGTTTTTAAAGACATTTAATTTTTTTTAAAATATATTATTTAAATAAAAAAATAATTTTTTTCATGGATTGATTTTTATTAATTATTACATATTTATTCCATATTTATGATGTCATAAAATATACCAAATAATCAAAACTATATTTTAAATATTCTATAAAAATTAAAATAATTTAGATAATTCTCAAAATTCCACTTTAAAATCATTTCAAACTAATGATTTAAAATATATTGTTCATTTGATTTAAAAAAATTACAATGTCTAAGACATAATTATTTCAAATAAAAACAAAATATTTCCCACAAAAAAAACTATTTTTAAATGAATACACGTTATTTATTTAGTTTAAGTGTTTTTTACATTTTATATTATCATGCATATTGGTTCATAAAGAGTAAATGGACAATTAATAATATTATTAAAATATAATTATATGTCATTTATGTAACTTTAAAATGGAATTTTACTATTTTATTCAATAGAAATACTATTTTTATGGTTATACAAATATCACAATGTAATGATCAAGTAAAGTTCTGGTAATGGTCAAATTCTAGTAGTCACATGTCCCTTTACACATTATATATACTCCACTATTATCATACATAAATATTAACTAAATATCTTAAAAAGGTTCTATAATTCTCTTGATAGTGTCTATTATATATTTCATGCATCAATTTATCTTTTACAGTCTTCATAAAAAGTGTGATATTCATTAGAGAACATTGGCATATAGAGGTTCCCATAGTGTGTGCATTTTTCAATTTCATTTATCTCCACATACTATTATTTGTTTTTATAGTAAAAATTATTTCATGATGTATAATTATAAAATGTAAGAGTGTTTCTATAGTCCTAATAACAAATAACTCATATTGAAAAAAGATTTGTTTAAATAATAAGTGAAAAATAGATATTTGTTACAAAATGGAACCCTTACACACCATGAACATGCATCATAGGTGAACCTACACTTGATTAACATTCAAGTAATTCTATCTTCATTTTTCACTAATTAGAAATATGTTGGTTGTGTTAAATAACCTTCTATCATGTATGTTTTATCCTCAATCAAATGATCCATGATTTTAACGATTGTTTCTTATATTACCCAGAACTAGAGATAATGATTCATGCTTATCACTATTTTAAAAAAATGATAAAATTACCTTGTAAATATATTCACTCAGCATAATTAATATATATATCCCACAATATAGGGATGATGTGTTTCGATTTTTTGCATTAAATTATTTATTTAGTTCCACAGATCTATCACTATAATCTTACTCAAAGCCTCATTGTCACTGATATCTCTATCCACTATTGACCATGTTGGCTTCACGACCATGACATTCTATGATGAACACCAAAATTTATATCCTAATATATCTTGACCTTGGTATTCATGATCATGTCATTTTTTTTAATATCCACAATCCATGTCACTAAAATTTAAGGGAAAAAATAAAAATATATTAGAGTTATATCTAATATTTCTCATAAAATATATCACTGATTATAATGATTTAAAGGGGTTATATTGTTTTCATTGATAAATTTCAAACAATGTATTGTAGTCGGTGGGAAAAATTCTTGTTAAATATTATCAATATATTTGAAAAATCAAACCAAAAATTAATATTAAAATAATATCTAAATCTATTTGAAATATTTTAGTAAATCCAATGTAAATGGATTTATTTAGTCACATTTTATAAATATTTAAGAGACTTTAAATGAATTCAAATAATAATCCTTTAATTTGATGAGGGCTTTTCACTCAAAAAAATATCTCTATTATTTTCTAGAAATTTTTCATTTAAACATCTTGATTATTATTCCATTGAAAATTATATGAGAAGGGCATTAATGTTATAAAATATTATATTCATATTATTCCATTAAATAATTGAAATAAATGAGATTTTTTAGGATAATAAATGAAAACCAATTTCAAAATAAGTATACATTATTTTCAAGGATCCAACGATCTCTGACCAATAACCTCTAAAATCTAGAAAATAAGATCTCTCTAATGGGTACCACTTTGGATAATTTTTCCAATAACCCCATATTTACTCTGAAATATGTATAAATATTGGGGAAGAAATGTTTAATTTTCAATTATAACAAAATATATTCATTTTTATTATATTAAAATAAATCTCCACCACCACACAATGAAACAAAATCACTCAAAAATTACAAAGAAATATTATTATATGAAAAAAATACCATTCCAAAATCAATAGAGAAATTTATTTTTCTATCTGATTCTTTGTTTTTGAAGAATTTAGATTTTTTACTTCAAATAAAAAAAATTAATATTTCCCCTATATGCATCACATAATAATCAATTGTGCCACTAAATAAAAATATTTAAATTTGAATGATTTCCTATAAAACGAGAAACTCAGAATCAGGCATAAAATTTATTACATATCCCAAGACACCCATCTATGAAAACCTATACTATTACAACTATCATGAAATTAAATAAAAAGTCCACCACCCATCATTTTATTATTTAACAATAAATTTGTAATAAATTTATGATTTTTCACAATTATAATCTATATTCATTATTTCTATTATCAATAAAATAATATTTTATCACAACTATCACATAACATCAATTGTTTCCTCAGACCACTCTCATGACAAATGCAATTCTAAAAAGATTATTCAAGAAATTATTTATCTTTCTTCATATTTTTGAGTTTATTATGAATTGTAATTTATTTAATATTAACAAATTCATGATAAATTCATAATAATAATAATTAATTTCATAAATTTTACTCCATATTGTTTTGTCACATTTAACCATTATCACGCATATATTGATCACCACATTATATAATTAACTCAACATTTAATTAATTTATCACATTAATAATGTATCAAATAAACAAACCAAACATTATTGCTCCACTATTTAAATAAAAAATAACAATATTTTGCTCCTCATTTCCAGATAATTTACCAAAATAATACATATTATAACATTAATGTTATGTAACTCATTTTTATCCTGAAAATTATTCATCAATATAGTTAGTTAATGCTAAAAAATTTCATATCTTGCCATATATTTATTTATGTCACACAAGACAAAAAATCCAATTTATCATCATTATATCAATACATTAAAAATATTAAATAAACAACAAAATCTATATTTATACTATATCATATTATTCATAAATTATCAATAATTGAATAACTCTTCATCCATTAATTAACATCATTTTTCATAAAAATCATAAATAAATAATATCAACATACATATACTAAACAACAACATATTTTTATCAGACAAAATTTCAAAATTTATTCTCATTAATTTTGAAAATTACAACCACTAACCTGAGAAAACAAAAACCTATTAATTCAACCCTAATAATTTTGTAATAATATAAAAAATTTCAAATGACCTATCTCATTCATATGCTTCAATATTCTATTAGTTTATGAAATACCATTAACATTTTTATCTTAACACTCCTTATTAAGGATTCGTGAATCAACACTTCATGAAATCCTCACATCCATTATTATGGACCCCCCCCCCCCCCCCACCAAAATCCATGATCTTGAATCCAGTTCCAAAAGCTCATATTAGACTATGATAGCACTGATATACATGTGTGATGTAAAAAATATTTATCACTTTTAAAATCCCACGTCCTTTTATTTCCAAGTTCTATAAAATTAATATAAATCTATAACTAATATAACCCATTTATTTCTCACCCAATCGAACCATTTCTCCCCCATATATAATAAATGGATAAATATATAATTTGTCATCAACGTAACATATAAATTCTCCATAAAATATAATATTCTAAGTATATGATACATAATACACTTATTCATGACATATGGAAGGGGAACCCTAATAAGGGTTAAAATCAAACACTCTATAATGGTATACATTATAATAAATCATATATTGAGATACATGACACATAATGTGATATCAAAATGATGATAATCATAAGCATATTTGAATGGAATAAAAATATGATATCATATGTAAATTGAATAAAAAATGATTATAACATAAGAGTATTGATTCATTAGAATGTGATAAAGACATAGAAATTTTATCATAACCCTTTGTATAAGAATTATAGCTTCTCAATATAACAATTTTGGTTGTCCTAACACTCTGCACACCATTGTTAGCAAACCTCACTTCCCATGTACCATGATATCTTACGAGGTGGAACAAATATCTAATTAAATAGTGGGATATATAATTACAGGCCTTCAAGTTACAATATGAAAGTTATAAATATTTTTTTCTACATTTTTTCAATAAACCAAAAATAAAAAAACTTAATAAATTTTGTTTTATATTATTTTAAAGTGGATACCTAAGAAATCCATTTTGATTTTATTAGTAAACATGACATAATAAACCCATTCAAATTAAATATCTCTAAATTAAATTTAACAACCATTTTTGGTAAATAACATTAATAAAAAATGATTAAGTATATGGTTTTTACACCATATAAGAAATGGATATATTATTTAGAAAATAATTTACCCATTTAATAAATTTGTTGTGCGTCATGTTTAAATATTTCAATCATGTAATGGAATACATGGAATTCTTAAAATAAAATAATTAGAGGTAAATCATGTCTATACAAGTGGATGATTATGAAATAATATATCAATGATGGATAAATACTTTGATTTCAAATAAAATTTTATAATTCATTCAGATAAAGAAAGGGGATTGGGTTATTTGATTAATATAATTGATCTAGAATATGACATAGATGGTGAAAACTCTTCTATGAATTAGTAAAATATATTTCAAAATTAGAATTTCTCTTTTACTTTGAAAACATTAATAATGAATATTTTATTATTCCCTAAAATTGATAATTTCTCTTTTTAGAAAGTTAAACTATATAGAGTAAGTATCTTAGAAAATTAAAACATTGGTGGAAATAAGTGTTTACATGGAATTTTGTGAGAGATAATCCATTTGTTGAAAATTAAAACATATTGAAAATTTTAAAATATTATATTTTAAATGTTTTTTGGTAATTCATGATATTTTAGAATCCCCTTATTAATATTTTTTTGGAAGGCATGATTTTTTTATGATTTTAAAAAATTACATTAAAATTAATCATTTGTGAGATTTTTTTATGAAAACGTGTTTAAATACAATGAAAACCATTTAGTTAAACACAAATCATAAAAAGTATGCAAAATCCATCCATTGATAATGGGTTAATAGAAGTAAACATGTCACTTGAAAAATTATAGAAAATACTATTGATAGGTGAAACATAGATATGGAAGATAAATTTATGATGGAATGTATATGAGTTATTCATATCATCATAGTGATTTTAATTAAGGAAGTATTTCATAAATGGGGAGAATATTAATAATTAGATGTAATATACCCAAAAAATTAAAATCTACAATTTAAAATGATAATGTAAGTGAAAATATACTTGAATGATCTATAATAAAAATATATTTCACTACTCATGGAAAAAATACTGGGGTAGGGAAACAAATTATGAATTCAGTATCATTTTAATAAAATTATATGAAAGATCAATAGGAAGAAAATGAACCTCAAATACCCTAAATAAAAAATATTTCATGGTTACATAACAACTGGGTTTCATATACCCTATATAAAATTAAAATTGTGAATAATGTAAAATGTTTCTCAGTGAAGGGAGTTTGAGAAAAAATTCCCTTGACTTATTTAACCACTAAGTTGACAACACTCTAACTAAAACATTCCAAATTACACCCACCAAATATAATGTTAAATACCTAAAGTTTACAAATGTGACCCAATTTTTTCAATCAAAACATAAAACAAAAAATATAATATTGGATCACATACATACCAAAGGACCTTTTCTGTTTATATTTTTAGAGTATTTTAAAAAATTCTTAAATATATGATGTAAATAAAAAATTGAACAATAAAAATCTATGATATCTCCATTAATATCTTCACATATTCCTCCCCTCCTATATATATCCTATAAAAAATCTTGATTAATAACCTAGGGAATGTAAAAATAAGAAAGGGTGAGATTAGAAGCTTAATAAGGGAAAATTTGGAAGATATATATGTATATAATGAGAATAAAAGTAAGAAAATCGGATCGTTTCATTGACTATTAAACCCTTAATGTGATAGATCATATTCATAAATCAATGAATTCCCTATTTATATTTCATAATTTCTCAATCATAAAAGAATTAAGAGAAAAACCCATGAACGATTAATATATGAATAAGAGATGAAATTTTTTCACACACAAAAGCCTAGAAAAAGATTTTTCATTGTAGTTAACGAATCTTTTATTTTTTCATGTTAGTATTATGGGTTTACTCTACATTCCATCTTTGTAGTCAGAGTTCACACCCCTGACTATCTTAGTAGAAAAGTTTCACACCCAAATATATCATAGTAAACAAAGTCCTATACTGAACCAATTTCACTCTCCATTACATCTATGTATATCTCATGAGATATTAATATTTAACTAATGTTATGGATTGAGATTTAGGTCCCACCTATCACATAATAAAAACCATATATATGTCTATTCTAGAAGAACATAAATCATGTCTGAACCCATAATATAAAATGAGTTTCATAAACTATTCATCATTACATTAATAATGTAAATGAAACATAATTCATAAATATCACTATATTATAAGAATAAAGAATATAAATCAACAATAACAATGATATCACTTGATGATATCACCTATAAAAAATAAGTAACATGAAAATAATGTTTCCTTACATGGAAAATGATTTTAAAGAATTGCGTAAAATAATTGTTGAGAAAAATATCCATTCCAATTTAAAAAATGTTTTTTAAATAATAAAACATATATAAATACTTTTTCACAAAAATAAACTATAAAAATTATAATTTAAGATTTTAAAACAATTTTAAACATCTCTGAAATCATTTTTCTGTATAATTATTAAAATAACAATTATAATTATTTGGAAAACACATTGAGAAAACATTTTTTAAACGACAATATATTTTTGAACAAAGAGTGAATTAGATTACATGAAAATAATAATATCATAAAATGGATATGTAAATAATTATAAATATTATGAATATTACTCTTAAAATAAAATCATGGAGATTATATACGCCACAATAAATAAAAAAGTAGTGTATAAAGCTTGTGTCCCATAGAAATAAATGTGAGAGAAAAATCAATTACCATATGTCGTGACTCATACCATACATTTTAAAACCTATTGTATAATCCATATAAGTTTATTATAATTATATTACAGAACCAAATTAATATATATAACACCATATATTATTTACTTATAATATTATATTATTATCTTAATAATAATTCCATGTTAATGTTTTGTATTCAGTAATAATCGCATCGTTTATATTTCATGTTTTGAGTAGTTATTTGTGTTCCTATTACATAAATCATTATTTCATATAATCCTGAATGATATCCATTATAAAAATATCATATAAATATATATATATTCAGTATAAATTTATTCATACTGATTTACAAAATAGAGCGATATAAAATAAAATACACCATTCATGGAGATGGTAGGTCGTACAAACACATGATGGATGGTTTTAATTTCATTTCATATTTAATGAATGATATTTAGATGATATATTATCAGTATATATTTAGTATTATGCTATATATATTATATATATTCATAAAATTCATCCTTATTATCATCCACTATAAATATAATTGAAAAATGATTCACATCACTTCGTGGATATGGTAAGCCACTAATACACTGAAGTTATCATTTCTCAATAGAGTGGGATGTAAAAAGGTATGTATGATACAATAATTCCAAAAGAATAATTATTAAATAAATATTTTTCATAAAAATTTATACCATTATAATTCATACTCATAATATATGGTGATTGGAAATAAATTGTATCCTTACGTGGATACGGTAAGCCTTATATATGCATGAGTGACACATTCATTTCTTATTTGATGGGAAAGGATATCTATAGTGGTATTCTCATAATAATAATAATATCATTTAATAATTTTAAGGATTTTAAATTTCATATTTTATGATATATATCATTTATTTATATGAGGGAAAATTAGTATAAAATAGATTGATCTGTTAGAGTGATTACCTCTTCTTTGAGAAGGATCGTTTAGATATCCTATAATTGATTATAAAGTTTTTCTTTTGGGAGAACCAAAACATCTATAATATGGATAGGGAATTTTCATTGATATCTTATTTCAGCTTATTTATGATACAGCACTCAATGGTGTGAAATGAGATGGGGGAGGAGGTGTCCTTTTATAATTTAGGTGAGAAAAACATTAGGAAATTCTCAAAATATTAAATTATTATAAATTGTATATTAATTCAAATACCTCCTTAAGATCATGGATTTTAAGATAAGATGTTATTAGTTTATAATCTCATCAAACAATATATTGTATACATGTTTCAGATTTATTTTCAATGTTATCATCTTTTTCAACCATTAGCCAACAAATTTTAATTTTAACTAAGGTACCAGTTTTTTGAATATTAATGGTTTCAATTTTTAGTTCAGGGATTTCTTGTATATCCTTGATGAACTATTTATAACCTTATAGAAATTTTTTTAATTTTTAAATATTTCATATGATTTTTTAATAATTTAACAATATATTATTTTTATAATATATAATAAGTGTCATTTTTTAATCTATTCATTACTTAGACTTCTAATGATAATAAGATATCATGATAACTTCATACACAATTTTTTTTATTTCTTATAGGGGAAACTGTGATCTATAATATTCAATGATCACATTTAGTATCTGAAATTATATTTATTTTAATATTTTTAGTTACATTTATTTTATAATTATTTTTATAAAATAATTAATCCATCAAAGGTGCTTAATTATTTAAAATAATTATTTATTCTCAAAAATTATAAATAAAATTACATGAATAAGATTAGTATTATATAATTCATAAGAATATTTATATTATAATCTATCGTATGTATAACACATTATTAAAAATGTTATACTATTTAAAACATGAATGTGACATCTTTAAATATTAATTTAATAAAATATTATAAGCACCAAAATATCATCTATGTCACCCAAAAATCATAAAATATTATATTATAAAACTATGTGTGTTTAGTTAATTATATATAGTTATATTCACTCAAAACATGACATTGTCCCCATGTTCATACATAATAGATATAAAAGACAAATAATGTGACATTTTGTGACTTTCAATTATTTGAATATTATATAAATCATTTTCAGGGATAACTGTAAACTAACCAACATAATTTATATCCTTATTTGTTAAGGATTGATGTTTCTTCATCCTAAAAAATTGTTTCATATGATATAGTAATTTTATATTCATTATAATTTTATTTTTTACCAAATTTAATCAATACTCCCTTTACTAATAATAAAATTTACTATGGTTTCTAATTATATTGACCAACAATAAAATTTCAAAATTTACTAAATTTGACCATTATAAATCGAAATTCATCATCCATTTTTGAAAAATTCAAAACACAAAATTTTATAAATTTAAAATTATTATAATAACTGTAAAATTTCATTAAATACAGTTTTTCAAAAAATGAAAATTTTAATCATAAAATATTGTTTACAAAAAATCATGTATAAAATAATTTTCAAAGATATTATTTGGATTATTTTAAATTAAAAAGATCTAATTAATAATTTTTATTAATACAACCCATATTTTGACCTTTTGAAAAATTTTAATGGAAATATAGTTAATAAAAATAAGTATTTTCACTATTCATCAAAACATGAATATTATCCAAAAAATACAAACAGTTCACCTAATGTAAATTTTGAAATCCCATTGTCACAACCCATTCTTCAGGGCCCATGCCGTGTCTACCCCAAGCCCGCCATCCATAGGACAGGGGCTGGCGACATGCACCAGAAAGACATATCCCTAAAACGGGAAGGCATTTCCTTTAAACCTATACAATCACACAATCAAAGGACCCAATAATAAGCAACCACGAAGTAAACTGTTGTAGTAAAAAAAGTGTACTAAATGTAAAGGGGTCAGAATACAATCCCAACTACAATGTACAAATACAACTAAAAAGAGAAAAATGGATCCTGGATCATCCACTGAGGATCCTACCTGAAGGGTAGGTACAACTCATCATCAGTAGTCCCCATAACACGCCACGTCAATGGTCTACCTTCGAGCACTATCCAGTCCTTGCTCCCTCATCCTAAATAAACAATATTCGTCATCATCACAAGACAAAAAAAGGTGTGGGTGTAGCCCATGAAGGGGTGACTATAATGATACTCATTTGGGACCTAGAGACCCTCAAATGTATCCTAGAGTTCCACCAAGGAAAAACCAAAAGCTAGTCCTCAACAACAAATCACAAAGAAGTCAACAACTCTACTTAGGTATATGCCAATTCATATACCTAAGTTATCAAGATATACATGTCTCATACACGGGGGAAGAATACTACAAAGGTAAAACCACGATGGTTAATGTAGCACAAAGGTTACAACAAGAAGGTAAAAGTACCACACAAGTAACACCACGAAGTTAACACCAAGAAGGTAAAATGACCACACAGGTAACACCGTGAAGATAATATTATGAAGGTAAAAGACTTATCTCACACTAGATATATAAGTAAAGCATATAATTACAAATGATTATTAGAGAATCCAGATCCTCTTACTATGTTGAGAGGCACCGATGTTGATTATACGGGGTCTGACCCACATAGGATCGATATGTAATAACCCCCATAATTACCCACAATGGATCCGACATGCCCAATGTTGATTGGTACTAACCCCTGCAATGACCCACTCAATATCTGACCCACACAAGATTAGTATGCGCGGACCCACACAGGATCCCTGTGCATTGATCCACACATGATCTGACCCCCAAAGGATCAGTGTGCGCTGACACACACAGTATCACGGAGCGGTGACCCACACAAGATCTTACCCTCATAGGATCGGTTCTGACCCACATAGGATCACGTGGTACTATCCTCTGTATGATATATCTACAACCTCCACCTCACTTCAAGCCACTGGATTCTCGCTCATAGTACGCTTAATTTAGGGATAACTAATCCTCATGCCATTATTCATACATCAACTGCCACATAGATCCACGAATAAGTATCTCAAAGGACCTCCATGTCGTAAGGGTTCCAAAAATATAGATGGCACGTCATTCAGATGCTCAGACTTTGACTTATAAGCCTTTTTGTTTCGAGCGCCCTGTTGGATTCATTATCAATCCAACCCAGACTTGCTCCATCTTTCACCAAAACTGATGTAGAGTATACTAAAAGGACCGTCTCACTCCATGGTTCCTGTGCTTTTTACGGTTCATCAAATGGATGCACGGATTTCATGTAATTGTCCTTTAATGGAAACTAGCATGAAAGGGCCCAAGTCCTGTCTAACATGGTCTAGGATAACCCGACACAGTGGGGGTCGGCTGACCCAATCCGGGTCTAACCATGCCATGCTGGGCCACAGCGGGCTCATCCCACCGGGCTGTGGTCATGCTTGGCCCATATGGGGTGTGGCTCGATCTGTTTGGCTTGCGTGTCTTGTCTCTCGGAGCCACGACAAGTTCCGCTCGTGCAACCTGGCCCAAAGAGGTGTGGCCTCACCTGCGGGGATGCAGCCCTCTAGGCATGTGTGGCCCATTGGAGTAGGGCTTTCTAAATCCAACACGGGGGGTAGAGTCCCCCTCGGTTTTCTTGAATTGTCGAGCAGGCATTTGGATTGTGAATCGGCGGCACCTCGTGGTGCCACACACTCAACATGAGACTCACACGAGGGTAGGTCACTCCACTACTGTTCCTTCGAGCCACAACCTCCTCCAGTGGTATGTGCCGGAGAAACGATCCACCTCTGCCTTCCACAGAACGCTTGAGCCAGCTGCTATCTTCATCTACTGTGGCTTCGGCCATCGCCCTTCCCACCAGCATCACGTGACAGCATGCCGCAACGCGTTCACGGCTTGTTGGTGCCAACTGCACCACTAACTACCACAACATAGTGTCGCATCCTTCTCATCTGGATCAAGATGGCACACCACCTCAATCATGGTCGGCATGTTCCACTATGTCGGTGGTCTTACACAGTGAATTCAATGGTAATCAAGGTACCTGAGCATCCATACCTTGTTCATTCGTTTGTCCCTCTCCCTCCACATTAGCATGGAGACATGAGGGATGAGTAGGATTCTATAATAAGTTGAAATTTTATCAAAATTAGATCCATTTCTGATGATCATTTATGAGCCACCACGATAGAGGAAGAGTTGGTGTTCTTTGTACCCGCAACATGCATCAAATGTTTATGCTCAAACGTTGTCCTTCAGTTCATGATTTAGTGTAACACTTCACCTGTAGTTGGAACTGGATTTTTCCTTCAAATGATTGGAATCATGGCACTTTATAAGAACATTTTATCTTGGTGAAGCTGTGCCAATACCCCTCCCCAAGTTCTATATAAATAAGAGAGGGTGATAGGTGAGTAACGTCGGTGTAATTAATGGGAGTTCATTTAATAGGAACATTCTTAATTCCAAAGATGATTTTACAAAGTATATGTAGAGTCATTCCATTAATTATATTGAAACATCATTAGTCCCACCACTTCCGCTTGTCCGTTGGAGGAAAAGAACGATTGAAATAAAGTAGAAAATTATTTTTTTATTCATTTAAAAAGTCTAAAATCTAACTTTTTCTCCAAACATACTGTGGTCAAAGTGAAGCCTCCATTAAGTAAATCTAAGCACTGCAGATTCAAGGGTGCCCTTAGAACTTTTATCCTAGAATAGGTTCAAACTATATGAAACTCTACATGCGCGTTTACTGAATGTACCTTAAAAAATATCAGAAATTCATTCTGGGAACACCAGGCCTCGGAATCATGCACCATTAATTTTTTCAAACTTGTAATAATTCTATATAATAAAAAAACTAAATGTAGAATCCTGGTCTTTAAATTCTTCCCACCTTAGGTTTTTTTCCTCGAAAGCCACAACATTGACTACGGAAAAAAATGGGGGTACTAAGAATGAATCTGAGCCTCCCGCTCTCAAGTGCTCTCGTAGAGGTTCTTGTGCTGTCAGTGAATGTTCTCGGAGGTATTAATCATCCATGAAGGACCCACTCTTATCGATCATTAATCACCACTGGAACCTCCATAAACATCGCCCCATCATCAATGTCCATCTATCTATATTCAATGACATGAGATGGGTCATGCACGTATCTCCTCAGCTGGGATGCGTGGAAGATGTCATTCACCCTGTCCAACTATGGTGGTAGTGCCAAGCAATATGATACCTCTAAAATCCTCCAATGTATCTGAAAAGGGATGATAAAACTTGCTGAGAGTTTTCCGCCTCATCCAAATCTCCACAAAACACATTGAGGTGAGACCTGTATGAGTACATGGTCCCCCTCCTCGAAATCCAAGGGCCTCCATCTCTTGTCAGCATAAGACTTTTGTCTACTCTTTGTAGTCTTCATCTGCTCATGGATAATTTGCAACTTTTCAGTAGTATCCCATACCAAGTCTGGACCCATAATAGCTAACACCCCTAGGACTATCCAGTATTGGGGCGATCTGTAGTGTTAACCATATAAGGCCTTGCATGGTGCCATACCGATGGTGGAGTGATAGCTATTTTTGTATTCCAACTCCACCAAGGGCGAGTGATCCTCCCAACTGTGGGAAAAGTATAGGATGCATGCACATAGCTTGTCCTATAGTGTTTGAATGGTCTTCTTCATCTGACCATCCATCTATAGACGAAATGCAGTGCTCAAATGTAGGTGAGTCCTGAACACCACTAGTAATCCCTTCCACAATCTTGACACAAACCATGTGTCATGGTAAGAGACGATCGTCGATGGAACCCCATGGAGACATACAATATCCTGTACATAGAGTCATTCCAATCCCTCTACTGATCCCTTATCTCATATGGGTAAGAACTGTGCAGACATGGTGAGTCGGTCAACAATCACCTTGATGGAATCATATCCTCAGGACGTACATGGAATCTCTATCACAAAGTCCATGGAGATACCTTCCCACTTCCAAAGGGGACATATAGATATACCTCAAAACCTCCTCTCATAGAACCACTTTTAACATGTCGCGTCCTATGAAGATGATGACTTTCTCCCCACCTTCAAAAAAATCAATCAGGTGCATGTCGTATTGATATCTGAGCACGTCATGCCTGAAAGTCAATGTCTGCAATTTTTTCCTCCAGAACTCAATCAAGAAGAGGGTGAGTGACAGTCATAGACATGAGGTAAGCTGCTCCATATCTATCCACAAAGGATATATTCAATGAAACTAGCTTCTCTGTTGCGTCACTCAGCAGCTATAAACTTGACCTCTTGTTGAATGTGTCTTCCACTACGTTCCCCTTCCCAGGACTGTAGTATATCTCAATGTCATAGTCCTGGTGGAACTCTATCCATCGTCGATGTCTCAGGTTCAGGTCCATCTGTGAGAATATATACCTAAGGCACTTTTGATTAGAAGAGACTATAAAACATTTTCCCATCAATTAATATCTTAACATCTTCAATGAAAATACCAATGATTCTAACTCTTGGTCATGGGTAGAGTAGTTCTTCTCATGCTGTCATAGTTGTCGTGAACCATAAGTAATCACCGCTCGCTCCTACATCATGAAACATCCTTTTCTTGTCCCTGATGTGTCCCAGTAGACTACATACCCAACACCATCTTCATGTATCCTGAACATGGGGGAACTCACTAGTCTCTTCATCATCTTTTTAAAACTCTATCGGCGTCTCTCCGTCCAAAAAAAGGGTTGTTCCTTCCTCGTCAATGCTAAAAAGAGAGATGTAACACTAAAAAAGTCGGGTATGAATCTTTAGTAGTACCCATAGAACCCCAGGATACTCCATACCTCTGTCACACTCTAGGGTGGCTACCAAGAAGGCACAACTACTATCATTGATGGTTCCACTACAAGTCTAGCCTTCATGAAAATGTGTCCTAGAAAGTGGAAGTCTTTTATCCAGAACATTCACTTTGAGATTTTACCATAAATCTTGTGCTCTTTAATTTTATCCAGAACTATATACAGATAAAAGGCATGCTCCTCCTCCATCACTGAGTACAAGAAGATTTCATTGATGAAGACAACCACAAAACGATTGCGGTATGGATGGAAGATCTTGTACATGAATCCCTTGAACACTACAAGAGAATTGGTCACATTGAATGGCATAACCAATTAATCCTAGTGGCTACAATGAAATTTAAAGGTCATCTTCTGCACATATTCAACTCATACACAGAGATGATGATAGTCGGATCTGAGGTCTATCTTCAAAATCCATCGAGCTCCCTTCAACTGATCAAAGATATCATTAATCCTTGGGTGTGTCTTCTTGTTCTTCCCAGTCACCTAGATCTTGTGTAGATAGTCTATATAGAGTCTCAACCTCCCATTTTCCTTCTTGGTGATCAAAATAGGTGATTCCCATAAAGAAAAACAAGACCGTATGACCATCTTCCTCTGTATTTCCTCCTGCTGTACCCGTAACCCATGAAACACTATTTGAGCAATCTAATATACTGGGTAAGATATCAGGGCCATCTCGGGGTATAGGTCAATATAAATTTCTATCTCTCTATGTGTATTTAGTCTCAAAACATCATCAGGAAAGACATCGTCATACTGGTCCACTGCTATTGGATAGATCAGACTCTCAACATCAACTGCTCTGAGGGTAAGGCTAGCCAACTGATGTGTGATCGGTTTCACCCTCTTCTACGTAAGTCCATCATATGCTGCAAATAATCCCTTTACACAAGTGAATGAAAAGTTGATCCCATCCCCATAGACATACCAAACTTTGTGTCTAATAAATTCAATTGGATCATGGATGTGGATAAATGATCCATACCCAAGATGATGTCGTATGGCCTCAATGCCACTACAATAAGATTCCAGTGTCTCTAACCAAAAGGATAAATCCAATGGCTCCGTTGGAATAACTATGATCTGAATGAGGGTTGTGGCAATAAAAGAGTGACTTGAACGTGTGTCTATAAGTACCGAAGCTAGGGTGGAATAGACACAGATAATACCTTTAATCTTCTCCGAAGCACTGTGGTCGTATGCCTCAACTACCTAGAGCCGCGCTCATCCCAATCCACCTCCTCCCTATGGTTGGTGTGGACCACCTAGTGGTGGTGGTGGTAGAACCTCAAATCACCACCCACCACCCGGTACACAACCAGTTCACCTGCCACGTTCGTTTCCCTGCTAACATCATTGCGCAAACCTATACCTATTCCTTGGTGGTCCCTCGACCTTCATCTGGTCATTCGTACGGTGGGACAGGTAGTCGTGAGCCATGTGACCTGACCAAATGCACGAGTAGCAATTTCAGATCCTCAGCTATCCTCATTTTTTCAATGATCCCCCTACCACCGACCCTCTATCCTAAGGTTTTCCACTAGATGGTCTAGACCTCTTGGGCCCCTGTGTCATCTGTCTACTACCATCTGCATATGAATCTGCTACCTAATGTCCAGTGGTGGCTATTTTTTGTCGATGCCTTCTCATCTAGGAATATCTCCAAAAAAATAACTTACTTTAATACCCCATCCTATGTCAGAATGCTGAGAAATATCATTGATGCTCTAATCTTTCATCGAAGACCCTGATCAATGGTCTGGGACCGGATGAAAGTGTTCCATACCATGTCAGTGGAGTAGAGGGAGAGATCAGTGAACCTCGTCGAGTACTAGGCCACGATAATGTTGCCCTACTATAAGTGCAGTAGCTTTTGTATACGCACTGAGCGTAGAGTCGCTAGGATGAACTCTACCTAGAAAATGCTCTTGATGTCCTACTAGGTGAGGGTCGCCTCATCGCATAAATAGAGAGTCAGGCTCAACCATCTCCTAGCTACTTACTAGTAGAGACTGGAAGCTAGAATCACCATCAAATCAGCTGGTGCAACCACTAAGAGAAAAACACTAGCCTGAGCATTCATCCATTCCTCAGCCGCCAGCAGATCCATCTCACCTCAGAACCTCGAAGCTCTCCGATATTGAAACTAGTGAAACATGCTCAGTCGGTGTGCACCGTCTGTTGGTGGGGCTGGTGGAAATGATAGACCAACATGTATTGGTGTTTCTGGTAAACCAACCGAAGGTGTAAACACCATAAGAAGTCCTTGCACCGAGGCTTCATCGCTCAATGGGACATCCTCATGTACTCCCTCAGGAATCCTGGTGGGCTATCAATGTGGTTCCATCCAGATAGAAAATTGGTATGCTACTGTCAATAAGTTATACATTGTGAGCTAACACAAAAAAACATAAGAAAAACCTTTCGAAACACACTCAATCAGTGTTTTCAAACACTAAGTCAGAAATCAGAATTCAGGGTCCTGGTGTATAGATACATCGGCTGCCACACCAATACTGTATTCCCTAAACTAAAAACCACACTCATAACACATAACACCATTTCCACATATAAAAGATCAGAGTCCTAGTTCATCGATCTAATTGACTCTCTAATACCACTTTGTCACAACCCATCCCTTGGGGCCCATGCTGTGACTAACCCATCCCCGCCATTCATAGGCTAGGGGCTGGCGACAAGCAAAAAAAAGTTGTATCACTAAAACAGAATGGATTTCCTTAAAACCACTACAATCACACAATCCTAGGTTATAATAGGATGCAACCAGGAAGTATACTACTGTAGTAAAAAGTGTACTGAAAGTAATGGGGCCGTAATACAATACCAAAGAGAAAGTACATGAAAAACTGAAAAGAGAAAAACAACTCCTAGATCATCCAATGATGATCCTACCATAAGGGCAGGTACAACTCACGATTAGTAGTCACCATAGAACGTCCCATCAAAGGTCCACCTCCAAGCACCATCCAGTCTAGGAACCCTCAACCTTGATTAACACAATATGTCATCTACAAAATGTAAAACAAGGAGCGTGATTTGCCCATGCAGGTGTGAGTATAATGATACTCAGTATGGACCCTGAGACCCCTGGATGTCTCCCAGAGGTCCATAAAGGAAAAACCACAAAGAAAGACCTCAACCAAAAAGAACAGAATATTCAACAACTCTATCAAGGTATATTACCATACATATAGCTATGTTATCAAGATATATTCATCTCATACACGAGGGAAGAATGCCACAAAGGAAACACCATGAAGGTAAAAGTATGGAAATGGTAACACCATGAATGTAAAATTACAGCACATGTAACACCACGAAGTTAAAACCAGAAAGGTAATTGTACCACATAGTTAGCAACCCGAATATAACACCACCAAGGTAAAATAAACAGCTCACACCAAGTATATAAGTAATCTACAAATATACAAATGATTAGTTAAGATGATAGATCATTTTACTCTGTCAAGAGGTACTATTGCGGATTATACAGAGTCTGACCCAAAAATGATCGATAGGTACTAACCCCTGCAATGACCCACTCAAGATCTTACCCACTCGTATTCGATAGGTACTGACCTGCACAGTGACACACATGGGATCTAAAACTCATAAGATTGTTATGCGTTGACCCACACATTATCGTTGATCACTGATGCACACAAGATATGTCCCACATAGGATTGGTATGCACAGTACCACATAGATTCGTTGAGTGATGACACACATAGGACTTGACAGACACATAATTGGTGCTGACTCACAATGGATTGCTCGGTAATAGCCTCCGTATGATCTCTCTATAACCTCCGCCTCACTGGAAGCCACTAGATTCCCACTCATAGTAGGATTAATTCCAGGAGAACATATTCTCAAGCCATTGTTCATACCTCAAATTCCACATATCTCTAAGAAAAAGTATCCAAAATAACTTCCATGTTGTAAGAGTTCCAATGCGACAGACAACACATCAATCAGACGCCCAGTCTATGACTAATAAGCATTTTAGTTCATAGGGCTTGGTTGGATTTGGGTTCAATCCAATGACGCCACACTCCAATATTCTCCAAATCGCAAGTGGTGTATACCAACTGGACTGCCTTTCTCCAAGGGTCCCATCCCAATAGAAGTCAACAGACACCTAGATTTCATGTTACGGTCTTTTAGGTGAAACCAGTATTGAAGGGTCTGGGTCTGATATGGGTCTGACCCTACTCGGCGGGGCTGCAATGGGCTCAGTCTGTTGGTCCATGGTCTGACCTGGCCCATAGGGGGTGTGGCCTGGCTCGCAAGGGTGCAGCACGCTGTGCTCATGTGTCCCAGTACACGGAGGTGCGGCCCGCTGGGCTAGCACGGTGCGGATCGCGGAGGCCCGGCCCGATATTCTGGGCGTGCGCAGCCCGACCAGCGGTGGCATAGCCCCTTGGGCAAGCACAACCAAATAGGTCAGGGCCTTCTCTAGCTGACACAGGGGGAGAGTCCCTTCGGTTTTCCCGAAACTCTAAGTGTCCATTCATCTTGTGAAACTGTGAACCCATGGGGCACCGCCCGGTCATCGTAGGACCCGCAAGAGGGCGGGACCCTCCACCACTGCTGCATCAAGTCGTGACCTCCTCTAATGGCGCGTCGCTCCACCTCCTCCTTCCGTGGTTGGCTTGCACCAGAGGCCTTCTTCATCCATCGTGACTTCATCCATGACCATTCCCATCAAGGGCACGCGAAGACTCGCTGCATCCACTCAGAGGCCAGCCGGTGACAGCCACTCTGTTAACCCCCACGACCTTCTCCTGTGGCATGTGACAGTGTGCCCCCTCCATCATGGTCGGTCAGTGTTGTTGCACCGACAGTCTTCCTTGTAGAACACAAGGGTAAAAAAGATTGCTGATGGTCAGGGCCATGTTCATATTTCCCTCTCCCTCCACGTTTTCTTAGAAACATGAGGGAGGAGTTGGATTGAACAATAACATGAAATGATAACAAAAATAAATCATTGCCTCATGATTATTGGAGAACACCAGTGATTGAAGAAAATTTTCTGATCATCATCCCCAAAAAATGTCGCTGATGTTGCCACTCAAACGTCATCTCTCGGTTCTTGATTCGGTGTCGCTCATCACCTCCTGCTGGATCCTGCTCCATCCTCTAAGTGATGGGAAAATCAGAACATTATTAGAACTTCGTCGCATGGTGATGATGTACCAATACTTCTCCCCAAGCTCCATATAAATAAGTGATGGGGAAGGCTGAGTAACTCCCAGGGAATTAATGTGGTTTTATTTAAAATAAACTTTCCTAATTCCAAAAGCATTCTTACAATGGATTTAAAGAGTCAAACCATTTAATGGATTGACACGTTGTAGGTTCTGCCACTGTATCTTGTCCATTGGAGTAAAATAATTAAATAAATAAATAAATAATAAAATTATTTTATAATTCTCTTAAAATGTCCTAAATCTAACTTTTTATTTAGCATTACAACTGTAAAAGTGAAGCATACCTTAAGTGAATACCAGTATTGTGGATTCAACGATGCCCTAAGATTATTAATCTAAGCACTGGTTTAATAGATAGGAAATTTCACCCCGCAAGTTTGATAAACAAACCTTAAAAAAGATCAAAAATGCATTCCAAGCACCCTGGGCCTTAGAATCACGCGCCATCAATTTTAGCAAACACGTAATAATTACACATAATAAAAAAATACATAGAAAATCCGGGACATTTCACCGAATTTTAAATAAGATGTTTATTTTGTAAAATAAAATTTTTTCATGTTTTATAAACTTAGTTTTTAACAAGTGAGCCATCAAAAGTTGGAAAAACTTGATTTTTAAAAAAATATATTTTTTATTTAAAATAATGGATTTGTTATAATATCATGTCTAGAAAAAACATATGATGAATGTTAAAATTTAGATCTAAGATATTTTTTATAATTCATTATTATAATATGAAAATAGTGAATATTATATTTATAGGTATAAAACAAACTTTTACATCAATTCATAGATTTTCAAGGAAAGCAAATATTTTCTCTGTTCGAAAGGGTTTTTATTTTTATTTAAAATAAATTGGTAAAAAAATTAATTATATATATGTGTGTGTAAACCATACTTTTATAATTAAGATAAAAATGTTCAAACCCACCATTCTGATGTCTAGGATATAATTGTTTTGTTTAAATAATTACAATAATAAAATGATGTTTCGTAGAAACCTGAGGTAAAAAATAATGAAAGATACATTGTTGTTGTATGTAACATAAGAAAATAGAGAATTTAAAATATCATAAAATTATCCATACCATTAAAATATCAGGGTGTTATAGTATACCCCCTTAAAAATAATTTCACCCTCTAATTTTATCTATATTATCATAGGATTAATACTTGAAAGTTCCTTTCATAGAAATCCAAATCATAAAAATGAATTCTAAAACTACCTTTTAAAAGGAAAATTTGAAAACGTAATGGTTACCCAATGTTGATAGTAACTAGGTATCCTCATAGGATAACATGGTTGGAATGTGAAAACATGTACATGTATGAGAATTGAAACTACCAAGTTCATATTGTTATTGAGAGAATATATTGTCATTATAAAATTAACCATAAAAAAAATATTTTTTGATAGGATAAAAGACCATTAATTTATCAGAAATAAAAGTAAATATATATCCTTTTTATTAAAATGTCCTTTTCAGAGAGTTAAGGAATTATTTTACTACTTAGATTAAAATCATATGGATATATACATACCTGAAACGTCATGTTTTTTACATTAATAAATTTCAAACACAAACTCATCCTTTTCTCCATAGACGAGTATTCAAGATTAATTTCTCATTAATTAAGCATCAATTTACACTTATAAGGATAAAAAAAATCTGAAAATGAATATAATAATTTATTGTACATGTCCTTTTAAATTTATTAAAACCAAAATATTTATTAGAATATAATATAGTTCCTTAAAAATAATAATCCATTACATTTGTAATACCCAAAGTCATTGTTTATAATTCAAAAAATATTCACCCTTAAAATTCATCAAATATATTCAAGACGATGATTAAAACGAAAAAAAGAAGGATTTAATCCCATAATCATAGAAAATAAATTTATCATTTAACATCAAATAACAATAATCATTCTTAATGTGTCATGCCAAAAATTAATTTTCCTAATAATCTTATAGATATTCAAACAATTTCCATAAAAAAACATGAATCACCATAAATCCACAAGAAAAAATTATATTCCTCCTAAATAAAAATAAAAAATTATTCCCCAAATAATATACCACGTTATAATAAAATGTTTTCCAAAATATAAATCTTCAACTAAAATGAAATTAATCACATAACTAATAAATCTATATCTAAACCCATAATATTTATACTGTAAAACATATGTTCCCAAAATTTATGTTATTAATCATCCATAAATTTTCTTAAATAGAAAGTGAATTGCATACATACCTGGACATCATGTAGGATAGTTGTAGGAAATTCACACATGTCACCCATAAGATTTCGAATCAATACATAGCGCCTTGCTAGATGTGATGGTTTCTCACATATCCTATATATTGTCCCTTTTCTTAAAATATATTAATACAATTCTAATAAAATTCATGAAACATTATAAGAATAAACAATAATAACCTTATAATATTAAAATTTAATGAAATGTTTTAACAAAAACTGTTATCTTATACCTTTCTTCTTCAATCTAAAAATTTAATAACTCATAATTACATTGAGAATAAATTTATCAAAAAATGTCACTAGTGGTCTCAAAATTTCATTACATTAAAACAAAAAATTTATGTCTAAGGATCTGGACATATGGCCTTATATACCTATGATGGTATGTATAACTCTCAAGATAACCTCTCATGAAAACATCATAATATCCAACGTTATCTAAAAATTGCTCTAATACCAAATGTAAAAGCCTAAAATCAACACTAACAGATCCAGTGATAAAGAAATAAACATTAAAAATGTAACCCAATTATTACATCAAAACATTAAACATTAAAAAGTAATATTTTATCACATACATACCCATGGGCCTTTTGGGTTTACAGTTTTTGTGTATTATGAAAAATTATAACATATATTGAAAAATATAATAATCTGGTCCATTAAAAATCTATATTATCCCCCGAAATATCATCATGTATAACACACTTATTGTATTTATCCAACTTAAATCATTGATTCATAATATGGGGAAAT
The DNA here is from genome assembly GCA_963277665.1 of Viscum album. Taxonomy (NCBI): domain Eukaryota; kingdom Viridiplantae; phylum Streptophyta; class Magnoliopsida; order Santalales; family Viscaceae; genus Viscum; species Viscum album. The sequence goes on along the minus strand of OY728132.1, from coordinate 735,241,852 downwards.
GAAATTTAAGAAAGGCAGAGTTCATATTCTTGGTATGCGTCAATATGAAAGATATATAAGCATATCATTAGAATAAGGGTTTGAAAACCAGAGCATTAAATTGAGAAAAAAACATTACATATCAATGATAAAAACATTAAATCATTGAATTATATATTTTAAATTACAAACACATATATCATAATGGAATCAACATCATAATACTTTAAATCATAAAAAAGTAATAACGAAAGAAATTATGGCATTCAAATAAGCCTATAAAATGATTTTCCATGGTCTTCAAGGAATCAATGCCAATGCAAACATAATTTTATGGGTTAAATCCCAATTTCATCTTGGTATTCATGGTTCACTCTAATTACCATCATAGAATTCATGGTTCACTCCCAATACCAACATAGTGGAAAAATTCCATTACTTAAGATAATTCACTCCACATTTTGGACATGTATATCTCGTGAGATATAAATCGTTACCCATTGCGTTGTTGGCATATATATGTCTCATTCATCATGTAATGAAAACCATATATATATTTTATACATAAAGAAAAATCATATCAAAACCCATAAAAATAAATTGGGTTCATAAACATTTCATCATAGAATAAATCTTGGAAAAGAAACACAATTCCTAATCATAAGTCCATCAGAAACATAATCCATTCAATAAAATATTAATAATGATTTCATGGGATCATATAACCAGTAAAATATAAGTAATGTCATCTTTTAACATAGATGTAAAATTATTTTGATAGATCGCTTTAATTAAATCTTGAGGAAAATATACCTTCCATTTTGAAAAAATCTTTTTATTTCATTAAATATATAGAAAAAAATCATTGAAAAAATCATTCAAAATAAAAATTATATGATTTGAAAATAAATTTAAAAAAATCTGAAATTAGATTCTATTAAAATAATTTAAAAACCATTTAAAAACATAAAACTTATTTAGAAAATATTTTTTTAGAAGGGAAAAACATTCCGACGGAAGACATAATAATATTGAATGAAACATAATATCTTGAAAAGTATGATTTTCCTAATAAATCATATTAAAGGGTATTAGATAAAAATTTTAAATTATTATAGGGGCATAACATAATATGAGTCTAAAAGAAGAAAAATTGAGAAAAAATGACATTACTAATTTGGTATCTTTTAAACGGTAAACTCAAATTAAAAGAGATCATAAAATGGATATATAAATATCAATAAAATTTTAAAATAATACAAATAAAATAAAATCATAGAGATAATATACCGCATATGAAATAGACAGGTTGTATATAAGGCATGTGTCCCATAGAAATAAATCTGTGAAAAAACACCACACATTATATCTTGACTCATTTTGTACTCATTCAATCAACTTATATAATAAATATATGTTTAATAAAAATAATTTTAAGAACCATATTCATAAATATAATACAATATATTACATTATTATGACTTTATATTTCCCTCTTATAAACAATTCTTTGTTAAAGGAATTCATTGAGTAGCAATTTCCTTGTTTTTCAATCCAGTTTTGAATTATTTTCCTCACACCTCTTTCATAGATCATGCTTTAATAATATCATGAACGATAAACATGATATAACTATAATATATATATATATATACATCATTAATATATTAAGTGTGATTTATAAAATTTATAAATAAAAAATAAAATAAACCGTTCATGGAGATGGTAGGTCGTACGTACGCATGAACAATGTTTTCATTTTCATTCAATATTATAATAAATAAATAAAGTTTATAAATTATCATTATAGATTCATTTTTATGTAATATATATATCATATATATTCATAATATTCAACTCTATTACCATACACTTAAAATATAGATGAAAAATGAACCGCATCGCATTGTAGAGATGGTAAGTTAAACATACGCATGAGGGATATTATCATTTCACAAAATATTAGATGATAAAAAATATAGATATGATATTATGATTAAAAAAGTATAGTCTATTCATAAATATCATATATGAACATAAAACCCATCATAATTCCAACTATTAAAATATGGTGATCGAAAATCTATTGTATCACTATGTGGAGATGATAACATGAATGTAAGCACCTGTGATACTTTTATTTCTTGTTTGATTGGAAATGATATGTATAGTAGAGTTTTCATAAATAAAAAATAGTTTCAGAATATTGAATATTATGATTTTATTTTTTTATGATATATATCATAGATTTATATAAGGTATAAATTATTATAAAAACAGGTGATCTGTTAGAGTGATTACCACTTCTTCTGAATGACTCTTTTAGATATTCTCTAAAGGACTCTAGTGTTGGGATTTTGTGAGAAACCAAACCTCTCGAATTTAGATAGGGATGTTTCGAAGTTAATTTATTATAGTTTAGTTGAGATGTAAGACTGAATAATGTGAAATTAGATGAGGGTGGGGGTTTCCTTTTATAATTATGGTGAGGGGATCTTTTCAAAATTCTAAAAATATTAAATTATAATAAATTAATTCTCAATATAAATAAATTCAGAACATCACGGATTCAAAATTCATATGAGATAAGGGTTGAATATCTTCAAAAGAGTATATTTAATAAAATTATTTCTTTTTTTAATCATTTTCACTCTGGTTAACCCTAAATTACCAATTGTATATTTTAACTAATGTAAAAAAATTATCGATATTAAAAGTTTGATATTTTTGAATATGTTATGTAAATTAAACCATATATGAATAATTTATTACATTTTAAACCATCATATAGAGATATTTATTTATTTATTTAAATATTTCATACAATTATTAAATAATTTAACAAAATATAATTTGAAAAATTATCATTAGTGTCAATTTTGACATTATTCACAACTTAGAATTTTAAAAATATAATGATTTAAATATAACTTAGAAAAAAAATATTTTCTTATATCCCCTAGGGAAAACGTTTATCTAAAAAATTCCTTAATCACATTATGAATCAAACATTAAATTTAATTCAATATTTTTAGTAACATTTATTTGATATATCCCTTTATAAAATAATTACTATATCAGAGTTGTATAATTATTTGATATACTTATTTTATCCCAAAAAAATTAGAAATATAATACCTTGGTGATGAAAAATTTCAAATATTTTATAATAATATTCATAGGATAATATGTCATATGTGTAACCCTACATAAAAATATATATAGTATTTAAAACATGAATGTGACGTATTTAAATTTTTATCAAATAAAATATTACATATACCATAATTCTATCATAGTGACCGAAAAAGTAAAAAAGAAATTTTTATCAATAAAATATGATTATTAAGTAATTAATATATATTTATAATCATTTATAACAAGAATTTTCTTTATATGGGCAGAAATGGTATATTGAAGACCAAAAAAGATAAATTCTGTGAATTTATTTGAATTCAATATTATCAAGTCATTTCCATCAAAAAGTTTCCATTAAACAACATAATTTAGATAATTAAGTGTTAAGGGTAAGAACTTCTTAATAAAATAAAATTTTGGCATGTTATAGAGTAATTTTATAGTATTTATAATTTTATTTTAAACCTAAATTACTAATATTTCTCGTTATTATGGTAAAACCTTTTACCATTATTACTATTCATATTGGATAAAAATAAAATAAAAAAATTCACATTATTAAAAAATTTTGAATCCAATTTTGGAATCCAATTTTTCAAAATTCAAAACATAAATTTCGTAGAAATAAAATTTAATACCAAGCCAATAAAATGTCATGAAAAATAGTTTTTCAAAAAACTGACCCTTTAAAACATAAAATAATTTTATAATAAACTCACATATAAAATAATTTTCAAATGCTATATTTGGATTATTTTAAATAAAACAAATTATTGAAATTTAAAACAATTACAATACAAAATTTGATCTTGTAAAAGAATTATATGAAAATATAGTTAATAAAAATCATAATTTTTATTTTTTATAAAAACATAAAACTTACCATATAAAAACCAATATATCATAAAAAATAAATTTTGATATCCCACATTAAAAGAAGAAAATTATATTGAAAAATATAATTTATAAAATTATAATAAACTTCATTATTAACTGGTGAACCATCAAAATGAGGAAAAACTTCATTTTTACAAAAATAATTTTTCTATGCATAAAATTGGATTTGTTTTTATATCATGTCCACCAAACTCATAAGAATAATTATAAAAATTATAATTAATATATTTTATATACTTCCTTAATATGATCCAAAAATAGTGAGTTTTTTATGTATTGGTACAAAACAAACTTATGCATAATTAAATAGTTTTTAAAGAAAAAATATTATTTTTATATTCAAAATGGATTTTATTTTTATTTATAATGAATTGGTAAAATATTAATTATAAATATATTTGTTTGTGTGTAAACCATATATTCATTATTTATTTTATCCTCTTCATACCAACCATTCAAATGACTAGTTTATAATTGTATTTTTTAAATAATTACAATGATAACATACTATTTTGTAGAAACTCGGTGTTACATGTAACACAAGTTAAGATGGTGTTTTGTTAAATAGAAGACATCAATGAAATAAAATTATTTTAAAAATAAACCATAAAAAATATCGAGGTGTTTCACATAAATCATTTTTTGAAATGTTATGGATTATTCCATCAGCCTTCCATTGGTATTCCAAGATGTTTCCCATAAATTAAGTGGATTGGGTGTCTTTTTAGAAATTTTAAATAAATGGAATTTTATGTAAAGCAACGTTTTTTATGTTTTTGGTATTTATTTAGAGTAATTTTAATGTTTTTAGATATTTATAAAATATTTTGAAAAGTGTCAAAAAAAAATTTATTGTCCTAAGACACCCTTTTCAACTTATTTATATGTTTTTTATAAAAAATGATATATTATTAAGTAATACTTACCCTTACATTTGATTTTCTAGTCGTAATAATGCAATAAGAGGTTTTTATATTCTGCAGAAGAATTATTTTTATTTTTTATAGGTTACGTAAGAGTATCTTGGATCTCCCACACACTGTAACCTTACATTAAACCACATTAAGGATCAACTACTGATATTAATGGCAACACGAATTTATGTTTTTCCTCTTATATGGGTGATTCTATTTTTTTTATAATTTTTTAATGGTAATATCAATCTAACCTTGTGTGATTCATTCTATATCATTTTATAATGTTAAATAATGTTACCCTTATGTAAAGAACCAAATGTTCATAAGGATAAGGAGAAACTCTTAAAACCTACATGAGGGTAAACTAGATTTCCCCTTGTGTGATTTTTTACAAAGTACTGCATATGGTTAAAATAAGTAACCCTTACAAAAACCTCTTAACCAGTGTAGGGCTATGTTTTTAAACTTTTTTTCAATTTGATGTCTTTTTTATCAACCAAGTTACCTACGAATCACCTTTTTTATCTGATTTTAAATCCAAAAGTCAAGGAATTAATTTTTTTTGGAACCACTTATTGATTTACAACTCCTGTTGGAATCTTTTAATTGATTCATAACTAAACTCTATTATACATTTTGTTGGGAGAATACATGGGATTTCAATTCTATATTTTCAAAATAATGATTATAGAAAACATTGAAATAACCAAACCATTATCCAATTCCATAATTTAATTTTCATCGTGTCCATCGAACTGAAAAAACTTATCTTAATGTTTAAGATGTTTTTCTAGTTGTAGAAACACATCCATTGAAATTTAAAGGTGAGGAAGAAAATTCTCCAACCTAAATTACTTCATTATAATGATTTTCCAAAGGAAAAATACTAGGTATGTGATTCACTACATCTCATATTTTTTATATTAAATTCTAACTTAAAACGGATTTAATCCTATGGATGATATAGAATTAACCATGATAAAGATTAACCTATAATAATAGAATAAATGTTTTCTGTCTTTTAGGGATCACAAGTTTTCAACCATGATAAAGTCATGGCTCTTTATTTCACTATATTGTGTTATATCTGTTTTTTATTATATAGATATAATGTTTGTTCATTTTTGTTTTAGTAGGTATAATTTTATTAAAATTCTTAAGAATTTAAAATCTGAAATTATATAACCGATAATGAGTTAATGAGTTTTATATAAACCATTATTCCTAAAAATTGATATTTTTCAAATTGGTTCTTAATGTAAGTTTAATTAATTTTTTATTTCATATGTTAATGGATTGGATAATTAACATGGTGATAGAAATTATTGTTGTTGATAATAATAATGTTTCATTTAAATTGAACTTTTCATTCTTAAATTTGGATGTTATTTGTACTCCTTGAAGAACATGTTTTATTAATTTATGATAAAAATATATGATTATTTAGGTTAACCATATTGTAGAATATAATAAATGAATCAGTTCATCTAAGATGATAATTAACCTAATTTTTTATTGATAAAAATGTTTGAGGATTTATGAGATTATTTACATGTGATGTGTTAATTTCTTGTTTTTTGGGACTAAATTCGATGTAGGACCTATTGTTGGTTTCAAATGCTTTTTAAATTTCCACATATGTGAGTCATTCAAAGTAAAATTATTTGATCCTTTGATGGTGGATAGATTAATGAGATATATTGAGAATAACTTCGATTATGGAAGTTGATGAATTTTATGACATTTGGATGCATCGTGATATGTATGGTGTAGTCGGGATGGGACTAGGATTAATTGAATGGGTTAAAGTAGGACATCTCTATTGTTGGGATGAACGATAGAGTGATTACCTTTTATAGAAACATCTTAAAAAAATGGATGGGTTACTTATTCCAGGTTCCTTTACCAAATACATGTGTTATTTTTTTTGTGGCTGGTTATGAATCTCGTTTATGGTAGAATAAGATGTTTCCATTAGCACCTAGATTCATGGAATGATTGTTATTAAAATATTTTTTATCCAGTGGGGTTTTCAATTGGATTGAATTCTAATGTTGATCTTGAGAAACCATGGAATTAGTTGGATTTTGGATAGAGAGAATAAACTTCACATTGTGTTTAAAAGATTGTGAATAGATAAATTTAATTACATGATAATTAATTAATTAATTAATGTAAAATGTTAAAATGAATGAATTATTTAAATGGAACTCCTTCAATTCTTATATGCTTATATGATATCTACTTCTTAATATATGAATTCGAGTGTCTGATAGATGATATTAGTAGTTGGGTCTAAGAATATGTTATCATATATAGTGTGTTTGTGAGATATAATATATCCTATATGTTGTTTTTGATTTAATATGCTACCCTACACATATACATAGGTTGAATAGAACCATGTGGACTCTAGGATGGTGTCTTCACTAATTTCTATGTTAGTGATAAATGAATGGATATCTACCCCTTCTAACACTAATAAATTCTCTTTTCAATGTTATGTATTTATATGAATGAAGTTTTTCTTTCCCCATATATGTGGCTTGAGGGATTTAATCGATTATGGTCATTTCACACACATTAATCTCATTATATAGTATTATAATGGTTATTATTAGAATGTTGTGAGTATTATGTGATGGCTTGAGGTATAATTCATGGCCTTTGAACTATGCTGTCTCTAAAAAAACTAAATAAACATTAGGATATGTGGATAAAATAATGATATACTATAATGAAAATGTTCCCAAGGGTATTCAAGTAATCTCAATAATTTAGTCGAAGTGTTTTTGGTCGGAAAAAATATTAAATAGAGATGGGTTAGAATGTTTGACATTGGAGAAGAGAAGAAAACTTGTGGATAAATTATATTATGGTACAATATATTTTTATCATTTTATACGATATCATGAATGTGATGCATAATAATATACAATCATAATGAAGCTGGAAACAAACCATAACTTTTTAGGTGAAGTGTTATCACCACTTGTTGTTCACTATTCTATTTTTTTGCTTTATTTATCTTCTACATATGAGTTTCTATGGAGGGTCATACTGAGTATATGTTTCATTCTCACAATATTTCTAAATAAAAAGTCTTTAGGTTATAAGAAGCTAGATGTTTATTATGGTGGATACTACTAGATCAAGATTTTTTTCAGATGTCTTTGGTATTAGATTTTTCTGTAGATATTCTCTATTCATAATAGTAGTTTCATTTTTATTTTTATTTTTTCTATATGTGAGATCATTCATGTACATGAGATACATTGACATTTATATTTAGAAAGTGTTTATTTGTGTTTCTATAATATCTCTCATATCTCATATCTTATAGGGTAATGCCTCACATATGATTGTATGATAAACCCGAGGTGACTGCCTCTAGTCCATGGCCTGTTGGGGGGATTTAGGCATCATTTTCTCCCTTATGACATTTCCATACCCAGAGGGGCACCTTTAGTGGGGGGGGGGAATCATACAGTGTTATAATGATTTAGTTTGAGGGTTAGATGTATTTCGGAGTTACTAATAGGTAAGGATTTCATGGGTTTGTTGGTTAATCATCTCAACAATGATTATTATTAAATGAAAACAAGGGAGACTAGTTGAGGTGTGGGATTTTAGGGACCCCTATAATCTGATTCACAATCCATTATGTTACTAAGACTACTATAAAATAAGATATTGGTTTTGTTTTTGAGACTTAATAAATTATTTTTCATTATTCTTATTAACACCTTTGTTTAAAATAGGTAGACCTCATGATTAGATTTAACCATTAATATTTAAATATTTAACTAGTCTTAAATATTAAATATTATTTTTAGGGATTCTTAAACATTTTTCCTTTTATATAAATGTATTTAGATCAATTCCCCTATCACATTTTCACCAAGTATTTTCAGTAGTACCTGAAAAAGGATTACCGCAAAGTAGGGGTCAATGATAAATATACTTGGAGTATAACACTCTATGAGTTTAAATGATAGAGTTTTCAAAAGTATGTGGGATATGTTGTGGAATTGGTGAAAAATGGATGGTTTGAGAAGGTGGTAATAGCCTTTAGTTTCATATGTGTTCATAAGTAACACTAGGTTTCATTTGTGTAAATGATGATTCTTGGAGTATCTAGTTGTTATAGATTCATCTTCTTCAGGGATTATGTGGAGTCGATACATAGATTAATTTTGAATCTTTAATTTTTTTTACTATTTTAGTTTTTCTATATTGGGATATGTCTGGAATATTGAGATATTTTCATTATGATGTTACCACATAAAAAATTTGTTTATTATGAAAAATAAATTAATTATTTTGACGTAGTGTCATTTTAAGAGTTCCAGGATTAGTTTTTATCCTAGTTTAGATATGTATATATGAATTCATCCAGTCTCCTCGAGTTATTTCCCATTTATAGGGGTGTTCTAGACTATGGTAGTTCATGATCTATATAAAGATCCTTCCAAATTATTCATAAAACCAATTTCTAGATGATGAGGCCTTAGAGATTCATTTTAATGACGTTTTTCTTCCAGAGATATATCACCAAGACACATTGTTTGCGATGTAGACATATCTTGAGGTTCTTGACATACTATAAGTTGTGGAGGGGACAATAACAAGGATAAGATCATCATAAGATATGAGTTGTCAAGAATCCTTGCATGAGGCTCTCTGTTTTCTAGAATGTTAAGCTTTTCTACATCCACGGGTAGGTCTATATCATCCTTGTCTAATTTCCCAAATACCAGAGACTATCAATCCCATCCCTCGGGATCATATACATGTTTTTTTAATTATTGATACTAAATTCATAAATGGATAAATTCTAAAATTTTATTAAATGGCAATGTGTAGTGGGTTTTCTTTTTTATGATCATCCATTGGAGAAATTCTAGCTAAGGCAGAAGTATCAGGGAGCTCCATCCTTGGACTACTAGAAAAATTATTGGGATTTTATTGGACTTCATTGATATGATATTCATCCTCTAATAACACATATTGGTTGTGGTGGTGGTCACCATTAGGGCTATAGATGTAGTGGAGTGGGCCGTGGATAGTTTCATTCAATAGGGTTTCCATTGTTATAAGATCCAAACATTATTAAAGGTACTATTTTCTTGTTCAATACTTGTTAAATTGTTTTTATTCAATATCTACACAATCCTTCATATCAACTCACATTGTACATTTTTTTTACTTCTAGTAGAGTGGATTCCATTTCACATAGAGTTTACTACACTTGTTGGAGGTTGATATTATCAATATAATGTTTTATATATCATGTGCAAGTGTTGGGGAATCACCTTTCTTAGGGATAATTCCAATGTTTTTGGATATAAGAATAGGATGTAATCCATGAAATATAATGTATGTATTCATTTTTTCTATTATGGATTTCATCAGAATTCCTATAGTGTTGTATGATGCATAAAGAGATAGTATCATGTATTTTGGTGAGATAGATGCTTGTAGGGGTTAGTTTCTTGTTTTATAAATAAATTCCCTAATGTTTGAGTTCATACTAAATTTTTAGGAGGCTCAAATAATGGTGTTTCCTATGGTTATGAATGAATACCATGATGTATTTTTGGAAGAGGCTATTACGTTTTCACATTGATGGTGGATCAAGTTTAGGATAAATTTATAACCAGGAGCTTATCTAATCTCGACGTCTCTATATAATATGAAACCATCTATATTATAATAATTGAATGTATAACTCGATGGTATATTGTGGTGAGGCATTATTCAGATAATCATATGATATTGGGGTGAACCAATTTCATTCTGAGAAATGTGTGACATATTATTAAATCTCTGTATAGATTATCATTTCATTAATTAGGTGATATGTATGAACTATTATTCCCTTCCATGAATTGATGATTAATCTGATCATATGGAAGGAGCATGCTGGTTCAAAAATATTGATCATTGATTGAGATATCTTCTAATCCTAGTGAAAGGTGAGGTTTTTCTGAAGACTATGTAATGGTGACACTATGGGCTTTCCAACATCATTTGTATGTCTATATGTATAAAATAATATATATCCATCTTCATGGGATTTATGAGAGAAGTGGTTGGAGATATCATGTATTGGTTTATGGTTAGATTATTGATGAAAACCTTGTGTACTCCATATCTATGGAGGAGAATACAGTGCCCCTTTGGGTATTTTTTGGAGTTCTTAATCATCAATAGATATTGGAGTAGATATAGAAGGGTGTGTTATAGGCTATTGATGTTTGTTTCATAGGAATGTCATATCACATAATAGAATTGCTTTAGATCCTTCAAAAATTGTGGAAATCTTTTTGAGGTAACCAAAAAAGAATGTTATAGAGGTATATATTCTCATTATTCATGTATGATATTACAGGATGTTTGTAGATGATTTATCTCGTATTTTAACTCCTTTTACAACCTTAACCATGAAGTATTAGTTGCTCTTATGGAAAAAATTTATTTGTGTATATTTCATTTATCTAAATGAGAATTTAGTTAGTTCTCATGTTCTTCATTTTCCGAAAGAGTCAGTTTTGTTAAATGTTTTCTGTTATGCTTCACGTCTTTGTTTTCAATGTGTTTTGATGTAGAATAGATTTTTTGTTTCTTTTGTTTCTCATCAATTTCATCCCCATGAGAGTAACCATGTGTCCCTAGATCTATAGTTTGTTGTAGATTTGTTTTCCATGAGGATGTAAGAATATTACTTCGTCAAAAAGTGTTTTGTGGTTTTAACAGTCATTATAGCATGAGGTATGTATTCTATTATAAATTCATGAACTATCAATAATGAATTTTGATATTATTAAAAAAGGATTGTGAATTCTAGATTTCATATACAATGGGAAAGGGTAATGTTTTTTATGATGAACTAATTATGATATCATGATGTTATGACATGAGTGAATCTTGATATTCTTATAGAGTAAATGAAGGACTTATTGAATTAAATCTATATATGTGAATGGTTGGTGGTATAGGTTATCTTTTTAAGATTACATTTTAGTATTATTTGGTGTATAAGGTGGAAGTTTTTTTAACTACAGGATTCTGAGGTGGTTGTCTAGAGTGACCAAATTTTCATTAGTCATACCCTTAATTATTGGTATGAGGTTAAACAACACCAGGTGATATTCAAGTAGATGATTTTCAACCTTTAGTGATTTGTGAGGTGGCTTTCCATGAATTCAAAATCTCACCCTTGGAGGTACATCCTAGTGTGAAAATGTTTTACTAAGATACGAGATGTCATATTTCATTTCTTTGGATAATTTGTTTAGTTAAATAAATTTTGTAAATTTTTTTTTATTCTAGTAGGATTTTTCTAAGAAATATTTTCTTAATGGTTTTATATAGTAGTTGGATTTCCCTCATTAGATGTGGGAGGAAATCTCAATGGGCTTCATGACTATTTTTCCCTGTGCTCGTGGAGGCTTTGATTCAAAATGGGTTGTAATGGACCATTTGAATAAATCATCTCACCATATAGTAGATAAGAAGTTGAGGTCAGTATTGGTTTTTTTAGGTAATACCATGAATATGTGGCAAGACTCCGTGAAGTACTTAGGGTTATAACCTTTGATCCAGATCCTCTTCTTACTTATACATTGTAGATATGTCCCCATAATTATTTAGGAACTCTATTTTTCTTTACCAGTACTTTACATTTACAGAAGAACTGTTTGATAGTGTAGACCATCTAGACTATTGAGTCCCAGTTATATGACTACATCTTAGATTTTGGTGGATCATGGATGAGACACCTAACTTTGATCAGGTTTTTCATCAAATAATTTCCTTACTCAATAATTCTTGTTGAAGTATATTATTTTTTATGTACTCAACTATAATTATATTTTTTGTACTAGACTAGGTTTAAATAATCATCAATTATTCGTTTCGAACTGGTACCAAACATGAATGAGATGGTATATGTGATTTGTTAGAGGATGAAAGAAGCACATGATATTCAAAAGGATTATGTCGATCAGAGTATGAGACCTATAGAGTTTGATGATAGAGACCATACATTCATAAAGGATACCCTTCATAATGGGGAGTGAAGGTTATTTAATGAGATTAATATCTATCACAACTCTGTAAGACCTATCAAGGTGTTATTCCGTGTTAGAGAAATGATGTATCAGATGACACTTGAACTCTAGATGAGTGGAGAAATGATGACCTCTATGTGTCTAATCTTTTTCTATATCTACATGGAGACTCTCACAACATTTAATTGGGTGAGAAAACCTCAGAAATGTGTCTAACATATAGGATCATCCTAAAGAGATCAGGGACTACTAGGATAAGGAGTTAAATAAACATTCTATTCCCTTGGTTGATATCCTATAGTGACATCATAGTTTAGAGGTCATTACCTTGGAGTGTGATTCATATATTCATGATCATTATCTTGATAAGTTTTATGTTTAACTGATGTCTTATAATGGTGTTATTTTTTTGGTTCTAGACCATTATTTAGTTCATAATATTTTTTATCTTTGTTAATGCCATGCTTATATTCTTTCTCATATTTTATAGTTATCAAAACCCAGAGAGTTCTTAGGATTTTGTTGTTATTGATGCATATTTTTTTTCTATGTTTCCCAGAGTGAGGTTATTAAGATCCTATGATAATGAAATTACATAGATATATCTCATGGGGAGGCTCTTTGAATTACCCCTTTTCCCTTTCCTTATCTCTAACAATTATTTTTATTCATGAGGGAGATAATTGATTTTCAAGGTATCTAATGTAATGTTCAGATTTTTCTTTATGCTTCCCATAAATATATCTACAAGTTTCCCATTGGTTTATAAGTTCAATTTTGTTTTTGGAAATTACATTTAAAAATATTATTTTGGAAATAATATGTTTTTCATATATTAGTTATTTATTAAGATAATTTATAACATTCTAAAATATTTATAAAATGTTCTTGAATGTGGTTTGTAATTTTATATGTTACATCGAAACTATTTTCCCTTAAGTTAATAATTATATTTAATTAAAAATGTAATATTTTCAGAAATATAATTACCAATACACATGATTGTTGAGATTATTAACAATAATGAGAGTTTTATATATGTTGTGTAAGAGTAAGTGGTATTTTATATGGGTTTTTAAAGGTAAGATAAATTTCTCAGGTTCTATGTAAACGTAATAGTAAACCCATGTAAGTGTCAGATGATATTTAAAATGGCCGAATAAAGGTATGTACTTCCTCATGTGGGAGCAAGGATTTTTTATAAATGTTGTGTTAGGGTAAGATAAATCAAAACATACCTGATCCATTTCTTAGTGTTGTGTCACTATCAATAATGTTACCCTTACATATACCACATACCATGTCCAAAGGTATGGATAATTTTTCAAATATTATATCTGGGTAAGGCAGCGTAACCGTTATATGAGCCTTTTCAAAGCCATATGTTCATATAAAACATGTTACCCCAATACAGACCCCTAACATTCTTAAGGGTATCATCTTTAACCTATTGACATAGGGTTTCTCTTCTTATTTGACAACTTACATCCCATGTGTTATTTTCTAATAATCATAAATCTTAAATTCACGTAATAAATTTCATTTGACCAATTTAATTATTTAAAACAATTTTTGGATTATTTTATTTGATGCAATATAAAATTATTATCTATAAACTATTAGGGGAATTAAATCATATTTCCACATGGTATTTTCCAAATACAAATTATTAGAAAATTTAAAATTTAAAAACACTTATCCATTTCATTTATTTCATTTTTTCCTCAACCGTAGGACCTAGAAATCCACTGTTAAATTCAACAAGATTGTGCTAGTTTTGTTAACACTTAATTTTTAATATATTTTTGAGGAAAAACCATATCCATAATCTATTTTATGGCTATGTCATTTTGGCATGGGGAAAATACTAGGTAGGGGATATGATATTTATCTAATTATTCTAGATGAAATTTTAAATTTAATATATTTTAATCGCTTTTTTTGGATTTTACCATGATAAGGATTATATTATAATAATAGAATAAATGGTTTAGGACTTTTATAGATTTCATGATTTTACAATGCGATAAAAACAGGCCCCTAATTTTTACTAGATATTGAAATGTTTTTTCTTATGGAATATTTGTAATGTTTAATCATTATTGGGTTTTATTTTTAAAATTAATGTAAATGGTTCATGAAAATAAATACAGTGACTACAGATTGGCCAAAGAATAAAATACATATGTGGTTTATAAAATATCCTTATAAATTTATTGAAATGTAATTGATTCCTACAGATTGATTAATTAAATTTCACTTCCATATATTTGCGGTATGGTTTATTGAAAATGATGTTGGAAATCATGTATTTTAAAATTAAAAGAGTCATTTCAAATGAATTTATTTTTTTCTAGGTTTAAAAATTCATTTATTATTGAAGCATATGTTTAGTTAATTAATAATATGTAATAACTAATGATTTAGGTTACCCATGTTTGTATCTTATTATAAAGGAATCAGCTAATCACTGATGGTAATTAACCTAGTTGTTTGATAAAGATATATTTCGGTTCATAGTGAGCTTCTTTTCATGAAAGATATTGATGCTCTATTTGTAGGGCCTATGTTCCCTGTTGAATATTTTTGTTATTTGTATCCTTTTATTATTGATACAGTTGTGTGACTTATAAATTTTTTTGATCTGAGATTTGTATAGTTGTTGGATTAATGATATATTACTAGGGTGCTAATTTTTTTTGGTATAATTTTATGCATGTGATGGAAGGATGCATGGTGATATGAATGGTGGTGTTGAGATGAAACAAGGATTGGTGGAATTGGTTAATTCTTGGATTTACAATTATTATGATAAAAGTTTGGATGATAAAATTTTTATGAATCTTATGAAATGTATTATCATACAGTTTTCTTTTCGTAACATATGTTGCCTTCAACATGAGGGAGCTGGTTTTTCTTGCATTATGCATCAATTTTATGGAAACATGGGATGTTTCCTAGTGTAACAATAATTATGTAATAATAATGGTAAATATATTTTTTTTACCAGTGGGGATTGTGTTTTAATGGAATATAAATATCGATCTTGAGAAACAGTGGAATCGATTGGAATATTCAAAGAGGGATCTATTGGGAAAAATTCCCTCAATGCATCCTATCAGTATGTTTTGTGTGAGGTCGTGATTGTGGACAAAGACACATAACCTCATATGAGTATGGTTGGTGTTTTCCAAAGACATGTTTTTAAGGTGGGGTAGTTTCACAGTGTTTTCCAAATTTTGGGGCCTCAAAATCGGGAGTATGATGTGGTAAAATGAAGGATTTATTCATTTGAGTGAATTGTATGAATAATGATGAAGAAAATACCCAAATGTTGATAACTGTATATCATGATACATGGCCCACATACCATATTCTGGGAATGGTACGCAGAGCGGCTGAAACGGTATGAAACAGAGGATCACAAAACCGAACATTGTTCATGGTAGAAGTTGAAGTGGTATTTGGGTGGATTGTCATCGGTTGAAGAAATCTACTGTGTTGGAGAAAATGAGGTATGTGGGGAACATAGTAAAATGGTTCACGGATGGCTTAAGTTTCAAGGCAGCACGATTGTCGGTAAGCAATGGGATAAAGATTCTGTAAATCTTGGTTTGGTAGATTAAGCCGATATCTTTTCATTTATAATAATCACTAACCCCTCTAATTATTGCGGATATAGAACATTATAAGATAATACATTTTTCATTGAGAATTCAGAAAAGTCTTAAAGTCGTTCATGCAGAAGGCGTTTGAAGGGATTCATAACCCACAAAGGATGTCATGTATGTAGAGGAGGAAGACCAGTATGTGGAAGGAATTGACATGGTACATGGAGGAGGAATCTCGTGTATGTGAGAAGAGAGTCATATAAGAAGTAAGTGGAGGGGGATCTCTGTTATGCCGATGCAAAGGATGTCCGTGAACATAGAATATTTTTTGGACATGGGGGTTTCACAAAAAAGGTTCACCAAATTGGAACACGACAACGGTACACGATCACAAAGGAAGAGGCAGTTCTCAAATGAAGGGCGGTTCATAGTAGTGGTGAAGGTATACAGAGAAGGTGTCCAACATACCAAACCTAGTACTCAGTATGTGGGAGAGAAGAAGGGTTCTCTATTTTCACAAGTAATCTTGTGAATGCTTCAAATCAGTATCCAAAATAATTTTCTGGTACTTAGCTGTACACAGGAAGGTGGAATTCATCTGCGGGAGAAAGAGGAACCTCAATAGACCATCTATATATATATATATATATATTAGGAATCAGGAATTTATGAAAATGAAGGGACCTACATGTCCATAAACTGTGTTTGACCTACACATTTATAAACTGTGAGTGGATTATATTCCCATAGCATTGAGAAAAGTAAGAGGAAGATAGGGACCTTCTCCACCGGCAGTGATCCAATGAATGTGGAATAGGGATTAACCCTTTGGAATGCAGTGAGTAGACCCTAAACCTTGTAATGGTTGTGATCTTTGGCATAAATGTTCTAACATGAACATTGTACTCATTATTGGCCATGACCCTTAGGGAATTTCTTACATGATCACATTGCCATTGTATGCTCCATGGACGTAGCCCAGTGACTGTGAAATAAGTAAAAATTGTTGTGTCCTTTTCCTGAATTCATATATAAATATATATATATTTCTATGGGTGGAATATAGAATTTAGTTTTTTCTAACATTGAAACTAGATCCAAATGGGAGAACATTTTAATATACCATACCCTGATTCACCCCCCCCCCCCTCTCAGGGTTTTCGACTTAATGGACCCAACAGGATAAAATGTCACTTTGTGGTTAACAAAATGTGAAAAAAATAATATTAATTTATGGATAAAAAATAATTACTATAAAATGAAATTTTAGAATCAAATAATTAAATAAATGAAGACCCTTTACTATTTATGTGATCATAGGATAACCAATTCTTATTGGTGATAGACGAGTGTATGAGAGAAGATAGTTGTACATGAAACTAAAACTATCCTAATATATATATTTTTTGGTTGTCACCAAAATTATATTAAATATATTTTTTGATTTCATATGCTACCCAAAATTTTGGTAGGGTTTCTAACACCTAGTGGGGTATGGGAGAGTGTTTCCCCTTACACTCAGGTTTTATAAGGAATAGATGGATAACTACCCCCTCTAAACCTCATCTCTTCTCTTAGTAGTGTTATATGATGGAATGACTGGTGGCTTTTGTTCCACATATATGTGCGTAGAGGCATCTAATGTATTTTAATAATCACACACACATATATCTTTGGATATTGTATCCTAATGTTTTTAGTAGGTATGTTTTTAATGGGATGTTATTGATTTTGGAATAATACACAACATACAGGTTGTGGTGGTTCGTGTAAAATACTTAGCTAGTATTTAGTGATGATGATGATATGATGAAATGTTGTAATATAAAATTTCATAGATATTTTGAATATAGATACCTAATTTATGATTTTTTTTTCAAACCTGCATAATTTTGGGGATAAATGGATTCAGACGTGTGATGTTGGAAAATAGAAACAAACAAGTGGAGAAATTGTAGTTAGGTACCCTAATTTTTTAGATAGTTATATCATGTGTTGTATGTGATACATGGTGAGAGAGTGATGTAGTTGGGATGGGAACATATCATACCTTTTAAGGTGATGAATGATATCCACATATTGTTTGTTCTTCTTTAGAATTTCTTTTTTATCTTTTAAATGAGTGGATTTAGAGAGGATACTAATAAGTATACATGTTCATCTAACACTACTTATATATAAAATATTATTAATGTTTTATTGAGTAGGTTTCTAATCTTAGTGGATACTATTATCTCAGGTTAATTTTAGGTGATTTTTTATGAGGTCACTGTGGAGTTTACCTTTAAAAACATTTAGTTTCCTTCTCAGTTGTATCAGTTCAATATGAAATTCATGTATGTACTTGGTATCATTATGATTTTATCTAGATAATTAGTGTTTGAGTGTTTATTTATCATCCCTCACATCTCGAATATTTTACTATAATTATAGGTATCATCATTGTGTATAATTACCCTATATTATATTCACCAACATCTACACTATTTGAGGTTGAATTTCAGCATCATCAATTCTGTTCACTCATTATTGGCCCAAGAGGGGTACCTTTGGGTAGAGTTGGTCCAAATTTATAAAAAAAAATAACATTCCTAATAATCCATTACATAATTTTATTCATCTCCATAAACCTTTTATATAATTAATTTATAATTATTTACTATGAATATAGTGGATTATTATACATTATTTTTATCATTGGGTGTTAACACTTTTAATAGTATTGCACATTATTTATAATGATTATGTTGATCATTGATCACTGATACCATATTCATTATTCAAATATTAAAAATGATTTTATTATGTATATGCTATTACTATTTATAATTTTCTACTATCATCTTTGGAGATTTTGTATTACAAAACTATAATATTGTGGTAGATAATAAATTTTTTCAATAGTTTTTCGTAAATGGAGATAATATATTATTAACAAGGTTGTATTTTAATATTATTAATATAATGAATTACTATAATTTTAATAACTTATTATTACATTTCAATTAAATTATATGAAATTCAAAAATATTTCACTATATAAATATTACAAAATCGCTCGTGTAAGTAGTATTCCAACATAAACAAAATCAATCTATAATGATCTAATGATTATGAAATTATAAAACATAATGTTAATATAACATTTAATTAGTCTTATAAATGTTATATATATCAAATTTTTTGATCAAGTTATTTATTAGATACATTCATTATGAGTTGTTTTGATCATTAAATACATCATTCATAGAGGTGGTAGTCCTCACATACACGTGAATGAAGTACAATTTTCCCAATGGATTTATATAGTGAATTTATACGAAAATTCATCACAAAAAAAATATAATATTATAAAAAATATCATATTTTCTCAATAATTAAACGTCTTATTTTTGTTCTTATTAGGTTCTTATGTGAAATAAAAAATTTCATTCATGGAGGAATTAATCTGCACATACACATGATTACTAATATAATTCACTGATTAATAGGAAGAATAAATTTAAATTATAAAGGTAAAAATTTAAAAAAAATATAAGAGAGAAAATATAATTATTCATCTCATTCATCTATGATACCATCCCTAATAATTATATTTGAAAATTAAACCACATTGATCCTTTAAGGTGGTAGTCTAAAAATATATATGATCGATGTGTTTATTCATTATAGAATATTTTACGGAATGATTATATAATTTTTCATTTGAAATTAAAATAATCTAATTTTAGTATATAGATGATATTAATATAATTAAATTGAAAATAGATTCAACATTAGGAAATGGAAAATTAAAAATAATGATAAAGGGAAGAGTAATACTAACATCGGGAACATTGATTTTCCATGGAATTTGTCATTCCAAATGATGGGATTAAGTAAACTAAATATGGAAAAAAGTCTTATTTTGATGGGATAGTTTTCTAGGAGTAATAAATGGGACATTTTTTCGCTAGGAAACATGTTTAATGTGTATTCCTTAAAGGGGTGGGAGTGGTCCATCTCATAAGTTAAGAAAAGGGAACATTCCATGGATAGTAATGTTAATTCAGGTAATGGAATTGAATGACATGAAAGTGTTGTGGGGAAGGTGAGAGATGGTTTGTAAGACATGTAGTTATGACTTTACTACCTAAAAATGAATTATATATGGTATTTAGGTGTTGTAATATTTAGATAAAAATTTCAAAATTATATTACAATAATATAAACAGATTATCCTTAATTAAATATTAATCATGGTAATTTTTTAAAACTAAACATCATTCCATTACTGAATTTTACAAAAATATTAATTAATTATATTAAAAAATAAAATATGTTTCTCTCTTAAAGTAAAATTTTACAATAGTTATAAAAACAAATTTTGTGGGATTCATAAGTTAAAATAATATTTTAGAATGAAAAGTTGTATTTCTTAATATCATATTTTATCAATTAAATAATTTTATGTCTTTTTCTATCATTTTTATATATGGATAAATAAATAAAAAAAATATTCTTTATAAAAATAGAATTTCTAACTAAAAATCTAAATTTTCATAAAATTATCAAAAATCCATACTATGTAAAATATCACATTAAAAATTTAAAAATAAAGTTAATATTATAAAAATTAATTTAATAAAATTATATATTTATATTTTATAAAACCAAATAAAATGATATACTAATATTTTTCAAAAATTACTTCTTAAACATTTTTTATTTTCGACATTATTTCTTACAAATATTTTAATTTATGTAATATTAGTATTTTATATCATATATATAAATATTTTATGTTATCAATTTTATTTTCAGATAAGAATAATTTGATTTAACATAATCATATCCCCTCTATGTGTTAAGAAAGGTTCACAATTATTTCTCATTCACTATGCACTATAATTATGAATGATATGTAATTGAAAAACTCATTTTGGAGTTTTTACAAATGGTCACATATATAGTAAAACCAAAACCAATTGTGAGTATCACAAAATAGATATAATTTCAAGGAAAACCACATAATCACTACATTATTAAAATTTATAGATGTTCTCCTAAACATAGATTTATACCAAATTATTTAAAAAAGGTTATCTCATCCAGATCACCAAGAAAATTAAATATTAATATGACAAACCAAATGATTTCTATATATAATAGAAAAAAATATCATCCTTTACATATCAAATCTTCATTTCATTTGGAGATCATAAATTTTCCTCAACAAAAAATTTCATAACCTCGATTATTATTTTAGACAAACCTATAATACAATATATAGCACCACAAAGACCATCAATCCCATAACTAATGATGATACCCAATAAAAAGTTACACAGACATTGATACACAACTATGATTACTAAAAATCTCTCAAAATTACAATACATTAATATTTAGTTTAGTTGTATTGAGAATTTTAAAAATTAAATAACTAATAAAGACCATGTTTTTCATATCAAAATGGACAATTTATACCACTATATAAAAAAAAATTCATTATTAGTCTCCAACATCACCCATGAATTCTCCACACATAATACCCATATATTATTAGAGTACTTAGAACTTTCATTTATAACTTGGAGAAAGGGATACATCCTAATGCCTAAAATAAATTTCTCATAAGGGTTAATATAATAATAAATCGTAACATGGGAGAGGCAAGGAATAACATGATATCATAATGAGGAAAATATAAGAATGTGAGAATTGAATAATGAGATGTTATCATATGTACATGTTTTAAAAAATGATAAGAAAATAAAACCACAAAATCATATGAATGTGGAGAGAATATAAACATGATATCAGAAGAATAATTCATGGCTCTATATCTAATTAATAGTACATTTTAAGATAGTCTAACTTCCAATAAGCCATAGTTGGCTAGGATCACTACTCATGGAACATGATATCTTATTATTTGGATATATTACCCAATGCATTGGTAAGATATATAATTATTGTGCCACCCATCACAAAATAAATATCATACATTGGAATTCTTCTTGGTTTCTATTAATAAATCATAAAAACCATAGGAAATAAAATTTGTATTATAATCATTTCAAATTGTTCCCAAAGAAGGAATTCATGATTTTATCAACAAATGTGACCTGATAAACCCATGAAATGTTAATAGGGATCCAATATCATTAGGAATAATTATGGGTAATTACAACTGAACAATTATTATTACACAAGTGGTATTTACACCATATATAAAATGGATATATGTTTTAGGAAAAAATTATCCAAATCAATGAATATTTTGTGTATCGGGGTGAATACCCTTTAATCGTCTAATGGAATAAAATGAATTCAAAGAGGAATAGAAATGGTGGTAAATCATGCCTATACAAGTGGATGATTAGGAAAAAAATATGTAATTTATCATACCCTTGTTTTGGAATATAATTTCATCATTTGTTTAGATAAATAGGTTATATAAAATCATTTAAAAAACCATTAATGAAGTATATGACATACATGGTGAAAAATCCTAGAAGAAATAAGGAATTTTTATTGAAAATAATAAATTCATTTATTATTTGAAAAAAATTAAAATTAAAATATTATTAACCATTGAGAATAATAATTTCCCTTTTTTAAAACGTTAATGCATAGAGAGGAAGTATTGTAATAAATGTACTGTAAAGATGCATTAATTTAGATATATATATAAGATATTCATTTTCGTTGAAAAATAGAAATCAAAACATTTAAAATATTTTATTTTTAAAAATAAATTATAAAATTTAGGTAAGATGATAATGTATATTTTCAAAATATTTAAAAATAAATAATTTTGGAACATTTTAAATAAATACATTATAAGAAAACATTTTTAAAAAATATATTATGAAAAGTGTTTCAAGATTATTGAAACAATTTTGAGAAACCAAAATAATAAAAAGGAAGGTAAACTAATTAATTAAGAATATGTTTAGAGAAGAATTATGGTTACCTAAAACATTATAGAATATAAATTCTATATATAAAATATGTATATGGTAGAAAAATTTCCATTGAAATGTGTAAAAGTTATTATAATCCATATTATGATTATATTTTAGGAATATTTTCATAAAAGTGGGAGACATTAATTAATATAGTTAAAATCATTGTAGAAAAATAGAATATTCCATGTTAAAATATAATGGTAGGAAAAATATACTTGTAAGATAAAATATTAGAATACATTTCATGAGGCATGATAAAAATGACATGATTTGAGAAAACAATTATTAATTGAGTACCATATTAATAAAAATATATGAATGAGAAATTGATTTTATGTGATCATAAATTTCCATGAATAAAATATTTTTCATGATAAAATAATAATTAGTTATAATATACATAATATAAAATTAAATTGATGAATAAAGAAAAATATTTCTCAATTAAGAGAGTTTGAGATAGATTCCCTTTCTATGTTCCCCGGCTTAGTTGATCACACTCTATATTTATTTAATACAACTATAAGTATCTTAGCAACCTATTTTGGGAAATTATTCATAACTATAACCCATTTACAAACATCATTTATAATTATTTAATGTGAATATAGTGGATCATTATATATTATTTATAACATATGGTTACAACACTATTATTTATCTAGAACATGTTTTTTAATGTTGATTTTTATTCTTCATATTCTGTAAAATTTTAAGTATTTTTATATTACCTATTGTTTTCTAATATATATCCAATGATAAATTATGTTGTTTTAATTTCATCTAATGATATTTTTAATTCCTTCTATTGAAGATGATGTTGGAGAAAAACATTTCTCAACAATGTTTCATGAATATAGATGATATATTTTAAAAATATTTAGATATTACTAATTTAAGTCTATAAATTTTAAAATATTTAAACTTATTTATTAATAAATTTCATTATATAAATCAAAAAATTCATTAAATATTCACTACAAAAAAATTACAACATCACTTATATAGGCAATAAATCAATCAAAACAAAAGAATTCAAAAAATTTAAAATTTGTAAGAAGATGATATTAAATAATTTTAATATAATATTAATAGAATAATATAAATTTAATATATATCTTATATATTAATCAAATTAATTATTATAACCGTCAATGATTAGGGGGTTTTGATTAATGAAAATTTTCATTCATAGAGGTTGTAGTCCACACATATGTATGATTAACAAACCAATTTCCCACTTGATAGATGGATTCATGGTATATGAAATTTCATCATAACATTTTTAATTATTTTTTTAAAATCATATTTTATCACTAATTTCTCCTTCTGGTAATCCATGCATGGTGGATAATTTAAATAAGGCATGTTGTTCATAGACGCAGTGGTCCGCACATACACATGTTTAACAATGTCATCCCTAATGAGTAGAAAGAATAAAAATAATTGAAAAACATTAAAAAAATTTAATTTTAAAGTCATATAAAAAATAATTTTTTTATAGATCCCATCCTTTATATCAACCCGACGTATCCGAGATGAAAAAATGAATTGAATTTTCTAATGAAGCCAGTTGTTCACACTTACGAATAATTGTTGTTTCTCTTATGAGTTGTTATAGAATTAATGAATAATTTTTTGGAAATTATTATAGTATAATTTTTGTACAAAAAATAATTCTCAATTAATTAGATTAATATTGTTATAAAATATTAGGATGAATAAAATTAAAAATAATTACTATAAGGAGAGTAACACTCATGTTGAAAACTTTTATTTTCCTAATAATTATCTAAGGAAATCATGGTCTTCTGACAAAAAAAGAAAAAAACTACATTTGGATAATGGTAGAGGGTCCTAAGAGGATTAAATAATATTTGTTTAGGAATGTAAACTAATGTAAAGTTTTTTCCTTAAAGGGGTAAGAGTAATCAGTTTTCTATGTTAAGGAAATCCAACTTTCCACAAAAAAGAATGTTATGTGTGCATAAGAATGGAATGTCATAATCATTTGGATAAGAATGTTGGGTAAGGTTTTTAATACATGCTATAAATACTTTAAAAGATAAAAAATCAATTCTTGATGGTATATATGTCATGTAAACTGAGGAAAATTTATCCCATAGTAGATTATTGTTTTAAACACTCATTAGTCATTATTACATATAAATCATTGTAATTAATTTATTACTAAAAATATAATCAGTCATATATGAAAAATTTTAACAAATATGATTCTTAATTTAGAATATATTTGTCCTAATTCATTTAATAAATATAATATAATATTTTTTAAAACTAAAGAGACATAGTATATTTTTTTAAATAGAAAAGTGGTTAAACCTAAAACTTATGTATAAGACAAATTTTTCATGGTTACTTATTTTTTTTTATTTTAATGGATTTAATATAAGAAAAATTATTTTTATGAGATATTATAATCAATCCATAATAAATTTTCACAAAAATATTTATTTAATGAAAGAAATGATAAAACATTTTTCTCTATTAGAGTATCCATTTCCATTACTTTGAAAAATGAGATCCCTGAAATTTCAAAGTTAAAATAATATTTTATAAAAATTATAAAGTTATTAATTAATTTAATATTTTAACATTTGAAATGTTCTTATGGACTTCATGTAAATTCTAATATTTCATAATATCATAAAAGTTATAACTTTCATCAAAACAAAATTTTTAAATAAAAATTTATGTTTTCATAAAATGATCATAAAATAATAATAAGTAAATTTATTTATTCTAAATTTATAAACTGCTGTTAATTTTTTCAACTAACATATCAAAAAATTTATAAAATTATCCTTCAATAGAAAAAAATATATTGATAAATTGTGTTTATTTAAAAATATTATCTTAAAACATAAGTGAAAATAATATTTTTATAGAAATTTTTTAATATTAATTGATTTCAAATTATATAACATTTAAAGAGATATTAGATGTTAACAAAATTATCTTTTATACAAAAAATATTTAATTTAATAATGTATCACAACCGTCATTTATGTAAATATGACGAAATATATAAAACACAAAACTATTTCTGGGAAGTTATATATACAAAAATACAAGGACGTAATAATTACATCCATAATCAATTCAAAGGAACAAAAAAGATTAAGGGGGAAGAAGATAAAAGAGTATGTTAGATCATAATGATTTAATATCACAAAGATAATATAGTGAACCTAGCATTTCATAAATGAATATAACATATTTTTTATATGAATATTCAATACATTACAAAACACACACTTGACGACCATAATAGTATATTTTCATTATAAATTAAGTAGATAATCTTGTTTTATAGAAAAATATTTTCAATGTTTCTATCAATGATCTACATATTTTTCACTATTCATATACATACCCTAAAAAAACATTTCATTAAAACATAGGGAAGGTAAACATAATAAAGGGTTAGATAAGATGCATAGAAAGGGTAAAAAATTTCGATATGTAATAATAACAAGAACATAAGTGTATGGGAACATGAGAATAAAATTTTAAAACAATACAATTCTTGTAGAAGATCACAATCACAGGTCATGGAATAATGATAGGCATTTCCTAACACAAAATCATAAGGTTTTCACAGAACATGAGTTATGAAATAAAAATATTTTCGTAACACATACATTTGTGGTACACACATCCACATATAACATTGTGATCATATATAAATAGAAACATGTCCATTGATTGTTTTATGGAAATTAAATTAACCGTCTTATAAACTTATAGACTAGAAAACAGGTCCATTCATAACATTTTTAACATGAAAGGAAGGTTCATGAATATAATTGTGACCATATAATAATAATTACACATTACAATGTGAATATGTAATTAGGTTCATGGATGATTCTATGTAAATTAATGTTAAGTACATAAAATGCATTATAGTGGTCAAGTTTCACCCTCCATGTCAACGATAGCAGATAATGCCCCTTACAGAACTAGTTTAACTATCTGTTCTAGACCTTTTTAACTCATGAGATAAAAATATATACCTAATTCATTGGATGGGGATATAGTTATTACCCATATTTTTTTATATCACAACAAAAATCCTTGGGTTCAATCACATAATTAAAATCACACATATCTGTCCCATAATATAATAAAACACTCATCATATTGAAACCAATGAAATGAAATGGGTTTCATAAAAAATTCATCATAATGTAACCTATGTATAATAAACATGATTCATAATTATTTCTTCTTTTCATTAAATCATATAATATAGAAAATGAATTGGGTTTCAAAATAATGTTATCATGGTTTTACATGGGGAATAGAAATGGGTTTAATAAACATATTTTCAAACTAAACATAAACCAATCAGAGAATAAAAACAATGCTATCGTTGAATTGTATACCGAGTAAAAAATAAGAAACATTGTAGGATTCCATAATATATGGATAATGATTGTTAATGAAAAATAACATGTATCATTTATTAATGAAAATAACATTTCTTTGAAAATCACCTTTTTAAATCATAGAAATTATAAGAAAATTATAAATTCATTCCAATTAAAATAACATTGAAAAATATAAATGAATATTTTATATCTTTTAAAACTTTTCATAAGGAATTTATCATTTAAAATTTAAAAAAATTAAAACATCATACATTTTACAAATCATTTTCATTTAAAAAAACCAAAAAACATATATATGAGGAAATAAAATAGTTTAAAATAAATATTGAAAAAAATAGATTTTTTAAATTTAAACAATTGTTAAAAATATATTAAATTTTTATGACATTTATAGAAAACATCGATTTTGATGAAAATGGGATTTTGACTTAAAATAATTTTTTTATTAAAAATAGTATTTTTTATCTTTTGAGAACATATTGATAAGAAAATGAAGGAAAACTTTTATTCATGAAAAATAACTATAGAATATTTTATATTTTCAAATTATTTTGATACTTATTATAAGGTTCTATTATGGGAGACACAATCATAAACAATCCAGATTAAAGATAAGGTTATAACATTAAATATTTCCATGATTTTGTAACCTCAAAACATTAGACCCATGAACGAATATCATTAAATGAAATAAAATTTTATATGAAGATAAATAAATTCATTATATTATTGTTAATTGTTTTGTTTATACACATTTTAAAAGGATTTATGTGTAAAATAGAATATTTAGTCCTATAGAAGGATAATTGAGAGAAAACCCCTTACAAGTTTTGGTGTCATTATAACCATAAACCTCGTGCTAGAGGTGTACTAAAATGGTTATGTAAACAAAAAAATTATAATTATAATTTTTATAAATTAAATTAACTGGAATAATATACCCCCCAAAAAGGAAACACATGGGGAATATTTCTTATTTCTCACAAAAAAATTAAATTGAGTCAAAAATCCCTAAAATTATGTCTTGAAGTCCATCATACACGTTCAATACTCATGTATAATATATATAAATTAATTATACACATATTATAGACAAATATTAATTTTTATCTTATAATATTGTATTTTATTATTACCTATTATTTTCATTTAATTAATAATTCCTTGTTAATGTTATGAATTAGGTAATAAGTGCTTTGTTTTTATATTTAGGTTTTACATGGCGGTATTGGTCTTCTTACATAAAAAATGGTTTTCTAATTTCTATATTTTTTACCATATTTTAAATATCATATATATTCATTATATAAGAATATATTGTAATCCATAAAATTTATAGATAAAAAATGGAATTCAACGATCATGGAAATGGTAGGTTGTATGTACAGATAAATATTATTCCTATTTTTTTTAGCAAATTGAAATAAATAAAGTTAAATGTTAAATTATAATTCAATAGACTACTTAATTTCATATATATCATTTATGTACATTAAAAAATCATTATTTCCTTCAATTTAATTCATGAATGAATTACATCACTTCATGTGGTGGTATTCCGCTATACACACGATCAACATTATCATATTCCCACAAATGGAATGAATGAAATTATGTGTGATATAATTATCCAATAATTATAATAATATCATAAATATCATATATAAATTAAAAATCAATCATTGTATAAAACCTTGAGAGGTAGTGATGGAAAAATCAATAACATTAGTTTCCGAAGTTTCAGTCTTTTGTACACAAAAATGATGATTTCATAAATCATTTTATGGAAGTGGATATGAATAATAATTATTCCATTAAAATAATAACATCTAATTATATGGTATATAATGGTGTTATTATATATTAATTTTTGGGGAAAAATTTATGTTGGTGGTAGAAATAAAATGAAATAAATTTTTATGACAACTACCTTATCTAAGAGAAGCCTCCTTTGGATCTCCTCTTTTTCACCATCAGGATGACTTTTTAGGAGGACCAGAATCCTAGAATGTGACTGTTGATGTGGGAGAGATAAATAGTCATGATTTGGTTGAGACAATGTTATTGGGAGGTACGAATAAGTGAAGGGTGTTGGTCTCTATATATTAATGGGGGGAAAGTAACCCACCTAGAAACAACTTTGAAATTTCTCCAATGACAAAAAAATAACAAAGACAATCCAAAGAAAAATGATTCCAAATTAAAATATTTGTAAAATTATTAATTATGGTGTGTAAATATTACAAAAAAAACAGTTTTTTAAAAGTATTTAATTTATTTCAATCTGTATCATCTTATATTAACCCCATGATTAGCCTATTTTTACATTACCCATAGTAAATAATATTTTCTGGTTTCACAATTCATTTTGGTTTTAGGGACCTGACCTTAAAATATTACATAATAATTATTTATGTAAATAATTTTAAATTATCTCAAATTTATGATCATTCCGATTAAGAGGTTTAGTTAATTATGACATTACTCATACATAAAAAATCATAAAATAAAATGTGGACACATACAATCTATATCCAATTTTTCAATATATAAAACCATAATAAATTAAAACATGCTATCTTTTATAAAAAATCTATATGAATTTCATCATAAATTATAAAAATCCCTCAATCGTCATGATGTACGGTTAAAAACATGAAATTAACATGGGATGAGCATTAAAATATTGGAAATTGAAAAATAATGAAGTTAATAGTCCATTTATAAACAATAAAAACATAAAATAATAAAAACATAAATTAATTAATTTCTCCTTGATATATATTAAATAATTTCCATTGAAAATAAAATCATTTAATACATTTTTTAATAAAAATATTACTATTAAATTCATAAAAAATTAGATAATACGTAAATATATCATGGAACATAATTATAGATGTAACTCTTAATATTCAATAACCATACAGTCGACTTCTTTATATTTCACTCTTACAAATGGAATATGAATATGGACGAATTCTATACCCATTGCATTGTTGAGATATCATGGACCCAAACATCATTATATTATCATTAAAAAACAAATCATTGCTTTATTATAGAAACTCTCATCAAATATCAATGTAAAATTTATATAATCAAAACACATTAAATATTAATCTTTGTAAAATAAGATTCCTAAAATTTAATTTTTAATCAGATGAAAACATTTCAAGATATTGGAATAATGAAAAAATTCTAAAAAAATATTTTGTAAAAAATAACAAAAATACAAAATGAAGGTTATTTATTTAGGAAAAAAAGAAAATTTTCATTGGAAGAAAAAAAATAAAATAATGCACACATTGGTGAAAAAATCATTGTCATCATGTACATTGAGAATATAACATTCCTTTTAACATTTGCCAAAACATTGCGTATAAAGAACATAAAAATTTTATTTTAAAAAATATTTTATCAAATTGAAAAAAAGACATAAAATTCCATTTATTAATCTTTTTTATGTATAAATAAATATGTAAAATAATATAAATATTTTTTCTATGAATAAATGAATATGAAATTAAGCCTATAATCATTCAATGTGTCAGATACGACATTGAACATTTAAATTATATGTTTCATGAAATATAATGATTTTAAAATCATTAAATAACATGATAATAGTTAAATTATTCATATTTAATGTCAATGGGTCTATATATACACCTTATAAATGAATAAATTTTCATATAATCAAGAAATAAATATTCTAAATGAGAATGATACAAAATCACTTAACACAGGTTAGACAATTCTTTTGTGTAATTAACTTCACAAGAAGTGAAATTATATTAATAATCTAATTTCCTGAGAATAATTTTTTTTTCTTTTATTTCACTTATTACAATGCAATATAAAAATACATAAATAATTACTTTTAAATCGGGTCTTTTGACCATATTTGGTTTCTGTGTCTAAACGACATTGGTAGGTCATATATGGTTAAAGCGGTTATTATATTAAAATATAAAAAATAATATTCCTGAAACAAATATCACACACACACACATATATATATATTACACTTTTAAAACAACTTAGGAAATATTTTTATGAAAAATGAACTGACATTACAATTAAGGATATGGTGGGGTGTATATATACATGAGTAATGTTCTTATTTTTCACTTATCATTATGGATAATAGGTAAGAAAAAAATGTATCTTTTATTAATTATAATTATATCATATAAACCATAGAATTTAACTAGTTAAACTTAAATAATGAATTATGGTGATTTAAAAGGAATCAGATTGTTTTGAGGAGGCGGTAGTCCACATGCCCACGAATTGCCATATTACTTTTTTAGTTTGTGGAAAATTATTTAATAAAATGATGTGTAATATTTAGAGATAAATACCTATATCATGAATATCATATAGAATTTTTGTCTTTCATACATATATAATAAAACCCATCCTTAATAATTTCTATATGGTGTATGAATGTTTCACATCGCTTTGAGGAGGCGCTAGTGCGCTCTTCCACAAACAATGTTGTCATATTTACACAAAATGTAATTTATATATGTATGTGTTATAAAATAATTATTGAAGAATAGAGAAATAATAAATACCATATATATCATATATAAATAGATTTTACTTCATTATTACCAACTATTAATGGTGGTAAAAGAATAATGAACAACACAATTTCATGGGGTGGTAGTTCTACATACACAAGAACAATAAGTTTGTTACATATTATAAGGATGTGTGTGTGTGTATAACTATAACAAATATGATAAAAAATTTATTGATATTTAGTATATTTATTTTATTATGTATTAAATGAATCAGAATATTTGAGTATGTGGAGAATGAAAATTATATAAAGGAGCTTGAGGAAGGGAGGTAACTCTTATTTGAGTAACTCCTTTGGGTTTTCATCAATGGTATTCCTTTGAAACATTTGTACCCAAGGTTGGGCTCCAAGTATGATAAGATATATGTTGAGGATCTATTTTTTTATGTCACGGTTTTATCATCACATGATTTTATGATATACATTTTTTTGATTTATCTTCTATGATACTGTATATTATGCAGAACACCAAACTTAAACGTAGATTAAATATTATTATTATGATAGATATCACATAGATGTTGTAATGGATGGAATAAAATAGATTACATAAATTATGAAAATATATCATACACAAGTTTATAAAATAAATTCATTGGTTAAAAATTAATTATAAATAAAAATAAAAATATATTGAACATAAAAAATGTGTTTTTATTAAAAACCTATCTTTAAGACCATAATGTAATTTTATATTGATAAATTAATTTATCCTATATTATTGGAATATTATATATATATATATATATTTAATCAAATATTTTTAAATTTATTCAATATGTTAGATTGGCTTAATATAAGAATAGAACTAATTTTAAGCGTGAAAGCTATATGATTAAAATCTCCAAAATTTAGGGCCTTTTAAAGGAACACTTATTTAAAACAATTTACACTAGTACATATTTTATTTGAAAAAAAGAACATTATTTTTTAAATAGTAACATAAAAATTTACTTTGGTTACATTTTTTATTTTTTTCTAATGACTTTCATATTTAATGAAGAGTAATATGAACATTGGAATAGAATAATGACCATTACTAAAAAAAATATTTCTCCGATTAATAAAATTATTACCATAAAATGGAGTCTATTTTTTAATTCTACTCATTGAAAAAATATTCAGGTAATATTTTGGATTTATATAAAAGAAATGCTTTTTGGTGAATAGTAAAATATAATTATTTATGATGATTACTTAATACTTGAATTTTTTAGTAATTATTTATTTAAGGATGTGGTAAGAACCATTATCTAAATATAACATGAAATATTAACTTTATTTGCCACATGAATCTACACTATTTTTTTCTTTATGCCAAAATTATAATATAATGTTTAAAATAATGAAAAACACTCTTCTCCTCCACTATAAATACCACCAATCACCACCTATTCTCCTCATAACATCCATGCTTTGAGACATACCCGATTTCTACCCAATCATATTCCCAAGATCCTAACCCACATCTAGGACCTCTTGGTCTCACCAAAATACAAATATCTTTTCCCTAAATTGATTCTCAAGGGGGAGAAAATCAAGTGTTAAAAACCTCTTTCTTTTTCTTTTAATTTTCTTTCATGTTTTTTTTCATTCTTATCTTCTCCTCGCCTCCCCTAGTCCATGTGGAAAGATAACTCTAGTTGCATTTATACAATGGAAATAAATAGTGTTAAAGTAATATCCATCATCAAACTCATTCGACTCTATCTTTTATTCTATTAATAAAAACACCCCCCATGATGTGTCAATTTACTAACATCATGGATGATTTATTTTCATTTCCAATTAACACCTTTGTGTATAGACATAAAAACATTTTAATGGTTAATAAAAATTATTATATATGTATTTTATCATATTTAATGTTTCGGAACCATTTTATAAACATGATTCTAATTATGAAATAAAAGTAGTTTGTGGTGATCGAAAAACGGCCAAAATAACAGGAAAGCTCAGTCCGAGGTAAAGCCTCTGACCATTTATAAAGAAAGGAAAAGTACATGGAACAAGAAAACACACAATAAAAAAAGTTACATGTCATAGAATTCATACCCCTCACCGTACCCATGAAATATGACTTCCTCCGCAGTAGTTGATTCCTAGTCAGAGCTGTCACAGTGTTTTGGGACATTTGCATATTTCCGTCTAAGATTCCTCTTCTCTAAGGATAACAACTCCTAAGAGGATTGCCTAACAGCGAACCTAGTTGACACTAGATTTGGAAAGTTAGAGTAAGCCATCATCATTCTTCTTTTAGTTGGGGGATTTTCCTCATTTCCAGATTTTTTCTTCCAATCCTTGACTACATCACTGTAGGAAGGCCTAGCCAAACTACAACAACATTCCTTGTCAAAATCCAAGACATCCCCCCAATTTCCTGAAATTACCACCTCTTGACAAACATCAATCAGAGTCCGAATCTACTCATATTTCCCATTGATATCAATCATATCCAAAAAAACGAGGGGACTCCACACAAACAATACCAACATCTAGCTCCTTTTCCAATACATTCTATTTGCCAGACTGTGTATTGTGAACATACATAATTGCAGTACACCCATACATATCATTATGACCGAATTAATGAAAGTGGTTGAAAGTTTCCACTGTGATCTGCATACCACAATTGGGTGCCAGCTACAACTAGGAGTCTTTACTAGCTGAAAAAATAGGGGGTGCAACAGGATCCTGCATATCAACTGAACTCCAAGACATATCTCCCTCTTTTTGTCCAACATCATCAGCATTGATCATTCCACAAACATCACTTGCTACATAATCCTGGGAAGCAATAGTTTTCCCAAGTTGTGATACAGGTCCTGCATTAGCAGATGCTTCCAGCACTCCCCCACTACTAGAACTAGTTCTAGCCCACATATTGAGGGGCATGCCAACAGGAAGTGCACCATGTGCTTGCCCATAAACTGAGTATAATGCCAGCTCCTCCCCCTTCTATTCAGCATTACTGATGTTGATAAGATCACTGACATCCCTTCCTACATCACACTAACCAACAAGGTTTTGATCATACTACAACATCTCGCCTATGGAAGTTAGCGCTCCCAGCTTACCTCCAACTCCAGAACCAGGGCCAGCCTCATATTTTTCTATCTGATCCACACCACTAGGCATAGAGAGATCATGTTTCAATCTATCACGCACCAATGAAAGAGAGGGATTATGTGAGGCCCGCACCTGCTTCACCATAGAAGTATCACCCAAACAAATAGTGTTGTCATGCTTAGCTGCATCAGACCCCGACTATCCTTGACTAGAAACACCACTAGGCCCCTTCACCAAAGTAGCTGATCTCCTTCTTCTAACTCCATGACGACAACGACTAGCCATGTGACCCAGATGACAACAACTGGAGCAGTAATCAACCCAATTTTCAAACACAACAGCTCGCCTCTAGCGGAACTCATCGCCAAAAGCAATCCAAATCCATTCTACCGGTGGCTTCGAGGCATCCACCTCAACACAAATACGTAGGTTCACTGGATGACTCAAAGAAGAAGTGCGTGCATCCAATCATAGGAAACAACTGACCAAATTCCCTAGCATACAAATTATCGCAGGATTTTGAAAAGGTAATAGATGATTAGGGAGACTTACCCAGGCCTCAACAAATGGAGGACCTCGATTCATACAGAGATGCAATGACCAGTGAAGCAGGTTGAATTTGTATCCATTCCACCGACGGGGAGCTCTGGACTAGCCACTTATCAAGTCTTCCTCTAAGCCATATCGAATCATCAGATGACGATTATCAAGAATCCCTATAACTGCACATTCCTTCAGATCCCAATAACAAAACATGAAGCGATCAAGCTCATAAACGGAGGGCCTTCGTAGAGAAAAACAAGAAACTGATGTCAAATCTAAGAAGCTTGAAGCCACAGAGAATTATGATGAAGAAATCGGAAGTTGAGGGGCCCCATGATAAGCTCTGGAACATTTGGGCTTAAGGAAAACGACGGAAAATTTGGGCGGAAATTAGGGTTTGAGAATGGAACAAAAGCCACCCGCGACGCCGGTGGTGGTGGAGCCAAATCACCTTCCCCCCTCCCTCCCCTAGGAAGGAGGGGAAATCTATCTACGACCATATGCTAGGGTTCTGCATCGCGAAGGATAATGAGCTCTCGCCATCATCCCCTCACTCTCAAAAAAAGGCCAAAATAATCAAAACACATATCATTGATGTCTTGTCTAATGATTTATCCTCACCCAAATATCAAAATGACATAGATAAAAATGTAATCATATTTATATTAACTAATAAAATATAACTTCAATTCTATATAACAATACCCATCATAATTGACCTTCCAAACTCATATACAATTAAACAGATCATGAAAACCAAGGAAACCAATGCTCGTGAACGATAAAATTGTATCTTAAAACTCATTAAAATGACTACAAATAAACCTAACAAAACTATAATAAATTTAATTCATGTAGAAAATTTTAAGAATTGATTAAGTTATTTATTTAATATAATTATATAGTATATTAAAATCAACTTCATAACACATTTGGACATAAGGTAAGGGTTTTAACATCTGTCATTTATTAACATGAGATATGCTTTATTCAGTGATACATCTTATGTGTTGTGAATGTAAACTAATCGGTTATGTATAATGTCATGAATATATTACTATTCATAGAATTGAATTTATTATTTTATGAGTACTATTATAATGGGGAATATGTTAAAATTTATTACAAATTGGTATGGGTTCTTCTCGAATGTCCACATTTCATTCAAGACACACATTCTCTCTCTTTACCCCATTCTAATTCTTTTTTAATTGTATATAATACATTTAAATTATTTTTATACGTTCCAAAATAGTGTTTCCAAAACATTTAATCCTTATTTTATGAGAATACATTATTACATAATTTACCATTCTCAATTCTTCCCAATAAGAATGGCCGATTAAAGGGAATCTTACAGTTTCATAACAACTTTCATGTGCAGTCAATAATATGCTTTAAGACAAATTTATTTTTCTAAAATCAATCATTTTATCATGAAAATATATTATTTTCCTTTTAAGATTTTATACAGTAATTATTCCTTCATTTTTTGAGGACTATTTATAATTTTTCATTTAAACCAAACTTAAATAACACATTTATAAAGCCTTTTAAATACACATTTTACATATTTTCAATTTTGTTAGAAATAAAATATTCCTCAAATATAATTTCATTTTCCATCCCATTAATGTTCTTTTATATACATGTTCAGAATCTGATTTTATGGAAAATACAAATCATTTTCCCAAATAACACTTCTTTTTGAAGAAAAATAGGGTTTTTTTCTCAACAATTAGTCACTGATTTTATTAATTTAAATTAATCTACAATTGTGATCCAAAAATTTTAGTTTGATATGATACACAATAATTTAAATTGGTCTTTTTTATTCATAATATAGTGAATTTATTAGAAGTATTATGTGATGGTCGGAACCCGCTATAGATCCTTGTTACATTAGTTAGCCTCATGAGATTAAATTACCTAAAAACCATTCATATTAGTTTCCATGTAGTTTTAAATTGTCGTGAAGATAGATCATGACAATATATAAATGGGTTTAGACCAACATAAATAAATTTTTTGGGTATAGATCTTGTCAACAACTATGTTGACAATAGATCTTGTAAGTTTATATGTTTGACCATATTCATTTCATCATTATGATACTTGTAATCGGTATTATATTTGAATATTAGACTATTTTAACTTAAATATTTATTTTTTATTCTCATTTGATTACTTATTTCATTTTTTAAATAGATTTTATTTCTTCCATATTATGCTTAATATTAGGTTATAATGGAATCAGATTATTTATTCACGGGGACTTATTTTTTATCTTTATTAATAATAATCATACACTGTATTACATACACATACTCATCATCTATGTTCACCACTTTATTATGATTTATATTCCAGCAAGATGCGATGATGTATATTACGACTGACATTTGAGGAAAATATAGGACTTCTTGATGTTTTTTCTAATGGAGTTTCAATATTTTTTTTCTTTTAAATTTGTAATGTACACCTTATATTTGTATCTAGTTTCCCAAAAAAATTATCTATTTAGTTATTCAGGGTGTAATTTTATTATTTATTATACCTATGTAATAAAGTATAGCACATGATCTATGAAACTAGTGTCGAGGTCATTAAAGTTGGTATTAGAAATTTTTTAATAAAAACCTTTGGAACTAGATTTAGAATAAATAGTTTAGGGGAAATAACCATAAGATAGACCATAAAGATAAATATATAATAAAATCCTAGAATTTTGGTAAGGTAGACACAATGTGGGTATTCCAAGAAAAAACTCATTTTTTTGATATTTTAAGTAAATGTGGTTCTTGAAAAGATGTACCTATGAGTAACAACTCTATCATGGTGTCTCGGGCCTAGCTTAGTGTATCCTGGTATATGAATATGGGTCTTACTAGAAAATTCTTTGAATCACTTAAGGGACATTCATTAGATACATCACATTTTCATTCAATATCATCATAAATGATTTAAAATTAAATATTCCCCCACATAAACCAAGATTATAATTATGATATTATCTAGGAATAAATTCCAAATATGTGTAGAGTGTTTTTATATTTTGAAATTACTCATTATTATTTATATCATAATTTAGTGTATGTCATTGTTCAGAAGTAGCTTACTGTTTTATGAATGGAAACCATATAAATGAACGTATTCCCGGTAGTGATTTCCCTCTAATTTAATATAATGATGTTGTAACTGGAGCTAAAAATTCTCAAAACAACTTATAACCATATTGGGAAAACAACATAGGTTATGAACAATACTATTACCCATATAGAGCATCCTGATCCACAATGTGTAAGAAAACTATTATACAACTTCTTGAGACCACACCATCTATCATTCAATGAGACTAAAAATCCAATTTTAGTTGGGAAATGGATAATTTCTCTAGAAAAGAAATTTCCCACCTTAGAAAGTAATGAAAGGGAGATGGTTTTTATAAAAGCTTATCTAATCTATGAATATATTGATCAATGGTGTTCATTGATTTAAACACAAATGAGGAGGAATAAATAGAAAATATATAATGGAAATAATTTAAGGAACTTTTCTTGGAGAAATATTTCACTCATGAACAATTAGAGGATATAGAGATGAA
This sequence comes from Viscum album, assembly GCA_963277665.1. Classification (NCBI taxonomy): domain Eukaryota; kingdom Viridiplantae; phylum Streptophyta; class Magnoliopsida; order Santalales; family Viscaceae; genus Viscum; species Viscum album. The sequence goes on along the minus strand of OY728132.1, from coordinate 735,202,051 downwards.
ATTTCAATGCCTGGGGAAATATGAGGATGAGAATTTATCAATGTGTAAAGTCCTAATTACAAGATTTTAAAGGCATACTATTGAAAATATAACTAAAGAATATAGTAATATTGCTCATATAATTGGTGGGTGAAAGACATTGCATCAAAGAGAACTATTCTTTCAAAAATTCTCATCATACTATGATATCATCTCATGTGAAATCAAGAGAGAGAAATAATTAATAATGTTTTATTACATAAAAAAGGAGAGAGATAATGATAGGATAATAGAGAAAATGATAGATACATGGAATAATGCATATAGAGATTTTCCCACAAGTGATAATTGTGTAAATAATCACCCTTGGAAGTTCTAAAAAAGATTTGGTGAATTCTATAAGTATGGAGAAAAGGGATACTAAAAAAAATAAAGAAAATGGATGGATGTAAATTAAGATATTTATTGCCTCAACTATTTTCAAATGTTGACATAAGTAATTAAATGTCATATATGTAATGTAAATATACCTATGGAGAAGAAAAAATATAAAGTTCAATATTATGTTGTTACTAATGATGAAGTAGAATAATTAATGTTTACTTATTCCTAGTAATAATATTTATATTGTAAAAGTATATTATCTATGATACCGAAGTTATAATTATTATGATATATATAAGGATTTTATTTCCGTACATATTCTATAAAGATTTATAATAATTATATTTTTAATTAAGGTTTTAATGATATAGAGTTATTCATATTTTTTGTACGTAATATTAAGTGTTACATTATGCTATTTAGGGATTCTAATTTTGTAAATTTAGTTATATTTTTACTAAATGCATAGACATTTAAATTAAATAAGAGCATTCTCAATGATTCTGAAGGTAACTACTTGTAAAATAGATTAATTTGAACATTGGATATTATTGTTTGGGGTTAATGCACGATTTTTTAGATACATTGTGAATGTATTTTCCATTTTGGTAAACATTTAAGAGAATTAATGAAATACTATAAAACATTATGATTTGTTAAATGTGCTTTAGGAATGAAATTTCATCTTCAATAGCCACCTCTATGTGTATGATTTGAATTGTAATTGATTAAATGACTCCCAAACGATGGGATTATGACATAAAAAGGAATAAATTTAGTTAATTTTTCCTTGTTCTTATCAAAATATTTAATAATCCCTCAAATCTAGGAAAAATATTTTGGAACAAAATATTAACTATTTACTTTTTTATGATAAATAAATAGTCATTTAACGGATCAAAAATTTATGACTTAGTGATGGTAAACATTCAAACAACTTGGTTTTCTATTAACCTCAATCTGCACAAGATAGTAATATTTATAATATATATAAAAATCTTTATTAATTTTATTCTATTTATAAATCATAGTATTGTGGTGACCATCACATTTCCCTTAACCTCTTTTTAATAGTATGTATCATAATCCATTTTACAAAATTGTGGGATTTCCACAAATAAATTCTTGACTATAAAAAATTATTGTTTTTAAGTATAATGTTGAATTCTGAGATAAAAATTTAATGTTCAAGGGGAGAATGTAACACCCAAAGAATTTATGGAATCTCTTATTAAAAATCAATTTATCTTCTATGATGTTGTACATTACATGGAACACTAGCCTTAAATATTGACTAAATATTATTATTGTGGTAGATACCACCTTGATGTTGGAATGAAGTAAATTAAATAGATTATTAACATTATGAAAATATATCTTAAACATGTTTATAATATCAATTCATCGGTTGCTAGTTATCTCAAAAAAAATATTAATAAATGGAAAAAATAGGTTTTTTATAAAAAACTACTTTTTTAACCACAATGGAATTTCCAATTTATAAATTAAACTAACCAATAATAGTAAAATAGAATAATTCAATTTATATGTTATATATTAAACCAAATTTTATTATATTTATTCATTATTTTTGGTAGGCATAACATAAGATTAAAACTACATTTAAGCAGTAATGTTATATTTTTTTAAAATTTTTTTTTACCACATTTAAATGGAGAACATAATTTAATAAAAAAATTTATAAAATTTATAAATTATATTTTAAAAAAAAATTATTTATTATAGCATGAAATTAATATTTTCTTTTGTTATATTTATGGTATTTTTATGAAAACATTCTTTATCGAAGAATGTTAATTTGATGGTTAGAATTTTAATGTGACCATTAAAAATATTAATACCTGCCAGTATAATAGTAATATAACCTATAAATGTATAAAAAAATTTATGTATCTTATTAATAAAAACATTTTTAAATTTTATAATGTTATAATTAAATAAATAAGTTAAATGATAAATTAATTATTGGTATATTAGTGAAATGTAGATTTTAATTCACAATTTTTAAATGAATATAATTATTTAAATGAAGTATTATTTTCACAAAATATATTAATTAAATAATATTTTTTCTTATTATTATTATATAATTTTATGAGACCTTATCAAATTTTTAAATTTAATATAAAATTAGTTATAATTTAAAAATCACAATTTTTCAAATAATTGATGATTTTAATAATACTTTAAATTTAGAAATTTTAGAAAATTAAATTCATAAAATGGAGTCCAATTTTTAATTTTACACAATGAAAAATAGTTAGGGTTACTTTTTGTAATTTTTTTAGAATACCTATTGGTTTTATTAAGAGAAAAATACAATATTTTACAATAGATGCTAAATGAATGAATTCTTTAGTCATTGTTGAGGAAAAACTGAGGTAAGAACCTATATTTTGAACACACATGAAATTTTTAATATATTTGGTCATAATAATCATCACTATTTCTTATCTTCATCCAAAATAAATAACTACTAATTAAAATAATAAAAAACACCTCTCCTCCAATATAAATTCAACCCATCACCACCTCTTTTAATCAAACCATTAATTATTTGAGACTATTATAATTTCATCCAAATCAAATTCTCTATCCCCTAATCCATGTTCAGGATGTCTTGGTCTCATGAATAGAAAAAACCATTTTTTGTAAGGATACTCTCAAGGAGGATAAACATAAGAGGTAAAACCCATTTTCTTTTTCAATTAATTTCCATTAAAACTCATTTATTTATTATATTATCCTCACCTCTGATTTTACAAGTGGAATTTTAACGACACAAATATTTATAAACAAAAATCACATACTTTTAATAAAATATCGATCATCAATATCTTTCTTCTCTCTCTTTTACTCAATAAATGAAAACAACAATCGTGATATGTCAATTTTTTAACATCAGGGCGAATTCATTTTCTTTTTCCATTAATTCCTTAAGTTATTATCACAAAACCATTTTTATGATTTAAAAATATTATAATATATGTATTTAAACAAATTTTATGATCTATAACCATGAAATAAACATGATGTTAGTAAATAAAATCATATTTTTGTGATGACTAAAAAATCTCCACAATAATCTAAACGATTATCACTAATATCTTATCTAAGAATTCATCCTCACCAAAAATATCAAAATTACATATACACCCATTTAATATTAAAGATTTTAATTAATAAAATATGACTTCAATTCTTTATATCTATTTCCATTTTACTAGAACTTCTTCACACATATAATAGTAAATTGACCATGAAGACCAATGATACAAAAGATCCTGAATTATAAAATTGTATCTTATAACTCATCAAAAATGCCATAAATGAACGTAATAATATTATCATTAATAAAATAAATGTAGAGATTTTCCTTAGGTAATTAATTAATATATTTTATTTTATTATCAAGAAAATTAAGATCAATTGTAGAACACATTCAGACATAATGTTAGAGTTTTCACATCTCAATTTTGTTTCTAAGAGATATGCCTTATTCACCACGACATCTTGTTTTTGATGAATATGTAAAACCATTTTATTTATCATATCATTAATCAATTCATATTCATGTTTATAAATTTTTCTTTTCTGAATTATTAATTTTATGGGTAATATAATATGATTGATTATAATGTGGTACAGATTCTCCTCGAACGCCCATTACTCATTCGGGTTACGCTTACTTTCTCTTTACCTTAATGAAATTATTCATTGTTTTTATTTAAATAATATAATTTATGTATGTTTCATTCAAACACATTTATCATGTTCATTTAATATTTTCATTATGTTAATACATCGTTTTATACTATTCCTTTCTCAATTCTTCCCTATATGAAATCCCGATTAAAGAGACGTGTCATGTTTTTTACCCTTTTCCAACTCCACTCCATAATATTTTTTATGACCTCATAATTTTTCAAAAATCAATCATTTTTTCATGAAGATAATTTTTTTTTCATTTCAGGTTTAATAAAAAATATTATGTTTTATTCTCTTTTAATGAAAATTTTGTATTTTCCCATAAACCACGCTTAGCTGGTTAATTTCAAAATCTTTTTAAAATATGTTTTTACATTATTCAATTCAGTTGAAAATAATTTATTCCTAAAATAAAATTTCATTATCCCACACATTTATTTTCTATTAATCTAATTGTTTAAAATCTGATTTTATGGGAAATTTAAATTATTTTCCAAAATCACCCTTTATTTCAAAGAAAAAGTGTATTTTTCTCAAATATTTCTAAATGATTTTATTAAAGTACATAAATTAATGATTTTGATTGAAATATTTGAAATTAGTATTATACACATTGATGTAGTGATATATTTTTATTTGACTTATGAGTAATTAATTTTTCAAAGTAAGTGATGTGCATGGCCTGATATAGCCCCTTGATTCATTATTAGGTCTCTTGAGATGAAATGATATGTCAAAACACCTTCATGATTGATTTCTTATAGTTTTAAATTTTTAGTTGGATAAATCCTAACACAAATCATATGGTTTTCTACCCACATACTTAGACTACCATTAGAATACATCATGGAAGTAACTATCCTGAGGATACATATTGATAGTGAAGATATCCAACATAGTTCATTCCATCATTATGATACAAGTAATTGATATTCAATGGGATTATTTGACTAATAGAATACCAATGGTTAGGTTTCTATCTCTTGATATTATTTAAGGAATTATTTAATCCGATTTTATACCTACCATATTATTCTTAAGATAATGTTCTAATGGATATTATTTAGTCATTCAGCTTTCCTTATTGTTCATGTTAATTTATGACAATCTTCCACTACAGTACATACCCTTGTTGAGAAACTCATCCAACCCAATTATTATGTTATATATTCCTCTCAGGATGTGAATATATAGATTATGAATTACTTTCAAAAATGATGATAATAAGTTATGAATGTTTCAAATTAGATTTTATATTGTTTTTATGATAATGTTGTAATGTAAAACATAATTGTTTATCTTGTTTTCTGAAAAAACTAAACTATTCAGTCATTCGAGATGTGATTTCTTTTTTATTATACCCATATAATAATGGAAGGAACCAATTTTGGGAAACTGGGGTTTGGAACATTACATTGGTCAATCAAATGTTTCATGAGAGGTATGAGTAATTGGGATGGTGGGGGTCTTTTTATGGTAGAGTGAAAGGATAAAGATTGTATATTTGGAGGGAATTGTGTATTCCCCAATTATTATATTTTCCAATAGTGCAAAAATAGACCATTATAGAACTATATAGGTGGAGTTAAAAAAATATGGAAATAAAATTTGTTTTTTAAAAGTGGTGAGATCATTTTTCACTTATGATTAATGTTTAATCTGTTGTTAAGATTATTATTTCGTTAATCACTCAAATTAATTTTAATCCCTTTCTCTATATTTTTTTGTAAAAAATTATATTGATCATGTTGAATTAAAAATTAAATTTCTATTACAACCATGTATGTACTTTATGGAAATTTAATTCACCAATGTGAAAAAAAAAATTAATGTTAATCCCACAGATATTTCAAGAAAGCGGGGTTTTAATGTGAGAGTGTTCAACATTTCATTAATCTTTTATATTTAAATTGAATAAATTTGATTCCAATGATCTACAATGTATTATTATATATATATATATATTATCTATTTTTTAATTAAAACAGACTTAAAATATAATTTATACTTATTTATTATTTAAATGAAAAATAATTTCTCTCTAAAATGCAGTATTTTTCAATATTCAAAAAAATGATAGTTCATAGAAAAACATAAAAAATCATGATTACCTAATTTTTACAATAAAAATTTAAAAATGATTTATATTTTAACAAATTAGATTTATAAAAGTGTGATTTTTTTAAATTAGGATCTCCCCTAAAAGTTAGAAAGAATACCTATTAAATATATACTCTTTTATTATTAAAATTTGATTTATTCTTATTTTGTGTAACAACCCCGACCCTAATAGACCTTATTCGGTTGTTGATTTATTACAATGGAATAGATAATAGAGTTAACATCACTAATGATTGAACAGTTTAGTATTCATGAAGAACTAGATAAAATAATGCTTACCTTATAACATTGAAAAGGTAAATGTAGAACATAATAAAGGAAAAGAAACTACTTCCATGTCACATATTGAATATTTTCATCATTATAACCTTGGAGAAGAAATGAAAAAAAAATAGTGAGATCAAAATCTCATTAATGTTAAATATAGTAGACACATGAATCAATAATAAGTGAATCATAATAAATTAGGTATAATCAATATGCTATGATGCTAAACATAAAAAAGGACACAATCAATACACATAGATTGAAAATGAATACATGTATATTTTTTATAGTGAAAATCCTCTAGATAATGATAATAAAATGATGAATGAACAAATTTTTTAATTATTATGAGTCATTAATCTGAAACATGAACCATAAAATCATCAATAAGGATTATTTTGGTGGTTATATAACAACCTAAATATGTTTGGGGACAAGCACAAAGTGTATATTGTATTCCTTTTTTCACATTAGATATATTGATGCATAAAGGTGCTATAAAGGGACCCACCTATCCCAGAAATTCAAAACTAATATTCATATATAAAAAAGTAAAACTAAATCAAAATTTCCCACACCTCAATGAACTATTTAAAAAATAACCCCAGATGAAAATTCTCTAATAAAATCATTCATAAATTTTTTGAGCGAAAGAACATATTTCTTTAGAAAGATGATTTCTATTGGGAAATAATTTATATTAATCATAAAATTAAATTTTAAACATTTATATCCTAGAATTGAAAATGGATGGTAAATGAAATTTTTTATCATTCATAAATGATGTCCAAATGAAGTAAAAACATATAGATAGAGTTCGTATGACACATTATAAATGGGTCACTTTAATAGGGTTTAAGAAAAAAATTTAAATACTCTTTAAAATAGAAAATAAAAAATTTATTTAATAAAACTAGAAATAACTAAAGTTATTTTTTCCTGATAATATGATTATTTATGTAAAAATAATACTAGGATAAAATATATTATGAAGTGCACTTAAAAATGAGTGAGAAATTGGGAAGTTCCCTTTATTCGGGCTCGCTAATCTGGAATAACTGAGATGTGAACCTTGTAAAACAAGTACATCCCCATAAAAGAAAGATGAAATTATCTAGATACATGACATAAAAACATATAAATTAAAAATATAATATTTATATAAAATGATATAATAATTACATTGGGGTAAATAGAGGGAAATAATAAACCAAAGGAAAATGATGATTTTGATAGAATCCCTTACCACATTGAAAATAATCAAACCATAAGACCCATGAAATTAATGATCATCATATTTGAAATTATATAGACATAAAATAAATAAAATAATGATATGATAAATTAATAAGAGTTATACATAAACCATAAACAAGAAATAGTGGTGGATAAGAAAAATCTCATAGAAATAAATTGTGATGAGAAAACCATTACCTTGTGTATGAAAGTTTTTGTCACATGTACATAAAATACTATAAAATGAAATGAAATTAATTTATAATTTAATTCAAAACTTATAAAAAAAAATTTATTTTTAGTATAATTTTATTATGATCATCTAAAGTCTTTTGATGAGTTTTAAGGTCAAATTCTTTTCATTCTATAGTGCTCATTTCCTTGGTTTTCAAGATCAGTTCACTTGTATACATGTATAGAAGATCATGTAAAATGAGAATATATTTCTAAAACATAACTAATAACTTATAAATTTAATTATTGAATATTAAATGGTAATATATTTTATATTCATATATTATATGAGGATGAATCAATTGATAAAACATTACTTCTAAACATTTAGATTATTTTATTGTTTTTTCGATTATCAAGCGTTGGTTTTGTTTAATTTGATAATAAAATGTATATATACTAGTTAAAAAACCATAAAGAATATTTGATACATATATTATAATTTATTTTGACCATAAAATTGGTTTGATTACCATCCTAGATGGTTTAATTGAAAAAAAACAAATCATCCATAACGGTTGGAAATTAGCACCCCCACCATCCATGTTATCATTTTTATAATAAAAGGAACATGGGAATAGAATTGATGGTGGGTATACCATTACCATAATAAAATTATTGTGTAGTCTCCCAGGTTTCTCGTACGTAACCCCCTTTACTCATGTTTTTTTAATTAGTGTTTCTTTGATTGGGTTTTTATAAAATTGATAGTTTCTATAAAATAGAGAGTTTCCATAATATAAGTAGTTTCCATAAACTGGGGTGTTTCCATAAATTTGGATTTTTCCATTAAAAGGGGGTAAAGATGAAGGATGAACGGTTTTTTTTGTTTTTTTAAGGAGTGTGGGGACCAAAAGGAAGGTTTCATGATGCATGCACGGTTGGCACAAACTGTGTGGTCAAATCTTGCACATAGGTCAAATCTAGATACTATTTTCTATGAGATTACTCATTTGTTCTCCATTTATTTCGTTTTGGCATCATAACGCCCTTAATTCGATATTATTCTCCCAAGTAGGCTGAAGAACCATCCCTGCATGATATGAAGCCATTCCGGAGCCTTCCATTGTTTATTTCGAGGCCAATTCTTAAAGAATGTCACCATTCTTTATGTATTTGTCATCTTTTCATAGATCTGCTTAGATCTACTTATCTGATCTATATTTTTATCATATATGAACCTATTTTGTGTAGATCTACATTTTTAGATTCTAAATATATCAATGTTGAGTCATGATCTTCCTAGGATGACAGATCTAAGGCTGCTCATGGAGAATCAACCCTCTTTCTTGTGCATTCATTGTTTGTTGTTACTGTTTCATCATGAACATCATGGTAGGTGTCTTGTCTCTTGACTCCTCTTTCTGGAATTGATTGACTTAGATTAAAATTGGTTTATTTAATGTAAAATTCATGGAAAAATATTCATTTGTCATTATTTATGGTTTTTATGAAATTTTTTGATCTTGGTGAATATTTTTCCAAAGGGGGTTTAATTTAAAATGCTGATTTTTAATTATGGATTTTATGGAATTGATAAATGGTTGATTAAAAAGGTGTTTTTTATAGAAATGGTTTTCAAAAAAAATGGAGTTTCATTGAAATGGTTAGGATTTGAAATGGTTTGGAATTGAAATGGTTTTGACGGAAATATATTTCAATAATAAGTTGTTTTTATTCAAATGTTTAGTTTGGATTGATCGTTGGGCATATGTGTTTTTTGTTCATATTACATATAGGGGGATTGGTTGAAATATGACATTGTTATCGGTGCCAAAGGTTCAATAGAACATGTGAATTGCATATATGGGTCTTGGTTGAAATATGACCTCGTGTTGGGTGCCAAAGGAATAGTGGCAGATGGGAAACAATTACCATGGGACGACATGGTATATCGACGAGAAACCGCTAATGAGTATGGAACATTCATAATGTAGCATGTATAGTGGGTTTCATGGGGGTGGGTAATTCTTGGGTATGCCTATATAGGCATATTGTGAAATGGTTTTAAATATTATTTTCTTATTTTTCTATAATAATACCTTTCTTGAAAAATTGGTTTCAATTTCACATGTATGGTTTTAGTAATGAATGGTTTTGGAAACTTGTTTATATTTTGTTATAAACTTCTTTTGAGAAATTTTTTTATATAAACTATTTCATGATGTGATATTTTAATCACCCTCTATATGTTATTATGATATTATTCTTATAAAAAAAGATTTTTGATATCCTATGACCATTTATGATTTTGTTATGTGATATTAATGGAATTTTAAGAAACCTATAAATTTCTTCCATGGGTTCATTAAAATATTTTTATATTTTTTTATGTGATATACATATGTATGGATGATTATGGGTGTGGTCATATATCTCCATACAATGCATTGATTTATGTCTATGACTGGTGATCACAAAATAGAATGTGGGAGGATTTATTCCGATCCCAAGGGGTACACAAGAGGGTATATCCCACGAAAATTGAATAAGAGAGGGTTAATAAAAATCCAATGTGGTACATGAGTGGTTTATTCCAAATATCAGGGGTTTATATAAGGATTATCCCAAGCCTATGATGATACAAGGATGGTTATCGCAAGTCGGCCATGTGATTAATGTCTCAGTGAGTAGATTTGACTAATTTTTTCTATACATATGTATATGTCACGCTCTTACATAATAATATTTATTATTAAGATTATGCCTCTTAACTCTTGATTAATTTCACATAATTACACATTCTTTATCCATGAAATATGTTTTTATATTTGAGATTCAATTTCTTTCTATCATGACATATAGACAACTATAATTATATTATGTTTTTTAAAAAGAAATATATCACCTAACCGTGTTTTCATTTATCATCATTATATAACCCATGATATAATATTGATAGTATTTCCCATAATGGTAATTATAGCTCACCCATGTAATATATTTTTATTAACTCGTGTTATTAATATAAGTATAAATTGTGGAATGTGTATAAGTAATTATAGAGGAGTTCAATTTTAGGGATCAAAATAATAGATTAATAATCATATATATATAATCTCTAATTAAATAAAACATTAGGTCTTTTTGTTGTGTTACTATTTTTGATTTTTTTGAATAATTAAAAATATTAATTTTTTATTTATTTCATGTTTAGAATTGGAAAATTCAATAAAACATATTGAAACTAGCATCGTTTTATAAATCATGTCAAATTATGAAAGACACCATGAATATACCTTTATTGTACATAATATATTATCTACATATGAAATACCCTCCTTGAAATATTGTTCTACAATGCTCTAGTTCAATAAACCATCAGAACCCCTTCCAACAGAATAAAATAAAATGGAAACAATGGGTGGAAATAAGTCAGAAAAAGGGGGAGATCTTAGCAGAAATTTGCGTCATGAACCACCAAAAAATTACAAACAAAATAATTACATCAAGAGATGGGGTAGGTGTGGTAAAGAGGTCTTTACCCACCCATTTTTCCAACATTTAATAAAGGTGGTGTGGGATTCCAAAATCAATACCACTTTTAGAAATAGAAAAAAACACATGAATATGGCCTAGCCGTCACATATTAAATACATAAAAATGGTTTAACATAATTAATATTCTTCTAGAGAAATGACAGATATTATACCTCAATACATTCATTGTGTGAATAACTATTTGGTATAGTGATGGATTCCTGATGGTACCTTCAACCTATGGAATCATAACCTTCAAGATATGAATACCTTATTCGTGGAATGAATTTACACTCAAGGCCATCTAACCCAAATAATGGATGTTCATATTGTGAGTTCCCTATCACAATATGAACAGACTCCTAATATCCTTCTTGAGTTGTCTATTAATGATCACACTCCATTTTTAATAAATTTTTTACATTAATTCCTTAATAAAATATTACATTAATAATATAAAAAACGTTTTGAGGATTAGTATCTTGGTAATTATACACATAATACATGATGTACAGAAGAGAAATATGAAAATGAAATTTTTTAATCCTCTCGAAAGACAATAATAATCACATCCTAGTTCACATCATGAAAGAATAATATCACGGGACATATATCAAATGAAAGTTTGATCACAATAACCAAAAAGGTATTATGAAGTAAATATGTAGTATGTGACCATGGGTAATTCATGAGACATAAAAATAGATCATGGTGATAAAAAATGGAGCATAGTTTAATAGAATGATAATATTAACATGACGAATAACATAAAATCATGATCATAATTACTTGAGGCATAAAATTGAAACAAGATCATAATTACATGATGCCTAACAAAGAAATGTGGATATAATTTAAATAAGTTTACTTCAAAATAATATCACCAAGATTCATCACCATGAATTCATAAATAAAATTTTTATGTTTATTCAGTAATGTATTGTAATAATATCATCTTAAGAGATTAATTCATTACCCTAGTAATTAGTTCATTATAACGACACTCAATTAATAATTCTACATTCATATTCTTTTATAGATCAAATAAAATAATACATTTATCAATTTGAACCCCTTTACTGGGTAATCTATGGATCAAAAATTGAATTCAAAAAATTAAGAAACAATAGTTATATCTATATGAATTCCCTTGATTGAAGACAGGGTTGGGTATTCAGATAAAAATGACATTGAAAATCAATTTACTATTTTTTCAGCACAATAGATGTATATAAAATATCGTTGAAGGTTTTAATGAGAGTGTAATGTAGTATCACATTATTAAAGAAGTAATATATGTTTATGAATAAATGGAATCATAAATATTTTGAAAAACTCTTACAATACATTAAATTATCATATTGAAAAGTGATGGGAGAGAACCACTTATCCTCAGAGATTGTTTATTAATGATTGGAATGAACTAATTAAAACCATAAGAACTAAAATAATGTCTATATTGAAGGAATATGGGAGGTAATTCATGCTCAAACAAGAATCATTATCTAATTAATACACAGTTTTTCATGAATCATTACATAAGGATGCACATGAAATATTCCAAAAAGATTGACAGGCTTACTTTCTTTTTGAATATATATATAACATAATAATATGAAACAGTGTTACACCGACAATTTTTAAAAACTCAACCGTAGTCCTCTAATATCCATTTATCTTCTAAAATTACAAGGGAATTCCTATATAAATATATATGAAAGGGGTTATCTATAATTCCTGGTAAAGGAATAATAAAAACATAACAAGATGAATGATATACAGGTTAGTAAATAAAAATATTAAGATTACATAATATCGGTTTGATTCATAAACATGAATATTATATCGTGAGATTATATGATAACGTCAAGGAAATATAAGAATGTGGGGATGACACAAAGTGTGACACCAATAACATAAGTCAAGAATAACACCCGAGAAATCAAAAAACATTTTCACAGGATAACCTTCCATGATTAAAAAATGCTATCACATGACATAAAACTATAATAAATGGAATTTTAGTTCAATATAATTCAAGGCCCAATAATCACACTCAGATCATTTACATTCATTTGTGTGTCACATAGATCATACATCATAAAAAAATTTTATCACATGTAGTCCCATAAGTATGTAGTATAGTTTAACTAAATGGAATTACCTAATAAATTAAGGATCTTTCAATCAATTTTAATACCCATGAGTGGAAATAGGAATGTTTATTCCCATTACAAAATTTTCAAATGAAATAAAAAGATAATTCTTTTAGCATAATTGGTGTAAATAAGGGATCCTGAAATTGGTTAAAGAGAGTTAATGCAATTCAATAATTACATGTTAATTATAAGTATATTAATATAGATTTGAAAATTAAAATTAAAACAATAAAAATTTAACATCAAAAGGGTTAGTACAAATAGAGTCCTCCAAAATAAAAGAGAGAGGATAAGATCCCTTATTTTGAGAGGGTGTTTCTAACTATTTAAGATGTAATTATTAAGTGCCTGAGAATATATTGGGATAGATTTAAAGATGTATAGGGAGATAAAATTCATATTAAATGGGTTTTCAATGATATTTAGTGGGTGGATGGGTGGGTATTTATAGAGAAAGATGGGGCAATTATTTATTAATTTTAAAACATTGGTTTTGGGCTCTATATTATAAACTTATCGAAACCAAAAACCATGCCATGCCTTTACCATGGTTTCTACTAATAAGGAGTGGTATTCAATATCTTAAAAGGAAAAAAACCAACATACTTAAAATAATACGCTTTTTGATATAGATGTGAGTCATTTTTATGGATAATTGATTTTAAATATTTAAAATATAATATATTATTTTGAGGATTCATTACGGGTTTATAAAAATAATAAAATATATATAAAAACAAGATTATTTTACATCATAAATAAATATTAGGTAATAAATTATTTTTTATCATTTATCACATCACTTTTGGGTCATTATGATGTCATAATATGAGATGTATATTTATATTGTATACAATTTTTACCCAATAATTAGACTATCTTAGAAAATTATTTAAAATTCACCATTTGGTAATTATTATATTCTTATTTTAAAAATATTATTTATTTTATCTAATTTATAAAATAATTATAAGAAACCATATTTATTTAAAATTACTAGACTTTTGGATTAAAAAAAACTCATTCACATATAAATATTACCTTGGATTTCATTATATTATATTTAAATTTATTATTAAAAAAATACTATTTAAGAAGAATATTTTAAGCGTGTTAAATTTATTTAAAAAATTCTCAAAATTATCCAAAAGGGTCCATAATTATGATTATATTTTTCCCAGAAATAAATTTTTTTTAATTGTATCATGATATAATTTTTATTAAATACATTATATAATAATTTATAATGTCAAAATAAAAATTGATAAATATAATGTTTATTTTGTTAAAAATGTAAAAAAACATATTATTCAAGTCTAGATATATAACATCATATTACATAATTTCATATATTATGTGTAAGGTCATTGACGGTGACCCCTTCGTAGTGTGGTTCGACGAACATGGGTTGGGTAATGATATCAATAAACATTAACATATCCTATAAAAGGTCTGGTTTGAGATTTAGATGTTTGATCATGGATTGGTATTTGTAGAGGGAAAATACCAATGATACCATCTCCAATAGAAGCTTCGATTAATGTGATTTATAGTGTATAAGCCCAGTGGTTGATTCCACCACTTCATCTGTCTATTCTAATATAATCGTTTTATAACCCTAATATATAATAATCAAATACTTCAGTTTAAAATGGTTATATTGTCAATAGATATGATTCTTAACAGTATTTCAAATATTATAGGTTATAAATCATAATTGAAAAAAATAAATGTTTATTTTTTTCAATCACTTCATTACTTAATTAGGAATTTGTTCATTTGAAAATGGAATATAATTTATAAAATTTATGTTCTTTAAATTCCTCCCCCTTCTGAACTTCTACACTCTATATTTCAATTCATATACTAAAATATATTATGGTACTTCTATTTAATCACCTATTTTAGTTTCAACATTGCATTCCCAAATTTATGGTCCTTCTATTGTTGTTTTACTCAGTGAGTTTTCATTGTTTGTATAAATTTTTCATTCTCAACTAATATCTTCACTAATTATTCTTCAAAGGAAAGATCATTGGACAAGGGATCTACCTATATATAAAATTCATGTGAGGTTTTATTTATGATCTTCTTCAAGAAGGATATGTGGAAAACATCATGAACTTGAGATAGGATATGTGGGAGTGCTAGTTGATAATCCTTGACTCTATTGTGATAAAAGATTTCAAAGTGACTGATGTACCATGGACTAAGCGTTCACTTCATCTCAAACCTCGTGACATTCATCCTTTGATATATAAAAATGACCAACTTATCTCTGACCTCAAACTCTATATCCTATGGTTGATTATCTATACAGAATTTAGTTCAAATTTTTGAACATTTTAGATGAAATTTAATGGATTAAAACATTTCTTTCATCTATTTTATGAGTTTAGGTACCATTAAACTATTCTCTCCAACATCATCCACGTATTTCAGAGCATGAAAATTACTGCCATAAATATCATAACATGGTTCTATTTGTATGTGAAAATAGAAAAATATGTAACATGATAACTCATATAGCAAAAGGTATTGATCCCAACATCATTAGAAATCAATTATATATGATCTAAAAAATTCCTCTTGAGTTTTTTGGGATCTCTATAACTAACCATCTATATGAAGGTGATATGCAACACTAAATCTCATCATTGTATCGTGTTCTTACTGAAGGCATCTCATGGAATTCAGAGTAAATATTGGGTCTAAATTAGATAAAATTTATAGTGGTATTACTAGAAGTATTTCCACTTCCCTAAGGTTTATGTTGGAGAGTTTTTCAAGAGATATATCTAACTTCGTGGAAATGAAATTCCCTGAATTTGAAAGGTGGTTTACTACCACCCATATGGAATTATTTACTACATAAGTCTGGGGATGTCCTATGAGGAAATACATGGAAATATTTTCCAATTTTCATATTCATATAAGAAATAGTTGAATCATATCCTTATAATTAATTCATTCATCATTTAATTTTTGGAATTCCATGAATTTAGATGAAAATTTTACAATCTCTCTCTTCATATTATCCCACTATATGTTTTTTAATAGATCTATAATGTTCATGAACCTAGTAACTCTGAGCGAGTGGGAGCATTATTACTTTCAAATAATATACAAGCCTTTGTATCCCAAATTAAGGAGTTGATTAATATCCTTTGTAAACTAGATACATAAATGAATCTAAAATTACTTTAGAAAACATAAAATACAACATAGTGAAAGAAAATATATTATCATCCTTTAAAAAATTCAAATATTACTTCATCATATCCTTAGGAAAGGAAAATAAATAAACGGTGATATCAAATTCTATGTCCGGTTTTCATTCATTGTAATCTATTCTCAATAAACAATTGACCATCAATATGACATGGTGACTAACTGAAAACACATTTCACTTAATGAAAAAAAATTAAATAAAAATAATATGGTAGGAATAACTATGGTCATATAATTCTATGTAAATATTAACATAATATTTAATCGAATATATGGAAATAATAAATATTAAAATAATCATATGATCAATAAAAATTAAACTCAATATTATTGATGGAATAATGTCTGATATCATTATTAAATTTTTAGGCTTTGTTCTAAGACATTTTACATAACTCAATAAGGACTTAACAAAATTACACAAACTAGTTTGTCTCATGAGAGTAACAGATTTATCAAGGTCATATAGGCCCCTTCTAAATCCTAAATTGTTACAATTAATTCATAATATTAAATGGGAAAATAAAAACTAAATTCATAATAAGTATAATATTTTTATTTGAAATCTATCATATGGAATGTTAATATTTACCCTATCTAAAAAATTATAAATAAACCAAATAATGATTATGGGTGGTATTGTTTCAATA
Organism: Viscum album; assembly: GCA_963277665.1. Taxonomy (NCBI): domain Eukaryota; kingdom Viridiplantae; phylum Streptophyta; class Magnoliopsida; order Santalales; family Viscaceae; genus Viscum; species Viscum album. The sequence continues at coordinate 735,184,582 of OY728132.1, read as the reverse complement.
TTTCTCAAATGAAGTAAAATTAAAATAAAGCGGTTTTTTTATTCATGACTAGAAAGTCCATAAAAACATAACTAACATCATTCTTTAGGAAAAAACAATTTTCACATTGATAACATGTTATAAAATAAAAAATAATAATATTAAATATTATTCATCCAAAAGATTCATCTTTACATATAAAGTAATCCATTAAAAGTTATGTGTTCGTGTTGATGGGAAATAATGTATATGTTTAATAAGTATAAAGATAACATTCTTTTCAAACATTCATAAAATATTTAAAAAAAATTCCCTGTTTGGAAATGTGAAAGTGATTCATTTTAGACAATTTATTAAAAGTTAATCATGGTTAATAATATATTTAATACATAATTGGATAGTGCTAAAAATATTATTTGATGTATTTTAAAGATAATGTGGATATGGAAGAAAAATATTTTCGATTGAGTATAAAAAAATTTGTTTTCCATAAAAACGTGATTTTAATTCCATTAATTTTTATGGAGTAGAAAATAAATGTAAAATTTATAATTTTAAGAAACAACTATATGAGAATAAATTATTATTGTTTAAGGTAAAAATATCATATAATTTTCCCAACAGATACATAAACATAATAAATCTTGAATAATGATGGGATTGTGAGATATACCCTTACCAATGTAATAAATTTTTAATCATTGTCCCCATGAAGAACATAACATAAAATAAATCATTAAATACTAATAATATAATTAGAATCATAATATATCTTATCAAAGTAGTATTATTTATACCTGCTAATATTAAATAAGTTTATAACTCAACATATCTCCCAAAGAAGATAATTTGAGATGAGGAACCCATACATTCATTATGATGAAGTGAAATTTAATCAATGAATGGTTTTTGTGTAAAAAAAATTAAATCCAGAACATAAGTGTAACTAAAATATAAAATATTGGAAATAAATTTAACACATAATCTAATAATATAAAAGATAATGGAGAAATAATAAAATCTAATGAAAATAAATTGAGTTTTAAAACGTGTACCACTTGGTAACATACAAGTAAAATACCATTGAACTAAATAATCTAAATTGAAAGATAAAACACATACAAATAATAATTATTCATGATATAGTATGTAAAAGTTATATTATATACAAAATATAAAATAAATTAGGTGGATATTGATTAATACGCCTCAAGGGAGTAAAATTGAGAAGAAATACATTACCATTGGTCTGAATCATTGTGTTCAAATATTATTATATAAAATAAAAAACTTATATTGACTATTTAATTTTTTGATAACAATTTTCAGTTTTATTTTTAATTTTCTTCATTTAATTTATTTATATAATTACATAATCAATTAAGTTCAGGTTGGATGTTTTGACAATATTCAAATCAAATTTTTAAAATGACATCGGCAGTTTTAGTATAATAAAAGTGGTAATGTTTCCATAATATATATACGATAATAATCATGAAATTTTTTATAATTTTCATACATAAATTAATTTTTATTACAAGAAATAATTATTATAGATACCCTATACATGTTAAAATATTGTTACAGAATTTTAAGTATAATTATACATGATATTACAAGACAAGTATGGTAAGCTCTAGTCTCTTGTAGATTAGGTACATAATTAAACATCATGATTCCAAAATAGGAACATATTTTATTTACTCATCATAAAAAGCTTCTAAAATCCCATGATCCAATAAAACATTATAGGATAACATAGGGATAACCTGAAAAAGTTGACGTGCTAAAAATCCTAGCATGGGAATGAACATAATAATTTATCATAGTAAATCGGACATAAGTCATAACATAATGATATAAAAAGGCACGGAACTTATAGAATCATAACATATAGAACATGGGATCAAATAATCCTAGAATTATAATAATGTGGAAACAACATAAAACATGACATTAAGACATTTCAAGGATCATTGAATTTAGAGGATCACAAGCCAACCCTCATTGCACATAGGGGAGAAAAAGTCAAGGCTAACCACCATGACCATTCCACACAAAGCACGTGTCTTTGATAACCACTACGTCTATTTCACATAACTTCTCATGAGAATAAACATTACCTAATGCATTGATGTTAAATCTGGTTGCACCCATAAAAACATGTTCATGAATATGTGTTCCACATATAGAATCATACAAAATGAAGCATATATAAAAGAAGGGTTTCCCATGTAAATAATTGGTTTTCATAATCATTTCATATTGAATAATAAAAGAGAATATCATATGGGTGTTCATGAATGGAAGGATTTATATCAAACATGCGAATTAATAAGGGAAAATAGGCATATATCATGATAATTGAAGTCATAATAAAATGAAAACACATAAAAATAGTATTTAAGAAACTCTAGAATTAAGACATTTTAGTACGGTTTAAGGAAATCATTATAGAGTATTTAATATATAACAGGGAAAAATATTTTTTATAAAACCAGAATTATACCAATATGTACTTCATAATAAAATGAAAGATTTTATAAAATCAATGGGGAGTTTAAACATATTATGTAGTACAATTTAAAATAAGTAAAATTCAGGTTGTTACTTTAAATTAGGGTTGCTTATTGAGAACAATTGAGAAGGGGCCTTTTAAAAAACAAGTATATCCCCGAAAAAGAAGGATTAAGGGATGTTAATAAATTATATTTGAATGTATAAATGACATTTTGGAGAGGTATATAAATATAATAAATTAATTCATTTGGGTAGAAAAAGAGTAAGACTGGACCGAATGAATAATGGATGATGGGGTAGAATCCCCTACCATAAGTCTGATGGTGTTCTTCACTTGATCTTAGTACAAAGATAATAAAATTAGATTCATTAATTAATAATTATATATCAAATTATACATTTAGTTGATTTATTATAATATTATTATGTTTATTTATGGAATTTTTGTTGAGATATAATGTCCAGTTTTATCATTTTGGAGTGCTCATTTTCTTAGTTATCATGATATTCTATCTTATTCAATAATATTGAAGTTAAATTAAATTGAAATTGAAAACCACAATTGAATTTACGAGTTATTAATGATAATCCAAAAGGATAAATCATCATATAATTCATTTGGTTATTTTGGGTGAGGATGAATCACTATATACAACATTAATGATAATTACATGGATTAATTTTGAAGTTTTTCAATCACACCAAACTCATTTTGTTTTATAAATTAATAAAAATTCTAAAAAATGATTAAAAAAATTAAATAAGATATATTGCATAAATAGTAATCTAGTTCAACCATATTTTTTTCATGTCAATAATTGAATACAGTAATAGAAATTGATGACCAGTCTTCCTTGAATGTGAAATATTAACACAAATCAGATAATGTTTTCATTTCAGGTATAAAAGGATGGGAAATGAGAGATGATGAAGAATTATTACAATAGAATAAAACAATTACAGTATATGTAATGTACGAATTATTTTATTCTATTATGATAAATAACTGTGAGTATAGACAAAAATAAAGGATCTTGAAATGAAATTAAAATAAAATGATGATGAGTTTACCACTTGATTCCTTCTTCTTGAGAACTAACATAGGGGGGTGGTTTGGGACTTTTGTTAAGAACAAAAGTTTTTGATCATAGTATAGGGGTTTTGGAATATATTTGGGTAGAATTTATGAATGTCACAAGGTTTTGTAGGTTTGAGGAGACGATGTGGTGAGCATCTGTATTTATAGTGGAGGAGAGGGGTGTTTTCCCATTATTGTATTCATTAGTTTATTATTTTTCTGAAAAAAAATAAAAGATTGATTATTTTTCAGAAAACATATGGTAACTAGATCATCTAAATTATACTCAATGGTGCTTACATCTGCATAACATCTTCCATGAGTCAATAATTCATGTGTTTATCATTTATCGTAAAGTATCATATTTTAATACTCATAAAAAATTCAAGAATTTTAGAATAATCCCAAAAATTCAACCTAACCATTTATCAAGGTGTAGAACTCAAAAATGAACTCCACTTTTTGAAAATAATTTTATAAATATGATACATTTAATTTTTAATTTAAATCATAATATACTAGAAAAATACGGATTTTGAAATTATAACTAATTTTATTAGAAATTGATAAATTATCTGAGGTCTCATAAAATTTTCACATAAAAATTTGAAAAAAAAATTAACTTATATGTATATATTATGAAAATATATTTTCTTCTTAATAATTAAAATAATTATTAAATGTTAATTAAATATTTATGACTTAAAAAATACCCACAATAAATTTAAAAAATTTAAAATAATTATTTACATATTCTATTATATAATTATATAATATTTTCACTTATAAGATGAATAAATTTTATTTATACATTCATTGGTAAGGTTACTATTAAATTTTCCAGTTTACAATTCATAAGCATAATATTACTATTCAAAATGTCAAGTAATTATTCCTTTTTTATATAATCTTTAACATCTAGAAATTTCATTTATTTAATTCATTCATCATTTGTATGTTTTGTATTATGTTCTTAATGTGATTTTATGTGATTATAAAATAAGAAAAAAAATTATAATAAGGATATTTCGATTCCTAAAACATTGGTTCGTTACATTCATCCCCCTTATGAAATTTCCCCATCAAAATTTTGATTTAAATTATATAGTGAAAACAAGTGAGGTTTCTTATCCTTCATTGCCTCCTCAGGTTACAATGTTACCTCCTCATACTTATGGTTCTTCCATAGTACTTTGACCAGATGGGTATTCTTGTTTCATAGAACATTATCTCTATGGTCCAAGTTCTTCACTGGATTCTCCTCATAAGAGCTATCATTTTCAAATTATACCACCTCTTAAGTTAGTACAGGTGATATATCTAGTATGTACTACGTTAATATGGTCATGTGGTGCTTGATATATGGAAGTTGGTAGTGCTAGTCGATAAGCCACAACACTGACACGATCAAGATCTTGAAGGGGTCGACATACCTATGACATAGATTTTATTTATTCCCAAATATCATGACCTTCATCTATAGATATATTTAGAGGAATACCATATCTGGAATATTAAACTCAATGTATCATGAACGATTTTCTATATAACTCTTTTGGAATCTTTGGGATACCTTGATGTGCTGTTGAATTTTATTCACCCTCTCCACTATTTCATCGACCATTTCAGGTCCTAGAATATTACATTCACCAACATCATCCTATAATTCCAATGTTTTGAATATTTTCCCATAAACAGCTTCATAAGGATCCATTTGGATGCATTAGTGTAAACTATTATTATAGGAGTATTTTACCAGTGGAAGATGTTGGGCTCATCCTCCTATGAAGTCCATAGAACATTATCTCATCATGTCTTCCAATTTTTTAATAGTTCACTTAGATTGTCCATCAGTTTGAGGATGATAGTTTTTATTGATGTTCATCTTAGTGCTTAGATGATATTGGATAATTTTCCAGAACATCATGGTGAATCACAGATCTTGATAGGATACAATTTATAGTGGTACTACATAAAGCCTTACCACTTCATTGATATATATATATATATATATATATATGTGTGTGTGTGTGTGTGTGTGTGTGTGTGTGTGAAAGTTCATCCAATAGGACGTCATCTCAAAATACAATTAACTGAGTTTTATTTTTAATATGATCCACAATAAACCATATAGCATTGTTTCCTCTAAATTTCCTTGGATGTCTAGTCAAAAACTCCATGATGATGATTTCCCACATCCACATTGGTATGGGTAATGGTTGTGACATCTATTTATACTTTTTCTTTTTAGCCTTAACTTGATGACATACCATGTACTTTGATGAATATTTGGGTATCTATTTTTTCATATTATCCCCCCAAAATTTCTTTTGGATATCTTGATGCATCATTTTTCTCCCTAGGTGAATAAAGAAGGTGGAGTTATGTGCATCAATTTAAAGATCCTTATTTATCACTCGAATGGATGGTACAAAAAATCAGGATGCATTTATCAAATTTTCTTCCTCACCCATTTTGAAATACTTGTATTTTCCTTTTCTCATGGCTTCCACCTTCTTATAATTTTCCACATCACTTGTTGGAGCATCAGTAATTTTCTCCACAAGGGATAGTTGAGAAATAATTTGAGAAAGTATTGATGATTTTCCTTTCTTAAATATTTCCATGTCCCTCCCTTTCACATCTATGAAAATTGTATGCTTATCTATTATCATAATTTAAAATGATGTAGGATCCTTTCTACATAGAGTGTCTACTGCCTTATTTCCCTTACTGGGATGGTAGTGCATTGATAATTCATAACCGTTTATGATCTATAACCAACTACACTAGCGTATATTAAACATCTTCGGTCTGAATAGATATTTGAGACTCTTAAAATCAATATATATCTCACACTTCTCTCGATAGAAATAATACGACTATATTTTCAACACGAAGATCATAGAATCTAAATAGATCATGTGTGGGATTGTTTGTCTTATAGATTTTCAATTGCCTTGAAGTGTTCGCATTCACATTATCATTATTCATAAGTGAAAATCACAATCCTTTCATTGAAGCATAATGGTGCACCACAATAAGTTCTCCAAATTTGGGGTGTGTGAGTACTCACACTGTGATAATCATCTTTTTGAGCTCCTTAATGCTTTCCTAAAATTCTTGAGTCCAAAAAAACATCACTTCCTTCAATGGAATCTTGGTTAGTGGGTTCAAATATTTTGATATGTTCATCATAAATCCCCAGTAATTCCCAAAAAGACAAAGGAAAAAATGGATCTTTGTTAAAAATATTGTTTTGACCCACACTTCGATTTCATTGGTTTTAAAAGGGTCCACATATATCCATTTTCTGGTAATTACATGCCCCAATAATGATTCTTAATTCATGAAAAACTCACATTTACTATAATTTTCATATAGTTTCTCCCTTATCAATGTCTATAGCATAATATTAAAATTCTTCTCATGTTCATCCTTTCTCATGAAGTATATCAATTTTCATCAATAAAAAAACCATAAATTTTTTGAGTTAATCCATATATATTATATTCATTAATTCCATTAATATTGTGGTAGAATTAGTGAGTCAATGTGCATCAATATGTACTCAATGTTTCCAGAGCTCATTTGAAAGGTTTTCTTGGGAATATCATACTTCTTCAACTTTAATTGGTGATAACCTGATCAAAGGTCCACTATAGTGAAATAATTGGTCCCATATAGATGATTGAACAAGTCATATATTTGAGGTTGGGAATAATTGTCCTTATCATGATTTTAATTAACTCACTATCATCAATACATAAGAGCTTTGATCCATCCATCTTCATGAAAATGAGTACTGGTACACCCCCATGGTGATGCACTTGGGTGTATAAAACCGTTATCTAGATTCTTTTGTAAATGATTCTTCAGTTCTTGGAGGTCCAAATTGTCCATTATATAATGTTTCTTTTAAATATTCAGATATCTAATAATAATATCAATTGAGAACTCAACCTCTTATTCTGGTGGATGATCGAAAAATTCATCAGGAAATATATTAGTGTATTCCCTCATGATGGGAATATATTTGAGCATGATTCTATCCATTGTCGAAATAATTTAAGCTATATATTCTTGATCATAAGTCAATAAAATGCACACTTGAAACAATAATTTTAAAAGTAATTTATTATCCTCCTTAAACATGTATATAATTGGAGGATTCTTCAGGATGTGATGAGTGATCTCCCTTTCCCGATAGTTGATGATGACTTTGTATAATGATAGCCAATTGATGGACAAAATAGTTTCAAACTCCACCAAAGAGAGTATGAAAATAATTTTTGGGTGGTTCATTCCACAATAATTAACTGGAAGGGATTTATAATCATTGCATGCATTAATTTTCCCATTTTATGTTCTCACTGATAACTCATACTTTAAATTTTGAGGTGGTGATTGAATAGTTATAATAAACAAGAATGATTTGAAAGAAGGCATAGAAGTATAATAAAATAGATTGTTTTCAATTCTTGAATGAATAACCATCATACTTGTAACCACATTGTCTTTTAGCTCCACCTTAGTAGTAGTGATGTCATATTCCCTTCCTTGTTTCTTTAGAGGTTGTGGTATATTTCCTTAGAAAACCCTAGGCTTGGGGCTTTGGTTTGATAAATTTACCTATTCCATGTATTTGAAATGATACACTACATGCAGATTATTGATTTGACACACCCGTTATTCTACCACGTTAGTAGGATAACTGATATATCTTTCGATGTTCATAGCCAGATTCCCCATTCTTCAACATTTGAAGCATTTCCTAGTTCCCTTTAAATAGTTATGAGGTTACATATTATCAAAATACCGACATAAGGAATATTTTTTGTTATTTTCATCAAGGGATTTATTTGATGATCCACCTATATTAGACACCATTTTTTATTTGTTTTATTCTAGGCCCACATGATAATTGATATTATCATATCTCAATTTCATCCCTGAGGGCACAACCGAAAATCTCTTAATGACATTCAATGTTTAAAATCTCCAATCATATTCATAGACTCTACATCGATCCACAAATGAAGTGATCCATCTTACTTTTGGTGTTCATGTCATTTCTAGAGGCATACATTTCAATCCTGGAAAGGATTTCTTAGTGTCCATCTCTTATCATCTAATCCATCAAAACTATAAACATCCAACACAACAATGTGTTCTTCCAAGCACTAGAGGATAGAGAATTTCTTTTTAATGGTTTAATCAAATTTTTTTGTGAGGAGGGGATTGGATGACCCAATAAACATGGGAGGCCTTTTCCAAAAGAATGACAAATTGAAAAAATTACCATTACATAAAGATAGAGTTAGTTCCATGCAATTCAAATTTTTATTCATAACTTGATCCTATTGATCAAGTACTCTCATAAATTTTAAGGCACCCATTCCAATCATATATGTCATATCATTAGGTAAATCATCACATTTATTATAAAATTAATTGTTGGAATGTGTTCTTTTGTTTACATCCTTTGGATAATATAGGGAATGTATGATTATCAAATATTTCATACTTATATAATATGAATCTAATAGGGAAAATACAATCATAAAAGTATAAAATTATAAATGAAATGTATATCAAAACATGTGATTCCATAGGATTCAATATAGGTTATCGTCGATATATTTCCTAACATATATTCTTATGGCCTCTTTTTTGTTCCCTTAATCATGGTTCATAATGATCTTACAAATTTACCCAATCATATCCCCTGTGATTGTCGATCCAGATTTGCAGTATGTCTCATTTTAATGTACCAAATTACCCTATGTCAGGCTTGAAACCCTTTATCCGAGTTTTTACTCCTAGGAACATCTATTCCAGAACCATTTCCACTTGTTGTATCCAAAAAATGATGCATTTTTAAGACAAACAAATTAATCTATAATAAAAAAAATTAGGTATGTTTCCTCATACTTATAATTATCCCTTTTTTTATTAATAAAGTGATCCATCATTAGTTTCTAAAAAAATAACCCTTTAATCTGATACCAACAATTGTGACCCTATAATTTTTCACATATCATTACAATTTTTTAAGCATACTTATACATCAAATTATAAGAAAATTATCTCATGTTCGAGAATCTTGTGGATTAGTTATATAAATAAACATCATGATTCCAAAATAAGAACATATTTTATTTAATATTTATAAAAAACACATAACATCCCTTCATCCCTTAAATCTGGATAGGATAACATGTGGATAACATTAATAAGGGGATGAGATAAAAATAATATTAATGGAATAAAAATAAGAATTATTCTTAGTAAATTTGTTATAATTCATAACATTATGATATAAAAAGACATGGAACTTAATGAATCATATCATATAGAACATGTGATAATACAATCATGGAATTATAGAACTGTGGTAGCAATATAAATCCCGGATTTGGCATGATTCAATGTTAATTTCCTGTATAGGATCAAAATTAAATGATCATTACACAAAGATAATCACAATTTAAGTATAACCACCAAGACTGTTGCACATTGAGCATGAGTCAAGGTTAACCTCTAAGACCGTTGCACATAACATATCATGAGACTAATCATTACCCAATGAATTGGAGAACTATTTGGGTTACCCCTTAATAAAATTTTCATGATTATGTGTGAAACATAAACAATCAAATATAATTAATCAAACATAAAAATAATGGTTACACTAGGAAAGAATTGTGTACCATAATCGTGTCAATTAGAGTAATAAATGAACATTTCATAAGGATGTTCATGAAAGAAAGGATTTAAATCATGAATGGAAATTCATAAAGAAAAATTGCATATATAGTTATAGTTATTTCAAAATAAAGTGATAATATATAAAAATATTTTTTATGAAACTCTAGAATTCGATCATTTTAGTGCTGTTTTAGGATAATATTAAAGAGAACTTAAAACTAAATGGGTATAATACATATATATAAATACCAATGTGAACAAAAAATGTTTTCATAATAAAATATATGATTTTATGATTACAATGGATTATTAAAATAGATTATGAAGTGCACTTGAAAATTGGAATAAATTCTAGAAGTTTCCTTAAACCTGGCTTGCATATTGGGAAATATTGAGAAGGGAACCTTTTTAAAACCATGTATGTCCCAAAAATGATGTTTGAATGGATGTTAAAAAATGATTATGGATCATATAAATGGAATTTTGATTATCTAAATAAAATTAATAGGGATTTTCATTTTGGTTAAAAGAGAGTATGAATAACACGAAGGAATAATGGATGTTCAGGTAGAATTTCTTACCTTAAGTCTGATAGAGTTCTTCACTTGATCATAACACCATGGATAATAACATTTAATTTTTTAATTAGTATATATAGATCCTTTTATACATTTATTAAATTATTATAAATTTATTAAGAACATTTATAGACTTTTTATGAGTTGTAGTGTTCAATTTCATCATTCGGGAGTTCTCATTTTGGTAGTTTTCAAGATCGACACTCTTATATAATAGTTTAGAAGATCAAGTAAAATGGATATTAAAATTTAGAATTGAATTTATGAGTAATTAATGATAATCCATAAGTTAATATTATATTTTCTTTCATTTTGTTATTTTGGGAGTGGATGACTCGTTAGATAAAACATTAATGATAATCACTTGGATTAAATTTACGATTTTACTATCACAACGAACTCTTTTTAATTTATAAATTAATAATATTTGTAAAAAAAGATTCCAGAACTTTAAATTTGATATATAACATATATAAGAATCTTTTTCAACCATAAAAATTGGTTTCATGACCATAATTGAAGATTTAATAGAAATTGAAAACCTTTTATCCTTGAATGTGATAAATTAACACAACTCGGAGAGTGTTTTCATTTCTTGTATAAAATAAGGGAAAAGAAAAATGATAATGAGTTATTCAAATTACCCAAAAAAATTAACATATATCTAATTTAATTAATTTGTCATACCTTTTGTATGTGGATAGGTGAGTATATGAAAGAAAATAAAAGAACATGAAACAAAAGAAAAGGAATAGGGGTTTAACTCTTGATTCCTTCCTCTTGAGAAACAACATAGGGGTTGTTTTTTGCTATTTTATTATGAAAAAACAAATTCCAGGTAATGTGGTAGGGTCTTGGAATGATATTTGAGTATAATGTAGTCATGAAAAAGTCATGATATGTGTCAAGATAATAGGTGGGGAGGAGTGCTATATTTAGTGGAAGAGAATGTTGCTTTCTCATTATTTTATTCATTAGTTTAGTATTTTTCTCAAGAAATTATATATAGATTATTATTTAGAATAAATACAGTACTTATATCATTTAAAATATAATTAAATGTTCTTACATCAGCATAATATCATCTATGACTCAATAATTCAAGTAATTTGCTTTAATCGTAAATATCGTATTTTACTACTCACTAATAATTCAAGTATTTAAGAAAATTCAAAAAACATTTACTCTAAACATTAGTAAATGTGTAAAACTAAAATATGAAATCCATTTTAGTAAAATATGTTTCTAAATAAGAGGTATTTAATTTTTATTTAAATTGATAATTTAATTAAAAAAATATTGATTTTAAAATTATAACTGATTTTATAACAGTTGGATTATTTAATTAAGGACTCATAAAATTTCCTCATATTCAGTATAGAACAAAATATTAACATATGAATGAATTTTTTTAAAATTTATTTTCCATTAAATTATTAATTTTATCATAAAAGGGTTACTAAATATTAATGACTTATAAAAATACCAACACTTAATTAATAATTTTTAAAATATATATTTACATATACTATTATATAATTATATCATATTTTCCCTTATAATATTGATAACGTTTAAATATGATTTTATTGGTAAGGTTAATTTTAAATTATATAGTTTACTATTCATAAAGCTCATGTTAATATTCCAATGGTCAAATTACTATTTCTTTTGAATATGTCTTTTAACTTCTAGAAATGCTTTTAATTTCATTCCTTCATAATTTATAAGTTTTCTATTATGTTATTAATGTGATATTATGTGATTATATTATATGAAAAAATTATAAGAATTTAATTTAAATTCATATAACATATTATTTCTATACTTATGGTTATGAATAATAAACTACATTACAATCATGGAGACGATAAGTTGTACCTACGCATGAGTAACAGTTTCATTTCTCAACTATCATTATGGGAATGATGTAAGTATTATGTTATCATTAATTAATTATTATAAAATAATAAATATCATATAATTTCGTTAAATTTTATTATATATATAGATCAACCACGCGATGTGGTGATGATAAATGAATCACATCACTTTGTTGAGGTGGTAGTCCATGTCTATGCACAAAAAACATTATAATTTTTTATTGAATGGACAGGTATGAATGTAAATTATATAATATTATTTAATAATGATTAAAATATCATGAATATAATATATATATATATATATTAATTATATTATTATAACTAGTCATAAGAGTAGTTAATGGAAAATGAATTACATAGGTTCATGAGGTGGTAATATACTGTACGAACGAACGATTGTTTTATTTCCCATTTTACTGAAGAAGAGATAAATATAGTTTATTCCATTTACATAATAGTAGATAATTATATAAAAGATTACTATGTTGTTAATTCATCATGGTTGAATAATACTTGATGATATTAGAAATAATAATAATAATAATACCAAGTTAAATACAATATATCTTCTTCAAACTAATTCCTAAGAATTACACCAAAGTTTTCCTATGATGGATTTTTTGTCAAAAACAAGGCCTCTAATATGTGTGGATGAATCTAAGGAACATATTTTGGTTTAAATTATTATAATTATATCTTATATGAATTTGGAATAAAAAAGAATAAATGTCCACTTTTATAAGATAGGGGATGGGTAGTATTGGAATTTCTTTAAGTACTATATTAATATATATATATATATATATATATATTAATTTCAAATTCAAATGGCTCAAATTTTATAAGATTTTAATTTCATTTTAGGATGATTATATTTAAGATCATACCGTAACAATTGGACAAGTTTTTATGATTTTTCACTATTATCATTTCATTTTAACATGTTTTAACCTTATTTTGACATTTCTTGTGGAATTAATGTCGTCACTATTTATAAAACATAGAATGCTTCTATAAATGGAAAAATGTTCCATAAATAAACCATTTTTGACATTATAAATCATTTTACACTCACATTAATATATATAATTTTTTCAAATTTCAATTCATTTAATAATCATTAATTATTATAAAATATTATTAATGTCAATTTTAACCCTATTAATTTATTTAATCATTAAAAATATCAATAATATGATTGAATTAGAATATATTACTTCCCAAAAAAAATAAAATTTTATAATTATAAAAAAACATTATTGAATTAATTTATTCATATTGTATTACATTTTTTTTCTTAAAAACATTTATTTTATTTTCAATTCAATTAAATATCTATCATAGTGGTGTTGCGTATGAATTTAAGGTAACTATATTATAACTGATAATATAAATAAATTTTATTTATATAAATTAAGTAATTTATATTTAAAATTAATATTAATTACTATAAATATGTCATTTTATCCCTATCAAAAAATATTATAGTTATTAAAATCATGATAGAGAAGTTTTTTCATTATATAATTTTTATGATGGAAACAATCATATCTATATGGCTCCAGAATTGTAAATTTATTAAAATTAGATGAAATAGGATCCAAATATGAATAAAGAATAGAACTTTCACATATTTTTATGTTATTATAATCCTTTTCACTTTAGATTAAACCCTAGTAAACCTGTTTTCCCATGTACAATCGTAACAAATATTTACTACTTTAAACATTAATTATGACCAAAAACTATGTTTAACATATTAACAATTATTAATTATTTGAATTAGAAATATTTATTCTAATATATAAATTCAATTCTAATAATTTCAATAATTTAATTTCAAAGTAAACCATGAAAATATGTCGAAAAATGGGTTTTTATGGAATGTATATTTTATGCAAAAGTTGATCTTACATCAACAATATGATGGTGATTGTCATTATAAGGATTTAAATTCATATATTTATATAATTTATTTATATTATTTATTAGTAAATATTATCTTGATGAATTAGAATTGAAATTTATTATGTACTTAAAAATAGTTTCCAATAAAAAATTTATTTATTACTATTCACTGAAAAATAAGTATTTATATAATATCCCAAAAAATCAACCTAAACTGATTATCATATTTGATATTAAAAAATTATTATTATTTTATCATATAAATATTTTTAAAGTAAAATAAATAAATTGTATTATTTTCTCAGAAATATTAGTTATTGACAATTTTGATGAAAATGTATCACTGAGGAATAAATTTATTTTACCAAAAATTAGGGAATTATTTTCTGTGAATTTATCAATGAATTGGGGCTTTATATACAATATTCTCATTATATATTGTTTTGATGGTGTTTTGAATAATTAGATTAAATCTATATTGAGTTCTACACATATCGTAGTTCTCATTAATGGTTCTCTAAAAGGCTAGATTGATTGTTTGAGAGGGGTTAGGTAGGGTATCCTCTATCAGTGGTCAATTTTTTCGATTTCTGAGGACTATCTTAGTGGGTTTCTTTCCATTATGGTTGAATAGGCCAAGTTGAAGTCCATTCATACTGAGATAGGGCTTTTTTCCCCTACACACCTTTTATATACTGATGAATTATCTTCTTAACTCTAGGGGATAAGGGAAATATCAAAAACATCAAGAAATATCTTTTTCATTAGAAGAGGTTTTCCAGTCAAGAGATTATTTGGAGAAAGTATTTTGTCTTATTTTGAAGGTATTTCTATTTACAGGAAATTTGGCCTCACTATAGAGTTGGTAATTTAATAAGGGTCTCTCCCCTTCACTTATCTAGGAAAACCCATGATTTTGGGAAGACCGAAGGAATGTCATAATTTTTAGGAATTTTAGAATGATTAAAAGGAAACTCTCCTCTTGGAAAGGGAAATCATTATCCATGGATAGCAGGGTTTGTCTTGAAAATTCAATAATTATTTCCAAATTTTTTTACTCTTTCATGGTGTACAAATGGCCAATTTCTCTTCCAAATAGCATCAATATGTGTATTAGGAATTTCATCTAGAGTGTTAGCATCATGGACAAGTGGCTTGCAATGGTTCCTTGGAATTCTCTTTGCAAGACTTATAGGGAAGGGGGACTTGGAATCAAAATCTCGGATTCTTTAATGATTCTTTGCAGGTGGGTTTCATATGGAAGCTCATCAATATTCACTCTAAAGCTTTGGGATTCCTTATATATAGATTCATGTATAGACTCAAATATAGAAATCTAAATTTCTTTAACTCATTGGTGTGGCCTGCTTTTAGGAATATGTTCTCCAAAATTGATGCTGATTCGTTGTGGTTGGTTTATAAGAAGTCTTCCCTGAAATTTTGGAAATGTAGTTGGGCATGAAATCACTTGGAAAACCTTTTTCTGGAGGATGAGACAAATATGGATAGAGATTTATCAATCATGGAACATCTTAGATGCATTGAAATATTATAGTTCATATTATTTCCATTGTTAAGAAGTAGTTCTAATCCTCTAAAGGAGATTTGTGGGCTTGGGAGATGGTTGTACATGTATTAATCTCGTCCAATGAGTTCTATAAGATGTCTATTATTAGTAATATTGGATACAAGTGGATGGGTAGAATGTATAAATACTTCTTGAATCCTTCTCAGTATATCCTTGTATGGAGTCTGCATCATAAAAAAATTCCAACTGATAATTATATTCAAATTTGTGGAATATCTCTCTATCCCAGGTGTGTGTTATGCCATCAGCACATGGAGGATATCGATCAACTCTTTCTAAGATTTTCAGCGGCTTCAGCAATGTGGATAGCAGTTTATGACATCTTTGAAGTTAATTTTCCACGAACCAACTCAATTTGCAATTTTATTAGGAGATGGGAGGAGCTGAACCTATCACCACAACACTTAATCCTCTTCCAAGCTTCTGCACATGTACTATGTCACTTCATTTGGACTTTGATAACCAATGTTGTGCATGGGTCTCGGACCTTTCATACTAGATATAATTTATCCTGAATTCTCCCTTGTGTACGTGAGATGCGAGTCCCGCGAGGAATGTTTTCTTTCAACTCTCTTCATGATACCTCGGTTCTCAACAGGATTAGGATCAAGGGTATTTTTTCCCCACCACCTATGTGTTTTGAGGTCTTTTGGAAGTCCCCTTTTCCTGGATGGATTAAAATCAATTCAGATGGTTCTACAAGAGGGAATCCAGGTCTATCTAGTTTTGGTGAAATTTTCTGGGATCATTAGGGTGAAGATCTTAGGTTCCTTTATGGTTCATGTGGAAATGTATCCGCTCTCGATGCTGAAATTCTTGGGGTTATTATTGCAATTGATCAAGCCAAGCAGTGGAGATGGAATAAGATCTGGCTTGAATGTGACTCTACAATTGTTGTCATTGCCATTCGTACAGGCTCTTTGCACCATTCAGGGATGCTCACAAATCATTGGATCAGATTTCTAGACATTCTTTTTTCAAATGAGCATCTTGTTACTCATGCTTATTGAGTGGAAAATTTCCTAGCAGATGGTCTTGCAGATAAAGGTGTTAATGAGGCTACTTATCATTGGGATGATCAAGTGTCCGGTGATCTTCATCCTATTTTTAGGAGGTATCAATGTAAACATTCTACATTCAGACTTCTATTTGTTTTTTATTAATAAATAGGTGTTTCTTTTCTGGGAAAGATCTCATCCTAATTCAAAAAAACTTGTTATAAAAAATTAATTTTTTTCTATTAAAACATAATTAATTTAAATCCAATATCATAAAAAGAGTTATGTAAACATTTTATTAATATGAGAGATATGGAAGTAAAATGGTCATTTAAAATAACACATAACTAAGTTTCTAAGTAGTAATGATTAGTGGTCATTTAAAATATTATCTTGGAAGGAAATTGTATTTCACCCAAAAATTTTGAGAGTGATAGAGATCTCTTATCATAAAAAAGTTAATGATTGAGATAAATTTATTGACTACAAAATAAAAAATCAATGTGGTGTGAAAATTTCCTTTTATTCATCAAATAATGAAGGTAAATGTGTATAGGTTTTATTTAAATATCCTTTTTATATATTTCATGGGTTATTTTACATCAAGAAATAGATTACTAGAAAATATTCATACATATTACATTTTTATTTCATTTGGTAATTTCATTCTTTGTATCTTCTTCAATAAATTTCAACTTCATTTCTTACTCGCTAAAATGAATACCAAAGATGTGTTTTTTAATTCAAGAATAAATAAAAATAACTTTTAACAGACCATAAGATCCAAAAAAAGTGTCATGTCCTACAATATTTCTCAAATTATTTAGCAAACCATAATGGTTATAACATATTACCCAATATAATACATTAATATAAAATCCTCAATAGTAACCCTAATGTTCAAATTTATATTTTTTACCGAAAATTTAAATGAAAAATTCCATATTATCCCAGACATCACATAAAATAGTGGCAGGCAGTCCATCATCCTTACCTCCCAGTTGAGGGTCAATCCCTATGCCCTTGATTGATATATAAGGTTGTATCCAATAATGTATCTTTTCCTTTTTTCTGAAAATATTTTATTACAATTCCTATAATATTCCAAATAATATTGTTAACAAAATAAAAAATATCATTAATAATCTGATCATTTTTAAAAAATAAGGTTTTAGATACCTTTAATTTTCTCTAAAAATCATATAATCATAATTGATTATTATTACCTAAAATTAAATTATAAACTTAACTCAAGTAGATATCATTACCATTAAACTTATAGTATGATTATTATTCCTCAAATAATACATCAAATTGAACCTAAGGGTCATATATACCTATACTTAAATAAAACATCTCCAAAAATATAATTAATCACAAGAAAATAACATAACATAAAATGTCAAAATGGGAGTGTATGATGTTTAACATAATTTCAAACAAATACCAATAAAACTATAATGGTTTCCATAAATCTTATGTAAATTTTAGATGAAAACATACGTGATTCCAAAAAAATTAACATAGTGCTTATATGTTTCATGATTATTATAACAAAAAGTCCCTTGATAAATATACTTCTAGAACATAGTTATTGAATTCCAATAAAAAATACATCTTCCATTTTACATGACTTACGGTCATGACATTGGACTATCCCAGGTATATGAGTTAATCATTAAAAGGTTTCATTTACATGTATAATTCCCTTGTCCTACACATTTCTAAAAAACTATACATGGATCTCACTGATGAAATTTATTTCAATCTGTTGAACTCTTAACTTTTCCATGGAAATTATTTTCTCTTTTTTCTTTATTCAAATACATAAATTATTTTCCTATAACTTTCTTGATAATATTCTAGGTGTCTCTTTCTACAATTCATACATAAAAGAGTGATTCTTCATTAATCTATTCTCTCAACCATTGAATATCATAGTAGAATCCATTAGTCTCTTCTTTTTTGAGTCTGAATGTTGGTTAGAATATAGTTCATTAATTATATATTGGGATAACTAATTAGGAAAATCAAAATATCTTTTACTTAAATCATAACCATATTTGGCTTCTCAAAATCATTTTATAGCCCATATCAATTATTATTACCATCAACCATTCTTGTATTATCAGTTTACTGACACCAAATATCATTATTTGAGAAATAATAATCATAATAATAATAATAAAAATTTATAATATGTAAAAATCATTACAAATTTTTAAATCTATGATAAATTATGCTTTACATATGATACCCATGATCGACACATATTCACCTAGATTATGATGGTTCATAATGGAAATTTTAAATTCCCCTTGAATATCCCCTAGGAGTGTCAAACTACATGCACAGTTTTGGGAAAGTCACAGTGCACCTGAAATATAATCAATATACACTCAACCAACTCTTTTAAGGGTTATTACCACTAGATTAATCTATTCTCAAATCATTTCCACATATTGAATCTATATAGGACATTCAATCTAGGAAAACCACATAATCTCTACCGTACTAAAACATTATGATGTTTTACTATACATAGAAATTTTAAAAAAGTCATTCATATATTTCTATTCTATAATCTATGTATTTATAAATCATGATCCCATGGTTTAGAGTAAACTTCTTCTGATTCCAACTATATAAGTCTCTAGACCCAAATAGCCTAGAGATGATGGTTTCAGTAACATTGGAATATGTCCTAATATATTTCTAACCAAAATGTTTTGTATTCCATAAAAACGAGAAAAATATATGAATCTAACATCATATTTGAAAACATAAAATACAACTTAGTGAAAGTATATATTATGAATCTCTAAACTCATTCAATGGTTACCAAATCACATACATAGGAAAGATAAAACAATAAAGGGTGATCTCGTATATTCAATAAGTTCCACATAAATTAGACTCTATAAAAAAGGAATAATCAATATGAAATAATGAATAACTGAAAACGCATGTCACATAACTAAAAACTTCTACAAAAATAGTAATATGGTATGAATAAATTAAGATAAAATAATTCCATATAAATAATCACATAAGATGGAAACATAGGCATTGATATCATAACTAATAAAATAATTACATGAAAATTTAAAAGTATTATCAAAATGATGGAATGTATATCTTCAAATATCATAAACATACTTTTATGTCTTCGTTCTAAGACATATTTCATATATGGGAAAGTTCATAGAAAAAAATACCCAGGGTAGTTGGCTTCATGATACCTACTGATGAATTGAATGGATGTAGTGATCCATTCATTTCACTTACCTGGTTTAATAAATTAATCATATAAAAGGGTATAATGACATTTCAATACATAATAATTATATACATACATGTTGGAAAACAATCACATGAAATGTTGAACATTCACTATTCATAATAATAATAAACTATCCAAAGATAGAATAATTATGGTATCATTACAAAATATACCTATTGATCATATGTAAAAAAATAGTGTTTCTGTTTTTGGTGAATAGAAGATACAAAAAATATATCAATAAAATCATGCATGATGAAAATACTATTTTCACATAGATTTTTCATTTAACAAAAACATTACACATTATTCAAGAAACATTTTTATTGAAAATAAACATGGAAAATTTTATAAAATATTTCAAATAATTATGTTTTCATAATAATGGTAAATTCCAATCATACTAAATAAGTTAAATGAAACCATTCCATTCAAACTATTGTAAAAAATGATAAAAATAATGTAGTTCTGTAAATGATAAAATGATTAATTTTAAACTATTTTTCAAATGAAAAACATGGGTAAATATTTATTAAATAAATCCTCGGATAATGTTAAAAATATTTAACAAAATATTTTATTAAAAATTTTGTTATGGAAGAAAGATATTTCAAGTCGAATAGGAAAACAATATCAGTATTCCTTTTAAACATAATTTAATTATCATGAGTATTTATGGAAAATAAAATTAATGGAAAACATATAATTTATAGAAATAACTAGATTATAATAATTTATATGTTTATTAAGGTAAAAATATATCATATAATTCTACCAGTAGAGACATAAACATTAACATGATAAATTAATTTTGAGATTCTGGGATAAAACCATAATGCTTTGGTTACATATATATCATAATCCCCATGAAATAAGTAAATTATAATTATTCATTAAATAACGTTAATATAAATATAATCATGATATAAAAAAGTGGGTACAACCGCAAAAGTGACACACACACAATGATGAAAATACAGTTAAACCGACTAGCCGGGGGACTTAACCCTAGGACCACACCCCACATCCCTCTCCGCCCACACCTCCCCAGCTGAGTACGAGAGAAAAATTGAATCATGATATATCTTATAAATGTAGTATTAGATACACATTTGAAAATAAAATAATCATATACCATATCATATGTCCCATAGAAGACAATTTTAGAATAAGACCCCTTAAATGATTATAAAATAGAATTGTTATTTAATAAATAAAGATATTATATGTAAAATTTTATTTCCATGAAAAAAAATTGGAAATACAAATTAATACCAAAAAATAATTGAAAAAATAATCATTTAATTTTAAATACAATGGATATATAATATAACCCGATGAAAAGAAATCCAGTTTTGAAATGCTTACCACTTGCTTACATTCTTGTCAAATCCCCTTGGAAAGAATATATTAAATTAAACAAATACCATGAATAATGAATTATTAATGATATTAAAGGTATAATGGTTACTATAAATATCATGTAAAATAAATTATAAGAATAATAATAAAATACACCTCAATAAAGGAAAATAATCATGAAATCCCTTACAACAGGTCAAAATCATCATGTACATTATTTATATTCCTGAATAACATTCATATATTAATTTTTTACGTTCATAATTTTTTTATTGTTTATTATTCTATTTATTTAATTTAATACCATGTTATATTTAATTACATAATCAAATAAGTTCATGTAGGATGCTTTGATGATATTCAGTTCACATACCCAAAATGACATTAGATTTTAGATTATATAAAAAGAGTTCATTGTTACATCATATTAATAAAAATAATGGTGGAATAATTATAAATTTAAACATAAAATATAATTTTTAAATCTTCCTTGAATTATGGTTATGAAAAATGATCTACATTTCAATCATGGAGACAGTTGTGCATACGCGCACATGAGAAACATCTATTTTCTTAATGATAATTATGGAAAGATGGTAAGTGTTATTTTATCTTACATAAAGATAATAATTTCATTAATAACACATAATTTCTTTAAATATACCCATATATATGTATCATCAATGTGACATGGGGATGAGAAACGAATCACATCACTTCGTTGAGGTGGTAGTCCTCATAACCACATGATCTATATTATCATTTTCAAGTTAATGGAAATGTAATAAAATAAATGATATAGAAAATATTAATAATGATAAATTTTTTATGTCTATTATATATATATATATATATATTAAAAAATCCATTACAACCTTTCTTTTAAAAATGTTTTGGATGAATAATTACATCAATTCAAGAGGCAATAGTCTAATGTACATAAAAATGATGGATTCATTTCCCATTTGAGGGAATAAGAGAGGGATATTTTTTATTACATTAATATAAAAAAATAATTTATATGGGGGATATTTTTTTGTTATTTGATCATTTTTGAAGAATATTTTAATATGTTATAAAAATAAATTAAACAAAAATACTTGATTAAGAAAAATTTATATTCATTAGAAAAGCTATTAATGTTTACAAAAAATATTTCGAAGGTTTCTTTTCTAATCAAAATAAGGCATATAAGAAATTTTTGGGATCTAATAAAGGGATAAAGGTTATGATTTTCCAAACCAAAATGTATTTTATGTATGAAAAAAGGAGGATAAAAGGTTCACTTTTATAAGATAGGGGAGACAAACTCTTGGAATTTCATAAAGTATCAAATTAATATCAAATTATTTTTATTTTTACATGAAAAAATTGATATAATATGAATATTGGATTAAATTTATCCAAATTAATCTCAAAAAATATTAATTGGAATGTTTAGGTGATATTTACCCCTTTTCTTTTTTACCCCGTTTTATTACTTTTTTGCATGTACAAATAAATTATTTTTGTTACACTTTAAGGGACAAATAAAATATACATTAAATGGAAAAATATCCCATAAATGGACCATTTTTTTATAAATCATTTATGACTTATGAATTTGAAGAAAAAAATTATAAATTTTTAATCATTTAATAAAAATTTGTTTATTATATATATTATTCATGTTAATTTTAAAACTATTCATTTAATTTGAATTCACATATATCAAGATAAAGATGGAATTTAAAAAAAATACCATTCACAATTCCTTGTTTTATAATAATTACTTAATTTTTTTAAAAAAAATAATTTATTCAAATTATAAAACTATTTTTTTAAAATCATTTATTTTATTTTATTTTTAATTAAATAATTCTTATGTTTCTGTTACATATGTAATTGTTAAAATTATTTTATTAAAATATTGAAATATATTACAGTGATAAAATAAATCCATTAATAATAAATATGAATATTTATCACCTAAAATATGACACCTTTTTACCTTAAAAAATTATTATCGTTATTAAAATTTAGAAGGTGACATTTTTGGTTTTTTATCACCTAAGGTTTTATAGTGGCCACAATCATGGCTATGTAGATCTAAAATTATAAATGTACCAAAAATTGATGTGATAGGGTAACGATATGTGAATAAAATTAAAATTAGACAAATTTTAGGTCAGTATAACCATTTTTAATTTATTTTAACCCTTGGTTAACCAATTTTACCCTTATATATGGTAACATATTTTTACTATTTTAAAAATTCATTATGACATAAAATAATTTTGGCTATATTAAAAATTAATAATTATGAAAATTAAAAATATGGAATGCATTTTAATCAAATTCCATTTTTATATTTGGTAGAATATAATTTAAAAATTACAATGAAAATATGTTGAAAATGGTTTTTTAATGTATTTATTTTTCAATTAAAAAATGATATTACATTTACTATATGACTAGTGGTAATAATTATTTGGATTTAAAATCATATCGTTACATATGTAATCTATATATTTCATTTAAATTATTAAATATTAACTATTTTTAACTACTTAAATATGAAATCCATTATGAATTTAAAAAAATATTCAACAAAAAGAATTAATATTCTCTATTCATTTAAGAATCAATCCTTTTAGAGAAATCCAAAAAATCACCCTATATTAAATTTCATATAATGAATTTAAAAAGGAATTTTAGTTTTTCAAATACATTTTTTTAATATGCAGATATTAAATATAGTATTTTTTTCACAAAAACTAGTAAATATCAATTTTGATGAAAATAATTTTTTTTGAATCAATTAACATTATCAAAATTTGAGTGATTATTTACTAAGAATTTCTACATAAATTTGTGTTATGTAGGTATTTAGTAAATATTTCATAAATTAGTTTATCATACTCACACCCACTAATTCAACGACTACATTGTAATTATCATATTTAATTACTATATTTTATAGGTCATTTAATATTAATGTTGTATTTCGAATAAAATATCGAACAAAATGTTCTTACTTTAAAATCATTAGGCGTTAAAATATCTAAATACATATTAATTCATCTTGGAATAAAAATTTATGATAATATATGTGCATCATCTAGCAATTCCCTTTTTAATTCTAGTTTTTATGGGAAACATATCCAGGTTACAAACATTATAATTGAATCATTAGCAATGATGTACTCCAAAAAAAATTTGTATCTCCAC
The DNA here is from genome assembly GCA_963277665.1 of Viscum album. Classification (NCBI taxonomy): domain Eukaryota; kingdom Viridiplantae; phylum Streptophyta; class Magnoliopsida; order Santalales; family Viscaceae; genus Viscum; species Viscum album. The sequence goes on along the minus strand of OY728132.1, from coordinate 735,159,481 downwards.
ATTATAATATTGGGATCCATTATTCTTCTCATTAATTAATGTTTAAGAAGTAATTTTATCAAAGAAGCATGATGATCCTTTTATTACTCTTATGGTTATCAATTTTATGTACAAGAAGTATGGTTCTTTTAAATACTAATCATTGATAGGGTTGCATGATAATTTCTACTCAGATCATCTTACACATTGTTCACATTCCCAAGATGGTAATCGACTGATCGATCAAAATAATTCATAAGCTCTATCCACCTTTGATGGAACATATTTACAACCTTTTCCATGAATATATACATACAAGTTTTATGATGCGTATAATTTTTAAACTTCTCCCAGAGAGATAATATGACAAAATATTTAAACCAAGGATCACTATAACCAATTATAGATCTGGAATTTTATAGTAATACACATGGATTATTAATTGATGCGAGGTTTAGATTATCAATTTTTCATCATGGAAGAGTACACAACCCAAGTATTTTTAGAGACATTTATAAATATAAAAAAACCTTATCCATAGTTGGGTAACGTGAGCACAAGTGTAGTGATTAAACTATTATTTAAATATTTAAATTTTTCTTCACATTCATCATTACAAAAAAAATCCCCCCATTTTGAGTTATCTTAGTTAGTAGGCATTTTGATTACGTGAGATTTTTAAAAATCTAATGACAGTACCTAGGTAATCCAATAAAACTACAGATCATTGTCATAGGTGTTCGTATGGGCCATCCATAAATTATATCTATTTTTTAAGAAAATATATATAACACATTTTTGTGATAACGTGGCCCATTAATGTTACATGATCCATCCAAAACTCACATTCATTCAAGATTACATTATCTCCATGTTCCTCCTTGATTTCGGATTAGATAATAATATATTCAATAAAGACTACCATAAATTTATCAAAGTAGTTATAACGACCCATACTTTACATACATTGTTATGTCATCAAAATTGAAGGACACTTATTACAACATATAACAAAACCAAGAATGGACCGTATAGGTATAGATTCTTTAGAAATTGGGAAACATAAACAATTGGTTTATAAAGAATCTACTTTGCCTCCCATTTATTTCATCATATCTAGAGTCCCTTTTTGGAATATCCTACTTAATAACCTTCTTCCTGACCTGGGGAAAGAAAACATACAAAAGGGTGAGGTCAAATTCTTAGTAAGGGTAAACAAAAGAAATATCAATCACATCATATACATAAGAACATAACTTTTGGAAATCTTAACCTACAAAAGAAATCATAATTTCATAACATGGAATAAATCATAGTAGTGAAATTTAATCCCAATAATCATAACATAAAACATGAAACATTGTGGCATACACACATAATCATAGAGAATCATTTCTTATTAGTCAAGACTCATTTCCAAGACTATCTCAGTGGACAAAGTCCATTTCGGAACCGAGTTCACTCCTCGTTTCAGTCCTGTTTCACTAAACCGGTTTAACCTGCCGTTCCAGCCATGTCTATCTCATGATATATAAAATCTATACCCAATGAATTTGAGGGAGATATAGGAACCACCCATCTCATAAGGATACCATTCTTATGTGTGCCACAAAATCAAAAAACCATACATCATAGCATAACCCATGTAATAAAAATGGGAATCTTTAAACATAGTGACATCATAAAAAATTTATATAAGAGAAAACAATTCATAAAAACATTTCCATAACAACGTAATCAAATCCATGTAATAATAGGGATAGAAATAGAACCCTTTATTATCATAGATGGAAAATAATTTTGGTAAAACACTTGAACTCCATTCTTGAGGAAAATATCCTTTCTACTTCAAAAATACTTTTCCTTTCTTAACATGTCATACAATTCTAAACTAAAAGATGTTGATTCAAAATAAACATGAAAACTTGTAAAGGAAGCTTCTTGGAAACAATGTGTTAAAAATCCATTCATGCCGTATAAGATAAAAAAACATTCTTCTCGTACTTTTGTTGGAAAAGTCAAAAAGTACCTCGTACGAAAAACGACAAAAGATTCCTTTCATATCTTTTACTAAAAACTCATCGAAGGGTAAAATTGGATTTAAAAAATTGTAGGTGGATGGAAATAATATTATATATTGAGGAAACATGGATGTGGATTATAAAATACACCCCAGTAAATACCAAAGTATAAACAATCTCGGATAAATTGAGATTGTGATATTTTCCCTTACCTTAGGTCCGATTTGCCTCGTAAGTGTCCGAACCTCCTGTATAATGATTTAAATAATGTTATTGACTTATTCCAGAATCATAATTGTTATTATGATATCATATATGGTCATATTATTAGCTTCTTATTAGTAATATTTCATTACAACTTGTTATTCGGGTGTTTATTACTTTTTGTTCTTATGCGTGTTATGTCGAATAAATTCTTATTCTTCCCTTTAGGTTATAGATACCTCATTTCCAGAATGTTATTAGTGAAATATATATCATATTCATTCATTCCATGCATTTATATAATCATTATGAAATGGAGATCATGTAGAATGAGTCGCATCACATCGTGGAGACGGTATTCCGTACGTACGCACGGGCGATGATATCGTTCCCATGATCATGGAATTGTATTAGAGTGTATTTATACTATTTCAGAATCAATAAAACTTTACAATAATCATATATAGTCATTATTTACACCATTATACCCATCCATGTAAGGTGGTGGTGGAAAGTAGATTACACCACGGCGTGCAGACGGTATTCCGTACGTACGCACGCGCGGTGATTTCATTTTCCGTAGGATGGATAGATGGTGAAATAGGTTTGTTTAATACTTATACTAACATATCAGTATTTTAGTGTTACTGATGTTATTACTTCATAATGAAACAACTAAAGAAGAAAAAGTGGAAGAAGAGATAAAGATGAAAGAATCAGTAACGGACATTACCTCTTCTTTGAAGTTCTTCTTTGAGACCACCTTTTAGGGCACTAAAATTGGTCTTTGAAGAATACCAGGACCTCTAGGATGTCTCTAGAGACGTGTAGAAGAGAAATTGTCAGGGGTTGGCCGAGCTTGAAGGGTCAACGTGGTATGAGGAAGAGATGGAGTAGGTGCCCTTTTATAAGGGAGGAGAGGGGCACCATTGGAATAACTAAAAAAATTATTTTATTATAAAGCTAAATTTGGTTTTAAATAGCTCCAAATTGATTTATTTTGAAGCTAAGGTGGGTATGGGTCAAAATAAGCTCATCCAATAGAATTTAGACAAGTTTAGGTTCCTATTTTGACCTTATCATTTAGATTTAATATTAAGTTAAATAATTTTACTTTTACTGTGTCTTCTTGTGTTCTTACACTATAAGGTTAATAAACATACTATAACAATCCAAAAAACCTGAAGTTGTTTGTTATTAATATATATAACCTTATCTAAGTCATTTTTCCGAACATTAGATTTTTAGGAATAAAATAACAATTAATAATATAATATTTTTTTTATAAACTATTTTATGTCAATTTTGACACTATTTAGTAATTGATTTTTGTGAAAATCATAACAGAATTATTAGTTCTAAAACAGTTAATTAAATCAATAATAAAATGTCATATTAACCTATAAAATTAGTGGAATTCATAAAAAGTCTCAAATTACATTTATTTGGGTATTTATATCATCAATTATGTCAATATTTCATTAATAAAATAATTACTGCATCATCTTTGGGTCATAAATAAATTAAATTATTTAATGTCTAAAAATTACAAATAAAATTCCATTATGTAGGAAATATTGTTATCTTTCTAATGAATATTTATAGTCGAAATTATCTTATATATAACCTTATATTAAAAATTATTTACTTATTAAAATTTGATTTTAACTATTTAAACCCTTCTTTAAATAAATTAATAATAAATATCCTAATCTAATCCATGTGGGCCTAAATGGTCATATTTTATTCCTAAGTTTGTTTTTGGTCGAATTACACTTATCCAATAGAATTAATACATGTGTTAGGGTAATAATAATATCATTTTTACCCTTAATTACCCTATTTACTTTTAACTGTGGTAAATAAAAGTAAAAAGTTACTATTCGCAAAAAATTATTTTCATCTCATTGAACCACATTTTACTTACTCAAATCAACCGTGTCTCTCAGATTTTTGAAATTCCACTCACAGAAGCGGTAAAATTAAGTTTTATGAAAAATTCAGTTTTTTAACTACCACTTAGTGGTTTCACTATTCATCAAAAATTGAAAGTTTTCAGAAAAATACCAAAATTTCACCCTAGGATAATTTCGATATTCCAAATCCAAAAATGAAGTCCATTTTGAAATATAAAATTCCTAAAATTTCAAAAAGTGGTTATTACTATTCATAACAGCTAGTTTTAATAATATTTTATTAACATATCATTGGTTAGTGAAACTCGGTATTGCGTACGACGCAAGCTATCGAGGAAGGTCACGATTTTGTTTAAAGCAAGCCAAGAAAGTGTTGTGTGTAGAAAAAGATTCATTTGATGATTTATATAACATAAAAGTCTCGGGTGTTACATTCTACGCCCCTTAAAATGAATTTCGCCCTCAAAATTTGTCACTTTGTAACAAATAGATGAGGATACCTCTCCCTCATCATATCCTCATGCTCCCATGTTGCTTCTTCTAATTGGTGGTTCCTCCATAAAACTTTCACCAATCGAGTGGTCTTGTTTCGTAGGACTTTTTCTCTATGATCCAGAATCTCTATCGGCTATTCTTCATAGGAAAGATCATGCTCGAGCGGTACAACTTCTGAGCTGAGTACATGTGAAGGATCATGTATGTACTTTCTCAGGAGAGATACATGGAACACATCATGAACATGAGAGAGATTCGGTGGAAGCTCAAATCGGTAAGCTACCTTCCCAACACGATCCAATATTTCGAAAGGACTGATAAATCTAGGGCTCAACATCCTCTTCATTCCAAATCTCATGACCCTCTTCTGGGGAGATATTCATAAAAACACTTTATCACCTACTTCAAACTCTAGGTCTTTTCTTCAGTTGTCGGCATAAATTTTCTGTCAACTCTGAGCTACTCTTATGTGTTGTTGAATAGATCGGACCATTTCTGCCATTTCATCAACGAGATCGGGTCCTAATAGCTTTCTTTCCCCAACTTCATCTCAGCATGTTGGAGTCCTACATTTCTTTCCATAAAAAGCTTCATATGGATCCATCTGAATACTGGAGTGAAAGCTATTATTATAAGAAAATTCTACCAAAGGTAGGTGTTGATCGCAACCACCATTGAAATCCATAGATCAAGCTCTCAACATATTTTCTAGAGTTTTAATTGTTCTCTCAGACTGACCTTCTGTCTGAGGATGATAAGCAGTGTTGAAATGAAACTCTGTATCCAGAGTATGCTGAAGACTTCGCCAGAACTTTGAGGTGAATCTCAGATCCCGATCAGATATAATAGAAAGTGGTACTCCATGCAATCTTACCACTTCCTTTACATATATCCTGGCAAGCTGATCCATAGAGAAATCCTCTCTAATAGCAATGAAGTGTGCATACTTTGTAAGACGATCCAATATGACATAGATAGCATTATTGCCTTTGGATGTTTTAGGAAGTCCTGTGACAAAGTCCATAGTGATGTTTTCCCATTTCCATTCGGGTATGGGTAATGGTTGTAACATCCCCTTAGACTTCTGTCTCTCAACTTTAACATGTTGACAAACCAAGCATCGAGAGACATACTCAGCAACATCTCTTTTCATGCCATCCCACCAGAAGTACTCTTTCAGGTCCCTATACATCTTCGTGGTTCCAGGATGAATAGAGAATGATGAACTATGAGCCTCATCTAGCAGCTCCTTCTTTAATTCGGGGATGGGAGAAACCCAAACCCGATTCCTGAACTTTATTATCCCATCACAATCAAGGTTGAATTATGGAACATTTCTCACCTTCTTTTGTAACTCGACATCTTCTTTCTGTGCCTCTTTAATCTTCACATGTATAGATGGTTGAACATTCATTTGGGAAAGATACGATTTTCCCATTTCATTATAATTCCAAGATCCATCCATTATAAATCCATAAATATTGGATCTTTTGTGATCCTCATCATGGATAAACTAGCATGGTCTTGTCGAATTAATGCATCTGCCACCTTGTTTGCTTTCCCAGGGTGGTAATGAATTGAGCAGTCGTAATCCTTAATCAGCTCCAACCATCTTCATTGGCGCATATTCAGCTCCTTTTGTGTGAAAATATACTTTAATCTTTTATGATCAGTATAAATATCACACGTCTCACCATAAAGGTAATGCCTCTAAATCTTTAATGCAAAGATTACCACAGCTAACTCAAAATCATGAGTTGGGTAATTTTTCTAATGTATTTTCAACTATCGTGAGGCATATGCTATCACCATATCATTTTTCATAAGAACACACCCCAACCCCTTCTTGGATATATCACTGTAGATCACAAACATTTCTCCACTACAAGGTAGTGTGAGCACAGGTGCACTGGATAACCTTCTTTTCAAATCCTTGAAATTCTCTTCACATTCCTCCGTCCAAACAAACATAACTCCTTTTCGAGTCAACTTGGTGATTGGATTAGATAATCGGTAAAAATCTTTCACAAAACATCGATAATATCCAGCCAAACCAAGAAAACATCGGATCTCAGTTACTGTTGTTGGTCTCGACCATCTTTCGATAACCCCTGTTTTTGCTGGATCCACATATATCCCCTCATTTGAGATTATGTGACCCAAAAATGAAACTTTTTGAAGCCAAAATTCACACTTGGTAAATTTTTCATAAAGCTTATCCTTTCTTAGGGTCTTCAATATAATTATCAAGTGACCTTCATATTCTTCCTTGCTCTTTGAATAGACAATAATATCATCTATAAAGACTACCACAAATTGATCAAGATAGTCTCCAAAGACTCTATTCATTAGATCCATGAAGATAGCAGGGGAATTAGTAAGACCAAATGGAATCACTATAAATTCATAGTTTCCATACCTTGTACGGAAAGCCGTCTTTGTTATATCCTCCCTTTTGACGCTTAATTGATGATACGCTGAACGAAGATCAATCTTGGAAAAGTATTGAGCTCCGCGTAGTTGGTCAAATAGGTCATCAATGTGTGGGAGAGGATATTCGTTATTGATTGTGATCTTGTTAAGTTCTCGATAATCAATGCAGAGTCTCATTGATCAATCTTTCTTCTTAATAAATAGAACAGGTGCTCCCTAAGGTGACGCACTAGGGCGTATGAACCCCTAATCAAGATTCTCTTGGAGTTTCTTCTTCAATTCCTGCAACTCAATTGGGGCCATTCTATAAGGTGTCATTGAAATAGGCAAAGCATCCGGTACGAGTTCTATTGAAAACTCAACATCACGATTTGGTGGAAGACCCGGTAATTCCTCTAGAAAGACATAATCAAACTCCCGTACAATGGGCATATTCTTAATCGTGAGTTTCCCACCAAACATTTGAGATAAATAACCTTCATTTTGTGGAATCAAGACCCATAAAATGGATGAAATTTCCACTGGAAGGTTTTGTTCATCCTTGCATAGATAGACGATCATAGATTGATCTGGAATATGAAATGTGACTTCCATTATTTGGCAATTGATATGAGATCCATGTAGAGAAATCCAATCCATGCCAAGAATCACATAAAATTCCACTATAAGAAGGATCACAAGATTTAAAGGAATCACTTTTCCACAATCTTCAATCGGAGAAAGATTATAAACATTTGATGTGACTATTGTTTGATTAGGGGTTGTCACAGATAACTCAACATCTAACTGTTGAGGTAATACGGTGATATCCTTAGAAAATTCTTCATAAATAAAGGAGTGGGTGGATCCAGAATCAAATAAAACATTTTCTACTTTAGAGTGGATGGTAAGTGTACCTTTCAACACATCATTATCGTACTCCACATTGCTAATAGAAATTGAATGTGACATTCCTTTGTCTTTAGCCTTAAGAGTTTGTTGACATCGACCGTCATCATCATCCCTTGGATTTGGGCATTTATTGGCATAATTCCCAATCTCCTTGCACTTGAAACATTTATGTGTAGTAGCTTCATTCTGTGTATCCCTTCCTTTGTTTTCATCATTAGACTTCTTCTTCCCATCATTGCGGCATTCAAATGCCCAATGACCTTCCTTTCCACATTTGAAACATTTACTTGTACCTTTAAGACAACTCCCTCCATGTTTCATTCCACACTTTGAGAATAAGGGAAAGCTCATCTTCTTTTCAGTGTACTCTTTATATTTTCCTCTGAATTCCGTTTTCCTCATCTTATCAAACCCATATGACTGATGGGTTACTCCAATATCCATCTCGACTTTGAGAGCACATCGAATGATTTCCTCGTAGCTATTGAAGTCCCTTATGGCCAATGCCCTTCGAAGACTTGGATTTAAGCCACTAATGAATTGATCGATCATAATCTCAGGTTGGATAATAATACCAGAAGCATACCTTGCAAGTCTTGTAAAATTTGCTTCATAAGTACCAAAAGATTCATCATCCTTTTGCTTCCATTGAAGAAAATATTTCTCCATCATTGTTCGGAGAATAAGAGGGAAGTACTTATTGAAAAATAAGTTCTTGAACTCGTCCCATTCCATGGACTCAATTTCATCCCGTTTCCTCGTATTATTAATATGATTCCACCATTGATCAGCATCTCCTTCCAAACGATAGAATTCTAGGATGACTTTATCATGTTTAGAACATTGAAGAACTGAAAATATCTTTTCAGTAGTACTAATCCATTGTTCAACAACTAATGGATCAGTAGACCCGCTGAAAGAAGGTGGACACTGCCTCATGAAGGATTCAACAGAATGTTGCTCCTTCCATTGCTCGTTTGGAAGTCCTGCATGATTCATAGCTTGAGAAAGTTGTGTGAGCATGGCTACAAGATTTTTCATTCTGGCTCCCATAACGTTTGGTTGCTCCGGGGGACAATCATTGCATTTCCCGTTGCATTCCACATTAACATGGTTCCTTTGGGTTCCAGCCATTGAATAAAACCAAAAAGAATAGTGTGAGCAACACTAATTATAATAAGAAAACCACATAATCAAGAAAAAAATTTCACACTTAAGGTCTTATCCTAGGTTATTCATGGTCATTTCTAAAATACTAAGATTGTGTTCTATGCTTAGAATTATCCTTAGGGTTCTTACTAAGGCATTCACATCCTAGTTTCTAGAGGTTGACTATACCTTTCCTCTGACACCAACTATAACAACCCATACTTTACATACATTGTTATTACTTCAAAATTGAATCACACTTATTACAACATATAACAAAACCAGGAAAGGACCGTATAGGTATAGAGTCTTTAGAAACTGGGAAACATAAACAACTGGTTCATAAAGAATCTACTTTTCCTCCCATTTATTTCATTATATCTAGAGTCCCTTTTTGGTATATCCTACTTAATAACCTTCTTCCTGACCTAGGGAAAGAAAACATACAAAAGGGTGAGCTCAAATGCTCCGTAAGGGTAAACAAAAGAAATATCAATCACATCATATACATAAGAACATAACTTTCGGAAATCTTAACCTGCAAAAGAAATCATAATTTCATAACATGGAATAAATCATAGTAGTGAAATGTAATCCCAATTATCATAACATAAAACATGAAACTTTGTAGAATATACACATAATCATAGAGAATCATTTCTTGTTAGTCAAGACTCATTGCCAAGACTATCTTAGTGGACAAATTCCATTTCTGAACTGAGATCACTCCTCGTTTCAGCCCTATTTCAATGAACCGGTTTAACCTGCCGTTCCAGCCATGTCTATCTCATGAGATATAAAATATTTACCCAATGCATTGGAGGGAGATATAGTTCCCAACCATCTCATAATGATACCATTCTTATGTGTGCCACAAAATCAGAAAACCATACATCATAGCATACCCCATGTAATAAAAATGGGAATCTATAAACATCGTGACATCATAAAACAATTCATATAAGATAAAAGAATTCATAAAAATATTTCAATCCTAACGTAATCAAATTCATGTAATGATAGGGATAGAAACTGAACCCTTTATTATCTTAGATGGAAAATAATTTTGATAAAACACTTGAACTCCATTCTTGAGGAAAATATACTTTCTACTTCAAAAACACTTTTACTTTTTTAACATGTCATACAATTCTAAACAAAAAGAAGTTGATTAAAAATAAACATGAGAACGTGTAAATAAAGCTTCTTGGAAATTTTTTTTAAAAAATTCATTCATGCCGTATAAGTTAAAAAATCATTCTTCTCGTACTTTTGTTGGAAAAGTCAAAAAGTACCTCGTACGAAAAATGACAAAAGATTCCTTTCATATCTTTTAATAAAAACTTATCGAAGGATAAAATTAGATTTAAACAATTGTAGGTGGATGGAAATAATATTACATATTTAGGATACATGGATGCGGATGATAAAATACACCCTAGTAAATACCAACGTATAAACAATCTCGGATAAAATGAGATTGTGATATTTTCCCTTACCTTAGGTACGATTTGCCTTGTATGTGTCTGAACCTCCTGTATAATGATTTAAATAATGTTATTGAATTATTCCAGAATCATAACTATTGTTATGATATCATATATGGGAATATTCATAGCTTCTTATTAGTAATATTTCTTTTCAACTTGTTATTCGGGTGTTTATTACTTTTTGTTCTTATGCGTATTTTGTTGAATAAATTCTTATTCTTCTCTTTAGGTTATAGATACCTCATTTCCATAATGTTATTAGTGTAATATATATCATATTCATTCATTCAATTCATGTTTATAATCATTATTCAATGAAGATCATGTAGAACGAGTCGCATCACATCGTGGAGACAGTATTTCGTACGTACGCACGAGCGTTGATATCGTTCCCATGATCATAGAATTGTATTGGAGTGTATGTATACTATTTCAGAATCAATTTCACTTTACAATAATCATATATAGTCATTATTTACACCATTATACCCATCCAAGTAAGGTGGTGGTGGAAAGTAGATTAAACCACGACGTGGAGACGGTATTCTATACGTACGCATGCGCGGTGATTTCATTTTCCGTAGGATGGATAGATGGTGAAATAGGGTTGTTTCATACTTATAATAACATGTCAGTATATGAGTGATACTGATGTTATTACTTCATAATGAAACTACTAAAAAAGAAGAAGTGGAAGAAGAAATAAAGATGAAAGAATCGGTAACGGACATTACGTCTTCTTTGAAGTGCTTCTTTGAGACATCCTTTTAGTGCACTAAAATTGGTGTTTGAAGAAGACCAGGACCTCTAAGATGTCTCTAGAGAAGTTTAGAGGAGAATGTGGAGGGGTTGTCTGAGCATGAAGGCTCAAAGTGGTGTGAGTAAGAGAGGGAGGAGGTGCCCTTTTATAAGGGAGGAGAGGGGCACCTTTGGAATAACTAAAAATATTATTTTATTATGAAGCCAAATTCGGTTTTAAATAGCTCCAAATTGATTTATTTCGAATATAAGGTGGGTATGGGTCAAAATAATCTAATAAAATATAATTTAGACAAGTTTAGGTTCCTATTTTGACCTTATCATTTAGATTTAATATTAAGTTAAATAATTTTACTTTTTCCGTGTCTTCTTGTGTTCTTACAGTATAAGGTTAATAAACATACTATAACAATCCAAACGAACCCCAAGTTGTTTATTATTAATATATATAACCTGATATAAGTCATTCGGCAGAAACATAAATTTTTAGGAATAAAATAACAATTAATAATATAATATATTTTTAAAAAACTATTTTATGTCAATTTTGACACTATTTGGTAATTGATTTTTGTGAAAATCATAAAAGAATGATTAGTTCAAAAAAAGTTAATTAAATCAATAATAACATGTCATATTAACCTATAAAATTATTTTAATTTATAAAAAGTCTCAAATTACATTTATTTGGGTATTTGTAACATCAATTATGTGAATATTTCATTAATAAGATAATTACTCCATCATCATTGTGTCATAAATAAATTAAATTATTTAATGTCTAAAAATTACAATTAAAATACGATTATGTAGGAAATATTTTTATCTTTCTAATGAATATTTATAGTCGAATTTATCTTATATATAACATTATATTAAAATTTGTTTACTGATTAAAATTTGATTTTAAATATTTTAACCCTTCTTTAAATAAATTAATAATAAATGTCCTAATCTAATCCAAGTGGGCCTAAATGGTCATATTTTATTCCAAAGTTTGTTTTCGGTCGAATTAAACTTATCCAATAGAATTAAGACATGTGTTAGGGTAATAATAATATCATTTTTACCTTTAATTACCCTATTTACTTTTAACCGTGGTAAATAAAAGTAATAAGTTACTATTCACCAAAAATTATTTTCATCTCATTGAACCACATTTTACTTACTCACATCAACCGTGTCTCTCGGATTTTTGAAATTCCACTCACAGAAGCGGTAAAATTCAGTTTTATGAAAAATTCAGTTTTTTAACTACCACTTAGTGGTTTCACTATTCATCAAAAATTGAAAGTTTTCAGAAAAATACCAAAATTTCACCCAAAGATAATTTTGATATTCCGAATCCAAAAATGAAGTCCATTTTGAAAAATAAAATTTATAAAATTTCTAAAACTGGTTATTACTATTCATAACGGCTAGTTTTAATAATATTTTATTAGCATATCATTGTTTAGTGAAACTCGGTATTGCGTACGACGCAGGCTATCGAGGAAGGTCACGATTTCGTGTAAAGCAAGCCAAGAAAGTATTTTGTGTAGAAAAATATTCCTTTGATGATTTATATAACATAAAATTCTCGGGTGTTACAGTAGTCCTTAAATAAATTATACAATATATCTATAGAGTTAGATGTAGGATTAATTAGTCAAATTGAATCCCTATGAACTCCTAGTGGACATGCCTTCTACAAAAATCAGTCAGGGGATATCCTTCTTCTTCAATATTATCTGATAATATCCCATTCTACGATCTACCATAGATAAGTATTGTGCTCAATGACACTAATGGAATAAGTAATCAATCATTATAAGAGGGTACTTGTTCATTTTCATGAACTTATTTTTCTCTTGATAATCAATATATATGAACATTTTCCCATCCTTCTTCTATGAATAGGACTAACACACCCCATGGAAATGAACATAGGATTATAAACCATTTATTTAGATTCTCTTAAAGATGCTTCTCCAACTTTAATTATTCAATATTGGATAATATATATAGATTATGGTTAATTTTGAAAGATCTGGGTATATGCTCGATTGAGAACACAACCTCATGACATGGATGATGAAAACAAAATTATGCTAGAAACACATATGTGAATTCCCTCAAAATGGCCATGTCATCAATGATAATATTTCACATAGTCTCAATAAATTTAAATAAAAACACATTATCATATTGAAATAATATCAATTATTGAGATGATAATACTATGGGAGATTCATCATCATCCTTACACTTCAATATAATTTGACGGAAATTTATTATATAAAGGATTATTTCTTTCTCTAGTATATTTATTTTAGATTTGTACAAGGAATCTGAATGAATTCCTAGTATATCATTATATTTCACTAAAGTAAATATCACAAGGATATCTAAGAAATTCATCTTATAAATTTTGATGTGGGATGAAGTATATTCATGATATGAAATAATTTTCCATATTTTCATCATTAATGCAAACCAGACTTCTATATTTTTGGGTGGTTGTTAAGAATATATAGTAAACTCTTTTAATATGAATGAATTTATAGAAATAAAATAAAAAATTAATGTTCACTATGCTCAAATGAATAACTAGTTTAGCTATCATTATTTTATTTTTTCTATCGTTTTCATGAAGCAAGATGATTTTCCATCTAACCCAGAACCTGAACCTATTTTTGGAATGGCCTGAAAGACATTCATGATCTCCCGGTCTCACAACAGGTTCTTGGGTATCGACGAAAATTCACAACCAAAAAATGGTATAATTCTTACCAGTTTAAAGAATTAAAACTAATAACTAGACTCCAAAAAGATAATGCAACAAAAATGGGACTAAAAAATCATCCAAAACCCCCATTAAATAAGAGGAGTAACATCCTCAAGACATCTCCACCAATAATCAGATAGAAAACCATTGGGGGCCAAACCACCATAATCACCAAGCATCTTTTCCTTAACTATAATAGACATACAACACGATCTACATATACCCAAGGGTGTAAGTAGGGTGTAAGAAAAATCTCAGTTTGATGACACCAAAATAAAAAGGTTCCAAGAAATATCATTAAAATGATAATCTAAAAATTTCATTTAAATAAAATATTTTATAGGATTATTTCTATGAAATAATTTATTAGATAACTAGTTTAAAGGAAAGCATTGAAGGAACAAAATTTCACAAACACTAGATTATGTGAGAATAGAAATTCATAAATAGCACACAAACTCAAGTGGTCCACTGTATACCAATGGAGGGAACCACAGTATTCATTGTAGAGAACTGTGGGTAAATCCCCAATGTTCATCTAGGATGATTGGGACCCAAAAACCTAATGTCTTGTGGGATGGTGGTATAGTAACAAAATTATTCAGTTTCCTCATTCATGAGTCACAAAAGAGGATAAGCATAAAATATTATATTGGTGATCAATCATCATAATATTTTAGTTAGTGTTGTAATTTTGAATCATGTTATGTGAAACGAGGACAAGCCACTTCCATGTCACATGCCCACTATTTCTAGTCCACCCACCTAGATACCCCGGATTTCTCTATTCTAAAGTTAAAATTCACATGTCACATTTCCACCATATTTAAAACAAAGGAAAACCATTTAATGGATATCATATTTCTCCATAAAACATCACATTTTCTATTTTACACACAACAGATAAAACCCTCTTCTAAATTCTTGTACCATCACATTAAAATTTCTCATATTTTTATTTCTGAACATAAGAAAAACTGACGATTAAAATTAACCATGTCAACGGGCCATGCCCCTTCATAAATCCAATCACACTCCAAAATCATTTTCTAAACAATAATATAATCATTCAAATAATTTCACAATTTATAATCTAAATACATATGATGGATAACATTCCCAAAATGATTGATTTTTCATTTCAAGTACCATTTTTACATTTTCACACCTCATGATCATTTGAAAATATATGTCGACCTTATAAAAAACCCCTAACACCATTTATAGAAGCATTACATTTGAACACACACACACAAAATAACCATTTCCTTTCTTAGAATCTCTTTTTAACCTATAACCAATACACAAATTTAATGAAAAAAATACACACAACACAATAAAACCAATGAATAGATTTATAAAATTATACAAACATATTAAATTTCAATAGTAACTTTATACAATGGATACACCTACCTCATATAAGGGGCCTTCTAGAAAAAGATTCCAAATCAAATATGTAGTTCAATCACACTGCAATGAGGCAATAAGGAACCCTAATCAAGAAGTAACATTCCTAAATTGATGCCCAACTCTCTAGAGAAAAAAAACCCAGAAGAAGAGGGAGAAAACCCCTTGAATAATGGATGAAAACAAGATTTAATTGACTTGAAAGAGGGTTCCTTAATTAATATGGATGAAAACCAACAAAAAATTGAAGCTCAAGAAAGGTAACAGAAGGGGGGAGGAATACCTACAACTGTAGAGTCTATGGGGATCGATTAAGGGCGCAAAAGGTGTTAAAATTAGGGAGAGAGAAAAATATGGAAAACATTTTCAATGAGTGGAAATGTCAACATGGTTAGTCTTTACGGTTTCTCTAATCATGCAGAGACCCTAGGACTGCTTCTACCAAAGGATACCCAGCCACACGATTACCTTGGCCAAGGAACATGTCCTTATAGAGGTTGTGTAGTAAGTTATTTCTCCTACTGTATACATTCATGGGATAACGAACGATTACTACTAACAGTTCACAAACCACATGCTCCAATAGGCCTAGCCCAAAAAATATCATTTCTATAAAAAAACTCAAAAGAAACCAAAGGGGAAAAGGTAGGAAAATGAAAAATAGAAGGAAAACTCAAGAAATGAAAACCCTTCATACCATTTACCCAGGAGAATAACCCAGATTCAAGATTGAACCAAAACAAAAGAGAATTAAGAATCCCAGGAATGAAAATTCACCCCCACCCCCATAACGCTTTTCGACTTAGAAAAGCCATTCCAATTATGATTTTGGGAGATATTACCATTACTCAAATACATGTCCAAGATAATATTATTAAAAAAATAATTGGGAAATTATAATAAACCCTCAACAATGAATAATATATAGAAATTATACCAAGGGGGCTTATAATAGACACCACCCAATATGAAACCCACACCCAAAATCTAAGACACCTCTAGAGTATTGAACAATGGAACAAGAGTTTGCATATGCATAACATAACCACTTGAGCCAGAATCCATATAAATCACTAGAAATGGCTTAAACCACATTCTTGATGTGAAAAAACAATGAAAAAACATTTTAAAACAAAACACCTTAAACACTACCATACGAAACTTAAACTAATATCTGGAAAAAAGTTAAAAAATCTAACACAACCCATTGAGCTCTCACGTAACCTTGTTTCAACAAACCAATTATAAAAACTCGTGTACCAATGATTATTAAAGGAATGATATTTTTTATATATAGCATTTAATGAGTCTACCAACCAAATAATCATCATTAAAACAGATCCCAAATATATTCATTGGGAGGCTCGAACGAAATCCCAACCAAAAAAATATAACATCGATTTACTTCTGATAATTTATAGCGATACCCAAGGTGGGTCGACCCACCATCACAACCAATCATCATTGGATGACATGAGAAACTCAAAAAAACACCTAATCCCCAAATATAAGGGGTCTGATGGAAAGCAATCCAACCCAAGTGGGAAACACCACCCAGTTCACTACTCTCAATGGGAATCATGCCCAAACCAAATATATGATTGAAATGGACACACACAGCTGCTTATATAAGATCAACCAAAAGAATATTCCCATACACAGGGGTATAAGTATTAAGGGCCAAGGAAATGATAAAACCCTACCACCAAGAAACTAAAGAGGTAATCTTCCTCGAACACGGATCACAACACTGGGTGGAATGGTCACCATGTTCCTTTCCATCACATGAGACCGCCTAAAATGAAACAGATATAGAAGATGAATTGAACTGCATCCCTTTCAATCCATGAAGACAGATGTTTGACTAGGACCCCTTACACAACTGGGGTTTATGAATACATGTTAGCTACACTCTGAGACCTCTGGTTGGAACTCTGTAGAGTGAATCATCTTCTGGCTCATAGATAGGTGTTAAACCCCCCCAAACGAGACATCTTTTTTGTGGTGGCATAAGAGACCATACCGAGATATTGACAACACTGACAAGCATGAAGCACCCTAATATCCACTTAATCCCACTCTCCATATTCACAAAAAACAATGGAATAATTGGTGCACATGAATAACTCCTTGGTAACATGAACAAAATACATCGGTAGGAACAACACATAGAATGCACCGTCCTCCAAAATTGAGGAATATGTAATTTCATAATAGGAAAAACTCTAATATTAAAATAGAGGTTCTCAAATATTGAAAAATCTTCTCCCTTGCAATCGAGTGTGAAAACGAAACCACATAGTGTCACCAAACATGACCACTTCAATAGATGGAAACATTACAAATAGAGGGACCTCAAACCAAGCCAGAAAATTCCCACGATTCCAAAAAATTTCCATTGCATCCTCTCATGGCCAAATTATCCACATATTCTCCCAAATATGTATCCTTTCTTTGACAAAACCAACAAAAAAATCAAATTACATAAGATAAAAGAGTTAGCTCCATCAACTTCAGAATACATTACATTTCCTCACAGGAATGTCCCTCACCATCTCCATGAAAGATCTTCAAATACACTGACTCAAAATCTATACTCGATGACTTAGGTAGCTCAAATAGGATACATATTCTTTCAATAACTTCTACACCCTACCTTCCACTACTAAAGGATTTACTCAACCGAAATAGGAGGGAGGAAGTTTTTTCTTCATAATATTCAATGAGAGAGCCATTACATTGATCAACAGAAGAGTTTACTAAGGGAGAATCACCTATGCATGAATTTATAATTTGTATCAATTCCTTAAGCGGTGCACAATAGGAAACAAGAAATTCCAAGGACCCAATCAAAATAGACTATTGGCCAGAAAATACCACAATAAACACCAAACACCAAATGAAATCACCATAAAGGCTTCCCGTAACACTTCTTAAAATAAAAGACTAACCATTACTTCAAACCAACGTACCAAAAAACAAACCCCTGGATAATTGTTCAAACAAGAGAGGATTAAAAATTCAAAATGATAAGAAATAACATTCCCCGTCATAAAAAAAGACACACCAAACCGTTTATTTAAAAACACAGTTTAATATAAAATTTTATTAGTGAGTTTCAAATTCTCCAATGGTATCCCATAGAGCCTCTCACGTGCATTTTTCTCATGAAAAAACAGGCACACACATATCCTATGCATTTGAGCACTCATGGTGATACCAAACATTAATGAAAAACTCTTCCACATTCCAAAACAAACATACAATTCACTTTCCCCTTTTGAAAATTCAGTAAATCTTCTTTTCATAACTTACTATACATGGAAATCAACAATCATTCTATGTTTCACAATCCATTTCCAGAAAAACGCTAACTATTCAAACCAAAACTCATTTAAAAATCATTTACCCTCATCTAAAACAAGCCTCAAGAAATTAAACAATCTTTTTAAATGCCCAGTAATTCCAGAATTAAGGGGTCTTTAAAAAATAACACAATTCCCAAAAAAAATTATCCCATTTAAAATACATTACACCTATTCAGAAAATCCTATTTAAAATATATTTTTTCCAAAACTAATTTAACATAATATATTATTTACAAAAAATTAATTTTAGTAAGCCATGAATTTAAATTAGGAAAATACAATCCTGATAAACAAAACCACAACCACTCAAAACCTTTTTCCTTTTAAAATATAGTTTTAAAAAAATATCCACTGGTTTTAAAATTGTTTTTTCCAAATCCCATGGGACATAAGACCAAATTAGAGGAAGTTAGTTTCAGTGACTAGCTTGCAAATATTGATGGAGGCCATACTATAATCGCTCTATCATCACATATTGTTTTATAGAGGCATGTCCCTATCTCCAACTAGCTTTCTAGACCCAATGATCTCACTAAGACCATTGAATCCACACTCTTTGCATTTCTCCATACATTAACGAACCAAAAAATTCCAAATGACTCAAATGAATCCCGACTTCCCATGGTGACATGAGTCTCGTAATGAGGTGTGGCTTCCAAACACCCTACTTGTAACTAGAATATTAGGTCCTGAAAATCCTAACTCCTATCTATCCGGACTCCTTCTCAAATAACATGACCCAAGAGGGAAAACCAACTCTGATACAATTTTTTCCAGAACAAGCTGGGTCCCCATCAGACTTAGCACCCGACCCAGTGTTTGGCATGGCCAGAAGGGTGTTCTCGATCCCTATAGGCTGGAAACTAGTTCCTAGGTATTGATGACTTTATTTGTGAATGATTTTTCCCATTTGAATATACAAAAACATACAAAGACAAATAAACCAAAATAGAAATTTCACTACCAAATAGGGTATAATGATTAACAAGTTACAAATTTAGAATTAAGAATAGGAATCCAAGAAGAGACTACAACATTAAGGGGACTAATACATCTTCCCAAACTTCCATGCAACAAGACGAGAATCATACTCAAGACTCAACCACCAATTTTAACTACAAATACCCATGGGGACCAGACCACCATGATCACCAAACAGCTTAGCTTTACATGGAATATACAAAAAAATATCTATATACACCCATGGTTGTTTGTTGGGTGTGATCCACATCCCACTATGATGACACCCGAATAAAAATGTTTCATTCCATATCATTAAATAGATAATCTAAATTTTTTATTTAAATTAATAATTTTAATTTAATAATTCTAGGAAGTCATTTATTAGGTAAAAATTTTAAAGCAACACTTTGATATAAGAAACATTTCAAATAAACTAGCTTATGTGAGAAACGATATTTTTAAATATCACACACACTCAAGTAGTCCTCCATATACAGATGGAGGGAACCATATCATTCATCATAGATCACTATGGATAAATATACTAGGTTTATCTTGCTCAAGTGGGACACTAAAATATTTTGTCTTAGTGGAAGGTGGTATAATAACCACAACTGTCACCATTATAGTGCATGATCCAATAGAGAGGAGAATCATCCAAAATTCTGGTGGTTATCAAACATCATTATAGTTTAGTTAGTGTTTTAATCATCAATAATTATATGTGAAACTTGTTTATTCCATGTTTGTATCACTAGCGCACTAGATCTAGTCCACCCACCTAGATACACGGGGTTACTCTATGTTCGAGATGAATTTCACATATCACAAATTCCACCACTTTCACAAAAAATTCCAAATGATTCAAGGAAATCACCTTTTCCCATAAAACTGACCATATACCATTTTACACACACTAATGAAAACCCCGTTATATATTTTATTTACATCACATAAAAAATTCCAAAATATTCCATTTCAAAAACAAAAAACACACAATTAAAACCAACCAAGTAAATGGGACATGTCCCTTTATAAATACACTAACACTCCAAAACCATTTGAAAAAAATATATTCATCATTTAACCAATTTCAAAATTCATACAGAAAATAAATACCATCAATTACATGAGAAAAATGTTAAATTCTCATCAGCAACCCTTTATTATATTTACGCACCTCAATTGACTTTGTAAATATGTTTCTGACATTCCAACCAACCCCTAACACCCTTTTTTGAATCATTACATTAGAAAACAGACAAAACAAAACCATTTCCATATCTAAATCCATTTCTATCCAATAAACACACCAACCATTTAAATAACACTATTCAAACCACAAAATCAAACCAATGATCTAATTTAGAAACGTAAAAAACATTTCAAATTCATCTCGTAATGTTAAATCAAGGAACCACACACCTCATGTGAATAACAATTTGGAAAAATGTGAAAAATAATATCCACATATCAATCACACCACATGATGCCAAGAAGGAACCCAAATCAAGATGATAAAACAACAAGATCCAAGATAAAAACCATATATCTAGCCCTTACCTTTTAAAGAAGAGAAACCCCCAAGAAAAGAGAGTAAAACCCTTGAATAATAGAATAAAATAATGTTTAAGAGACATATATGATGATTCCTTATGGAATATGGATGCAAACCAACCAAAAATAAATGAATAGGGATGGGAGGAAAAGAAGGGAGCTGAACCTATGGTTGGGGAGTCTATGGGGGTCTATTAATGGGGCAAAATGGGTTAAAATTGGGTGGAGGGAAAAAGAGGGGAAATAGTTTTAATGACCTCACACGGTTGTACTGTTAGTCTGCATGGTTTCTCAAAACATGTGGAGATTGTGTGGCCGCCTCTACTGAGGGATACCCAGCCACATAATTACCTGGTCTGAGGTTCATGGCCATGAAGTAGTTTTGGTCTCCTACTGCATAGTTTCCTAAGTTGGAGTATTGTTACTACTAGTCATACATGACCAGTACACTCCAATATTCCAAGAACACAAACATAATGTTTTGTCTAAAAACTCAAATTAAACCTACAGAAAAAATCTAAGAAAATGAAAAATAGAAATAACACTCCAAAAATTCAAACCCGTTACACCAGGTTCCCAAGAGACATACATAGAACCATGCCTAAAATTGAACAAAAGAGGTTTTCAAAAACTCAGGTTTGACAATTAACCATAAAAATTGTGATAGGATAATATTTCCCTTTCTCTCAAGGATTATGAAGTTATTTTATTTTTATTATTATTGATATCAAATGGCTTGGTTCATTCATTATAATAGTGTCCTCATTACTTATAGTTTAAAAATGGATATCAAACTAGTGGTTGACTAGAGAATTTCATTCTTCTATAAAAATAGTGGGTTCCACCTAGTAAGATCTTCTGTCAAGGTGTTCTTACTTCATGAAACTATGTAATTTCCTCATCCCCATTCAATGTTATTACTCATAGGTTTAACTATACTTGATCGACATCCACATTTAGCATTCATCGATTATTTTTTTCATGAAAACCATTTACCATGTCATTTGACATAATTTAAGGATTATATCATATTTTTTGTCATATAAGTATGTATTTAATCAATTTTTCAAATAATAATCACCAATAATTACTAGACATCCCTATGATACCAACTAAGAAAACTTATACCTTTAGAACACCATTATTCATTATTTATTACATAAGGATACATATAATACATTCCGTAAATATCAAGATCCATAGTGAAATTGGGAAATTAGTTACATAACATGAAAATTGAAATTGTGATATAAACACATTATTTAAAAATTCGAAGAAAATCAATAATATCCATTTATCTTCTCAAATATAATGCGATAACATTGTGATTTACATAACAAATGGGTGAGCTATAAAACCAAGGGAATGATATATTAACATCATGATAATTTTAATAAATTCAATACAAGAGGAATATAAAGGATACATAAAAGTGTTGTGAATAAAAAATGAACATTGAATCATGATATAAGATGAAAACATCAGGACAATATATGAATGTTCCAATAATATAAAACATTAAAACATTATCATAATTCAAGGATAAACTTCAATTCATAATAAAATAGTTCTCTTAGTTTATCCTCCAATGAAACGTACATGGTATCTCATGAAATTAATACATTACACAATTACATTGATGGGTATATAAATACATGAAAAAGTTTCAATTTCATATTGTGTACGTGAATTTGTGTTCTTAATAGATCATAAAACATACAAATATATTTCGTCACATTTAATACCATGATTATAAAGTGTGTGTTAAATACTTGTAATTACTAAATAAATTATGTATGAGTCCATCTAGGTTAATACCACTGAGCGGAAATGGGGAGGGGTATTCACCATACAAAAATTGGAATGGAAAATAGTTGGATTATTTCAGAAGAATAATGGGTTTGTATAATGGTTTGGGGAATGGGATAATAAGGTTAAAAGGAAAACCCTCATTACATGGGAATTATAAGTACTATAAAAGTAATGTCTAAAACATATTAAAACATGAAAAATAATAAATAAAACATAGAAAAAAGTGAGTATGTGAAATAAAATAAGAGATCAGTGAATCCCTTACCATGAGATAGTTTGTCTTAATGCTTGGGGGATATTTTTAAGATGAGGGGATAACCATAAAATGGATTTAGAAAGGGGGAGGGAGAGAAATTTTTTTCCTTTCTTTTTGAGTGAAGCAATATAGGAGTATAATTAGGTATATATAGAAAAAAGGGGAATCTATTATTAATATCTAGACATTGGTTTTTCACAATATATTTTAAAATAATCAAAATTAAAAACCATCTAATGATTTTTTCCAATGGTGTATACAAAAGTGTAGTGGTATAAATTTTTTTACTTGTCTAAGAACTGAACACTATAAGATAACACTCTAACATATGTGTAAGTGAGTCCTGATAATAAAAAGAATGATTTTCAACCCATTAAATATAATACTGGTTTTAGATGATTAATTACAGTTTTAAAAATTAATAATGTATCTTAAAAACAAATTATTTACAAGGATAAATATATATTTTTCATGAAGGGATTTTATTGATTTTATTACATCACATTTGTGCCATTATAATATCATCACACAGACCGTATATTTATACCACATTTAATTTATAAAAACTAATTTTATTATCCTACAAAATTATGAAAATTTCATCATTGGATAATTTTCTAATTTTAATTAAATAATAAATATTAATTTTGAAAAAATAATTTAATAAATATAAAATCGCCATTGTTTAGAAAATTCTATTTTTTCTATAGTAACAACATTTTGAACTTGATAAAAATTACAATGGACTTCATTAAATTATATTTTGATTTTTATTCAATTAAATATTATTAATTAAGAATATTTTCATAGTATGAAATTTATTTCAAAAATTCAAGAAATTATCGAAAGAGGGTCTTAATAAAGACTATATATTTCTTAGAAATAAAATTTTAATATATTGATAGAAGAATGTAAATATTATTTAACTCATTATATAATCATTTATAACATAATAATAAAATGTGAGAAATGTAATCATTATTTTATTAAATATAAATATATACATATTCATATAGTAACGGTCTATATACCTAACATCGTATTACATTGGTAAAAGCTCTAAGGATATAGTATGTGATAATGACACTTTATTTGTGTGGTTCTAGAAACATAGTTTAGACCTTGTTCTAGATAAACCTAAAATTCTATAATAAACATTTTTTGGAATATTTTTTATCATATATCATCTTGGGCTTGGTCAAGGGTAAATTCTAATGATTTCAACATCCTCTAAAACATTGATAAATGTGATTTACATGGTATGATTCGACTGGTCTTGGTAATCTCTTCTTCCTTCTATTTCAATTGTATTTTATCATAACCCTTAATATAATTTAATAACAATGGTATCTATAAAATAGATATTTTATAGGTGGTTATGATGCATAATATTATTTTAAATAGGACAACAAATAACTTATAACAATCTGAAATAAGGAAATTATTTCACATGTTTTCCATTAAATCATTACCGAATAAATAATTTAATCATCTAAAAATATAATTTCATTTATAAATTTTTTTAATTACATAAATAGAATATAAGAAGATATAGATTTTATAACGGGGTGTTATTGTAGTAAAATAAAGGAATTCATTATTAGATTCAAAACATAGGCCTTGGTGAACTTGTTAATAAAAAATAAAAATGCATTGTCCTTACTATGGTTTTTTCGGAAGGTATTTTCTAAGGTGCAATAGTTATTAATATTTTATTAGTTTTGGAACCAAAATCCTTGAAAGAATATTATATGGATGTCAGTCATTGCCATAATGAATTTTTTTAAATTATTAAAATATCCTTTATGTTTTTGAAGATTCCATATAGGTTTGTTAAATTAATCCTATTATTTTAAAATGAATTATTTGAATGATAAAACAATTTATTTGGAAGATATGTTCATAAAATATTTTGTTACATCACTTTTATGTCATTAATGTTAGATGATATGTTACATATATTTATATAGTATTCTACTTTAACCTAAATATTAAACTACCATGGAAATTTATGAAAAATTAAATGATGGATAATTTGATGAGATGATATATAAAATGAAACCCATTTTTACCATAATGTTCCCTAAATAGGATAAATTTATGTTTTAGATAAATTAATAATTTATTTTCAAATAGATGTTTTTATGAAACCATTATCTTTTTGACCCTTATAATTTATCATGTACATTATGACATTTTATTATCATTTATATTTAAACAATTTATATTTTTTAAGATTATTTCATGAAAATATATTTTACTTAAAACGATTTTATTTTTCATAGAAGTGTATTTTAATTAAACATATTCCAAAAATATAGTTTTTTTTATATGAAAAAACTATTTGACATATTCATATTATATTCATGTGTTTTTTTATATAAATATATAGTGAAAATTATATAGGAGATAAAAATATATCATTTTTAAAAAGAAAATTTCAACTTATAAAGCTATGGACTAGATATATAGACCATTATCTCACCTGTGTATACATTATTAGCATGGTGTTTGATGGTGGTACAATATTGGGGTTTATTAATTAACCTTCATCAAGTTGTGATCTTCACTAACATGAAATTTTCATATAGTAGATTTCTATTATAAATTGTTGTTGATCTTCTTCGGGTATGGTCAAGGGAGAACCACCATGATGCTATGTCCCTCCCATGTTTAGACAAATGGGATTTAAATTGTATGACCATATATGTTAAGGCCATCATGTGGCCCTTCTGTATAAATTATTTCTCTTCATTTCCCATTAGATAAACTAATTCCAATAGTCATAACACCAAATGTTCATATTGAAAAATTATCAGTTTTACCAAATATCATATTAACCAATGATCATATTGACCAATGTTTATATTGAATATAACAACCCTGATCTTTATTATAAATATAATCATGATTTATTACATAAAAATGAACTTAATACAACTCCGAGGATCGAGAGTTATAGTGAAATGGGAAATTAGAATCATTACATAACAAAATATGAAATATAACACAACATCATTATTGAAAACTTATTTTATATGACCACAACATTCCTTCATACTTAGCACTGCATGGAATAACTTGAGGACATGCATAAGAAAAGGGTGAGCTATAAATCCTAGTAAGGGATTAAACAAGGAATAATTGGAAAAATAATATATATGTTAGGAAATATGAATATCAATGGATCCCAAGAGAAATTTTAACATAATGGTACAATATATCATTATTATCATAACATGGAAATATAGAAACAACATTTAACATGAAATAAGTATGATCTGAGGAACATTGCACATGAATGATGAGTAAACCCTCTTTGCAATTGAATTATAATGTGTAAACCATAATTACACTAGACGTATCATGATATTAATCTTCAATCAATGAATTTATGTGCTATCATGGTACACCCTCCTTAAAGATTTAATTCCATGAATAAGTTTGACACATGGATCATACTACAAGGAAACATTCAACATCATCATTTATTCCACGAAGAATCAAAACCGAATAAATCAATGAAACTATATAATAAAAAATTAAATTTGTGTAATGGTGAATACCCTTGATAGAGAAATTGTCATTGTATTTACCCCAAAATGACATAGACTTGGAAAATCATGGTGTAATTTTGGCAGCATAATGACATGACATAAGAATTCATAAAAATGGATAAATAGAGATAAACAAGGAATCTTATCAAATTAAAAAGAAATGGAATGTAAGGGGGTAATATTTATAAATTTCCCAAAATTGGTAACATAATTTATATGTATAATATAAAATTATTGCTTGAATGTTAATGCGGTGAGAGAAAACCCTTATGAATTTTAGCATGGTAACGAATCTGCATGAGAGGAATTAATTAGAGATAAAGAGGCGTATCATCATTAAAACATAAGAGGAATGTATGGGGGAGGTTATAAATAATATGCCAACATTTATAATTGAAAATAGAAAGGTATAACAATATAATGAAATTTGGACAAAAATGCGAAAGGAAAAAATCCCAAACAATGGTTGTGTGATCTCAAAGGATTGGGATAGGCTTGAGAGAGGCTTATTGGGAACACCAGGAGATGTTGGGGAGTTAAAGAGAGAGAATATCAGGGGTTAGTCATGGTTCAAATTGTTTTAATTAAGAGGAAAAGGTGATTTAGTGGATTTATATATGGAAGGAGAGGGAATTGATTATTATATAGGTTTTGGAAACCACGCATTAAACTAATGAAAACCACAAACCATATCATGGTTTTTCCCATGGATATTTCCAAATCTGAGTGGAAAAATATTATATTATATGTCTAATGTCCGAAATTCTTAAAATATTAGGCTTTCTTATGTAGAGGTGAGTCAGACTCTCAAAGAATTCATTTTAAAATATTAAAATGTATTAAATGTCTTGGAGGGTCTACTAAGGATTTTTAAAATAAATAAAACAAAACACAAATCAAATTAATTAAATTTTAAAACATATATTGAAAGATAAAACATTTTATGATATTTTACAACCTCACTATTGGGTCATTATGATGTCATAAAACACATTATATATATATTATATTTAAATTTTACCCAAAAATTCTATTTTTTGGAAAATTATGAAAAATTATCTATAAGATAATTTCAACATCCTGAGTTGAAAAATAATATTCGTTTTATCAAAATAATTTTTTAAATATGTTAACTTTTACTTTTAAAATAAAAACTGACAATTATTTAAAATTTCAGAGTTTTGTCAAAAACAACTTTCAAATCATAATAAAAATTACAATTATATTCATAGAAAATATATGATCATTTATATTTAATAAAAGATAATTTAGTAATAATATTTTACTAGAATATTATAAAATTAAAAAAAAATTAATTCATCAAAATAGATTTCATATTGGAATATTAACTAAAAATACTCTTTGTGACTTAAAAATCATTTACAATATAACAATAAAATAAATGTAAATTCTTTATACAAAAATAATGAACAAAATCATAGTGTTTGGTTCTTGTTACATAACCCATTATAACAGCCTCATATGACCTAAGGGTAAGGTGATGATGGGGACAAACACATGGTGTGGCTTGAATAACATCACTAAGGTGGTAATCTCTACTAGCTTTAACTTCTACCTTAGGCGATTTTGTTCAAGATTAATGTGTTGAAGCTCTTCTTGGGCTTGGTTAAGAGTGAATCCTAGTGAAGTACCTCCATTCAGAGCTCCATCAAATGGGCTTTGTATGGAAAGATTCTACTAGCTTTCATGTGATCATTATTCAATGGAAATATTAATAATGGAATTGAATATCAATGGTATTTAAATAACATAAAACCATGGAAGATAATATTTATTATATTACCATTCTACATATTAATACATTTTATCCGATCAAGATAAATTTTCATTAATAAAAGTTTTGGTCATTACAATCTTCCCCACTAAAAAAATTTCTCCCTTGAAATTTCTTTTTTCCCTAAAAACAAATGAGGGTAACTCTTTTTAATCGCATCCTATGATTACCATGTGGCATCTTCAAACTTGTGGTTTCTCCATTATACGTTGACGAGGGGCATTGTCTTATTTCGTGGAACTTTTTCACTATGATTTAAGAACTTCACCAGCTCATCTTCATAGGAGAGGTCATTCTCCAATGGTACCACCTTTGGATTGAGTACATGTGATGGTTCAGGTATGTAATTTCTTAAGAGTGATACATGGAATACATCATATACATCTGATTGGTTCAGTGGGAGTGCTAGTCGATTGGAGACCACTCTAATGCGATCATGGATCTCAAAAGGGATGATGTACCTTGGACTATGCTTTCCCTTCTTCACAAATCTCATAAATCTCTTCCACAATTAAATGTGGAGGAATTCCATATATCTGATGTCCTTTTCTAGGTCCCATTGATGACTATCATAATAGATCTTTTTTTGACTATGATTAGCTTTAATGGGATGTTGGATGGTGTAAACCTTATCCACCATTTCTTCGACCATTTCTAGAATTAGTAGTTTTTGCTCCCCAACTTCATCCAATCATGATGGTGTTCTGCATCTCTTCCCATAAATGGATTCATAAGGAGACATTTGGATACTTGAGTGGAAAATGTTGTTGTAAGAGAACTCAACCACATGAATATTTTCATCCCATCCTTTTTTGATGTCAATTGAGGATGATCTCAACATGTCCTCAAGTGTTTGGATAGTCTGCTCTGATTATCCATTAGTTTGAGGATGATAATCCATACTGAAGTTCAGCTCAGAGTTCAGATCATGTCGAAAAAACTTCTGAACATAGAGGTGTATCATGGATATTGATCAAACAATATTTATAGTGGTAATCTATACAGCCCTAAAACTTCTGAGATGTATATCTATTCTTGTTGATCTAATGAGAAATCCTCCTGAATTAGAATGAGGTGTGCATTCTTTTTAAGACGATCCAAAACAACCCAAATTACATTGTATCCTTTGGATGGATTTGAAAGTCTAGTGATAAATTCAATGGTGATTTTTCCCATTTCAATATGGTATTGGGTAATGGTTGCATCATCCCCTTAGACTTCTTCCTCTTAGCCTTCACTTGCAGACATATAATGCACTTTGATGTATAATCAATGATCTCCTTCTTCATGTTATCCCACAAATAATTATGTAAGAAAACTCGATACATCATTTTTTCTCCTAGTTGAATGGATAAATATGAACTATGTGCATCATCCATAAGTTGTTTCTTTTATATTGGATTTGATAGGACACATAGTCTGGACCCAAATCTCTGAATTTCATCTTTATTAACATTGAACTCTGAGGATTTCCCTTTTCAGATAGTTTCCACTTTCTTATGAATTCCCATATAATCCTTTTGAGTATCCTTTAACCATTATAAAAGAGACGGTTGATCAATAATTTCTAAAAGGATTGATTATATTCCATTCTTTATGATTACCTTGTCCATCTTTATCTAATCTTAGAAGATTGGACCCATTTCAATCATCATCAATGATATAATTTTTGGGTTTTTCCTCCTTAGATTATCTTCCACCTTGTTCTCTTTCCCTGGGTTGAAATTGATTGAGAAAACATAGTCTTTGATCATATCAAACCATCATTGTTGGTATATATTCAACACTTTCTAAGGGAATATATACTTGAGGCTTTTTTATCTATATATATTTCACACATCTCCCCAATGATGTAATGTCGCCAAATTTTTAAAGAAAAAATTACTTTATCAAAATCTATATCATGTTTTGGATAGGTTTTCTCATGAATGTTCAATTTCCTTGAAGTATAGGGAATGAATTCTCCATTTTTCTTTAACACACAACCCATTCCCTACTTGAATTCATCACTAAATTCCAGAAAATATCTCCAATTCTTGGTAGTGTGAGAATAGGCAAAGTGGGAAGACTTCTATTTTACTCGTTGATGCTCTCTTCACATTCATCACTCTAGGAAAACTTGAACCCCTTCCAGGTTATCTTGGTTAGAGGGTTGGACAATCCAGAAAAATTTCTCACAAATCGGTGATGAGATCTAGCTAACCCCAGGAATATATGGATATCCTTCACAGATGTTGGACTCGTCTATCTCTCAATTATAGAAATCTTGGAGGGATCCATAGTTAATTTTTTTATGATGATATGACCCAATAATCAGACTTCCTTCATCTAGAACTCACACTTTGAGTAATTTTCATAGATCTTCTCATTTTCCAATGTCTCTAGAACAATGCTTAGATGATCCTCATGCTCCTCCTTGGTTTTGGAGTTTATTAGAATATCATCTATAAAGACTACCATAAAATTTTAAAGGTAATCTCTAAAGAATCTATTCATAAGTTTATAAATATTATGGGAGCATTATTGAATTCAAAAGTTACTAATATGAATTCATAGTGCCAGTACTATGTACAAAAATAATTCTTCCTCATATCCTTTTTCTTCACCCTTACTTGGTAATATAAAAACCAAAGATCCACCTTAGAGAAGTATTGTACTTCACTTAGATGATCAAACAATTATTAATTCCGGGCAGAGGATACTTGTTATTTATTTTGATTTTCTTTAGATCCCAATAATCAATGAAAAGGATAATTTACCAATACTTTTTTTTTTGAAGAGGACTGGGGCACCCCATGGTAATTTACATGGGCATATAAACCCTTTATCCAGATTCTTCTATAGTTATTTCTTCACCATCCCAAGATCCAAAACAACCATTATATATTGATTCATGGGAATTGGAAATACCCCAGGTAAAATATCAATTGAGAATTATACATATCTTCTAATAGGAAGACCAATAAATTTCTTGGGAAACACTTCAGCGAATTCCCTCACAATAGGAATTTCTTCATGAAAGGTTTCTTCCTAATACTCAATCATCTAAGAAAGATATGAACTCTTATATGTAATTAATGTTCACGCTTGAGAAGAATGTGTTAAATAATATTCATCCCCATCCATTCACTTATACAGAATTGGGGGTTGATTTTTCCATAAAAAGAGTGATATCCCTCTCACAGAAATTAATGTCATCTCTATATAGAGAAATCCATTCCAAGACAAGAATCGTGTCATATTCAACCAAAGGTATTATAATGAGGTTTTTTGGTAAGTTTAAAACACAAAATGTGAAAAAAGAGGTGTTATATTAGTGTGATGAAATAATTTCCCAATTTTCTATTCTCACCAAAATCTTTACATCCAAGATTTGTGGTGGTGTTGGGATTGTTCTACTAAACATTTGGGATATAAGATAATTAATATAACTATAATCAAAAATTACTTTTTCTATTCTTGAATGAATAACTAGCATACATGTCCCCACTTCGTTGTCGGGGTCTATTTCAGTAATTGTGATGGAAAAAGATAGTTCTTGCTACCTTGGAGATATTGGTTGCCTTTGAAAACCCTTGTCTTAGGATATTTGTTTAAAAAGTGCCATGGTACTTTGTATTTGAAACAATAAACAATGTTTTGATCATCGAATGGAGTGTTTTTATCCTCTATCAAAAATGTGGGTTTTTCTTGTTAGTAGTTAATGGCCTGGTTCCCTTCTTTTCCACAGCCAATGCATTTCATTGACCCCTGCATACAATTTATGTGGTGATTCTATTCACACCATTGGTAAGTGGGACGCAAGAATTTCTTAGAACCATTGGATTTATCCATTGGGCTTCCAGAATTTATGTCCACATTACGCTCTGTATCCCTATTTTACCCATGCTATTTTAGGATCTCCATAATGACATTAAAGGCACATCAGACAATTTCCTCATATCTGTTGAAGTCATGGATTGCTAGGGATTTCAATTTTTATGCTTTTAT
The DNA here is from genome assembly GCA_963277665.1 of Viscum album. Lineage (NCBI taxonomy): Eukaryota > Viridiplantae > Streptophyta > Magnoliopsida > Santalales > Viscaceae > Viscum > Viscum album. Next base: position 735,126,669 of record OY728132.1, on the reverse strand, counting down.
CCCACCAACGATGTGGTCTACCTTGCATTTAGAGGTAACGTCAAATCCTAAGACATATTGTGAGAGTCGTGTGAATTTTGCCTCATATTCTCTAATGGATCTTTTTCCTTTTCATGAGGTCATTGAAGTCCCTTTCCATCTTACGTAAGAGGGTACGTGGAAAATATTTATCAAAAATCATTTTCTAGAAATCCTTCAAATACAACACCTCGATATCCTCCCCAGGATTCATATTTTTGATCAATTTCCCCCACTGATTAGCTACACCTACCATAAAATATGTATCTATAATAACCTTCTCTTTTTCGGCAAAATGATTTAAGGATAATATTTTTTAATGTATTTGATCCATTGTTCGGTTATTGAGGGATCAGATGATCCATTAAAAGTAAGAGGGATGCCTTTCTTTATTGAATCTCTCGATTTCAGATTGTTTTTTCTTGGGGGGGGGGGGGGTGATCCTATTCAACCATGTTTCGAATCAAAACATGATTTAACTAAGAGAGTATAATGACAAAGTTTGTGGTTCCCAGACCCATTGGATTTTGAATCACATTAGATTAGTCATCACATTGATCTACACATCGGTTGTTAGACCATGTCCTCCTATTACAATCCATTGGTTGGAATAAAATAAATGTTAGTGGTAACACTTAAATTGGAATAAAAAGACAAAAAAGGATAACATATAAATTACATTTATTTCCTAAACATATGAATTCAATCAATTTTATGCATGATATACTTCTCATAATAGCTTTTGGGGGAATTTTATTAATAATATTAATAATGGTTCATACTATGATTATGAATTTACCAAATCATATCCCATAGGAGTGTCGTAACAATTAGTGCAGCAAGTCCTGATGTCTTTCACCAGTTCCTGCTTGAGTCTAGATCAAAGCGGTGTTTTTGGGGTTTACCCATTGATTTATCTTTCCCAGAGCTTCCTCTAATGTTTCGTATACAAACAGGGATGTATTTTCCAAATAATTCACATTCACTATACACACCAATATTTAGGGATATTGTTAATATACTTAGTCTCATCCCTACATATTTCACTAGGGTTTTCTAATCATATTCCAAAAAATTACTAAACCTATTCTGTGATACCAACTATAACAATCATGCTATTATATGCATAATTAAACATGATTTATTACATAAATATGTACTTAATACAAATCTGATGATAGTGAGGTATAGTGTCTTGAGAAATTATGAACATTACATGCCAACTTTGGACATAAAACACAACATCTTTTTTGAAATCTTCTTTTACAGGACCACAACATTCCATCATACATAGCATTGCGTAGGATAACCAAAATACATACATATGAAAAGGGTCAGATATAAAGCCCAGTAAGGGATTAAAAATGGAATTACATGAAGAATAAAGTATATGTTATGCAATAGGCAAATCAATGTATCACAATAGAAACATGAACAGAAAGTCCTGATATAAAATGATTATCACACCAAGGAAATGTGGAAACAACATTTACCATGATATTAGCATGATCTAGAGGAAATTGCACATAGATCATGATTAAACACTGACATTACTTGAATTATAATTGTTAGACCATCATTTCACTTAAATTATAATAATACTAATATTTACCCAATGAATTAATGTACTATTAGGGCACACTCTCCTTAATCATTTCATTTCTTGCATAAGTGTGCCTCATTGATCATACAACATGGAATCATTCAACATCATCATTTATTCCATGAAAAGGAATGTGGAATAAATACATGAAACTATATAATAAATATTTAAATTTTCATAATGGTGAGTACTCTTGATAGAAAAATGGGCATGGTATTCACTACACGATGACTTTGGCTTAGAAAATTGTAGTGCAATTTCGGCAGCATAACGACGTGACATGAGAATTCATAAAAATGTTGAATGAATGAGAAATGGGTGTATCATCAAATTTTAATGAAATTAATATTAAGGGGTTATATAGATACATTTCCCCACATAGAAAATGGAATTTAGAAGCAAAATATAAAAGAAGTTTTTGAATGAAAATGTAGAGAGGGAAATATCTTATGAAATTTACGAATGGTAAAGGGTGTGAATTTGAGGAATTAATTAGACATAAATATGTATATAATCAGTCAAAAATAAGGATGGAATTATAGCAGGGGTAAAAAATAATACCCCAACATTTTTAATTGAAATGTATAGGGTATAACAATATAAATAACTTTAGACAAAATGAGCGGGGAAGAAATACCTTACATGGAAGTGTGATCCCAATTGCTTGGGAGCAGCTTGAGAAGGATTATTGGGAGATTGGGGATCATTGGGAGTATTATAGAGATGGGAGGTCATGGGTTGGTCAAGCTCCAATTTTTTGAGTGAATAGGAAATGAAGATTGAGTGCTTTTATAAAGGGAAGGAGTGGGAATGCATTACTATTTAGGTTTTGGACACATCACATTGAAATAATCATAACCACAATCCATCCCACAATTTTTTCCCATGGTGTATTCCAAATTTGAGTTGAAAATTTTATTTTTTATTTCCAATTCCCTAACATATTAAAATATTATGCTTGATTATTTAGAGGTGAGTCACACTATTATAAAAATAAATTTAAAATTTGAAAATGTTTAATATGTACTGGAGGTTTTACTAATGCTTAGTAAAATAAATCAAAAAAAATCTAAAATGACATTATTTAATAGTTAAAACACATATTGGCTGATAAATCCTTTTATAGTGTTTTATTACATCACTATTGTCCATTATGATGTCATAAAAGACATGAAATATTTAAACGGTATTTAATTTTAACCCAAAAATTCTACTCTCTATGAAAATTATGAAACATTCACAATTAGATAATTTCAAGACACTGAGTCAAAAAATAATATTCATTTTATCTAAATAATATTCAAAATATGTGAATTTTTCATTTAAAATAAAAACCTATATTTAGAAAAAAATTCATGATTTTTTCCCAATACAACTTCCAAACATTAATAAAAATTAAAATTGTATTCATAAAAATTATATGATCAGTTATATATAATAAATTATAATTTAGTATTAATATTTTAATAAAATATAATTTATTTCAAAAATATATTAATTCAACAAAATATATTTCTTAACTTATATAAAGTAAAAAAACTATTTGTGACAAAAAATCATTTACAATGTAAAAAAATGATTGTATATACATTATAAAAAAATAATGGAATTAATCATAGAGATATGGAATTGTTACATAAACCCTCATTACAGCCAAATAACACAAAAGGGTAATTAGGTTTGTAATGGTGATAGAATCTTGGGGTGGATCGAAAAACATCGATCAGGTGGTAATCTCTATTGACTTCCACTTCTCCCATAGGCAATTCCATTCAATCTTAATGTGTTGAAGCTCAACATAGTCTTGTTCAAGAGAAAATTACATTGATTCCAACTCATATATAAGCCCCCAAAAAGGAATTAATATGGAGAAATTCTATTGTATGAGGCAACCATTTCCTTTGTCGAAGTTAATTTTATTTGTTAAAGCGCAATATTTGTACTAATCATGTTATCACTGTTCAATGGAAATATTAGTAACAGTAACAGTTCCTTATGGTATTTTAAAAACATAAAACCACGTAAGATAATATTTATTATAAAACCATTATATATAGTAAGATATTTAATCCTATCAAGATTATTTTTCATTAATAAATGTTTGGGTTGTTACATTGACCCATTATCATATTGACCACTAGTCAGATAATAGTGAGATTTTAAAAAGTAATGTTTATTATTACACAATATATATATATATACTCCATTATTCTCATATTTTATATCTCATTAATTCATATATAATGGTTCTACACTTCCATTAACAAATCATATCATATTTCAAACTCTTCAATTTTATTACTATTTTTATATCAAGATAAATCTTCATTAGAGAATTTAAGCCTATAGAGTTTACAAGAGTTTGAGAATTATTATATTTCATATATATCAATGAAGTATTTCAAGATATTATAATGAATATTAATTCATGATATATAATGAAATTTAGTCCTTATATGTTATTTTATTCTAAAAAATAACACATTCATTAGGAAGAAAGATTTCTTCTAGGAATGAATTGTTTTTTCCATTACATCCCTCCTAATGAAATATTAACCTTAAAATTGATTTCCATTAAAATCGGTGGATTATTTCCCTTTCATCTCTTATTGTGTCTCCCATGTTACATATTGAAACATTTAATTTTTCGACAAAAAATTCATGAGTTTGGTTATCTTAATCCCCCATACTTTTTCCCTTTCATCGTGAATCTGAGTCGTTTCTTGTTCATATCATGGTACATGTAACAAAATCATAACATTTTCCCTTGTATTTTAATTGTTTTAGACATATAATTTAATATAATTGAGATTTTCAAGTCTTCATAAGCCAAGGAGTTAGTTGGAGGTTGTGCTAACTGATAAGGAACTACTCAAACATGCTTCAAAATATAAAATAACATAATTAATCATGTAGTCATTTTATATTTTTTTCCATATCTCAATAAAACATTAAATGATGATATTTTTTGGAATATATAATCCAAAAAAAAATAACTATACTATTTATTTCAGTTTATCACATTTTCTACAATTACTAGAAATGATATGTTTCTGGATCAACTATATCATTTCTGAAGATTCGTTCACAATTTGTAATCCAAAAATTTTATTTTTAAAAAATCATTCTTACATGATGGAGTTAAAAACCTATTCTAATATATTTCTTATTAATGATCTATTTTATTATTTAAGGTAAAACAATTTTTATTATAGATTTTAAAATTTTGAATATGTTATTCCCAAACCCACTGAAAATGAAGCATGCTAGCCAACAATATGTCTTTCAATAGTTCAATTTTCCTCTTCAACATCCTATCTATTAATGTATGATTGGTTATTATATGTTTTACATCATTATTTGATTACTTTTTATGGATCCTCTATAACATAGAAGAAAACATTGGGTCATGGTTTGGAATTATTTTTAGTGGTCCACCATGAATTAACCCCACTTATTGAATATATATATGAACAAGGCTCATACTGGAGAAATCCTATCAAATATAGATAAGTGAATATAATTTTCTAATATATAAATTATTTCCCATATGGAATTTATTTTCTTGGATATCTTAGGATTGACTATAAGAAAATTCATAGTGATATTGTGCCACTTCAATACAAGTATGTGTAATGTTTGCAGAAGTCCTTTGGGATGTATTGACTCAACCTTCACATTTTTACATACAAAAACATATTTTAGTAAACTCAAAAATATCCCTTTCTATGTGATACAACCAATAATGATCTTTAAAATCCATATTAATTTTGGTGGTGTTGAGATGTATGGAGAACACATTGTTCTAAGATTCCTCTATATATTATGTATTTAACTCTATAATAGATGAGATTCATCGCCTTATACCAAACCCTAGTATAGAAACTTGTTTAACCTTTATCTCATAAACATCCCACTTTTTAGACCATATATATTCTTTTTAACATTGGATCATATAATTATGATTTCTTGATCATAAATAGTAATTGTGGTTTGGAAATCCTATGGTTTTGGATTGAATATGTCCCTTACCATATGGCATCCATGCCAATCCTTAATAGGTATTTGATCAAGGTATCTCTATCGAATATTATCATCACGTGGATGCATCGGTCATTCCCTCTCAATGCATCATCTTCATTGTATTCTTTTCCTAGAATATAATGAATAGAAAAATCATTGTCCTTAAGAATCTTCAACCATCTCTTTTTTCTCCTATTCAGTTCCTTTCGTATAAATACATTCTTCAGACTCTACTGGCTGGTGAATAAATCAAACATCGACTTGTGATGATACTCTCTATATAATTTTTAGAAAAACATTAATATGGATTACAAAAAATCTTGGGATAGATAGTTCTTCTCATAGGTCTTTAACAATCATGATTCTTAAAAAATAACATAGTCGTTTCTCATGAGAACACCTCATATTCACTTAAATGATGCAAAACTATATATGAAAAATCACTCTCTATTGGAGGGTAATGTAATAGTTGTTTCACTAACTATCCTCTTCATCTGATCATAGAAAAATTCTTCTAACTCATATTTCCAGATAAACGAAACATCACTTAATGTTAAAATTGTATTTGGATTAGTAATTCATGAGTATTGTTCCAAAAACTATTATAAAGCATAGATAAACCAAAGAAACTATTAATAATAGTCACTATTGTATATAAATGCCACTCCACTACATCCTTTACCTTTATTGGATCAAGTAAAATTACCTTAGTGGTCATAATGTGGAATAATAATTTGACTTATTACAACTAGAACTATAATTTTATAAATTGATGAAAGAGAATTTATTTTATAAATATTTTTCAAAAGACATTAAGAAGATCCTCATTCTCAACAAGAAATTTTAAATGTATCATAATATTTCATTGAATACCCCTAATAATTTATCAATGTCATCTCTAAACACTCTATTTATAATATCCATAAATATTGAAGGATAATTATTCATTTTAAAGGGATCAACAAAAAACTAAAATCCAACATATAATGGTCCAAATATAGTCACTAGAGTATTATCTTTAGTCAACCTCAGCTATTGATAGAGTTATTAAATGCTGGTTATATAGAATAATGAATCCCCTTGTATTTGGTAAAAATATAACCAATCTTTTGAAGTGGGTATTTTTTTACTATATTCGCATTATGTGTTCTATAATCAATGAAAAATAGCATTTATTTATCCATATTCTACCTGAATCGAAAAAGTTCTCCCTGTGGAGACACACATTTTTGAATAAAACCCTTCTCCAAAAGACCCCAAACATTCTCCAATAATTCCTACAATTATACGTATACCATTCTACATGGGGTCTTCGATATTATCATATATCGGGGTATGGTTTCAATTAATAGATCTAGCTCTCCTTTAGGGGAACTCCCAAGTAACTCTTCAAAAAATACATCAATTTATACAAAAAATAATGTGTATATATTTTATCATTATAATTACAGATTCTTATCATTATTAACCATTTATTTACATAAATGATGAAATAAGAGGTTTTTCTCGACATGATTCATTTTTTGATATCTCTCTGTAAACGATATTTTTAGGTTACCCCTTCAAGAAAACATAAATATCCTTACTTATATAGTAAATCTGGATATTATACATTGATAGAAAATCAATCCCATGAATTACAAGAAATTCCTCCATTTGAATAAAAATCATGTTTGTAAAGATATTGTAACTAACATATTTAATAGGGGAATAAAAATATATCATTGTTTCCTAAATATTTCATCCATGATATTTAACCAATAACAAAATCACTAGAAATTCGTTGTTAATATGTTGTTACTTTCAAAACTAAATATTTTAAAAAAAATATTATAGTACTTGAAGTAAAAAAAATCACTTACAATATTATAATGTATGAAGACTATACCTGCCACTAAATAATTTATATCCTTCACAACAACCATTATAATAAAAAAATAATTTCCTCTCTCCCTTTTACCTTATTGGGGTGATGATGGCTTTTTTCCATTATGTTCTATGTTGGAGGCTCATTAGTGAAATCTCCAGACTCCTCAAACATGATGAATTTCATGATAGGTTATGATTTCACCATCTTACCATTATCATTTCCATCAAGATGATGAGTATTTATTTTTCCATGATAGTTTTGATCTATATGTATATCTATTCCAAACATATAACACATTACACTTCCATACAGAAAACACTTCAAACGCATCAACCCGTAGTTTTTACTAAAGTTTATTTTATTTTTTATTTCTATTTAATGTTATAAAAATTTAATATCATTATTTTTTAATAGATATTATATTTAATATTCTCAAAAAAAACCCAACACCAAGCCAAAACGAACCACAAAATATTAACATTTAAATATGACAATTTTAACCAAACTATTAAATTGGAAGTTATGAATAGAAATAACATATTTTTTAAAAATATTAAATGTTAGTATTCAAAATAAATATACTTAGATATGATTAGTAAAATACACCAAATTCTTATAATTTCCATTTTATTCATCGAAATCATCATTATTTGAAAATGGATTTTTTTTCTTTTTATTAGAAAATGTTTATAATTAAGTTATTTAAAATTTATATGTTCTATAAGAAAATTTTTTATTATTTTATAAATCATCATTTAAAATATATCTTTAGAAGTTAATTTTTTATTTTTCTAAAAAGACTGATTTCTTAGTAAATAGTGAAAAATGATGATTTTTGTAAAACATTCAATTTATCTTCATTAAAACGTATCATTATGTGTGTTATTTTAACTAAATATTACATAAGTGTTACTTAACATCAAATTATAAAATTAAATTCAATTGAATAATCATTATATTTATATTTTTTATACGTACATTTTTGGGCTTAAAATGAATTATCCTAAAATGTGTTCTTCATTGTATTTTAAATATTTATAATGAATGATGACTTTGAAAATTTAGTGAAATAAATTTTAAAAAATTAACTCCCAATTTGGGATCATGAGCTTAAAATATTTCAGATCAGTCCCTATTATTTTTTGACATTATGAATATTAATTTTATTAATTTAGATATAACAATAAAATGGTAAATCCAGTAATTAAAGATAACAATAAAATGATAAGGACTAAATAAGGACCATAGAACTTGAATAATTTTAATGGATGGTTATATATCATCAATAAGCATCAAAAAATATAATATATTTTCTTATTACATTTTTTCATGATTTTTACACTTTATATTTTTTTTATATAAAGAAAAATAAAAAATGCCACTATACTTTTTTATTATCATTTAATTTTTTAAATAGTGATAACAAGGTGATATGTTAATTTATAATTATTAATTTGACATATATATGAATTTTTTAATAATAGGAAAAAAATTTATATCTTATTGAAGAAAAATTTCCTTAAATTTTTATTCAACTATAACATAGTTCTTTTGAATGTTGTAGAAAATAAATAAAATTTCTTCAAAAACAATTAAAAATAATAATATTTGATATATTTAATATTAAAAGATTATATAGATAAAAAATTAAATATTTTATTGGTTTTCATTAATTTTATTTTATTTTCATTGCTATCTTTTATTTTTAAAATTCAAATGTAAGGAACAGTTTAAACAATGAATTTAATGATATATTATAATATATAATAATTTATTAAAACATTAAAAATAATAAAATAATTATAGTAATAAAATAATAATTTTATATGGCTTTAGAAAAAAACGATATATTTATTCATCATATTTATTTTAAATAAAATTATTAACCCTTGAATTGTAGATAACATAAGTATTTTGGTATCTGTATAAATGTTTAAAGAGGGGTTAAAAATAAATGATAAGTGTGAAAAAAATTGTAAAAATTTTATTTATTGAGTTGATATAAACATATTCACATAAAATATTCAAATTATATCAATTAGGAGATATTTGGATCAGAAAAAGAAATTTATATTAATTTAATACTTTATGAAATTCCTTCAATTCACATCCTCTATTTTGTAAAAGGACACTGCTTCTCTTGATTCATTACACTACATTGAGCAATATATATTTAAAAAAAACTTACACTTCTCTTAGGATCATATTAATAAAATTTATTGAGGTTCAGGTCATCCCACAAGAAATAACCTATGTCTCATAAGAATATATCTAAATAATGTCCACCGAAGAAGATGTAATCGCCTTTGTCGAGTCCTTCAAGTCTATTTTCTCTTCAACGTCCACATAAATTGGTGTACGGATCATATGTAAATGAACCTAAATTCATAAATATATTAATATATTATTATTATTATTATTATCATCATGGTATAATCATATTCCATATCATTTATATCATATGAAAAAGGAAAACATGGCTTGTGTGTACGTATGGTTTACCGTCTTCACATAGGGGAATAATTCATTTTCATTACCATTTAACTTGAATGGTAATATAGATTTATCTAATAAAAATATATTATATTTATGAAATTAATATTCTTCTAGAAATATAATATCATATATACCTTCTTACCTTTAAATCTATAGGAAAATGTAAACATAACTCACACGTATGTTTGGACTACCACATCCACAAAGTGATGTGAACTATTTTTCATTAATATTTTAAAATGATGTAATAAGTATATATTTAATGAAACAATACTATATATATGATATAATAATAATTTTTTAAATATTAATTGTTATTTACCTTTATTTTTTTACATCCGTAAGAATGTGAAAATACATCCCATCTGTATGTATAACCTACTGTCTCCCTGAACAATGTTATTTATTTTTATGTATTTATATGTTATGAGGTAGTCTAAATATATATGTATTCAATATACATAACATTTTTAATATCTATATAATTATATTGATGAATTAGCAATAATAAAAATAAAAGTACAAGGCTTCCAATTTTAAGAATACATGAAAATAGAGTTAACACATAAAATAATGATAATAATAAATGGTTGTCAACAAATAGATGATAAAATGTTATAAAAATATCATAAATGAAATTTTAGCTATCTATTTATAATTAATCTATATTTATTATACATGTGGTTAAAATCAATTATGAGTAATTTTGAACATGATGTAAGGGATTTTTTCTCAATTTCCACTCCATAGAAACATATTTGGTATTTTTAACCTGCTTATGTATATAAGGTATATATAATATATATTTTAGTTATTTCACATGAATTTAAATTTATTCATAATGATTAATGATTCAATTCAGGTTAATATTTCAATTGATATGTTTAATACAAAATATAATCTAATTTATCTTTTTGATTGGGTATATTTTTCTTCAATTTCCGTATTTTCCAAAATTATTTGGAAAAAAGACATTTTTATTAATAAAATAATGCATACAATAAATTTAAAAAATTATTTTTATACATAGTATTAACATGTTTTTTCTATTTTTTCCTGAAAATTTCAGATTCTCAACAAAAATTAAAAAAGTTTTTTTATCTTTTACGACATCAACAGATTTTTATTCAACCATTACCATTTTTCAAACATTAGCTTATTCCTTATTTAGTCATTGAATATATAAAAACCCATTTAATAAAATCTTATTTTGAATGTTCCAACTCCATTTTTCTTCTGTTCTTAAAATTAATAAATTTTACTACAAAAAATAAATATTATGGTTATATCGTATCTTTTGAATAAAACCATGAAAATTAACTTTTTTTGAATCATTAAAATACATATGATCATTAATAATTAAATTTATTATATTGAAACATATAATTTTTATCATGTAAAAGAATATTTCATAAACATTACAATATTTCTATATACAATGTTTTATATTGAAATTTATTTTATTGATTTAAAATTATTAATAAATCATATTCCTTACCCAATAAAATAATAAATGGATATGAAATAGTGTTCATCAATTCAATATTTCATTTTATAAATGATGAATTAATTAGACATGTAGTGATGGGTGGGCCTAAAATTATATATCCCCATGATGCATCGATAGGTCTCATGAGGAAAATCTATTGGCCAAATTAAATGGGTCTTTACCCAATTATTTAAAATGTCATAGCTCGAGGTCTTGATAGTAGATGCATCCTGATGACTGAAATCATTTTTTCTAGTAGTGAGAATTTCCTTCATTAAAAAAATAGAAATTATTATCCATGTGATTACATTATTAATATTATACACAGACGGTTTTCATACAAATGTTATTGATTAAATGTATTATGTTTTTAGTTATTCACCTTTATGTATTGTTTATACCTCATCTAATCAACATATATTTCAATTTATATAACCCTTAATGTGAATTTGTGATCATCCTATTTTTTCTATTCCTCTGTTCATGAAGAATAAATATTTTAATGTGCATCAATGATTCAGAATTTTTACTTTTGTTAAGTATATATATTGTTTCCAATGTAGAATATGCATTATGTATGTATCTAGTACTCCATGACTAGTAAAATGATAACTAATTTTGTATTAGGATCCTTATTTATATTCTAACACAATATAGTAGAAACCGGATCATAGCTATTTGATTTTGTGTTCTTATAATTGGTAGTAAGGAATTATTACAAAAATCATTTGGAACTAGATTTCACCAGATCATAGATAAGATGAGTATTATGATAGTTCCATACAATATTTGACAACTTTTAGAGGTTTATTCATTTTATGGTACCCTATTCATGATTATTATTTTTGAAATCAACATGGGCCTTAATTTAGTAATGAAACATAATAGAAGAAATTGAATTAGTACCCATGGTCAATATAAGGATTACCCTGCTGAGCAAGCCAATACTATTTGTGTTGGTGCTAAACATATCATGACCATATTCGACTTTTAACACTAGTTATGTCTAATAACATTGCACATATGGTCCAAAATAACGTTACATAGAAGATACACAAATATTGGGTCATTTAATGTTACAAAATCATCCATGTTTTAATAAAACTAATAATATAGAGGAAGTTGAATAATTGATCCAATTTCATGAAATGATATTTCATTCACTAGGATTCAATAAAAGGGAAGAGGTAATATATATTAAGTATTTTATTAGAGGTTTTTTTATCAATGGTGGCCGTTGATCAACAATACAATATAGGAATAAAAAAATAAAACATTTGGACTGGAGGGATTTTAATGTGATATTCATGGATAAATATTACCGTCATACAATATTAATTTAAATGAAGAGACAGTTCCTTAGTATAATGAAAAATGAGGATGAACCTATTGTTTTGTATGAGGCCACCATTACAAGACTAACATGAAATTATATGGATTACATACACAATCCAGAGTGTAAAATTTCCCTTTTTGTTGTGGTTCTTATGGAAAATAATTAATTAGAATTCGTTATCAATAAAATTAATCATATGATGAAATTATTTAATATTCGATAAAAAAGTGATAGAATTCTCAAGATATTATATAAAAAAGCTAAACAAAGAAAATAAGTTTTATGATGAAAATCATGAAAAATGTAAATTGTTAAAGATGAATTAGGGGACAAAGAAATTTTGATTATATAAAAATATGTTAATAAAGCATCATGGAAAATTCATGGAGGGAATTTTAGTTTTTCACAAGTGTAAAGATATGTTTCAATATGATAATGAATGAAAGAGGATGAAACAAAAATATTATGTCAAGTGCTTAATGTATAGAGAAATTGAAAACTATTCACACAAATTCCATATGAGTCAATATAATGTACAGAAGAAGATTATATGGGGAGAAGGCTAACATTATGATATCATTACAACTATACATTTCATTCCCAATGATGTGATAGTAGTGTGTTTAATAATAGAAAAAAAAGTATCCAATGAAATATTTTATTCTAGTTCTTTACACTCTTTTATATTTACCCTTTTTTCCTAAGAAAATTATATATTTGTATAAGACCTTAAGTGGATTGTTTTCATTCCAAACTCTAATAATAAGTCTCACTATAATAAGGATGTGTGAATTAACTCCAATTATGACAAGTAAATTTTTCTAATTGGTATAGTTTATTATAATACCTATGATTTATTTTTATATAATTTTTATTATGGATTGAATATCAAAATATAATGAAAAAATGTATTGAAAGGATAGGAAAATTATTATTCATGTTGAAACTATTGAATTGATTATATTAAGAGTGGACACAACATCACCTGAGTCTTGTCTAGATCCACCTCAGTAGTTCTTTTGATTAAAAATATTGGTGAGGAAGATAAAACCAAATCTATGGATGAAAACTGTAATATTTTTATATAATATTCAACTATTATATAATAATAAATAGATTTATTTATTAAGGAATCACCAATACATCCACCAAAACATGGATTTTGGTTTTCCATTGATTTAATCCCTAATGTAAGACCTAAATAAAATACTCACTATGTATTGGAAAATGTGGAAATAATTGAGATAAATATAAAACTAATGTAGTTGTGTGAAAATGGATTTAGAAATTCAAGCGTTTTACCTTGGAAATCACATGTTCTGTTTTTCGTAAATAAATATGGATATATTATGATCTTTATTTTTTATTGGGAAATCAAAACTATTATGATAAATTAATGGAATATTATTCCTCACATTGAGGACTTATTTGATCAACTTTACAGAGCTCAATATATTTCAATGAATTTCCTTTTTTTAGGTTTTCATCAATTATGAGTAAATCATGAAGTTATTCCAAAGATATCAATTCAATCGAGGTATGGTCATTACATATTTATTGTAATTCTATTGGATTTGACTAGTTCAACATATTCACTTATTGATCTAATAAATATCATTTTTATGGAATATCATGATGATTTTTTAAGTTATTTATTTATGATATCATATTGTACTCTAAAATCAATAAGGATTATGATAACCAATTCAGGATCGCTCTTGAAGATTTTATTATTAAAGAGTTACCAAGGATATTTTTCAACTTTGTGTTATGGATTTAAAATGATTCTTTTGTTTTCCATATCATCCACAAATATGGAATCTCAGGTGATCCTGTATTGAAAAATGAATTCCGAGATTGTCCTACCGAAATGATGATAAGCACAGTACATAGTTTCATTGGTTTGGAAGGTTATTATATGCTATTTGATCAATAAATTTCTTGATTGTCTAACTTGTTAAGTAATATTACTCAAGAAGGGGTTATATTCATATGAAAAATAGGAATGCAAATAATTTTTCCGAAATTAACTAGAATATTGGTCAATGCTTCAATTTATTATAAACCACCAAGAAATGGTTGATCTATGATATATAGTGATTAATCCCAGAAATGATATGGTTATATCCTTATAAATAATGATAATGTTTTTGTATAGGCATCAAGGAAGTTAATGACTCATGAATATAACTATCTTACACATCATCATGTGTTATCTATCATAATATTTTCGTGGAAGATGTTGATATAGTATATATATAGATAAAGGTTTGATATATAAAATGTTAATTATAGTTTAAAATTTATTTTTTAATAGAAAAATATCAAAATAATGAATAGGGGAAGTCTGGAGATACACATGGATTATAATTACCCAATACAATACCACCTTGGGAAGTAAAATAAGGATTTTGTTGAATTGAGTAAGAAAGATTATGGAGTTATATCCAAAATTTGTATTTATAGGGATCATATGTTCCTGGAGTTATTAAATATTAATATGCAAATTTTTAGGTGGACACATATAAACTTTTTCAAATGAAATAAAAATAATATTTATTAAAGAAGATAAAAAATGTATCATTTTGATGATGAGGGTTTTTAATAGAAAATTAATGTCATTAATGATGGTAAATTAGTAGACTTCAAATATGAATATATTGTTATAAAATTTGTAATAATCATATGTGTTCCATATATACCTGATCTACAATGTTAGTTGAAATTTGATGATCATAGATCCAATTTCTTTATAAAACATTGAATTACCACAATGTATAGGGAATTTAATGTTCATTTTTGAGGGAAAATATGAATAGGGAAATTAATTATTATGTGAAGGTGTTTGGTTTTCCAATATAAGAATGTAGAGACACCAAATACTATTTTATTCATGAAAATATTTTCCATTAATATGTTGAAATGGGATAACATTACAATTGAATTTTAAAATTGATTAACAGAGGCTTTGTGAAATTAAGATTGAATATAACTTATTGTTGACAATCTCATCAAATATTCCCTTTCTCTTACAATAATGGATTTTTTACCTCTTGATCATTTATCATGAATATCAATTAATGATTTTTTTAAGACATCATGGTGTTCCTATATTAATAGTCTATAATCATGATCCATTATTTAAATCAAATTTTTGGAAAAGTTTTCCTTAGGATCGATATAATGAGCTTCATTTGAGCATAACCTATCTTCCTCTAAAAAATGAAGAGTCTAAAAGGACTATTAAAACATTGGAATATATATTGTTTTCATTATCATGTGACCTTTATGGTTTGTGGGTACATATTTAATATGGGTAGTATTTTTCTATAAAAATATATTCCATTAATCTATTCAAACGGTACCGTAAGAGGCATTATATGACAAGAGACTCCAGACTCCAACTTTTTGGGGAGAACATTGTGATAGAAAAAAGGTGGTTCCATATCTTCCATAAAATACAATGGTATATTTAATTCCTATTTAGAATCATATTAAATTAGCTCAATGATGGAAAAGAGTAATGTTGATAATTGGATGAATGATTTGGAGTTTCAAGTGGAAGATTGTGTTCCCGTGATCTTATGTCCACGGAAGAGTGTTATAATATTTTTTCTGAAGGGAAATTAGATTCATATGTACAACACACATTTTTAAAGACTATATGGAATTGAAGTGATGTCTTATTAATATAAAATGATACCATACCACTCTAATGTAATTGATCTGTTTCATATCTCATTGTTAATGAAGTATGTCTTAGAACCAATGAATTTATAAACCACTAATGAAATTAATATAGATTTAAATATGTCATATATTAAATACCCCATCCTTATTCTTGACACTATAGAGAAATTTTGGATGAATCATATAACCCAACTGGTAAATGTTATTTGAAAAAAAAAAGATGAAACAATGTGGGATCCTGAGGATACTATGATGTAGAACAATTCACATTGGTTTATGAAATCATATTTCAAAAATAATTGAGGTTGAGATTTTTTTTATGATAATAGTGTAGTATCCCATTATTTTAAAGGAACGTTATGTTCGATAGTGTATAAAACATGAAACACTAATACATAACAATCCAAAAAATATTATTATATAAATATAACTAAAATAACATAGTCGTAAAATTAGTGGGTATGAATATGATTTACTAATTTATGAATCATATATAATTTTCCGAATAAAAATATATTAATTTATTAATTATAAAGAAGTAAACATTCAATTTTTATTGTATACATTTTATTCTTGAAAATTTTGTTTTCTTCAAAAATGGTTTTAATTTCTTTTTTTGGAAAATAATTATTAATAATTTCAAGAATGTATCGAATTTTTATTTTATTAAAACAATTTATTTATTAAAATCATAATATCAAATTTATAATTTAATGAAAATTTGGAATTTAATTTGAAAACGTGATTTTTCATTGAATAGGTAAGATAATGATTTTTTAAAAATATAAGTTTTTTAATTAAAAAGATTGATTACGACATGAATTTTATATAAAATTAAAAATTTTATATTTAAATATATATAAACATATTAAATTTATTTATATCATCTTTATAAATGATTTTATATAAGAATTGTTTTGGGCTTAAAATGATGTTTTTTTAAAACTCTCATTTGTTGTGTTTTACGTATTGATATTAGAAATAATATCAGGAACTTATGTGAATTGATTAATGAAAAATTTAATACTTATTTTGAATCATGAGGCCCAAATTTGTTAAATATACTAATATTATGTTAGTACAATATGAATAGTATCTTTTGTAATTCTGATACCATGGTAAAGGGGGAAATGATATAATGTTTAAAAATAAAATTAGAATGTCTAAATACTAACACGTATAAAAGGATAAATTATATGTCATGATTATATATCATCCCCAATAAATAAAAATTATAATATATGGATTTTTTTTCATTTTTCCATGATTTTTACAGATTATATAATTTCATATAATGAAAATTTATAACTACCATTTCCCTTACTTATTTATATTAAAATTATTGTCATAGGGAAAAAATTGGTTATGTTTTGTTATAAGTATTTTTTTCAATCTAATGGAAAAAAATTTATCATTGTAATGTATTTTTAAATTTTGGTGAAGATAAAATTTTCTTAAAAGCTTATGTAACACTGAAAGTTTTGATGTTTATATAGTAAATATTTATTTAAATTAATTTCAGAAAATATTAAAATAGTATTGTTTGAGTGATATATTTTATTACACATTTTTTATTAAAATAAAAATATATTTATTTATTTATTATTTTTATTCTAATTATATTTTTTATTGTATATTTGATTGTGAAATTAAATTAAAACATCCAAAATTTCTATTAAATATATTTTATGATAAGTAATATTTTATTAAAAAATTTAAAATTCAAAAAAATATTTTATATAGGATAATAAAATAGATATTGATTTAAACAGAAACCATGGTCTATTTATATGTTTTTTTTCATTTTATTGATAAATTATTATACCTTAAATGGTATATAACATTTATATTATGATAATTATAAATGGGGATAATGATGGGTTAATACTAAATGATAATGATTAGAGAAAATAAAAAAAATATCAAAAAAATCAATTGGATGGTATTATTTTGAATCATCATTATCCTGTAGTCCCTTTTAATAAATTTGGATCCATTTTGTAAAGAAATATTCTATATATTAATTTAATACCTTAAGAAATTCAAAGAATTCTCGTCTCCTATCTCATAAAATGAAACCCCTTATAATAATTATTATCAAATAATCGACCCATATATCTATACTAAACCCTACAAACTTCTCTTATCAACATCCCCATATAATTTAAAGTGGTTTTTTCAATACCAAAATACCTTCCCTATGTCCCTTATGAAGAGATCCAATGGATTTCTACCGAAGATGTAATCATATTTAATGAGTCGTTCATGTATATTTATTCTTACACATCCACATAAATGTTTTGTCATAATCTTTATTTTACAATTTGAGTATGATAAATATTGTAATATTTTTTTATAATTACATTGCAAAAAAATTTCATTATTTTTTCTATCCAATTCTAAGTGAAAACACTACTCGTGTGTTCGTCCGACTTACCGACACCACGTAGCGATGTCATTAATTTTTCATTACCATTTTGACTGGATGGTTATAAAGGTGTAGAAAATATATATATGTAATTTTTATGAAATAAAATTATCATGCAGTGATAATATCATGTATTTCATCTTACCTTTTGATCTTCTGGGAAACAATAACATCAGTCATGCATACTTCTGGAATACAACCTCTATGAGGCGATTTGATATGTTTTTCAGTAATGTTTTTAATTATTGGTAATATTGAAAGATTTAACTACAATATATGTGATATATTCAATATAATAATAGTTTTTAAATTAAAATATTTATTCACCTTTCTTTTCTTCCACTGTCACATAGTGAAAATAGTGTTCTTGTGTATATATGGCCAACTGTCTCTATGAATGATGTAATTAATTTTTCTATAAATATCTTTTATAAATGACTATAAATATAAATATATTGAATATATATTATATTAGTACAATAAATATCATTATAGAGATGGTGTAACCATAATTAATGTAGAGGGAATTGATGAACCAAATCCTGAATGAGGTAGAAGTTAACACCCGAAATAAATATAATAATATAATATTTTTAACAAAAAAAAGATAAAATATTACGAATAGATAATTTATGATAATATTGATATGTATATTTTTTATATTTATTTATAGTAAATCCAAATTTATTATACATGATGTTAAAATTACATGCACAGAAATTCATACTAGAGGTAAGTGATTTTTACTAATTTTCACTTTATTGAGATACCTATGGTATTATGCACCTATTTTTTCTTGGATGTTTATTTATTACCAATTTAAGGTATATGAAAATAATATACATTAATTCATAATGAATAATTATTCAATTAAATTTAATTTTTCGAGATATACTTTGAAAATAAAATCTTATCTTGTTTCTCTTTTCGATCGAGCATATTTTTCTTCAATTTCCATATTTATTAAAATAATTCAAAAAAATTTATTTCTTATCAATAAAATTATTCTTTATAAAATTTATTTTATACATATATTTTTACATAGTATTAAATTAATTCTTATTTTTTTACCAAAATCGATTGTATTCAATAAAAAGTCATAATGATTGTTTTTTAAATTATATGGTTTTAATGGATAATAAATCCAAAATAACTGTTTTATTCCATTTATATTATTCTATATGTTTTAAATAATTTTAAAAATAATTTTATTTAATTAAAATATATTTTTATTTTTTCACATCCATTTTTCATCTGTTCTAGAAAACAATCATGTTTAATACAAAATCTACTTTTTATGGTCATCACTCTTCACTTGATTAATATCTTGAACATTAAAATTCATTTTAAACGTTAAATTTATTATGAACATTAAAAATATCATTTCCTTTAAATATACATATTATTTTTATCATAGATATGTTTACTTCAAAAAATGTATACCATTTTTTATTTGGTTTTTTATGTTATAATTTATTTGATTGACTTGGGAGTTATTGGTATTGTGTGTTCCTTAACCAATTTATAAATTAATGAATAGAATTATTTTTCACAAATTAAAATTATCATTAAATATATAAGGAATGAACTAGACATTAACTGAGGGGTCCGGATAAGAAACATATATCCCCTCGATTCCCTAATGAGTCGCATGAGGAAAATTAGTCTGATAATTTAAATGGTTATTTACCAATATTTTTAATCTATCATGGAACATGGACATAAGAATAGAGATATATAGATGTATAAAAAAATACATCTAATTTAATTCATTTATATTCTATATAAATAAGTTATTATTATCCATGATATTACATTGTTGATATTATCTATAGATTATTTTTGTTTGAATTTTTTTTGATTAAACAGAGAGTATTTTAGTTATTTCCAATTAAATATTTATTAAACCTTATTTATTCATGATAAAATACATTTTACATAACCCTTCTTAAGAATATGGACTCACCCATATTGTTTTCATTCATTCGGTTATAAAGAATAAATATTTGAATGAGTTTCAGGAATGTAGAATATTTAATTTTGTTATGTTTAAATTTTATTTCAAATAAAAAATGGGTATCATATATGTATATATTTATAAAATACTAATAACCTATTCAATCCTTTGTGGTTATACTCCTTGTATCTAAATAAATATACAAATATAGACACTAGATCGGGGTTATTGTGTTTGGGTTGTTACAAATTAACTTAGCTCCATCCTCATCTTGAAATTATTGTGTCCATAATAATACTTTTTATCACTTAACAGAATTTCCACTCTGTGGGTATGCTATATTGTTACTGTATATCTCAAAAATTCTATATTAATTAGTGTTTTTCATAGATGTGATCTTATCCCACAAATGAACTAGTAAATTTTCCCATAATAATCGATGAAAAAGCATAAAGCCTAACATGAAAACCATAACATGGTCATCTCCTGACTTCCTAGTAATTCATTATCCTTTTTCATCAGCTCATGGAATTATCTATCCATCATGGTCTTTAGGGTGATATGAAAATATATGATTAAAATGTATTTTTTAAATTATTTTCAATCCATATATTTTACCTCATCCTTTTCAATCATGTCCTGGATCAGTTTCAACCACTATTCGGCTTCTCTCTATAAGCGTCAAATTTCCAAAGTAACTTTTACATTTCTTAAAGAATTGTGTAATGGAATATTAATTTTATATATTATTGATCAATAATTCTAAGATCATTGGATCTGATGTTTCACTATAAATAGTGGTTCATTGATGTGTGAAGGATTTAGTAGCTAGTTGTTAATTCCTTGGAGAATTTTGATGCTTCACATGGGTCTGGTTTTTATTAATGACATGAGTAATTTTATTTATCATAAACTTGATGTTCTTAAATATGTTTTCCATTGTATTATGAATACAATTTTATAATTCCCTATCACATACAATACTCAAATCAGAGCATTTAGTTTTGACCATTTTTATTGAAGAAAAATATATCAACGGAAAAAATTAATAATATTTTCAATAATTTGATAATAGAACTAATGAGATGTTTAGTATTATAAATTTATTATAACATGATTCTAGGGTTTTATAATTCAATAATTTAAAAAAATCATATACATATCCATATTAATAGTTTGTTAAAATAATTTGATTAACCAATGATGTAAAATCATGTGTGCAACAATGACTCCATATTATACACCTAGTACAGGTCATGATAATACCCAGATATCCCTTAATGTGTAATTACCCTTGGGAAAATCTCTTTTTCAACAATGTTAACTTGTTGAATCCATACTGTGAATTCATTAATTTGAAACCAATTTCTGTTTTCTTTTAAATAAAATTAATGAGTTTTTCTTATAATTAGACTTATACATATGGATCATATTAATTTTAACTAGTTCTAATTTCTATAAATAGATAAACAATGTCTTTTATACAAACTAAGGAAACCCACATTTTTAATACATTATTTTTAACATTATTACGAAAAATGAATATTACTTTAATGACATTAAAATTTATTTTTAGGTTTAGTGTAATGGAAATTGGGTACTTAAAACAATAACCACCTAAGGAAAATATTAATAAAATAATTTAATTAAATGACTATTTTATTCTCATGTTAGTTCACTTCAGTAAATAATATTTCATAGGGATATAAATCAATGGAAATGTGGGAATAAATCCTAAAAAGGGATTATATATGAAATATGTTTTACATGACCATGGGTAGTTCATGGGTCATAATAATAAAATATGATCATAAATATATGAGGAATAACATAATAGAATAATCATGAATACATAAGGTATAACATAAGAGATGTTCATTTTTATATGACTCGTTACATTGATTAAAGATAATAAGTACATGAGGAAAAACATTGAATTTTGGCTGGAATATATAGGTGTGAAATTTAAAATCACTTCACTGAGGATCAAGTAACACCCTATAATGTCCAAGGGTTAAAACAGTAAATATTAGTAACAATGTCCACAAGGGGTACATTTGTTTTTGGGAGCCTATCAAATTAATAGTCCAAAGTCAATCGATCCTTGGACGGGAGTACTTTTAGGATGGTTGAACTCATGGGATGATTTCTAGGATGTGTGTGAGTGAGTGAAATGAATACTAAAAGAACTTGTGTTGGATTATGGATATAATTATTAGTCTAATGATTTATTCAAGAACATTAATGGGCTTTAGTAGGGGACCACATGCCTTTGTGGAAACTAGTCATGTCTTGAATCCAGAGCTAGATAGCTATATTAAAAGGTATATTGCATGTTTTCTTAGCTAGGATAGGTTTTTATATTAGTATCATAGCATTACCTAGAAACAATTGTAGTAGAACTACCTAGGGTGATATATAGGGTTCAAAACATGGTTGTTGTGCTCTAAAGGGGGTATAATATAACACCTCTAAAATATTAAGGGGATTAAGTCTAAATGTCACTACCCATGTAATCAAGGTGAACGATTATCTATTAATTCGTATTTGATGAGAACTCCCCAGTTATGTGAGCCTTTTCATGGAGTTTTGTTAGTATTGGTGACCCCTAAAGATGTTTTCCTAGATTAATGTTATGGAAGGAAAAACATATTGAAGAAGATAAAACCATAATATCTAAAAAGGGGATTATTTTGCTTATTAGTGTATGTGACATGAAACACCATTCATAGTTGTGAATATAACACCTTAACAATTTATGATATATTTACTTTAAAAAAAATTCAGTCTCTTATATAGATTTCAATTAATGTAACATTGGGTTTGATCAAAAGGTGATACTATATTAAAATATTTTTATGTAAACATGGTCAATATAAACTCGAGATTATGATGGTTGGTAAGAATAAAATTATTATAAAAATTATATGCTTTACATATGTATAAAATTAATTAAATTTTTTTCTATTAATTATAAATAAAAAAGGAATCATTTTGAAGATAGAACAATATTTTCTAAAAAATAGTTTTTTTTCAAAATGGTTGTTGATTCAAACATTGAAAACATAATTTAAAATTAATTATTTCCACTTTAAAAAAAATTAAAAAAAAAATTAATATTTTAAATTTACATTTCTTATTTATAATTAATTTATTTTTTTTATTTTTGTAAATATATAAATTTTTTAATGAATAAATTGAAATGCAGATTTTGTTGATAATAGACATCTGTTTAAATTATTTACAATGTAAAATTATATTTTAATTTTTTAAAGTAATATTTTTAAAACTAAAACTAATATTTTCTAGTTTATGATATTTGAATTAATTTCTAATTGAATTTTTATATTTATACATTCTATACTTATAAAACTTTACCCTTTAGAAAAAAACTATTTCATCACATATGTAGATTAATTTTTAATTGAATTTAACCACATCTATAAAATGAATTTTAAAATAAGGGCTAGATATTTTAAATATGAATACTATATATTTTATATTATGGAGAACTTAATTTTATCCATAATTAATTGTTAAAACTGTAACAATTAATTATCGTGAGTACGGTAAAAATGGGTTTACCAAGGGGTTAAACTATAAAGATAAGAGTTAAAATGAAATAATTGCTTGTAAATAAATTTTATAGACATATTTAGAACTTATAACCATTTTATTTTAAAAATTACACTTTTATTATTCATTCTACATGAGAAAAACATGGGTATCACTTTACCATTTCATAAATTTCATTTGTTTCAACTCCCCAATATATAAAAGGCCACAAACTATCCTCCCATATTTACATTAAGAAACCCATTTTGATTAGAAAATACCTAACCAAGTAACGTCTTTAATTCTCTCCCTACATCCTAGATTCCTCATATTACCTATTTATACCACTAATAAGGTTTTTGGTATAACCATGAACTGTATTTTTGAAGAAAATGTATGATTCTTAAACATGCATATTTTTTATATTTCGTCTTCCACATCCTTAAAAATATATTAATTTATGAAAATATAATAACAAAATTATATCCTAAATGAAGAGATGTTATATTTTTAATTACATAACACATATCCATATCCAATTTTGTAATATGGTTTGAGAAGTCGGAAATCATGTGTACGACAAAGTGTGGCCTCACCAACTGATATAATTCGTTATTCATCACCACATTTCATGGATGGATATAATGATGTATTTAATATATTTATATGATATTTATGTAATTATTATTATTTTATAATTATTATATGACATATAATTTCTTAATTTTCATTTTTTGGAGGATAGGATAACATCCCTTGAGTATACAACGGACTATTTCCCAACAAAGTAATGTGATTCTTTATTTCTTATGATTTACCTTAAATGTATTAAGGTTAAAGTTAATAAATATATGTAATATTTATGATCTAAAAAAGTTTCTAGAAATATAATATCACATATAACTTCTTACATTAAAATCAATTCACAAATAATAACGCCACTAATGCGTAGGAGTGGACTACCACGTCGACATAGTGATGTGAAATGTTTTCATTTTATTTTCAAAAGGATGGTTACAAAAATGTATTTTTTTAATAGAAATTATATTTATGGAATAATAATGATTCCATATTTTTTATATAATATTTATTTTTATTTCATTCCCTCTATCTAGAAAAAGGGAAGCAATGTTTATGCATATGTACGACCTATCATCTCTTTGAATGGTTTAATCCATTTTCTATATCTAAAATTCATTGATTAATATATATATATATATAATTTATATTATATTTATATAATGGTTAATATTCTAGAGATTATTTATCTATGATCGATATAAAAGGACCGAAATTGGTTAACCAAAGCATACATAATAAATGAAGACATTATCATATAAAATTGTTATTTTAACATTGAAAATATAATAAACCGATCATGAAAGGCTATATGATTAGAATATATGGTGTAAAATATCATATTACGGTTGTTTGATATATTCTTAATAAACCTATATTTATTATAATGTATTTTTTAACACTTATGATGGAAATCATCTCTAATGTAAGGGTTTTCACATCTCACAATTATTCAAGTGAGACATATGATATATTCATAACTTATTTATTTTCTATGGTGTATATAATAAATGTATTGATATTTGAGATCATGAGTCGATTTATATTAACTTTCTTTAAATTATAATATGATGATATTCTATTATTAGCTATTATAATTCATAAGATAAAAAAGTGGTATGGATTTATTTAATAATCTCATCATTAATTGAGATATTTTTTTTTAAAGTTTACATTGTTAGAATTATTTGATAATTCTATTTTAAAATAATAATATTTCATTGTCCGATGGTTATTCAGGATCTTTTTCAACTAATAATACCATTTTTCTATTATTTTTTACTAATAATTATTAAGAAAATATTTTAATAGAATCTAATATTATATCTCTCTTTGGTTGAAAATAATTTTTTATCATAATCCTTCAATTCTTGAAATGTTTTTAATAATTTAAAAAATATTTATAAAATAAATTTATACCTATTTTTTATTTTATAAAAAATTATAAATGAATCTTCCTGTTTTTTTAAACAATGGCCCATCATTCATCTACCATTATGTAAATGAAATCATTATTTTTTGATGTGTGGAGTGAAAAAAAATTCATTCATTACCATCCATGGTTTTGAATATTATTTTAAACATTTTTAAAGATTATTTCCAAATAAAATTATATTGAAATATTTTTGTTAATAAATTAGTCTTATTTTGTTTTCAAATTTTAAAGGTTATTTTCCTCAAGAATGTTTTTAATGAGTGTTTTGTTGTATTTTTATTCATAAGAAAAATAAAAAATTTCTAATACTTAGACTCCCCTGGATATATGTCACAATCTTCCCTTTTAAATTATTTTATTTTATTATTTCTTGGCTTTGGTTTGCCTCATCAAGCTGTGGGTTTAGTGAATGTTTAAAAGTATAAAATTTTGAGGTTTTGGTGGTTTTCAGATTGGTTCCCAGGCACCGCACTATTGGCAGTAACCATGTGGTTGGCCGGGATTCCCCTTCAGTTACCCATTACATAAAATAATAATACAATAATTGAATGAAATAATGTCAATGTTTAAGACAAAATAATAATAAAATTATTTTGTATATAAAAATATTGTTTTAAATTTAAGTTGATAGTAATCTAATTTTCATTAAAATGGATATTAATATAATTATTATTCACTTGTTATTAATTTTTTTAACATTTAAATTAAAATAAATAAAATTAGTATTATTATTTATTGAACTATTATTATTACTATTATCATTATTTAAATTAATTGAATTGTTATTAGTATCTAATTAATAATATTATCAACAAAAAATCATTATCATTTTGTTGTTATTGTTATTATTTAAATTGTTATTATTATTATTATTATTATTAATATTATTATTCTATTTATTATCATCATCATCATTAATGTTATTAAAAAAATTGTTATAAATTTTATATTGTGAATGTTTTTTTAAAATGAATATTAATTCCCCTTTTTTATCCATCACACCACCCTTCTTTTTCCCCTCATTTTCTCACCCCTCTTTCCCATTTATCCCTCATGCATCACCCCTCTCACCCCATTATTTTTTATACCCCTCTCCACTCACCCTTATCTCTCATTTACCCATCATACACCCTCCCTATCTCCACATTAATTCACCATTGTTCCCTCTCTCCACTCACACATCTCACCAATCATGCCCCCTCCCCCTATTTTCTTTACCCATCATGCACCACTCTTCCCCCAATTAACACCTTTCTTCCTTTTTTAATACCCCACACCCCCCCCCCCATTTTCCCCTTACCCCCCTCATGATCAGCCCTTATCTCTAAAATTATCCATCAGGAACATGGCCACTTCTCCCTTACCCACTCTCGCATGCCTCTCCCCCCCCCCTCTGGCACTTCTTCCAGCAGTCTCTCCTCCCTCCCACGGTACCTTCTGGTGTGTTCTCTTCCCCATATTCCTCTATCCTCAGTTAATTTCAAAGTTTTTCATGTGGGGTTCTTTTTGTTCGAACCCAACATGTAAGGTTTAAGGTGTATCTAAGGTTTCCATTCGATTTAGGGTGTGTGATTAGTCTGCATGGTGTCATCTTCCTCCCGTTGAAGTTTCATCCTAATCGCACGAGGTTTCGGTAGGTGTTTCCATGTTTTCTTCTTAAAGCCTTCTATTTGATTCATGTAATTTTAAATAAATTTGTAATGTAGTTTCTCATATATATGGAACCCATGTTTAGATTATTATTGAAATTTGGAATTTATTTATTTTTTGGTAAAAATATTTTTCAAATGAGTTTTTGTGTATATTAAATAGGTTATTTGTACCTAGAAAGCTTATTGGTATTGCCTTTATTCGTTTAATGAGGAATTTAGTATTTTAGGAAATGTATATACTTTATTATAATTAAATTGATTTTTTTTAATGAACATGGTTTTTTTCATATTATTCTGTTATGTTATATCTTGGTTTTTAGGTTAAAACACATTGGTATAAATTTAATGGCTTCAATATTTTTTTTGTGTTCTTTTAAAATATTTTGGGAGAGTGGTGATGGTTTAAAAGAAAATGGTGTTTTATGAAAATAGTTTTTGGGTAACCCATTGGATGTTATTTGCATCATTATATGTAAACAAATCCATGGGTGCAATAGGTAGACACATGGATGTGCCTCCAAATGAAAATAGTGAAAAAATTTGTTTTTCATAAAAACCATGGTTCCACAAAATGGATCTTCAGATTATAAAGAATTGGGGTTCATTTTTAATTTTTAACAGATTATTTTACGTTTATTCCTCATGTTTTTTGGTCCATTTGGCATTAAAAAATGCGTTGGTGTGTGATTTTGAAATTGTGTGCTTGTTCAGCCCTTGGTGTGGGTTTTTGTGAATGTTTTCTTAAGGAATCCTTGGGATTTTTAAATGTTAATGTTGTATTTGTATGATTTTCTTGGTGAATGTATTTAAAAATTTTGTGTTAAAAGGCCATTTTGCACTTTCATCCCAAGAGTAACATTTGTACAAACATTTAGTGGAGACTGTGTTTTGGTGAAAGTGTATTCCTGGTTAGAAAACGTGAGAATTTTATTAGATGGTTTAAATGATAAATGGTATGGAATCTTGGTTGGCCCCTTCATGTGATGTAAAATGTATATATATTAATATGGGGGAACCATTATAGGAGGTATATCCTATAGGGGTTATCATATATTAGTGTTTTTGTTTGGTGTAGGAAAGTGTGGTGAGATGAGTCAAGCATGCGAGGGCCTCCTACTTACACAGTATTACTATAACCCCCATGGTTTCATTGTTGTCTTATAGATTATTGAGTGATGGTCACTCACGAGACCCGATTAGATGGGTTGGTGTGCCCTAGTAGATAAAGAGGCTAGGTCAGAATTGTTGCTGATATTGTCTCTAGGATGATCAGTGGGTTATAGGCGGTGGAGCATCACCATACACTAATAGGTGGTTCTGAATTGATTATGTCCTTGGGTTGTCTAGGGATGTTCAAGATCACCCATGGTTACCTCTTGTATTGGTTTTTTATTTTATTCTACACTGGTATATTTTTAGATTGTATTGTTTACATGTATCCCTTTTGCACAACCCTGATATTGCTTTTTTGGTTTTGTTTTTAAAATTGTAAACTGTTCTTGAAATAATATATATTTAATTAGTCTTCTCTCATAGTGGGACTGCATTGTTATTTTTTTAAAATGGGAAAACATATTTTTATAATTTTATTTAATAACATGTTTCATTTGACAAAATTGGGAAAGTAAACACTTGGATTTAGTGGTTTAATTTTGGCATCCCAACCGAGCATTTTTGTGCTCATACCTATACTCTACCATTCAGCAAGGAGATTGTTTTAGAAGGGTCTTGTTTCTAGTTTTTTTATTTATAGTGGTGATCTGTATATGTATTTTTCATTATTTATTTAATATTTAGTTGTTTTTTTCTGAATGATCAGTTAGTAATGTTAATCTATCTGGTCCTGGTTTAATCCCTTAATTGTAAATTGTTCCCCCATGTGTAATTTGATTCCCATCTCTAGTTTCTTGCCCATGGGGATTAGGAACCCCTTTTAGGCCTTACTACATACTGGCTCAGTTGACTGGCTTAGGGTCGACCCAGTTTCTTTTTTGAAAAATGGTATTAAAGGGTGCCCCTATTATTTTGGATGTATGAAAGATAGATATTAGGACTGTCGAGAAGTTGTAGGTAGGTATTGGATGGGAGTGAGGAACCCTTTCTCATTTTGATCCCCAAGCTCCTAGGGGTTGTTTTTTTTTGAGTCTTTTGTCTTGGTTTTGGATTGAGGGATGACAATAGAGGTTACACGATGTCACATTGTCACCCCACATGGAGGATCAATCCATATTGATCTGAGTTTCCCAGTTCAATGTCCACATAGTGCTATTCTATCTTGGATTATGGTTCGCTACAATGGCGTTGGGTTAAGAAAAACTACCAGTCCCTCTCTCTAGTAGATTGTTGTATGTGGTTTTTTTATGTCTCTTGTTGGTGTAAGTGTGCATTTGGAAATGAAATGGGACATTGGAAATGATTATTCATCCTCTCAAATGTTACTAGGATTGGTAAAATTGTCTTTAAATGGAAAAAAATTTTGTTGTATTTATATTTGTTTAGATGTTTCTAGATTAGAGTGATTTTTTTTATTTCTCCTTGGCATGATATCAGTTTTGGTTTCATGTTTTATATGTATTTCATAAAAGTCCACCCAAAAATGTCCAACTGGTTTTTTCATTATTCATACTCAGGTTTTTGTCCTTATCAGATGTTGCATGTAATTTATAGTGGTCATGGTTCATCAAAGGAATCATATTGTCTTTAATAGGTTGAGTGCATCTTCAAGATATTGGGAACTCCCGAAGCTATCAGAGTGCATTCCATTTTGTGTCTTTTCTAAAGTCCAGATCTAGAAGAATGAGATTCATTTTCCCCACCTTAAAAGCAATTTCAGATGACATGGTATGTCTTTAAATCCATATTCATCATATGGGTCATGCCTAAAGAGGTGGAGAAAAATAAAAGGGAAGAACTAATGCATATTAAACAAGGGAAACAGACAGTAAAGGCTTATGTGGAATATTTCAAGAAACTTTTTTTCTTTTATCCAGAGGTAGCATCACAAAATTTAATGAATACTTCTCCCCAAATTAAGTGACTTTATCTAGAGATCAAGGAGTTTGTCCACCCTTCCATTGACTATAATTTCAATAATCTAGTGGATGAGGAATTCTTATCTTAGTAGGTCTGAAGAGCGCAGATGTTGGTAATCTAGAAAATTGAGTTACTCATGAATGTTCCCCATCTAAAAAACAGGAAGTACTAGAGGGGAATTTTCTTAATGAGTCCTCTATTATGGTTTTGGCATAGAGTACGTCGTACCATTCAGTGGTGTGCCACATGTATCCCTGGTTTGGGCATGTGAAGACATCATGTCGCATTTTTTTGAATATGTGTCATCATTGTGGCTATCATGGTCATTTGGAGAAGTTTTGCATGAATCATTTCTTGAACAAGACATTGTGAATGGAAGAATTCCAGTACCTATTTGTATGGAATGAGATACATCAACCATTAATGCCTCATTCATAGGTATTGGGGTGAAGCTTGTGCACCATCAAGAGTTTCCAATGGTGTGAAGCCTTGGTGCGAGTTTTGTGTTCCGTGTTGGTAGTGGAATATTTAAAGACTTTTTTTATTTTTTTTCTTCTATTAATGTTTTCACATTATTTTTTGTTCATTTTTTTCCATGTAGTTATGATGTAATTGATCTATTAAAATCCATTTTGTCCTATTTGTGTGCATTTATTTCTTGGAATTGTGTGTTTTTTAAAAGTGTGTCTAGCCCTTATATGGGTTGATCTTATTTTAGTTTTGTTCTTCTGGAGATGTAAGTGCATGTGGGAGAATCAATGTTTGTAGTTAATCTAGGGTTCACTACTTGGGTTATGTTATTTTCGGAGGTTTTTCTTCAGTGTTGTTTTTTTATGTGTCAAGAGTTACATGTTCTCGTAGAGGGGTTGTTTCTCACATGATATAAAAGATTGATTGGATAAGTTGGGAGTTCTAGCGTTTCCCCCATGGGTGTTTTGTTTGAGTTCTAATTCTTGCATTATGGGAATTCTTATATTGGGGAGAACCCTCTAGTGTTTTCCATGTTTTTTGTGATATGGTTTCTCTTTGAGTTAGTCTGGTGTAACTTGTAGAGTGAATAGTTAGCTCGAGGCTCATTTTTTCCCAATGGTTTTGGTCGAGCATTGATTTGAGTTATGGTTGTCTTTTAGAAGGGTGAATTATTGGGGGAAGATAGTTTTGTTGTGGGGAGATTTTTCACACCCTAACCTTTTAAATTATTTTATTTTTATGATTTATTGTCTTCTGTTAGTCTAGCATGGTGTGAGTTGAGTTTATATTTTTTTTGGATTTTGGTGTGTTTTAGATCGGTGCAAAGGCACCACATGGTTGGTGGTAATTGTACGATCTACCCGGATGCTCCTTCGATTTCCCATTCCATAAAATAATAAAATATTATGAGAATGAAAAAAATTAAATGTTTATGTCCTAAAAATTATAATGATGTTGTGTAGATAAAATTGTTTTTAATTAAAATTATTAGTTATCTTATTATTATTTAATTGGTTATAAATATAATTATTATTCCTTTGTTATTAATTTATTTTATTATTTAAATGGAAATAAATAAAATTGTAATTATTATTATTATTTTTATTTTTATTATTATTATTATCATTAAGAAACTTATTGGAATTGTGACGATTATATAATTAATAATATTATCATAAATGTTGTCATTAAAATTTAATTTTAATTCTAATTATTTAAATTCTTATTATTATTATTATTATTATTATCGTAACCATTATTATAATTCACAATTTTTATTATTATTTATTGTTATTGTTATTAATTTTATTTTTTAAAAGGTTTTAATTCCCTCTTGGTATCCATCACAGTGCCCCTCTTTTTTTCTTCATGCACTCACCCATCTATCCCATTTATCCCTCATGCATCCACCTCGCTCGCAATTTTTTTTATTATTCTATACACTCACCCCTCTCTCCCATTTATCCCTCATTCATACCCCCTCTCTCCCCATTAATTCCCCTTTTGTCCCTATATACAGTCACACATCTCTCCAATCATTCCACCTCATTTAATTACCCATCACACACCACTCTTCTCTCCATTAACACCATTCATTATTTTTTATCTCCAACACACCCCCCACATTCCCCCAACCCCCCTCATTCTTACCCCCTCTCCACCGATTATCCCTCATGCACACCACCACTATCCTCCTTACCCACTCACGCACGCCTCCCCCCCCCCAGGCGATTATTTCAGTTGATGCAACTCCCTCTTGTGGTTACATCTGGTGAGTTCTCTTCCCAATATTCTATTATATTTGCTTAATTTCTCGGGTTTCTATGTGGGGTTCTTATTGGATGAACCCAAAATGTTAGATTTAATTTTTATCTTTGGTTTCCTTTGGATTTAGGGTGTAAAATTTGTCTGTTGGGAATCATCTTCCTCCAATTTCTGTTTCATCGCAATTGTACGAGGCTTCGGTATGTGTTTCAATGTTTTTCATTCCTAAATCATTTCCATTGATGCATGGAACTTTAAATAAAATTGTAAACTTGTTTCAAGCCATTATAGAACCATTATATAAATTATTACTGCACTTTTAAATTTATTTTGTTGTTAAAAATATGGTTTAAATGAGTTTTGTGTTAATTACCTTGGTTAGTTGTACTAAAGAATCTTATTTGAATTGCCTTTGTTCTATTAATGGGGAATTGGTTTATTTATGAAATTTATATCTATTCTTTAATGCAATGGAAATTTTTATTAATGAACATGGATTGGTGTGTATGATTTGGGTATGTTATGGCTTAGTTGTTGGGTAAAAACACATTGGGAAGGATTTAATGGCTTTACTGTTTTGGTCTGTGCTATTAAAAATAAATTGGGTGAGTGGAGATGGTTTTCAAGTAAATGATGTTTATAGAAATGGTTTTTGGGTAACCCTTTGGATATGTGATGCATCATTAGATGTTGACACATCCATGGTCCCATTGGGTGCACACTTGTTTGTTCCTCCAAATGAAGATGGTGACATAAAATGCAATTTCTCTTTAAAAAAATTGGTTCCACAAAATGTCTCTTCATATTAAAAATGATGGGGGTTCATTTTGAGTCATAAAAGGATGGGTTTAAATATATTCCTCATTTTTTTGGTCCATTTCTCCTTGAAAAATTCTTTACTATGGACATTTGAATTTTTGGACATGTTTCGATCTTGGTGTGGGTTTTGGTGAATGTTTGTTTAAGGGATCATTAGGAATTGATAATTTAAAAGTGGTACTGGTAATATGTTTTGGGTAAATGTTTATAAAAATGTTTTTTAAAATTCCCTTTCATAAATTTTAACCCAAGCGTAATGTTTTTACAAACATTTAAAGGAGATTTTGTTTTGGAGAACGAATATGCCTGGCTGGAAACACTGAGTTTTTTATGATGTAGTTTGAATGTTAAATGGCATGGCGGACTAGTTGGCACCTTCGTGTGATATGAAATGTATGTCTATAAATTTCAGGCACCTTTATAGGAGGGATAACCCATAGGGGTTATCATATATTGGTGTCAGTGTTTGGGGTAGGCAAGTGTGGTGAGATGAGTCACATTGCGAGGGCATCCTACCTACACAATATTACTATAACTACCATGTGTTCTTGGGTGACTTAAAGATTATCGAGTCAAATTTAATCACTTTCCTTGATTATATTGGCCGGTTCCCCCTATTAAAAAGATAGGCTAGATGGTATTTTCCACTGATTTTGTCGTGGTGGTGATAAGTGGGTTATTGACTATGGGGATACACCATACATCGACATTTGGTTCTGAACATAGTGTATACAAGGTTTTTCTAGTGATGTTCAGGATCACCCATGATAATAACATGTATTTCCTCTTTATTTTCTACTAAACTAGTTTATTTTTAGCATGTATTCTGTGATTATTTTATGTTACAGCTGTTTATTTTCTTCTTGTATTGTTCAATTGTCTCCCTTTCCACAGAATTGGTATTACTTTTTGGTTTAGTTTATAAAATGGTAAAGTATTTTTTTAAATAATATATTGCATGAGTTGGTTCTAATTGTGGGAAAGAGGTGTTATTTTGTTTAAATAGTTACACCTTGTTTTTATAATTGTATTTTCCAAATATGTTTCATAGGAAAACATTGGGTAAGGAAACTCTTTGATTTAGTGGTTTACTTTTCACATCCGTACTGAAAATATTTGTGCTCACGCCTCTCCTTTACCATTTTAGTTTCATGTTCAGTGGTTTTTCATGATTGTTTTTATTTTCTGCTCACGTGGGATCATATTTGGGCTTTAGGTTGGAGGTTACCAATAGGTCACATAGGAATCACTGTAATAGTGTATTGTTTCATGTTTTTTCTTTTTAGTTGGGCTTTGTATCTGGACCAGTTCATTGTTTAATTAAGATTTAGTAGTCATTTTTCAGTGTTCTCTATTTGTTTTATTTATTTATCTGGTACTGGTTTTATCCCATGTTCTTA
Organism: Viscum album; assembly: GCA_963277665.1. NCBI lineage: Eukaryota > Viridiplantae > Streptophyta > Magnoliopsida > Santalales > Viscaceae > Viscum > Viscum album. The sequence continues at coordinate 735,091,051 of OY728132.1, read as the reverse complement.
AATCATTATTTCATGTGTACTTTGATGCATGACACTAGTTTCTATCCCATGGGGATTGGGAATTCCCTTCGGGCCTTGTAGTGGACCGTCTCAGATGTCTAGTTTAGGGTATACCTGGGTTGGTCTGTTACAAGATATGTTGTATTGATATCTATCCTATTATTTATTTGGATTTTTTATGATCAGTTTGAATGAGGATATACAATTTTTTTCCATTCAACGTATTCATTCAGATTGTTTATTATTATGTTTATTTAATTTTTGTATCAATAAACATTTTGTATGTTAGTTTTTCAATAAAAATGTTTATATAGATTTTGATACAACACATTAATATGAGGAATTAATTACACATATTATGTGATGTTTGGGGATCTATTATATATTTCCTCATGATGAATCTACATATATTATATGAAAAATTAGCTGACCAAATTCGATGGGTTTCTACACAAAAATTTAAACTATCTTGCGAATGTTATTGATAGTATGTGATAAATTCCCAGAAGTATGTATCCTATCATTATGAGAGAATTAAATTATTTCCATGTGATTATTCTATTATTAAGAATATACATTGATATGTTTCCATCTTATGAGATTATTTATATGGATTTATTTTTCCATGATTTAGTCTAACAATTTTATGCTAAAGTTATTATTTAATGTCATGTGTTTTAGTTATTCTCCATAACATATTCATTATGTTTACATATTCATGGTAGATTCCACTTTAAAAACACCATTACATATCATCTATTCTCACCTGTTTATTATATTATATTGTTATTAGGATACGAGAAATTTTATTTTGACTGATACATTTTGATATACAAATGATAAATTAAGAGTTCCTAAATAAAACATTTTTTTATTTCATGATTTAAATTTTAATGTAAATATCAAGTATATATTGATTTTAGCAAGACTGATAAACATTATGGTCCTCAGGGATGTGATACCATGTATCATATTATAATATAATATATTAACCCATATAATTGGGATACTAGGATTTGGCTATTTATAGTTGGTAGCATAGGTAGTTTAGTAGAATACATAGAATCTAGATTTAGGGAAACATTGATTAAGGAAAATAGCCATATAATAGAAATTGATGATAAGTATATATGTTCATCCTAATTTTTTAGTATAGTAGTTAATTATTTGGTTTTCTCAAGAGATATATTCATATATAGATAGTACAAATAGACTTGGTTCATGCATAGATGTACCGAGGGGTAATAAATCTAAAAAAGGTATGTTGGGCTTGTCTCAAGTATTTCATAGTATATGAAAATGGTCCTTAATATTAACATTTTTTTACACTCATGGGTGACTCAATTTGGATAATTTAAATTTTATATACAACCCATTATGATGGAATTGAATTTTTTTAAGTCTTTATAACCCTCAAGAAGAAATGAAATTTATGATTATGAAATTTGTTATGGACATCGTTTTCAACTTATGTTATTTATTTCACCAGTATGAGGAGTATAAATAATTTTTTTTAATTTTATGACCTAATATAGTATATTTTATAGCTTAAAAATATAACCCAGTAGAATGGATTGTGTCTTTATTAATTCAAATACCACATTTATGGATTTCTCCCTATGTGTGATAATGAAACTAGAGCGGGATATGCAACTAGAACTGAAAAAATTATAACAATATTTTGGAAGCTGACTATTGATATGGATAATAAATTGTCATGTATGTTGAAGATTATTGATGAACCACTGGTTATAAAAATGGTATACAACATTTTAAATCAAAAACCAATATTATTCAATGAGTAAATAAATACACTTGTGTCTAAGCAATGGATATGTTCCATAGATAGAATATTTCTTCCAATTTATCATAATGAAAGTGGAAAGGTTACCATGATAATTTATCATCTCGTAGGATATGAGGATAAAGGATGGTTATTAATTCAAAATTATAAGGATGAATAATAACTAGTAAATATTGAATGGAATTATTTCAAGTTAATTATCTTTTGAATTTATTTTCCTGACAAGAAATGACTGAAAATGGATATAAAATTGTTGAGTCTATGAAAAATGCAAGTTAAAAGAATACGAAATAATAAATCCTAATTTAAATGGTTATAACGGAATTCTAGAGGATATGTATGTAATGGAAAAACATGATTTTATGTTCATTTGATTGGATTATGAAAATTATTCTAATAACTCTAGTCTCTAAATGTTTCTCATTATATAGGGACGTGATATCTAGTGTTATAAAGACATAGAAATAATAATACAAGTAATATTTAATTAATGGGATTCTTGATAATAAGATGAAGGTATGAAAAAATTTGTATAAAGGTAATAAGATAATGATGGATTTGTATCATGTTATAATTCTGAAATGACAGACAACATAGTGCTTTCTAGATGGAAATGGTAGTTTTCTACTTGTTTTGAGAGAAAAACCACCATGACCATCACTACAATGGTAGAAATGAATTTTATATTGTTTAATTCTTTAGTTAAGATGATGTGGGGGATTAAATAAAAAAATTCTCCAAGAGTCATAAGAATATATCTTAGAATAAAATAAAGTGTCAATGTCAATATTTTTATATTACTACAAATGAAGTGGAATGATTAATGTAATATTGTTTTAAATCTCGAGTTATCTTATTGGAGTATTATTTTCAATGGTATTCTAGTTTTATGAATTATGAAATGTATAAGGATTGTACCAAATTTATTTTTCTTTAAGGATTTGAGATCATATGTAGATTGGTTCCACGGACCATGAAATGTAATTGAGTGACAAGTTGATCTTTTTTTAAAAATACATTATTGAGGGAAGATGAACCTTAATATGTTATTGATGTTTAGATAATGATGATAAGGATATTTTTATGGGATATTATTGGTAACAATAAAGTTTATTATTGATTTGATGGTTTATGAAAAATTTTGTGGGCTTTACTACTTGTTTGGATTAATGGAATATTTTAAACTACATGGGAATTTTTTTTATAATCCTACATGTTTTCTTTATGTTTTCACAATTATCAAGGTATTAACATATTCAGAATGTCACATAAAGAGACACATAATATTTTGTGGGGAATGTAATGTTTATTTAGTGACCTTGCATCTATATTTGGTAAGACATATTTTGGCTGGGCCTTAATGTTTCCATTTTTTTAAAGGATTAAGATTAAATTTTGGTGTTATTGGATAACGTGTTTCAAAAATTCCCTTCATAAAAATATCTAGAGAAGGGAGGAATGAGTTATGATTATATTACTGATTTAATGATATGTTAAATTTTAATATTAGTGATTCCATCATAAAAATTATAATGAGATATTCATTTCATACAGTAATAGTAGAAGTATAAATAGTTCGATGAAAAACCAAAGGATGAATAATGTAATTATATTTTCTGGTGTTTGTAATCATAATGGTAACAAAACCCATCAACATTAGGAAACATATATTAATAATAAAATATTTTCATATTACATTAAATTTTTTTGAATCAATCAACTTTCAAATCGTCAATGATTTATGGTTTTAATGGTTAACATTATCTAAACCATATTCTATATCACTCTTTATTAATTTTATTGAATTGAAATTAAATTCCTTGTCCATTTTTTCTTTTTTAACCAATATTATCCTACTTGGAAACCTAATAATGTGTTATTATAAATGTCTTACATACTTCCCTTTAACTCTAATCGATGGAATATTTTATTGAACCATTTTTTGATATGGATTTCATAAAAAGGTATTTTCCAATGTCAAACCCTTAACTACTATGATCAAGAATAAAATTGTTGTATGGAATTTATTTAATGGGGTAAAATGTAACACCATAGGATTTTAAAAGAGGAACATCATGTATGATAGCATGTAGGGCACACAGTACCAATATTAGAAGACAGTGTAACACCTAGTGAAATTCTGATATATTTATTTTTATATTAAATCAATGACATCGATATTTTTTTATGCACACACAATCAATTTTAAAAGATATACAATAATCTATTAAAATATAATTATTTTAACATGATCACTATAATCTAGACATTAATATGTTAGTTATGAATAGTAATAAATAAATTGTGATATTATAGGGTTTAAACATATATAAAATAAATTTAATGGCAATTTATTGATTATAAATTAAATAATTCCCATTTAAAAAATAATGAAATGTTTTGTGGAAAATTCATGTTTTCTACAATGTTCATCATTCACGCTTTCCACACATAATTTAAAATTAAAATTTTTACATATTTAGTAACAAAATTAAAAATATACATATTTTTTAAAATATAAATATCAAAATTATCATAGGGGTAATTTATTATTTTTATGAATGTATTAATTTCATTATGAATAGTAAAACACTATTTTTAATGAAAACGACATTTTTGAATAAATTATTTAAAAAGATAAATTATATTTAAATTTGGTTTAAAAGATAAAATTGATAAATTATATGATGATTTATCTAATATATACCAGTGGAACCAATATCATATTTATTTTGACATTAAACCATTTTATAGTTATGATAATTTTTATTTGGAATACCACTCATTCATCTTGTATGGGGTTTAATATTATATTAAATTCTGCAACTATGTGAATTGAATGTTGAAAAATTGATTAATTATTTTCAATAATATTAATTTATAAATATTTAATATGGTTAGAAAATGTGTGACCAGAATGAATTGTGACAAAAATAAATATTAATTATTTTTATTAATTTAAAAATGGGTTGACTGTGGGGGGGGGGGTTAACTAAAATAGATAACAGTTAAAATGGCCTAACAACTTGTTAAAAAACATTTTATATACATATTTTGACCTTATCACCTAAAAATTTCTTCAATTATAATTTTTTTTGGGATTTTTCATTAGAAAAATTTCAGTGTCATTTTTTCATTTCAGAGATTCCAAGTCATTCCTCTACCCACCTACAAAAGGCCACCCATTATTCTCACCTATTAACACATAAAAACTATTTTAACTAAAAATAAAAATATACCTTCTTTAATTCCCTCCCCTTATAATATGGGATTTGTTTGAATTATGAATCCCTCCAAATATAATTATAGGTATAAACCTGAATATGGTTTTTGAAGAAGAGGTAACATTCTTAAACATGTGTATTTGATTTATTTATTCATACAACATAATAAAACTGTATTCATCTTAGAGAATATAATAAAACCAATATATATTATATACTGATATGTTATTATTTTAATGAATAAACCTATATCAAACCCCACTTCAATCAAAAGGGAAATGAAACCATCTATCATTTGAACATTGTACTTCTGCCTCGTGAACTGATGTCATTAGTATTCCATAACCACTATTAATGATGTTATATAATGGTGGATTTAACATATTTATATGATATTTCTAGCATTATTATACCAAAATAATTATTATATTTCATTTAACCTCTTACTTTCCATTCCTTGGGGGGTATTAAATTTTTGTTCATGTGTACGCTTGACTACCACCCCACAAAGGTATGTGATTCTTTTCTTTTATATGATTTACATGAAAAGTATTGAGGTTAAAGTTATGCAATATATTTTAAATTTTTTATATAATTTTTTTTTTGGAAATTTAATATCACATCTAACTTATTATCTTTCAATATTATGGAAAATAATAACTCCACTAGTGCGTACGTGTGGACTACTGCATCCATGTAGCAATGTGGAAATTTTTTCATTTTAGTATTAAAGGGATGATAATAATGATTTATTTTATTAATAAAAATTATATATATAAAATAATAATTATTTTTTAATGGTGAATTAATATATATATTTTTTTGTCCATCCATCATGAAAATTTTAACCAACATTCATGTTTACGTAAGGCATATAGTCTCAACGAATGGTGTAATACATTTTCTATCTCTAACTTTTACTGTTTACTATAATTAAATAAATAATTAATATATTTGACATTTAAATCATTAATAACATTCGGGGTATTATGTAACCCTGATCCATATAAAATAACTAAAATTAAAAAACCAAAACAATGTTAAAAATGAAGTAATTATGACAAAAATAGTGATTTAAACAATGAAATTTTAATTGACAGGTCATAATGAACTATAAGTAAATAATATATGCTATGAAAAAAATTAATATGGTTCATTAATAGAATTATAATAAATCTATATTAATTATACATGAGTTTTGAACACATAAAAAGGTAATCATATCTAATGTAAGGGATTTCCCATCTCACTTTTACTTACATTGGACAAGTTCCATATTCGCCACAAATTTATTTTATGTGGTGTAAATAATGAACCTTTTATATTTTATATCATTAGTTTATTTATTTTAATAGTTTTATAATTATAATTTAATGTTATTTTTCTCTGGATTATGATTCATATGTTTCCAAAGTTGTAAGTGTTTATTTCATAATCTCCTTGTTATTTGGGACTGTTTTTTTGTGTAAGTATCCCTTAGGAGCATTATATGAAATTTCTATTTAAATTCAATATATTTTCACCTTTTATTATTCATTGTATTTTTCAATTAATTGTAATATTTTTTTAATCGTTCAAACATAAAATGATTGATAATTTTTTTAATGAAATTCATCATTATTTCTCTCTTTAGTTGAAAATAAGTTTTTATTAAAATAAAGAATTTCTAAAAAAAATAAAAACATTTTCTATCAATTTAAAAATGATTGAGTAATGAAATTATTAACTCTTTTTAATTTTTAGTTTTTTTCGAATTTCTCTTTTTCTATAATCATAATAATTCTCATTTCACTTTTACCTAAAAATGTGAAAGGTAATATAATTTTATTGTGTATGGTATGAATAAAACATTACACCATTATAAACACTCAATATTTTAAATAATATTTTACAAGTATCGAATGGATATTTTCAAAGAAAATTATTTTCAAAATTTTTTGTGAATTTTTTTTAAATTTTATTTTCAATTTTCAATTAATATTGTCATCATGAATGTTATTAATGAAATTTTTTTGGTATTTATTTTCATCAATGAAAAACCCCGATTATTTTTCTTATGATCCATTATGGAAATGAGGTATTTTTACTATAATTTGTAATTAATTTAATGTTTTATGATCAGTTTGACAGAGGATGTAAAATTTAATTACCCTTCACCAAGTTACTATTTATGATTTATGAGTATTTTTATTTCATTGGGGTATGTATTAAAATTTGGTATGTTATTGATTAAATATGAGGTTGCGTGTTAATTATATTTCACCCCTTTTCTTGTAAATAATTATTTAGACTTAGTAAGTGATGAGTGGTACCCGATTAAAGATATCCCCTCAATTCATCAACAAGTCTCATAAGAAAAATCGATATGCAAAATTAGATGAGTCTCTACCCAAAAATTTATGTTGTCTTGAGATGTTTATTGATAGTATGTTTTGAATGACTAAAATTATGTATTCGTTCATTATATGATCAATTATAAATGACCAATTGATTATTATATTAGTTATAATATCCATGGATATGTTTTTAGGTTATGTGATTTTTTCAATGTCTTTATTTTATGATCTTTTATTTGTTCCATATTATACTCAAGTGACTGTTTAAATATAATGAGTTTCAATTATTCAATATGATATATTGATTATAATTTTTAATTCATAATAAATTTTAATGTATCCCTACTCTAAATAAGAATCATAACTCACCCATTTATAATGTTTTATTTTTAATACTATAAAAAGAAGTATTTTGTGATGTATATTCAATAATATGATAATGGAAAATATGGTTTTTTAAAATAAAATAACATTTCGTATTTTCTGTTTTAAATTTTAATTTTAATTTCTAGTATATATCTATCTTATCAAAAATAATAATCTATAAGGTCATTCAATATGTTATTCTATGTATCTTATTCGAATGTAATAAAGTATTCATTAACTCTAGGATACTAGGGTTTGGGTCTTCAAAATAAAAATATATAGGTATGTGGTGACAATGGTTAGTATGATGATCCATTTTAGATCTTGGGTGGGACATAGTATGGGACAATGTTTCTGTGTGGAAACTAGTGTGGTTATGAAGTATTGGGCCTAATTGATATGATAAAAGTTGGTTTTATGTGTTTTAATCAGTAAAGAGTCATTATAATTCTTCACTAAAGTTTTATAAAACATATTTCCCCGAATATTCACAAATTTATCTTAAACATTTAATCATTAAATATTAATTCATTAACAACTTTTTTGGAGTACTGTCAGCGTGAATCCTTAATATGTATTAAATCATGTCTTCCACATAGAACATATGACACAAAATTGGATTTCATCATTTTATCTCAGGACTCGGACGTGTGGGTTTCATAAATAGAAGTCCCCATTCAATGAATCATAGTTCAATCTAGATTAACTGCCATCATTTAATATAGGGGTGGGTATTCAAAAAATGTGTCATATAAAATAAATAGATAATTTTAGTAGTAAAATGGGTGTAAAAGAAGTTCATGTAAGGTTTTAATTACAGGGGAAGGTAGTATCTCGTTATTTGAGCAGTAAGGGATGCTAATGAAAATATTAAAGATAATTATTTTGTAATTAAAATGATGTGCATTTTAGTCACTTATATATTTTTAAATAATCACAAAAATATTTTTATTATTCCAATAATTTATTTTTATGAATATTTTTATTTATATTTTATAAAAAAATTCATATTGATTTCAAACAATTACAATTATAAAATAAGAGAAAATGGTCAATTTATAGGCATCCACTAGTGGGTTCCAATAACTACCTATTGGTTGCCACCAAATAGCCAGTGGTACCTAGATAGAACACATCTTCAATCCTAGTTCCACTAGCTACCATGTATATATCACCTATTAGGAATTTGGGTCTATAAATAAAAATGGTTTTATCTTTGTACCATAATATGGTCAGTCTAATCCAACAAATACTCAATAGCGACAATACATATTCAAAAGTATTTCATTTTAGGTGGCAATTTATTTTTTAACTTGAGTCCAAATGGACCTATTGAACCATAAAATTCTTTCAATCTCTTTGAGACCCACCTAGAGTCTATAAATACATCCTCAATGGTGTTTAAATGTCTATGGTTTCTTGGAGAATAACTATTGAGTTCATTTTGTTTCATTTTATCATTATCAATATATCATAATTTCTTTTTTCACATTCATACATTATTTTCTTATTATAATCTTACAATGGGAAAGAGACTATGTATTATTAGTATTTCATATAGAAATTCACTTTTGTTTTCCTTTGTTTTATTTTAAAGTCTACAATGAAAGGGTGAATTTGGTTCTTAAATAGACTTAATGAAATTGTGATTGGGTTCATTTACATAATCATTAAAATGTTATCCAGGTCTATTATTTCTTGGTACAACATATAAAAAACAAGGTTCCTTGATTTTGATACATGTTTATTTCTACAGAAATCAAAAATAAGGATTCATATTTATTTATAAAATAGTTAAAAATAATTGTATAGACTAAATCCATTCATGGTTTCTTTATTAGAATTTATATAGGGATGCCTTGGAGATTATTATCGAATGGTATTTCCAATTTCGTTTTCATTATAATTTTATTTTATATTTTTACTACATTATAACTCTTTATTTTTACTTATCACAAAATTTCTATTATTCCTTCAATATTAGTTATTATTAATTAAAAATATTTAAAATAAAATCTCCCCTCTTCACATCCTTTCTAAGAGTAACACAAAAGAATTATAATAAAGTAAATTATCAAATTGATAATTGAAGGACAAGATCCCCCTTCCATGAGAGGTTTCATATTATGGCTTGTATAGTGATTTTGGGAAAACTAAGAACTCAATGGGAATTCATCAGGGAGATAATGTGGAATTAAATTAATGCTCAGAGCCCTTGGAGTAGAGAAAAATTGAAGAATGGATTTTTTTTATAAAAAAAGGAGGGGGAAGTGTTTATTAATATCTAAACATAAGATATAGACATATTATAGATAAAAATAAAAAAAAATGGCCTTCCAATGGTTTTTTCAAATGTAATTTTCCAAATTTTAGTGGATATTAATATTTTATTAGTTTAGTAACAAAATTCTATAAAATAATATCATTGATAATGTTGAATTGAGTCAAGTTCATAAAAATTAAAAATTATAAAATATCCTTTATGTTTTGGATGGCCCTGTATAGGTATGAAAAATTTATATTATAAACTAAAAATAAAATATTTTAATGTTAAAAAACATTTTTGGACATAAAATCTATTACAGTTATTATAAAAAAACACTTATTTCATTATGATTTCATAATATATATCACATATTTATACCATATTTTTCATTTTAACTAAAAATTTGGATGTCACAACAAATTATAAAAATATAATGATTGGATAATTTCAACATCGTGATTTCAAAAATGAAAGCCATTTTGTCCAAAAATTTATCTAAATAGGTTAAATGTATTTTTTTTAATAATACATATTTTTTAAAATATAATTGTATTTATCACAAAATCAACTATATGATCCTTTTGAAAATTATCAGGGACATTATATAATGACATTATCATTATTATTTAAAAAAATAGTGTTATAACAGTCATTTTTGTGGAAATAAATTTTATTTTAAATAAATAAATTAATAATAAAAGTGCATTTTAACTATATGATTTATAAAAATAAAAATACATTTTGTTTGTATAAATTTTTTTTCTCACATTCATATTATATTCATCAGTATTTTATTAAATAAAATAATTAATTAAATGGGATTGGAGAAGCCATTATTTCATTTAAAAAATAAAATTAAATGTTATAAAACTAAGTCTTCGATACATAACCTCTTATTAATTACAAAAATGAAAATAAATTTTATTTGTATAAAAAAATTATTTATCACATTTATATTATATTCATGTGTATTATATTAAATAAAATAATTTATAAAATGGGATCGGAGAAGCCATTATTTCATTTTAGAAAGTAAATTAAAATGTTAAAAACTAAGTCCTCGATACATAACCCCTTATTAATCTTCTATACACTATAACAGTAAGATGTTAAATGGAATTACTTTCCTGGGTTTGATAATCTAACATTGATTTTGAGATGATCTTTACATAGTGGAACTTCCCATATACTCGATGTCTCTAAAATCGTACTTGTTGTATCAATGATTAGGTTGGTCAAGGGTGAACCCTAGTAAAACCACCTCCCTCCCAAGTACTGATAGCTGGGATTAAAAAGGCATGATCCTACTATTATAGGTTATCTTTTCTCCATTCTACGTGAATTAGCTCTCATCCTTACTAATTATGTAGACTAATCTCAATGTTAATATTCCCTAATGGTCATATTGACAAATGGTTTATTAAAGGTTAGATCCTAATACTCAAAATTCTCATTACACACTATATGTTTATACTTTCATTATCATAATTAATCATTTAGTAAATCAATTATAATGATTCTAAAATTCCCATACAATATTCCTAACATTTAATTTTTTTTACTATTATTATAGTAAGACCGATCTTCATTAGATAATTTAATACCATGGTTAATAGTTTGGAGTGTTCATTATCAATTTTTTTCCACTCTATATTATTTCTAAGTTTTATATTCTATATTAATTCAATATATGTATTAAAATATGAATTTCCATCTATGTGGTTATATAATGAAACATAATAAATTAGAAATTACCAAACATGAATTCTTTTATTAAATAAAATTTTAGTGTTGTTACATCATCATTATGAACACTTGAAACACACACCAAGACTCAAACCATGTATAAAAACAACTATTTAGTTTTTTAAAAACTCAATATCCTATTATAATTATTTTTTCATAGAATTATCTGTAGATACCCGAAGATTAACGTACATGGACATTAAATTACTTTTGCGTAATACTTAATACATAAAAAAAATAGACACACAAGGACTGTAATAGTTTAGTGTCTTTGGAAACTTGGAATAAAATCTTCTAATCATGGTGAAAGATCTTCAAAATCTCCCATAAAGATCTTCCCCTTTTTTTCTTACCTAAAACCTTTCTTTATATCCTGAGGAAAAGAAAACATAAAAAGGGTGAGCTAAAATGCTCAGTAAGGGTAAGCATGGATAAAATAAAACATACTATATACATTTGAACTTAAAAACATGAACATAATGTTTAAACATCAATAGCTTGAGCAATTACATTAAACATGGAAGTACGTAAGGCATAGATTATAAAGAAAAATTAAAAATGATAAAATAGTGTGGGAATAAAACATGTAATTGTGTAATACATTAAACACATGTAATTATTTCCATAGTAGCCAAGGCATTGTTGCCACAACCATCTTAATGGACAAAGTCCCTTTCTGAATTGAGTTCACTCCTCGTTCCAGTCCTGTATTACTGAACCGGTTTAACTTAACATTCCAGCCGTGTCTATCTCATGAGATATAAATCTTTACCCAATGAATTGAAGGGAGATATAGGTCCCACACATCACATAATGAAATCATTCTTTCATGTGCCACAAGATCATAAATCATACATCATAGCATAACCCATGAAATAAAATTGGATTCTTAAACATCATGCCATCATAACATAATCCATAAAAAATTGATATCATTTCATCATAAGAAAATTTAAACCATTTAAATCATAGAGACATTTTACTTGAAACATACACATATGAAATAATTTCATCTTTGTTGGAAAATAGTTTTGACAAAACACATGAAATGAATTCTTGAGGAAAATATCCTTTCTTCTTTAAAATCACTTTATTTTCACAAAATTCCTTTCAATTTTAAAAGATAAGGGTTTTTTTGAAAATAATCATGCAATATTGTAGAGGATTCTTCTTGAAAATGAGGCGTTATGAAACCTTAAAAATCTGTTCATGCTGTATAAGTTAAAAATAACATTCTCCTCGTACTTTTGTCGGAAAAGTCAAAAAGTACCTTATATGGTAACCAAAGGAAAGATTCCATTAATACAATGTGCTAAAAAGTCAATAAAGGGTAAAAATTACTTTAATCATCCATGGAAGAATGGTAAACATTTTATGAAAGCATTTTTAGAAAACATGGACATGGATGATAAACATAACCCCAGTAAATACCATGGTTTAAACAATCTCAGATAAAAATGAGATTGTGATATTTTCCATTACCTTAGGTCCGATTTGCTTCGTAAGTGTCCGAACCTCCTTTATAATGATTTAAATAATGTCATTGACTTATTCCAGAATCATACACATTGTTATGATATCATATATGGTTCACTTATGAATTTATTTTACCCGTTCTTTTGTAAATTCCATGTTAAAGAGCGTTTTGGGTAAAATCATTTTATTTGTCATCCGTGTTATGAATTGTAATTGTTCATATGATTTATTAGATCATGATTAATTAATTCCAGAATAAAAAACATGATTTATATATAATATATATTCAGAATATACATATATATAATAGATCAGTAAATGGAAAGAAATACACCGTTCATGGAGACGGTAGGCCGTATGTACGCAAGAACGCTGTTTTTGTTTCCTTATTGAGTTGAATGGAATTAAGTAGATGAAATACATATATATACACATAAATCCAGTATCATTATTATTTTATATATTTCATGGTTACTTATTATATATACTTTATAATCATTCATGAATGGTTAACATGGAGAATGAATCTCATCGTGTCGTGGAGACGGTAGTCCGTACGTACGCACGAGGGATGATATCGTTCTCATGATCGTAGAATTGTATTTGAGTGTATATATACTATTTCAGAATCAATAGTACTTTACAATAATTATATATAGTTATTATTTACACCATTATAACCATCCAAGTAAGGTGGTGGTGGAAAATAGATTACACCACGGCGTGGAGACGGCATTCCGTACGTACGCACGCACGGTGATTTAATTTTCCGTAGGATGGATAGATGGTGAAATAGGGTTTTTTTAATACTTATAATAACATATAAGTATATGAGTGATACTGATGTTATTACTTCATTATGAAACAACCTATGAGAAGAAGTGTAAGGAGAAATAAAGTTGAAAGAATCGGTAACGGACATTACCTCTTCTTTGAAACGCCTCTTTGAGATCTCCTTTTAGGGCACTAAAATTAGACATTGAGGAAGACCAGAACCTTTAGGATGTTTCTAGGGAAGTGGAGGAGAGAATTTGTCAGTGGTTGGCCAAGCTTTAAGGCTCAATGTGGTGTGAGGAAGAGGGGGAGGAGGTTCCCTTTTATAAGGGAGGAGAGGGGCATCTTTGGAATAACTAGAAATATTATTTTATTATAAAGCCAAATTTGGTTTTAAATAGCTCCAAATTGGTTTATTTAGAAGATAAGGTGGGTATGGGTCAAAATACTTTCATCCAATATAATTTTTACAAGTTTAGGTTCCTATTTTAACCTTTTCATTTATATTTAACTTTAAGTTAGATAATTTTACTTTTACCATATCTTCTTGTTTTTTTACAGTATAAGGTTAAAAAACATACTATATCAAGCCAAACGAACCCCAAGTTGTTTATTATTAATATATATAACCTTATATATGTCTTTTGGCCGGACCATAGATTTTTAGGAATAAAATAACAATTACTAATATAATATTTGTTTTAAAAACTATTTTATGTCAATTTTGACACTATTTAATAATTGATTTTTTTGAAAATCATAACAGAATGATTAGTTCGAAAAAAGTTAATTAAATAAATAAGAGCATGTCATATTAACCTATAAAATTAGTGCAATTAATTAAAAGTCTCAAATTATATTTATTTGGGTATTTATAATATCGATTATTCTAATTTTTCACTATTATGGTAATTACTGCATCATCATTGTGTCATAAATAAATTAATTTATTTAATGTCTAAAAATTATAAAACAACTATCATTATGTAGGAAATATTATTGTCTTTCTAATTAATATTTTAAATCAAATTTATCTTATGTATAACCCTATATTAAAAAATTTTTAGTAAATAAACATTGATTTTAACTCTTTTAACTCTTCTTTGAATTAAATAATAATAAATGTCCTAATCTAATCCAAGTGGGCCTAAATGGTCATATTTTATTCCTAAGGTTGTTTTTGGTCGACTTAAACTTATCCAATAGAATTAGGACATGTGTTAGGGTAATAATAATAACATTTTTACCCTTAATTACCCTATTTACTTTTAACCGTGGTAAAAAAAAGTAAAAAGTTACTATTCACCAAAAATTAATTTCATCTCATTGAACCACATTTTACTTAATAACATCAACCGTGTCTCTCGGAGTTTTAAAATTCCACTCACAAAAGCGGTAATATTATGTTTTATGAAAAAAAATTTTAACTACCACTTAGTGGTTTCACTATTCATCAAAAAAATGAAAGTTTCCAGAAAAATACCAAAAAATAGGCCTAAGATATATTTGATATTATGAACTCAAAAATGATTTCTAATTTACCAAATTCAAAACATATTAGTTTCATTAATTAATTTAAAAATTAATTCCCATCGTCAAATCAAATAGCGTGTTTTTAAAAGATAATAACTATCAAAAGATTGACACTTGTTTATGTCTGGTTTAAATGTGAAATTACATCCAATGAACAAAATTGTATGAAATTGTAAAAATATATTCTAAATATACTTTAAAAAAACTCAAATTAATAATTTATCACTATTAATTTTTTTGATTGAAAATGTTTTTTAATTAAAATTTAATAATTTTCACTATTCATCAAAATATGAATGTTATTCGAAAATTACCAAAATTTCACCCTGAGATAATTTTGATATTCCAAATCCAAATATGAAGTCCATTTTGAAAAATAAAATTTACAAAATTTTAAAAAATGGTTATTACTATTCATAACGGCTACTTTTAATAATATTTTAATAGCATATTGTTGTTTAGTGAAACTCATTATTGCGTACTACACACGCTATCGAGGAACGAAGCGATTGCGTGTAATTCAAGCCAAGTCAGAGATTCGTGTTGTGCAAGCTCCTTTTGGTGTAGCGTATAACACAAGACATGAGTGAAATTAAAAAGAATATTTTTCATAAAATTTTGGGGTGTTACATTCTACCCCCCTTAAAATCAATTTCTCCCTCGAAATTCGTTAGGGTTATAAATGGTTTACTATTCAAAATTTTCTTTGATAGAAACCCACATCGTAAAAAGGAATACCAAAACCAATCTTTAAAAACAAAAGTATGAAACATAACTGTTACCCAAATAAACTAATCATTGGGTTTCCACATAGGTGAAAATATGGATATGGAAGAAAAATCTAACCTTCATGTTCTGATGGAGAGTGGTAGAGAACATGGCTATGGAAAAGCCAGCAATCACAAAGTCATAAATTCTTGACGATCTAAGGTACCATCTGATTCATCAGATATAAGAGCACTATGACAACATTTTTGGTTTTCAAGATCATTTTCCTAAAGTTGATGAAATTGGAATTAGAAGAAATACTTTCGTTATTTTGGTATAGTCTCACCGTTGGTCGTTCTTTGGACAATTTCCACTTCATCTATTAAATAAATGAAGTTTAATTTGTTATTCATGATGTGTTAGCAGATCATGTGATAGAATGATGGGTCATTCCATCTGTCTCAAACAAAAGGTTAGAAAATTTATCAAAAAATACATAATTCCATCTATAGTGAGATTAATCATATATGGTTCCTAAAATGGACTTATACTTCATATATAATACTGCTTAATATAATAATACTAGTTTCTACTAAACAGGGAATTCATGTAGGCCAGTGATAGGTGATAAAGGCCAGTCGCACTTCGGTTGTGGGTTCGATTCCCACAGCCTTGTCCGACGCGATGGGTTGTCACCCATCCTATAGGTTGTCCTTTTTCTAAAACTACATTACTATAACATCCCATAAATAATATCGAAAAAACTTCTATCCTTAAACAATACTAACTTATGTCCAACATAATCCATTCCAATCTTTAGGCTTATCCAAAATAATGTTGTCTAATCTCATATTATAGTGAAAATGATTACCAAAGAGTTCATACAAATAGCATGTTAATACCATTATTGATCCCCATATATCATGAGATATGTCTTGTTGGACACATTCCAAACATTCAAATTCCTTAATCATGTATTCTCTTAAAAAAAATTAATACCCATTGACCTTATTTAAAACATGAATGTTGTTAAAAGGTAACTCTTTCCTCATACCAAAATCCTCAAAATTCTATATACTCAAACCATGATATCACTTAGTCCTTATATCAATCATGAGCTCATGTATACTGTCAAACATTTCATTTTTTCCTTATCCCTTCACTATGCGCATATCCTCTTTTTTTCAAAAAATATCTCAATAACTTTGCATGGTTACCAGTACCATAAAATTATTGAAAACCACAATAAACCAATACATAAATATTCTAATATTCCACGATACTATATACAACATTATTTTGGAATCCCAATACATAAACACTTAATCATTCCACCACATCATTGTCATATTCAACATCGCCAATAGTGATCGCATGTGACTTCCCTTTGTCCTTTTCCTTAAGTGGATTCTCATGTAGATCATCACTAACCCTTGGATTAGGGATTTTATTAGCATAATGCCCCATTTCCTTGCACATGAAGCATTGAAGTGTAGTAGGGTCATTCTGTGTATCCCTTCCTTTGTTTTCATCATTAGAAATCTTCTTCCCATCATTGTGGCATTCAAATGTCTGATTACCATCCTTTCCACATTTGAAACATTTACATGTCCCTTTAAGACAATCACCACCATGCTTCCTTCCACACTTTGAGCATAAGGAAACATTCATCTTCTTTTCACCATTATTCTGAGATTTCTCCTTGAACTCCATCTTTCGTTTCTTATCAAAACGATGAGATGGATAAGTAACACTAACTTCCATTTCTACCTTGATAGCACAACGCACAATTTCTTAATAGCTACTGAAGTCTCTTATAGCTAATGCCCTTCGAAGATTTGGTTTGAAGCCACTGATGAATCGATCAACATTACATTCAGGTTGGATGATAAATCCAGATGCATACCTTGCAAGCCTTGTAAAATTAGCTTCGTATATACCAACAGATTCATCATCCTTTTGATTTAGTTCAAGAAACTCCTTCTCCATCTTTGTTCAAAGAATACGATGGAATTACTTATTGAAAAATAAGTCCATGAACTCATCCCATTCCATGGACTCAATTTCATCTCATTGCCTCGTATTCTTGATAAGATTCCACCACTGATCAGCTTCACCTTCAAACGATATACTGCTAAGATGACTTTATCATGTTCAGAACATTGAAGAACTGAAAATATCTTTTCAGTGGTACTGATCCATTGTTCAGCAACAAGTGGATCAGAAGACCCACTGAAAGAAGGTGGACGTTGCCTCATGAAGGACTCAATAGAATATTGTTCCCTTCTCTACTCATTTGGAAGTCCGGAATGATTCATAGCTTGTGTAAGTATAGAAATAAGATTTTTCACTCCATCTCCCATAACATTTGTTAGTTCAGGAGGACAAGCATTGCATTGTCCATTTCATTGATCAACATGGTTCCTTCGGGTTCCAGCCATCTTCTAAAACCCAAAAAGAATAGTGTGAGAGGTAAAAATCATACTAGGGAAAACAACATAATAAAGGGGGAGTAACTTCAATATCTAACATCTTAGGCTTAATTCTAAGATCGTTACCGTAATTATAGGACTATAACCTATACTTATAATTAATCATAGGGAAATCCCTAAACATACCTTAGAAATATCTCTAGGGATCTCAGTGATGTTCTCGCATCCTAGTTTCCAAAGGTTGACTAAACCTTTCCTCTGATACCAACTGTAGAGACCCGAAGCTTAACGTACATGGACATTACATTACTTTTTCGGAATACTTAATACATAACAAAAATATACACACAAGGACCGTAATAATTTAGTGTCTTTGGAAACTCGGAATAAAATCTTCTAATCGTTGTGAAAGATCTTCAACGTCTCCTATAAAGATCTTCCCCTTTTTTTCTTACCTAAAACCTTTCTTTATATCCTGGGGAAAAGAAAACATAAAAAGGGTGAGCTCAAATGCTCAGTAAGGGTAATCATGGATAAAATAAAACATACTATATACATTTTAACTTAAAAACATGAACATAATGTTTAAAGATCAAAAGCTTGAGCAATGACATAAAACATGGAAGTACGTAAGGCATAGATCATAATGAAACATTAAAAATGATAAAATAGCATGGAAATAAAACATGTAATTGTGGAATCCATTAAACACATGTAATTATTTCCATAGTAGCCACGGCATTGCTTCCAAGACCATCTTAGTGGAAAAAGTCCCTTTCTGAATCAAGTTCACTCCTCGTTCGAGTCCTATATTACTGAACCGGTTTTACTTGCCGTTCCAGCCATGTCTATCTCATGAGATATAAATCTTTACCCAATGCATTGGAGGTAGATATAGGTCCCACCCATCTCATAATGAAATCATTCTTTCATGTTCCACAAAATCATAAATCATACATCATAGCATAACCCATGAAATAAAATGGGATTCTTAAACATCATGCCATCATAACATAATCCATAAACAATTGATATCATTTCATCATAAGAAAATTGAAACCATTTAAATCGTAGAGAAATTTTACTTGAAACATACACATATGAAATAATTTCATCTTAGTTGGAAAATAGTTTTGACAAAACACATGAAATGAATTCTTGAGGAAAATATCCTTTCTTCTTTAAAATCACATTCTTTTCACAAAATTCCTTGCAATTTTAAAAGATAAGTATTTTGTTGAAAATAATCATGAAATATTTTAGAGGGTGATTCTTGAAAATGAGGCGTTATGAAACCGTAAAATTCTGTTCACGCCGTATAAGTAAAAAATAACATTCTCCTCGTACTTTTGTCGGAAAAGTCAAAAAGTACCTTATATGGAAACCAAAGGAAAGATCCCATTAATACAATGTGGTAAAAATTAAATAAAGGGTAAAAATGACTTTAAACATCCATTTAAGAATGGTAAACATTTTATGAAAGCATTTTTAGAAAACATGGCCATGGATGATAAACATAACCCTAGTAAATACCAAGGTATAAACAATCTCAGATAAAAATGAGATTGTGATATTTTCCCTTACCTTCGGTCTGATTTGCTTCATAAGTGTCCGAACGTCCAGTATAATGATTTAAATAATGTCATTGACTTATTCCAGAATCATACTCATTGTTATGATATCATATATGGGTCACTTATGACTTTATTTAACCCGTTCTTTTGTAAATTCCATGTTAAAGAGTGTTTTGGGTAAAATCATTTTATTTGTCGTCCGTGTTATGACTTGTAATTATTCATATGATTACTTAGATCATGATTAATTAATTATATAATATAAAACATTATTTATATATAATATATATTCAGAATATACATATATATATATAATAGATCACTAAATGGAATGAAATGCACCATTCATGGAGACGGTAGGACGTACGTATGTATGAATGCTGTTTTCGTTTCTTTATTGAGTTAAATGGAATTAAGTAGATGAAATACATATATATACACATAAATCCAGTATAATTATTATGAAATATATTTCATGGTTACTTAATATATATACTTTATAATCATTCATGAATGTTTAACGTGGAGAATGAATCTCATCGCGTCGTGGATAAGGTAGTCCGTACGTACGCACGAGCGATGATATCGTTCTCATGATCATAGAATTGTATTTGAGTTTATGTATACTATTTCAGAATCAATATTACTTTACAATAATCATATATAGTTATTATTTACACCATTATACCCATCCAAGTAAGGTGGTGTTGGAAAATAGATTACACCACGGCGTGGAGACGGTATTTCGTACGTACGCACGCGTGGTGATTTCGTTTTCCGTAGGATGGATAGATGGTGAAATAGGTTTGTTTCATACATATAATAACATCTCAGTATATTATTGATACTGATGTTATTACTTCACAATGAAACAACTTAAGAAGAAGAAGTGGAAGAAGAAATAAAGTTGAAAGAATCGGTAACGGACATTACCTCTTCTTTGAATCGCCTCTTTTCGATCTCCTTTTAGGGAACTAAAATTGTACTTTGAGGAAGACCATAACCTCTAGGATGTTTCTAGGAAAGTTTAGGAGAGAATTTGGCAGGGGTTACACGATCTTGAAGGCTCAAAGTGGTGCGAGGAAGAGAGGGAGGAGGTTCCCTTTTATAAGGGAGAAGAGGGGCACCTTTGGAATAACTAAAAATATTATTTTATTATAAAGCCAAATTCGGTTTCAAATAAGTCCAAATTGATTTATTTCGAAGATAAGGTGGGGATGGGTCGAAATAATTTCATCCAATACAACTTAGAAAAGTTTAGGTTCCTATTTTAACCTTATCATTTATATTTAACTTTAAGTTAGATAATTTTACTTTTACCATGTCTTCTTGTTTTCTAATACTATAAGATTAATGAACATACTATATCAAGCCAAACGAACCCCAAGTTGTTTATTATTAATATATATAACCATATCTAAGTCTTTTTGCCAAACCTTATATTTTTAAGAATAAAATAACAATTACTAATACAATATATGTTTTTAAACTATTTTATGTCAATTTTGACACTATTTAGTAATTGATTTTTGTGAAAATCATAACAGAATGATTAGTTAGAGAAAAATTAATTAAATAAATACTAACATGTCATATTAACCTAGAAAATTATTGTAATTCATAAAAAGTCTCAAATTATATTTATTTGTGTATTTATAATATCAATTATTCTAATTTTTCACTATTATGGTAATTACAGCATCATCATTGTGTCATAAATAAATTAATTTATTTAATGTCTAAAAATTATAAATAAAATATCATTATGTAGGAAATCTTATTATATTTCTAATGAATATTTACAATCGAATTTATCTTATGTATAACTCTATATTAAAAATGTTTTAGTAAATAAACTTTGATTTTATCTATTTTAACTCTTCTTTGAATTAAATAATAATAAATGTCCTAATCTAATCCAAGTGGGCCTAAATGGTCATATTTTATTCCTAAGGTTATTTTTGGTCGAATTACACTTATCCAATAGAATTTGGACATGTGTTAGGGTAATAATAATAACATTTTTACCCTTAATTACTCTATTTACTTTTAACCGTGGTAAAAAAAATTAAAAAGTTACTATTCACCAAAAATTATTTCCATCTCATTGAACCACATTTTACTTACTAACATCAACCGTGTTTCTCGGATTTTTGAAATTCCACTCACAGAAGTGGTAAAATTATGTTTTATGAAAAATTCATTTTTTTTAACAACCATTTAGTGGTTTCACTATTCATCAAAAAAATGAACGTTTCCAGAAAAATACCAAAAATTAGGCCTAAGCAATATTTGATATTATGAACTAAAAAATGATTTCTATTTTACCAAATTCAAAACATATCAGTTGCATTAATTATTTAAAAAATTAATTCCTTTTGTCAAAACAAATAGCGTGTTTTTAAAAGATAATAACTATCAAAATATTGACACTTGTTTATGTCTGGTTTAAATGTGAAATTACATCCAATGAACAATGTTGTATTAAATTGTAAAAATATATTCTAAATATACTTTAAAACCACTCAAATTAATAATTTATCACTATTAATTATTTCGATTGAAAAAGTTGTTTTTAATTAAAATTTAGTAATTTTCACTATTCATCAAAATATGAAAGTTATCCGAAAATTACCAAATTTTCACTCTAAGCAAATTTCAATATTTCAAATCCAAAAATGAAGTCCATTTTGAAAAATAAAATTTACAAAATTTCAAAAAGTGGTTATTACTATTCATAACGGCTAGTTTTAATAATATTTTAATAGCATATTGTTGTTTAGTGAAACTCGTTATTGCGTACTACACACGCTATCGGGGAAGGTCGTTATTGCGTGTAATTCAAGCCAAGTCAGAGATGCGTGTTGTGCAATCTCCTTTTGGTGTATCGTATAACACAATACATTAATGAAATTAAAAGGAATATTTTTCGTAAAATCTTGGGGTGTTACATTTTCTCCATGACGAATGTTACAAAATACAACTAACTCTAAATTTTAAAACGCATAAGGACATGTGAAGATATACGACATATGCATATCAATTAGGTCATTCAACTATAGTGGTAGTGTGAAAGAAATAAACAATTATAATTGTATAATATAGAACGTAATCCAATCCAAGGGAAAAATTTCTACACAAAAAATATATTTATAAATATAATGATTCCCAACATCATCACCACTACAAAACAATTACTACCTCCTGTAAATACACATAAAAAACTGCATCACCCTTGAAATCAAACAAGAAGTTTGCATTGCACATATTTATTAGTTATCAATGAACTCATCATTCAATTATAGTTTTTCAAAATTATATTTAACAATTACTTGTACACTTCTCACCATAATTTAAATAATATAATGTCTATGAAAAAGGGTTTATATTTCCTCTAACCACGCTCATAACTATCATGATAAAAAAATAATAATAAAATCCACTTATTTCATTTCATTTTACAATTTAATACCAATTATAAATAACTAAATAGTACCTAATATAATATTATATCACTACATTATCTATTCATATCATGAAATTTATTTCATCTTACAATTTATTTAATTCACTAACTAATTTTAACTTAACTATTCAATATATTTAATCCTCTTTATTCCATATGATTTAAAGATTTTCACATGCATAATAAACACCAAATTAATTATTTAATTCTATATTTCATTAATTTATTACCTTTCCCAATGCATCAATCACACAAATCCATCATTATTGCTCTAGTATTTCAATCATCAATTACAACCACAAGCTTTTCATTTCATGATCAATTACCTACATGATTTATATTATAAACCCTATATTAATTAATTCAATTATACTATATCATCAATTTCATAATATAGTTTTTATCAATATAAAATTTAACTTCTTATCATATCATTAATTAATTCACACTATAAAATATATTTTTCCATCCTTATTTAATTTCATCATTATAAAAATAATAAATTTAACCAGTAAATCATTTCTGAAAAACATATCAAGAAAAAATAATCACATGTTCAATGAAACATCATCCATATACTAATAACATGTTCTATATAAAACATCAAAATGATAAAAATAATAACATACATATATCATACCTCCTAACCCTTATATCTATTCTAGAAATATAATTTTATTTATATAATGTGGATAATTCCAAATATATATCTCGGAATTATAATGAATGTTTTTCTACACAAGCATAACTGTCATAGTAAAAAAATTAAATTACCTACTCAACCATATGCTTTAATCTTTGTTTTTCCAGTGAACAACATTTCATGTTCCAATTTTCTCACATTATCATTAAGATTATATAATTATTTTATAATCCACCCTCTATACATAAATTCTTCAAAAAATCCATGAATCTATTACTTACACTATACATTTATGATAATGAAAAATATAGAGGAGGAAGAAGAGAAGAATGTAGTACCTTAGATCATGAAGATACAATCTCGTGAATTTAAGAATTCTATGGTCCACAAAGGTTTCCTAAAACTGATAATAGAGATTTTATTTCCCCATAGAGATTCCTAAAATAAGAAATGAGTGAATGAAATACGACAGGATATTTAATTTATTTTAAATATTTTGGTTGACCAAACCATGGCATCATTTAGTTGTGTCAACAATTATCCAAAACACATGTTGTTTCAAAATACCAAACATTAAAATCTCCACCGTATATTTTTCCTCATTAAATTCATCATTGAAAAATTCATGATGTGTGATTTAAAAATAATTATGTGCTATATCTAATCCTCCTTTATACCACAAGACAACTAAAATTTAATAATTCATAGAACATATATTTTTTCAATACATTGACATCATGTATAATGTAGTTTCACTCCCTATTATGAATAAGAACTAAAAAAACATAACTCTAAAAAATGATTAATAAAATAATTCAACTCTCATAGCATGTAGTGGTAAAAACCATAATTTAATATCAAAAAAGAAAACACTAAATGTCTCTCCCTTATACAAGAACCCCAATAACTCCATCAGATTGAGATGAATAACTAAGATAAATCTAGAAACCACTATATATTTTGGACTCTTCCACAATATGGTTTCCTAAAAACCCCAAATAAAAACATAACTCTAATAATTATTATCTAAAAGTACTCCAGGAGTAGCGAAGATGGTTCAGGGCTTCCGATGACATAACTGGTGGCCATGTATGAAGAAGGAAGTAGCAGAGTTTTTCTCACGATGCCTCACTTATCATCAAGTGAAGGTAGAGCACCATGTTCCAGCATGCATGGTTCAGCCCTTAGATGTCCTAGAGTGGAAGTGGGACCGAATATCCATGGATTTCGTGACAGTACTTCCATGTACATACATAAGAAATGACTCTATCAGGGTGATTGTCGACCGACTAACCATGTTGGCCCACTTCCTACAGATCACAGAGCATGGATCGGTAGAGAGCTTGGGACTCCTCTACGTACATGATATTTTACGGCTTCATGGTGTTCCATTTATGATAATATACAATCGAGATACTTGTTTCACTTACCTGCTATGGAAGGGGTTGCAGGTGGCTTTCAAGATGCATCATCACTTGAGCACCACCTTCAATCCCCAGACGGATAGTTAGACTGAGAGGACCATTCAGACACTCGAGGAGATGCTCCATGCATGCGTTCTCGACTTTGGTCACATCTGGGAGGATCACTTACCCTTGGTATAGTTTTTGTACAACAACAGCTACCACTCCACCATTGGGATGACACCTTACGGGGCACTGTACAACCGAACTTGCAGATCACCTTTGTGATGGACTGACCCAGGGGAGTCAGCACTTGTAGGACCAGAGATTGTGCATTCTAACACAGAGAAGGTTCAAATCATCTAGGAGCGGATGAAGACTGCAAAGATCAGGCAAAAGTCTTATACTGATAAGAGATTAAGACCACTAGAGTTTGAAGATGGAGACCACATCTTCCTACGGGTCTCACCATGATGAGGTCTATGGAGATTTGGCTGAGCCAACAAGTTTTCTCTACAATTCATTAAACCTTTTCAGGTCCTCATAAGGGTAGGCAAGGTGGATTACTGCTTGGATCTTCCACCTTAGTTGCACGGGGTGAATGACGTCTTCCACCTATCTCAGCTAAGTATTTACGTGCACGACCCGTCCCACATCATCGACCATGGGTAGCTAAACATGAATGATGGGGTGAAATTCATATAGGTTCTAGTGGAGATAGAGGATTGACAGGAGTGGGTCCTAGGTTGATGGTCGATTCCTCTGGAGCGTGTTCGCTGGCAGAACGTGATCCTCCAAGAGATCACATGGGAGAGGGAGGCTGAAATGTGTGCTCAATACCCCCCATTTGTTTATTTAGTGTGAGTTGTAGCTTATGGGGAATTAAATCCCTAAGGTGGGGAGAATTTAAAGACCCAGAAATTCTGTGGAATTTTTTTAAAATACATGGGAATTTTACGATTCCTCTATTTCTGACAGTGCATGATTCTGAGACCCGGTGTCCCCGGAATCAATTTCTAAGGTTTTGTTTGAGTACGTTCAGTAAACGTATGTGTGGGTGTTTATATATTTTTAACCAGTGCTCGGAAATGAAATCTGAGGGCACAGTTGAACTCGCAGTGCATGTATTCTCATTAGGAGACCTTTACCGAAGTTGCATTTCATCGTGAATAAAAGTTAATTATTGGGGTTTCTAAAAAAAATTAATTAAAAATGGGTGTAACACATTTTTATTTTAATGGCGGTTAGAACCACCATGTCGAGGTTACTGGCGGGGGCCACCACACCCAAACCACCCATGGGAGGATGTTTTAGGGTGGGGACCACCCAAACCCTTTAACTCCCCTTACCCCTAACTCTTGAACTCCCAATATATGGTGGAGCTTTTCCACCATCCCTCATAATGGTGCCATCACAATGATTAATTAATGCCCTAATTAATTAATTTTTGGTGATATGAATACTTATGAATTCTTTTGAAGTGCATGGAAACATTAAAATAATATGGAGCCTATTATTTTTTTTTGTCTTGGCGATTATTCTTTCGTGGAGCTTTGCTAGAACTCTTGGAAGAACGACATCCACCCAAAGAAGAATGCTCCTCATATCTGAAGAGTGTGAAGCATAATCTTCTTCCTTCTTCAATCAGAGCAAGGAAGGGAAGCACCGCCACCCATGAAGTACACCGAGGGCGTTATCTCAACTCAACATCACTGAGCTCTACCACGTCTAATGTTGATGGAACGATGCCCTTCTTCTGCGACGTCCATCTTCAGCGTCTCATCAACGTTCAACGAAAAATCTGAGGTATGGGAAATTGGATTATTTTTTATGTAATAGTTATACTCTCCTTTCCTCATCGCGTGTTGTGATCATGATGATGAATGTTAACAACGTGACGAGGAGGGCTAAGACCACATGAACACGGTCTGAACCTTCCCTCCCCTTGTTGTTGTCCTCATTGTGTTGACAATGGAAGAGGATCACGGAAGTGGCAGGTGAAGCAAGGGCCACCATCGCACCACGCGAAGAAAAACTGTGGCCAAGCGGGCCGCGACAAAGCCGAAAGGGCGTGGTGCCATCGCATCACACTGGAGGAAGGCCACGTCCTGGGCGAGCTGCGGCGGAGGAAGGAAAACGTTGTTGTGCTGTTCTGGTGATGCAGAGCCACTGCAAGGCTGGGCCGCGGTGGAGGGAACGACGCCGTCGTGCGGGCCGTGTAGAGGGACCAGCAGCCGCTTGGGCCGCCCGGTCCACGGGACAACTAACCAGCCAATCTGACCAGCCTGCTGGAGAACTGCGACAACCGCTGGTGCTGCGTGGAGGAGGACGCGGCCCATTTCCACGGGATTCTTAGCTAGGCGAACTGGCTTGCCATGTTCTAACTATGCTGGAGAACTGCGGTGCCCGTGGGGGCCGCATGGGGAGAACAACAGCCTGCAATGCGGGCCGCGTGCACTGGCCAAAACGGCCGGGCAGAGGAGGAGGAGGTGTCGCATGGCACCGACGGGCATACTGGACAGACCCGTATCGTGGGCTGGGACTATAGGTTGGTCGCACCCCATCGGGCTGGGCCGAACCCCAGCTCGGTCAGACCTACTAAGCCCGATTGGGCCAACCCTCCATCCTACAGGGCTTGACGGGCCGAGCACATCTTCGCTTAAATGCGAATAACTCCTAGAATCCGCGTCCTATTGACACGCCATCTATGGAACTAAGACCCTCGTGAAGAGGTGGTCCTTTTGAGATACTCTAAGTGAGTTTTTCACAAGTTTGTAAAAACGTCTAGGTTTGGATCGAGCGTAAATCCAACCACGCCTTTGGAATGGAAATGCCAAAAACTCTCAGACCAGGTGTCTGATTGACGTGTCGTCTGTTGCGTTGTGTTGCTTATGATGAGATGGAACTATGAGATACATCAACTCAAGACATTGTGATAGTTGATGTATCAAAACTTGGCTCGTGGAGTGGACACTCCTAGAATCGAGCTTATTGTGTGCGGGAACCCTAGGGCTTGCTGCAACAATAATGTACCAGAATCCTTTGTGGGTTAGGCATCGATAACTACTGTACCAGAATCCATTGTGGGTTCCATAGTGATCACTACTGTACCAGGATCCTCTGTGTGTCTGACAGTTCTGACTTCTATTCCTGGATCCTGTGTGGGTCCGACAGAATAGCTGGTCTTGTATCTTGTGTTAGTCCGACAACTTAGTTGGTCCGGTATCCTATGTGGGTCTGACATCTTCGAAGAGATAGCTAGTCCTGTATCTTTTGTGGGTATGATATCTTAGCTGGTCTAGTATCCTGTGTGGGTCCAATAGATTAGATGAATTAGTGACTACATCTGATCATCTCTATCTCTCTACAAAAGATGTATACATCGGTGAGCTGAGTCATGTATTTCATCCATTATCATCATGGTGATTGAATTTACTTACTTTTTGGACTGGATTGTGCTAGGAATTGAGAGTTGGATCCAAACTATGATTGGTAACTTAGTTATATATATGGGCATATGCCTATGTATGGTTGGTTGATACTTCGTGATTGTATCTTTGTTTGTGGGTTATCCTTGTTGTATATTGTGAGACCTTGAGTTTCTCAAGGTCCCTACTGAGTATCGTTATACTCACCCATGCACGGGCTATGTGAGAACATCGTTGTGTTGGCTGCAGACGACGGACAACACTGATCGAGGTAGGGAGTTGTAGTGTTGGATGGTACATGTAGGTGGACCACTTGGCAAGACGTACACGGAGTGGACGGTCGGACCTATGGTGATGAGGAGGGCATATTTACCCACCCTTCTAGTGGGCATCCACGAGTATGACTCAGTATTTGTTGTTTTACCTTTCTTCCATTGTACTATATTTTTAGTTGTTTTTACTTTACTGTTGGGCTTGTATTTCTGGCCCCCTTTCCTTTTAGCACCATATTTTGTATACAGTTTTACTTAGGGTTTTACTTCTAGTAGCGTACTCCGTTGTTTATTTTATTTTTATAAAGGAAATTCCTTCCCAGTTTAGGGATTTAAGCCATTGTTGCTAGTCGCTAACCCCTGGCCTATGGAAGGTGGGGTTGGTGTAGTCATGATATGGTCACCGGGGGACGGGTCGTGACAGGTACTTCTTCCCATCATATAGCATGGGTGTTCTGGGTCACACAGAGCTGCTCCCCCACCGTGTCCTATTGAGGTACTCCTCTCTATCGTGTATCGCGTCAGTTAACCACCATATCCTACTGATGTACTCCTCCCCATCATGTACCATGGCCATCGAGTCACTTCGAGTCCAAAAGGTAGCTATCGTCAGGACTCATCCAGACGCAGGGTTCCATATGTGTGGCGGTTGGGAGAACCATTTTCCAAGCCACTAGTCATATTTCAACCAGTAAAAAGTCTCATAAAGAAGTAATTTGATGATCTTTCATGTCACAAGGGTTCCAACGCAACAGACTTTGCATCAACTGGGCGCCCGATATTGGAATTATGGGCACTTCAGTGCCGAGGGCCTGACTGGATTTGAATGTGATCCATCCCTGTTGTACTCCAAATTTCTCCAAAACACTCATTGAGTAATCCAAAACGACTGTCTTGCTTCAATGATTCCAATTCCATAGATTGTTCGTCAAACGGACACCTAATTCTCACGATAAGACCCATTAAGTGTATCTAGGCCCAGTTGGGCCTGGTTTCGGTCAAACCCACCCCGACCTGGTCTGGTATGGGCTAAGGCAGACTTGGACCACTCGGCTGTGGTACGTCCCACCCTGAAAAAAGGGGCATCCCATAAGGGTGGCTTGACCCAATAGCAGCATCCCATTGGAGGGCGCAACCCGTGGTGCATCAACCAAATGGCTCGGGGGAGCCACTCCCCCAAGGTCCTGAAAGGCTAATGTCCATTTGGAATTTAAAGAAGCGATGCCATGTGGCCACTTCCCGGTCTCCTTGTAACATGTCGTATGCACAAGTTCTGCCTCCTCCGTTGCAACTTTTGTTGTGATCTCATACTCACCGGCGACGCAAAACGGTGCACTGCCATTCCCTTCCACAACCAGATGACGAGCCGAACGCCTTCTCTGTCTGCCATGGAAAACGAGCTAACGCCCTTTTTCACACCAGTGGTGCGTGACGGCGTGCCACACCTCCTCCATGGTCATCCACTATTGACAGCTCTAATGTCTCCCATGACTTCGTTTCACGGCCTCCTCTTGCGGAATGCAATGGCGTGAGGCCTCCATCAAATCTGGTATGTGTCGTCACGTTAGTGGTCTTTTATGGAAGTAGCAAGGGTAAAATGTTTAGGACGATTCGGGTTGGGTTCGTTAGGCCTGTACCCACTGTGTTTTCTTCTGGTCAAAAGGAGGATAAAATGGGTTTAATAATTTCTTATATTTAACAACAATCAAAACCTCACTATGATAGCATGTTATAACCTCCCAAAAAAAGAATGATTCGCAGATCAACCTGTTAGTTGGGTGACCCGCGATCTTCATATAATTTTCAAGAACGGGGAAGAGGGAGTCTTTTAGGGAAATGTAAACGAATAAACCGCCTACCTCAAATTGTCGGAGATATTCCAACACTTGAAGTTGGGTCAGTGTTCTTCATTCCCACAACTGGCTTCTAATGAAACCACTTGCATGTCGTGTTTTGGTTCATGGTTTGGTGTCACCCATCACCTCCCATTGGGATCATCTCTTTCTTCTAAGGTTCTGGCATCAAGGGTCTTCTTCATCACTTCATTTCTTTGTGAAGATGTGATGATACCTCTCCCAATGTTCCTTATAAATAAGAGAGGGGGAGGGTAAGTAACAAATTTAGAATTTAATGGGATCATCAATTAGGAACCTTCCTAATTCCCCAATGATGTTGTTACATAGAGTTTGTAGGTCAAGAGATTTATTGGCTTGACAGGTCACTAGCCCCACCCCATTACTAGTCCATTTGAGGACATGAAATAAAATAATTATTTTATATTAATTTATTTATTTTAAAAATCATACAACATAAAATTTTTTCTGGACCTACTACATTCAAAATAAAGCCTCCCATTTGCGAATATTGACACTATAGATTTAGTGGCCCCCTCTGATTTCTTATATGAGCAACAGTTCATAAGTTTAAAAACACTCCTCACGCATTTACTAAACATATGAAAAAATGTTCAATAAATTAATAGTAATAACCCTCGACCCAATTCGGTCGAGGTTAGGAACTTCCTAAGGAGAACACATCCCAAAAAAACCAATGGTACTCTTGGATTTTCAATCTGATTTACCATTTAGATGTTATGTATTTTAGAATAAAATAACTTCCACTTAATTATTTTATTTATGGCATAAAAATAACTTTCACTTGTGGCCCGTGCCGGCCAATGATTGTATCAGCCTAAAGAAAGCATACCTTCATGAGTTCAGTGGTAGCCTATGATTTTCAATCTGTGTTACCATTCATTAGTGATAATCATTTGAAAAATAAAATAATTTTTTTAATAATTTTATTTATGGTTATGCCATTTTTTGGTTTTTTCACAGGAGGCCCATGCCAACTAAAGATAAGTAATGCATATGGTAAAGCTACCATCCTGATTAAAATAGTTCCCTCATATTTATGATCTGAGAAACTATTTATGAGTTATTCCACTTTTTTAGAAAAACTATTTACACGCCCTTTTTAATGATTAACAAAACTTCAACAGATCATTCAGAGCACTCTCGGCCTCAGAATCATGTGTCGTTAGATTTTGTGCTCTCAAAATAATTTCATATAATTAAAAATATTACATCGAAAAATCAAGGACTTTATATTATGTGTTCCCATTTTATATAAAATATCAATGAATATCGTTTTTTAAATATTAAAATAATTTTCAAAAACATCATATATACATCCAATTTGGGAATCTATTATATTGGAGAACAATAATTTCATTTAATGAGTTATTTAGATGTATTATTTTGTGGATTGTTCTAGAAAAAAATGAACCTTTGTAAAATTACAACATTTGGGCATGAGAATAGTGTCTTGGAGTAGGGAAAGGAATAATTATATTGAACTACTCACTATTGAATATGAATACATATTTTCATAAAGTAACTATGAATTGATTTTTTGAATGAATCTTTTGTACAATATAGATATTATTTTATATGTGTACCTATAAATTGTGACAATTCAATTGTGATAAATATTTCTAAGTAACCTATATATCATTCTATGAAAAAAAAATATTGATATTATAAATCAATTTCCAAGGGAGCATTTCTAAATAGGTGTCATAAATCATGAATTCATGGTAACTCAATATCAACTTCATGATACTTTGAAAACGAACTTGAATTCCAAGATATTGAACTATACCATCCATAAACTAAGAATGATATACATTGATAATCATTAGTCCTCAATATTCGATTTTTTTTGAGATCCACCATTAGAAGATCCAGTGTTGGAAGATCCACTATTTCTGATCCACCATTAGAAGAACAACTTTTCGTGATCCACTATTGGTGTTTCACCATTTATAATCCACCATTGGGTGATCCACCATTGTGTGATCCACCATTAGGGAGATCCGCTGTTGGGAATATACAAGTCAAGTCATTGTTTTTTTATTCCAATGATTCTTTTTTCTATGTTAAATTTTTTATTTAATTTATTTTATTATATTTTTTTATATTTTAAAATATAAAAACTATGAATGTAGATATTTAACATAAATTCAAATTTGGAACACTCCCTAGTTCATGCCTTCCCTTCGAACTATCTGTAATTCCAATCGGTGATGACATTTAACCATCCTCTAGCTCTTACATATCATTTTGATTCAATTAAATGGTCTGATTGAAGGGCCCCATGATATCATCTTTTGGGGATTATGAAATGTGATGAAATTTTATACCGAATCAAGTTGTCATATAGTCGAACTGATAAATCCTCCACTTATAACTTGATTGGTTGTTTTAGAGAGTGAAATAGTTGTAGAATGGTTGATATCAAGAAAATATTTTGTACTCAAGGTTATTAAAGAATAGGGATGGGTAAAATGTTTCTCAAGGAATGATTAACAATTTTATCTATAATTAGTTCAAAAGTTTTACCAATATTCTAATTTCATCTTTTGGAAAAGAATATATGTAATTAAAATAATTATTGATAGAAAAGAGGTTACATTTTCTTCCAAATTACGGGGGTTTATTAATAAATTCACATCACTGAGGTGTTTCTGATGAATATCAATGATATATACCATATGATAGTGAGTTGTTGGGATCTTAGGATGCGTTGATGGAACAAAATAGAAGTTGTATGTTAGAAGACCTACTCTTAATGAACATTATGGTGACTATATACAACATTTTTGAGACCATCCAACACATTCTAGATCATGGGAAATAATATTTTATCAGGATGATGTTTCAGGATATCTATCATTTATTCCTTATAAAAAATGGATAATTTTTTTTATAAATATCATACAGTGGATATGATGGATATGAGTAAGACCTCATCTAGGAAAAACACTTTTATTTATCCCAGAATGATCTCTGATATACTAGAAGACCAAGGATTCATTGATGAGGAAGTGGAATTAGATGTGAAATGTGCGGGTTTCTATTAACATAAGTTACCTATTAATGAATTAAGGTCAACTAGAATCTATGGAAGAATAAATGGATTGAATATAATGTAACTATTTATAGGGTTTTTAATACTATGGAATACCCTCTAAGGACAAAGAATATAGATTACCCTAGCATAGATACATATGATATTGTGACACAATCTTTTAAGGAGGAAGTGGAAGATAAAGTAATAGTGGATGAAGAGAAATTAACTATATCTTTTCAATAAAGTAGTGATATATATATTTATAAAATTCCAATTATATCATATGGATCTAAAAGAAAATATGTTTCTCTCTCTTCATGAGATATTAGGTTGAGTGAAGGGGAAGAATATAATACTGATGTTTCTGGAGAATAACAAGTTCAGATTTATTCTGAAGTTTCCAAATAATTAGTGGAAGTGTCTAAATATTCTGATGATGAGAATGGAAATGATGGTGATGATGATCATAAATATTCGGTTCATGATTTATAGATCTAGGATGAAAATGGTTTTTTAGGTAGAGATGTGTATAAACCTATTCCTATTAGCACATCATTTAAATACAAGATTATGTTATTGGTGATGATGTTGAGAGGGATAATTCAAATATATATACTCTTTCAGTTAGGTCTGTGGAGATACCATATTTTCTTTGGTATGATGATGAATCTACCTCTATTAGAGGTTATCCTAGGGTATCGACTTAGGTGGAATAATCCCTATGTTCTTCGTGTTAGAGATCAGTTCAAATAGACGAACCTTGTGCCACAACTGAGGATAGCGCTTCATCCATGTGGTATCCATCATGACTAAAAATGTTATTATGGATATTATGATGATTTTAAAATTCCATATTATCATGGTGGACCTACTATCTCAATTTTTTGATCAGTTCATAAGGGATCTCATATTGATAGAATTGATGGACCAAGTAAACTTCATTCATTTCCTTCTTATTCAGTAGATATTGGATCTTAGAATGATGATGATGTGTTACCTATCCCATAAAGGATTCCTCCACATCCACATGATCATTTTTTTCCATTAGATCATGTTTTTATATATGGTTGGTAAGCTTTCATAGATTGGTTAATTTCTATATTTAAGGATGTTGTTGTATCCTAGGTTCACAGAGTTACTCATCTCATTGAATTTTATATGAGGCACATAATTGAGATAGTAATTTTATATATTCAAATCAATATGTTTGTATATGATGAAGCTCAGATTTAAAATAGTAGATTATGTAATGATATGTAATCTAAGAAGTCTATTATGGAGGATATGAGTTCCAGTTTTTCATCAATCTATGAATAACTTTCAGAGTGGGTGGAGAATCTACGTATAAGGACTCGGCTTAAAAATTACATAAAATTGAATTAAACGAATAATTCACATTGAGGATCTTTTTAGGTTTAGAGTTTTATAGAATTAGGACATAACTATTACATCTAAAAAGGGTACAAGGTAGAAAGTTCTGCACAGTTTTAATTTTTTCATAATATAAAACCTCTTTAAAACGGGTCTTATCTAGTTCTATGTTATAGACAGCATGAATTTTCCATGAATCCCATCCTTGACCCTATTATTCTCTAAGTCCTGTGAAAACATTTCAAATCTTGGGATGAACATAAAAAGCTCAGTAAGGGTTATAAAACAAAGAATAAAAATATTTGTTCATAAATACATACAAAACATGAAATATTTTACTTACCTCGTGAAATAATAAGATTTATGAAAAACACATATAAATCATAAATCTTAAAGGTAACTTGTGGTATCTATATCATACTTACATTGTAGCTATCACAGCGACATAGGGAGTTACTGTGGAATACCCATCACAGAATATTCCCTAAACCTCTTAGGAGAAACATTCACATTTACCTCTGTCACATTACCCAATGCATTGGATAGCTATCTCGGGCTCACCTTCCCTAGGTTTATTACGGAACCACCCGTATACATAAATAATGCCCAAGAACCATAACATGATCATAACACATAACATAAGCATAAAAGAAAAATAAAATTTCCACATTGCAATTAAAAAATATCATGTCAAGATATTGAAATTATAAATCCATTCTCAAAATCATTTTCAAAACCAAAATACTTAAAAAGAGTATATGGTATATATTTTTTGCTTTTAAAAAAAATTCGGGCTTGTTAAGGAAGCCAAAGATCAAATAATACTCATGCCGATAGAAAGGTCGTTGTCACCGCTTACATAAAAAAACATTCCATTGTGTCATCTAGTAAAATGCTTCGTATAAAAATATTCCATTTGAATGATATGAAATGTCAAAGGTGTTTACACAATGTATAAAATAAAATCATGTATTATAATAAAATATGCCTCAATGAAAGGAGATTGAGACGAAGTCCCTTACCTCGTGTCCAACATGACTCGATCTTTAATTAATCTCATGAATAATAAACTAAAGTAAATTTATAATTTCATAAGAACATTTTTAAAGTTTATTATTCCTTTTATATCACTTATTACCATGTTATAAACATTATTCAATCATTTTTGTTAATAACGTTTGTTTGGTCGAAATTAGGTACTTGAGTAAAAAATGGATGTCTTATAATTACATGTTGTTCATGTGGTCAAAGTTTCATTATATCTAGAATGATATTAATGATTTGGATATCATATATATCATATATATATCCAGTATATACATGTATTTATAATAGTACATAACATTTAGAGGTAAGAAATGAAATGCACCGTTCATGGAGACGGTAAGCCGTACGTACATATGAATGCCACATTCATTTCTATTTCTTATTTTAATGGAATTAAAACATAATTATATAGGTATATTATAATTCCAGTATAATATCATATATAATATCATTAACTCCATCATTTATACATCCCACATAAGGCATTAACGAATCAAATCACTTTGAGGGGGCGGTAGTCCGCACTTCCTCAAATGAGATTATCGTATTTACCCGCTATGGAAACCATAAAGGATTTCTATAAATAGGAAGTAAAAAATCATAAGGAAATCATAAACATAATATATGTCATATATAAATATAGTTCCATCATAATGGCCACCTTGAGAGGTCGTTGGAGATATTTGAACAATCATCATTTCGTGAGACGTTAGTTTTCCATCCACAGAAACATTATGTTCTTCATCCATTAGATGGAGGTGTGTGTAAGTGTAGTTATAATAATCCTCATAACAACATCCTAGTATATTGAGGATACTGGTGTTGTTACAAAATATAGGAGTAAAAAGATTTTAGGGGTTTGAGAAGTAAAATAAAAGGAAATAATTTAAGAGAAAATGTTACCTTTAATTTGGGTAACTCCCTTTGGTCTGAACCAAAGGACTTCTTGAAGTTCCTTATACATAAGGTAAAGCTTCTTGAAAAAGGAAAGGGAATTTGGGATCTTTATTGGGCAGTGTTTGGATGATTCAAAAAGGATTTAGAGTTGTGCGGAATTGGTTTGAAGTGGACTCTTTTTATAAGGGAGAGGAGGGGCTCCTTAGGAAAGTGTGAAAACATTATTTTATTATAAACTTATCTTCAGTTTCAAAGGGTCCAAAAATCATTATAGTCAAAGATAAGATGACTCCTATTCGAAATAAAATCATCCAATCATAATTGGACATGTTTTGGATAATATTTTAATCATTGTAATCTTATTTATTTAAATAATTTATTAATGAGGTAAATAGTGCATCATTATTCTGTCATAAATATTTTAATTTATTTATTGTCTAAAAATTATAAAAAACACATGATGTACGAAATAATTTTATATTTCTAAGGAATATTTATAGTCGAAAAGATAATTTATATAACCCCTTCTAAAATTAATTAACTAAAAGATTTTTTCTTTTGTCATTTTTGTCTTTACTTTAAGTTAATTAATTTAAATTGTCATTATCACTCCCATGTGGCTCAATGGGGTCCCGAAATCGACCTAAAGATGACCATGGTCATAAATGACTCAACCAATATGTTTTGGACAACTTTAAATGTAATTTTGAATTATTATAATATTCTTTTAACCGTAAATTACCCTATCTACCTTTAATCGCGGTAAATAAAAGTCAAAAGTTACTATTCACCAAAAATTATTTTCATCTTAATGAACCTCATTTTACATATTGTTAACATCCATGTATGTCGGATTTAGGAAATTCAATTCACAGAAGTGGTAAAATTTCATTTAAATGAAAAATTAATTTTTTTAACAACCACAAAGTGGTTTCAATATTCATCAAAAATTGATGTTTTTCAGAAAAATATCAAAAATTAAGCCTAAGGTATATTTGATATTACAAATTACAGAATGATGTCTATTTTTCCAAATTAAAAACATAGAATTGGCATTAATTAATTTTAGAATTAGTTCTCATTATCAAAACAAATAGTGTGTTTTTATGAAATAATAACTATCAAAAGATTGATACTTCTTTATGTCCAATTTCAATGTAAAATTAATTTCAATTACCAAAATTGAATTAAATAGTAAAAATATATTTTAATTTCACATTAAAACCAATTAAGAAGATAATATAACCATATAAATAAATTATATTAAAAGAAAATTTGAATTAAAATACAATATTTTCCACTATTCATTAAAAAATGAAATTTATCGAAAAATTCCAAAAAATTTACACAAAGTATATTTTGATGACCCCATTCTAAGGAAGGATTTTATTTGATCATATATAATATATTAAAGAGACTAAAACAAGATTTAAAAGGGTTTCGACATTAAAAGGTGATAAATCAGCCTTTTAATGTAAATTATGCTTAAAATTAGATTCATTCATATTTTAAGCCCTTACCTTTTATTGGATAAATTTAAATAAATTTAAAAAACATGTATAATCATATTGTAGTTAGTTTTGTTCATTTCCACCAATACAACGGCTAGGAGTTAACTACCATTTAAAATAATAATATTATGTTATTAGTGTGCAACGTAAGATTCCAAAGAAACCTTTTGTTGCGCATCAGGTATGCTATCGAACATAGAAGCCATTTCAAGTAAAATTAATATTTAATTCACAAATATTAATAAATATTAAATATGTCTTATTCTCCATTTACCTGTGATGTTACATCCTTCCCCCCTTTTGGGAATTGCATCCTCACAAATTTTTTATTCACTTATCAAAATAAGTGGTGGTGTTTATCCCTCATAGAATTTTCAGATTCCCATGTTTCCTCTTCAACCATATGGTTTTTCCACAAAACCTTTACCTGGTGAATTGAATTATTCCGCAACAGCTTCCCTCTAATGTCATCAATCTGGACTGGTTGTTCTTCAAAAGAGAGATTATCTTCCAAATTAACAACCTCTGGGTGCAAAAAATGAGATGGATCTGGCATATACTTTCTCAACATCGAAATGTGAAAAACATTGTCTACCTAGGACAAACTTGGAGGTAAATACACACTATACACAATAGATAAAACATTTTACAGAATTTGTAAGGTATGATGAACCTCAGACTCATCATTCCCTTTTAACCTAAACACACCACACTTTTCCATGGAGAAACTTTGAGAAAGACATGATCACCTACCTTAAGAGAAAGATCCTTCCTCGGGTTATCTGAAAAATTTTTCTATATGCTCTATGTAGTTCTCATGTGCTTCTGAATCAACTGAAATTTTCTGCCATCTCTTCTAAAAATTCTTGTCCCATCAATTTCCTTTCACCTACTTCATCCCAAAAAGCTAGATTTCGACAACGTTTTCTATATAATTCCTCAAATGGAGCCATCTGTATACTCAAATGAAAATTGTTATTATAAGAAAATTCAACCATGGGAGATGTTGGTCCCAACCTCCCTGGTAATCCATCGAGAAAGCACGTAACATATCCTCTAAGTTCTGAACTGTTCGTTATGACCACCCATCTAATTGAGGATGAAAAGATGTGCTAAAATTTAATTCAGTACCCAATGACTTCTGAAGGCCTTTCCAAAACATAGAAGTGAACCTGTGATCATGATAAGATACAATGGAGAGGGGATATCCATGCCACCTGAATATATCTTTAACATACAACCTAGCAAGTTGATCAAGAGACAAAGTATCTCTAATAGGAAGGAAATGAGCAGATTTAGTAAATCAGTCAACTATAACCCAGATTTCATTATTACCTCAATATGTCTTTGGAAATCCCACAACAAAGTCCAAAGACATATTTTCCCATTTCCACTCTAGCACCGGTAAAGGCTGAATCATTCCTTTCGGTAACTGTCGCTCTGCTTTAACCTGCCGACAAGTAAAACACTTCATAATAAAATCAGCAATATCTATATTCATTCCATCCCACCTGTAATTCTCATGAAGATCTATATACATCTTAGTACTGCCAGGATGAACTGAAAACGGAGATCTATGATCTTCACATAACAACTCATTCTTCAAATATGAATCACAAGATACACATAATATTTTTCTAAATCTCAAAACAAAATTATTATCAACATTAAAATCTGGCAACGTACCCTTCTGAACCAACACAAACTTTTTCTACAACTCACTGTCTTCCTTCTATGCTTGCTTAATTCTGTCTAATAGAGATGATTTCCCTAACACCAGAAACAAAACAGAATAAAATTCTATAACAAAAACTTCTATTCCAAAGTTCATCAAATCAAAAACCAAATGATCTCATTCCAAACATAACATGGTTAATGAAGTATTACTTTTTCTACTCAACGAATCAGACACATTATTTGATTTTCCTAGATGATAATGGATCGTGCAATCATAATCCTTGATTAATTCCAAAAATCTCCTCTGTCTCATGTCCAATTCTTTCTGAGTGAATATATACTTCAAAATATTGTGATCAGTATATATTTCACACTTCACTCAATACAAATTATGCCTCCAAATTTTTAAAGAAAAAACAACATTAGCTAATTCCAAATCATGTGTAGGGTAATTTAACTCATGTGGTTTCAACTGATGTGAAGAAGAAGCAATTACCATATCATTTTGCGTTAGGAATCATCCTAGTCCTTTCAACGAAGCGTCAATGCAGTTAAGAAATTCACCATTTCTTGAAGGCAGTGCCAAAACTGAAGCATTCACCAGTCTTCTTTTCAATTCCTGAAAACAATCATCACATTCCTTTGTCCAGATGAACTTAACACCTTTTCAAGTTAACTTATTAATTAGACTAGATAACTGTGTAAAGGTTTCAAAAAACCTCCTGTAATAACCTTCCAAACCAAGAAAAATATGAATCTCGTTTATATTTGTGGGTCTTGGACATTCTTCAACAACATGCATTTTAGCAGTATCAACAGTTCTGCCATTTTTTTGAAACAATGTGACCAAGGAATTAATTTTTTTGTAACCAAAACTCACACATGGTAAATTTCCCAAATAGTTTCTTTTATTTTAAGGTTTGAAAGACAACCCATAAATGACTTTCATGTTCCTCCTTACTTTTGTAATAATCCAAAATATCATCAATGAACAGAACCACAAACTTATCCACGAACTCACTGAAAATTCTATTCATAAGATCCCTGAATATAGTAGGTGCATTGGTAAACCCAAAAGGCATAACTAAAAATTCATAATGGCTATATCTAGTACGAAACACAGTCTCTAGAATGTCTTCTTCCTTTAATATAAACTGACGGTACAACGACCTCAAGTCAATCTTCCAAAAATATTGAGCTCCCTGGATCTAATCAAACAAATCATCGATATGAGGAAAAGGATACTTATTCTTAATAGTGATGTTATTAAATTCCCTATAATCAATTAAAAGTCTCATTGAACCATCTTTATTTTTAACAAACAAGACAGAAGCACCCCATGGTGATGTTCTAGGTCAAATGAAACATTTATCTAATAACTCCTCCAATTTCTTCTTTAACTCTAAAAGTTCACTTGAGCCATTCGATAAAGGAATATTGAAATTTTCTTAGCATTATGAACTATGTCAACAGTAAATTCAACCTCCTGATCAGGCATAATACCAAGAAACTCATTAGGAAAAACATCAAGGTACCCATTTACCATTGGCACATCATTAATCTGAACAGTTTCTTTGTTTCCAACAATATATACAAAGCAAAATTCATTGCAATATTTTACTAGTTTCTCAGCTTCCTGATATGTTATCAACAGCAAGGGTTCATTTTTGTATACAAACTGAATATCATTCCGAAAAGAAACCTCTTTAGCCTTGCAGTCAATCTTATCATGATACAGAAAAATCCCATCCATGCCCAAAATAACATCAAACTCTACTAGAGGCAAAACAAGAAGGTTTGCAGGTAGATTCTTTCCACACACAAGGATAGGATGGTTACTATAGTTTCTTTTTGTCTCAAAATTTCCTCCAGGTGTTTTTACCATAATTCAAGTATTCATATCATGAGATGGAATTCCCAATTTACTAGAAAACAACTCAGAAATGAAAGAGTGTGTAGACCCTAAATCAAACAACACATTGACATAATCTGACCAAAAAAACAGTGTACCTTATACAACTTCATTTGATGGCGCAACATCTTATGAAGTAGTTGA
The DNA here is from genome assembly GCA_963277665.1 of Viscum album. NCBI lineage: Eukaryota > Viridiplantae > Streptophyta > Magnoliopsida > Santalales > Viscaceae > Viscum > Viscum album. Next base: position 735,048,127 of record OY728132.1, on the reverse strand, counting down.
AAATGATTTCACCACACCTTTCGGCTTGTAGTATGGCTGCTTTCCTTCAGTTCAGTAATTTGTTGGACACTCATTTGCATAATTACAAATTTCATTGCACTTAAAAACATTTTACTAACTGTAAATCATATTTTGTCCTACCATTACCATGATCTTTTTCATTGCAATTACGAGACTTATGACCCATTTTACCACATCGGTATCACTTACCAGAATTCAAAAGACATTCCCCAGCATGCATTTTACCACATTTTTCACAAACTTTAAACTTAAGATTATTACCATCAGACTTTTTTGAAGAGTTATTCCCTTTCGCCTGCCACCTCGACCTCTTATTCTGTTGTTTTTAAAAGAATACCTTCTCATCAGAAAACTCCATTTCCACCTTCTCCGAACAATAAAAAAAAATTTAATAACATTTTATCTCTTGATAAGATAAATCCCTTCGATACATTGGATTTAATCCTGAGTAAAAACTGTTGAATTTACTATCAAGGTCTCGAATGAAATTTGGAGCATTCCTTGCCAGTCGAGTGAATTATTCTTCATAAGCAGCCACTGGGTCATCATCCTTCCTCAATTCTAGGAATTGTTTTTCCATCCTAATACAAACCACCTTAGGAATATATATATCAAGAAACATACCATTGAATTCATCTCAATGGAGAGCATCAATATCCTCACTATCCCTAATATTTTTCACCATTGACCACCACTGATCAGCATCACCTTCAAAATGGAAAACAACAAGACTAACCTTTTTTATTTTCTGAACAACCCGTGACATCAAAAATCTTCTCTTTTTCTTTAATCCAACCTTCATCTAGCACACGGTTAGACGATCCTCTTAATGATTGGGGGTGTTTCCTCATGAAAGGCTCCACTACTACATATTCCATTGTGGATGATCTGGATGATCTCTTACATGGATACCACCACCATTTATAGACTGACTCAATTGTTCCCTCATTGCAACAAACTGTTCAGTTCCAATTCCGACCATATTCAGTTGCAGATTTAGAAGGATGTTTTCCTCCTGATGTCGTCCCAACATAGCTACCATGTTTCCTCTGCGGAAAACCACTCTGAACAGAGAAATATCTTAGGCGAAGCAACATGGTAATCTGTAAATTCTATATGATATCAATATTATCATAAATTACTTTATGGATATTAATTTTACAATACCCTAACTCCTAACTTTATCTAAACTGACCTCTGATACCAACTATAAGAGCCCGGACGTAAACATTACATAATATTGAATTAAATAAATAATCCACAATGAGGATCTTTTTAGGTTTAGAGTTTTAGAGAATCGGGACAAAACTATTACATCTCAAAAGATTACAAGGTAGACACTTTCACACAATTTCTATTTTTTCATAAAATAAAAACTCTTCAAAAAAAGATTCATGTCTAGGCCCATGTTTTAGACAGCATGAATTTTCCTTGAATCCCATCCTTGAACCTATTCATCTTTATGTTCTGTGAAAACATTTCAAGACCAGGGAGAGAAAAAAAAGCTCAGTAAGGGTTATAAAACAAATATGGGAAAAAAATTCACAAATACATACGAAACATGATATCCTTTACTTACATCGTGAAATAATAAGTTTTATGAATGATATGAAGAAACCATAAATCATAAAGGTAACTTGTGGTATCTATATCATATTGACATTGTAGCCATCATAGCTACATAGGGAGTTACTTTGGAATACCCATCACAGTATATTCCATAAATCTCTTAGGAGAAACATTCACATTTACCTCCATCACGTTAACCAATGCATTGGTGAGCTATATCGGGCTCACCCAGCCAAGGTTTATTATGGAACCACCCGTATAGGTAAATAGTTCCCAAGAACCATAACATGATCATAACACATAGCATAAGCATAAACGAAAGATAAAATTTCCAAATTGCAATAAAAAAATATCATGTCAAGATATTGAAATAATAAATCCATTCTCAAAATTATTTTCAATAACAAAATACTTAAAAAGAGTATATGGTATTTATTTATTCTTTTAAAAAATATGTTGGATTATTGAGGAAGCCAAAGATCAAATAATACTCATGGTGGTGGAAAGGTCATTGTCACCGCTTACGTAAAAAACATTCATTTTTTTTGTTTAGTAAAAATATTTGTATAAAAATATTCCCATTGAATGAGATGAAAAGTCAATGGTGTATACACAATGTATAAAAGAAAATCATGTATTTAAATAAAATATGCCTCAATGAAAGGAGATTGAGACGAAGTCCCTTACCTCATGTCCGACGTGAATCGAGCATTCTTTAATCTCCTGAATAATAAACAAATGTTAATTTCTACTTGAGTAAGAAAATTTTAAAATATTATTATTCCTTTTATATAACTTATTACCATGTAATAAACATTATGTAATCATTTTCGTTAATAATGTTCGTTTTGTCGATATTTGGTACTTGAGTAAAAAAAATGGACGTCTTATAATTACATGTTGTTCATGTGGTCAAAGGTTTATTATATACAGAATGATATTCATGATTTGGATATCATATATATCATATATATCCATAATATTCATGTTTTTATAATAGTACATAAAATTTAGAGGTATGAAATGAAATGCACCGTTCATAGAGATGGTAAGCCGTACGTACACATGAATGCTAGTATCATTTATATTTCATATTTTAATGGAATTAAAACATAATGATATAGGTATATTAAAATTCTAGTATAATATCATATATAATATCATTAACTACATCCTTTATACTTCCTGTATATGGCATTAACGAATCACATCACTTTGAGAGGGCGGTAGTCCGCACTTCCTCAAATGAGATTATCGTATTTACCCGCTACGGAAACCATAAAGGCCTTCTATAAATAATAAGTAAAAAATCATAAAGAAATCATAAACATAATATATATCATATATAAATACAGTTCCATCATAATTTCCACCTTGAGAGGCGGTTGGGGATATTTGAACAATCATCGTTTCGTGAGGCGTTAGTTATCCATCCACAGAAACATTATGTTCTTCATTTATTAGATGGAGGTGTGTGTAAGTGTAGTTCGAATAATTTTCATAAAAATATCCTAGTAAATTGAGGATACTGGTGTGGTTACAAAAGATAGAAATAAAAAGATTTTAGGGGTTGGAGAAGTAAAATTAAATGAAACAATCTAAGAGAAACTGTTACCTTAAATTTGGGTAACTCTATTTTGTTTGAACCAAAGGACTTCTTAAGGTGCCTTATTCCTAATTAAGACTTCTAGGAGAAGGAGGGGTATTTTTTGAGTTTAATTGGGCGGAGTTTGGACGAGCCAAAAGGCTTTATAGGTGTGAGAAATTGGTTAGAAGTGGTCTCCTTTTATAAGTGAGAGGATGGGCTCTTTAGGAAAGTGTGAAAACATTATTTTATTATAAACATATATTCGGTTTAAAAAGGTCTAAAAATCATTATAGTTGAAGATAAGATTACTCGTATTTGAAATAAAATCATCTAATCATAATTGGTCATGTTTTGGATAATGTTTTAATCATTATAATCTTATTTATTTAAATCATTTATTAATGAGGTAAATACTGCATCATTATTGTTTCATAAATAAGATAATTTATTTGAAGTATAAAAATTATAAAAAAATACCACGCTGTTGGAAATCATTTTATATTTATAATTAATATTTATAGTCAAAAAGATAATTTATATAACCCCTTATAAAAATTAATTTACTAAAAGATTTTTTCTTTTGTCATTTTTGTCATAATTTTAGGTTAATTAAACTAAATTGTCATTATCACTCCCAAGTGGCTCAATGGGGTCCCAAAATCGACACAAAGATACCCATGGTCTTAATTGACTCAACCAATAATGTTTGGACAAGTGTGAAGGTAGTTTTGAATTATTATAATATTTGTTAACCTTGAATTACCCTATTTACCTTTAACCGCGGTAAATAAAAGTCAAAAGTTACAATTCACCAAAAATTATATTAATATTAATGAACCACATTTTACTTCATGAAAACAACCATTTATGTCAGATTTATGAAATTCAATTCACATAAGTGGTAAAATTTCATTTAAATGAAAAAGTCATTTTTTAACTACCACTAAGTGGTTTCACTATTCATCAAAAATTGATGTTTTTCAGAAAATTACCAAAAATTCATCCTCAGCTATATTTGATATTACGAATTAAAAAACGATGTCTATTTTTCCAAATTAAAAACATAGAAGTGGCATTAATTAATTGTAAAATTAATTCTTGTTATCAAAACAAATACCGTGTTTTTAAGAAACAATAACTATCAACAGATTGATACATGTTTATGTCCAATTTCAAAGTGAAATTAATTCCAATGACCAACATTGAATTAAATGTTAAAGATATATTTTAATTTCACTTTAAAACCAATTAAAAATAAAATCAAATTATATAAATAAATTTTATTAAAAAGCACTTTTGAATTAAAATACAATATTTTCCACTATTCATTACAAAATAAACTTTATCGAAAAAAATCCAAAAAATTACACAGAGTAAATTTTTATGTCCCCATTCTAAATAAGTATTTTATTTGGTCATATAGCTTGTATTAAGTGTGGCCAAAAATAGATTTAAAAATGGGTTCTCGATTAAAATGCGATAAATCGGCCTTTTGATGTTAATTATGATTAAAATTAGATTCATTTACATTTTAAGCCTCTATAATTTATTGGATAAATGTAAATAAATTTAACAAACATGTATAATCATATTGTAGATAGTTTCACTCATTCCCACCAATATAATGTCTAGGAGTTAACTACCATTTAAAATAACAATATTATATTATTAGTGTGCAACATAAAATTCCATAGAAACTCGTTGTTGTGTATCGAGTACGCTATCGATCATAGAAACCCTTTAAATTAAAATTAATAATTAATTCAAAAATCTTAATAAATATGAAATATATATTATTCTTCATTTCCCAGGGATGTTACACTACCACCTGTTGTTTCTTCCACATCCACTACTCCACCACCTATATATTTTGTTGATGGTGATATGATCAGAGTTATAATTATAGAGGAGCTTCATGCTATCAAGGTTGTTCTCTCTAAATATCATTTAAATATCCTCCAAAAAATCGGACAAAATGGTCAACATTTATATAAACTGGTTAGTGAGTGATCGAATAGAGCTATAAGTGATAGAGAAACTATCAAGAAGCCAATAAAATACTACCTTTCTCAATATTATACTAAACATGGGATTATTTTTCATTTTAAATTCGTAGATGGGAACCTAAGGATGCCTCCTCCCACTAATTCCTTTAAGGAATGTGTGAAAGATAAAAAATTCTAATCGCATAGGCTCAAGTTGTTTATTGAAGAGAATAATTATTTAATAAATGTGATGGAGAGATGTGGAAAAATAATTATTGTTTTTTAATATGATGAATCCATTTTTTATGTCTCAGAGATTGAGGTGGTCACACCAGAATCCATACCTATGTTGACCTTCACCACTGTCACTTTCTCTAAAACACTACCTCCATAGTCTCCACTATTTTCAAGTCACTAGTTGAAGATGATTCTCATCTCTAACCAATGGGGATATGTGAGCATCCTACTTCTACTATTCCACCCTGTACATATACTTTTTTTCATTTTATTTTCTTAAATTTAAAAAGACCCAATTGATGGGATATCCCTTCATGCTGATAGTTAGTTAGGATATGATTATTCTTTAATAGACAGTATATTTTCCCTTAAATAAGATTTTGATACGTAATCAAATGATATATGTATTTTATTGATGAGTTCATGACTACTCTTCTTTAGATATTTAATATATTTCATTATTTCATTATTTTATTTTCTTTATTATAATATGAAATTGGTCAAGTTAGTTTATTTAATCTAATATATTAATGTTTGTAATTATTTAATAATCATAACCCTCATATCCCACATCAGTAATTTGATATATTTAGAAGATAATTATTTTCTTAAATTCATTTATACATTTTTGAAATGTTTTTTTACTTATATGTTATAAAATTAAATGATTTATGATCATAAAAAATTGGGAGATCATTAGAACCTTTTATTTTAATGTGAAAAAATCCTGATAATTATGATTACAATGACATTATTGTTTTATGATAGTACAATATTTTTTGAATGAACCTAGATAAGTACCTATCACCCGTTTCTTATAAATATCAACCATTAGTTCATCAGATCCATTGTTAAGTCAATCAAGATCAATATGTGAACATCATCTACAGCTAAAAAGTGCCACCTAAAGATACGATACAACTAGATATGTCATCACTAGATATACTACCATCACATATGATACTACTAGAGATGCTACCACTAGGTGTGTTTTCTATAGACTTCTGTTACCTCCATAGATGTGATACCACCAGCCATATCTACCACCAAACCATATATACTGCTAGACCTGATCTACCACTGATTAGATCCACCATTAGTTAAAATGATCTTCCATTGATAACTCTACTACTAAACCATCATAAATTTAGATTATGACATTATCAATGATGGTATACCTTTAGCATAATACTATTGTTTTTTTTCTTTCAAATTTAATGTTTTTGATGGCTATTTAAAGCAATTAAATGCAGAAAACCTCATTTTTATTATTGAATAATTATTCCTAAACCAATCTATGAATGAATTAATTAAATAGTTAGAGGTTTCCTTATTTAGTAATCAGTATGAGTATTTTAGATATATATTTTATTATTCAATTGTAGATAATTTCAATATGAAAACCTATATATCCTAAGCATCTCCCTTATAGGTGTTTCATATATATAGCTATACATATGCTGATATATATGTGGGGTGTGAAAGTAAGACAAATACAAGATAACAAGAAAATTTCATACCTAGAATCAAAATATTGGTTCATAGAGACAATCTGAACATGAAAAAAATAAAAAAAAGAGTAAAAGTTTACTAGACTATATGATACACCATATTTTTTGAGATTTTTGAAGAATTTATTTAAGCACCCCTACAATACATTTTTAAGGACATCTGAATATCTAACGAATCGAAAAACCTGAAACATCAACTTCTTTTGTGTTTGTTAATTTTCATTCTCTATTAAATGCTTTACATTTGAATAGGGTTTTTTAATTTTTTGTTTATTTGTACACATAGTCTCTTGTGTTCTAACAAGAGTGCATAAGATAGACTCTACCATATTTATTTATTTTTATACCAAAGTGAACTAATGAATAGTTCATGTGGTTCGTGTATTGCATTTCAACCCACATATTACTCTAAAAGAATAATTTAGCTAGGATTTCCTGTGTTTTAATGTATGTGAGAACCTTATTCAGCTTTTAGATCTTATTATATATATATATATATTCTTGAAAGTAAGTGATTTCCAAGTAGACTAGATTTAGTTAGGGATTGAGACTGAATCCCTTGTTTTATTCTTCTGTGATTTTTAGCATTATTTATATATTTCACTGTTAACACTACTTTTCTAATTTAAATATTCAATCAAAACTTCTATTTTGAAAGTTGATCAGAATATATTTTTTTTATAATTTTTTTTGGGAATTTTGTTTCAAATTATAATCTAATATAAAATATTGTTTTAACTAATCATAACTCCCTATTTAATAAATATTATGAAAGATAAATGTTATATAATTCTATCATATTTATTAGTAGTTCATTTATAATTATTAAGGAAGATTATGTTCTGAAGTGTTTTTAATAGAAATTTTTATTGGGAACTAAATTCACCCATCCCCCTCTTAAGTTACTTAGTCTGACCAATAAAATGTTATAAATAATAACAATAAAATAATACATTTCATAATGTGGAAATGATACTTTTTCATTGAGGATAAAAATCACGCCTTTAGAAATTTATTTTTAAATCCATTTGAACACAATGTTTGAATCAAAAGGAATACATTAATCAGAAAAAAAAATAAAAATGTAATCAATTTGAAGAAGTCCTTAAATAATCCATAAATCAAACACGTGCTACAATAATAACATATAAAAACCATAAACCAAAAAACATCTCATGTTATACATTGAATTTAATTGATACAATATAAATAAATCATTTCTCTATAACAAAACTATCATTGGAATTTTAATGAAAATTAAGACTATATAATACACATATTAATTTAAAAGTTCCCCAGATTTAGGAAATCCACCCATTATTCTATTGAAATACCAAAATTGACTATGGATAACATATGAAGACAAAACATCTTGATAGAATTTAAAATTTTTATCTATGAAAAAATGTTATTTTTGATTAACAAGAATTCAAAAAACTCACAAATAAAATTAATTGAGAAAAAAATACCTACCTCAAATGGTGGAATCATTTTTCCTTTAATGAGTACAAAGAGAATAGGTCCCAATAGAAGTATCTCCATCCATCAAAAATAAAAACCACAAAATCAAAAACATGATTAGATAGGTAACATGGAAAACATGACCACTAGGGTTAATGAAAATTGAGGTAGTAGAAAGAACACAGTTAGAGGAGAAATATGAGGGGGGAGAAGGATGTTACATTAAGATGTGATGAGGAAACTGCCTTGATATTTTCCTAGGAAGGTAAAACCAGGAAAATATATGTCGTATAATACCACTAATGATCCTATTTCAAAATGAGGGATGATAAGAGAAATCCAACAATTAATATAAAGTTGAAAATAATAAAATTCCAATAACTTAGTAGGACATTTGGTTAACCCACAAGAATTTTAAAATCATTTGGACAAAACGTGTTCATCACTGTCAATTATAGTAGAGGTCGTATGATTTTTAATCTGTGGTTTAAAAATTCATGTTACAAAAAATTCATACTTGTAATAATTTAAAATTTCTAAAATAGCACCATTTAACCCCCAAAACTCAAGGGATGCAACCATATAATAGAAATATACATATAATTAACATTGGGGGTCTCATAAATCTCCCCATCATGCATCTTTATACCCCTATAGAGTCCTCAATAAATTTTTATAATTGGAATACCATGTTTAGATAAGCTTTAAGAAAGAAAAAATAACTTACCCAACTTTTTAACCTTAATACAATTAGGTAGTAAGGATCCAAAATGTAGATTCTATATCATAAGGTGAAAGGGAGAAAAATAAAATGAGATATTAGGTTGGTCACTCCTCTGATCGTATTTTAGATTGAAAATATAATCATGCATACTATTGGTCACTAGAAAATTCCAAATTCCACGAAAAAAAAGTGGTCAAAAACATAATCAACACCTCATGACCATGTGAGGTCATAAGATTTATATTAAATAGAAAATTACAACTATATGTACTTTGTATGATAAATCAACCAGAATTAGAAAAATGAATGGATACATACCATAATTCATCCAACTATTTGTAAATATCCTAATAATATAAGAACTATGATTATAATTCCATCATGATCATGCACATATATAAGCTATGGAAAGTTAATCCAAAATTCTTCCATACATTATATACAAATGAGATGGGGATTATATTTATTTTACAATGAAATATCCTGAAAAATTTAAAATATAACACCAAAAAATGAAACACCACTAAAGATATTTAATGGGTTGATGATATGCCAAATACATCCTATTATGCTTACAATTGTACCTACAAAACTAGAGAACGTGATAGGGGAACCCCTTATGAAAGGGCCTCAAGGTTGAAAAGCAAGAGGGATCATATTTCCCAAAACATCTAATAATGAAAACATAATTGAGGCTTTCTCTTTGCTGATGAAACATCATGATATTGAGGATAAAAATACATAATCATCGTTGCATCTGTACATTAGATCTTCAATTATATACTCTTCCATAATCAATTTTCTCTTGGTGATTCCAAACAGAATTTATGCATTAACCTCTGCCGACTAACCAAAAAATTATTTCAATGATGATGTCTTTATTTACCACATTGACATTAATGGTAGGTCCAAGAAGACTCACCATTAAATAATAATTTTAATCAGGTTCCCTTTTAATGAACCAATCATTATATGTATAATTATTATATAAATTAATATTTAATGGTTCCATCCTTGAAAAACATTTAATGTATTCTTTTATAGACTAGAAACCTTGATGAATGCTCAAGAACTCAAGTGTTATCAACAACATAATATACTCAGGGTAGTAACACTAGATAAATACTATTTTAAAATACTACCAATACATCCCTTCAATCATTCATGAATCAAAAATGGCCTTCAACCACTTTATCCCTAAACCCTAAAAAATAATTAGATGATCTTCACCCTTGAGTTCTTAGCAATTTCTATGAAATGAAAATCATTTTGACACTAATAAAACATTATTTCCCCTTTTTAAGTACTTGATAACTAAATAATATTAAAGGATACCAATTAGTAAATTCTCATACATGATCCACTCCTTGGGATGAACATATAACATCAACTACAACAAGTGTCTAGGTGGGGTTATATGTAGGGAGGATGGCTCCGGGTTCATTAGTATGACTACCCAAATAATTCCCTCCTCGAATCATCGGTTTATTGATATGGGTCATATTCTAGAATATAAATAAAACATAACATTTTTTCAAACCATACTAATCTCAGAATCAAAGGATAGAAACCCATAAATCAAATAATAAATAGCATATAATAGCCTTTATAATTTATTTCAAAAAATTTATGTTGAAACATCGATCTTATTTTACGAAGCTGCATTGGTTCTTTAATATATTTTTTATTAACATGAAATATCACTAAACAATTGCATTTGATTAATAAAAAACAACCACTGTGCGTGAAATCACACATTTTGTATTAAAACTAATAATAATTCTTATTTTAAAAATAACACAAACACATAAAAATTCATTTAATAATTTCGTGAAATGAAAATAAAATAATTTTCTCAATAACATTCTGCAACATCTAAATAAATATTTTTATAACAAAAAAAGTCATATATTATTCCATATAATTTCACTTTAAAACATGATCATGAAATTTTAAAAACCATTAAATTCTACTTAATTATATATAAATAAGAAATATAAATCACAAAATAAGTAAAAATTACCAATATATTGAAAAATTAAAAATTTATTTTTTTAGCATTGGTCACAATTTTGCTGCATGGAGCCACCCAGAACGGTTCCATTTGGCCTATGGATTTATTGATAGACCATGCATATTAACAATGTGCCTCCTAGAATACCTCTTATTTCAACCTGATACTATTAATCTCTAGCAATAAATTTGGGAATATCCCAATAAATATGGTTATTGAAAATTTGATTCATAAAATCAAAAGATTAAGTAATCATAAAACATATATTCTAAATAAAACTCGTGAATAACAAAGGTAAATGAAGTTTTAGTTTGAACATGATCTATAAAATCCCTTTTGTTCACTTACCACTCATGTTAAAATTATCAAATATTATTTCTACAATCAACCCTCAAACAATAAGAGGGATTAAATACCATTTTTTAAGGAACATTCCTAGTCTAAACATAACACCACATGGATAACTCTTCCACCGAGCCTGAAACACATTCTCAATCACTAGAGAGTAGTGGAAATCACTGAGGGTATAAAAACATTAATGTGGAATCTATTTCACACTTATGAATCAAATTATGAACAATGGGTTCCAATTATGAACACAGTATGAGGTTTCCATGTAATGGATAGTTACTAAAGGTAAATATAAAAATATAAAATGAGATCCATCCAAAAAATTGAAACGGATTGTAGAATAATATATAAAAAATATTACCAAAAATTTGAATACAATTTTATACTAGTTTTAAATATCGAAAACAATACTAAAAATAATAAAGACAATAATTTTAAATCCCATTTGGACAATAAATCTGAGACACCAACCACACCATCACATTGTGACTCCCAATTCACAACCAAGAAATCGAAATAACCCACTTCCCAATGGGCTAAGGTTCCCACTAAACCTATAAGCTGAGACTTGAAAACTAGCATAAGAAATGAAGATTATATATGCACAAACCTGATTACGTAGTGTATGAGACAATGGCATGTTAGATACCACCATCAGTCAGTTTCATTCATTTATAAAATAAATTTGGTACTCTAGTTTGAAAATAAATATAATAAAACATGTTTTAAATTAATTATACTATATTGAAAATACATAACACATCACACACACTTTTAAAATGATTTACATTGAAACCCCTACTTAATACATTCCTTTAACATATTAAATAAATTTCAAAAAACAATCACATCCATTTTTATTAAAACATTTTCACACCCATTAGGTAAAAACTAAAAAACAAGGTAAACTTATAAAAAAAGACACCATAAAATATTAATTATTTATTAACAATAATTACATAAGGCAAAAATTATCAATATCAATTCTCAACTATAAAGCAATAACCACATTAAAACAAAATGAATGAAAGAAATAAAAATTCATATTCTATATAAGTAATAAAATCATACCATAAGATACATATCATGAGGAAAACCACAGTGACTACTAGTTCAATACAATATATACCTAGGAGAAACTGATGATTGATTGGATAATAGTCATAAAACTCAACACCTAGATCACTCTCAACTAGAATCATAGGACACATAGACTGAGGTAAGTCAAAATCCACTATGGGCTACTAGCTAGTGCATTATCAAAACAAACACCAAACCCATTTAATTATTTTCCAATATGTATCCTACTATTCCCCAGGTGATAAAAAACTCTTGTTGACCACCATCAACAAAAAATTAGTAATATGAAAATAAAAAAGAACTTTTTAATATAATCCATAAATCATATCTGGCTGACCGATGACATACCCCTTAAATAAGGATACAAATCCCATAATCACAAACCCAATAAATAATCAAAATTTAATTGAATATAAATACACATAAGAATCAATAAAATATGGAAGTAGGTCTCAATGAATGGAGTAACCAATAATCAACCAAAAATCAGTTCATAAATTTCTTATGGAAATTTCTCTTCAAAACTAGTAACCATGACCTTGGAAATATTTTTTTAAAACCATTTGTATGCAATGTGAAAACCCAATGGAATACACAAGTGACATCAAATCACATGATTACTCAATTAAACTAATTCACAAAACATTTCCATGTATCAGACATCCACCCTTAAAAAACCTAAAACCCACTAATACATGAATCATACAACTTCATAAATCCAATTTAATGAAAATATTTTTAATAAATAATTTATCTCCCATAAAACCATTAGTATAATTTTATCATATTCATAGAATGATTAAAGATATGTTAATAGTAAAAGTTCCATTTAATTTGAAAATATATACATTATTAGAAAGAAATAATAAATGGTATTATAAAAAAATTACATGAAACATCTTGAAAACATATTCCACATTAATCTAATTCTAAAAATATCTTAGAAGACCATGATTCTATGGTGCACTGAAATAAAATGAAATGAGATGGAGAAACCTACTTTATGTGGGGGAAACATGTATCCATCAATGAATGACACAAGAATAGGCCACAGTAGAAAGCCCATATGCCATAGAAAAAACCCCAAATATTAGTCACCCCCGGCCATGAAACATAAAAATTATGGACATTAGTGTTATAAAAAATAGAATAAAAGGAAGTAAGATATTCAAAGATTGAAAATGAGGGAAAAGTGGGATCTTTTCTTAATATTTGATTAGGAAAACACTTTAAAATCAACTTAAAATAGTGAAAATGTAAAGAAGGATGCCTTAGAGGATCCCCATTCATGACTAGTTTGAAATGATTTAAGGGAGGAAAGATACCCCAATTATAAATATGATTAATGAAAAACTAGAAAAAAATGAGAAGGCAACATGGATTACCCAAACTATTTCAGAAATCAATCAGTAACTACTTGATCACCATTTAAAAATCACTAATGGTCAAATAGTTTAAATAAGATGGTTTGAAAAAATGTGTTTCAAGTAATGTATCGCTATGAAATCATTAAAATATAAAAATATGACCATAGAATACCAAAAACATAATTTACTCCACCATATATTAAATAAATATATATAAGTAACATCAGTGATGTTAAAACCATGTCCCTCCAAAGGTACCCCACATGGGCGGGTAAGGGATAAATGGATATAATGAAACATGTCACATATCCCTATATGGACATGGTTTGGTGACTAGAACCAAGGATATATAATAAACACACATGAGAAGCATTACCCTCTATTAGAGTTAAATGAGTAATAGATAATATGGGAAGAACCACCAATCAAAACTATGCATAAATAATGATGAAAACCCAATATGTCTAATGTCATGCACATATTGTAACAACAGAAATATAACTATATGTACCCAAATTAAGTCCACCATAATGAATACTAGAAACCAATAACTTTTGAAGGACACCTCAATTTATTTTCGTTTGATATGATCACGAACTCGAATAAGAGAACATAAAAATAGTTTATTTTTGTGTAGGGTGAGAATAAAATGTATACTCAATAAGATCATCCATAAAACCTCTGATACAAAATGAGGAAGATTCATACTAAATCCTAATAAATAATAATTTTATAAAAACTCTTCAGCTAAATATTTAATACTAATTTCAATTCCTCACCATGGCTCTCACACCAAGTCACACATAGAAATAATCCATACTATATCTTAATCAAATATATATATATATATATCTAATGGATAAAATGCTTCAACTTTTTATATGGTTTGTGGATCTCATGCCCCATAAAATTGCTATTACTTCTTATCCTCCATCTAATAAGTAAACATGTACCTTGTAAAATAGAATCACCATGAATACTACATCTTTGAAAGCAGAAAATATCTCATCATAATCATATCAAAATAGTTACAAAGTTTTTCTGGGAAGCTACTCTGTCCCATATGCATTCCTTATACCTCATTATATCACATATTGTGCATACATACCAATGGTAATCTAAATCCACCATTTATTTATATATGTATGTGCCATACCACAATCCACTATAGCCCACACATAAATATATAGTAAATTTTTGAGACATCATAGCACTAGTAGGAACACACCCTATACCACAATCCATAATAGTTCTAGATGAACCTAATCATCTATGTTTGTAGGGAGAGTGTGGGATAGTTGGAAGCCACTCATAATTACCGGCCTACCCAAAATATTTGAGAAACTCCCCCCCCCCTCCCAAAAAATTAGGAGCTAGTTTCCTTAATGATGAGGGTGGGGAAGCATATAAAATTAATAAATATTAAGAATAAAATGTACATATACACTAAGGGAAGCATTATAGACGATAAACAAGTGTTGATATCATTGTGAGATATATATTCTTAAATGAGTTGTAGATTCTTATTTTTCAGTAAATTTCATTTATTTTATAGCTAAAAGCATGTTTCTAGGTGTTACAAGCATCGTGACTGCCATTTGGATGATGTCAAACAGATATGGGACTAAAGAAACCAATATCAATACAACTATCTATTTAGTACACCACCACTGAATAACCAATGGTGTTACCAGTGCACATGTAAGGCTACAAGGGACACTGATTATCCCTTGGATTTCTATGTGTATTTATAAAAATGGTCATTTTGGTCTTTTTTCCTCCCCATAATATCCTATATCAATGTAAATTTAATTTTATTCATATTTTATTTCTTTTATCATCAAGGTGGATCACCCAAATATCATGCCTATATTAAGTTGATATCTCCCTTAAATGGTGTGAATTTGTACTTCCAATCAACGAATATGGAATCTCCTGGTATGGTTGTTGGTACTCTTCCACCCTTTCTCTATTTTCTATTATTTATTTAGTGTTGTCTCTATAAGAGATAAAATACCATTTTATTGTGTAATTTTTCTATTTCTTAATTTTATCTTTCCATGACAAACATCTAAGACCAATACCATGTAAATATTATATTATTAACCCTATGTAGGTGGTATATATGATTATCATTATCAGTATTATCATTTATTAAATGTGTTGTTTTTTCCACACATAGGTATTTATTAGCATTGACCCTAAAATTTAAATTATTTTAATGTGTAACTTAATGAATGACGTAGAATTTCTACTAGCCACCCAAATACCATTGATGGATGAAAACGTAAAGCCATAAAATCTCATATGTTGTGTTTGACCAAAAACCCCTGACATCCATATTTTAATAAGAACCAGAGCACTCATTATGGTGTGTTAGGTTTGGACTATATGAAAAACCAAAATTTATCTCTTTTGTAATCGAACCACTCGCTTTAGGGTGTGTTCCATGTGTTCCTTAAAGAGGTAATGTTAAATATGGGCATTAGGAAATACCATGGGTAGCACAAACAAAGTTATGAATAATTGTTGTCTTAGATAAATTCTAGATACTAAAGACATTTATTTTTTTATAATTACATTGAACATGGATTAATTAAATTGTGATATGGTTTTGAAATTGAATTGAAAACCTTGAGAGATTAATCAAAGGTTATGCATTAATTTTAATATATGATTCTCATGAATACTTTGTTTGGAACATATGATTTATTACCAATGATTCCTTAGCTACTATTTAATGAACATTCTCTCACCATTAACGGTGTTGCATGCCTCAAGAAATTGAGGAATTCCATCTTCAAAATTCCTTGATCAACCTCATAAGATTTCTCCAGATTCAATGACATTGATTCCAAATTTAAATACTACTTTGGATTTGGTTAGTTATTTAATCAAATATATTCTACACTTAGACGATGCTGATTCATCCAGAACTCTTGAAATATTATAATACTTGGGATAATTTCCCAGTTTTGGATAACTATCTGTAGACCAAGAACACCTTCCTACATCCCCTTATATTCTAATTAATTACTACGATAAATTGAAAAAATATTTCTCCTTAGGTTGTTTGGATATTTTTATGTGTATAATTAAAATGGTTTATCTAATGGAATCAACTAAAGACCCATTATATAAACATCATGCATTGATTACCAAGAGTTCGCTAAAAATCAAAGAATAAAAATGCTACAAATTTAATCAGGAATAAACATTGATGTGTTATATTGGAATTGCAAGACTATTTCTATATATTCAATATCAGTAAATATTATTGGATTTCTTGGATATATTCATTGGGTAACCTAACAAATTAAGATGTCAAATGATTAGAGACATCCAATTTATGTTGAATCAGGTGTGGTCAAATTGGTATCCCATAAAGACCATGAGGTGAAGAAGGGTTCTTTTACATTAACACCCAATGAATTTACAGTATTTTTCATTTTAAATTAATTTAATATATTCTATATTTTTCAATTCACACAACATTGAGTTATCTTGTGTTACATTCAAGATCCACTTTCTTTGATAGATCAAATTCAACACAATGTCGGGTTTTACCAAATAAGAGTATTTTTTTAATTATTATTATTTAATATAATAATATATAATGTAACCATTTAAATAGTTTTTGTGAATAGTATTACCGAAATTATGATTCCTTGTATATTCCATATAATTTAAAAATTCATGTAATGTGTTTTGTAGATAATTATATAAGAACTAATTGGATTTCTTGCATAAAAACTATATTTTTCAAAAGGGTAAATTTACAAACATTTGTGGTTGAAACTATTTTAAAACTAAATAATAGAAAAATTATAAATTCTATTTTTGAAAAATGGTCTTCATTTTTGAATTTATAATATAAGAAATATTTTAGGGTGATTTTTGGACATTTTTTGAGAAGTTTCTTATTTTGATGAATAGTGACAAATACAACATTATAGTTACATTCAATTATTAATATAAATAATTATAATAAAATAAATTTATTTTAATTTCATAAAAGATCAATAATACATATATAAATCTAATTTATGTTATTAATATAATATTTATATTGAAATTCGATATAAAAATATATTGAACTTTTTTACATTTCCTTTTAACCCCCTTCTCTCCACATCTGCCGGAATAATAGAAAACTTATTTTAGCCACTTCAGTAAATTTATTATTTAAAAATTGAAATACATGGTTATAATTATTATGTGGTATAATAAGAATAACACAATTTTTTAATAGTAATATTCGTATTTTTTCCACGATAAAGGGTAAATCAGGTAATTATTTGTAAAAATTATAATATAACCATTATAAATTAACCATAAAACATTGAAAAAATTATTTTGAGGAGTTATTTTTAACAAATACCATCATTGGGTAGATTTTGGGACTACTTGGATCCACTTTGATGACTTTAATATAATTATGATATTATATTTAATGAAAATCCATTTTTTTCTATACTAATGTTTGTAACAAGTAATATATTTTTAATAAGATGTTATATAAGTGATATGGTAGAATTTAAATTTTTTATAGAAATATAAAATAATTATATACATCATGGTAATTTTTTTATAATTTTCTAAAATAAATAATTACATTAATTGTTGACATAATGATGATGTTGTAATTGAATTTAAAAAGAAAAATCAAATAAATTTTATTATTAATATTAACATAAAATTATTTTTTAATATTTGATGTGATATATGAATTTCATGGATGACATTGAAATGTTATGGAAGTTTTAACATAGTTTTTTTCAAGTTATGAAGTTGTAATGATTTAAAAAAATGTCAAGTAATAAATAGTGTCAATATTGTCTTATATGAGATTTTAAAAAACAATTATCATATTAAATGATAAAAACTCTTAAAAATATATATTTTGGCTAAAATACCAGGATAATGTTATCAATTTTTTAATTGACATTATTTTTCTTTTGGAATGTTTTTTAATTATGTATACCCTCTAAGTGTAAATTATATAATATCATGGTAAGAATTAATATGTGTCAAAAAATGATAAGGATTAAAATATGATATAAAAATTTATACATTTAATGGGAATAATAAATTTTGACGCAAAATAATCATTTATCGAATTAAAATATTTTTTTATCTATTTAAAATGGAAAAATAACTAATAGTAATTTAAGATTTTATGATTTTCGTAAAGTTCCCTTCCCCTCTATTGTAAAAGGGAACATCTCCAACTCTTTTATTAAAACCTATAAAACCATTTTTCTCAGAAAAACCCATAACATTATTCCTCAAAAATTGATTCAATTCATCTTAGTGTGTATACATTAGGTACAAATCCAACCCAATAATATATTTTGTGAAAATTAAAAGGTGATACTCGATGAAAAGGTAATTGTTTTACCAACACTTTCAATGTTCTTTTCTTATTCTTCTTCCTCTTGCTATGTTGTTTTCATAATATAGTAATAAATCCAATATCATCAATAAGATTTAAAATTATTATGATTATATTACAACCATATTCTTCCTTCTATTCATCCTATGAAAAATAATATCACCATCTGAGCATACGTACGGTTTACCATCTCTACATGGTGGTGTAATTGGTTTTTTCATTACTAAATTCTCCAATGAGTATAATGTTTAATAAAATGTATATAAAAAATTATTATTACATGATATTGATTCTGTAAAATTTAAATGTTATCCCTTTATTTACCCCTTTACCAGTAAGAAAATGATATCGTCTCTCATTCGTACATACGACATACCTTCTCCAAGATGCGATGAGATTATCCTCCACATTTACAATTAATGAATGATTATAAATATATTTATATAATGAATTTTTATGAAATATAAGACATAATAATTCTAATCAAATAATATATATATATATATATATCATTTCCATTCTTCCATTTAATACTTTATGAAAATGGAAACATTGTTCATGCGTACATACGGCCTACCGTCTCCATGAATGGTGTATTCCATTTCATAAATATATATATGTTATTAATTTATATGTAGACTATATAAGATATATAAATCATTTTTTTCATTTAGTATGTAATTAAATCATTATATATGTAATAATATCAAGATTAAAAGTCAAAACATGAACGATAAACAACGATATTATTACCCAAAATATTACATTAACTTGGATTTGTTAATATAAATTTATTATAAAGACATAAGACAATTTTTTTCATATAATAAATATTTATATGGTAATGGGATAAAAATAATAACTTGATTTAACCACTATATTAGAGGTTATCAAACCCTCAACTAAAATAAAGTATGATGTAAGAGTTAATTTCACAATCTCATTTATATTTGAGATTGTCTATATATAAGTATCTAATGGGGAAAACTTATCATCCATGTCCATTATTTAAAACAAAAATATTTTTTACTATTATACTAAAAAAATTTAAAGCCTTTTACTCAAGTTTTTATTTCAAAAAAATGGTTTTGAAGGAATCATTTTTTGTAATTATCTAAAAGAGCTACCTTATAGATTTTTCGATGAATAAAGTATTTTTTTTATATTATGGTGTGCAGTAGAATTTTTCCTCAATAATGATGCCTTATGATTTTAAAGCTTCCATTATAATATGAAAAAGTTATTTAAAAAAATAAATATTTAATTTTAATTTTTTTTGTTTTTACATGATTTCATTGTAAAAATGTTTTATTTCTCTCATGAAATTTTTAATGATTTTATTAGATTAATTTCATTTATTCTACATCCTTTGTTGGATTTTGTACTTAATTGATGTTTATTTATTATGATATAATCTTCAATATTTTTTTGAAGGGTTTATGATATGATTGATTATGGATGCGCTATTATGATACCAATTAGGGTAATTGTTAATGTACTAACATTTCCTATGCTAGTTTTTATATGAATTCTTAGGTTTGTTATGTTCAAACTTTTAATAAGAGGACTGCATTGGACATTGAATGTGATGGATAAGGCCCTCTATATACCCTCGATTCATCATTAAGTCTCATGATACAACCTAATTTTGGGTTTTAATAACTTCTTAGCCACTTATGTATCGTATTAGAATGAGGCATCCGCGTTATGGCTATGATGTTTGTCATTACGAATTTCAACATTATGAAATTAGGTATTGATAATACATGCGATTATTATACAAGTGGAATATCCATGTTATTATTTAAATGTAATTATTTTATTCTTTACATATTAGGGTTAAGATTATGTTTAGATGACATGTGTTTCAGTTATATAACACACCGTTAATTTTATATTTATTTATGATAGTTTCCACTATATTATTTACCCATACTAAGAATATCATATCACCACTTCTTTATGTTTTATTTTCGCAATATTTCATGATGTGTATTATGACTGATATGCAGTGTTAATCCAGGATATCAATAGTGTTCTCAAAGTATTATCTATTTTATATTTTATATTTTCAATTACAATGTTAGGTTCATGTATGTAATCAATTTTCTAAGAATGTTAAAATGATCGGTCCATTGGGATTTGATTACTTGTAGTCCTACCATTGTAATAAAATAATTCACTAACTCCGGGATTCCGTATTCTTGGTCATTACAGTTGCAATGAGAGGATTTTTATCAATATCCTTAAATATTATATTTCAAAAACATGTATTCGGTAATATAACCATAAGGAAAATTTTTAGGATAAGGATAGAAGTACAATATAGATATTTTGTTAGGTAAAAATTATAGGGGAATTTCTAGATAAAAATACTTGTATGGATACTAAAAGTGCATGTGGTTTTGGAATAGATATACCTATGGGTTGTAACTCTAAAAAGTGAATCGATCAAGACTCGGTGAAACCTGATACATGACAATGGGCCTTAATATGAACATGGTTCGACTGTACCAATGTATATGTTTCAGATAATTCAAATTTTATTTAAAACCCTTGATGAAGGATTTAAAAGTAAATATGTATCCAAAAAAACAATGATTATTATTATGATTAGAGTCATGCATAAATATTTTATTTATGTTAATAATTTTACTAGTTTTATTAATATATATAATGATACAATTTAACCTAGTTTTTGTAGTCATTTAGAAATTGCCTACATTAGAGGAATCTCAACCTCAATAATTCACGTTATCCAAAACATAGTAAATATTACATATTTATTTATATTAATCCAATATTTTTAGATGAAATAGACTCCCAGACAATCTTATCATATGAGTACATAGAATCAAGTGACAATGTTTTAGGTAAAGAGAAATCTATATATTATCGCTCTGAAGGAAAGCATGAGAATAGAAGGAAAACTTTGAAAATATGGATAATGGGATGAAGGGAAAGAATTATTTTCCATCATATGATAATTATGGAAAGAAATGCCTTGATAAGTGCTTGAAGGGAATGAGATTTTTTTATAAGTGCGGAGAAAAAGGCCACCATGTTTGTGATTTCTAGGGAAAGGAAAAAAATCCAATATGCAATTCATCCACTTCAAGGAGATGGGACACTATATAAATAAATATCTTATGCATTAATGTAATATTTATTGAAATAGGCTAATAGGTGATGGTTAATATTATGATACTACAAGGGATGCAAATGAATTATTATTTCTAATTTGATTATTTATTCCATTACTTACTAGTTATATGGATTATAGAATATATAATTATTTTACAGCATTTCTATATCATTAAGTATTTGAGAATGTTTGTTGAATTTTCCCATGAAAATTTACCAATTAACAAGATTATATTTTTTGAAGACATATGGTTGTGTGAGAGATAACCATTAACATGGTCCTGATACTAAAATATTGATATTGGAATACATAGATGATTGATTTGGAAAATTTTAATTGGATGACTATTTATACCACAGAACAAAATTATGATTTGTCAACAATGTGGTTTATATTATCATTGGATGAGTTTACAACATTATGGTATATAATAAGAACATCTAATAACCTATGTTATATTTATATAATATAGATAAATGCATGTTTTTTATATTGTTTCATTGTAATGAAGTTTATTACCAGGGTTCCGAGGGAATACATTATGAATGTATTCTTATTTTGGAATGTGAAAAATAAGAGATGTTTTTTGTTACCAAAAGATTAATGGATACATTTATTTTTGAAAAGTTATGCATTTATGAAATGGTTTATATTGATTGTTGGAAAATTATTTAGAGGATAATGTATTTCTTCACTCTATGATGAATCCTGTGCAAAGATATGATGAATAAATAGTTAAATCCACAAAAAAATGATAAGATTTCATGAATAGAAATGTATTACGTAATTATATTTCCATAATGTCTTATAAATAACTCCTCAAATCAGGGAAAATGAACTATGGAAATAAAATGTTAAATTCTGTTAAACTAATGGTATTTTAAATCATCATATATCAATGGATTTTATGCTCTCAGTTTTCCATTAATCATTCACATGTTTGTAATTGTTGACCTCAATCACTACCTACAAATATTTATTTTTTTACACCATGTACGTACCACTAGTTTCCACTAATGTTCTCATATTAAAATGCCTAGTTTTGGGAGATGAAAATAATTAAGTTTCCATCTAATTATGAATATGTGTTATCAACCCTATTTATTATGTGGGTTCTTCAAAATTATTATTTTCAAATTTCAATCTCTGGATTATTAAGATCATGTTTAAATTATGATGATGTAATTTAATTAATGTGGGGAGAATGTAACACCCCAATAATTTACAATATTTTTCATTTTAAATAAATTTATAAATTATTTATCATGTAATTCATGCAACCCAGAGATATCTTGTGTTACATGAAAGATAAATATTCTTCGATGGCTTCTGTTTGATGCAAGACATGGTTTTACAAAACAAGAGTATATTATTAAAATATTATTAGTTAATATAATAATATATAGCATAGGTGTTTAAAGACTAATTGTGAATATTATTAACCAATTATGAATTCTCCGTATTTTCTATATAATTTTAACATTATTCTTATGTGTTTTTTAGATAATTATATAATAACAAATCCAGTTTTACGCAAAAAATATATATTATTAAAAGGGTAATTTTACAGTAATTTAATAGTGGACCATTTTTAAAACTAAATTTTTGAAATTTTATAAATTATATTTTTAAGTGGAATTAAATTTTTAATTTGGAATATCTAAACTAGTTTAGGGATTGTTTGGTAATTTTCTGAACAGTTCCATTTTTTGAAGAATACGGAAAAAATACTGCATTATTGTTAAAAAACTGGCATTTCGTAAAAATAATTATTATACTAAAAATATATTTTAAAGTATAAAATTGATAAACAATACATATATTTATCTAATTTTTATTATTTTAATCATTTTTATTATTAAATTGGATATAAAAACTTATTGAACTTTTAAACGTTTCCTTTTACTCATATTCTCGCCACATCTGCAGGATTACCATTAAACATAATTTATCCACTTTTTTGAATATAATTTTTAAAAATATATTTACATTAAATTAATTTTTATGAAATATGTGTTCTAATAGGAACAAATTTTTTTAATTTTATATTAAGTATTTTTTACCACAGTTATTTGTAAATAGTGTAATTTTGGGTAAAATTAATATTATAAGCATTATAAATTTACCATAACACTTGTACTAATTTAATTTGATTATTATTTTAAGAAAACAATAATCCATGGGTTGATTAGGGGACCACTTATAGCTATATGGCTGACTTTGATATATTTATGATATTATATTTAATTAAAATCCAATTTTGTTATACTTTTGTTTTTAACAATTAAATTATTTTTAATATGAGGATATATAAGTGATAGGGTAAATTATAAATAGTATATAGAAATATGAAATTTTAATATAAATCATGTTAATTTATTTATAATTTTATAAAGTTAATAATTAAATTAAACAGTGATACAAAGATCGTGGGGAAATTTATTTATTAAAGGAAGAATCAAATAAATGATAATAGAAATATTGAATTATATATAATTTGACCAATTTTGTGCCATAAACTAATTGTTTTTATCTGTTATTAATGTGTTAATGTACTTTTTTAATAATTAATCTAGTTTCTAATATTTATTAATAAAAATTCAAATAATATATAGTGTCAAAATTTCCATAAATGAGATTTTAAAACAAGTAATATTTTTTTAAATGAAATAAAATTCAGGAAAATCTATAATTATTACCAAATAAATAATAATTATTAAAATTTTATAACTGAATCATTTTTTTTTTTGAAATTTAATTGTAATTATATTTACCCTAAAAGTTTAAATTACACATTTTCATAGAAAGAATTACTAAGGGTAAAAAAAATATAAGGTTTAAAATATAATCAAAACATGTAGAATTTTAATTGAATGAATGTATATCAACCCAAAATATTCCCATATTATAATTACATAAGTTTGGACATATTTTAAATAAAAAATAATTTAGTATTAATTTAATATTTTAATAGTTTCCTAAAGAGCCCCTCCCCTTTCTTTTATTAGAGAACCTCTTCGTCTCTTTTATTAGAAATTACGAAACCCTTTTTTCTTAGATAGACTAAGTACATATCTCCCCCAATGTCCTTAAATTTATCATATAAGACATGCATTGGTCATAAATCCAACCAAACATGTCCTTTTGTGTAAAAAAGGATATACTAAAAGAATAGGTTATTGTTTTACCAACTCTTTGAATGTTATTTTTAACTTATACTTACTCTTACTATGTTTATTGCATATTAAAGTAATAAATATTGTATCATATATATGTTAAAATGTTATTATGATGATGTTAAAACCATATTCTTCTATTTATTCATCGAATAAAAACCAATATTATCATGTTTGCATATGTAGGACATATTGTCTCCACATTGTGATGTGAATTGTTTTTTCATCTCTACTTAGGTAGATGGGAATAATGATTAATATAATGGATATAAATAGTGAATATGACAAGGTATTGATTCTTTAAAATAAAAATACCATCACTTTATTTACCCCATTAGCATTAAGGGAATGATATTATCGCTCGTGTGTACGTAGCCCTACCATCTCCACGACGCGATGATATTCATCCTCCATGTTATCCATTCAAGAGTGATTATATATATATAATGAATATGTATGAGATTTATGAAATAATAATTATACTAGAATAATATATATATCTATACATATATTTAATTTACTTAGTTCCATTCAATTGGATAAAAAATGGAATGAACATTCATGCATATGTAAGGCCTATAATATACATGAATGGTCTATTTAATTTAATATATCTACATATTATGTAACACCCCAAGAATTCATAATGTGTTATTTCTTCAAAATAATTCAATAACTTGCACTACACGCAACACAGAGTTCACTTGCACAATGACTTACCAAAAAACCATTCAAAAGTGGTTATGAATAGTATTAAATAAATTTTAAACTTTATATAATCCTTATAATTTTTCCATATTATGAGTATCTTAGACATAATGCAAGAACAAATTGATTTTCAGTATTGCACTTTTATAAACTTTTAATAGTGAACACTTTTTAAATACAATATTTTAAACTTTTTGACTAAATGGGGACATCAAAAATATAAAATGAAACATCCCAAGCTTCCAAGGTACGTTTTCTTTGAATAATACAGTAGCGTGTGTTGTACGCAACCTTGAGTTTTAACACACACCACAACCAATCAAACTAGCCGTTATGAATAGTAATACCTAATTTTTGAAATTATATATATTTTATATTTCAAAATGGACTTCATTTTTGGATTCGGAATATCGAATTTAGCCTAAGGTGAAATTTTGGTACATTTTGGATAACTTTCATATTTTGATGAATAGTGAAAATTACTAAATTTTAATTAAAAACAACTTTTTTAATCAAAATAATTAATAGTGATAAATTATTAATTTGAGTGGTTTTAAAGTATATTTATAATATATTTTTACCATTTAATATAATTTTGGTCATTGGACATAATTTTACAATTAAACCGAACATAAACAAGTGTCAATCTTTTGATAGTTATTATCTCTTAAAAACACGCTTTTTGTTTTGACAGTGGGAATTAATTTTAAATTAATTTCATCCACTTCTGTGTTTTGAATTTAGAAAAATGGATTCCATATTTGTAATCAGGATGTTCAAATTGTGTAAATAGGTAACTTTTATTTTTAGACATTTTGAATAATTAATGCGGTAAATATTTTATTTACCATGGTTAAGGGTAAATCCGGTAAATAAGGGTTAAAATATAATATTATAATAATACTAAATTACCCTAAAACGTGTCTTAACCCTATTGGTTGATACATGGTCGACCATGGGTATCTTTGGGAAGATTTTGGGACCACATGGATCCACTTGTAAGTGATAATGACACTTTATTTTAATTAAGTTAAAATGAATACAAAAATTACACAAGCATATATCGTTTAGCCAAACAATTGTTACATAGGGTTATATATGTTGGATTTTAGATTATAAATATTAATTAGAAAGATAAAAAGATTTACTACATAATTATATTTTATTTATAATTTTTAGACATTAAATAATTTATTTTATTTATGACACGATGATGATGTTGTAATTACTATAATAGTGAAAAATTAAAATAATTGATATTATAAATACCCAAATAAATATAATATGAAACTTTTAATGAATTAAACTAATTTTCTAGGATAATATGATATATTACGATTGATTTAATTTACTTTTTTCGATGTAATCAATCTTTTATGAGTTTCACAAAAATCAACTATTGAATAGTGTCAAAATTGACATAAAAGCGTTCTTAAAACAAATATTATATTATTAATTGATATTAAATTCCTAAAAATCTAAGGATCGGCCAAGAGACTTATATCATGATAGGTGCATCATTAATGGACCACTTGGGGGTCTCTTGGATGTATATAGTAAGTTTATTAACCATATTATATAAAAATACAAAGAGACATTGTAAAAGTGAAACTAATTAACTTAGAGTTAATACTTAAAGATAAGGTTAATATAAGTACCCAAACCTGTCTAAATTATATTGTTTTAGTGGTTTTCGACCTATCCCCACCTTAAACTTTGAATAATCAACTTTGGAGCCATTAGAAACCGAATATTAATTTATTATAAATTAATATTTCTAGCTTTTCCAAAGGTGCCCCTCACCCCTCTTATAAAAGGGCACTCCTCCTTCTCATTTATTCACACCTTCAAAGCCTTTTGGTTCGGCCAAACTCTGCCCAAATACTCTCCAAACATCCCTCACTACAACCTAGAGTCCTTAGTTTGATCAGAAAGCCAACCTAAGGAGCCCTTTTGATCAAATCAAAAGGAAGAATCCGAAGAAGAGGTAATGTTTTCACCACCCCTTTTCAAGTTCCTTTCTTCTTCCACTTCTTATTTCTTTGTTCTTACCATTCTAAAATAATAACTCCAGTATCTTACATATACTGTTATGTTATTATAAATATGGTACAACCATATTCAGTATTCTATCCACCCTTTGAATAACATGTCACCATACGTGCGTACGTCCGGCTTACCGTCTCCACGTCGTGGTGTAATTGTTATTCAATATATTATTATTTGGATGGGTATAATAATGATGTGTAACTCATGTAAATAATAAATATAACATGTTAATTATTCTGTATATATTATATACCATCCATTTATATATTATTTTAATATCAAAAGAATGATATTGTCGCTCGTGCGTACGTACGGACTACCGTCTCCACGAACACTATGAGATTCATTCTCCATCGTATCAATTCAAGTATAATTATCATTTGATGATTTAAAAATGATGTTTAAGGACTTGATATCATTCTGGATATGAATAATATACAACCTATCCATTACAAACATTTCTTATATAACAAAACATATAAAAGAAAATGAGTACGGTAACACCCGAAACGACGATAATTCTAAGATATTATTAACAAATCAATGTTAAAAGATCATATATGATATCATATATATATATATATATGATTCTTGTATAATTTAATAACAATTATTTCACCATTATACATAAGGTTAAACTACCCCATCCAAGGAAAAGTACAAGGTAATGGATTTTCTTATCTCACATTCAATTCCGTGAGATTTCCATTGTTCGCCACTAAATTATTGAAAGTGGTGTATTGTGTACTGCCATTTGATATATATTATCATGATTCTCTTTATATTCACGTTATTCTGTAAATAATTTGGTGGTTATAAACATTTGGCCATACAACTCAGTTGATTAACGTGGTAAGGGGTTTTCATCTCACTCCTTATTTCCGTGAGATTCATGCCATATTGCCACCATCACCTTTTGTGTGGTGTATGTACTGCCCATAATTTTATTCTTTGTGTAATACACTCTAATTTATGTTTATTTACATATTCATTGTATGATACCTCTTTC
Source organism: Viscum album (assembly GCA_963277665.1). Classification (NCBI taxonomy): domain Eukaryota; kingdom Viridiplantae; phylum Streptophyta; class Magnoliopsida; order Santalales; family Viscaceae; genus Viscum; species Viscum album. Next base: position 735,018,737 of record OY728132.1, on the reverse strand, counting down.
ATGGGTTGTATGTTTCATAAGTTACCAAATTGGTAAGGGTTATTTCACAATCTCTTCATTATCCGAGGTTGTTTATACGTAATAATCTACTGGTATCTCTTTATCATGCACATCCATGTTTCTTCAAAATGTATTTCAAAATATTTTTAACATTTACAGGAATATGGGTTAAAGTCATTTATACCCATGTTTGACTTTTTATAAGAGTTTTATAAAGGAATCTTTCCGTCGTTTTCCAAACAAGGTGCTTTTTAACCTTTTCGACAAAATTAAGGTAAGAATGTTTTTTTTAACTTATACGGTGGGTGCGGTTATTTTCTGCTGTTATAAAATCGTCGAAGCTTCCCTTACAAGCTAATAAGAATATTTTAAAATTGAATGCATTATTTTATTATTATGTTAATTTTAAAATGATTTTAAAAAAAAGTGATATTTCTCCAAAATAGTTCGATTTCATCTATGTCAACATCTTTTGATGGATTTTAAGCTTTTTTGAAGTTGATTTATTATGATACAAAACATCCATATTTTATTGAAGGTTTTGTGATATTTTTCACAGTGGATACGTTATTCTTATGTCACTCATGGTTTTTGTTTAAAGTATTGACATTTCATAAGTTATTTTTAATCCAAATGTTTATGTTATATTTCAACCTTTCATTCAGATGAATGTGTTAGACAAGTATGTTCCGGGTTGGGGACCGGTAAAAGTAAACCCTCCGGTTTGGTCTCCGGTTATTAGAGGAACTCCGGTTTGGTCTCCGGTTATTAGAGGAACTCCGGGTTGGTGTCCGATTATTAGAGGCACTCCGGGTTGGTGTCCGGTTATTAGAGGCACTCCGGGTTGGGTTCCGGTTACAGTTAGCCCCAAGGTCTTCGGACAAGGCCTTGACAATGAAATTAAAGTTCAGCATTATGAATTCCAACATTATGAAAGTGGTTATTGATTTTTGCATGTGATTATTCGATTAGTAGAATATCCATGTGAATAAGTAAATGGCATTATTTCATTTTATTTATGCCATACCATGTTGAAAGTTCATGTTTGAAAGTCTTTTGTTTTAGTTATACATTGCCTTAAATGTTTATTCTTATTTATGAAAGTTTCCGTTATATTGTTATCCTTACTGGGAATTTGAGCTCACCCCTTTTCTATGTTTTATTTTTCCCAGGAAGTGAAAAAGTATGTTATGAATGACCTGCAGGGATATTATGTGGGGATATGAGTGTGGATTATGGAGACATTATGTTTTTGTAGTAGTTTTTCATTTTATGATGTAATGTAAAACATATGAATATATCTAGTGTTTCCAAGGCTACTAAACCAATCGGTTTTTCGAGATTTGATCTTTCTTGTGATCATGCCAATGTTATGTAATAATGCACCGACTCTGGGAAACTAGGGTCGGGGCATTACAGTTGGTATCAGAGGAAGTTTAGTAGAAACCTTGGAAGCTAGATTTAGATAAACTCTGATTAGAGCACGTAGACCTAAGATGAACTTTGAGGATTAGTGTAGAAGAAATTCCTAGAATTTTGGTATTGTAGAGATTTTGTGAGTTTTCCGAGCAATACATCCCTGTCTGGATACGAGCAGGTAGAGGCGGCTCTGGCACAGATGTACCTAGGGGTAAAACCCGAAAACACCGCTTTGAGCTAGACTCAAATGGGAACTGGTGCACGACAACGGGCCTTGCTGCACTCTTGGTTACGACACTCCCGGGGGATATTCTTAGGATAATTCTCATTTTCATTACAAACCATTATGAAGGGTTTATGAGTATATACATCCTCAAAGGAGACATTTTTATGATTATGGATTATATCCATAAATAGTTAAATTTATGTTAAGTGTTTTATAAGTATGGGATTATGTATTTTGATTCATAAACTGATCTAGTGTATGCCATTGTTTAGAAATGGCGCCCAGTAGAAGGAATGAGAACTCCAGAAATGCACATGATCCAAAGAGAAGGAAGGATCATATCTTTCATGGTCTTAAGCTAGAATTTATAAGAGAAATAGTCTCCCATGTATTATCATCATATGAAGAAATAATATCATGTGTTGATAAGATAAGTAAAGAGTTTATTGAGTCCTATGGCTTTGAAGGGAAGCAAGAGAAGAAAAGGATGTAAGAGAGAAAGATGGATAAAGGGAAGAGGGAAAAGAAGAATTTTCCCATATGTGGTAACTGTGGAAAGAAACACCCTGGAACTTGCCTGAAAGGAATGGGAGTTTGTTATAAGTGTGGAGGAAAAGGGCACAAAGTACGTGACTGCAAGGGTAAGAAAATGGTTTCAAATGTACAATGCTTCATTTGCAATGAGTTTGGACACTACGCGAACCTATGTCCCAGTCATTAGACTATGCTACAAATGATGTTATTGGATAATAATCAAGTTATGATACTACCACAGATGAAGAGGAATGATTAGAGTTCTTATGTTGATTATGTCAATTGAGTGTTGTATCAACAATGTACTTATTATAATAATTATGGAGTATATAAGGATTGTACTGCAGTACTATTTCATTAAGGACTTGAGATTGTGTGGAACAAGGAAAAGTGACTCAATAGCAGGATAAATTTTTGGAAAATATATGGTTGAGAGAATGATAAATCATAATATAGTTCTGATACTGAGGTAGTGATTTTGGAATAATATGTGATTGTTTTGGATAAATTATATTGGATATTCTTGACTACCTGGGAACTGATTAATGATTTGTATATTCCATCATTGTTGGGGTTTAAAACATTTTTGGATTAATGAAGTATATCCAGCATTCTATATGGAATAAGGGAGCATGAATGTAATCAATAAGGAATATGGTAATACATGATGAAGGTATTCATATGCTATTACGGGGTAAAAAGGATCTATATTATGTTTACATTCCTTATAAATGTTAGACTATGATTTTGGACAGAAGTATTTTGGATAGTTCTAGTTTGGATTATTTTGGATTTCCATAAAAGGACAACCCGGAGGTCGGGCGGCAACCCGTCGCGTCCGGCAAGGCTGCGAGACTTGAACCCGCAACCGAAGGGCGACAAGGGTGTATCACCTACCACTGGCCCATGAGATGTCCTAGATTAAATAATGTAGTTTTTATTAAAATATCATGTAGATGAATTATAAATTCTTTTATTTTGGAACCCTATACGAATAGTGTAAATAGAATTTTTTTACATTCTATTATCTTTTAGAGTGAAAGATGAGTTTGTGGTAGAAATTTATTAATGGATAAAACTCTAATTATAAAGTAAGTATATCTCCTTATGATCTTAGCCAATCTCATAAATAAGTTCCTCAACATTAAGAAAACCAACATAGAACAAAAATGTTTTCCTAGATGGTACCTTAAATCATCAGTAATTTATGGCTTTGGGATTGTTGGCCTTTTCATAGCCATGTTCTCCACCACTCTTCATCAGATAATTGATGGTTAGATTTTTCTTCCATATCCATATTTTCCTACATGGAACCCTAGTATGTGTTATTTTTGGTAATCTTCATACTTTCGACTCTTTATTTTAAATAGAGGCCTCATTAATTCATTTTTCGATGTGGGATTTCAACTAAGATATTTTGAAACGTCAAAAATGTGTTATCCTAATACCCTATGTTTTGTTGAACCGATGGTATTTCAAATCATCATAGATTGATGAATTTAAGGACCTCAATTTTACACTTTTTTGTGATTGATGACCTCAATCACTACCTATAAATATTTACGTTTTTCCTCCAATTATATGTCTCTAATTGCCACCAATGTTCTCCTAATCGAGATCATAATTTGGTGGTGACCCTTTGATTTCTCTTTTCCTCATATTAAGATTAAATTTTAGTATCCCAATTTCCAATGTGGGTTGTCCCACAAATATATTTTCTACTTTCAACCTTTTATTTTCGAAGAACAATTTCAAATTGCGCGGAAGCAATTTATTGAAGGAGGGGAGAATGTATCACCCCAAGAATTCATAATGTGTTATTTCTTCAAAATAATTCAATAAATTGCACTACACGCAACACCGAGTTCACTTGCACAATGAATTACCAAAAATCCATTCAAAAGAGGTTATGAATAGTATTAAATAAATTTTAAACTTTATATAATCCTTATAATTTTTCCATATTATGAGTATCTTAGACATAATGCAAGAACAAATTCATTTTCAGTATTGCACTTTTATCAACTTCTAATAGTGAGCCCTTTTTAAATACAATATTTTAAACATTTTGACTAAATGGGGACATAAAAAATTTAAAATGAAACATCCCAATCTTCCACGGTACGTTTTCTTTGAATAATACAGTAGCGTGTGTTGTACGCAACCTTGAGTTTTAACACACACCACAACCAATCAAACTAGCCGTTATGAATAGTAATACCTAATTTTTGAAATTATATATATTTTATATTTCAAAATGGATTTTATTTTTGGATTCAGAATATCAAATTTAGCCTAAGGTGAAATTTTGGTACATTTCAGATAACATTCATATTTTGATGAATAGTGAAAATTACTGAATTTTAATTAAAAACAACTTTTTTAATCAAAAAAATTTATAGTGATAAATTATGAATTTGAGTGGTTTAAAAGTATATTTAGAATACAATTTTACCATTTAATATAATTTTGTTCATTGGACATAATTTTACAATTAAACCGAACATAAACAAGTGTCAATCTTTTGATAGTTATTATCTCTTAAAAACACGCTTTTTGTTTTCACTGCGGGAATTAATTTTAAATTAATTTCTTCCACTTCTGTGTTTTGAATATAGAAAAATGGATTCCATATTTGTAATCAGGATGTTCAAATTGTGTAAATAGGTAACTTTTATTTTTAGACATTTTGAATAATTACTGCGGTAAATATTTTATTTACCATGGTTAAGGGTAAATCCGGTAAATAAGGGTTAAAAAATAATATTATAATAATACTAAATTACCCTAAAACGTGTCTTAAACCTATTGGTTGATACATGGTCGACCATGGTCATCTTTGGGACGATTTTGGGACCCCATGGATCCACTTGTAAGTGATAATGACACTTTATTTTAATTAAGTTAAAATGAATACAAAAATGACACAAGCATATATCTTATAGAAAAACAATTGTTACATAGGGTTATATATGTTGGATATTAGATTATAAATATTAATTAGAAAGATAAAAAAATTTCCTACATAATGAAATTTTATTTTTAATTTTTAGACATTAAATAATTTATTTTATTTATGACACAATGATGATGCTGTAATTACTATAATAGTGAAAAATTAAACTAATTGATATTATAAATACCCAAATAAATATAATATGAAACTTTTAATGAATTAAACTAATTTTATAGGATAATATGATATATTAGGATTGATTTAATTGACTTTTTTCGAAGTAATCAATCTGTTATGAGTTTCACAAAAATCAACTATTGAATAGTGTCAAAATTGACATAAAAGAGTTCTTAAAACAAATATTATATTATTAATTGATATTAAATTTATAAAAATCTAAGGTTCGGCCAAGAGACATATATCATGATAGGTTCATCATTAATGGACCACTTGGGGGTCTCTTGGATGTATATAGTAAGTTTATTAACCATATTATATAAAAATACAAAGAGACATTGTAAAAGTGAAACTAATTAACTTAGAGTTAATACTTAAAGATAAGGTTAATATAAGTACCCAAACCTGTCTAAATTATATTGGTTGAGTGGTTTTCGACCTATCCCCACCTTAAACTTTGAATAATCAACTTTGGAGCCATTAGAAACCGAATATGAATTTATTATAAATTAATATTTCTAGCTTTTCCAAAGGTGCCCCTCACCCCTCTTATAAAAGGGCACTCCTCCTTCTCATTTATTCACACCTTAAAAGCCTTTTGGATCGGCCAAACTCTGCCCAAATACTCTCCCAACATCCCTCACTACAACCTAGAGGCCTTAGTTTTATCAGAAAGCCAACCTATGGAGCCCTTTTGATCAAATCAAAAGGAAGAACCCGAAGAAGAGGTAATGTTTTCAACACCCCTTTTCAAGTTCCTTTCTTCTTCCACTTCTTCTTTCTTTGTTCTTACCATTCTAAAATAATAACTCCAGTATCTTACATATACTGTTATGTTATTATAAATATGGTACAACCATATTCAGTATTCTATCCACCCTTTGAATAACTTGTCACCATATGTGCGTACGTACGGCTTACCGTCTCCACGTCGTGGTGTAATTGTTATTCAATATATTATTATTTGGATGGGTATAATAATGATGTGTAACTCATGTAAATAATAAATATAACATGTTAATGATTATGTATATATGATATACCATCCATTTATATATTATTTTAATATCAAAAGAATGATATTGTCGCTCGTGCGTACGTACGGACTACCGTCTCCACGAACGCGATGAGATTCATTCTCCATCGTATCCATTCAAGTATAATTATCATTTGATGATTTAAAAATGATTTTTAAGGACTTTATATCATTCTGGATATGAATAATATACAACCTATCCATTACAAACATGTCTTATATAACAAAACATATAAAAGAAAACGAGTACGTTAACACCCGAAACGACGATAATTCTAAGATATTATTAACAAATCAATGTTAAAAGATCATATATGATATCATATATATATATATATATGATTCTTGTATAATTTAATAACAATTATTTCACCATTATACAGGAGTTTAACCTACCCCATCTAAGGAAAAGTTCAAGGTAAGGGATTTTCTTATCTCACATTCAATTCCGTGAGATTTCCATTGTTCGCCACTAAATTATTGAAAGTGGTGTATTGTGTACTGCCATTTGATATATATTATCATGATTCTCATTATATTCATGTTATTCTGTAAATCATTTGGTGGTTATAAACTTTTGTCCATACGACTCAGTTGATTAACGTGGTAAGGGGTTTTCATCTCACTCCTTATTTCCGTGAGATTCATGCCATATTGCCACCATCACCTTTTGTGTGGTGTATGTACTGCCCATAATTATATTATTTGTGTAATACACTCTAATTTATGTGTATTTACATATTCATTGTATGATACCTCTTTCATGGGTTGTATGTTTCGTAAGTTACCAAATTGGTAAGGTTTATTTCACAATCTCTTCATTATCCGAGGTTGTTTATACGTAATAATCTACTGGGATCTCTTTATCATGCACATCCATGTTTCTTCAAAATGTATTTCAAAATATTTTTAACATTTACAGGAATATGGGTTAAAGTTATTTATATCCTTTTTTGAATTTTTATAAGAGTTTTATAAAGGAATCTTTCCGTCGTTTTCCAAACAAGGTGCTTTTTAACCTTTTCAAAAAAATTAAGGTAAGAATGTTTTTTTTAACTTATACGGTGGGTGTGGTTATTTTCCGCCGTTATAAAATCGTCGAAGCTTCCCTTACAAGATTATAAGAATATTTTCAAATTGAATGTATTATTTTATAATTATGTTACTTTTAAAATGATTTTTTAAAAAAAAGTGATATTTCTCCAAAATAGTTTGATTTCATCTATGTCAACATCTTTTGATGGATTTTAAGCTTATTTGAAGTTGATTTATTATGATACAAAACATCCATATTTTATTGAAGGTTTTGTGATATTTTTCACAGTGGATACGTTATTCTTATGTCACTCATGGTTTTTGTTTAAAGTATTGACATTTCATAAGTTATTTTTAATCCAAATGTTTATGTTATATTTCAACCTTTCATTCAGATGAATGTGTTAGACAAGTATGTTCCGGGTTGGGGACCGGTAAAAGTAAGCCCTCCGGTTTGGTCTCCGGTTATTAGAGGAACTATGGTTTGGTCTCTGGTTATTAAGGGAACTCCGGGTTGGTTTCCGGTTATTAGAGGCACTCCGGGTTGGTGTCCGGTTATTAGAGGCACTCCGGGTTGGGTTCCGATTACAGTTAGCCCCAAGGTCTTGGGACGAGGCCTTGAAAAAGAAATTAAAGTTCAGAATTATGCATTCCAACATTATGAAAGTGGTTATTGATTTTTCCATGTGATTATTCGATTAGTAGAATATCCATGTGAATAAATAAATGGCATTATTTCAGTTTATTTATGACATACCATGTTGAAAGTTCATGTTTGAAAGGCTTTTGTTTTAGTTATACATTGCCTTAAATGATTATTCTTTTTTAAGAAAGTTTCCGCTATATTGTTATCCTTACTGGGCATTTGAGCTCACCCCTTTTCTATGTTTTATTTTTCCCAGGAAGTGAAGAAGTAAGTTATGAATGACCTGCAGGGATATTATGTGGGGATATGAGTGTGGATTATAGAGACATTATGTTGTTGTAGTAGTTTTTCATTTTATGATGTAATGTAAAACTTATGAATATATCTAGTGTTTCCAAGGCTACTAAACCAATCAGTCTTTCAAGATTTGATCTTTCTTGTGATCATGCCAATGTTATGTAATAATGCACCGACTCTAGGCAACTAGGGTCAGGGCGTTACATATTATATATTAATATACATAATATATATGTTATATAAATTTGTTTTTACATTCTGGAAGTAATTAAATCAAGTTCTATCTAATATGATTAAGAGTAAAATGTTAAAACATGTATGATAAACAAAGTTGTTATTGCCTGAAACATTTCATTTACATGGAATTGATAATAAACAAGTAATATATTGTTATAAATGAATTTATTTGATATCATAAATATTCATATAGTTCTATTATAAATTTAATAACATGATTTATCAATTCTACATGAGGTTATCCCACCCTCAATAAAAGGAAAGTACAAGGTAAGTGTTAATTTTGTAATCTCATTTTTCTTCGAGATTGTTTATATGTAAGTATCTACTAGGGAATACATATAATCCATCTCCATGTTTCTTAAAAATGTTATTTGTAATTTTTTTATTGTACTTCAAAATTTTAAAGTCTTTTACCAAAATTTTGACTTTTTATAATTTTTTTTAAAGAATCTTTTCATCATTTTCCAAACAAGGAACATTATGGATTTTTTAAAAAAATAATTTTTTTTAATATCTACGGACTAATAAGATTTTTCGTCAATTTTTTGCCTTAATATATTAAATATTACCTCACAATATTACATGTTTTTTTCAAATATCAAAATTTTCTTTTAAATTTTTTCATATTTTAAATGATTTCATGGGGAAAAGGTGGTGTTTCCCTGATGAATTTTTTAATGATTTTATTATATTATTCTCATATATGTCAATATTCTTGGTTAGATATTATGTTAAATTTTGGATTGTTTTTTATAAAAAAAATATAACAATTTATATTGAATAATTTATGATATGTTGGATAGTATATGTGCTACTTTTATAGAATTCATGGTTTATAATTAATGTATTATTAGTTTGAATTTAGGTTTTAAAACAAATTTTTATGTGGTTTATGTGTCACTCTTTTCAAATGAGGATTACATTGGATTTATTAATTGATATGTGGGTCCACTATATCCCCTCTATGAATTGGTAGGTCTAATGATCCAAACTAGTTTGGGATGTGACTAATGTCTTACCTGCTTTTGTATGGTATTGGCACGAGGCCCTGAGGGTATGGTTATGATGTATGACATTATGAATTCCCTAGATATGATATTAGTTGTTAATAGTACATGTGATTATTAGACTAGTTCAATATCGATGAGAAAGTTTATATGGAATTATGTGTTTATTTTCATATTATTTTCAAGATTATGTTTAAAAGTCTTGTGTTTAAGTAATACACCTATCCTTATGTTTTATGTTTATTTATGATAGATTTTGTTGTATTATTTTCCCATACTGATCATCTGAGCTCACCGTTTTCTTATGTTTTAATTTCCAAGGGTGCCAATATGTGTATTATGAGTGACACACATGATTAATATAAGAGAATAATGGTGTTCCCAATGGATTATCTATGTTTTTTATTATATTCTGAATTTTCAATTATGGTTCATGAATATAATCTATTATAGAAAACTCTTAAACTGATCTGTCATTTGGGATTTGATTCCATGTAATCACACGATTATAAAAAAATAATTTATTAGATCTGAGCATCTAGGGTCATGGTTTTTACATTTAATATAATTATATAAATTATATTATAGTTATAGCAATATATTTTATATTCTTATACTTGATTTACAATAGAAAAATATAGGGGTGGCATAATGAGTTGTATTCACACACTATCCAGTCCATTCCTTAGTACCTGAGAAGATTTCATAGATGAAGGAAATGAAAAGTGAAGGATCCTTTTTTAGATTCTTGTATTGTGTATTAGGATTGGATCATGGAATGATAATAACAATTTGGACTTGGGGTGATCACCAGACATAGTTTTATTTCATTTTATCCCTTTTTATTATCATGGAACTACCTATATGACCAGTGAAATGACATGCTTTACTTATATTGTTTCACCCCCATAATGTTATATGTATTTAGTGATTCATTAATTACATATGTCTATTTTAATTATTACCTATTTTAATTATATATTCTCTACTTCTGTATTTTTCATTATAATTTTGACATTATAGTCTCTCCACCAAAAAAACAATTATACCCTCATTGTTATTCATCAATTTAAGGCATATTGTGTGGTTTTCTTGAGGCATTTTTTCCACCTAAAATAGTTTCTTATGAATGAAATGGTTCAGGGATGTGAAAAAGTTGTATCAATATGTTCATATTATCGATTAACCTACTATTTCATGTGGCTATATAGGAAACATATATGTGTTGGAACATGATAATATAACTTTATCTATGAGCATCCAAACCATGTATGGGGAAAGGCCAAGATTGTTGGAAATTTAATTTTAATAAAATAATTATACTGTCATATTAGTATTTATTCCACATTTTGGTAGAAGACATATTATTTTATGTTATTTTTTAATGGGATTTCTACCCATAGTCTGTTATGACAATGGAGAATTATCATATGACCCATCATAGGTATATAGGGAGTTCTATGTCATCTATATGCCTTGAGATTCATATTTGTCTGCATTTATTTCTTTTTTGATACTCTCTATATATTGGTGATTATTATTTTCATTTATAATATTTCATCAAAACTATTGGTGGCATAAAGTGTATACATCAGCCCTAGTGTTGTTTTATGAAATTTATTTAGGATTGAATTTAATTTAACCAACATTAATATAATTAAATATTTGGAAACTAGGTTACAATAGCCAATAATTTAAACTAGTTTCTATTAAATATAGTTCTAATTTCTACTTATAAGGCGCATAACTCAATAAATAAGGAATGGAAACATAGATAACTGAATCATAGGCTGTAGAATTGATAATTTACAAACCCTAATTTTGAAAATAAATGGTTACCATTAAATATGAGGAAAACTATAACATGAAGAGTGTTTATTTCCATAAAATAGGAATGAAAACCAATCTAACTGAACAATTATGAATATGTCTCAAAACATTTGCATACATCCAATTAATAAGAATGGATTGTTAGGTTAAAGTAATCACCTAAATGAAATATTTTTTACTAAATGCAAGGTTTATCTTGTATAATGTCCCAAAGATGATTAATGCTTTCCCGTTATGTAATTTCTTATATTCAACTATTGTATTTTGAGTTCTATTCATGGTATTGAACATACATGCCTCCGCAACATCCAGGGGTTAGGTGAAGGAGGGTGGTGATGATCATTCTCTTGAGGTAGTAAGACATGGACCACCTATGGTGCCTCTAGTAGTACCACATGTGACACTTCCTACTATAGCACCAGTAATCCCTAGACTAATCACTAATTCATACCATAAAGATGGATTCCAATTTATAGTGTTTATTATGAAGGTAACTCTATGGGCTGCACCCATCTTGTATGACTTGACTAGGGAATCCCAGAAGAAAGGCCCACATTTTCTATAGGGGATGGTAGTCCTCAGGATTTGAAACCATTTTTAGAGGTTATACAAATGATTTTTTAAAATATAGATAAACCTCTAATTAGGGTAGTGAAACATGCATCCTTCATGATTTTTGGATCTTCTGAGGAATGTTGGGATGTTTTTACACATGATGATCAGCATCTGGGCATCGTCTGGGGGGAGGGAGTCTCTTACTATATTATTTGACAAATTTTTCATAGAGACTATGAGAGTTGATCGATCTTGGAAATATATGCATCTAGAGTAGACTAATATGTATGTCATTGATTAATCAACTCCTATGACGGATCTCTAGTTCTTCTCACCCACTCATGCAGGTGATGAGCTATCCAGGTAAAGACTTTTTGAAGATGTAAATGGGTATGATATTTTATTATAGGTGAATGTATTTTGAATTAATATTGTCTCTAAGATAGTAAAAAAATATTGTAACTCTGATTAAAATATAAGGGATGCATAAGGTAATGGTAACGGTGGTTCAACACCTTGTCTAGGTAGTTGATCATACAGTGGTTGAAATCATTTATATAAGACTAATTTCTACATAATTGGTATCCAGGGAGTTTTCATTTTTAGTTAATTGGTATTCCTTCATTGTGGTAGGTATTTCCACATGAAACCTTAGTGTTATTGAGACCTATTAGATTGTTGTTCTTTTTATAAAATGGGCTATATTATGAGATTATGTAATACCTTTAAAGATGTTCCCAATGAAAGGATATCCTCAACATTATAATGTTTTTTTTGTGGGATTTTTAAAACCACAATATTAAAGAATCTAGGTTATTATTAGTTGTTTTGGATTAGGAGGAGGTTGGGTTTGAGGGATAAAGGCAAATATTATACAATTCTAGTAGAGGTAAACTGCATAGGGACATCAGGTTGTAGATTAGGGTCATGAATTTTTCGAGTTACATCTATTGTAGCATATTCCTACTGATCAATGTCTAAAAATATCAATAGTATAAGGTATTATCTTGGTTTCATTGAATTTAGTTTCCACATTATTTGACATAGGTTCTTTTCACTACTTTATATATGTTTCTTTGATTAGAATCAAGGTTTTAATGATTGAATATATTTATGGGTTATTGTCCATTGAAACACCCCTTGGATTCTTCTTATAATTATTTAACCCTTATAATGAGTTTCCCCTAGAGATAGTAATTTGTAATTTTATATTGTACCTTTTCATCATGGAGTAATATTATTGGATTTCATTCTTAGTATATATTGTATGGTAAACTATCGATATTTCATTGGCTTTTATAATTGATGGGGGTATTTCTCTTCACACAAGAGAGATAGTTATGTTCTAATGTAGGAATGGGATTTCCATGCAAAATGTGACATTCCTAAGTATCATGGGATAGGTAGAGTGTCGATCAATATTTTCAACCTCTTATTAGCTAATCATGGAGTGTGGTAGGATATATTTAATACATTTGTAGACCATTTCAAGGGCGTATTCTCTGGTGATTTTTATGGGATACCTCCTAAAAAAGATATTAAATTTACTATTTAGAGTATTCAAAGAGTATAAATGGTTTCCATTATATTATATAATATGTATCAAACTAAGCTCCAAGAACTCAAGAGGTAGTTAGGGGACCGAGAATACAAGGGGTTTATCAGACCCAGTACTTCGCCTAGGGGTTTGCTGGTATATTTTACCAAGAATAAGGATGGTAATTAATGATTATGCATGGATTACTGGTTGTTTAATATTATTATAGTTAAAAATTGATACCCACTTAATTTTATATATTAACTCATAGAATAGACCTAGGTAGAAAGTGTTTTATTGATGATTGATTTGATATCGAGCTATCATCGTGTGAATGATAGGCCCACTGACATACTGTGTACAACATTTTATAGTAGATATTACTTATAATAATATTTTTTAATGATTTATGGACTACATATCACACCATATATCTTTATGGAATTGATGAATCAGGTCATACACACATACCCTGATATCTTTATGCCCATTTTTCTCAATGATATCTTGTTTTACTCATGGACATGGGAGGAGCACATATTGAATCTTGGGGTTGTTTTGACTACTCTTTATGAAAATATGATTTATAAAAAAAACGTTAGCTAATTATTTTTTATTTATGGATTTCATTTCATGGGTCACATCATATTAATAATTTGGTTATTAGGGGATACAATGAAATTGATATTATTATCTTCATGGAATTAATCTAAGAATGTATTGATAGCTTATTTAGATTAGTCGATGAATTCCAATGATTAATTTATAAAATTTATCACATTTAAATAATACTTATAGGATTGACTAAAAATATTAATATTTATATTATTTTATTCTTGTGAAAATTCATTTTAGTTGTAGAAAAGTGGATTGAAAATAGCGAAAATCATAATTGTTGCTGATCCGAGAAAAGGGTACACAATTTATTAGGACACATAAGAAGTTAGTCTAAGATATATATTAATGTGTATTTATTGATTAACAATCTATGGGTTTCGAATATTGAGGCCTCATGCTCATAATTACTTGATGCATGACCTTGAGTAGGAATTGTTTTCATGCTCTATGTTTCTTGATACAATACATCCTAAGAATGTGTTGTGGGTATTATATGGACCATAAGAGCCTTTTATATATGTGTGGGAAGGACATAAGCCATAAAAAATAGAGGTGGGTTGAATATAATCATTATTTTTAATTTCATCCCACATATACACAAGTAAAAGGTAATGTATTGTGGATTCCATTTGATGAACGATTCATGCTCAAGTGGTTCAAGAGGCTAGTAGTGAAGGGATATGGATATTTATAGTTTTTGAAATGAATCTTGGCGTTCATTCATTTCAAGGGAAAACTATTCTCCTGACCTTTACAGGGGTTACATCACAATAGAATTGAATATAATGGAACTTTATTTCTAATCCTAATGGCATGGTCCATAGACATAATACTTATGGTCAAGAGCCACCACCTATTTGGGTTCTTAAAAAGGAAGATATTTTGGATATCAATGGTTGTGTTTGCTTCCCTAAAAGAATGTGAGAGTAAATTATATGAGAATATTATACTTTTAATTATTCTGCATATTCTATAAAAATTAATACGTATCACAGTTTTTGATTCAATGCTGGTGGATAGGGATGAAAAAGGAACTAATGATCTTGGTCACTTAGTGTTCCACCATTCGGTTTGTAAAATTTGAACACCACTATCCTACTATATAATGCATCCATCACCCATCCTAATGTATAAAATGTGTAATGTTACTATGGAATTCATGAGGGAGTTACCAATGTCACCACATATTACTGACCCCATACGGGTGATTGTGGGCAGGGCCATAATGACCAAAAATATTGTAAAACAATTTCTCCATTTGATTTAATTAATTGTATTATTATATATTATGGTTATAGAAAACACATGTGCATATTTGGTTTTATATTCTACCAGATTTAAAATATATTTAGGTGTAACAATCATTGATAATATAGTCATTAAAAATTGATCCCATGATTTTTATTAATGTAGGGTTTTAATTAATCCAATTGATAGAGACAAAGGATGTGATTACCTCAATTAGTAGGGTCATACGATATGAATCCCATTTATCAAAGCATCTGAGGGAAATAGTATCATTGGTATTTTCTATTGATAAATTCTAATCTGATATCCAATAACTTATGTAGGAGAGAAACCATTTACAAGATAAATTCAAGATCATCAAGACCATGTTGCAAACCATGTACACCGAACCACCCCATGAAAGTGTCACCATTCTTCACCTTAAAATTAATAATTATTATGTTTTATTGATATTATATGTTTCGAGACCCTAGAAAATTGATTATATTGATTATTTTTTATATAATAAGGATGTTATTTTCATCCTACTATTGTTACAGATTTTGATTGTAATTTAATAAAACATAAATAGTATTTTCATGTTAATGTTTAAATTCAATTAAAGCCCAAATTTTAATTTATCAATATATATTTTGAATAAATATTATTTTCATAAAATTTTATTATTATATAATTTTTATTAAATATTAATTATCATATAATTTTTATGAATTCAAATGTAATTTTTATAAGGGTTCAAAAACACATTTTGTCAAAAAAAATGACGTTTATCAATAAATATAAATTATTATTTTAAAATTTTAAATTAACATATTGATGAAATTATTTATTTAAAATTAATATTAATTTTTTATTTAGAAAATAAAATTTATCTATTTGTGATTTTTTTTTAATTTTCAGAGATAGTCATTTTTTGGGTAATAATTAAATTTTGTATAAATATATGGTTTGTATGATGACAACATAATGACACAAGAGTGATTTAATAAATGAATTAAATGTAATCTAAGACATAATATATATTTTCACTTTAATATAATTATATTTTATGTTTATTCTATAATTTTTATAGGGATTTTAGGAATCCTTCATAACCATTAATATATTTCAAGGATTTAAATCGTTTCTTTATGAGTGTGACTCATTTCCACATAATCATGTGTATTATTTTATTATGTTCTTCACTATGAATTATAAAATAATTGAATACAATATCATTTGGTATAAACCACAATCATAAATAAAGGAAATGTTTTTGGTTTTTATTATTTTATTATATAGATTCCATATCCAATGTTTTGTAAATTTTAAAGAAATCCCCACTGATTTTCATTATTAAAACACAAAATATCCCATTTCACAACACATAAAAACCTTGTATCATGCCATTACTCTTCCCTCCCATCATTTTAGTCCTCTCAAGGTACCCCCAGTATCTCAAGAAGCCCATCCCAAACATTTGGAATCACACACTCATGTAATGGATCCAGTCATTCTCCTCATTATTAAAGTTTCTTTATTTTCATATGTGTTATATTTAAAATTACAACAGTTGGGATATGTTCTTACAAGTCCCTATTACTACCCATTTTATTTCAAAATGATGATACTCTCATTTCTCTCTCATAAAACCAATTTACTAATATTTAAGTGATGTTTTTATTCTGCAAAAAAATTTCCATGATTTTCCATGTATAAGAAATCGTGTAGTGAGTAGTCTTACCCATTTCTTATCAATGGTGTTCACCTTTATTAAAATATACTTGATTTAAATGGGAGCCACATGTATGTTTTACCCACTCCTTTTTGAAGGATTATAATATTAATATGAATGAATCCATGATTTATGATCTATTTGGAACACTTAATTCTTTGAATGAAATAAAAGTGTGGGGTGTGCACAAAATTATCTTGCACTCTAATCCATTGGGTAATGTTTAGTTTCATGTGATGTAATGTTGGGATATATAATGAACCAAATTCCTTTATGATACTTTTTCCATCATTATTTCTTATCATTTATCCTTAATCGATGATTATGATGTAGTGTTTTATGTTGTTTCTAGATTTCCCATGTTTCTTTTACAACTACCATATTATGTTATGTATCATTTTTCAGGTTTATGATTATTACTTACATTATTTAGAATTCATATTCCAATTGTGTAACACTATTTATCTTCATCATGTTTTTCTATGTCTATTCCTAAATATTCTTTATAGATCATCCATTTCTAATGTTCGTCCCCTGTATATCCCATATAGTTGTATGTTCAATGGACTATTATGATATTTTTAAGGAATTTTTCAATAAGGATGGTGTATGTTTTTTTTAATTTGGTATTTGGTGTACCTAATTATCAAAGAAACTAGAATTATCAATAATCCATGATTAATTTTGTGTAATATTATGTAATAAATTTTGAATGAAATTGTAAAAATAGAAGGGTTTTGTTTGTGGGTATCAATGGAATATTTTAGTTACATTTGGGTTTATGAACAGAAAAATCTTGAGAACCCATTTTGGATAATGGTTATGTATAATAATACATCCCTAAATTTTGGTAAGTACATATTATATTATTTGTAAAGAAATACTTTCATTTATTGATATAATAAGTGGACGGGGCTTTTGCATATATGTACATAGGGTTAAAACCCCAAAAAACCATGTTGAGGTAGACTTGATCTAGAACATGATCATGATAATGATCATTTTATCACAACTATCTTGATACTCCCAATGGATATTATTTGGTAAATTCATGATCTTATTATTCTCCAATATTAAAGGAATAATAAATCCCATAATAATTTATGTTAGAAAATAGATAATGGGTAATATAGATTAAACCCTAGAAATCTATATGTTGTGAAATAAATGTAATTTATA
Source organism: Viscum album (assembly GCA_963277665.1). Lineage (NCBI taxonomy): Eukaryota > Viridiplantae > Streptophyta > Magnoliopsida > Santalales > Viscaceae > Viscum > Viscum album. Next base: position 735,000,483 of record OY728132.1, on the reverse strand, counting down.
ACTTATCATTTTAAAGTCATTGTATTCACCCATTATGAGATTAATAGTTTAAAAATACTCATAACTAATTTTATTTTTATTCAAGCCAATGGATAGAAATAGGAAAATTTTATAAACAACCAATGTAATGAGAAATGTGATGACATCTCCAATGATATTCCCAACCTGATGGGAGTAGGAATCAAGAACATTTTGATGATACTCTCTTAGATGACTCATGTTATGAATAGAAATGTTTATCATGAGGAGAATCCAAATCCCCTTGAGATAGATCAAGCTTTACTTTAGTACGTTATGTGAAAAAGTCCTCAAACATTCAATAGATCATCTGATCACTTAATTATTGAATAATGGATTAAATCGATTGAGAAGATCATATCCATCCTTCAATATTTTGAACAAGAGAAGGTTCTACTAGTTATTTATTATATAAAAGAATAAGATAATATGTTGCGGAAATGGATGAAAAATATGAATCTCGATGATGATATTGGTGTTATTGGATGAAAGGAACATAGAAAATTGTTTTTCACTAAATATTTTCCTCCATTTTTTTTCATAAAATGGGAAAGGATTTCCTTTACCCCATGAAAAAATATAACTAATATTTTTGGGATTAAAAGGGAAACATCACCATCCATACAATATATGCCTTCAGCTATGTCATTTCCCTTAAATGCAAGGCAGACTGCTTATTTTTTGGTATAAAACCTAGTCTATGAAAATCCCTCATGATCCAAGACTATTATACGTATTATGAAATTATATTATGTTCATTGTAATTTAAAATTGAGATCAGAGAATCTCAAGTGTTACATGGTGATAATAACTGGAATGTTTATTTTAAATATAGTGGTTTGATGATGATTTATATTGGATATAAGAATTTTAAACATCTCACTTCTCAATGGTGCAAAAATAATCCCCTGTGAAATTCCCAAAAGGGAAATAGTAAATAAATTAGTTATTATAAGGAAACCTAGTAAGAAATTGATGACAGTAGAAACCAGCTACTGTGATGAATGGAAGGAATTTTTGGTCAACCCTCAGCACATTTTTCATTACCTCAACTATAAAGAACCAAGGTACATTGAAAATTAATTTACATTGAAAGTGGTTTATGGAGATATCGAACAAAATCCAAGGTGAAGAAGGTGTTCCTTTTGAATCAAAACTGTTTTTGTGAATTCTGAAAATGAATTGGAAACAAGTACACTTATTATTTAATCAATAATAGAAAAAATAATTTTTTATTCTCCCTCTACATGTTAGTTTTTATCAATAATGTTTACTATGACTATTAAAATACCACAACACTTCATGTAAGTAGAGATGTCAGTGAAAATTAAAAATGATGTAGATATTGAATCCAACGTATATAAATCCTCCCATCTCATAGTTTTTGGGAAAAACATTGTAGTGATCTTTTTCATACTCCATTTGGTGCATTTTATGCAACTCTAGGTATGTAATAGCCTTACCTATATATAGCCAACAAAATTTTCTAAGAGAAGGAAATCACTCTCTGTATGGAAAATCATCCCCAGATTCATTACAAGTTAAAGGAGTAGTATGAATATTCATTAGCACCAAAATCTCAATAATGGATATTATTGACCTTTGGGAAAGAATATCAAGGTAAAATTATTGAGTATACAGAAATAATAATCCCTGAATATATTACCATTATGCGGGAATACGTTGTTGTGTTTCTTGAAGAATTTTCTGGTCTTCCGTCAAGTGATGAGGTTGAATTTTTAGTCAATATTATACATAGAACATTATAATTATCCACATATCTGTATAAAATTTCTATTGTGGAACTTGAGTAGTTGAAGAAACAAATACAAGAGTTTCTAGATAAACAGTTCATATTCCCAAGTTCTTCAGTATGGGTTACACCCATCCTCTTGGTTAATAAGTAGTATGGGTCAATGCACATTTTAATAAATTATTTGTAGCTAAATAATATCATGAAAAGAACATGTGTCTTCTACCATGGTTTAGTGAGTTTTTTAATTTATAAATTAGAGTTCATTACATCTCCTAGGTGAATTATTGGTTGGGATACTATCATGTAATGGTGAAGAAGGATGATATCCCCAAGATCACTTTTTTAATAAGGTACGGGAATAGTGAATTCATTGTAATTCCATTCAGAGTCACAAATTCTTCATCAATATTCACGAGCATGATGAGTTGAGTTTTTTTATATTACCTCTCCAAATTTATGGTAGTTTTTATATCTGATACTCTAATATACTTCAAATCTATGGAAATGATTAGAAGCATCTAAGCACTAGGTAAGAGAATATAAAAAATAGGTTATTTATGTTATGTATAGAAAATGTGAGTTCTGTTTTAATTAAGTCTCTTTCATGAGGAATAACATTAGAAAATAAGATATCTATGGACGCTTAAAAGATAGATGAAATTGGTGGATGGTCAAAGGAAATCATCTGTGAATTATATATGTAGTTTCCTTCAATTTTATGGGTTCTATAGGTTATTTGTGATAAATTTTCAATGATTTTCTAACCCTTGACTAAGATAAATTTAAATCGATTCAAGATTACTTGTAATGGTGAGTGTGAAAAGAGATACATAGAGCTGAAAAGTAGGGTTATCATTTACCCTTTTCCCACACTACCCATAAGTAGAGAACATGTCATGGTACTCAACAATACTTTGAAAATTACATTTTTTTGTGTTAATATAGAATTATAGAGTCGTAACCTATGATTTCAAGAAGTTTAAATTTACAAAACAAACCCACCAAACACATTATATAGAGGTGGATATATTAATCATCAGCTAAAAAATATGCTGGAATTATATCTTTTGGGAGAAGTGTGGAATATATAAAAGTCACAAAAAACCTCATGTTTATTTTTTCATATGAATTTCCAAATATGTTCCAATTAATATGTTTATAGATGATCATGGTCTACGATTACTCAATTCACTACCATATATGGAAATCAAATAAAGAGTATGAATCTCTAAGTAGAAAGGTCCCATCAATCCTATCATTGATTAGAATTCAGAGGGATTCTTTGTTATTATATTTCGAAAGGAAGGGAATGGGAATAAAAAAAATAAGAAACATCATCAATACTTTAACTAATTAATTCTCAACCATCCATTTTTAATAAAAAAATTATACGCAAAGGGATGATGTGGAAATTTAGAAGAAATTAGAAACTATAAAAAAGGTAAATTATTAGATTTCATTGTTAATTAAGAAGGGGTTGTACGATTTTTGTCATTGCTATGCATACTATCAAATCCCAATTTTAAGAAAGAGATATTGGATGATGCACACAACTCAACATTCTCTATCCATCCAGGGAGCACTAATTTGTAATAAGATATCTTATAGACCTATTCATGGGACTATATGATTATATTGATTGTGGAAGATATATCTATATGTATTGTACGTCAACAAGTGATGGTGGAATGGACAAAATGGAAGGGTATGGTGCCACCATTACCCATACCTACATGGAAATAAGAATCCACACTATTTACATTGTAACTAGTCTTTTTTGAAGACATCAAGATGGAAAAAATTTATCTTGGTTTTGGTGGATTGTCATATATTGAATTCAAACATTATTCTGAGTCGAGAGGTTTGTCCACTAGATTTACTTGCTTTGATATACATAAAAAAAATTTCATGATGAATTAAGTACCACTATTGATTATATCTAATTGAGATATGAGATTATCCTTAATATTATAGATAAGTATCCAATGTGCACTAAATATAGAGTTTATCTTCATAATATCTTATCACTCGGAAACTAATGGCCATTATAAGCGGACTATTCAAACACTTGAGGACATGTTGAGATCAGTCTCAATTGACATCAATGTATGATTAGACCAATATGTTTCCCTATATGAGTACTCTACCAATAATTTTTTCCAATCCAACAAAAAAATGGATCACATCAAATCACTTTATGTGAATAGGTGAAAAACACCTCCATTTTTGGATCAATTTGTGAAAATAAAACTACTAGGTCATGAAATAGTTGAGGAAATGGTAGAAAATGTTTAGACCATTCAGCCTCACATCAATGGTTATCAAAGTCGACATAAGAGATATGATGATGATCATTTACTAGGACTAAAGTATTATGTTGGAGACATGGTATTCATATTCATATATCTATCAATGAATGTAATAATAGTTCAGAATAATGAAAATATTAGTCCACGATACATTGTCCCCTTTTAGATCATTGATCGCATATGAGTGGTGGCCTAATAACTAAAATCTTACTTAACATATATCAATTGAATTATATATTCAATATATCCCTCTTGAAGAGGTACATATCATACCTCTCACATGTCCACAAATAATTGGTGTTACCATTGGTGAAAGAACATTTTTATGAAGATCAGTAGGTGAAAATATAAGATGGAAGAGAAAAATATCAAAAAATACGATAATTAAACTTGTCAAAGTTCTATAGTGAAAATAAATGTTTGAATAATTGACATGGGAAATATAGTAGGTGTTGAAATAGAGTATCCCTCTACTATTTTAGTGTTGAAATTGAAAATTTCGATGGAGATATTTCTTAATGGGGGGTTATTATAATGACCAAAATTGTTATAAAAAAAATTACCATTTACATTTTATTAAATGTATTACTATATATTATAGTTATATAAAACACATGCACTTATTTGGTTTAATATCCTCTAGGATTTGAAATATTATTAATCATATTTTCCATTGATATTATTTCAATTTAATAGTGATCACATATTTTCTATAAATATAGGGTTTTGACACCTCCAATTGAAACAGAAAATGAAATTAACGGACACAACCATTATAATTGTACCCTACGATGCCTATTTATCAAATATTAAAAAGGATATATCATCTTTGGTACATTACCTTGACTAAGCCCCAGATGAGATCCCACAACTTATGAATAATTGAAATCGTTTACAAGATAAGTTTATGATCAAAGAGATCATGGCCCAAACCATGTATGTCGAACCACCCCATGAAAGTCACACTATTTTTCACCTCACCCTTATGATTTTTGTTGCTGTATTAATGGGATATATCACATGACCCTAATAATAATATTATTTAGTTTTTTAGGAAAAATAAATTTGTTTCCATCATATAATTAATTTTTATTTTAATTATTATTCAGAAAACAAATTTTTCAGTTAATGTAAAAAATCAATTAATTAAAATATTTTTATGAATTAATGGATTTTTGGAATAAATAATATTTTAATACAAAATATTATTCATTTTTTATTAAATATTTATTAACCAATAATAATTATGATTTCCAATGTAAGTTTTATAGGGTTTTGGGAACTTGTTTTGTCAAAAAAACCCAACAATATTTTTAATAAATATTTTTCATTATTTTAAAAATATAAATTAATATTTTTAGAAAGTTGTTTAGGTAAATTTATTTTTATTATTTGAATAAGAACATGGAATTTTTTCAGTAGTTAATATTTCATAACATTCTAATAATGTCAAATTTTTTAGTGAAAATTAAAAACGGTGATAATATATGGTGTTTATTATGACATAATACTGTCCCAAGAGTGATTTAATAAATAATATAAATGGTATCAACTATAATATATATGTTTTTAATTTAAAATAATGTCATGTTAATATTATTTGATTAATTTTATAAATTCTTTATGAATCCTCCAAAACCATTAATATATTTTAAAATTTGAAAATCATTTCATTAAGAGGATGAATCACTTATACATAATCAAGGTTAATATTCTTTCAAATTTCATCAACTGAACATATAAAATAATGAAATAAACTACTATTTTTTAGACACCATGGGAAAAACCTTGATAAGGTTGGTGGTTTTGGTTATTTTATTATGTAGTGTCCAAATCCTATGTTTGAGAAATATTAAATAAATCCATACACTTTCCTATATAAATACAAACAAATTGCATTTTAATTTCATTAAAAATCTTTGGATCCCATACAAACTCTTTACACCCCTATCTAGAGTCCTACCAAGGTGACGTTAAGCTCTTAATAATCTATCCCAAGAATTTAGAGTCACACTCTCAAGAAATGGATCCTCTTATTCTCCACTTTGTTAATGTTTCTTTATTATCTTATTCCATTTAATTCCAATTAATAATGTTGTGATATATCTTTACATATCGCAATTACTGCACATTTTTTGTAAAAAAATTTAGATATATCTTTATCTGTCATTAACCATTTTTATGAATTTTTCTGTGACAATATCATGCTGTCAAAATTTCACCGTGATTTTTCATTCCAAAACAACAGTATAGGGAATACCTTTACCCATTTCCTATAAAATATGTTTACATTTATATATGTATAATTATTTAATTTTGAACTAAATTTATTAATTCCACACTCAATTATCATGGAATAATTTATGATTATGAATAAATCTATGTATAACGATCTATGTGGCACACTTTATCCTAATAATGGAATGAATGTAATTTGTGAAGCATGAATTATATATCACCCCCATGGATTGGGTAATGTTTCATATCATTGGAAGTCATGATTAGGTAAGGAGTAAATTGGATTCCTTTTTGGACCTTTTCCATCATGATATCTTGGTTATTATCATTGACCTATGTTTGGGATTAACTGTATTAAGTTGTTCCCACATTTCACAGTTCCTTTAGGACAATCATGATATATCATGTCTCATTAATCATATTTAGGATTATTACATATTATATCACATTTATATTCTAATTTTATAATAATTATTATCTTCATAATGATATTTCATTTTTATTTCCTTAGTGGTTTTTATTTCTCACTACTATCTTATGTATTCCATTAGGTTATCCTATGAAATTTTAAGTTTGATAGATTATTACAATAATGTTAAGGATGTTTTCAATAATGGTGATCTATTTTATACATGAATTTATTGTTTTATATACATAAATTTGAATTATAATATTCTTCTTGGTCTTCTGGATTTTAGTATGTGTAATCTTATGTAAAACAATTATCTAATAATGTGGAATAATGGGAATGATTATTTTAAGGAGGATGAAGGTCACCCATTTATAGTATATTTGGAAGGTCATATTAGTGGATGATCTTAAGTGATTATATGTATGATATATCATACAACTCTATAAAATTTACTATACTATATAATTTAATATAGATTCTATTTTCATCTTCTTGATATTTGTTGGTGTTTCCTATTTCTCATGGTTATCAAGTACTCTTGAGTGCAATATAACACCCTTAAACATATTTACAGTCTGATTGGACTATAAAGGTACTTAAAAAAATGTTTCATACATGCATCCTATATTTAAGATTCACATGGGAGAAAGACATTCATCGTGATGAATTCTCCTATAATAACAGATTCTGATTAAAAAATTAGAATTATCATTATGAGGCTTTATATGTAATGTTGTTTCATTCACATTTGTACTGGATAGAGGTATGGGAGGTAGTTCTTCTATGACCACGTCACATTTTGGATACATCCTTGAAAGTTCATATGATCATGAAATGTATTAAAATTTATCATTATAGAATGTATTTAAGTGTTTTAGTTTCACTACCCTCTAGATTTTGAGGTTGGAGATTGAGACTCCCTACATATTTTTCTAAGATTGGTCAATTAATGAATTATGGGGAAAGGTAAGTCAGCACCAATATTTTTAATGCCTTTACATTTTTGGGATAATTTCATGCTGGTATCTTGTCTATTAACGCTTCCTTATTGGTATAACAATGGTCATGATGTTTTCCATAAATCTCACCTCTATTATTCATATCATTACATGGCTCATATTTATTTATCGTGTGGATGTTTTATGGTTAGATTATTAATTTGATGAGTATTTTGTTCATCTAATCAATAGTAGCATGAAGTCTATTTAATGTAGAATAGTTTGAATAAATTTAGTTTAATGTAAGTATGGTTGTATATAGGAGGAGACCTTGGAACGTGAGTTTGATATACATGCTCAATGGCCTGAATTACTCCTAGAGGTATATTAACTACCATAATAGGTAAAACACATTAACAAGCTATCTTAATAAAGGGAGGATTTATGATATCTATTATTCAATGATGTATGGACAAATATTATTTTGAAAACCTCTTTTATTTTTTCCCATAAATATCTTTCAGGGTGATGGAGTAGGAAAATTCAATAAGGCATAGGGCAGTAGAAGAGATTATAACAAACTATTTCAGCCCCACCTACTAATCAGTTGACAACTATTGGATAGTTTATGGCCACTGATTTTTTTTAAAGAGTGTATTTTTATCATTTACCCATAAATTCTCTACATTAACCCTATAAATTGAATTTAAACCTCATTTTAGTAAGGTAGCAGCATTGTAAAGCACTCAACTCTCCCTCATATATTCATATGATACATACCACAAATCACGGGTGTCTGAAATTATTATCACATTTTTTAATGGTTTGGGGTTTAAGACTCATTTTATTATTAAATTCAAGAAAATTCCTCTCTTAACATGGTAAAGGGAGACATATAACATACCCTGAAGGGCTCGTTGGCGTGTATCTGATTACATAGCTTGTAGGCCCAAATATTTGGCCCAAGGCCCATTCTGTGAATTGTTCTGATATAGTACCTACACTACTACATTGCCGCATAGTACTCTCTACTAATACAGTTCCCTACCACCACTATAGTGTCATGTCACTGCTATATTAATAATCATTTCTAATGTACCTCAGCTACTATTGTACCACTACAATGTACAATAATAACCTATGCCTAATGGTTTTTGAACCACCATTTTTTCATGTAAGATTATGGGGTGCTTACCACTACGTCAAACCCCATCTATATTGAAATTATTATCATTTAATAGGAAATATCATAATAATTTTTTTACTCCCCTTTCCTCATTTCTTAATTTTCATCACTATTTGTAATGTTATCTCCTAAAAATTGTAAAAATCTTATTTTTGGGGATTTTCTAAGTTTTTTGGTCTCTCTTATTCTGTCACAAATATGAGGTTGATTGTTTATATAGAGTGTGATGCATGCCCAAATTAGGTGGTCTATATGGTTTTCCATGAATTTATCTCCATTTATAAAATGTTACATTGTTCCGCACCCCAATATTTCTATTTGTTAACACCAAAGTATATTTTCTTTTAATGTATTTCCTACGAAATTCAATATACATTTCACAGGCATCCCAAATAAAATTTATTGTGGAAAATCTCATCCAAAACCACCATTATTATGTTTCTGGACAAAATCCCATGAAAACCATTATTTAATTATAATCAAGGAACCCCTTAGAGTGTGTTTGGGTGAGACTTATGAAAAACTCAAATGTAATTCTTATATAATCAAACCCCATAGGGTGTGTTTGGTATGTCACTTATAGTGGATATTTAAAAGAAATTCCTTGGGGTATATCTTGGGTAGCTTTAGAAATTTTAAAAAACATAGGTTACTTATATAATAGTTAGATCCTGAAATTCATTAATATTTTTTTAATTACAAGATGAAATAAAAAATTGAATTCTAATTATTTTTGGAAATATCAATGAAAATATTAAGGAACACCTCCAAGGTTGTGATTTAGTTTTAATAAAAAAATTCATTAATAAATTATTTTATGCATGTGATTTATTACAATGGATTCCTAGTTTACAAATTAATGTACTTTCACACATCATAAAATGGTATGAAATTCCTCACGGAGTCCATGGATTCTCTCTTTGGAAAACCGTGGGTGAATTCCTAAGATAACCTGATTTATTGACGTGGACGCCATGTGATAATTCCATCTTGAATTAAGTTAGTGTTTTAGTATTATAAATGAATTGGTTAGTCATTGATTTTTTTGGAACTCTAGATATATTTGAATTCCTGGGAGAATTTTTCAATTTTGAATTGATTTCATCGAATATGAATGCAATAAATCATCCCATATTTTCCCAATTGATATCTACCCATAAATGAATAATATTTTACATTGGTTATTTTAGATATTTTTAGGAGTATAATATCTTGGGTTATTCCATTAGATTCAAATGAGGATCCATGTGCTAAAAATCACAAATAGATCAATTTTATTTTTCTCAAAAATCATGAATAGTGAATTCCATGGGTTTTTAATAGATTAAATATTTATAAGATGTGTATGAATTACTAGACTACTTATGTGGATTCCGTGTAATTATATATTACTCTATACCATTTATACATTCTTTGAGACCACTGACTAGTTAAAAGGCCAAATGATTAGAGACATCCAGCTTAGGCTGATGCAGGTAGAGTCATTTAGGTATCCCATAAGAAGCCAGATAATGACATCAATTCTTTCTCTCTACTACATTAAATTATTTTGTCTACACACCATGAAATTTTATATCTCCATACTCAATTTTCATTAGACATAGTTTGTGGTTTCCCACTAAGTTTTACTCACACCCTGTTTGAGTCACTACTTAGTGCATATGTTGATTCCATAGATAATACAAAAGGATAAATTAAATAACCCTATTGAGGAAAAATTAATTCTATCTTAGGATTTGAACATGGGATCTACGGACTGAGCTAGACTCAAAATTCTCGAGGACATTAGTTTTCAATTATGTTTTATTCATATCTTTTTCAACATGTATGAATTCTCCCATGACACATATAACTAATATTTTTAAACCACCATGAAATCCTATTCATATATAATTCTTCACTTTCTTAAATTTATTGTATTTATTAACTAGATTTATTTTATTTATTTTACTTCCATAGTGATTCACTATGATGAATACTGAATAGTCTCCACAACATACCACCATTACATGCTCACTACTTGTCAGAAACCTATGGAATATGAGGAGGAGTTCATGAGGTCTTATATTCATCTGCATTAGTGGCATATAGGTTATTAAAGTTGGTGATGTCAAACTAATCATGTAAGACCCCCCCCCCGATGCCACTATAACGATCTAGGTACCATATAAGAATCCATGAATTAATTAAATTATTAAATAATTAAATAATTACTCATTAAATAATTATTATTATTTAGATTTCTAAGATTAAAATTTTAATCATTTGAACCCGGTGTTGATGGTACTATCAATTCTTTATTTATACTATCAATAATATCATCATTTCCATGAACACCATGAACCAACCTCATTCATTTATTAGTTCAATTATCAATTCAATATCATTTAGGTACTCTAGTTTTTTGCCTAGGTTTCCACAACAAAAATGCACTCACAATGCATAACATCAAATTGTATCCAGAATTTAGAAACTAAAGAAGTAAATATCATCTATTAATCTAACCATCAATGATGAATAAATTTTTTACAATATTGATTAAAAATATCAATGGGAATTCCATGATCTAAACTCACAATGAATGCTTTCTGTCTTAAACCACTGTGCAATGTATAATACATCTCATCGTCATTGGTATTGACCGTCACTATATCATATGCTCCCAACCCATTTCTGATCAAATCAATCATTTATCAATACATCCCTGCATCTCTAGACAATTTTTTATCCAATGTTCTTGTCTACATAAAATTTATCAAATAAACAATCAAGTATCTAAATACATAGATAACACATACATTTTTCATTTTCATCCACACATATGAAGAGGATCAAATTCCTTTTAATTAATGTATTTAATCCATCCACAACAAGAAACAAGATTATTCATCCCATAATATGTACCTTTCACAAAAAAATATTCCATCTTGAATCAACGTGATAATTATGAATAGGTTATCTGCACAAGGAATATTAAGGCAAATAACTAACCATAGATAATAATAAATGAAATCATTATTCTAAGAAATATTCATTCATATCAATTCTATAATGGGTAGTCGATATATGTTTCATCCTTCTTATTTTTAATTATAAAATCATTCCAACCTTATGTTGTTAATATAATTCAAGAATTTAAATCCTACTAAAAACAACAACACAAACATATAAACATATATCATAATTCTTCATAAAACAATAAATGGTATTTTAAATAAAATCATGTAGCACAATTGTATACAACAGAACAATTAATTTAATTCTCAATATGGAAAATTAGTTTTCATAAAAATGTGATAATCCACATTATAATACACTAATCTCCATAATTGTATATAAATTATTAACATAAGAAAAAAATAATCCAACTCTAAAACATGATGAAAATAATTCTTAGAGACATGAAATTCACTAATTAACTATCTTCATTTATTTTATTAAAGATAAATATTATTTTATTATAGTTATTTATTAATAAAATTTAATTAATTCAAATAGATAATTTAAACAATAAAATTAAACATTTATTCCTCTCCATATATTTCTCATTTTATTTAATAATCATTCAACAAGGGATTCAATTTATGAATTATTATATTTTTAAGGTCAATTTTACCCGTTTATAAATGGATTTAAATAATTATTATTTCACACTTACCTATAAAGTTATTATAAGTATCATATCCCCTACCTCAATTATTATTTCAATTTTACCTTTTCAAAAATTGATGATTGTCTATTATCCACTAAGTAAGGAAATAATACTAAAATTGATGGAATCACCATTAGAAACTATGCCTAGAAACCATTAATAGGTCTTATATGATTTCAATCCCAATAATAGACGGTCTCAATAAAAATAGATTTTTCAAAGCAATGAAACTATAAAAAAAATAAGAATGATAAAAATGGATAATACATTGATCTAAGACTTTAATATAATGATCATACATTTTTAGACTCATCAAGAAACAACTTGATTGGGTGAGTGGTATAGGGGTTGTATGGGGTTTAGAAGAAGGCATGAAAATATAGACTTTATGATCTCATTCCCTCTATTTATAGTTAATGACTGAAAGTATTCACCATGGTGTGTAGGATTCACAACCATGCCTCACTAACCCTTGTCCAAAAGATGTCAAACATATAATGTAATTTGAATCCCAATGTCCAAATTCTGTAAAACCCTCATCCATCAATTTTTCCCATCACCACACCCTCCAATATAGAATATCATCGAAACCAATGTAATTTCACCCACACCACACATATAAACTTGTTATATAAATATTAAAACTTCCCATTATGAATGTAAGAATCTCTGAGCACCATGATCAACCATCCATCTCAAAATGGGATCCCCAGGTTGTTTCCTCTTTATTTCTAGCAAGAGAAACATCATGGTAAAACACCATTAAAATTGGGTGGGTGATCTATTTTTCTTATTCTTGGTCTCCATAACAACAAAATTTCTAATTTAAGTCCTTGTTTAAGACACCCATGGCTAAAATAGCCATTCTTATACTCAATCCTACATTCTAGATTCAAAATGGTCCGCTGCACACCCACTAAAATGGTGTGGTAACCCTCAAAATGAAAGAAAATACTTCAAAATCATTAGAAAAAAAATTTAAAATCCCTCTAAAAACATTAAAACCCTTTTGAAAAACAATATTTTTTTAAAAATATATAACATTATGTTAATACATCTTAAAAAACTATCGTCCTTGATAATTTAAAATATAACTAGGGAGAAGAGAATAATGGGGTCTAAACAATAATTCTGCAATGATATCTCTCAATGTAACACCAAAATAATTGAATAATCTCTAAAACATTTGTTAAAAAAAATTAACATGAAGTGGTTCAAAAAACGATGATAGTTAATATCATGTATCAACCTAAGATCAAATACACCATCTAAATATAATTGAATCAAATGAAGAATCAAAATTAAAATCATGCACTATAAATCAGGGATATTGATCACAAAAGTATGACTCCAACTCCTATTTCACTCATAAAATTAACCATTCCATCATAATACATGAATAAAAGGAATAAAATTCCCAAACAAAAACTTCTCCTAACAATCCAAATTCTAGATAGGCTATTATTCAAAGGTCAAAACATCTTCAAATACAGTTCACCCCAATCGATTACATGGGAATCAAAATTATAACATTATTTGTTTCATGATACATATAATGTTTCATTAATCCAAATCATGTTAGAGGGTAGTGTAGATTGATACACCATGAATCCAACCCAAGCCAATAGCTTGAAAGACCTAGGAAACCTTGGGGAAATTTTACTCCTATGACAAAACAGTCATCCCCCAAAAGGTGGATATTTTGTTATAAACATGTTATCTCTAACTTGAACCTATAAAGTCTAAATATTATGATCATACTAGAAAATATATTGATCCTTAACCACTTTTATTCACTCAATTCTCCTTCACTTTCACCAACATACTTGTCACTAATTCTTGTCTCCAAACAACATACTCTTAGACCTTGATCTAGCACATTGAAAAATGGATAAGTCCAACATATAGACCTTAAAATGGTGGTATACCATTAGTGGAGTATTAATTATTATTTTTTGGGAAATTCACTTATTTTTGGATCCTCTCCCATGAACATCCAGAATAAAAAATAAGAATTTTTAATATATCCTCTAATGTTTAGATAAGTTACTATGTCTAACAATCCATATATAAGTAAAAATATTCATTTTAATGAATAATTAGGATCCAAAATAAAATTGGAGACCATTATATGCCTTATAGGTTAATTGGGGACCAAGATAAAAGATTATCATATTTAGAACCCCAGTAATCCTCCCTATCTCTTATAGGTACTACCTCAACAACACCTCTACGAAGCATAACTCCCTAATTACTAACAACTAAGATGGATTTTCTAAGAACTACATGATAAACCATATAGAATCATAAGAACATTTAGATTTAGTTAAATTGGTGATTATGTCTATTGAAATGTCCTCCCACATAAATTGGGGAATATCATGTAGATAATGAGCACTACTATGAACATGATGCTAAGTTTTCACCTTATGTAAGAATAAAAATGGAGAAATAGACTTTAAAACTAAAATATTACAGCTAGAACACAAAAAATAGTCTCTTAGATCACATAACATATTTTTTACACTAGTATTTACCTCTAAGGGTGAACTATGGAATTCATGAGTAATTACCTAATGATTCACTAAAGGAATTAAATTCCTTCCATATAACTATACCTAATGTTTTCCACTATTATACCCCCCCTCAAGAGACTGGCTAAATATAATTTGATCAAAAAAAATTCAACTTCAAGATCACCATTTTGGAATTCCTCAACCTATTATATAAAGGATAATGGAACCATCCATTAATAAAGACAACATATGCAATCAATAAATCCTATAACAATGTGTATTGTTTCTAAATATTACACAATTATCAACGAGTATATGACTTATACACAACACCATCGTGTGCATTCCTACTAAAGTAATGATCCATGATATTCCAATTATAATATTTATAGAAAATATCAAAATCATAAACCTATAATATATCTGTCCATTGAAATTGCTTCAAATTCAAGTTACAGTGGAAGAAGACATAATTTATATTTTATGGTCTAGGAATACTATGTAGTGCTGACAAACAAGATAAGGAAACAAAAACATCAAGGAAGTCACCCCCACACCAACCCCAATATTATGGGTGGAATAGTTAAATCCATGAGTTCTTAGCTTCTGAGATGCATCTGAGAAAAATATTCTATGATGAATTGATTCATAAACCACGACATAGAAAAACTCCGCATAAAAACCATTGAATATATTTCCCTCCTATATAATATGAATAATGGAATCACTGTGTATTTTATTCTTTAATAAATTGAGAGAAATCTAACATTGTTATGTATATATGAAAATATAATAATTGTTTTTCAAAATTGTCATTGCAGTTTAAATTTGTGTGATTTTTAGTGAAACACCCCTATAATTCATAATGAGACCAATAAAATATCAAACCATTCGAATTTTATTAATGTGTTCCCAATAAACCACCAACTCAATATTTTAAGGATCAATGACTAATCCACACTGAGATATTTCAATATGAAAGAAATAAACCTCATGATCCTACATCTCAAACATTGAAATCATTCATAATAGTTTATTAAACTAATGAACTCCCAAAACAGCTCACAAATGCTCTATGTTATCTTCCCTAGACACTGAAATCACAAGGATGTAGTCAATAATGTGAATGAAAATCCGGTCCAAATACTAATGAAACCTGGTATTCATATCCCCATTAATATAATCATAGAATTAATAACACCTAACCACATCTCAGAGAACACATAATTTCAATAATGTCCTTGGAAAGTAGTCATTATGATATCATAAACGTCAACCCTAATTGGATGACATCAAGACCACAATTCAATCAATTGGAACTTGTTATATCACTTCTCTTGATCGTAAAAATCAAAAAATCATGATATTGGATAGTGTTTCTTTAAAATTAACAGATTCAAGTGATGATAATCAAACGAAAACTGTATACATCAATCTTCCATCATCACAAACAGAATTATTGCTCCATAGGAGATACACTAGGCTAAATATAATTGTTTTATAAAAGATCATGAATTTGAATCCACATCTCTCATATCTCAAAAGGCTCCATCATATATTGGGAAATATATATAGGGGAAATTATCAGCTATATCATTATCCCAAACATGATCTCTCATATATGGGGTAGTACCAAAACAAATTTAGGGATGATATCATGTTTTTACTCAATAACACTGAGAAACGTCACCATCGTCTCCTTTAGTGAACTCATAATCATCCCACACATCAAATAATATAGGGAGCCAATATTTCAATAATACATTCAAGCATATATCCCACAAAAAACACTATTAGGACTCCATAAACAACATAGAATATGATTTACCTGGGGAATAAATCCATGATAACTTACAAAAAATACAACAAATTCATTAAAAGTATGATTTTTGAATGGATGTATTCAATAATCATAGGAAATTTACCCAAGGGTGGTATGTCCATAACACCAATTAAAAATATCAATATAAATAATATAATCATGTTCGACATCATAATGGTGAAACCACCACAAACATAACTAGAAGTTTCTCCACCACATTTCCTAAATCAGGGAATAAGGTGGGTTAAATAAAGGATTATGTAGCTCCAGAATCAATCATTGTGAAAACACATGTAAAAACTGGGAAAATGGAATCTTTTATGATGTTTGGTTCACACAGTGTTGTACATTCTAAATCATGAATAATATTATATATTAATATATATAAACTATTCATCCCTAATATATATAAACTCTATAGGATTGTTATGAATTTTTTCACTATGTGTAAGTGATATCATCAGGATACCCTAAACCTACCCCGTCACCCCTCAACTAATTATAGTATGTGGTCTCCTTCTACTATTTTGTCCACAATAAAAAATTTTATATATTTATTCTCCCAAAATAGATTCCCTTCCATATGATGAAAACTGATTAAGGTCAGAAACTCTCTCTTGTACGGTCATGATCTGTATAAGAGAAAAAAACCATGCCTGATCCATTGGTGGGGGTCTTAGAATTCATGGACCAAATAAAACAAGTTTCATATGGC
This sequence comes from Viscum album, assembly GCA_963277665.1. NCBI lineage: Eukaryota > Viridiplantae > Streptophyta > Magnoliopsida > Santalales > Viscaceae > Viscum > Viscum album. The sequence continues at coordinate 734,982,921 of OY728132.1, read as the reverse complement.
TAAAATGTGCACCCAAAAGAGTAAAAAGCTTCTTCAATGTAGGAAACTATGAACAACTAGTCACATCATATCTCCACGGAATGCATTGGTCACTCTCATATTATGATGATCTAGACATAGAAAATGTATTCTCAATAACCTCCACCTTTTCCAATACCTCAACATATGAAATCAATATAAATGAACCGAATTTTAGTTGGATCTATAAATGCAGGGCCTTCAAAATATTCCACTACCTTTCCCCCTCAATGGGAAAAATTTCTAATACATAACAAAAAATGTTCTTATAAATGATACTAACCTCTCAAACACTATAACTTCTAGATTAAATTTTCCAAATCATCTACTAAGATGCTTTACTAATGGTTGAAGAAAGAGATTATTCCAAGAACTAGTCCTCAATCCTCTTCCATAAAACATATGAATCATCCCGGTATTTGTGGTTCCAAAGGAACAATTGTTGTGTTTCCCAATGAAGCATCTTTACAAATAAAGTATCCTAGTACTCATTCTAAGAATGGATTAAAGAGAAGGATATATCTACCTCCTCTTGCCAATAATTTTAATTTGGATCTAAAAAAGTTCCTGCATAATTGGATTGAACATCAAATTGGATATCTTAATGTTTTCCCCTCTAAGTTATATTGTCATCAACCTTCACTCTATGCTGATCTGGAAGAAAATCCTATATAATGTTTTTTGTTCATATATGATGACTACATCATAATTTTATCATATCCACTAAATAAGAAGATTTTATAAACTAATCACTCAAGGCCCAAAAAAATTTATGGTTGATTAATTTTACTCACTGGTTAATTTTACCTATATACCATTGTTTTCCCAATTAAAACATAGAAATAAAGAATAATGATTCATGATCCACACCTTGTTCTATACCCTATAGGTAGAACCATTTTTCTAATCATTTTTGATACACATGAATGAAATTATTTCTAATCAGTATTAGCTAGAGAATATCATATTCTAGTCGATGTCATTTATTTATTAAATATACTAAACCCACATGATATTGTTGCCCTATAATACCAAAAACATTTACTAGTTTTTATCTATAAACTCAATCTAGTATCTCAACCATAAGTCCTTTGATACCAATTTTTCAATACCCCCTCTATTAAAAAGTACCCCTCCTAGGTCAGAAATGAAAAAATAGACATATTATTACATGGTCCCACCTCCACTAGGCTCTAGGTTGGAGACAACCACTGAGGGTACATAAATCCCACACAAGGGATGAATTACACTCTATATGGATTTAATGAGTGATAGATAAAATGATAAGAACCAATAACCAACATAATTCATAAATAATGAATTAATCCCAATATATGTAATGTCCTACATAAATGGTTATAGCATAATGAAAAGTATATGTATTAATAGTATGTTTGTACCAATGACCACGATGATCCAATAACTTCTGAATGACTTCTCTAGCTAATGTCTGCCAACATGATCAAAAACATGATTTTATGGAGATAAAAAATAGTTTTAAATATATAGTATAATAAAAATATATATAATAATTTGATATTCTATGAAATCATTCATTAAAAACATGAAGGAATCATACTAAAGACCAATGAATAATAAGATGAAACTAACTCATCGCCAAAATAGGAAATGCTAGTTTCCCATTATTTTTATGGATCACTCTCCATGTAGTCCACAAAAACAAACCATTCTACATTATATTAGTACATATCTCTGAATGAATATACCACACTTCAACCTCTCTACTAGTTTTTTCACTCTCATTCCCAAACAAAAATGTAAAGTGATCATTCATCCAATAAGTTATTCTAGACCCCATGAAATAGTATCACTTCCATTATCACATTCTTTTAATCATGGAATATATCATCATCATTGTATCCTAGTAGTATCAATGTGTGTTCCCATAATCTACAATAGCCTATGTATTTGAATTTTACCTCAATCCATTATATCCCATTCATGCAAACCCTTAGAAAAGACAAAAATTCCATATCTAAATATAATTATTTGATATAAATAAATACATAATTACTCACATGTAATTTTATAGTAAAATAACGAGCCATCATATCCCTTTTAAAAATTAAAACTATACCTCATGAAATTGTAATGGAGGATTAGGGATATGGAGAAGTCATTCATCTATTCCCACGCCATTCCAGAGGGCAGAGAAAAAAAATCCCCCCCCCCACAGATTTCTATGTCACTCTCTCTAGTGATTAATGAGGTTTAATATAATATATGTATATATAATATCATGCACTTGCACAATATGGTAAATTACCTAGCTTTGAAACATATGTTTCTATCATTTCACATGACCCCAACTACCAATGCAGAGATCTAGGAATAAAATAAACATAAAATAAAACAGATTGTTTGCCAAATATTTAATTTTACATTATTTTATTATTGACATTTTTATTTCAAATAATATTATTATAATCCTGTAATCCATGGGTTAATGTAATTATAGATTCATTACTTATAATCTCAATAATGATATCATTTCTTTGAACACTAAGAACCTAAATTGTTCATTTATTATTTCAATTCTAATTTAATTATCATCCTAGTACTATAGGACTTGGCCTAACCTACTACTTAAAAAATATACTCATTATTCATACCATGAAGCTACATCATGAAGTTTGAAACTGATCAAGTAAATGTCATTCATCCTTATTTACTTCAATTAAAAATTTGGAAATATAAAATATATCGATGAGAAACCCCCTATCTAAAATAACACTAAATACCTAGATCACACATACATTTTAAATGTATTTTTTCAAACAAACAATGGAAAAAAAGCAATGGTATCAAAAATATTATGTGTCCCACAATAAGAAAAGGGTACAACTAAACCCAAATAATTATTCTTTAATAAACACTAATTTTAATTCTATATTGAATTAATAGGTCCATTATGTTTTGTTTATCCACACAATAAAACTTAATAAAAATCAATAAGTAAAACTTATATTAAATATAAATATTTTTTCCAATATTATTTCTTATTATCAATTCGAGGATGAGATGTAGATATTCTGTTCATGCCTCTTCCATTGACTTATAACATCATATTGGATTAATATTGTTAAAAAAATAAATCATTTAAATTATTACCATGATAATAAAATATAGTATCAATCATATGTCACACTGAAAATAAAATTAAAATATTTAGAATAAATGGAATCACAAGGCTCAATTGACCATAACCAATCCATTAATTTTATTTTCTACAAAAAAATATTAATTATCATAAACATGTGAAAATTTCTATTCAAATACTTTTATTTCTAAAATTGTATAAATACTCTAATCATAAGATAAACACTAGTTAACAACGCATCAATGTCTTATTAATTCTAATAAATTTTTAATTCTGTAATTAATAATCATCATTTATTTTACTGATGAAAATATTTCAATTAAATTAAAATTAATATTCCTAACATAAAATGTGATTAATGCGAGTGAATAATTTAAATAGAAGCACCAAAAAATTAATTTTATTAATATATTTTTTAGTTTATTGATTATTCAAACAGAAAATATTCCCATTTTGGATTAATCTCTTATTATGATTAATCTAATAAATTTATATAGGAACCAAAATCATGATTAATAAACATATTTATATAAATAATGTGGTAGAAAAAGATTAATTATCTCAATTAGATGTTAAAAATTCTAAGAATAAGTTAGGTGATCGAGGACTAACCATCACAAAAGACAACAAAACCAAAATCAATGTAATCACCATTAGACCCTATGCATGAATACTAGAGTCATTTATTACTTGATTCCAATCACAAAATCATATTTACTCTTTAAAAAGGTATTTATGTATAGAATGAGTGAAATTTAAATTAATATAATATGATAATATAGAGAATATTCTGATCTAAGACCTTGATCTATTTATATTAGGGGTTTAAAAACATCATAGAATGTTTGGATATGGTTGGGAGGAGTAGAAGTTGGTAATGGTTCAGGAGAAGAAGACAAAATATAAACCAAATGAGAATATTACATCTATTTACAAAGGATTATCTAAACCCTTAACCTCATTAAGGTGAGCTCTTGATCACACTGTGGTTCCCCTATATTAATGAAGATAAAAATATTATGCGTATTTGAATCCCAAAGATCACATCCCTTAAACCCCTTGTCAATCCATTTTAACTGACACCATAGTGTAAACAAAAAATAATAAGAAACCCCCAACCATATTTCCCCCACCACAGCTCGAACTAAGTGTTGTAATATCCATGTAATCTATTTATAATAGTGGGAATCATTGATTGTCATTCTAAATAAGTCATCTATAAATGGGATCCCCCAGTTGTTTCATGTCCCTTATTTCTCATATGAGAAACCTTAAGAGAAAATGGCTTGTAAAACATTTTATAATTTTTTTTTAACCATGGTTCTCCCCAACACCAAATGGACTTATCCACAACTATGTTCACAACACCCAATTCCAAAGTATCCTAAATTGTGTTCAATCACAATTCTGGGTTCAATGAGGCTGACAACACACCCACTGAAATGGTATGGAGAACCTAAAAAATGGATAAATATAAGTTTTATCCAATAGAAAATCCTCAAACTTCCTCTAAAAACATCTACTTCCTACGAAAATGTAATTTAAAACTAATTAGTTATATGGGACCTTACTAGGGGTTTCATAGTTCCCAACATAGTGGAATTCTATAGTAAGGGAATTCATAACTCAATTTCCATTAATCAAGTTATATCTCTTCTTATTGAATATATTATTCCAGGATTAATTGTGTTATGCCCTATGAATTTTTAAATTGAATTTATAATTTTTTATATGGATTTACATTTGTTTCAAATAATCTGGTAATTGATTAATTTTCACTTAAATTGTTATAATCTTATTATGGGTCTCTTATCTCCATTATTATTCCTAGGGACATGTTTTATATTATTCATTTATTTTCATTTATATTTTGTTTAAACTAAATATTTTTATATTATATCATGAATATATTTGTATTCATGGTATTTCATGTTCCTTATGAATTTATTTTTTTCAAAAGGTTCGGATATCAAAATTTATGAAATTTTTAAGTGTTTATTTTACAATTTAACTTTTATTGGGATTATTTATATTTTAATTAAAATTAAATTAATTGTGTGTTATTAATTTCATAAAAACTATCATTTTTCATCTAGTTGGAGTAATTATTTATTTTCAAACTCTTCTTTCCATTTATACTCTCAATAAAATAGAAATGAAATGAAATAATGTTTTTTTTTGGAAATCCAGCCATATTTCTCATTTTAGTCTGGAATATTTCACTTCCATATCTATATACATTATTTTTTTCAAGAATATTCCTTTATACTCATTAATTATTTCATAAGGTTAAATCATTTTACCACATATATATCTTTTAAAATCATAAAAGAAAATTTCTTAATTTCTTTTGAAGAGGAAATTTTTATCTGTCATTAAAAAATCTTGAATAAAATTTCTTCAAACACTTTCGGGAACAATGGAATTTCTAGATTTCACGGGAATTATTCATTATTTTTATTAATTTATATAATTTATTGATTTTCAAAATTATTACCTATTCATATTTTTATATAAAATTTTCAAATAAAATTATTGAATTTTTTTCATTCCACTTTTGTATATTTTCATCTTCCACTCTAAATTTTCTTACTTAAATACAATTTTTTTTAGGATTTTATTTTAAATTATTTTAAAATTATTTTTAATAGAATATTGAATTATCACGAAAATAGATTTTTAATGGATTTATATGTTTTTTTCAATAATTTTTTAAAATCATTTATGGATATTGATTTAAAAATGTTCACTTCCACATTTCTCTTTATCTCATAAATGACCTGCATTTAGTATAACATCTTCATAAATGATAAATTGATTATATCATTTATTTACATGTTCCTTATTATCATGAATATATTTTAAATCATATCTCCTATTGACTTAGCTATATATTCATTACTCTATATGGTGATGGATCTCAACTTTATACAAATCTGATATAGGGTGTTTACCAAGAAATATAGTGTGTTTACCGATTGGGAAAAAATTGAAGACATGTATGCTTTTTATTTATATATGTATGATTATTTATCACTAATATATAATGATTATGTACTTGGAAAAAATTAACATTTTCTATTCATGATTCAGTAAAGCATCATATTGACTGATAATTCAAAATTATGATGTATTGAAAATGATGAATATATTGGATATGTTTAAGTGACAGGTGGGGCTAGAAATTATATAGTCACTCACTGCCTTATAAGGTCTCATGAGAAAAAAGTATTTGGTATTTCATTATGTATTACAGACCATAAAATTATAATGTCCTTAAATAATATCTTGATAAAATATAATAATTCTTAGTTTGATATCTTGATGATTAGATTAAGGTGTCTGACATTGTGCATTTCATTACAAGAAAGACCATTATTATTATCCATAGTATTTTTATTATTATTATTCATAAATATTTTTATATCTCATGTGATAATTTATATTAAATTATTTTATTATCATTTATTATTTTCATCTTATTCAGCCCATGTTTATCTTATGATAGGTCTCAATGTACCCTTTCACATATTAAGCATCAGAACTCACACTTCTTAGGTTTCTATTTATCGAGGATATTATGAAGAGTAATATATATTATTGGTCTAGAAGGGTGTCATTTGATGATGATTTTTTTGGGGTGATATTGGACACTTATATTTATATAATAATTTACCAGTGTAGTGGGAAAATGATCTTCTGGATAAAAAAATAGTGGTTTGTTTATATAAAGGGTTTTTTCTAAATCTTGAAAACACTAAACCTAAACAGTCTTTGGTATCAAAGTAAGATAATAATTTATTTTGAACTCTAAATTAGGGATGGGTAAAATTGGAGCACATCATTTTGTATCAAATTATGTATGAAAAGATTAAATTTTCCCTAGATATGGGTGTACGGGTCTAGGGTGTTATAGTAAGTTTACATGGTTTCCTAACCTATTCATCTACCCAAGTAAACTCCTCTACCTAAAAATATCGAATACCTTTTTTGGTTACGTGGTCTCTCATAACTATATATCATTTCATGTATCCTCTCAACCCATAAAACAACATAATTCATTGTTATGATTCATGGTGTCCATAGTCATGTAGCTATATATTTATTTGAGAATGTAAACACCACATTCTACATCATATAGTGTAGTAAAATGTTACTTTTGAGATCATCAAACCTCACTATTTAAACATAATATTCCCATGATCAATAAAACACCACATAAATAAAATGGTATGTGAAAATAATTTTTATATATCGATGTTACAAACACTATAAAAATTATAATCTTAAAAATAAAAAACATAAAACAGTAAAAATAGATAAAACCATTATCATAAATTAAATATTTAAAATAAATACATTTTAATGGATTTATAACAAAAAATTACATCCCTTTTATCTCAATAGAAATATTTTTAAATTGTGATAACCAATTTGAAAATTTTAAAACATAACTAATTAAAAAAACTCAAATAAATATAAATATTAAATAATTATCTACAAATACCATTCATAAGTGTAATCCTCTAAAAATCCATATCCCTAAATAAATCACCTAATGGCATGGTTTGTTCACACAAGGCCATATCTTATCAATATTATATCTATAGTGTATCTTCTATGAACATCATGTCCACTTCATTGTAATGATCACACTTATCAATCACACATGACTTAACCTATATGTACATATATATATATGTGTGATACATGGAATACATCATTATATTTGTTTCCAGTGTAGAATTTCTAAAAAATGAGATACATCAATAATGCACTCCAACAGACCAAACGTTTTGATGAATCCCTAAGAAATATTTGTACTTATACTAAACCCTAACTATTAGTGATTAGATGAAATATTTTAGATTACATTATCATTAACATAAACTTATAATGTTATATACCTATTGTCGGTTTATAAATTATAATAACAAAAATTTATTTTCATTATCTCAAAAATAAAATTATTTTTCTAATTCATATCTTTTATTAAATTTCATCCAATGATTTTTAATTCACCAACATCAACCTGACATGAAGGTGATCTGAATTTATATCCAGAAAATTAATTTAACAAACCCATAATAAAAGATAAATTAAATTTAATATTATTAGAATACCATTCTAGTAGTTAATACATATATTATGATCCATTAAAATGATAAATACATGCTCTCATCTTGACTTCTAAATTATGAATTATCCATCAATTGTGACGATAATTATGTGGGTATAATGTAGTATCAAGGCTCAATTGAGTACTAAAATAAATTGTTAATATATTATATGTACATTATATGCCCATGGACCATATTCAAAAAATATAATCAAGGAAACCCTATGAAGCTTCAATAATTCTTCCTCAAAAAATACTCCCCAAAGAGGTCATATATCTTGCATCACCATTGTTGTCGAAATCGGATAAGTTCATTAATATTTCAATAATGAAACAAACAACATTACGTTCTCTAAATGCATGAAGTAAAATAGTCAAAATATCCATGTAAATTTTCTCCTACTTCCATTGTTGAATTCTCACAGGAAAAAAAGCATAAAAAACATACATCGTGTCTTTGATTTTATTAACTTTAAGTCTTATTCATAAAAATTATGTCACTAAATTATTTATCCTTGGCCACTAAAATTGTTTCTTTAAATCCAAAATTGACATCACTATAAATAGATATGTATTAGAATAAAATTATGGAACTCACACATAGCTTATTCTTATATTATCTATGAAACTTATATCTTCCCAAGTAAAAACCTTGAATGTTAATCAACCTCTATTCCATAATCATTAAAAATAATGATTCCATCATGTTCTCTTTACCCCAAAATTTAATGTAATCATGGTTTAATCACCTTCGCAAATTAAAATAATGTAAATTATAAAATTATCTGATATATGAATCCCTCACTACTAACATTATCTAATTCAAAATTTAGTTTCATAATCTAAAACATAATATTATATTTATTTATAATCTCCTACGAAATTTTAGCATAGTAATTTTACTTTATGAATCAACTACAAAATTACCTCTTTTAAAGGTATAAATTATATAAAAATTATAATCGTATAAAATGTCATTTTGTTTTTACTAAAATAGTATCAAATACTTCTATGTATATATGAAAGGAAAACTCTTTTGGTTAGTATAAACCACAACGAGTCTATCCAAAAAATATTATCTACATAATTGTCTAGGAAGAACCACTATTATGAGTTAATATCATGAGTATAATAGTAATCGTTAGGGGTTACACACCTTTCTAGAACAGTAGTATATGTATACTAACATCTATATCAATATGATTCAAAAAATGTGATTTAGAACATCTAAGAAAGAATATAACCTAATTTCCTCATATGTTGAGTAAATAATATTTTTAGAATCATTATTCTCCATTAAAAATTAAAATATTTGTTAATATTGTGTTTTACAAACATATTTTTGATCTTTATAAGTTTGGGATCATGAGGGATATAAAATTGATATAATTTAAAGACAAACAATTAATAATACCGCAATTAAATTGAGAAATATATACACCTCTGTGAATTTTTTTTACACTCCATGAAATAAAAAATTAACCTTATATGGATCCTTAACTCCTCATCAATGAGAAATAACATGTTCAACAATGTGAATTTGGCATACTATAATTTTGCACGTCAACATCCTTATATGCAATTAACATTGTTAATGATGGTTCAAAAACATCAAAACTTATTCATAAATATCCACCTTAATCCAGGAGTAAAAAATTTATTATCTATAAATACCTCTTTGAAATTGTCATGGTAATCCTTGAACACCCAATTAATCAACCCTATGAACATTTATGGTGTACCAATAATATGATTTTTAAATACAATGAACTCGACATTCATATAATGATACTTTAATGAATTCCTCTAAATATCTTCCTACATTAAGTTTTTCTGATTGTATCATAACCATAATTAAATCATTGGGAAGTAGTTTGTTTAATTGAAATAGTTAATTAAGTCATCAATCCTTTAGTGGAATATTAATTTACTATATTATTTTGATTCAAAAACTCACAATATATATACAACATTAAACAGTCAACATACTTCATAGTGAATAATATTAGAAAACCTCATAAACAAACACTAGGATAAATAAATCATCTCTACACAATATTATTAATATAAATTTTTATCTGTGTGAGTTAATTAATGATAATTTAATAAGTATATATTTATATATGATATGATCATATACATATCATTCAATTAAAATTGTTCTCCCACTTCATAGGTAAACATGTCATCTTATTTCAGAATACATCCAAAATATTCTATACAACTCAAGTAATATTCCTAACATTCACTTCATATATACAAGGCATTAAAATTTTCATTTTAGATGTTATTATTTTTAATTTAATTCACAACAAAATATATTTTATCTCATACTCCAATGAAAAAATGTTTACGTCCCTTTATATTAGATGAGATTGCTCCAGCTTAATAGTAATCAATAACTCTTCACACAATATGTATCCAATAGTTTCCAAGAATGACATCACAAGGTTTTATTTTCAATAAGACTATATCTTACTATAGATGATCACACCCCATAAAGAACTCAGGACCACAAATAACATTAAACACACTTAATAAATACCCTAATGGAGTAGATAAATCATAAGGATAATGAATCCTTTCAACAGGGAGAACTAATACAACTACATTACAATGAATAATAAATTATTTCAGATTATTATTTTCTAAAAAATCCATTTATAGGTTGAGAAGATACATATCATACCTTATACCACCTCAAATCCTCTCAGATATTCAAATCCCATTGCATTGTGCATCTCGAGACCAACTTCGTTTACACATTTTCCTTCATTCTACCTCAACATCACCATTAGTAAATTATTTATCCTCACGGCTGAGAAAACATTTAGGGTTAAACTCACATAACAAGACCCTTTCCAATTATTCTATCAGTTCATTGATATTAATACATTTTAAATAGTCTTGGTAGATACCAAACCATATAAGGTGATCTGTTATACCTACATTGTACTATTTTTCGCACTATGAACATAGATAAGATAAGAAAATTTATTAACTATGTAATTAGACTCTTTATAAATATAATATCACAACATTATTGATACTCTATGAATGTAAGCTTCTACCTCTCAAGAATTATAAATATGTATTTCTGTTCTTACATCCCAAACAACATACAATGAAGGGTTAATTCATTCATCTCAACATTGCACCAAACATTACCTTACATATTGTCAATAAAAAACCTTCATTATCAAATTACATTCAATACCATTTGCCTCTCAATAAATGAAGGGATATCCACTCATCATCAGCTAAAAAATCCATTTAATAACATAATTGACTCAAAAATATACTCTATACACCTAAAAACTATAAATATATCAGTATATAACTTATATCACATGTTGGTGATCTAATAAAATAATAATAATTAAAAAAATTCTTAGTGTTTTAATTACATTCATTTTAATATGTTAATTAATGGAAATGTTCCTTAATATTTTCCATAATTTGACTTGAATTACATTAATTTTAATATTTTCATTATTTTGAAATTAAATTCATATTGTTTTTAATAATATATTTTTTAATAATAATAAATATTTTTTATTTAACTCCAAATAGTCAAATAATAATCATGGATTATGAGGTGTTGGTGAATTTATGAAGGACAATGTATTTGATTAATGAAAATTCATAAACCTTATAAGAATTAATTATAGTGATGTAAGTGTTATTTAGAAATTATGTATGTGTGGTTAGAAATTTATGCTTCTAAAGTAAGATGATAGGGGAAAATGAACAGATTATGTAATGGTTAGTCAAAAATGATGTAATAGAAAATCACTTAAAAATAATAGAAAAATAGACGTATTAATAAGTTATAAAGGAATCAATGTCAGCTCATTTATGTTTTAAATAAGATACCTAAGAATATTTTAGATCTATTTTCATTGTGAATATGTAACTAAAATAATTTTATAATATTGATCTATAACCCAATAATCTAATCCTAATTGCATAGGGGTTATCCCCATTCATTGATAAATAGATTCATCTACATTAAAAACAATCTAAGATCGATGAAAAAAATAAATTTCATTTATGATTTTTCAATGTAATTTTTGAACAATTTTCAATAGTATAATAACTTGGTTCTGTTGAGCATGTAAAATAGAGAATATCATAGATGATGGTGAAATATGTTCTACCAAGGGTGGAAAAAGAGATAAATTATAAATGAATGAAAAATATATTCCCATGAAATATAGAAAATTATATGTCTATTTAGAACATTGAGGAAACTGGAATATTAATAAGGATTCTTGTATTACAAATAAATAATAAAGATCCCTATATTTAGAATTCCACCCACACACCTCATCATATTTTGTTTAAATTACTGTAATTTTTCTACTATATATTTTCTTTAATTTTATTTCATCTCCATATATGGTGAACAATTAGTGGATAATCTAAAGGAGAATGATTAAGTTATTGTTATTGATGTTGTATTTAAAATTCAACCATTAGTATTGTATTTATTTCATCTCATGGAGAATTAATTTATTTAATGGTTTGCTGAAGTTGTGATTTGCAGTTTTTTATTCAATTTACATAACATTAAAAAACATATTTCACTACAAAAAGTATAAATTAATTCTTTTTTTTTTATTATCAAATATGTGAAATATTTGGTTAGTTGAGAAGGGATTTGTTCATAAATTTTTTCATGTGAATAGGGTTGAAACACATGGATATCACTTTTCGATACATACAACACTTGATTGGGAACTGCTAAAAAAAGTGGAACCCAATTTTCCACTATGAATTAATCATATGATGGGGTTGGGTGTGTGGCTCATTTCACTTAGGAGGTTATAAGTGGTCAACTAAAATAATTTTTTAATGTTAAAATTTCTTACAAGGTGAATGTTGACCTCACCTGTTTTGATAATCCCAATCTTGTATTCATATTTTTTAACAATCCCAATTATGTTTTCATATATTATGATATTCACAATTACTGTTGATCTACACTGTAATACTTTCAAATTGATGATTAAGTTAATAATAATGTTAAAATAATTTCTGATTTATGTTAATCTCGCTTATCCATGTTAAATAAGTTTTTAAATGATTCTAAGTGAATTAGATGTGTTTTTCATAAGACAGTCAAGTGTAAGTATCGCTGACCTGAAGAGAGCTACCGATATGCATAATAGTCAGAGCTACCGATGGATAGATAGCTACCGATAGCCAGAGCTACCGATGCACAGAGATACCGATGCACAGAGCTACTGATGGACAAAGAGCTACCGATGCACATAGCTACCGATGCACAGATCTACCGATGGACAGAGAGCTACCGATGCACAGAGCTACCGATAAGAGCTACCGATAAGAGCTACCGATAAGAGCCACCGATAAGAGTTTGAAGATCTATCGATGGATGATCCTACACCGAGTCAACCGTACACGTCTACAAACAAACGACTACCTATAATGAACTGCAGAGTCAAATCCTATATCCTCGACACTATTTGTTTATTACACTGACGGTTACATTTGTTACTTTTGATGCATTTAATGTTATTAAATGATTTATGTTGCCATTTCAGGAAACCGTACCAAGTACGATCAAAAAGAATAATCATTCCTTCTTCTCATAAATACAAATAAAAAAGGAATAAAAAGATATCATGTATATATCAGTAAATGTGAGAGAGACAAGAGACTTGAAGAGATCGAGCACACAGAACACAATTGCGATCAAGCTAAAAACGTGCCAAGAACAACTGGAGAACTTTCACTCACAAGACTACTACTACCAGACTCCATAACATAGAGCATACATCGAGCAATCTATGCTAAAGAAGAACTACACAGAACACTTCACTTTCTGAGCTGATAACCACGCTGAACCTCGAAGCACTGAAAGAAGAAATGATACTCTGTTTTTCAGTCAAATACCAGAGAAGGACTCAGAACCATTTCTGATAAAATCCAAAGGAGTCCAGAGCTGCACTGCAATCACCAGAGCCATTCTAAACTCTATATCTTGCTCTAAGTGATTTAGTATTTGCATTATGAGCAGTGTGTGTAGCATGTTAATTATTACACACACTGTCTCATGAACCTTAACTGGAGGATTTGTAAATCCTCACTCACAATCTTTACATCCTTTATTTACCACTGTGGATAGTGGTAGAGGTCGAGTGTGACCTGGACAGCTTTGAGCTGTTGTTTGTTATCCCACTTATAACTGTGGTAGAGGTCTCTTGACCTGAAGAGTGTGATCACTGTTGTTAACCCAGATCCAGGGTGTGGATCACTTTATATAAATTTTGAGAGGACTAAGTCTCGGCTTGAGACACTCTTGTGTTTTTAGTTACAACCTATATCCATACTATATACATTTATTTCATATTCCGCTGCTATTACTTTGAAAGATAATTTATTTTCAAAGCTACTTTTATAGTTAAACTCGCAAGTTTTTATATTTATTATAAACCAGTAAGTTAGTTTCAAAAGTTAATCTAATCATCAGATTAAGTTAAATTCGAATTAATCAATCTTTGAGAAACTAATTGAACCTTTATAATCTATATAAATTCACTATAGTTTAATTTGTTTTTGAAATTGGGGGATTTTAATAGAAATTGTTTTTAGCAGAAATTTTAATTGGAACTCAATTCACCCCCCTCTTGAGTGTCCACTCCGACCAACATTTGGTATCAGAGGTTTTTTGTTTTGCAAAACTTATTATTTACTCTCTGATTTTCAACTATGATTTTAGTTTGATTTTAAAGTTCTTAAAATTTCTGTTATTTCAAATTTTTTATCTCTTTAAATTTTGTTTATAATGGATAATAGACTTGAGGGTGCTACTACTAACCGACCACCTTTCTTTAATGGAAATAACTATGCTCAGTGGAAACATAAAATGAAAATTCATCTAGAAAGCATGAGCTTTGATATTTGGACTGCTATTGAATCTGAAGACAAAATTCCCACTACGGATAGATCTACTTGGGATGAACCTACAATGACAGCTTACAATAATAATTATAAAGCTATGAATGCTCTGTACTGTTCTCTAGGAGATGAAGAATTCAACAGAATTTCTGCATGCAAAACTGCTTTTGAAATTTGGGATACCTTGGCTGTTTCTCATGAAGGAACAAATAATGTTAAAGAAATTAGATTGAACACTTATACTATTAAGTATGATAATTTTAACATGAAGTCTGATGAAACTATTTCTGATATGTATCTTAGGTTTAATGAGATAGTCAATACGATGAATTCACTCGGAAAAGCTGTTCCACCAAAGGAACAAAATATGAGAATCTTGAGATGTCTACCAGACTGATGGAGAGGCACATCTGTCTCAATCAGAGAATCATGTGACATTGCTGCTCTACCTGTCAAAGAGCTTATTGGAAAATTGATTATGTATGAAGAAGAGCTCAAGGTAAACAATGAGGAAGATGATGAACTGAAAAGAAAATCTGTATCTTTCAAGTCTACTGCTTTGAAGAGTAAGGAGGAAGAAGAAATACAAATGGAGGATGAGAGTTCAACAAGTGAAAACTCAGAGTATGACAGTGACGCATAAATGGCTCAGGTAGCCATGAGATTCAAGAAGTTTTATAGGAAAAAGAAATTCTTTAGGAAAAAAAATTACAAAGGAAAGTATGATCAACAAGGAAAATGGAAAAAGTACTGGAAGAAAGATGATAAGACTGATGAAGTCGTCTGCTATGAATGCACGCGAAAAGGACATATCAGAGCAGACTGTCCAAAATTAAAATTCAAAAAGAAATATGATTACAAAGACAAGAAGTACAAGAAAGCCATGAAGGATACCTGGAGTGCTTCAGAAGACAGCACTAGTGAAACCAAATCCTCAGACTCTGAAACGAATCGAGCCAACATGTGTTTCTTGACAAATACATCTGAGGTAAAATCTGACACTCCTGTTTTAAATTCATATTATTCTGGAGATGATTCTGATTCAGAAAACATGTCAAAATATGAACTATTTGAGTACTGTGATATGTTAGAAGAAACCTGTAATGAGCTTAAAGACAAATACAAAGGTTTAACGAAACAGTATGCTTTAAGTGTTAAGCATAATTCTGATCTTGATATAGAAAAGTAAAAGAATTCTCAACTACTAAAGGAAAATACAGAACTGAAACTGTCAAATGAGAAACTCAGAAAGGACGTAGAAAAATTCACAAATGTAAAGGATGCTCTAACTCAAATGCTAGGAAAGCAAGTTGCATCTAAATATGCTACTGGTTTAGGATACCAACTTGGACAGAGACAGTTCACCAGAACCCGATTTATTCCTAATTATGAAAAAAATATTACTAGTTCCAGTTTTGGAAATTCATATGCTTCAACAGGATATTAATAAAGTTATAGTCCAAATAATGTTTATCGTTCAAAATCTGTTACTTCTGTTAATTGTATAAAACCAATAAAACAATTCTGGGTACCTAAATCCCTGATTGCTAACCTATCTGGACCCAAGAAAATCTGGGTACCAAAGTTATTTCCTGTTTAAATCTGTTTTATAGGAGACCTGCTTGATGAGCTGTCACAAGAAGATATGGTATTTAGACAGTGGGTGCTCAAGACACATGACTGGAGATTATTCTTGCTTCAAGAGCTTAATAAAGGTTGATGGAGGTCATGTCACTTTTGGTGACAACTCTAAAGGAAAAATCATTGGCCTAGTCCAGATTGGTAACACTGACTCAGTATTAATTTCTAAAGTTTTATTCATTGATGGAATTAAATATAACTTGCTTAGTATATCTCAATTATGTGATGATGGTTTCAATGTCATGTTTGAAAATGATTCCTGTGATGTTTTTAACTCCAAAAATTCTTTATTATTTTCTTCTCTAAGGAATGAAAATGCTTATGCTATTGATTTAAATTCTTTAGCCAAACTAAATATTTCTTGTTTGAATGATTTTCATAAAGAATCTTGGCTATGGAACAGAAGATTAGGACACTGCAACATTCACTCACTTAGAAAACTGGCTAGGAAAAACTTAGTTAGAGACTTACCTAAATTAGAATTCCCAAATGACATAGTGTGTAATCCCTGTCAAAAGGGAAAACAATACAAAGTTTATTTTAAATCAAAGAAAGAAGTATCAACTTCTCAACCACTTGAGTTGGTTCACATGGATTTGTTTGGACCATCAAGAGTTTCTAGTTTAAATGGGAAGCACTATGTCTATGTTCTAGTAGATGACTTATCTAGATATACTTGGGTATATTTCTTAGCTCACAAAAGTGAAGCTTATTCATCCTTTGTTAAATAATCCATGTTTGTAGAAAATCTTAGTGGACTCAAAATTAAGACCCTGAGAAGTGATCATGGTCGTGAGTTTGAAAATCAAGACTTTGAATCTTATTGCTTACACAATGGCTACACTCATAACTTTTCAGCTCCTAGGACACCTCAACAGAATGGTGTAGTAGAAAGGAGAAACTGAACCCTTCATGAAATAGCTAGAACCATGCTTAATGAATATGAACTGCCTATTTACTTTTGGGTTGAAGCTGTAAATATAGCTTGTTATGTTATCAATAGAGTCTTGATCAGACCTGTTCTTATGAAAACCCCATATGAGTTATGGAACAATAGGAAGCCTAAGGTTTATTACTTCATAGTTTTTGGTTGCAAAGTCTTTATTCATAACACAGAGGATAATCTGGACAAGTTTGCTTCTAAAAGTGATGAAGGAATTTTTTTAGGTTACTCTACTTCAAGTAAAGCTTATAGAGTGTTTAATAAGAAATCCAAATTTGTGGAAGAATCTGTTCACATCAAATTCAATGAAACCGATCCACATGAGCCTAAAACCTCTCTTGAGAATCTTGGAGAAGATTTGTCTGTTCTGAACCATAATGATAAATCCAAAGAACCTGTTATAAAAACTTCCAGTTCTGGACTTTTTCCAGAATCTGTTTCGGTTGAACCCGAACCTACTGATGCACCTGAAGTGTCTAGTCATACCTTTACTAGATCAACAAGAATTCTAAAGAATCATCCTTTGGATGCTGTTGTTGGTAATATTCATAGAGGAACATAGACTAGAGCTTCTCTAAGAAATCAGGTTGAACATCAAGCTTTTCTCTCCCAGCTAGAACCCAAAAACATTAATGATGCTATCGTTGATGAATTCTGGGTAATGTCTATGTAAGAAGAGTTAAATCAATTTGAAAGAAACAAAGTCTGGGAATTAGTTGACAGACCTAAGGACACACTAACAATAGGCACAAAATGGGTTTTTAGAAATAAAGTTGATGAATCAGGAAACATGGTTAGAAACAAAGCTAGGCTAGTTGCACAAGGATATAGTCAAGAATAAGGCATAGACTATGAGGAGACCTTTGCACCTGTAGCTAGACTAGAATCCATTAGGATTTTACTTGCATTTGCTGCACATCTAAATTTCAGGTTATATCAAATTGATGTCAAAAGTTCATTTCTAAATGGTTTTATAATTGAAGATTTTTTGTAGAACAACCTCCTGGATTTACAAACCCCATTTTCCAAATCAAGTTTTTAAATTTTCTAAATCTTTATATGGCTTAAAACAAGCTCCAAGAGCTTGGTATGATAGACTCAGCAATTTTCTTATTTCAAAAGGTTTTACTAAAGGGATTTCTGATCCAACACTTTTTATTAAAATAATTTATAAAGATGTTTTATTTGTACAAATCTATGTTGATGATATTATTTTTGGATCTTCTAAACATTCTTTATGTACTAATTTTTCAAAAAGTATGCAAAATGAATTTGAAATGAGTTTAATGGGAGAACTCAAATACTTTCTTGGATTTCAAGTATTTAAAAATGAGAATGGTATTATTTTGAATCAAAGTAAATATACAAAGGATCTTTTAAAATGATTTCGTTTGGATAGTATTAAGGAGTGTGAAACTCCTATGAGTACAATCTGTAAATTGGATACAGATGAAACTGGGAAACCAGTGGATCAAAACAATTATAGGGGTATGATTGGTATTTTAATTTATCTTACTGCTAGTCGACCAGATATTATGTTCAGTGTATGTATGTGTGCAAGATTTCAAGCTAACCCGAAAGAATCTCATTTTCTTGCTGTTAAAAGAATTTTCAAGTATCTCAAACATACTGTTAACCATGGTTTATTTTATCCAAAAGGACAATCCTTTGAGTTAATGAGTTATTCAGATGCTGACTTTTCTGGTTGCAAATTAGACAGAAAAAGAACTTCAAGAACATGTCATTTATTAGGAAAATCCTTAGTATCTTGGTGTAGTAAAAAAGAAGAATTTTGTAGCTCTATCCACTGTCGAAACAGAGTATATAGCTGCTGGTAGTTGTTGTGCACAAATTCTGTAGATGAAACACACTCTCTTGGACAGTGGATATGATTTTAAGCATGTTTCGATTAACTGTGACAACACTAGTGCAATAAACATCTTGAATAACCCTGTATCTCACTCAAGAACCAAACACATTTATGTAAGGCATCATTTTCTAAGAGATCATTATCAAAAGGGTGATATTTCTCTTGAATTTATCGGCATTGAACATCAATTGGCTGACATTTTCACAAAACCCTTAAGTGTGGATAGGTTATGTTACATTAGGCACGAGTTGGGGATGTTTAATCTTCACCGATAGAAATCCTCACTGATAGAAATCCTCACCGATAGAAATCCTCACCGATTGAAATCCTCACCTATAGAAATCCTCACCAATAGAAATACTCACCGATAGAAATCCTCACCAATAGAAATCCTCACCGATAGAAATCCTCACTGATAGAAATCCTCCCCGATAGAAATCCTCACCGATAAAAATCATCACCCATAAAGTGTTGTTTTAAATCTTTTGTCTGCCGTCAAGAATGTGAACCGTTTTCTTTTATTTTATTTTTATTTATTTATCTTATGATTCCTAAATGATAAAACTATGTCTAAGCCTCTTCTCACTCCACCAAACCCAACACCTTTTACCTTCGAACCTTAAAACCTGAACCCTCTGCAAACCTGAGATCCCTCGAACCAGCGATGGCAAAAACCAAAATTCTTGTCATCTGAGAAGACTGTGATGAGCCTAAATCAAAAAGGCAGAAGTCTGAGCCAGAATTGAGTAGTGCTGTTAGAACTAGGTCAGGAAGGAGACCAGTAAATCCTCATCTGTAAAATAGAGCTATTATGGTCGAAAAAGAGTTGTGTGTAGACTGGTTACTTCCCAGCAAGTCCTTGGTGCTCGAAGTTCTGGATGCTCAGAGATGAGTAGACTACTTTTCAAATAACAACGGTCCCTACTACCCAATGTTAGTAAAAGAGTTTTACGAGTTCGTATGCTTCGATAAGTAAGATAATGAGAACCGAGTATCTTCGTTTGTAAATGGTAAAGTGCTATCATTTTCATCAGTAGAATGGGCTGATTGCTTAAAAGTTCCTCATGAAGGTGTGTCTGGATATGTATCAAGAGCAATGCCACCTACCAGTGACATTTTTGATCATGAGACTGCGTTGAAAGAACTAACTGGTGATGGAACTCCAAGTCAAGTGGTTGCTGTAGAAATGGATGGAGAGAATAGATTACTGTTCAAGTTTGTTCAACGTGTATTGATACCAATGAGAGGATAATTTTCTAATTTGAGATATCAGGATATCTATCTCCTACATCTTTTGAGACATGATGTCAATGTCAATTTATACAGATTGGTGATGAGTCAAATGGAAGATATGACAAGGCCGAAATCAAAGACTAACGCCCTATTCTTTGCTATTCTGATTTCTGTAATGATCAAAGTGAAAGGGATAGCCGAGTCTCAAGATGAGACAGTTGTAGTGAAGAGAAACTTTTGTATCACTACTACAATTTGAAAATATATTACGATTAATTGGAATCCATGGAGAGGAGAATGAGTCAATGATGACCAAAAGGTATATGGTAAGTTCAATCCTGTGGATTATCCTTCAAGGCCAAAGGATAAAAGAGATCCAGGTCTAGGACCTGATGAAGAGGAACCTGAGTACAGTGATGAGTCAGAAGAAGAAGAAGAAGAGGAAGAAACTCCTATGGATGAGCGAGGAGATCCTGACTTGCCTCCAAGCCCTGTTGCTGAAGGTATGTCTTTAGAAAAGGAAGTGATAGAAGAAGTAGAGACACCTGCTAATGAGGAAGACCAGCCAGTATCTAAGCATGTAGAGGAAGAAAAGAATGTCTCTGAATTATCCGATTCTGCTGAATTGAGTCTGAGTCCAGTTATTGGAAGCTCAGTTGTACCTTCTATGGATGAAGAAAGAGAAAGAGGAGAAGTTGTACCTATTCCAGAAAATCATCCTACTGCTGCAGATATGGATGTTTTTGTGGAAGATTCTGATGAAGAAAGACTAGCAGAGAATGTAGTTGCTATATATGAGAATGCACCCATTGAGGGGGAGCGTCACACCGAGTTTGGAAATGTTATAGTGAATATCGAGTCTGACGACTGGGTAGAAGACCCAGGTTTTATAGTCTTTGGCTTGGATTATCCTGATTCAGATAATGAAGTATCTTTGAATAGACCAAAGATCAGCTATGAAATCAATTCTGAGTTATTACCTGCTGATGTGGTCTGAGTACATGATTTAGATGTGCTAAAAGAAAATCACAAAGTCAGTTTTGTAGAATAAGTAAAGACAATGGAATCATTTTTAGTATCCTCGATTCAGTCTGTCATGGCTGACTCTATAGTCAGTTTAGCTTCTGAAAGAGTATCTACTATAGTTGCTCCTGCTGATTTTGTTACAAAGTATGACCTCAAATCCCTAAAGCATGAGCTGAAGTAATCCTTCAGTGCCTCTGTTGCTGAGATAAAGCACTGTTTTGGTGAAGAAATGAAGATGTTAGAAAGGTCTTTTGAGCTTTCTCTTGGTTGAAATCTGTCATCTTTTGTGGGTGAGCTAATGGAAGAAGTCAAGGAGTTCCAGACTCAAACTTCTAGGCTAGAAGAAGATCATGAATCTCTACGGATATCTATTGTTGCCTTAGACTCTTTCATGAGTTCAAAATCTCAAGCTGATAAGGATTTAGCATTTGTGAAGAGTGTTGTAAGTCAGTTGGTCTCGGTGTTTGAAGCTTTCAAAACATCTGTGAAGGATCATGTCAAAGATCAGGACTCTCAAAAGAAAAATCAGATTAGTGGGTTGACCACAAGCATCAATGAAATTGTATCCTTCTCTCTTGGTCCTCTAGTTCCAAAGCCTGCAATTGATCTGAATCAATGTCGTGCTCTGATGAAGGAGGATCTTGGTTCTATGTCAACGAGTGGCTCTGTGGACTCATCAGATTTAAGTCAAGTTGTACTGTCTACCGGGGATTCAGCCAGAGAAATAATGAAAATCGTCCAGGACTACATGAGAGAGGCCTCTTCTTCTCAAGAAGCAATCAATAATAAGGTGGATACTTATTTTGAAAAGTTTTATACCAAGCAACAACTGACCAACCATTTCAAACTTCTTCTTGAGAATCTAAAGTTACCTCTAGTGACCCAGGCCTTCAGAGAGCAGGTTAGTAAGCTCAAGGAGCTTACTCCTACTTTGGATAAATTCATTGAAAATAGAGATGATTTTGTGTCTGCAATGGAGAGAGTAGGAAGCATTATAATGGATTTCAGAAACCTGTTGTTGCCCTTCTTGCATGTGGATGCCAGACCGGTCATTGTACCTCCTACTTTGCCTGCCTCTGCCTCTACTGCGTCTCCAGTTCAGATGACTCCTGCTCAAGCCATAAGAATTCTCACACCTATGATCCCTCAAAGGATTCCTATTACAGGCCCGGCACTGTATCAGTTGCTCATCCCCGTCTGATCATTTCTGGAATTCCAAAGTCCTCCCCAGTATCCTCAACACCTGAATTCTCTTCTGATCCCAAGGGGAAAGCTCACATTGATGATGTGGATTGATAAAGTGGCAAGGATGTTTGATATGAATCTTTTTGTTTTTTCTATTATGTTTATGTACTTTTTTGTCAGATCTAATACAAATGAAATTTTTTCCAATGTCTCAGTTTATCAGTTTTCTATGTTTGGTTTCTCACTTTTTGATTATCACAAAGGGGGAGACATGTAATATAAAAGGGGAGAAATATGATCAAAGGAGGAGCCTTTGATACTATTTCTTACATTTCCTTCTTTGGTACCAATTCTTTCAAAGCTTATCTCTGATACTATTGTATTTAATTATACCTATGATAATTTGATGATCTATATCTTTCTGTTACTATTTCCTCTTTCCTCTAATACTATCTTCATTGAGAAAATTGAATATTAATGTTATACTATCTAATACTATATTCTCACTATCTTAAAATGGCCATATCATAAGTTGTGATTTTCAAAAAGGGGGAGATTGTTGACCTCACCTATTTTGATAATCCCAATCTTGTATTCATATGTTTTAACAATCCCAATTATGTTTTCATATATTATGATATTCACAATTACTATTGATCTACACATTAATACTTTCAAACCAATGATTAAGTTAATAATAATTGTAAAATAATTTCTGATTTATGTTAATCTCGTTTATCCATGTTTACATAAGTTTTGAAATGATTCTAAGTGAATTAGATGTGTTTTTTATAAGACAGTCAAGTGTAAGTATCACTGACCTGAAGAGAGCTACCGATATGAATAATAGTCAGAGCTACCGATGGACAGATAGCTACCGATAGCCAGAGCTACCGCTGCACAGAGCTACCGATGGACAGAGAGCTACCGATGCATAGAGCTACCGATGCACTGAGCTACCGATGGACAGAGAGCTACCGATGCACAGAGCTACCGATAAGAGCTACCGATAAGAGCCACTGATAAGAGTTTGAAGAGCTACCGATGGAAGATCCTACACCGAGTCAACCGTACACGTCTACAAACAAACGGCTACCTATAATGATCTGCGGAGTCAAATCCTATATCCTCGACACTATTTTTTATTACACTAACGGTTACATTTGTTACTTTTGATGCATTTAATGTTATTAAATGACTTATGTTTCCATTTCAGGAAACCGTACCAAGTATGATCAAAAAGCATAATCATTCCTTCTTCTCAGAAATACAAAAAAAGGGCATAAAAATATATCGTGTATATATCAGTAAATGTGAGAGAGACAAGAGACTTGAAGAGATCGAGCACACAGAACACACTTGTGATCAAGCTCAAAACGTGTCAAGAAGAACTGGAGAACTCGCACTCACAAGAATACTACTACCAGACTCCATAACACAAAGCATACATCGAACAATCTATGCTAAAGATGAACTACAAAGAACACTTCACTTTCTGAGCTGATAACCAAGCTGAACCTGGAAGCACTGAAAGAAGAAACGATACTCTGTTTTTTAGTAAAATACCAGAGAAGGACTCAGAACCATTTATGATCAAATCCAAAGGATTCCAGAGCTGCACTGCAATCACTAGAGCCATTCTAAACTCTATATATTGCTCTAAGTGATTTAGTATTTTCATTACGAGCAGTGTGTGTAGCCTGTTAATTATTACACACACACTGTCTCCTGAACCTTAACTGGAGGATTTGTAAATCCTCACTCACAATCTTTACATCCTTTATTCCCCACTGTGGATAGTGGTATAGGTCGAGTGTGACCTGGACAGCTTTGAGCTGTTGTTTGTTATCCCACGTATAACTGTGGTAGAGGTCTCTTGACCTGAACAGTGTGATCACTGTTGTTAACCCAGATCCAGGGTGTGGATCACTTTTTATAAATTTTGAGAGGACTAAGTCTCGGCTTAAGACACTCTTTTGTTTTTAGTTACAACCTATATGCATACTATATACATTTATTTCATATTCTGCTGCTATTACTTTGAAATATAATTTATTTTCAAATCTACTTTGATAGTTAAACTCGCAAGTGTTTATATTTATTATAAACCAGTATGTTAGTTTCAATAGTTAATCTAATCATCAGATTAAGTTAACTGAGAATTAATCAATCTTTGAGATACTAATTGAACCTTTATAATCTGTATAAATTCACTACAGTTTAATTTGTTTTTGAAATTGGGGGATTTTAATAGAAATTTTTTTAGCAGAAATTTAAATTGGAACTCAATTCACCCCCCTCTTGAGTGTCCACTCCGACCAACAGTGAATAACTATATAATATTATTCCTTGATAGAAAATAAACCATCTATAAACCTAGAAAAAATAATGATGGTAAAGAAGTCATTAATTACCTATGAACATACCATTATTCATGCTAAAAAAATTTCATTTCCATGAATTTTTTTTCCATATATCCAAACCATTATTTTATTCCCTTTTTCATAAAAAATAATAAAAAATTAATATTTGATTGTAAGAGACATTTTATTTCATAATGCTGCATTGTGATTAATTGTGTCTTAAATCTAGGCATGTTTTACTCTACAGTGACTAGATTGGCTCTCCATGAAGCCACATGTGTGCCTCGTCATATTCCAGAGTATTTTAACTAGTAGAGACGGTTTAAAATTTTACCATGTGAAAATTATACCCTCATATAAAAGTAACATGGATTAAAAATATTATATCAAATCCAAACATGACCCAAACTCAAAATTATTACATGAATAATCATTTAATAAAATAATGTTATAAGAAATTAAATGCAATTTACCATCATACTTTACATCCTGTCATTCCATTGGAAGACCATATATACAAACAAAAAAATTATAAAAATAATAGGAGGAAATAATACCATCCTAAATCATCATCATATCAAAATATTGAAATATATGTTGAGATAATTCTACCCAATTAAGAAGCATTGTACATCATACCTACATAAATATGAGATCAATGAGGATTGTTTGGGTACCCAAGTATATGGATACCTGAGAAGAATGTGAGTATAACTCAGTATGCCTCCAATAAGTGTATCCATAACATTAACAATATAGTATTGTATGAACATTTTATTTGATAAAAAAAATATAATAAAAAATCATAATAAAATTTTCACTATTGATCATTGGGTTCTAAGGAAACACTCAGGATCATTAATTCATACTTTTTTCTAGTGTGAGAGATTCATTGGAAACATTACATAATCCAGTTAGAGGATGGGAAGAAACCCATCCCTAATATCATCATATATTTATAATACCACTAAGGGGTTAAATCTCCCAACTCAAATTATCTCATATATACACATCAAGTATATACAACCTTTTAGGGGGGAGATCATCTCATGAAAACCATCCCATATATATCTCTCATGGGGGGTGTTCATGCAGCCCAAAATATATCATATGTATAATCCCTCAAGGGTATGATCATCCCAACTAATTCATCTTTAATATACATCAATTTAGTATCATTTTTAATCACATGATCCTTGGATGTATCGAGGAAATCTCATAGGTAGCATTAGGAGTTAAAAATATGTCATTGTATGTGTCCTAGAAATCACATACTCGGCATCGGGTTTAATAACTAGATATTAGGATGTATAATAGGAATATCATAGGATGAGTCATTTGTAATAATCATATCTAAGAAAGTATCATCGGTATAAAATATGGAGTATTAGGTGTATTCAATAAATCATAGGAGGTATTATTGGAATTTATTTTATAAAACTTATGGGCAATGTGTCCCTCCAAGTAATATCTCATATGTCCAAGATTAAAAGGGTCGATCATCCGCATGAACCCACATTATATCTCTATGGTTGGCATCTCAAGAATGCATCCTAGACTAACTATTACCTCCATTCTAGGATCACACTATACATCCATAGGTTTAGTGGTGAATCCTGAGATTGATGATAGTATTTTCACTACAAAAAACCTTACTACGGTTCACAAAACACTAGGGATCTCACTGGGGTCTCCTAATACATGCCACATACCAATCACGATATGGGTTCCTCTATCTCAATATTATATCTATGGACACTCCTATCAATCTAATAACATAATATCCTTCATTATCTCTATATTGGTATCATTTATTTATAGTCCTCATAAAATAATTCGTACTAGCATTAGATTAAGTAGTTGGAATGAAGAATATCTCACTCCCAAGGTCTATATAATATTTTCCTCTTACACTAACTTCTCAAAAATCATCCTCATGGTATAGAAAACTAGGTATTAGCAAACTAATGGAAGAACAACACCTTCCCTACTCCCACATTAGTTATAATAAATGACATAATGAATATAATGTTCCTCATATAGCCTATAACTTGGCCTACAGTCCAATTTATCATAGTCCCTTTCATGAATTGGACTACAAAAAACCATCCCTTGTTCAATAACATATTACTTAAATTAGGTCAACCAGGCCCCTTAGGTTCTGTACATCTTAATATAGACATCCAAAATCATGTCCTTGGTCATTGACATCTAGGATGGAAATCTAGTGTTTAAGGGTCTATTATGGCCCATGAAACTATATTCATTCAATTTAACCTCATTTAATGTAAATTTTTTTTTAAATAAAGGCCAATAAAATATATGTGGTGAGTCCTTATATCCCATGACATATATTGAATTAATAAATCCTAGGGTTATACATTGTGACAACCTATCTTATTCATAGTTTCTCCCTTGAATCATTGCCCAGCCACTAACACAAAATATCTTCCCTAACTTTTACTTTCTCTAAGATCTTATATCAGACCAAAGTATCAAAATTATTTCAATTATAAAAAATAAAAATTAATTTTAAAATTTAAATGAAATTATCATAATTTCCAAAAACTCACTCAAAAACACTTTTTCACAGTAACCATCACTAATGGGGCATGGTCTACTCCCAAAACAGAAAAAACAACCCTATGAGAAAACCACCAATTTACTCACTCAAAATAATTTTCAATTTAATAAAATTTAATAAAATCTTAAAAAATCATAAGGAAATATAGATCTAATGAAATATAGAGATATGAAGTGTTATAATCCTAACAATATATCTTTTATCCATGTTATGAAAAATCACAATCATATCAACATGATTCTTCCATGATAAGATGGAATTATAAATTAAATCCTTTGGTCAAGGAAAACAAATCATTGGATAATCTGGCTCAGAATGAATAGTGGAAGAAGAGGTGGGGACTCACCTTAAATCACCATGGAAAAGTATCAAGTAATAATTCCATTTAAAGGGAGATTAATGTAGGGAATGTGTAGGGGAATCCCTTATTTCATCCACATGATATGTAGAAGAATGAGAAGAAGTGACTTAAAATCATGGGGGAGATGGTAATTTTAAATTTTTTAATAAAATATTGGAACATTTATGGTTACAACATGGTATTCCAAACTATATTCCAAATGTGTAGATTAAATTTCTTCAACACACACCTCCTATCATGGTTTTCTTATACATTTTTTAATCTATATGCCAATTTTGTGGAATCCACATAGAAAAAAATATCACTATTGATGACATCCTTATTAGGTTCTTTATAAGAATATTCCAAATCTTGGACTATGTTTTGTGCCTCTTTATCAAGACTTTGAAACTTTCATGTATTCCACTGGATTTTCATGTGGTTTTCCAAATATATGAAATAACCATGCATTAGGAAAAAAATCCATCCAAAAATATAAGTATCAACTCAAAGATCTAAAAATTAACCTGATCACTTGAAACATTTGTTAGTTCTATAACTAAATTAAATAATAATATTTATATTCTTCCACTCATAGAATATTGATATGAATACTAATTCACAAAACCACCCATTCTCTAAGATCATAAGTTCTAATTATAACTAAATCTCACAACCCACAATTATATAGATTTTTCTAGATTCCCAGAATATTAAATCTTATACCTAAAAAATCAAATGGTTCTTTAAACCATCAATAACAACCTAACTAATTCATCAATTAACAATAAAATCATTAAATTCTACCCTAAAACATCAAAAGAGTTTACTATATGAAACAACAAACATCGAGGAGAAATAATCCCCAAAAACCAAGATACCACCCATAAAAATCATTTAATAACCATATCAATACATACAAAATCCAATCTGACTCAATACATTATATTATTATTAACATATCATTATTATTATTATGGTGATCCCTACTATAAGACATAGTGCAGAAATATTTATTATATATCATAGTGATACCCACCATCAAGATTACATAACAAATAACATTTTCAATGTTATAATAGTTTTCATAGTGTGGTTTACATCACATTGCACCCAATTCTCAGATAAAAAAACATTCCTCATCTTATAGGTTATTTTCAAAAATTCTCATCCACAAACTGACTTGCTATCTCATAACCCAAATGAGATAACTAAATTACCCAAGGAATCATGAGATCATCAACACATTCACACTTATTTACAATAGAAACACTTGGTGTAACATTATGGTAAAATGTTTTACCAACAAAACTATTTTTCAGGCTCTAGCCCCTGGCATCATCATACCATCGATCTAAGTCATGTTTGTATTATATAAAAATCCACCATGAGACTGATGTTAACATTAGGACTCTATTCCACACCACATGTTTTATACTCTTCTTAACTTTATAAATAGTGAATATGATTCACCAATGTCGTTTTGATCCATATTTTTGAAGGACAACCTTCTCACTGAAACTAATTTCCTATAATGGGAAATGTAGGTTCACATTACTCTATTCCATGTAATAAAATTATGTCTTCTTGAAAACGTCATTCACAATGTATATGGCCAAGTTCCTAGTGAAGAGGAATTGTATCTATGTAAAAAATATTTTTATAATTACACAAATTTTTAATGTTTCATGTTATCTTCCATTTTAATTGGCTTTTAAATCAACATGATAATATGGATGCATATAACATGATATATCACCTTCATTATCTCTATCAAGAGATGGCATGGAAAAAAGGAATATGATATCTCCATTAAATATTTAATGATAAATAATAGAGAGTTGGCACTTCTTGTCACTCATTTTGTCAATTTGATGGGATACATATAGTGAATAGACATCTTGGGTGGTAAATTCAGTGATTAGATGCACACAAATATCATTCATTCCTCACAACCTAAATCCTTTTCCAATTTTATTTTGAATTAAAACATAAATAGAAGTAAGAAGACTCATTCAAAATTTCTTACTATCACTCTCTATTTTGACAAGGACATGATGGAGGAACATCTCTAAGAAGAATGGGGAAGAAAAAGTTTTTTTTATTATTAAGTGTAATATTTATTATCTACACATTGGGTATTGGATATAGCTTTTCGTTGTCACATCTATACCCAAATCCATGAAACCTATTTATTTAGAAACATTTCAATAGGAGAGGTTGGACTTCGAGCCACAAATTAACTGAGACTCACTAAATTGGCTATATAATACTACCACCTTATATTTCTAACTAGTTTTTTTTATTTGGAAGAAATATTATTTTGGGCCATGTGTTACTAAACACATCATCTATTTAAATCTCTTTGATATGGATGGATTTATTTAAAAATTTAAAAATATATAATTCCACTTTTATGAGGGAAACATTGGTTATGGTATGGAAAACCCAAATATCAATCTATATGTATTTAATTTAAAAAACTGAATATTTAAAATATATAACAAATCATGTTTGCATGACTCATAGAACACTCTGCTATGGTAGCACTATCTTTATTTATATTAATGGTAATAATCTAACAAACCTCTATAATGATGGTTATTTAGACACCTTTGATCTATGAACACTTGTAAAATTTAATTCTTGATTTCAATGAAAAGTGACAAAACCATCATTTAAGGGATTGGGTGAAGGGGCAACAGATCTTCTAGGATTCGCACACACTGACCTATGTGGATCATTTTCAGTAGAATCTATAGGGGTATATTATTAATTCATAAAATTAATGGATGACATGAGAAGTCTTGGAGATGTCTAGTTAATATTTTATATATATGAGAACATTAATAATTTCCATGAAATCAAGAATGATATTGAGAATCAACATTTTTTGAAGATATATAAGCATTAATCTAATTGAGGTAGTGAATATCGTAACCAATAGTTTATTAAATTTAAATGTAGTTTTCAATTTAGTCTCATCTCACTCTACATTATATACCATAGTGTAATGGTGTTTTTGAAAAGGGGAATTATACCTTTCTTTACATGGAAAGGTTGATAATGAGTCATGCTGATCATCCATTATCATTTTGGGGAAATACATTATAAATTTTTTCATCCACACTAAACTGAGTACCAACTAATCTGGAGAAAAATATTACATTTGAGTTATGGAGTGTAATGAATCCTATTTTTTCATATAAACGTATATGGGGATGTGAGGTATCTATTAAGTATTACTTTATAAAAAAAACTATCACCTAAAATAATAGAGTGTGTATTTATTGATTATCCCAAGGAAACCAAGGGGTATTGTATATATTACCAATTATGCAAGAAATTTTATTTCATGAGACAAGATCTATTTTTGGAGTGGGAGAACATTCTGAATAAAGATAGAGGGAGTATTATTGACTTTAATTAAGTTACTGATCATTTACACATGAGTTTTAATGAGAATAAATTCCATAATTCCCCATATAATAATTTTTCCTAAAACACAAGTACTTTCTAAGAGAACCACATAGGTAAGATAACATGAAACATATAGTTTTTGAGTTAGAAAATATTGTGACATTTTATTTGATGAAAATAATGATACTCTCTCTAGTAAATATGTAATTTGTATCTTAGAAGCTATACAATTGTAAGAATCTATGTATTCATATTTGGATTATATATATGAGAACAATGTTAGAGTCTGAGACGATCCACCAGCATATGCAAATCATGTTTGTTATAAATGGGTATTCAAGAGTAAAATAGACATGGAAGTGAATGTTCTTATAGATCATGGCTAGTGGAAATTGGTTTTAAATTTTTTCATGTAATTATCTATGAGGAAGCCTTTTCTAAATTTTATATTTTTAAATCCACTAAATTTATAATTTCTATAATAGATTACCAAGACTATGAAATTTTGAAAGATGGATGTAAATATAGTTTCCAATAATGGGAAAATTTAGGAAGATATATATATGTAAAAACCATAAGTTTTTCAAACCCACAAAAAATGAAAAATGGATTTCAACGTCAGAGAGATAAATTAATGGATTGAATATAGCATTTAGTTCATGGAACACTCAATTTGATGAAGCAATAAAAAAAGTTGGTTTAATTAAGAATGAATGTGATCCATATGTTTATAAGCAGTTTTGTTATCGTGTGTTCACTATCCTAGTAGTATTTTTCAAATACATATTACTTATTAGAAATAATATTCCTTTCTTATAGTCATTTATAGACTAGTCAATAATGTGTTTATTCATAATTAAATTAGTTGAAGTGTTCTATATTATAGGGATCTTGATCATTTTTTATATATCTAAGAGCCTTCTAGAAATAATTCTATGTACATCCATTTACCATATACTAAAGACATTTAGAATAGAAAAATCCAATAATGGATTCATTTGGGTTTCATATGGTATACATATTTTGAAAAAATGTACCCTCAAACATTAGAGGATAATGAATGAATAATTAATATATCATATTCATCTACGATAAGAATAATCATTTATGAAATGTTTTGTATTATACTTCTGGTTTCATGATCCCTGATCATGGTATACTGATATATATGATCCTGGTGAATATCATTGCTATTTTGTTAAGGTTATCATTAAATTTTTGAGAATAACTAAGGTTATG
Organism: Viscum album; assembly: GCA_963277665.1. Classification (NCBI taxonomy): domain Eukaryota; kingdom Viridiplantae; phylum Streptophyta; class Magnoliopsida; order Santalales; family Viscaceae; genus Viscum; species Viscum album. The sequence goes on along the minus strand of OY728132.1, from coordinate 734,949,892 downwards.
TTCATTGTGTATAGATATTAAAAGGAGATAGTCATCATTGGTTATTTTTTATCTTTAAAATTGATCAAAATGATCTGAATTCCAAATTAGGATATGTATTTAGTCTCAATAGAGGGGTTGTGATCTATAAATGTTCAAAGAAGCTATTTTTCATCAATTCTACAATGGATTCTTAGTATTATGAGTCTTTTTATATGGCCTATGAATCTATTTATATGTAAACATTTCTACAGGATCTTGATGTGTTACTAAGTGGTAACACCCTATAACATTTATTTTTGATAATACAACAATGGTTTACTGTAAAAAGAATCCTATGTCACCCCAATAGTTAAAGCACATACTCAGGAAATATCACCTCATGAAGAATTTTGAACAGAGATTTAAAGTGGTTTTGTGAAGATTTTCCACATAAGTAAATATAGTCAACCCCTTGACTAATGATTTATCTCAAGAAAATCATTAGTAACATGTGACTGTAAGAGGACTAGGTATTATTAGGAGATGGGTCTACTGAAGGTGGGATTCTAATGGATTTTTTCCAAAGAACCAACTTATATTTACATTTTGATTTCCATTATTTATTTTTTGAATATTAATAAACCTCTTATCACAAACTAATTGTTTTTTCATTTGAATTTTTTTTTATAATTTCATAAGATTAACTATCACACTAAAAGGTCATAGAAGTTATCTGTTATAATGATAACCATAAGTATTATGGAATTTTTTTACATATATGTTATATCTATAGATTACATAATTTGATGAGACACAATTGATAAAGAATATTAATGGTGCAAACCAATTAGACTTTGAGGTTCTTTCTCAGGGTGTAACCCATTGGTAATTTCATGTTCAAGAGATTATGAGAACATTACCTTCCAATAGGATATCCACAAATATATGTGTCATTGAATATTCTTATATAAAAAAATGTGTGTTTGTCATTAGACATTATTATTATTATTTATCAATATTAATGGTTACATATATTGTCTTATTTATGAAAACAAGGAAGACATATCTCCATGGAGAAGTAGGATTTTTAAGGTGAATCATGCAAAATATTGAATTAGTAAATAATGTAAGAATATATTATCACCTTGAATTATTTTACACAAGTTGATATCTTATGACCATTGATGGCAATTAAATTTCATAAATAATTTCATTTATATAGTGTTCTACATGTAGGATCGTTTCATCAAATTCTATGAAAGATACATCGATCATATAGGTTGATGACTCCAATATGAAACCTACATGATTAGATATATTATATTAATGGGATTATATTAAAATGGGATAATTCATACGAGGTTGTATTTCATTTGAAAATTAAACTATTTCTATTTGGGTTACTTGGAATGTTTCTCGATGTTATGGTTGGAATATGAGCATCTCCACCTAATTCCATTAGGAAAGAGGAAGATACTGTTACACAGTATGTGTATTCAAAAAATCAGAGAAATATGACTTATTATTTATTATTAAACATCTGGAAAAAATACTAATCATGGAAAATGATTAATAATTTTTCATTTTTCTTGATCATATATATTATATCACCAGTTAATTGAGAGAATGTTTTTTTGTAAGAATATTATATAAATATTTTTTTCCTTTTTAGTGAAAATATTTTTTAATCACATATTGGGGAATAATGAAATTATATTTTTTATAAAATAAATTTTTATTATTCAAGGACTCATAAATATTATAGTTCAATTGTGGTATAAATTTAGAGGTTCAATGATAAATAATATATAGTTGATTTTTTTTGAATAAATTATAAATAATTTATTCAATAAATTATATTTTCATTATTCTTTGGTTATTTATATGTTAGGAATTATTATTATTATTATTATAAAAATGGGGTATCGAGGGTATTAATGAAATGATAAGGGTGAATATGAAATTAAATTTTTTTAACCCTATCACTATTTAAACCTATTTATATTATATTCATCTACAATCCTATCCATATTTTATGTTGTAAATAATGATAAAGTAAATCTTCTTGATCCCTAGAGTTAACCAATACAAAAAAACTCAATAATATAGATTAACCCTCATCCACCACTCCTCTTAGTTCTAGAGATATCAAGGAAAATTCTTCTTCGAAGTGATTCTTGTGGATATTAAGGATGAACGACGCATGCATTAGGATCTTCAATGATAGAACATAAATATTACTATGTGGATGCATAGAGGTTTTGGGTACACATATGGATCACTGCTAGTGGGTGTTGACATTTCATTCGATTTTGCAATAAAGATACGGTGTATACACATATTTATATTCATCAAAAAATATAAAATTCATCAGAATTTAATACTATAACTACTTAAATTAAGGGTAAATAATTATGTAATGGTTATATATTTGGTCTAATAATTCTAATATCAATTGATCTATGATTAAATTATGTAATTTATAGGGTTTTTAATTGATGTACAACTCGTGTTAATACTAAATTTCCATAAAAATATGAGTTCTTCATGTCCCATCAACTCTTCTGCTACTCCCAAAACCTTCACCCTTGGATGATTTTTTCACCTTCATGCCCCATTATATATAAATTAATATTTTATATTCATGGTATCATTATTAAATCTCTTCCTACATTCTATAATTGATTCTCAAAACTCTTTTATCTCTATAATAGTCCCAAAATTACTATAATAGAGTGATTTTATGATTAGGTTTAATCCAGAATTATGTTTTTTGGTTCTTAAGGTGTGAAAATCATTTTAAAATCCCACATTTACATTCATCTAGTTGTTATTCAATGATTATATTGATTTAGTAAAATTGATTTCATGACATTTTCACTATTTATCATAAGCAAATTTTATTTTTATTTTATTTTTGTTCTTCATGCTGAATAAACGCTCGCTAAATTCATGAATTTTAATTTTTCAAATGTGAATTTCTTATTTTTAAAATACATATATTATTGTGGTTTTTCTTATATATTATACCAAAAATAAGTTTTTAATGGGTTTTAGAGTTTGAATTTTTTAAATGTATAAATATTTGTTTTTTTATCCCATTTCAAGATACCATAAAATTAAATATAGTTTATAATGAATTTAAATGATGATTTATAACATATTCAATATCTATTTTGCCTAAAACCCATGATTATATTGGGTAAATAGTGTTTTTTATTGTTATCAATTTAAAAATAACCCTTGATGTTTTTTTTATTAAATGTTATTTTAATGATTTATTATGGAATTAAATGAATAGTTTTAGATATGTTTTGGACTCACTGGTAAAAAAATTTATCATCAATTGTTTAAATTTTTATTTCTTACATTGGTTTAGAAAAGAAATAACTTTCAGAAACATAATATATATATATATTTTATGATGAATAAATATAAAATATAATTATTTATAGTATTCTATATTTTTCAATTTAGAGATATAAGTTACATATGTGAAACATTATCATTCATATTGGTTATTAAAAAAATGATGTGAAAGGAATAACTAAAATAAAAATTTATTGAATGTATATATTATGAAATAATTATTTTAGATATGTAACAACAATAAAAATAATAGTTTAAAAATATATATCTAATCCAATGCTGGATTATTGTTTTACATGATAATACAATTAGTTTAAAATTATTGAAATATAATAAATAATGTTATTAAATGAAATATTGATAATAATAAATAAATTTTATTAACAAAAAAGTAAGTCATATGTGAATAAAATATAAAATTGTTTGGATTCAATATATTTTGATAAATATTTGATTATATTATCATTTGAATATATATATATATCATATTTAAATCCTTAAAATTAGTTAAAAATAATTATTTTATTGATATTGTTTCATGTATTTATAGTATTTTTGATGTCACCAATCCCACTCAACATTCACCATTTTAGGTAAATCTCAATGACTATTGGAAATATCTTGTCATGATATGGAAAAAATAATTAAATATTATGTAATTTTGGAAGAGTAAATATTTTGATAATTGTGGGAAAATGAAATTTATAGAAGGATGGAAAATAAATTGTGTGTGGTCTGATATATTTTCATGCTGGAAAAATCTGGTAGATAAAATGTTTAATAGTCCAAATTTTCTTTCTTATTTTATAAAATGAACTCACATTTCATAATGAATGTTATATTGGGAATCAAAAATTAGAACTTTTTCATAAAAACATTACTCATCATGAAATAATATTTTCTATATCATATGATAATATTATAGGGAGATTAATAAATGATAAAAATGCACAAATGAAGGTAAACTCTAGAGGCCCAACATCTCCCATGAAGATCACTCCTTCAATGATTATGGTAAAAATAAATAAAACCATTAAAACTATGATAATGATTTTCCATGGAAGTGTATAATGCTTTTAAGAGATATAGTGACTGTTGATTTATGAGAATGTTCATGTATATAAAGGGTATAATGTAAAATGTTACTATTCATATATGAATATTACCTTACCCTAGTAATGTGACTATTATGTGACCATTAAAAGAGTAGTAATATCACATAAAATGGTGAAATACCATATCAAAATAAAATTCAAAAAAATTATAATTATATATTAGGTATATTTTTGTTTGTCTGTATCTCTTTATAAACTAGTGAAAATGATATTATAAAATTTATAATCTCATAATGTGCATAAAAAATTTGGTTTTCTTTAAGAGTAATTATTTATTGGATATGGAAAATATTTATCCTGAATAATTATTTCTCATATATATGAATTTGTTTTCATAAATTAGAAATTATTTTTTATATCATCACATAAAAATTTTGTTACGGTTAAATTGTTTCAAATTTTCTAAAATACTTTATTTTTCAAGGAATATTGATTATGTTGATTTTTGTTTTGGTATATTTTATGATTTTAATTATAATAACCCGAGCTAAATAATAGAATTTATTTAATTATTTTACCTGAATAGTAATTTCATCTCACAAATAGTTATACAAAATATTGAACCAAAGGTTTAGTGTCCTCGAAGATTGACTATATAAACTATTTATTTAACAACAGTAATCAATATTTCTTCATAACTTCTCAACTTTATACCCCCTTATAAACATCTTGAATTTAATACCCATATTTTAGTCTTTGGGAATGAAAACATAAGGGGAGGGCTCGTTTGTTCATTAAGGTATGTATAACATAATAAAAATGTTGATAATATGTGAGAAAAATTTATGTATATGAGTATGAGAGCATAATCAGGATCCATGAAAATAAATTAAGAAAACATATCTAGATAAATCATAATACATGATAAATGATAAATCATAATAGAAGTGGATTTAAAAACATAATAATATGATACAAACATGAGTATAGATATCATAATATTGTGGATCATGCATTACAACTTGATTCCCGTATTGGATCAAGCTTTACTCACATGTTTATATTAGTGGATAATGATTCACTCACCTATTTTTCTTGATGGATCAATCATCACAAACATGTTTTTATAAGTTTATTAAGCATCATAACTCATTTCCCATTATCTCATGAGATTTTCAATATTAACCAATGTGTTATATTTCTATAAGGGATAAAATATAAATATATTTGAGCCATGAGATTTAAATAATTTATAATTTCATAAAAGACATGGGAATTGGGATTTATAACCACACAATAATGAAAATAGGGAAATAAAATTTTCTATCACAATATTTCCAGATGTTATCCCCAAAATTGACATCATGAGTGTAAATGGTTGATTCCCAGAATATAACTACCCCCAAAATATATTTAATAATAATATTTAGAGGGTGATTCATGAGAAATAAATTCTATGGATATAAATATATTATTGTTAAATATGAAACTCGAAAAAAAATACAAGTTTTTAGAAAATGATTCTATCTTTGGCATAGAAGATAATATTATAGATTGTTTAAAAACACATTTTTAAATAAGAGATGTAAAATATTTTAAAAAAATTATTTTTAAAATGAAATTTTAATAGTTGATCCCTAAAAAGACATAAGGATTTTAAAATTTTCATGTAAAAACGTTTTAAAAACACTTACATATATAAAAGAGTCCTCAATATGGAAATAATGAAAAAGACATAATGGTTTAAAAATTTGAGAACACACATCATAAAAAAAAGTAAGAAAACATATCTTTTAAAAATAATAAGAGAAATATGAAGGTCACCTAAGATTATTTGTTTTCAAATTATAATGGATAACAATGGTGAGGTAGGGAAAAAGATAAATTATGGGAAATAATCCTCAAAGAGAGTTGGAATTATTTCTATTAATGAAATAATTTTTATGGGGATGGAATTCTCTGATAAGAATGATTTGAATAAAAAGTTTCATTTTAACAAAAGGTTAAAGATAAATTACAATGAAATAAGATATTTTGGTGAAGGGAACAAAACTAATAAGAAATAACATCAAGAATATGGTAGTTTTTCTAAAAATTCAAGATGAATGTCATAATTTCCAACTCTAGATCATGTATTACGTAGTTCTTCTCATGGATATTCTATAGTTTGGAGGTTTATAATATCGTGCTCAATGAAATCAGTTGAGTAAATAAATACTCTTACATCCTTGGGACCCTTTGAATCAAAACCCATTAACAAAATAACATCACATGGCTCTCAAAACCACATAGAATAAATTAATAAAGAAAAATAAATTCATTTTATAGTGATCAAACAATATAAAATATTTCATGGGGAACAATGTTAAATATTTCTTGAGAATGTAAATTTGATACAAAGAAACCCTTACCTTAATTACCGACTTCCACTAAAGCACTTGACCGTACTATATAATAAAATAATTATCTAAATCCCTTATTTTTTAACACTAAATGTATCTATAACATTTTATAAATTTTATTTGTAATTATTCTATAAATTAATATTTTTTATTTTTTCCCTATATTCAATAGTAGGTGTGAGTAATAATGATCATTATGAACTAGTTTTTCAATAGCAGTGTTATTATTAATTATTATCAAAAATTTAATCCTTAAGAAATAATATATCGTACTAGAATTTAGTTTTAATCATAGTTCATAAAGTTATAATCTCATTAAATGAGTCTTTAATTCATGTTTCACAAAGATGATGTCATTGGTAATCATGGTTAAGTAATCTTTTTCAAACGCATGATGGTATCTTATTTACAAAATTTAATATAGTTTTTTCCATAAATAAAAAAATTATTTTCTTATTTCTATCATATATCATATGTGATTATGATCTTATAGTCATCTTTTCTACAGTTCTATAGTATTTATCATGTAGGTGGCTAAGCCAACACAAACATGAAAATACCATAATTAATAGATGATTATGATTATGAAAGTGGTTTTTTCGAATAATATCATTATTGTAGAATACTAATTATATTATTTATATGATTTTAAAGTGATGAATAATATTTTAAGAGGATATAATAAAGAATAGGTTAACTTTATGAAAAATAGGATAGAATACATTGTAGAAGCGGTGGTCTACACAAAACATAGTTATTGTGTTCATTTATCAAAGAATATTAGGAAAAAAGGTGGATTGAATTTTATTTATACATAATCGTAATTATATTATAATTTTCACATATATTCCTCAATTTTAACCTTATAAATAGTAAAGAGAGGCGGTGGTGGAAAATTAGAATTTGAAACTCTGTGGAGGTTGTGGTCCACAAAACGCATGAATGGCGGTTTCATTTTTGATAATAGAAAATAGAAAAGGTGTTTACAATTTATTATAATAGAATAATAAAATTTTTAATACAGAAAATAATGATTTTATTTCATAAAAATTTGATAATTATTATTGAAAAAGTAATATTTAAATGAAATTAAGATTGGAAAAAATGAGTACTTGCACTGGAATCTTTGTGTTTTCCATGGAGGATTCCTCATAAATAGTGGTTTTAAGAAAATATATTCTGATTAAAGGATTAATAAAAAAGAATAGGATTATAAATTATATATAATGGTTAGATTTTCATGATAAAAATCTAATTAAATTAGTAGTCTATAATGGGTGGTGAGAGGCCTTATTTAAAAGTGGTGAAAATAGAATTCTTTAATTATATCAAATTAATATAAAAAGATAACTTGTTTCACCATCCATGGGTCTCTGAAAATAGAAAATAATGTAATTTATTATGATATATGGTATATAAGACCTAAAAAATTTATATAAACACAAGTTTTAATGATCTTTTTAAGTCCTTTACTCATATAATTTTCATTATTAGCCATTTGGTTTTACCGTGGTAATTATATTCTACCTAAGTAATTTACATTTAATGACTAAAAATAAAATAACCATTATTAAATATTTTTAATCTAGGGATTATAAATATGAATTATATTTTATCATATAAAATTTCTCTGTGTAATAAAAATCAATTTTAGCATTAGTGCATGTAACACCTAAAAACCTTCTTTTAAAAAGTGTATTATTAAGCTAAAATTTCACATGTACGGTAAAATTATCAATGTATTTATTTTTAATGTTATAAATTTGTTTATTATGATACAAATGAAATTTATGTGGCTTTAAAATAAATATACTACTGAATATTAAAAATAATATTTAATTAAATAAAAGAAAAAAAAATTGATTGTAAAATATTACTTTTGATGTTAAACATGGGGCATGTAAATTAATAATACTTCTTTGAAATTCAATGTTTTAATCTAGAAAATTATTTTATCATGAATTATATTTTATATTTTTTTTAATTTATACTTACTAATATAGTCTTGAATGTTAATATTTTCGTTAAATCTATAATTTTTACTATTCACCTAAAAATTAATTATTTCATAAAAATTTCAAAAAATAAATACAATCTAATTTAAAAACAATAATTTCAAAATTTAATCAGTTTTTATCAATCTAAAATGATAAAATTATAATATTTATTAATTTCAAGGAAAGAAAACAATAAAAAGAAAAACAGTTTTTATTGATAATTAACATTTTAAATTTTAAGTTTCTTTAATAATATGTCATATAAATTTCCAGATAATTTGATGTTAAAATAATTGTTTGTAAATATAAATATTACCAATCATAATTTTTTTTAACTATTTCTAATTTAATTTATTGTGGTAAAATAAAATACACCCTTTTCAAAAATTTCATCAAAATGCTTCTTTTTTATTATATTAGTAAATGAAAAATAAAAATACATAATAATTCTATTTGATTATTATAAAATTATATACTAATGATTATATTCATGTAATGTTAATAAATATTGGGTGATTTTAGATTGGGGTTTTCTTTGGATTGGTATTGTATGTGACAGAATATAATATTAATTTAAAGGATCTAAAATCACGAGTCTTTGCATCGTTAATATATAATAATGACTTTATAATTAATAAAAATTAATCCAACAACAAAAATAATTTATTTTATCAATATAATGTATTATAATCAATTTATAGGGCATTATACAACAATAAACAACTTTCCAATGATTAAATTTGAAATTATGCTTTCAAAAATGTTAATTTGCATAAGAATTATTCTCCAATGAAAAAACTAATATAAAAAAAATTGGTTCTAAAACTAAAATGTTTCAAAAACATACATCATTATTTAACAAAACATGATTCGGTTAAATGGTTGGCCTATATAATTTTTTATTACTAATTATGTTCTAACATAACCCATGTGCTTTTGGTTATCATGATCTCAAATACCATTGTTAATTTAATGATGATCTTGTTTTTAATATTTTTTTATTAGGATAGACCTTTTTTCTATGTTTTTAGAACACTAATTTCATTAATTATGAATTATGTATGTTTTTTCATATATTTGTATAAGTATGGAGTAATCACCATCTTATGGATTTTGTGAATGAGGAGAAATGGTTGTGTGAGAATTTAGATACCTAAAATGCCGATGTGAATGATTTTCTTATGTTAATCGGCTAAATTGAAAAATAGCCTACATAAAAATAATCTATAGAGATGAGATGAGGAATGTGAATTTAATACATGGTTAAATTGGTTATGTCATTCCAAATGAATACATTTTTTTGGATATTAGCATAAAAAGTCTATTTGATTCAATTTTTATATGTAATTTAAATTGTCTTTATAGATTCAAAAGTGAAAATCACCTATGTGATATTCTAAAATAATCCATTTCATATTGTAATATATATTTATTACTATTTAAGTACTTGTGTGATCATTTAATGTCGTCATACAATCCTAAAATTCTACATGAAAACATTATTGTTAAATTTTTTATAATTATAACCATGTTCACAGATGTGAGACAATTATAAGAATAATTTATTATTAATTACTATTGTTGAGGTATTTTAATAAAAATAAAGTGTCTCAGACTTCTAATTCTATATATCTAGTGCATTGAAAATAAAGTAAAATTTTTTTCAAATATTTTAGGTAACTGTTTTTTAGAGTATTGAAGGGTTATCATGTGAAAAATAAGATATATATGGAAAAAATAGAAGTTGTAGTATGATGCACTATTTTTCATTAAAAATAAAAATAAGAGTCATATTTTATATCTGTGAAAAAATTATATTTTGGACTATCATTAAAATGAATTTCCTCAAGCTGCATTCTTTACATATCATCTCTCATTTTTTACTTATTCATTTCATGGGTTGCTTATTAATATTGTGTATTTAAACTATAATCACTCTATTTTATTATGTTTACTTGTAAAGGTTCCTAGTAAAAGATCTTATAGGATGTTTCTTAAAATACCTATTTAGATCCTAGATGAATGTAACTTTTATTTTTTTACAATTATCAACTACACTAGTGGAAAAAAACTTTTAACATGTTTTCATTTTTCACATCAGTTCTATATAACCAACGCACAAAGCTATAAAAATCAATTTATCATGTCGGTTATACAATATCAGACCTGATAAATCGATCAGAATCAATTTTTTATGTTGGTTATTTTATAACTGATGTATAAAATATTGATATTAGCTTTATCACGTTAGTTATAAAATAACGGACAGAAAAATATCGATTACTAGTGCTTTATCACATATGTTATTTTATAACCGACCTCATAACCAAAATCTCGGCAATTTATCACGTCGGTTATAAAAGATCCAATGTGATAAATCACCATTTATAATTTAGGTTATAAATTAATAGATGTGATAAATAATTTTCAATTTCGGTTATTAAAACTGATGTTATGTTAGTTATTAAATAACCAATGTGATAATGTTTATATATGATTTATCATGCCTAGTATTCAGTCATTATGTTTTCTTGAATCGGGAAACATGTGATTCATCTCTCTCTCACAGAAAACCTAGAAAGGATTCATTGAAGTCGTTCCCTATAGCCTCATTTTCCCAACATCATTCATCATCTTTATTATCACCATATCTATCAGGTCGACTCATAACACACATGTAAGCCTCTCATGGCTTGGTTTTATTTTTTATTATTTGCAATTCCCTAAACTATTTTTTTGGTGATTTTATTTTTCTATCATTTTTCTTACTGCCATGGTCAGTTTCATAGTGTTCATTCATACCACAAAAAAAATTCCTTAAAATAATCCATAGAAGTGATATCATGAGAGTTTAGATTTTTTGTGTGTGTTCTATCAGGTGTGTATGCACGTAAAGGGGTGTCTTAGGGGGTGGGGGACTGTCCAAGTGGTTTGAAGTGTCTATGGGGTGGGGGATATCTAGGGGTTTCGGTTTCCAAGGGGGTGGGGTGGTGTCGAGGGGGTGCAGGGGCTATCAAAGGGGGATGGGGGTGTCCAATGGGGTGGGGGTGGTGTCCCCAGGAAGGGGGTCCAAGGTAGTAGGGGTCTCTACTGGGTGGGGTGGAGTCCATGGGGTTGATTGGGATGTTCAATGGGGTCCGAGGTGTCCAGGTAGTGGGGGAGTCCAGGGGGTGGGGGCTATCCAGGTGGTGGTGTGCTGTCTAGGGGGTTGGGGTTGTCCAAAGTGGTGGGGGCTATCCAACGTGGTGGTGGTGTCTATGGGTGTCCAAGGGTGTGGGGGTGGGGCCTAGGGGTGAGGGGGATTTCTCAGGGGGTAGGGTTGTTTAGGGGGTGGGGGTTTCCATAGGATGAGGGGGCTTTCTAGTGGGTTGAGAGTCTAGGGGGTGTCTCGGGGTAGGGGTGGGGGTGGTGTCCAGGGGGTAGGGTGTCCACGGGGTGGGGGTGGTGTCCAGGGGGTGAGTGGGTTGTCCAAGGGAGTATGGGGTATCCAGGGGTGGGGGTTCAGGGGGGGGGGATCTTGAGGGGTGGGGATGTTTTGGGGGTCAGGTCTATTTTGGGGGTGGGGGTGTCCAGGGTGTGGGGGTGGTGTCTAGGGGGTGACTGGGTTGTCCAAGGGGGTTGGGGGTCCATGGGGATGGGGGTGTCTAAGGGAGGTTTTCCAGAGGGGTGGGGGATTTCTTTGGGTGGGGGGCTATCTAGGGGGTGGGGGATATACAAAGGGGTGGAGGTATCTTGGGGGTGTCCATGGGGGCGGAGGTAGTGTATGGGGGGGATATGGGGCTTTCTAATGGGGTATGGGTGTCCAAGGGTGGGGGTGGTGTCCAGGGGTGGGGGTTTCCTGGGGGTGGGGTGGTGTCCTGGGGTTGAGTGTGCTATCCAAGGGGGTAGGGGGTGTCCAGGGGTGGGGGTGTCCAAAGGGGAGAGGGTGTCCAAAGGGGTGGGGTGTTATTTAGGGTGTGGGGGCTGTCCAGTGGGTGGTGGTGTCTAGAGGATGTCCAAGGGAGTGGGGGTGGTGTCCAATGGGGTAGGGGGTTGGATATCCCCTCACCCCTAGACACCACTCCCCCACCCCCTGGACAACCCACACACCTTTGGACATCCCCCACCACCCCCTAGACACCCCCACACACTTGGACAGCCCCTACCCCTAGGACAGTCCCCAACACCCCTGGATACCCTCGTACACCCTTTGAAATCTCCTTCATATATATATATATATATATATATATATATATATATATCCCAAGGGTTTCATTGAAAACTATTGGAATCTTTTAACATCAGGTAGTCTATACCAACGGTTTTAGGGGATATCCCAATGGGTTCAAATCATTAGGATATGTTTAATTTTTAGTAGTGAATGTATACATATTTTAAAATTTATACTTCATATTTCATTTTTTCAGAAGGGTGAATTTGGTATCTGGTTGCACCAGGATGTATTCTTTTTGTATCATAAGATGAAAGGATCCCAAATTAATTTTAAACTATTATATCTAAATATTTTATTCTAAAATCATTTTCATTTATATATTTTTCAAATGCGAATAGTTTTTTTTATTTCAAAATTTTTTTACATTAAAATTATGATATTTTTCAAATATATATAAAATTATCTTATCTTTACAAGATGTATAATTTTGATATTTTATATAGGTAATAATGAGAATAAGATGATTTATGAAAAATAGAATATGTAATGAATATGAGGAAGGTGTTAATTCCTTTTTGGAATTTTCTAAATGAAATGTTCCAAGCAGTGACATGTTTTACTGTCCATGCATGAAATGATTGAATATGAAGAATTTAAAAAGTAGATACATCAAAGGTCATCTGATTTTTCATCGTTATAATCCTAGTCAAATCCCTTTTGTTTTTCATGGTGAAACTAGACATAATTTCAGATCTACTAATGATGATGATTTCTAATATGGTAACTTCAATGGAATTGAGAACTGATTCGTGATATTACAGCAGTACAAATTGAGATAGATCTAACAGTTGTGTGTCTATAGGGTGATGTTGAAAACCCATTATATCCTAGTTTTACGGATTTTATAGTTTTTTCAGTGATGTTAAGATTGGATAATCTGAAGGCGAAACATAGTTTGTGTGACAAAAGTTTTAGAGAGCTGATTCAATTGTTGAAAGTCATTCTTCCGAAAGACAACGATATTCCAGATTCACATTATAAGGCCAAGAAATTTTTATTCCCAATTGTATTGGGATTTAAGAAAATACATGCATATCCGAATGAGTGTATGATATATAGAAAAGAATATGAATTTCTGTCAGAGTTTCCTAAATGTGGGAAATGGTGGTATAAGTTGAAGGAAAAATCACAAGCTGATGTAGAGATTACCAAGATCCCTGCTAAGGTATCTTGGTATCTTCATATAATTCATCATTTGAAACATTTATTTGCTAATTAATATGATGAAAAAAGGTTAATATGGCATGATGATGAGTAGATATATGATGGAAAAATATGACATCCAGCTGATTGTCCACAATTGAAAAAAATTTATTAGCATTATCCTACGTTTGTAAATAAAATTAAAGATATTAGACTTAGGTTGTGCATAGATGGAATCAATCCATACTGAACCCTTAGTTGCACATATAGTTCAGGGCCTATTTTATTGGAAATTTAAAAACTCTCTCATAATGTTTGTATAATGCGCAAATATTTCATGTTGAGTATAAGGATCTCTATTCTGGAGCAACGCGAAAACGATATTGATGGTTTCTTTGCAGCCTTTATTGATGATTTGAAACTTTTATTAGAGGATGGTATTAGGGTGTATGATTCTTATAAAATATAATAATTTCAACTCCATGAATTACTTATGCTCACTATAAATGATATCCCAGCATATTGATATTTTTCTAAATATAGTGTTAAGGGGCATAAAGCATGTCCAATTTGTGAGAAACAAAGTTCATATTGTCAATTTCATCATGGGAGTAAAATAGTATACATGGTTTATCTAAAGTTTTTTCTAAAGAATCACTCTTATAGAATACTAAAAAATTAATTCTATGGCTCAATAGAATTGGATATTTCTCCAAAACCTTTATCTCTTGATGTTTTTTTAGAGGGTGTCAAACCTTGATGTGTCATTAGGAAGGAAACATAAATCTTGTAATGATAGACATATTTGGTAGAAAAAGTCAATATGTTTTGAGATACCATATTAGTGATATCATGAAGTGAAACCTAATATTGATTCCATGCACGTGGAGAATAATATCTATGATAGTTTAATTAGAACATTGTTAGATATTAAAGGAATGGAAAAAAGATGGGTTGAATGCATGATTAGACTTACTATAAAGGGAAATAAATTTAGAGTTTGCTACCACTCCTAATGGAAGAGGAACATATCATCCACTAGCTTGTCATTCATTATCCAAGAGAGAGAAAATTAGCTTTTTTCAGTGTCTTCATGATATCAAAGTGCCTCAAGGCTATTCTTAAAATGTAAAAAAATCTCTTTGAAGGATTTTAAGTTGATTGTTATGAAATCTCAAGATTGTTATATAATGATGCAACAACTTATACCAGTTGCATTTCATGGAATATTGCCCATCTATGTTATAAATACTATATTGAAGTTGTGTTATTTTTTCAATTCAATTGGTAATAAGGTGATTGATGTGGATGCTTTGAAATTTTTGGAAAATGATGCAATTTATATACTTTTTCAATTGGAAATGTGTTTTCATCCATCTTTTTTTGATATAATGGTGCAATTAATGGTTCATATGGTTCAAGAAATAAATCTTTGTGAACCATTATATCATCTTTGGATGTATCATTTTGAAATTTATATGAAAATATTGAAGGGGTATGTTATGAATAAATATCAACCTGAATACTCCATCTTTGAAAAGTATATTTTTGAATTGGTTGTAGAGTTTTGTACGAGCTACTTGGCTGAGGCGGAGCACATAATTTTTCCTCCGTCTAACCATAAACCAGTTAATAATGAGGGTAGGGTGATTTGTGGATTGAAAGTCAAATCGTTTTTAGTTGAGCAGATGAAGAAGGTATAATTATACATCTTGAATAGCCTAGTGTTTCCTCAACTGTATATCACATTGCATAATAATGAGTTGAAACAATGTCATTCAAGGAATAAAGAAATGTGGATTTTGAATGAGCACAACATAACATTTTTTACATGGTTTAAAAAGACCTTGATTGGTAGATCAGATGTATAAAGACATTAAGATGATTAGTGGTAGGTAAATGTTTGAATGTGATAACATGGTCCATGTATGACATTAATGCATATACATTTCATAGGAAAGCTCAGGAAAATAGAAGTGCAGTTCAAAATTGTGGTTCATTGGTGTTTATAGAAGCAATGTATTTTTTGAGTTATAAAGACAAAAACCCAATTTATTCATCAATTTCATATTATGGAGTCATTGAAAAAAATTGAGAGGTTTATTAGATTAAAATTAAAGTTCTTGTTTTTTTACCACAAATGGTTTATTGATAACAACTATGTTTGACATGATGAATTTTGTATGACAGTTGATAATATGAATAGATTGGATGAAATAACCGATTCTTTTATAATGGTAGCACATGGAAAACATATTGTATTTGTAGTTGGTCAATCAGAGATGCAGTGGTTTGTTGTTTTATAAGGGGAAAAAATATGTTGGTGGGGATCATCTTGATGAAGATGCTGATTTTTGAGAGATCCCTACCTCCATGTAAATATTAGCATAAAATAATGATGAGCATGTTGAATACATGGTTTGTTCTATAAGGAATGATCATGAAAAAGGAATTTTGGAAAACAATCCATTTGTACATTCCAAATTTATTGGTATCATATGATTATATCTTAGTTAGAAATACTATTTTCATAAAATGTTAGATATTGTAATTTTTCTATATTAAAATGCGTATTAAAACAAATAAGTAGAAATTTTTATTTTATTTTAATTTTTTTATAATAGTGTATCATGTATACCATTACATAAATTATATATCTATTGATTTTGTTGAATGACAATTACTTTACCATGTTTACCATGTTTAACATAGTTTACCATAATTTATCTTTACATAGCTTGTAAATTTATTGATTTTTTTGAATGAAAATCACACTCCCATGTATACCATGTTTACCATATTTACTATTTCTTAACATGCTTACCAAATCTACCATGTTTACTATTATGTAAAATAGTTTAGTTATAAATTTTTTTTACATAAGTATTGTAATATTGGAATTTGTATCTTTATGAACTATTGTTTGATTTTTTTATTCGAATGATAATGATAGGTCAATCGGTTGATCTACCACGTGATTCTAGAGATGAGTATCATGATCATACATATGGGGATGAACATTCACATGCTCTTCTTGATGTTCCTCAATCTTCCTCATGTGCTCCCATAATGACAAAGAATTGTTCCAGAGTTTGTAAATATGGCTACACACATTTACTAAAATTATCACTTTCCCGTAGCAAGGACCATAGGATTTTGATGAGAATGATATTACTAGAGGTCCAAATGAAAATGATTTTAAGCGTTTTGAATCAATTCAAGGTAAAAACAATGTTAGAATTTTGTATAACTATTGTAGAAGTGTGGAAAAATCCGTAATAACATAGATTGGTAGATGATTTTGGTATGATCTTTTTCTATAGATTGACTAATCTCTAAATGTTTATAATAGAATATGTTTTACCTCTTATTTATCAGATTAAATTTGATATTCCTGACACTAGAGGAGTTAGGATGAAATGTTTATCAATGGATTCCAAGAGTTTGAGGGACTTAAAATCAGACATCACATCTGATTTCAATTTTGGTCATAGAAATCATGACAGTCCATGTCATATATATCATTTCATAGATGAAGATACATGGAGGAAATTTGTTGAATCTAGAAGAAAAGATTGATTTTTAGTTAGGGAAATGAAAACTTTTATATGATTTATAATATAAATGATCTTATTAATGTTTTGATAATGATTTCCTTTTCGTAATTTATAGAAAACAAGGACATCTCATTAAGAGATCCAATCTAAAAATGTATACCCTCATAGTTTATCTTGAGGAGGGTATATATTATTGGAAGAACAGACGATGGAGGAAAAATTACAAAACCTGAAAGCTGAGTCTTCATGCTCTGGAGAGGTTGCCCCTCCATCCGCTCCATCTAGACAAGAAAATTCGAAGAAGATCGGATCAGAAAAAAGGGACAATATCATTCGGAATAATTGATAATCGTACATAAAATGATTGTAAGATATTTATTTTATTTATTTAATTAAATTTTATTCTTTATATAATTTTAATCATTACAGTAGTGTTCAATTAATTATTATAGGATTCTCGTGAGTTGTGGAGCTCATAGAGAGTATTTACAGCTACTGGGAGATAAGATATTATATCTATAGCATTGGGAAATCCTGAACACCTCGATCTTGTATGAGGATATCTGACATGTGTATTAGTAAGAAAAGTGTCTCCACATTCTTATAATTCATCCATTTAAGGTGTTTATAAAAAAATAGAATACCTAGAGGTTGAAATTTATAATATTAATGTAACTATGGAGGAAGAGATTAAGAATCGGTACAGTCTATGTTTGCAGACATGCAAAGATAATTTTATACAACATCTCCCACTCCTCCTCCTCTCCCTACGAATGCCATGATTTTTCTTCCACCTCTACTAATAGCTCCCACTCCCCCATCTTAGCCTGCGAACCTCATTTTTTATCCTACACCACCACCACAACTTCCTACTTATTTTGAGTTGTATATTGATGATTTTCACCATAATATTGTGGAATATGGGCAAGTATATTGTATAAAAGATACAGTTCACCCTCAACAGTTAGAGGTAGAGCATCATAGGGTCACTTTACAGAATATTATAGATAGATCAGCTCAACTTCCATTTCGTGCAGATGAAGTGATGACAACTAGACATAGTATTAGCCACATTTTAGTTTGGCCATCAAGACTTCTGCGACTCGTTACCATATATGTATGTATGTTATATATTTTATTTTATTTTTTTAAAATTTTATCATTTAAAATATAATATATTTTTCTATTTATTTTAATAGGAATACTTCAAATTTAAATAAATACTATTTAGAAAACAACAAAGTCAAATGGTTGTGACATTAGATACATAGTCTAGTAGTGTTGACCGATTTTCATGATATTCAAATTTTTTGGCAGATCATTATGAGTTTCCAATAGAATCGCATGTTCTGGGACATGCAATCAATATGGGGATTCTGAAAAATGATATCATGGATCTTGTTACTAGGGATAAGATGGGCATCAACGTGGTGTAGAGTTTTTCCATGTAAGATTTAACACCTTTCCCAGCATTATATTTATTAAAAATGTATAATCATGTCTATTTTGTATTTGGTATATTTATAACATGTGTGAGAATAATGATTAGATAGATGTATATTGATTAATGGACCCATAATTGATTTCCCTTGAAGGACATGCATTGGATGAGGAATAAATAAAACGTTATTTTGCTAAAAGATTTGAACAGAATGTAATCACACAGTGTTGGATGATGCATTTTTATGATGGGAATGAATCATATATCTGGAAATGTGTTCAATATATTTTAACATAAAAAAACACTAGCCTTAAAATTTATTTTATATTAGTGATCATTGGATGCTTGGTGATTTTTTCTAATGGGAGAAAGCACTTTATTGGATATGATCTGTCCATGGTAATGTGTGGTATAATTTTTAGAATATGTTGGAAAAGTACGTTTCAATTTCTTATCAATTGTTTATATTATAATGAATTTAAAATTTATCGCATTTGTATAATTTTCAAATAGGTTAAGGGACTACTTTCGAAAAAACAATGAAAAAGAGTACCAAGATCAAATATGAAAAAGTAAAGGTAAATATCCAATTATAATTTGTAATTTTCAATGTATTACATAAAAATGATATTTACAATTGAAACTCATTTAAACAAAATTTTCATTAACAACAACGCATCTTCGAATGTGGATATTATGTGTTATGTTATTTGTATGAAATAATTAAAACTGGAACACTATTAAAGGTTGACCAGGTAATATTTCCTTTTAAACTTTTCCATAATATTTCATTTGATTTATTCATTATAATTTTTAACTATAATATTTCTAATTTGTATCTATTTGATGACCATCATTCCTATAATTCTCAAAATGTCAAACACTTACAAGTTGAATGGTCAAATTATTTTATAGTTTTAATTGGATTTTAGTTTGTTTGTAGTGTGAAATGTAATTTTGAATATTCAAATTATAATTGTGTATTTGGTAATGTTTTTGGTTGGATTTATGTTTTTCTAGTTGACATTGTATGTTTTGGATTTTATATAGGTGAATTTTTAATTTTTCTCAAGTTCTTATTGTTCTAGATTAGTTCTGGTATTTTTTTGGTTTGAATGATAGTCTGGTTTTTATCTGATTTTTGTCTGGTTTCTACTTGTTTATTAATTTTATAGAGAATAATAATTTTTTCATGGCGGTGGGGGTGTCTAGGGTGGGGGTTGTCCATGGTGTAAGGGGTGTCTAGGGGGTGGGTGTGTCTAAGGGGTTAGGGGCTGTCCATAGGGGTGGTAGGGTCTAGGCGGTTGGCGGCTGTTTAGGGGTTGGGATTTCAAGAGATGTTGGGGTTTTCCAAGGGGGTAGCAGGTGTCTAGGGGTTGTGGGGGAAGTCTAGTCAGTGGGAGGGTGTTCCGGGGTGGGGGTTCCAGGGATGGGGGTGTCCATGGGGGGTTGTAGGGATTTTCTAGGGGTTAGGGTGTCCAAGTGGGTGTCGGGATGTATAGGGGGTCTGGGGTGTCCTGGGGGTGGGCGTGTCTAGGGGGGTGGGGCTCTCCAGTGGGGTGGGGTGGTGTCCAGGGGGTGGGAGGGTGTCCAGGGGTGGGGGTTATCCAAGGGGTTTGGGGTGTCTAGGGGTGGGGACTGTCTAGTGGGGGGGTGTATACTATGTGGGAAGGTTTCCATTGGATGGGAGGGTGTCTAGGGGCTGGGAGGTTTCCAAGGGGTGGGAGGGGTTGTCTAGGGGGAGGGGTATCCAGGGGTGGGGGATGTCCAAGGGGGTCGGGGGTGTCCAAGGGTGGTGGGGGATGCCCTGGGGTGGGCTGTCTAGTGGGGTGGGGGTGGTTTCCAGTGGGCAGGAGGGTGTCAAGGGGGTGGGAGGGTGTCCAGGGGGTAGGGGATACCAGGGGTGGGAGGAGCTGTCTAGGGGGTGGGGGTGTCTGGGGGTGGGAGCTGTCCAAGGGGGTCAGGGGTGTCCAGTGGGTGGGGGATATCAAGTGGGGGTGGTGTCCAGTGTGTGGGGGATATCCAATGGGGTGGTTGGGTGTCCAGGTGGGTGTGGAGCATTCTAGTGGGGTGGGGTGGTGTCTCGTTGGTCGGAGGGTGTCCCGGGGGGCTGTCCAGGGGGTGAGGTGTCCAAGGGGGTAGGGGTGTCTAGGGGATGGGAGGTTGTCTAGTGGGTGGGACAGTGTCCAGGAGGTGGGCCAGGGGTGGGGAGTGACCAGGGGGTGGGAGGGGATGTTTTGGGGGATGGGGGTCCAAGTGGTTGGGGTGTCTATGGGGATGGGGGTTGGATTTCTAATAGGGTCGTGGTGTCCAGGAGGTGGGGCTGTCTAGGGGGTGGGTGTTTCTAGGTGGAGGGTTGGTGTCCTGGTGTGAGGGAATTCCAATGGGGTAGGGGTGTCTAGGGGTGTGGGGGGGTTTTAGTGGTTTTGGTCTTGTTTTGGTCTGTTTTCTGCTTGGTTTAGGTTCTATTTAGTAGTGCATTGTAATGGTTTTACTGTATTATTAAAAAAATGTTTTTTATATTTGTTATTTTATGACCGACATAATAAATACATGGGGATGATTTTTTACATCGGTTATTTAATAATCGACATTTTATATATGTTTACATGTTGGTTATTTATTACCAGATGTGAAAAAATGATATGCAGGCTCGTTTATCATGTCAGTTATAAGAAAACTGACGAGGAAATGCTTCGGAGGGGTTATTCATTATGTTAGTTATTTACTATCTAAAAAAATAAACAACATATTATGGAATATATTTAAAAACCAACTTAATAAATCACAACTATGAACCATTTTCCACATAACGTTTTTGGAACTGATGTGAAAATGGCTTCAGATATCTATTTTTTACATCGATTTTAAAATAACGGATGTAAAAATAATATTTATAACGTCCCCTCCAATAACGTCGGCAAAAAAATACGTAAAAAATGAAAAATATCTGACATAAAAAATGTTTTCATGCACTACTGCTACTTTTACTCAGTCGTATAGTCCATAGAAAATGGATCAGAAGTCCGTAACAAAAGGAATGGTCTAGTAGAAATCACTAATCTCATGGACAAGATCGTTAGTGGGGTGGACTATGGGAGTTCTATTACCAAAACCAATATAAAAATTTGTTTCTATTTCTTTTCCTTAAACTTTTATTTTCCATTGGTACTTGTGATATAAAATGAAATTGAATTACTCATAATCTATAGAGGTTTCTTTTCTAAGTTATTAATATTTTAGGAACTCCATTCACCCCCACATCTTGAGTATTTTTAAGACCTTATAGAAAGTTCACTAGTATCATTGATCATGACTCCTTAGTTATTAGTTTTTAAAGGTTAATGTATAAATTATGTTATATCAATTGATGATATGACTAAAAATATATATGGTATGTATATCTTATGGTAACAAGATTTCAATGGTTAAAATTATAGCTACTGGAATGATTATCTGTCAAAATAACCTTGGTATAAATGATTATATTATTGTTGTGAATCCATATGAAATACTAAAAACTCAACCAAGAACAAGGAATGTAGATACTACATCCAGTCATGATTTAAATTATATAGAGGTAAATGTTATTATTTGTTTGATAGGTCTAGATGAGTTAAATAAGGTATCTAAATTCTAAATAATCCATGAAATGGGGAATACCATTTTTTTTGTTATGGAGGTAAAAATAATGTGATATCCCTTACATATGACACTACCAAACATTATTTTGGTAACTTCTTAATTATGTAATTATATAACATCACCAAATTAAATGGAAGGCTAACATATATTTTAAATAATATTACTTCTATAAGAATACCATATATTGATCCAGGTAAAGCTCTCAAATTTATATTATTTTCACTATCATGACCAATCCTCAGGGCCCGTGTCGTGACAACCCCTAGCCCACCATCCATCGGCCAGGGGCTGGCGACTAGAACTAAAGGCGTAAATCCCAATAAAAGGGAAGGCATTGCCTTCATGGAAACGAAAACACACACAAACAAAGTACAAGTAGAAGCTACACTATGTAAAGCAGTAAAACAAACGTGATGAAAGTACAAGGGGCCGGAAATACAAGCCCAAAAAAAAGGTACAGCTACAACTGAAAGTAAAGTACAACTCAAAGGACAACAGCTGGAAGATGACAAGCATCTCCGGGATCGCCCTACGGCTTCCTACCTAAAGGGTAGGTACAGATGTCCTCCTCAGCACTCCACGTCTGTCCATCTCCTCTGGGTACTGACTCGTCATGAGATCCACCTCCGGGTACCGAATCATCGTGAGGTCCACCTCCAGGTACCGACTCGTCGTGAGATCCCTCTCCGGGTACCGTCCAGTTCTAAAAGCCTCAACCACGATCAGTGATGTCCGTCGTCTGCAACCAACACAACGAGGTACGGGCATAGCCCATGCAAAGGTGAGTATACGATACTCAGTAGGGACCCCAAAACCCTCAAGGTCTCACTAAATACAACAAGTATAATCACAAAGAAAGTTCTCAATAGATAACCCTTAATTAGGTATAAGTCCATATTTATACCTAAGTTATCAAGTAACCCATCTCATCTACAAGATTTCACACAGATATGAAGTTGACGGGTAACCACTACATAGGTATATGCCCATACATATACGTAAGTTATCTAGTAACCCATCTCAATCATGAGGAAAACACAAAAGGTCATTGACTCAGCTGAAACCAGGATTTTCATTATCGAAACCGCAACTGCTGAAGTGCTTCGTCTCTAACGAGTACATTGAACCTATCACGACTCTGAGGCACTGCTCACTAACCTAAGACTGCTGAGGTACTCCTCTTGTCGAGTACCGTGGGTCAGCCACCCAAACACAGTAGTGCTCCCCACCGGGGTCTGCCACCTAAACACAGTACGGCACCACCCCCCCCCACCCCCTAATAGCCTATAGAGGTACTTCTCCTGTTGAGTACCGCGTGTATGCCACCCAAACACAGTAGTGATCCCCACTGTTGGTCTGCCACCCCAAACATAATAGTGCTCCCCACTGGGCTATACAAGTCACTCCGACTCGAATCAGACAAGCAGTCTTCAGGTCTCAACTAGCTACATGGTCTCCGTACTCTGTATGCTTTTCTCTGGGAGGATTCGCTTCATGAGATATTGGTCGATACTCCAAGTATCACAAAGTCTCACAAAGAAGTATCACAAAGGGCCGCCTCTTCACAGGGGTATCATTGCAATAGACGGTGTGTCAATCAGACGCCCGGTCTGTGAGTTATTATCCTTATAGTTCCGGGGTCCTGGTTGGTTTTTTGTACGAACCAACCTGACCGTATCTCAACTATACCCTGAACTCACATAGGGTATACTCAAAGGGACCGTTTCTCAACGTGATCACCAATTCCACATATGGTTCTTCAAATGGATGTCTGGTCTGAAAGTTATCGGCTCTTCCGTTTGTGGGGCCCGGTTGGATTTTGGGTACAATCCAACCTAGCCATATTCCAATTGCGTCCAAACCGCAGGTGAATATTCCAAAACATCCGTCTCATTGAAAGGAATCCAAAAATGTCGACGACACATCAATCGGACATCCAGAACTCAAGTTATAAGCGTTTCCGCTCTGAGGGCCTAGTTGGTTTCATTTTCGAACCAACATGGTTGTACCCATACTTCACCGAAACATCGAGTGTAATATACCAAAACTACTGACTCAATCCAAGGATTGCTACTCAACTAATGGTGCATCGATGTGAGGTCCATATCCCACATTATGGGAATTTGAACGAAACTTCTTGAAAACAGGGGGTCTGGGCCTAGTCCGACCCGGCCCAGTACCCCCTAGACCGGCCCGAACCTGGTCGACCGAACTCGGGTCCGGCTCCGGCCCGTTATGGCGCAACCCAGCCCGACTGGCATGGTCCTGCAAAACCGGTGCTGCCCGGCCCGATGCTGGCGGCATAGCCAGGCACGTGTGGCCCGCCCCGGAGCGGGCGGCCAGCGGTCCGGCTCGGCTCGACCGAGCGGGGTGCGGGGGGGGGGGAGGTAGGGGGATGCTTTCCCCCCAGTTGACATAGAACCGGCACAGATATTAAGCCGCGCCTCATTTAATTCCAGAATGGAAAAGCCGTTTCAGTCCAGGTGTCACTGTCGCGGCTCAGCCGTGGCGGTCTTCTCCGGTGGCGCGCTACCACCGCCGCTTTCCACGGACCACCAAACGCGCTCCGATTGTCCATTTTTCCCACAATCTTCACCAAGGGTCCTCCTGGGACTCAATCTTCAATACGTAGGCTTCAAATTTCCTTTTTGGTCCAATTTCATTGTCGCTGTAAAACCACGCATCAACAACAATCTGCGGAGGGTCGTCGGGCTATGTTTGTTCGGCCCACCTCCTATGCATTCGGCGTTATCAATTAACCAAGATTAAACAGGGTTTTATAAAGACAAATAATCAATTTTATTTAAATAAAATTTAATCAAATCATCCCATGATCTCCTAAATAAATTTAAATCATACCAATATTCCAACCCGTAGTTAAAATAAAACATTCGAGGACCAACTTGATGATGAGTTGATCCGCGTTATTTTTTTAGAAGGAAAAAACCGTTGGAATAATATCATACTCAAATTAATACCCTACCTCAATAAAAGTTATCGAATGACGGCACCAAGGAAAACGACATTGCGGGGTGAGGTTCCGTATATGCCGGTGGAGAACGTCCGAGGAGGAAGCGGCGTCTCCCTTCCTTTGACACAGAGAGAAGATTGAAAGGCGGGACGTCATTGGCAAGTTCTCACATCAGTTCCTCCTACTTTATCTTTGAGGAAGAAGAAGATAGAAGAATCAGGGTCGCCGAGTCGACGTCCCTTGACGAAGAAGAAGAAGAAGTTCTCTAAAACTCCAAAGCTCTCTCCCCTTACCCTCAACACCACAAATGCCAACCCTTAACAATAAAAAGGTTCCACCTTATTTTATTAACTCAAGACAAGATTTATCAAAATTACAAAATGAAAATCCTCTTACTTAATTAGATGTTGAGTAGGTTAATTTAATTAGGAGGTAGGTTTGATAAATAAAATTGGAAGAGGAGGAGTTACATAAATAAGAGAGGGGATATCAATTAAGATGAGCTCTACAACATAAGAGGGGGGTTTAAGGAGTTATGGGGAATGTGAAGGGGTGGGGTTCGTGTGGGCCCCACTGCACATTTAACCTCACTTAGGTAGTTAGTAATAAGTGGATTTCTCCCCAACTCCGACACATAGAGTAAAACCAACTAGGTTAGGAATAAAATTGTATCACAAATTTTATTCACCTTTTTATTCAAACCACAATTTTTAACAACTCTTTCCAAGAAAACGCATCTTCGGTAAAGGTCCTCTTAAGCAATTATCGACACTGCGGTTTCATCGGTACCCTTGGATTTCTATTCCGAGCACCATATCAAAAGATAGAAAAACATGCTTGTTTGTTTACTGAACGTACCCGATCTAAACTTTGGAAATTTATTCTGGGCAAATCGGGCCTTGGAATCAGGTGCCATCAGAAACAGAGGACTCATAAAATTTCAGAGAAATTAAGAAAAAAAAATTCCTCGAAATTTCCGGGTATTTACATTACTCCTAACTCAGGGATTTACATCCCCGTAAAGCTATAACACACACTAAGGAAAAACAAAGTTGTACTAAGCATGTATCTAAGCCCTTTTCTCCCATGTTCTCTCCTAGAGGTTCTCGAGCTACCAGTTAAAGCGCACCCGAGGAATCGACAGTCTACATAGGACCCGCTCCTGTCAATCCTCGATCTCCACTGGAACCTCCATGCATGTCGGCCTATCATCGACGTCCAACTCCCTGGGGTCGATGATGTGAAGGATCGTGCACGTATCTCCTCAGCTGAGGTACATGGATGACATCACGCACCAGTTGCAACTGGGGTGGAAAGGTCAAGTTGTAAATCCACCTCGCCTACCCTACTGAGGACCTAGAAAGGCCCGATGAACCTCGGAGATAACTTTCCACCTCAGCCACATCTCTGTAAACCTCGTCAAGGTGAGACCCATATAATAACGTGGTAGCCATCCTCGAACCCTAGAGGCCTCGATTTCTTGATTAGAACTGAAACTCAAAACTCCTACTGCCACGAGGGTAAGATTGACCGACTCAAGAGTGATCAACCATACCCTCCTGTGCATGATTTTATCCTGTGCTACCTGGGGTTTCCTTTTCACTGACCAAGGAAAACTCATCCCAACGTTGTAGATAAACCACATCCTTTTTGCCTAATATAGTCAATCTGTGTATGAACTGTGGATCCAATCTATACTCAGACCAATTTCGTAAGGCCTCGATGCTGCCACCAAGAGATTCCAACCGAAACTGTTGCCTCGAGGGTCAGATCACACTGTCGACATATGTGTGATTATCGAGTCTCCTCCAGAAGGTATCTCCAGACGTAAGGGTCAAGTCTACGGCTTACCGTAAACTCTAGGTCTGGGACAATATTCATGGAAGGAAGGAATGATTCGTACCAACTTCTGTTGTTACGACAGATAGTAGTGGACACAGACTATCCCTTGAATCATTTTTAGAGCTATTGGGTCACACTCCTTGACAGCATGTATCTACTCTTAGCTCTGCCTCCACGTCTGCTGCTCTACAGACTCATCTGTCCTTATCACTTCTTCTTATTGAAACATTATACATGCTCGAGTCTCTAAGACTAGAGTTAGTTTCTTATTTCTTACTTCACTATGTAGTCTTCATCCTCTCCTGAATGATCTGAACCTTCCCCATCGTAACTCGTACCATCTCTGGTCGGTATGAAGTTTTACGACGTGGAAACTCAGTCAACAACCACCCTTCTTCAACTATGATCTGTAAGAGCTTCTAAGATTTATCCTTTTCCAAAAAAAGAAACTTGGTCTCATCCCCTGGATGAACCACGCCCATTGCCTAATACAGTCAATCCGAACATGAATGATGCATTCATTGTAGAGACCTGTATCTTGACGTACACAAACAAAAGGATCGTAATAGTTTAGTGTCTTTGGAAACTCAGAATATAATCTTCTAATCCTGGTGAAAGATCTTCAACATCTCCCATAAATATCTTCTTCTTTTTTACCTAAAACCTTTCTTTATATCTTGGGGAAAATAAAACACAAAAGGGTGATCTCAAATGCTCAGTAAGTGTAAA
This sequence comes from Viscum album, assembly GCA_963277665.1. Taxonomy (NCBI): domain Eukaryota; kingdom Viridiplantae; phylum Streptophyta; class Magnoliopsida; order Santalales; family Viscaceae; genus Viscum; species Viscum album. The sequence continues at coordinate 734,921,567 of OY728132.1, read as the reverse complement.
CAAATGAAATATCAATCTCATCATATACATAAGCACATAACTTTTGGAAATCTTAACCTGAAAAAGAGATCATAATTTCATAACATGGGGTAAATCATGGTAGTGAAATGTAATCACAATAATCATAAATTAAAACATGAAACTTTGTGGCATTCACACATAATCATATAGAATCATTTCTTGTTAGTCAGGACTCATTGCCAAGACTATCTTAGTGGACAAAGTCCCTTTTCTGAATCGAGTAACCCTCGTTTCAGTCCTGTTTCACTGAACCGGTATTACCTACCATTCCAGCCATGACCATCTCATGAGATATAAAATATTTACCCAATGCATTGGAGGGAGATATAGGTCCCACCCATCTCATAATGATACCCTTCTTATGTGTGCCACAAAATCTTAAATCATACATCATTGCAGAACCCATGTAATAAAAATGGGATTCTTAAACAACATGACATCATAAAACCATTCATATAAGATAAAAGAATTCATAAACATAATTCCATCACAACATAGTCAAATCAATGTAAAAATATGGATAGAAACAGAACCCTTTATTATCTTAGATGGAAAATAATTTTGATAAAACACTTGAAATGAATTCTTGAGGAAAATATCCTTTCTTCTTCAAAATCAATTTCTTTTCAGAAAACATCATGCAATTTTAAAAGAAAGTGATTTTATTGAAAATAGTAAAGAAATATTTTGGAGGAATCTTCATGAAAATAAGGCTTTATAAAACCATAAAAATCTGTTCGTACCGTTTAAGTTGAAAAAACATTCTTCTCGTACTTTTTTCGGAAAAGTCAAAAAGTACCTCGTACGAAAAAATGACAAAAGATTCCTTTCATATCTTTTACTAAAAACTCACCGAAGAGTAAAATTGGATTTAAATAATTTTAGGTGGATGGAAATAATATTACATATTGAGGAAACATGGATTTGGATGATAAAATACACCCCAGTAAATTTCAAAGTATAAACAAACTCGGATAAAAATTTTGATAGCGAGATTTTCCCTTACCTTAGGTCCGATTTGCTTCGTAAGTGTCTGAACCTCCTATATAATGATTTAAATAATGTCATTAACATATTAAATAATCATATTAATTGTTATGATATCATATATGGTTCACTTATGACTTTATATTACCCGTTCTTTTGTAAATTCCATTTTAAAGAAGCGTTTTGGGTAAAATCGTTTCATTTATCGTAGGTGTTTGGACTTGTTGTTCTTGACATTATTATTACTTATATCATGATTTACTTACTTCCAGAATATAAAACATGATTTATATATCATATATATTCAGTATATATATATATAATAGATAGATAAATGAAATGAAACACACCGTTCATGGAGACGGTAGTCCGTACGTACGCATGAACGCTATTTTCCTTTCCTTATTATCTTGAATGGAAGTATGTAGATGACATACATATTTAAATAAATCCAGAAGCTTTATAATGTCATATATTTCATTATTATTTCTTATATATACTTTATAATCATTCTTAAATGGTTAACATGGAGAATGAATCTCATCGCGTCGTGGAGACGGTAGTCCATACGTACGCACGAGCGATGATATCGTTCTCATGTTCGTGAACTTGTGTTGAAGTGTATGTATACTATTTCAGTATCAATATCACTTTATAATAATCATATATAGTTATTATTTACACCGTTTTACCCATCCAAGTAAGGTGTGTTGAGTCAATAAGGTTTTCCTTATGACTTTTCCATTCCTTCTTGTTTTGAAAATCACAAACACCTTATCTTTAAGGAAAATTGCTTTTATAAGGAAAAATGCTTTCTTAAGGAAAAACGCTTTTATAAAAAAAAATTATCCTTATCATATTTTCATTAATATTTTTCTTAAGTATGAAATTCGGATTCACTTTCTCGGAATCATAAAAACTTTGATATAAAAGTATTCTGTTTAGGATTCGGTTCTGAACAAGAACTATAAGGAAGTTTCATTCCGAATTCCGGATATGAATTCTGACTTAGTTCTATTCCAGATTCAGGATACGAATTCTGAAGAAGAATTCTCATTACGAATTCTAATGAAGAAATCCCATTCCGAATTCTCATTACGAATTCTGAAGAAGAATTCTCATTACGAATTCCAATGAAGAATTCTCATTACGAATTCCAATGAAGAATTCTCATTACGAATTCTAATGAAGAAATCCCATTCCGAATTCTCATTACGAATTCCAATGAAGAATTCTCATTACGAATTCTAATGAAGAAATCCCATTCCGAATTCTCATTACGAATTCTGATAAAGAATTCTCATTACGAATTCTGATGACGATTTCTCATTACGAATTCTGATGATGAAATCTCATTACGAATTCTGATGATGAATTCTCATTACGAATTCTGATGATAAATTCTCATTACTAATTCTGATGATGAATTCTCATTACAAATTCTAATGACGAATTCTCATTACGATTTCTGATGACGAATTCCTATTCCGAATTCCTATTCTGAATTCTCATTCCGAATTCACCTTTTAAACAGAATCTGATTATCATTGTTTTATTCACTCCGAACATTCACTCAGAAATTTCTATTCCGAACTTTTTTGTTAGAGTTTAAAACGATGTCGTACTTTCTGTTACACTTGTTTTGTTATAAAACGATGTCGTCCATTTTGTTATAAACTAACCGTTGTCTAAGTGACACGTGTACAGGTCCCTCCGAACTTTAAGGGAAATATGACCGTTGGAGAAGGAGCCGACCTTACCTATAAATAGGAGCTCATTTGAAAGAGCTCGGTGCTGATTGCTGAAAAAGTGTTTACATGCTGTTGAAGTGATTTCTAGAGAGAGAGTCTCTTATTAACTCTCAAAGCTTCGTGCGACTCCGAATGTTGGTGATTACATTCGAGGGCTTCCGGGGATAGGAAGACAGAGGTGCCGACTACCTTAAAGATCGAGGGCTTTCTTGCTGGGAAAGACAGAGGTTGCCGACTACCTTAAAGATCGAGGACTTCCTTGCTGAGGAAGATAGAGGTTGCCAACTACCTTGAAGTTGAGGGCTTGCGGGGATAGCAAGACAGAGACTCCGATCTTCGTATCGAGGGCTTACCCTGGTGTGGGTAAGACAGACTTGCTTGAAAGTATAAATCAAGGGACCTTTATCCAAGGTTGTTGGATACCCTTCTCTTTGGGTTAAAAGACTATTATCTTGTTACTAGTAGTTTTACTACTTGTTGTTATTCCGCTGCAATTTGTATCTTAAGGAAAGTATAACTTTCTTATACTTCCTTACTTACTCTGTTTCATTTAGATTCTATACGCTTTAAGGTAGAATCTCATATTGTAACTTTTGTTAAGTTTCAATTTCTGGAACCATATTTCCGGAACCTACTTTTGGAATCTCTTTCCGAGTTTAGTTCGGTGTTAGAGGTGTTGTGAATCTACTTAGTTTAACTTTGTTAAACTTAGGCCTTTCCTTTTCTTAAGGAAACTTTAGTTGTTCATAACTAACTTTAAAGGTTCCAAAGGAATTTTTAAAGTATACAATTCACCCCCCTCTTGTATATTGAGCATCTCATATCATATTTCGATCCTACAATTGGTATCAAAGGTTGGAAACCTCTTACTCTATACCATTCTTACATTTGGTATCAGAGCCAAGGTTACTGAAATAATTGTACTCACATACAAGTTTTTCTTGCTCACTTTTTTATTCCGAACTTTGTCATTCCGGATTATCCATTCCGAACTTTTCACATTCCGAACTTTTTGATTACGAATCTTTTGCTATTAACAAGTTTGTTTCCAAGTTTTTTTAAGTATGGCAGGAATGAACGTTGGATCTATTGACAATCTAAATCCTACAAGACCACCAATCTTTGATGGTAATGATTATGAATACTGGAGAGATCGTATGAAGACTTTTGTTATCAATACTGGAGTAGATAACTTTGTCATGCTTACTGGTGACTATAAAATTCCTGACAAGGAAGTCAGAACCATTACTAACCAGGAAAAGCAAGAATATCAACTCAATTATAAGGTACGCAATACTTTATTATGTTCAATGACTAGAAATATATATAGCCAAATTTCTTCTTGTGAAGCAGCTAACTATATATGGAAGAAGTTAGAGGTTACACACTTTGGGACTTCTAAGGTGATTGAGACTAGAAGAGCTATGCTTAGAGCTGAATATCATGGCTTCAGTTTTCCTTATGGAGAACCTATCTGTAAAGTTCAACAACGATTTATGACAATTGTCAACAGTCTACAATCTATGGGAGATAAAGGTTTAGATGATGAAGCTCTTGTGGACAAGATAATTGATATTATGCCCAATGAGTGGGAATCCAAGAGAACAGCTATAGATGAGAACAGGAAGGTCACTCAAATTACTCTTGATGAATTATTTGGAACTCTTCTACAACATGAGACAAGAATGAAGAGAGATGCTGACAACATCAAGAAGAAGAATGGAAATGGAACAATTGCTTTTACTACAACTTCGAATCAGATGAAAGCTAAGACTCCTGAGAGAGTAACCAGATCCAAATCGAAGAAAGTCATTTTCCAATCCGAATCTAGTGAAAGTGAAGTTTCAGAAAATGAATTAGCCAATCTTGCTCGAAGGATGAACAAGATAGCTGGACAAAGAAACTTTCAATCCAAGTATAAGAAAAAGGACAGGAAAGATAAGAAAGATGGAGAAGTAACTTGTTATGAATGTAAAAGAGCTGGACATATTAGACCTGATTGCCCTATGCTCAGAAAGAAAGAAAGAAAGGAAAGACATTCAGAAAAGAACAGGAAGAAGTATTACAAAGCCAAAGCTAAGAATGTTCTGAAAGCTAATGACACCTGGAGTGCCAGTGGTGGTGACTCTTCAGATGAATCTTCTGAATATGAATCTTCAGGACAGAAAAATCATGGTCTTATAGCCAGATTACCTATTGAAAATCATTGTCTTATGGCTAAGGTACGAAATGCTGAATCATTGACCAATGTTTCTTTAAATTCGAATGATAGTAAGTATTATAACTCTTCTGATGAAGAATCATCTTCTGATGAGGAAAATACTTTACCTACTTTTGAAGAAGTCTCTAGGTTTGCTGAACTTCTTGAGATTGAGAATTCCAAACTCAACAAGAAACTTGATAAGGCAAATTCTAGGAATTCTATTCTTACTAAAGAGATATCAGATCTTTCTAAAGATCTTGATAAGAAAAATGCTGATTTTGAAAATATTTCAAAAAATCTTGAGGAAGTAAGTTCTGAGAATAACAAACTTTCTAAAGAATTAGAAAAAGTAATTTCTAAGAAAAATGTTTTCGAGCCTAACTCTAGTTCAAAAACTAATGATTTTGAGGATAAAAACTTGGTTGTAAAACTCAAGTCCTAAATTTTTTCCTTAAAGAAGTGTTTATCAAACTTTACCCATGGTAAGGAAAATTTTGATAAGATGTATTCTCAAATACGACCTTTAAGAAATAAATCCGGATTTGGTTATACCCAAGCAAAACCTGTTTTCAGCAACAATTATTTTGTTCCTCAAAGTGCCCCATTTTGCACTAAATGTCAATGTGGTGGTCACTGGGCAAGAAATTGTTCCTTAAACAAAACCCAATCCTTAGGTTTTCATAAAGCTTACTTTTCTAAGAAAATGTGGATACCAAAAATTTTATTGTCCAGAAATCTCGGATCCAAACAAGTTTGGATTCCGAAAGTCTAACCTTGTTCTTAATTTCAGGAAAATAAAGAAAGTTTCAGCAACAATATTTGGTACATGGATAGTGGATGTTCCCGGCATATGACTGTTAACAAAAGATTTTTTGAAAAGATGATCAAAACGAAAGGAGGAAAGGTAACTTTCGGAGACAATGCTAAGGGAGAGTTTGTTGGTATTGGTAATATTGTTCTTTTAGGTAAAACTTTGATTTCAAATGTTCTTTTTGTTAAAGGTCTTAAGCACAACCTCATTAGCATAAGTCAGTTATGTGATGAAGGTTACCTTGTGAATTTTAGGAATGATAAATGCTTAGTTCACAATTCCAAGGAAGAATTTATTCTCTCAGCCAATAGGCAAGAGAATGTTTACACCTTAAACTTAGAAGACCTAAGAAGCCAAGATTTACCTTGCCTAAGTGAAATGGAAGATCACTCTTGGTTATGGCATAGAAGATTAGGACACTGTAATCTTAGAAACCTATGTAAACTCTCTAAGAAGAAACTTGTTAAGGATCTACCGGAGCTTAGATTTGATTCTTCTAAAGTTTGTGATCTTTGTCAATATGGCAAGCAACATAAATCTAGTTTTAAGTCAATCGGTGAAGTCTCAACAACCGATGCATTACAGTTGGTGCATATGGATCTTTTTGGTCCAACACAAACTGGAAGCATTGGAGGCAAATACTATGTGTTTGTTCTTGTTGATGATTACACTAGATTTACTTGGGTTTATTTTCTAGCAAGCAAATCTGAAGCTTTTTCTTATTTCAAAAGTTTTAGAGCCCAAGTTAAAAATGAGAAAAACCTTCCATTGAAAACTATCCATAGTGATCATGGAGGAGAATTTCAAAATTCAGATTTTGAAACTTTTTGTAGTAAGAAAGGTATTACTCACAACTTTTCAGCACCTAGAACTCCTCAACAGAATGGTGTAGTTGAAAGAAGAAATAGAATTCTTCAAGAGATAACTAGAACCATGTTGAGTGAATATTCTATTGCTAGACATTTCTGGGCTGAAGCTGTAAGTACTGCTTGTTATACTATAAATCGAGTTTTGATTAGACCTTTTCTTAATAAAACTCCTTATGAGTTATGGAATGGTAGAAAACCAAGACTTTCCTACTTCAAGGTTTTTGGTTGCAAAGTATTCATTTTGAAAACAAAAGATAACTTACATAAATTCGCACCAAAGTCTGATGAAGGGATTTTCTTAGGTTATTCCACAACCTCTAAGGCTTATAGAGTTTTTAATAAAAATACTTGTACTGTTGAGGAAACAGTACATGTAAAATTTGATGAATCAGATCCTTTTGTTTTTAAAACCTCCCAACCTACATCTTCGGATGTGTTTTCAAAAACTGATTATCAACCGTTTATAGAAGAACCTTCTGATAAGGAAATTTTTCTAGAAGATAATTCTGAAACATTTACCCCAGAAGACTTTCTACCTTATGTTGATGAACAGGTTTTACAAAACCCAAATCAGGTGTTTCTTAAGAATCATCCCAGTGATAGTATCATTGGTGATGTAAATCAATCTATAAGGACTAGAAGTTCCTTAAGAAATGAAGTAGAACATCTAGCATTTCTTTCCCAATTAGAGCCTAAAAGCACTGATGAAGCTTTAGGAGATGATGATTGGATCAAAGCAATGCAAGATGAACTAAATGAATTCGAAAGGAATAAAGTCTGGACCTTGGTTGAGAGACCTAAGGAAACTTATGTTATTGGAGTAAAATGGGTTTTCAGGAATAAATGTGATGAGAATGGAGTCATTGTTAGAAATAAAGCTAGACTTGTTGCTAAAGGCTATAATCAGCAAGAAGGAATAGACTATGAAGAAACCTATGCTCCAGTAGCTAGACTTGAATCTATCCGTATTCTACTTGCCTTTGCAGCATTCTTTAATTTCAAACTATTTCAAATGGATGTGAAATGTGCTTTTCTTAACGGTTATGTTCAAGAGGAAGTTTTTGTTGAACAACCTCCTGGCTTTGAAGATACAAAACATCCTGATCATGTTTTTAGACTTACCAAAGCTTTGTATGGCCTTAAACAAGCCCCACGAGCATGGTATGATAGACTTACTGGATTTTTGCTTCAAAATAACTATGTTAAGGGAAATGCAGATCCAACCCTTTTTATAAAGAAAGATAAGAAAAATGTTTTGATTGTTCAAATTTATGTTGATGAAATTATATTTGGTTCAACTCAGCAATCTTTGACCGACTCTTTTACTAGTCTAATGAAATCTGAGTTTGAAATGAGTATGATGGGTGAGTTAACATTTTTCCTTGGTTTTCAAATTTCTCAAAAACCAGAAGGAACCTACATATCCCAACATAAGTATATTAAAGATCTTCTTAAAAAGTATGGTTATGACAACACTAAGAGTATAAGTACTCCCATTGGTACCTCAAACTCTTTAGATCTTGATGAAGCTGGGAAACCAGTAGATCAAACATCTTTTAGAGGTATGATCGGAAGTCTACTTTACTTAACAGCTAGTCGACCAGACATAATGTTTTCTGTATGCTTATGTGCAAGATATCAATCCAATCCTAAGGAATCTCACTTAAAGGCAGCAAAAAGAATTTTTCGCTACCTTAAGGGAACCATGGATCTAGGATTATTTTATACTTCTGGAAATGATTTTGTTCTAAAAAGCTTTTCTGATGCTGACTTTGGTGGATGTAGAATGGATAGGAAAAGTACATCCGGATCTTGTCATTTCTTAGGAGATTCATTAGTTTCTTGGTCATGCAAGAAGCAACATTCTGTTGCACTCTCCACTGCTGAAGCTGAATATGTAGCAGCTGGAAGTTGTTGTGCACAAGTGTTGTGGATGCAACACACACTCACAGACTATGGCTTGAGTTTTACTAAAACTCAAATTTTCTGTGATAACACAAGTGCCATTGCCCTAAGTAAAAACCCTGCACATCACTCCCGTGCAAAACACATAGATATTAGGCATCACTTTCTTAGGGATCACACACTTAAAGGAGATATTATTCTTCAGTTTATCGGAACGCAAGAACAACTTGCTGATATTTTCACAAAATCTTTACCTTCTGAAAGATTTGAATATATTAAACAGAAGTTAGGAATGATAACTGTAAGGTAATCTTCCTCAATTAACTTTCTGTTGAAAAATCTCCTTACAGTAATAAACTACTTTTCATAGGGGGAGTACATTTGTTTGTTTATTTAACAAAGTTTTTCAAAATTTTGTTTTCAAACTTTTCGGAACGAAAATTTCCGGAATGGAATTTCCGGAACAACAATTTTCCAGAAAGGATATTTTCGCACAGAATACTTCTGGAATGGAAGTATTCGTATTGAAAATTTCCGGAATGGAAAACTTTCGTACTGGTATTTTCATAACGGAACTTTCGTACTGAGTCTTTCGTATTGACTTTTCGTGTTTACCTTTTCGTATTGAGTCTTTCGTATTGACTTTTTCGTATTAAGGTTTTCGTATTTAGTTTTTCGTATTGAATTTTTCGTAGTTGTTTTTATATTACCCATTACGAATAACTTTCCTAAGCTAATCCGAAAGGTATGATTTCCTTACTGAAGTTTTCGTAATCATATTTTACTTGCTGACAATTTCTTATAGTTTGTTTTTGGTTTTTTGGATTTCTTAATTCTTTACTTTATTAAAACCTCAAAAAGATCGGATTCACGATTTCAACCGTTAGATCTGATCTCAGATCATTCTAAACCGTCAGATCAACCGAGGAAGTTGAACCGTCATCCCAATGCCTATATAAAGGGGACCCTATTTTCTCGTCCCACATCGATTTCAAGCTTTTGCGTGCTGAAGCTCTGACTCTCTGATTTACGGCCATTCCGAACTTCAGTCTTCTCAGTTCCGAACTTCTCAGAGACTTCAGATCTGAATGTCTGCAGAGTTAGCTTCTCAAGAGATGTCTTCAACCAAGCCCATTTCTCAGTGGTTAGTCTACAGAGAGCGGTTAGTTCATCCGAATTTCTTCAGCAATTATGATTCTATTATATCAATGAATATCAAGCTGAATGGCTGGGAGGATGATGCGATATCAAAAACCGGCAACCAAGATGAAGTCTACTCTGACTTGCTTGTCGAGTTTTATGAGACAGTTGCATTCTTCGTGGAAGATAATAGAGAGAATTTTTCCTTCAAATCGTATGGAAAGACATATAAGCTATCTTACACCAAGGCTGCAAGCTTGGTAGGGCTGAGTTATGAAGGGGAAGCTGAGTTTATCTCACACGTTCTGCCAGACTCCTTGGGTAGTTTCAACAAGGAGAAAGCCTTAGAAATTCTCGGACTGGATGATGATAAGGCTCCGAAAATTGCAACCCTTTCTACAAACTTCCGGATTCTGGAGTTATGGGTGCAAGGGCTTATCGTACCGAGAAAAGGAGACAAGGACAGCCTGAAGAAGAGTGAGATATACATCTTGGATTTTCTGATAAATCTATGAAAGTTCAACCTGATGAAGCATATTCTTCTCAACATTGATAATTTGAAGAAGGGGAATCTAAGAGCTCAGATAGTGATGTACCCGGCAATATTGTCGAAGCTGATAGTTCAGTGCCTAGAATCCTTCAAGGTTGCTTGTAGTTCTAAGCCGAAAGTTTGCAAGATCATGTTGCTCAGTGATGCAACTCTTAAAAGGATGAATATAGCTTTTAACAAGGAGTCAGGGAAATTCATTGATCTACCGCCTCAAGCAGAAGTGACTCCGAAAGTGGCTGATCCGTAATCATCAAAGCCGGTAAGGAAGAGGAAGCAGAAAGAAGTGGTAAGTGAGGCTGAGGAACCCAAGTCTAAGGAATTACATTCCGCACCTCCTAAGCCTAAGAAGAAGAAGACATATATTGATGAGGTTGCAGCGAAGTGGAGAGCTGACAAGGAAAAGAGGAAGGAAGGAGATCCGCAGTTCGGATTGGATCCTGCAGAGGCTAAAGCTCTGAAAGAAAAGGCTGCTGATGAGCTTGAGAAGCAAGCTAAGGAAAAGAAGATGAAGAAGAAGTTGTCAGAAGCTGAGGCTGTGCAAGCTTTGTTGAAGTTTAATGAAATGGTTTCAGCAACCATTCCCGTTCCGAGATCTTTTTCTCTGGAATCTCTACCTGAGACTCCAGGAAGAAATCTTGTAACTCCGGAAGAGGCTGTTCCTACTGAGGAAGTAGAGCAAGTAGAAGAGGTTGAAGAAGCGGCTGAAGGAAGTGGTGAGATAGGAGATGTGCTCAAACAAGTAGATGAATATAAGGGAACTCCTTCGGAACACCTGTCGCTCCAAACATCTGAAGCTCAATCTTCAAAGCTTGCTACTCCTGCAATGGAAGAAGAAAAGGGAGAAGAAGAAGTTACTTGTCAAGAAAATATTTTACTTGATGCTGCTCAGATGGGAAACGTGGAAGCCAATGTTCATGAAGTTGCTGATAAGGAAGATAAAATTGTTCAAGTCTCTGATAGTGAGAACAGATCTCCGGAACAGGTTTCAATTCCGGAAAAACAAAAGGGAAAGAAAATTCTTGCTGATACCCCGAGTTCAGAAAAAAGATTGAGGAAGGAAGCTGGTAGCTCTTCTAAGAGGAAGTTGGAGCTTATTGAAGAAGAAAATTCTCCTAGCAAGATTTCTGATTCGGAGTCATCATCGTTGGGGCACGATTTTGTTGTACAGTCCTTGAAGAAGTTGGTGGGAACAATTCCGACCTTCTCCAGTATTGACTCTCGGTGCCAGATGCTCCAACATACAATGAATCAGAAAACCGACTCTGTATCCATGGTTATGGATAAATGTGTTGAGATAGAAGCCCAGTTCAAAAATTTCTTTATTGGTTACGAAGCCCATAAAAGATCGTGCAAAAGGATGACTAGCTGGTCGAAGAAGAATGTGGAAGAGATGAGGTTGCTGGATGAGTTTCAGGAGAATGTTAAGGATGCATTTCAAACCGAGGACAAGAAGTTTCATGAGATGACTGCCTCATTCGATGAGAAATTGACAGAGGAAAAGAACATTCGGAGTCAGGAAGTAAGAGATCTGAATGGAAAGCTCAACTCTGTTAATCAAAGTTGGAAATTTGAAAGAGATCATCGGATCAATTTTCTAGAAAGGATAAAGTCTCAGGAAGAGAAAATGGAAGCTCAGGAAGAAAAGTTGAAGGCTCAGGAAGAAATCATTCAAGCTCAGTCAGCAAGAATAGTTGCCTTAGAAAAGCAAGCAGAGGAAGATCATAAGGATCTCAAGAAGATCAAGACAATTCTCAAGGGGCTCATGTCGAAGGAGAAAGATCCGAAATGACCAATCCGATCTTTTTGTTGTAATCTGTTTTTGTTGCTGACATTTCAAATATAATGAAAATTGTGCTTGTTGTTTCTATTGCTGTCGTTACTAATATTTTCAGGTACTTTGTTATTTTTTTTCCATTCCCTCCAATTCTTTTTGAAAATCACAAAGGGGGAGAAGGAAAAGATCCTTAAGAAAAAGAGGAAATCTAATAAGTGCTTATCAAAGGGGGAGAAAGAAAAATATCCAAGGAAGATAGAACTCTAATAAGAGTTTGTTTAAGGGGGAGTTTTTCTTAAAGAAACATCACTCCGGAAATATGAATACGATCCTTAGAGACTCAAAGCCTAAGGGGGAGTTAGTCGTATTCATCTATATTCTTAAATCAAGGGAGATAAGCTTTAATATGTTTCTTTCTTCTTAGAATAGCTTTTTCGTAAGGATGTTTGTGCTTTCCAAAAAGGGGGAGATTGTTGAGTCAATAAGGTTTTCCTTATGACTTTTCCATTCCTTCTTGTTTTGAAAATCACAAACACCTTATCTTTAAGGAAAATTGCTTTTATAAGGAAAAATGCTTTCTTAAGGAAAAACGCTTTTATAAGAAAAATTTATCCTTATCATATTTTCATTAATATTTTTCTTAAGTATGAAATTCGGATTCACTTTCTCGGAATCCTAAAAACTTTGATATAAAAGTATTCTGTTTAGGATTCGGTTCTGAACAAGAACTATAAAGAAGTTTCATTCCGAATTCCGGATATGAATTCTGACTTAGTTCTATTCCAGATTCAGGATACGAATTCTGAAGAAGAATTCTCATTACGAATTCTAATGAAGAAATCCCATTCCGAATTCTCATTACGAATTCTGAAGAAGAATTCTCATTACGAATTCCAATGAAGAATTCTCATTACGAATTCCAATGAAGAATTCTCATTACGAATTCTAATGAAGAAATCCCATTCCGAATTCTCATTACGAATTCCAATGAAGAATTCTCATTACGAATTCTAATGAAGAAATCCCATTCCGAATTCTCATTACGAATTCTGATAAAGAATTCTCATTACGAATTCTGATGACGATTTCTCGTTACGAATTCTGATGATGAAATCTCATTACGAATTCTGATGATGAATTCTCATTACGAATTCTGATGATAAATTCTCATTACTAATTCTGATGATGAATTCTCATTACAAATTCTAATGACGAATTCTCATTACGATTTCTGATGACGAATTCCTATTCCGAATTCCTATTCTGAATTCTCATTCCGAATTCACCTTTTAAACAGAATCTGATTATCATTGTTTTATTCACTCCGAACTTTCACTCCGAAATTTCTATTCTGAACTTTTTTGTTATAGTTTAAAACGATGTCGTACTTTCTGTTACACTTGTTTTGTTATAAAACGATGTCGTCCATTTTGTTATAAACTAACCATTGTCTAAGTGACACGTGTACAGGTCCCTCCGAACTTTAAGGGAAATATGACCGTTGGAGAAGGAGCCGACCTTACCTATAAATAGGAGCTCATTTGAAAGAGCTCGGTGCTGATTGCTGAAAAAGTGCTTACATGCTGTTGAAGTGATTTCTAGAGAGAGAGTCTCTTATTAACTCTCAAAGCTTCGTGCGACTCCGAATGTTGGTGATTACATTCGAGGGCTTCCGGGGATAGGAAGACAGAGGTGCCGACTGCCTTAAAGATCGAGGGCTTTCTTGCTGAGAAAGACAGAGGTTGCCGACTACCTTAAAGATCGAGGACTTCCTTGCTGAGGAAGATAGAGATTGCCAACTACCTTGAAGTTGAGGGCTTGCGGGGATAGCAAGACAGAGACTCCGATCTTCGTATCGAGGGCTTACCCTGGTGTGGGTAAGACAGACTTGCTTGAAAGTATAAATCAAGGGACCTTTATCCAAGGTTGTTGGATACCCTTCTCTTTGGGTTAAAAGACTATTATCTTGTTACTAGTAGTTTTACTACTTGTTGTTATTCCGCTGCAATTTGTATCTTAAGGAAAGTATAACTTTCTTATACTTCCTTACTTACTCTGTTTCATTTAGATTCTATACGCTTTAAGGTAGAATCTCATATTGTAACTTTTGTTAAGTTTCAATTTCCGGAACCATATTTCCGGAACCTACTTTTGGAATCTCTTTCCGAGTTTAGTTCGGTGTTAGAGGTGTTGTGAATCTACTTAGTTTAACTTTGTTAAACTTAGTCCTTTCCTTTTCTTAAGGAAACTTTAGTTGTTCATAACTAACTTTAAAGGTTCCAAAGGAATTTTTAAAGTATACAATTCACCCCCCCTCTTGTATATTGAGCATCTCATATCATATTTCGATCCTACAAGGTGGTGGTGGAAAATAGATTTCACCACGGCGTGGAGACGGTATTCCGTACGTACGCATGCGCGGTGATTTCGTTTTCCGTAGGATGGATAGATGGTGAAATAGGATTGTTTAATACTTATAATAACATATAATTATATGAGTGATACTTTTTTTATTACTTCATAATTAAACAACCTAAGAATAAGAAGTGGAAGAAGAAATAAAGGTGAAAGAATCGGTAACGGAAATTACCTCTTCTTTGAAGCGCCTCTTTGAGACCTCCTCTTAGGGAACTAAAATTGGACTTTTAGGAAGACCAGAACCTCTAGGATGTTTCTAGGGAAGTGTAGAAGATAATTTGTCATGGGTTGGCCGAGCTTGAAGGCTCAATGTTGTGTGAGGAAGAGAGGTAGGAGGTTCCCTTTTATAAGGGAGGAGAGGGGCACCTTTGGAATAACTAAAAATATTATTTTATTATAAAGTCATGTTCGGTTTTAAATAGATCCAAATTGATTTATTTCGAGGCTAAGGTGGGGATGGGTCGAAATACTCTCATCCAATAGTATTTAGACAAGTTAAGGTTGTTATTTTACCCTTATAAATTAGATTTAACTCTAAGTTAAATAATTTAACTTTTACCGTGCCATTTTGTTTTCTTACACTATATGGTTAATAAACATACTATATAAAGACAATAGAACCCCAAGTTGTTTATTATTAATATATATAATCTTATCTAAGTCATTTTTCCGAACCTTAGATTTTTAGGAATAAAATAACAATTAATAATATAATATTTGTTTTAAACACTATTTTATGTCAATTTTGACACTATTTGGTATATGATTTTTATGAAATTTATAACAGAATGATAAGTTCAAACCAAGATACTTAAATCAACAATAACATGTCATATTAACCTATAAAATTAGTGTAAGTCATTAAAAGTCTGAAATTACATTTATTTGGGCATTTATAACATCAATTATGTCAATATTTCATTAATAAGACAATTACTGCATCATCTATGTGTCATAATAAATGATAATTATTTAATCCCTAAAAATTCTAAATAAATTCCTATGATGTCGATAATTGTATTAGCGTTCTGTAGACTATTCATTTTCGAAGTATCATGAATTTTATCACTAGATTAAAATTATTATACCTATAAGATTTAAGAAAGTGACATGTTGTCACATTCTTTGGTTTTAATAATAATTAAGTTATTTTCATTGACAAAATTTAATTAAATGAATCTAATCCGACCCTTAGGTGATATGGGTCGACTTTTAGTCATCCAATAGGATTTTGACATTTTTTAGGGTAATTTTAAAATATTATATTTACCCTTAATTACCCGATTTACCTTTAACATTGGTAAATAAAATTTACCGCAGTTACTATTCATAATTCCCCAAAATAAAAAGTATCCTATTAACATAATTTGGACCCAATGATTCCAAATATGGAATCAATTTTTTAAAATTCAATACACAGAAGTTGCAGAAATTAAATTAAAATTAATCCCGTTGTCGAATAAAAACAGGTTTTTGTTTAAAACATTGCAAAAGATTGAATTGATTTAACCTACAAATTCAAGGTAAAATCAATGCTAATTACATAAATTATAGTAAATGGTAAAAATATATTCTATTTATTCTTTAAAACCATTCAATATTATAATTTATCTACATAAGATATTACGATGAAAAAAGTTGTTTTTAATTAAAATATATCGTGTTTTTACTATTCATTAAAATGTGAAAAGTACCACAATAATATGAAAAATTTATCCAAAGTAAATTTTTATTTCTTGATTCCAAAGAAGAATATTATTTTGTCAAATTGAACTTATAAACATGTCAAAAACTAGATTTAAAGTGGGTGTGCCATCAAAGGCGGAAAAACTGCATTTTTTGAAAAATACTTATTTTACCCGAAAATTTTATTTTGTTCTTATACCATGTTCTAGAAATGTGTAAGATGAATAAAAATGTTATAAAATTAAAAATTTAGTTAATACTATTCATAACGGCTAGTTCATGACAATATAATAATAATATAACATTGTTTATTAAAACCCGGTATTGCGTACAACACACGCTATCGAGGAAGGTCGTGATTGCGTGTAATGCAAGCCAAGTCAGAGTTGCATGTTGTGAAAGAATCCTTCGTTGTTTCGTATAATAGAATCCAACCATATTTCATTTATACATTGAAAATATATATATATATATATATATTCAATGTTGCGTAGAATAACTATTATCAAAATTGTGTGTAACACGATCCAAGAATAGTGTTGCGTATACTGAAAGCTAATATGGTGTTGCATATAGCACAAGGTAATCTTGGTGTAGAATACAACACAAGACATTAATGAAATTAAAAGAATATTTTCATAAAATCTTGGAGTGTTACATTCTACCCCCCTTAAAATGAAATTCGCCCTCGAAATTCTTCGGGGTTATAAATTGTTTATTATTCGAAAGTTTCTTTAATAGAAACCCACATCGTAAAAAGGAATACCAAAACCAATCTTTAAAAACAAAAGTATGAAACGTAACGGTTACCCAAATAAACTAATCACTGGGTTTCCACATAGGTGAAAATATGGATATGGAAGAGAAATCTAACCATCATGTTCTGATGGAGAGTAGTAGAGAACATGGCTATGAAAAATCCAACAATCAAAAAGCTATTGATTTGTGATGATCTAAGGTATCATCTGATTAATCGGATATAAGGGAAATAAGACAAAATATTTGGTTTTCAAGATCATTTCCCTAAAGTTGATGAATTAATAGAAATACTTGCAAGATTTGGGTACAATCTCACTGTTGTTTGTGAATTGAACAATTTCCACTTCATCCCTTAAAGAAATGAAGTTGAATTTGTTATTCGTGATGTGTTAGCAGATCATGTGATAGAATGATAGGTCATTCCATCTATCTCAAACAAAAGGTTAGAAAAAGTTATAAGTCCATCTTATGGTTATATTAATCGTATATGGTTTCAAAAAAAATAACTTATACTTCATATATCATACTGCTTAATAAAATAAAACTAGTTTCTACTAAACAGGGACTTCCTGTAGGCCTGTGGTAGGCGATAAAGGCCAGTCGTACTTCGGTTATGGGTTCGATTCCCATGGCCTTCTCTGACGCGATGGGCTGTCGCCCGTCTGGAAGGTTGTCCTTTTTCTAAAACTACATAAATAATATCAAAAGTTCAATCCTTAAAGAATACTAACTTATGTACAACATAATCCATTCCAATCTTTATGCCTATCCATAATACTGCAGTCCACTCTCATAATATAGTGAAAATGATTACCAGAGATTTAATACCATCGTTGATCCCCATATGTCATAAGATATGTTTGGTTGGCCACATTCCAAACATTCAAAGTCCATAATCATGTATTCTCTTGAATACCCATTGAACCTTAGTGAAAACATGAATGCAGTTAAAAGTTAACACTTTCCATAAACGAAAATCCTCAAAATTATTTATACTCAATCCATTATATCACTTAGTCCTTATATCAATCATGAGCTCATGAATACTGTTAAACATTTCGTTTTCTCATTTTCCCTTCATTATGAACATATCATCTACATTCCAAAAATATCTGAATAACCTTTCATGGATACTGATAACATTAATCATACATTTTCAAAACTCAAGGAAAGACAATAGTGTAACAATCTTTAGATGTCTCTTTATTCCATAGTACAATGAGATTAATTATACAACATTAAACATGATAAACATGTAATCATTCCACTACATTCTTAAACCATTGACCGAGCTTCAACAATTCTTTCATCTCACATATCATTTGTAGTCTCTTCATCATCATCCACATAAATACAACCCATACAACCATACTGATTCTCTTCATGAGACTTTCCCTTAGGGAATTGGTTTGCATAATGCTCGTACATTCCACATTTAAAACATTTAACCATTGTTGATGTCATAGTAATACCATTATCTTCATCCCTGGTGTTAACTGAACCTTTTCCTTTGCACTTATTGGCTTTGTGTCCTTCTCTTCCACACCCAAAGCATCTTCCAGCTCCTTTGAAACATTCTCCTTGATGCCTCTTCCCACATGATTTACATAGGGTAAATTGAACATTCTTTCCTCTATTATCATCATGAAACTCCATCTTTCTCTTATTAGCCGAGTCAGGAAACTTACCAAATTTTACTTTACTGATCATATTATGAGATTGCTGATTTGGGATAATAATGATGTTTGGACCTCCAAATCCCATTTCATTTGGTTGCTCAGGAAGAATATCATTCCATTGTCCATCATATCCTCCATTATCGTGAATCATCTTGTTTCCAGCCATTTTCTAAAACCCAAAAAGAATAGTGTGAGAGGAAAAATCATGCTAGGAAAACAACATAATAAAGGGGGAGTACCCTCAATATATAACATCTTAATTTAAATTCTAAGATCGTTAGCGCAATTCTAGGACTATAACCTATACGTATACTTAACCTTAGAGACATCCCTAGACATACCTTAGAAATATCTCTAGGGATCTCACTAAAGTTCTTGCATCCTAGTTTCCAAAGGTTGACTAAACCTTTCCTCTGATACCAACTGTAGAGACCCGTATCTTGACGTACATTGACATTACATTACATTTGCGAAATACTTAGTACATAACAAAAACACACACAAAAGGATCGTAATATTTTAGTGTCTTTGGAAACTCGGAATATAATCTTCTAATCCTGGTGAAAGATCTTCAACATCTCCCATAAAGATCTTCTTTTTTTTACCTAAAACCTTTCTTTACATCCTGGGGAAAAAATCATAAAAGGGTGAGCTCAAATTCTCAGTAAGGGTAAACAAAAGAAATATCAATCACATCATATACATAAGCACATAACTTTTGGAAATCCTAACCTGCAAAAGAGATCATAATTTCATAACATGGGGTAAATCATGGCAGTGAAATGTAATCACAATAATCATAACTTAAAACATGATACATTGTGGCATTCACACATAATCATATAGAATCATTTCTTGTTAGTCAAGACTCATTGCCAAGACTATCTTAGTGGACAAAGTCCCTTTTCTGAATCGAGTAACCCTCGTTTCAGTCCTATTTCACTGAACCGGAATTACCTACCATTCCAGCCATGTATATCTCATGAGATATAAAATCTTTACCCAATTCATTGGAGGGAGATATAGGTCCCACCCATCTCATAATGATACCCTTCTTATGTGTGCCACAAAATCATAAATCATACATCATTGCATAACCCATCTAATAAAAATGGGATTCTTAAACAACATGACATCATAAAACCATTCATATAAGATAAAGGAATTCATAAACATAATTCCATCACAACATAGTCAAATCAATGTAAAAATATGGATAGAAACAGAACCCTTTATTATCTTAGATGGAAAATAATTTTGATAAAACACTTGAAATGAATTATTGAGGAAAATATCCTTTCTTCTTCAAAATCAGTTTCTTTTCACAAAACATCATGCAATTTTAAAAGAAAGATATTTTATTGAAAATAGTCATGAAATATTTTGGAGGAAGCTTCATGAAAATAAGGCTTTATAAAACCGTAAAAATCTGTTTGTGTCGTTTAAGTTAAAAAAACATTCTTCTCGTACTTTTGTCGGAAAAGTCAAAAAGTACCTCGTACGAAAAAACGAAAAAAGATTCCTTTCATATCTTTTACTAAAAAATTACCGAAGGGTAAAATTGGATTTAAATAATTGTAGGTAGATGGAAATAATATTAAATATTGAGGAAAAATGGATTTGGATGATAAAATACACCCCAGTAAATTTGAAAGTATAAACAATCTCGGATAAAAATTGAGATTGCGAGATTTTCCCTTACCTTAGGTCCGATTTGCTTCGTAAGTGTCCGAACCTCCTATATAATGATTTAAATAATGTCATTAACTTATTACAGAATCATATTCATTGTTATGATATCATATATGGTTCACTTATGACTTTATATTACACGTTCTTTTGTAAATTCCATGTTAAAGAAGCGTTTTGGGTAAAATTGTTTCATTTATCGTAGGTGTTTGGATTTGTTCTTCTTGACATTATTATTACTTATATCATGATTTAATTACTTCCAGAATATAAAACATGATTTATATATCATATATATTCAGTATATATATATATATAATAGATAGATAAATGAAATGAAACACACCGTTCATGGAGACGGTAGTCCGTACGTACGCATGAACGTTTTTTCCTTTCCTTATTATCTTGAATGGAAGTAATTAGATGAAATACATATATAAATAAATCCAGTAGCTTTATAATGTCATATATTTCATTATTATTTCTTATATATACATTATAATCATTCTTAAATGGTTAAGATGGAGAATGAATCTCATCGTGTCGTGGAGACGGTAGTCCGTACGTACGCACGAGCGATGATATCGTTCTCATGTTCGTGAACTTGTGTTGAAGTGTATGTATACTATTTCAGTATCAATATCACTTTATAATAATCATATATATTTTTTATTTACACTATTGTACCCATCCGAGTAAGGTGGTGGTGGAAAATAGATTTCACCACGGCGTGGAGACGATATTCTGTACGTACGCACCCGCGGTGATTTCGTTTTCCATAGGATGGATAGATGGTGAAATAGGATTGTTTCATACTTATAATAACATATCAGTATATGACTGATACAGATGTTATTACTTAATAATGAAACAACCTAATAAGAAGAAGTGGAAGAAGAAATAAAGGTGAAATAATCGGTAACGGAAATTACCTCTTCTTTGAAGCGCCTCTTTGAGACCTCTTTTTAGGGCACTAAAATTGGTCTTTGAGGAAGACAAGAACCTCTAGGATGTTTCTATGGAAGTGGAGAAGATAATTTGGCAGGGGTTGGCCGAGGTTGAAGGCTCAATGTTGTGTGAGGATTAGAGGGAGGAGGTGCCCTTTTATAAGGGAGGAGAGGGGCACCTCTCGAATAACAATAAATATTATTTTATTATAAAGTCATGTTCGGTTTTAAATAGATCCAAATTGATTTATTTCGAGGATAAGGTGGGGATGGGTAGAAATCCTATCATCCAATAGGATTTAGACAAGTTTAGGTTATTTTTTTACCCTTATCAATTAGATTTAACTCTAAGTTAAATAATTTAACTTTTACCGTGTCATTTTGTTTTCTTACACTATAGGGTTAATAAACATACTATATCAAGCCAAAAGAACCCCAAGTTGTTTATTATTAATATATAATCTTATCTACGTCATTTGGCCGAACCTCAGATTTTTAGGAATAAAATAACAATTAATAATAATATAGTTGTTTTAAAAACTATTTTATGTCAATTTTGACACTATTTGGTATATGATTTTTATGAAATTCATAACAGAATGGTACGTTCAAACCAAGTTACTTAAATCAACGATAACATATCATATTAACCTATAAAATTAGTGTAAGTTATAAAAAGTCTCAAATTACATTTATTTGGGCATTTATAACATCAATTATGTCAATATTTCATTAATAAGACAATTACTGCATCATCTATGTGTCAAAATAAATGATAATTATTTAATCCCTAAAAATTTTAAATAAATTTCTATGATGTAGATAATTGTATTAGATTTCTTTAAATTATTCATGTTTCAAGTTTCATGAAGTTTATCACTAGATTAAAATTATTATACCTATAAGATTTAAGAAAGTGACGTGTTGTCACATTCTTTGGTTTTAATAATAATTAAATTGTTTTCATTAAAAAAATTTAATTAAATGAATCTAATCTGACCCTTAGGTGATATGGGTCGACTTTTAGTCATCCAATAGGATTTTGACATCTGTTAGGGTAATTTTAAAATATTATATTTACCCTTAATTACCTGATTTACCTTTAACTATGGTAAATAAAATTTACCGTAGTTACTATTCATAATTCCCAAAAATAAAAAGTAGCCTATTAACATAATTTGGACTCACTGATTCCAAATATGGAAACAATTTTTTAAAATCCAATACACAGAAGTTGCAGAAATTAAATTAAAATTAATCCCGCTGTCGAATAAAAACAGGTTTTTGTTTAAAACATTGCAAAAGATTGAATTGATTTAACCTATGAATTCAAGGTAAAATCAATGATAATGACATACATTATATTAAATGGTAAAAATATATTCTATTTATTTTTTAAAACCATTCAATATTATAATTTAACAACATAATATATTACGATGAAAAAAGTTGTTTTTAATTAAAATATAGCGTGTTTTTACTATTCATTAAAATGTGAAAGTTACCAGAATAATATGAAAAATTTATCAAAAGTAAATTTTTATTTCTTGATTCCAAAGAAGAATTTTATTTTGTCAAATTGAACTTTTAAACATGTCAAAAACTAGATTTAAAGTGGGTTCTCCATCAAAAGGCCGCAAAACTGCATTTTTTTAAAAATACTTATTTTACCCGAAAAATTTATTTTGTTCTTATACCATGTTCTAGAAATGTGTAAGATGAATAATAATGTTATAAAATTCAAAATTTAGTTAATACTATTCATAACGGCTAGTTCATGACAATATTATAATAATATAACATTGTTTATTAAAACCCGGTATTGCGTACAACACACGCTATCGAGGAAGGTCGCGATTGCGTGTAATGCAAGCCAAGTCAGGGTTGCGTGCTGTGAAAGAATCCTTCGTTGTTTCATATAACAGAATCCAACCATATTTCATTTATACATTGAATATATATATATATACTCAATGTTGCGTAGAATAACTATTATCAAAATTATGTGTAACACGATCCAAGAATAGTGTTGCGTATACTGCAAGCTAATACGGTGTTGCATATAGCGCAAGGTAATCTTGGTGTAGAATACAACACAAGACATTAATGAAATTAAAAGAATATTTTTCATAAAATCTAGGGGTGTTACATTCATGCTATGAATGACGTCGTAAGGCCTCGACGTTACTACCAAGAGATCCAACTGTCACTCTCGCCTCCATGGGTCGAGTCACACTGTCGGCATCAGTGTGAGGTCACCGGGACTCCTCCAGTAGAAATCCCAAAAGTGAGGGTCAAGTCAACAGTTTTAACCGGGACCTATCAGTATCAACCAAAAAAAAGGACAAGAATGTAAACATCATAAAGATAGGTGTCTTTTATTACTACAGCTCGAAGTACAATGACAAAAATATAACAGCAACATGGAACTAGAAGTACTAAGAACAAAAGGAATCCACTAGTTCCGCTCCTGTACACCTACTTTCGAAACTCTACTGCCTTGTCCACTACTCGGGTGTTGCTCAAGCACCCACCGCTGCTTTTGTCTCGATGGCTCCTCCAATGCCAGCGGATCAACTGTGTGGGGCGGTCGAACAGTCACGTGTCGTGTGACCCTTCTTACCGCATTCATAACACTTTCTGCTCCGTGTATGGATGGCTCAGTTTCATGTGCCTCACACAACAAAACCTGTATCCTGATGTCACCCATCTGCTGGTCCAGTCCTCTTGGACCTCTGCATCATCTGTCTACTGCCTACAGATGACTCGACTACTGATAGAAAATCTTGCAGCAAAGGCAGATGCTCCTGAACATGCTCGGGGTGTAGAGTCACCAGTATAAACTCCACCATAAAGAAGGACTCAAAGTCTCCCTATGTGAAGGTCATCTCATCGCAAAACTGGAGCATCCGGCTCCACCATCTTCTTGCTGCTACCTGAAGGAGGCTGGTAGCAAAGATCACCATGAAGTCTGCTGGTGTACCGACTATCCTGAAGACTCTCACCACAGCCTCTAGCCAATCCTCATCCGCATGTGGGTTCATCTCTCCCCGTAACCTAGGTGGCCTCTAGCACTGGAACTCGTGCAGCGCGCTCATGCGGCGTGCATCACCTACTGCTGGGGATGGTGGCATTGATGGCCCAACATATGGTAGAACCGCTGGTGCCTCCATGGGTACCTCAACTGAAAGAGGGCCCTGTACTGTGGCCTCGTCACTCGGTGGGCTGTTAGTACGTACATCTCTTGGGGCTCTAGCTGATCGTCCATAAGAATACTTCTTGAAAGAAACAGATCTGACACAGTCAAATGATTAGACCTAGTCAGCTGACCTGGTTTGAGCTGTTTTAAGGGGAATCCTTTGAAAACACACACGCAATTATTGTTTTTGTGCACTAAGTCATAAATCAGAAGTCACGGTCCGGGTGTATGGATACGTTGGCCGCCCGCACCAACACTGGACTCCCTGAACTGAAAACCACACTCGGTACCCTTAATACTATTGCTTCACAGAAAATAAATATCAGAGTTATATGTTTTATGGTAGAACCGACTCCTCTGATACCAATTTTTCACGACCCGTCCTCGGGGCCTGTGCCATGACTACCCCAAGCCCACCTTCCATAGGCCAGGTGCTGGCGACTAGCACCAAAGGCGTAAATCCCAATAAAAAGGGAAGGCATTGCCTTTTTGGAAACGAAAACACACACAAATATAGTAAAAGAAGAAGCTACACTAAGTAAACCAGTAAAACAAACGTGCTGAAAGTACAACGGGCCAAAAATACAAGCCCAAAAGAAAGGTACATCTACAACCGAATGTAAAGTACAGCTCAAAGGACAACATCTGGAAGGTGAAAAGCAGCTCATGGATTGTCCCCCGGCTTCCTATCTGATGGGTAGGTACATATGTCCTCTTCAGTACTCCACGTCTGTCTACCTCCTCTGGGTACCAACTCGTCGTGAGATCCACCTCCGGGTACCGACTCGTCGTGAGGTCCACCTCCAGGTACCAACTCATCGTGAGGTCCACCTCCGGGTATCGTCCAGTTCTACAAGCCTCAACCACAATCAATGATTTCCATCGTATAAAACAAACACAACGACGTGTGGGCATAACCCATGTAGGGGTGAGTACACGATACTCAGTAGGGACCCCGAGACCCGCATGGTCTCACTAAATCCAAGAAGTATAATCACAAAGAATGTTCTCAACAGATAACCCTTACATAGGTATAAGTCCATACTTATACCTAAGTTATCAAGTAACCCATCTCAGCTACAAGATTTCACACAGATATTAATTGGACGGGTAACCAATACTTAGGTATATTCCTATACATATACGTATGTTATCTAGTAACCCATCTAAATCATGAGGAAAACACAAATGGTCATTCACTCAGCTCAAACCAGGATTCTCATTATCGAAACCACAACTGCTGAAGAGATCCGTCTCTCACGAGTATAGTGAACCTATCATGACTCTGAGACACTACTCACTAACCTAAGACTGATGAGGTACTCCTCCTATCGAGTACCACGGGTTAGCCACCAAAACACAGTAGTGCTCCCCGCCAGGGTCTGCCACCCAAATACAGTAGTGCACCCCCCTAATAGCCGATAGAGGTACTCCTCCTGTCGAGTACCACGGGTCTGCCACCCAAACACAGTAGTGCTCTCCACTGGGCTATACAAGTTACTCCGACTCAAATCGGACAAGCAGTCATCAGGTCTCATCCAGTTACACGGTCTTCGTACTCCGTATGCTCGTCTCAGGGAGGATCTGCTCCACGAGCTACAGGTAGATACTCCATGTATCAGAAAGTCTCACGAAGAAGTATCTCAAAGTACCGCCTCGTAACAGGGGTCTCAACGCAACAGACGGCACATCAATCGGACGCCCGGTCTGTCAGTTATTAGCCTTATAGTCCTGGGGGCCCGGCTGGTTTTGTTTACGATCCAACCCGACCGTTTCTCAACTGTACCCTAAAATCACAAAGGGTATAGTAAAAGGGACTTTTTCTCAACATGATCACCAATTCCTTTGACGGTTCGTCAAACAGACATCCAGTCTGACAGTTATCGGCTTTTCCGTTCAAGGGGCCCAGTTGGATTTCGGGTTCAATCAAACCCGGCCATATTTCAACTGCGTCAAAACCTCAGGTGAATAGTGCCAAAAGATTTGTATCATCGAAAGGAATCCAACAAAGTTGACGACACGTCAATCGGACGTTCGAAACTCAAGTTATAAGTGTTTCAGCTATGAGGGCCCGGTTGGTTTTGGTTTCGAACCAACCATTAAGTACCAATACTTCTCCAAAACATAAAGTGTAATATACCGAAATGACTAGCTCGATCCAAGGATCACTACACAACTGACGGTTCATAGATCAGAGGTTTGTAGCCCATGTTATGGGCGTTTGAACAAAACATCCCAAAAAAAGGGGATCTAGGCCCGGTACGACCCGGCCCAGTACCCCCTGGGCGGCCCGAATCGGGTCGACCCGACCCGGGTCTAGGTCCAGCCTGTTAGGGCGCGGCCCGGCTCAGTCGGCGCGGTCTGGCCCAACCGGTGCTGCCCGGCCTGGCGCTGGCGGCCCAGCTCGGCCGAGCGGGGTTCAAAAGGTGGGAGGGGGCGCTTTCCCCCCAGTTGACAGAGAACCAGCGCAGCTCTTAAGTCACACCTCATTTAATTCTGGAACGGCAAAGCCATTCCGGTCCAGCTGTCACCGTCGCGGCTCAGCCGCAACGGTCTTCTCTAGCGGCGCTCCGCCGCCGCTTTCTGCGGACCACTGGACGTGCTCCAGTGGTCCGTTTGTCCCACCGTCTTCGCCAGCGGTCCTCCC
Source organism: Viscum album (assembly GCA_963277665.1). NCBI lineage: Eukaryota > Viridiplantae > Streptophyta > Magnoliopsida > Santalales > Viscaceae > Viscum > Viscum album. The sequence goes on along the minus strand of OY728132.1, from coordinate 734,894,532 downwards.
GGGACTCAATCTTCACTGTGGAGGATTCGAATTGCCTTTGCAGTCCCGTTTCATTGTCTCCATCAATCCATGCATCAAGAACAATCTACGGAGGGTCATCGGGCCGTGTTTGTTTGGCCAGCGCCCTCCATATTAGGCATTATCAATTAACTAAGATTAAACCGGGTTTTATAAAGACAAAAAATCAATTTTATTTAAATTAAATTGAATCAAATAATCCCACTATCTCCTAAAAAAATTTTAATCACACCAATATTCCAACCCGCAGTTAAAATAAAACATTCGCAGATCAACTTAATGATGATTTGATCCATGTTCATTATTTTAGAAGGAAACAACCATGGGAATAATATCATATTTAAATTAGTCCCCTACCTCAACAAAAGTTGTCAAATGATGGTGTTGTGGAAAATGGCGTCGCGGGGTGCGGTTCCGTATATCCCGATGGAGAACATCTGAGGAGGAAGCCGCATCTCCCTTCCTTTGACGTAGAGAGAAGATTGAAAGGCGGGACGTCGTTGGCGAGTTCCCATGTCGGTGCCTCCTCCTTTATTGTGGAGGAATAAGAAGACGGAATAATATGGGTCACCGAGTCGATGTTCCTTGACGAAGAAGAAGAATATGTTCTTTAAAACTCCAAAGATCTCTCCCCTTACCCTCAACACCACAAATGCCAACCCTTGAGAAAAATAAGGTTCCACCTTATTTTATTAACTCAAGCCAAGCATTTCCAAAACTACAAAATTAAAATCCTCTTACTTAATTAGATGTTTAGTAGCTTAATTTAATTAAGAGGAAGGTTGGTCAAATTAAATTGGAAGAGGAGGAGTTATATATATAAGAGAATGGTTATCAATTAAGATGAGCTATACAACATAAGAGGGGGGTTTGAGGAGTTATGGGGAATTTGAAGGGGTGGGGTTCATGTGGGCCCCACCTCACATTTAACCTCACTTAGGTAGTTAGTAATTAGTGTCTTTCTCCACAACTCCCAGACATAGGTTAAAACTAACTGGGTTAGGAATAAAATTGTATCACAAATTGTATTCACCTTTTTATTTAAACCACAATTTTTAACAACTCCTTCCGAGCAAAGGCATCTTCGGTAAAGTTCCTCTTAAGAAATTACTAGTGTTGCGGTTTCATCGGTGCCCTAGGATTTTGATTTCAAGCACCGGTTCAAATGATAGAAAAACCCACTCGTTCATTCACTGAACGTACCTAAGCTAAACTTCAAAAATTGATTCTGGGCACACAGGGCCTCAGAATCATGTGCCGTTAGAAACTTAAGACTCATAAAATTACAAAAAAATTAAAAAAAAATTCCTTGAAATATCCGGGTCTTTACATTTAACACTTGGATGGAGTTGAATTTTTTATAATATTATGCAATCTCCTGTTGTTATAAATTTTAAAATAAAATATCTATTTAGAACTCTGATGTTGTACAAGGACTAAATGGAATATATAGTGTGATATTATGGTTAGTTACGAAATAAAATACTTCTCTAAATGTTTCATTTCCAAATATGAAAAATAAAAAATAAAAATTAAATATGTTTTATTAATTAACTAGAGAAATTTAATAATGATATGAATCAGATTGTGTGCTTTCTAAAATTATATGAAAATTCAAAAATCCCTATAATAAGAGAAGAGGTTTTAAGAAACCATTCAACATGTAAAATAAGTTTGAAAGAAATTAAAAGGAAATAAGATACTATTCATGAAATACTCTTGTATATGTCAATCTATATTTTACATAGCTACAAGGACAAAAAATTTATAGAAAATGTACATTAATAAGTTTTTTAATTAAAATAAATCTATTAAGAATCCTAGAGAGATACATACGATTATAGTGATGTTTTATCTTCTGAATCAAAATTTAAATATACTAATTAATAATCCATCATGTTATTTTTTCCACACTCTAATAAGGTTCATTCAAATTATACCTCTAAGCATGATCCTAAATCTGAAAATGAAAATTTCTCATATGAGGAATTAAATGAATATTATAAAATGATGGAAACTAAATATGAGTCTATCAGAAAGAAAAATATGGCTCATACGAAGTTAAATTGTGGCATGCCTATAAAAAAATATGACAGTAAAAAACAAATTTCCGAATTAAAATTAAATCCTACAAATTCTACTGATTCTGTTGTTAAAAATGGTAATATGATTGAAAAACTATAAAATTATTTTCAAGACATTACAAATTCATTCAAAACTTATTATAAATAGAAAAAACTATTTAAATATAATCCTTGGGAACAATAAAAACATAAAAATAATATTTTGATAGGAATCCAATGTGCGAGGCCAAACTTTTAAAAATATTATTTTGTGCCTTATTCTATAAACCTGAGCCTCTTTAAAATTAATTGTTTTCATTTGGGAATTTTTGGAAGTTATGGTATAAATTTTTATTTGAAATATAAAATAATTATGGAAATAAAAATTATTTTAATAATAATAATATTTAAAATATTAGTACTCAAACTATTGGATATCACAGTAAAATTTGTGTTCACACATTTTTAGAATCCAGCATTGATAGATTAAACATAAATTCTGTATAAAAAAATAATTATTTGATTTGTTTTTTAGTTAAAAATATCCAAGGGTATAGTTGATAAATTTTATATGGATAGTGTATTCTCAAGGAATAATATTGGATATATCTATAATTTCTATTCCATATCAAATGTAGGTAGAGTTTATGTCACTTTAATAAAAAATTACAGAAGAAATGTTAAAGGAGTTGAATCTATTGATAAATCAATCTCAGTCCTCATCAAAAGAATTCTATATGTTGATAGATTATAGAAAAATCTGCCAATTATATCTCACATTTTTCAAAAAGGTCACATCATTGAATTCAAATAATTACCATTCATTATTTAATGATAAAATTATTAAATTTTATGATCCTTTATTATATAATTTATATAATATAGATTTAAATTATTTCATAATAAAAAAGATATCTTTTTTAATAATGAAAAATATGAATCATTGATATAGTGTAGAATATATGTAAATTGTAATTTTAATAATTTGACAATGAAATATAAAATATGATTAGATTTTTATTTACCTCAACATAAATTTAATAAAATAAAATTTCATGATTCATGCAAATGGGAAAGCAACATAGTTTATATATTAAATGGATTAAAAAGGTATCTAATTCAAGACCCCTAAATAAAATTTATATGGATTGTTTTGATCAATCTTGAGTTTAAAGGATAAGAGTAAAACATTTCATTTATTTTATAGTTGATGATTATAAAATATTTATTTGGTTTTTATATTTATGTCTTAAGAGTTAAGTTTTTTTTATATGTTTTCTCAAACTCATTCAAAATGGGAATGATGCAAACATTGTTACATTTTAATGTGAACAAGTAGGCTAATTTGAAAACAACATGTTCAATGACTATTTTTCAAAACATTGGATTTAAACATAATTTTTCATCTCATTAGACACCTCAACATAATATAGTTTTTGAGAGTAAAAATATGTCTTTACATGAAATTTAAAGAAAATTATTTTCTGAATATATCGTAACTACTCCGTTTTTTGTGTAGATTCTATGAATATAACTTGTTATGAGTTATAATAAGTCCTATTTTGAAGAAAATTCAAATGAGATATAGAGTAAAAGAAATAAAAATGTTGAATGCTTTAAAAATTTTGGATGAAAAGATTATATTATAAAAACAATAGGTAATATTTTTAAATTTTACCCAAAAGCTGATAAAGGAATCTTTCATGGATATTCGACTACCTAGAAGGTATATTGAGTATTTAATAAAAGGTCAAAGATTGTTGAAGACTCAAATAATGTTAAATATTATAAAAGTGATCTATTTTATCATATAATAACTCAAATTGATGATCCAAGTGATTCATTTGAATTCATGAGACCTGAACCTCTATTTGAAAGTAAAAAAGGATGATGTATTAGAACATGATTTTCCAAAATCCAAATTCTGAATGTTTTGATACCAGTGAACTAGAAAGTGTTCTTCCTAGATAGAATAAAACCCTTAAAAATCATCTATTATACATAGTTATAGGAATCTTAGATGAAATAAATAGTACTAGAAATAGTATTGGAATCCTTGTAGAGATTTCATCACTTTTATCTAATATGGAACCTATGTATATGAAAAATTCCATGGTATATTGGAGTTGATTTATATATATAAAAGTGGAATTAGACTAGGTCAAGAGGGAAAATAATTACATATTAGTTGAAAATATTATAACTATCTTATTATGGGAACAAAATGGGTCTTTATTAATAAACATGATGATCATGGTGTGATGAGCAAGAATTAGGATTGGATATTAGATAAAAGATATAATATAGAAGAAGGTATTGATTATGAGAATACCTTTAAAACAATATATAGATTAGAAGCTATTATTATCCAACTTGAATATGAATCATATATTGTTATTAAATTAAATCATATGGATGAAATTTATTTTTTTGTGAATGGTTTTCTCATGGAGTAATTCTATTATGAAAACCCTATTTGTTTTGAGCATATGAATTTTACAAATTCTATTTTTAAACATTAAAAATATCTCTATGGGCTTAAATAAGAACTTATATCTTGGTATAAACATTTGATTCATTTTCTTCAATCAAATGGGTTTTCATTAGAAAACAAAGATCCTAATTTCATTAATTAATCTTCTTATTCATAAATTGTGTTAGTTTAGATATATGTTTATAATATAATCTTTGGTTCAACAAATAATAATTATATAAAAAAATTACAAAACTCGTGTAAAAACTATTTGAAATGAGAATGATGGGAGGGTTATATTAATTTCATGGTTTTCAAAAAAAATTAAAAAGACTTTTCATATGTGATTAATCAAATAAAATACATTTTTAACATTCATAAAATATTTTTTCTTGAATGAAGTAAAGTAAATACAACTCTATTGTGTTCTAATGAAAATTTTGACTTGGGTATATCTGGGAAACAAGTTCAAATAATCATTATAGAGGAATAATTGGATTTTTATTATATATAACTATTATAATACTTGAATTTATGTTTATAGTATTTTTTTATGACAGGTTTCAGGAAAATACAAAAGAATCTCATTTAAAAGCAACCAAAATATTTTTATGATATTTAAAATGAACAATTTCTATTTCACTATATTTTTTCAAAGCATTTTTATGTTAGTTTAACAACATATTCAGATCCCGAATTTGGTTTCTGTAGACTAGATAGAAATACTACCTTAGGAACCTTCCATTTTTTAGGAAATACCGAATATAAAGGTCTAGAAAAAACAACAGACTTTTTAAAGCATAATATATTGTTTCTAGTTCTTATCATGCACAATTATTGTGCATGAAATACACCTTCATGGATATTATATTAATTTATAATCAATGATCCATTATATTTGATAAAACAGTGCTATCAAAAATTATATAAATTTGATAAGTCATTCAAGAATAAAGGATATAGATTTTAGGCATAATTTCATGAGATATCTCACATGAAATGGTGATATATTTTTAGAATCAATCACCACATAGATTTAATACTCATATGTTTTTCATAAACTCTTACATGTGACTATGTTTATTTTATTAAAGGATAATTTATTTTGAATTCAAATTTGTTTGTTTTTTTATTATTGATATTATTTTTTATATTTATTTGTTAATTTTCTTATGTGTTGGAAATTTAAGAAATAAAATTTATTTATTTTAAAATTTATTTTATTATAATTATTTATTAGTAGTCATCGATCCAAAAACCCATTCTGGTATGTAATCATTTAGAGATTTTGGTCTAGGACCTAAAACAAAAAATGACAATTGACCAATTATCTATTTTCATACACATCTACTTCATGAAACTGAATCATCTCCCTTAACATCGATCCTTTAAATTCTATTCCCTCTCATGGCCTTCAACCGACCCAGTTATCTATAAGAAAGTTGAATATCCCCAATTAAGGATGTTTTGGAACATCTATGATATCCCAAATTGGTTCATCATGGAGAGTTATTGCTATAAATTAAATTTATATTTCATGGTTGACATTGAAAAAGATGTTTATAAATAAAGTACATTAGTTTCATGGTTTGGAGCATGTGTTTGATGAAAATTATTATGGATTTCTATTTAATGATGAATTTATGGAGTTTACAAGAAATTTGTTGTTCTAGAACAACTAAACTGAGGATATTGTTTATTGAGTGTCAATGAAAATGTGGTTATGGTATTTTCAGTACAAATGGCTGAGATGTTCCATTTCATCCATGATTGGGAGTTTAGTTTTTGTAAAATTATTGTTGGAATAGGCTTAGTTGGACCAACATTTATTTTGATGTTTTTGAATAGAAAATATTCTTTTGAAAATAAATATATAGAAGAATTTTTGAGAAGAATGGAAGGTGTTGTGTATGTTCATGAAAATTGTAATAGCTGATCCAGCTAGTAATATGGAGGATTTTATTTTTTGTATATTTATTTTTTGTACATTATGAAAAATAACATAAAATTTACTCTTCCGAAGTACATGATGCAATTTATACATAATAATTGAAAGGGAAATGGGAATATTAATTTCTTCCATTATTGATGGTTGATTTCATTTATTTTGAATAGAAAATAAGTGGATCTCAATGAAAGGTATATAGTCATGTATTTCAAGTGTAATAGTTAATATAAAATCATGTTAAAGAAAATTGGTTATTTTTTGGATTATAATTCATGACACTTGAAGGTAGTAGGTAAATAAGATATGGATTTTGGGATCCATCTCAAACCCCACCCCAATGGATATAGAACCTACTGAGATAGTTCCTACTAGGGGAGTGGTGAATTTATTAGCTTTCAGAACTAAAGAATTGATGCTAGATTTAGATAATTCCATGGATAATCCTATTCAAAGTGAAGAATAACTTGTACATAGATAAGAGGATAGTGTTTCTGAGTCTTCTAAAAAAATTAATCATGTTGAGGAACAATTTTTTGATACATCTATTTATTTTCCTACAGATATGATTGTGGAGACTCTTATTAGTGGTCATGTTACTAAGGTAGAAGATCAAGAAATTCTATCAATTCTTCCTGAACTGCCTATTGGTGAAGATCTGGTTGATGATGTGGTTATGAGATTTTTTTGATCATTCTAATACACCTCCTACACCATCACCACGTCTAGTTGATCATGAGGATTCTCTATCTAATAGTAAGTGATCATATAGATTATAAAGTTTATCTTTTTCTTATTATATAATTTATGGATTTGATAATATCATATCCGATTTTTATGATTTGAACATGGAGTGTGTTTATTATAAATTTGAGATAGGTTAACTCAAATATCCCTCTCTTTCTATGTCTGGTTTTAATATCTATTTTTGATTTGGTTTTCATAAATTTCATTCATACATAGTATTCAATTTGTTCCTCTACATTATCCTACTAATACACATGAGATATGTTCTAAGGAACTATATGAGGTGAAATATATAGTGAAATGGTTTATGGATGTTTTTACTACCATGAATAAATTTTTTGAGATTGGTATTATGGTTCCATCACATAGTTATGTGTTTCAAAATATTCTTTAAGTGAGGTGAGGTTTTTATAAACATATTCTCGATGAGTTAAAGTCTTTAAAGAATGATATAAAAGAAACATCATAGACATTATGATATATAGTGATAAGACAGTTCAAATTTTAAAGAATTTTCAACCTACTGCAATTATTTCTACTCCCATAGAATATATAGTTTTTCCTTATTTTCAAAGTGGACCCGATCAAGTGATATCATAATTGAGTTCTATATCCTCTCGGATCTAGTGTCTTTAGTGTGATATAATTTCACCAGGAATATTGGAAGAGTTATAGAATGAACATGATAGTGAATTACTAGACACTAATGATGTCATCAAGAATCAATTTGTTGGAATTGAAATGTTCAAGAATGATCATATAGGTCATTTGAAGGAATATCTTAGGTATATCATAGAAGATATCTTGGGAACTTCTAAGAAGACAAAGGATATAGTCTCATGCTTCATTGAACCAATTAATAATAATAGTCAGATTGTGTTCAAGTGGCTTAAGAAAATATTTCAAGCATTTTTGTATCTATAATCTACATATTCATAGGAGTTTCCTGACTAGATTTAGAAGAAACATCAAAAGTACATGTTCTATTACTAATAAGAGTGTTGGTTGTTTACAAACTGGTATAAAATTTCATTCTGTGTAATTACTATTCTCTATTCTTATGGTTTTAGTTGAAGTTGAAACATAACCTCAAACAATTAGATCTTGTGATTATGAATATTCATTTAGTGCAATGAACGATGTTGTTAAAATTTTAAAAGAGTAACTAATGATCTTGGATAAAAAAATTCTATTAGTAAATAGTAGAATGATTGACATTCTGTGTTCAATAGTGTATCTTTTGAATAATATTTTTTTGTACATCCCATTGCCTCTCACAATTTTAGACATTTATCATATTCTCAAAACCTCAATAAATCAGTTCTCCTTTAAGTTTCACATTATGACAACATGAATCTTTTATAAGGATTCTCTAGAGTGTATTTTCATTAGATTCCTAAATACACTACCAAACCTCTTTAATTATTCAATAATCCAAAAAGTTATATATTATTGTTAGTATCGAAATGTGTTTTGATGATTTGTTTCAAATGGGAAGGATTCCTCCTGTCACTAATCCTCCACAATTATTTAGAGTGAATACTAAAAAATAAAAAATCTTCTTTTGTTCCATAATTTATCTATCAGTAAGGCATTTTAAAATATGATGCTTTTCTAGAAATGAAATGTTCAAAAAAAATTACCTACATCTTCTAAACCTATTAATATCCCCCTTTTCATGCTAGTGGAGCCTATAACTTCATTCTAGGTCAGGATCATCTTGAAAATATTTTTACAGATCCTTTTTAGCATCCTTATATCAAATCTCCTAGTTGAAGACAATGTGGGGATATTTTTGTTTTTGATATTCAGAAAATGCCATAATAAATTCAACCTATAACTTCATCCATAACATAACATACTTTCAAACTACCTCCTACAAAATATCAATCTATGTTTGAACCCATTAATAAGACTGAGTCTTCTGACTAGTGGATTATATTAATATTTTTGTTGTTGTAGAATTGATTAATTTTTGTACATGATTTTGATTAATATAATAAGTTCTTAATCATTCCTTATGTTTTTATTATTGTTTAGTTTCATTTAAGTTTTACTCACCTTTTTTGGATTACTGAATTCCATTCTTCCCATGATTCACTATTCATTTTTGTAACACCCCAAGCTTCTACGGTACGTTTCCCTTCGAATAATGCGATAGCGTGTGTTGTACGCAACCTCGAGTTCTAACACACACCACAACTAATTAAACTAGCCGTTGTAAATAGTGATACCTAATTTTTGAAATCATATATATTTTATATTTCAAAATGGACTTCATTTTTGGATTCGGAATATCGAAATTATCCTAGGGTGAAATTTTGGTACTTTTCGGATAACTTTTATATTTTGATGAATAGTGAAAATTACTAAATTTTAATTAAAAACAACTTTTTTAATCAAAATAAGTAATAGTGATAAATTATGAATTTGAGTGGTTTTAAAGTATATTTAGAATATATTTTTACCATTTAATATAATGTTGGTCATTGGACATAATTTTACAATTAAACCGAACATAAACAAGTGTCAATCTTTTGGTAGTTATTATCTCTTAAAAACACGCTTTTTGTTTTGACAGCGGGAATTAATTTTAAATTAATTTCTGCCACTTCTGTGTCTTGAATTTAGAAAAATGGATTCCATATTTGGAATCAGGATGTTCAAATTGTGTAAATAGGTAACTTTTATTTTTAGACATTTTGAATAATTACTGCGGTAAATATTTTATTTACCATGGTTAAGGGTAAATCCGGTAAATAAGGGTTAAAAAAATATTATAATAATAATAAATTACCCTAAAACGTGTCTTAACTCTATTGGTTGATACATAGTCGACCATGGGCATATTTGGGTCTATTTTGGGACCCCATGGATCCACTTGTAAGTGATAATGACACTTTATTTTAATTTAGTCAAAATGAATACAAAAATGACACAAGCATATATCTTTTAGAACAACAATTTTTACATAGGGTTATATATGTTGGATTTTAGATTATAAATATTCATTAGAAAGCTAAAAAGATTTCCTACATAATGATGTTTTATTTATAATTTTTAGACATTAAATAATTTATTTTATTTATGACACAATGATGATGCAGTAATTACTAAAATAGTAGAAAATTAACATAATTGATATTATAAATACCCAAATAAATATAATATGAAACTTTTAATGAATTAAACTAATTTTCTAGGATAATATGATATATTAGGATTGATTTAATTGACTTTGTTCGAAGTAATAAATCTGTTATGAGTTTCACAAAAATCAACTATTGAATAGTGTCAAAATTGACATAAAAGAGTTCTTAAAACAAATATTATATTATTAATTAATATTAAATTCCTAAAAATCTAAGGTTCGGCCAAGAGACATATATTATGATAGGTTAATCATTAATGGACCACTTGGGGGTCGCTTGGATGTATATAGTAAGTTTATTAACCATATTATATAAAAATACAAAGAGACATTGTAAAAGTGAAACTAATTAACTTAGAGTTAATACTTAAAGATAAGGTTAATATAAGTACCCAAACCTGTCTAAATTCTATTGGATGAGTTGTTTTCGACCTATCCCCACCTCAACCTTTGAATAGTCAACTTTGGAGCCATTGGAAACCGAATATGAATTTATTATAAATTAATATTTCTAGCTTTTCCAAAGGTGCCCCTCACCCCTCTTATAAAAGGGCACTCCTCCTTCTCATTTCTTCACACCTTCAAAGCCTTTTGGTTCGGCAAAACTCTGCCCAAATAATCTCCCAACATCCCTCACTACAACCTAGAGGCCTTAGTTTGATCATAAAGCCAACCTAAGGAGCCCTTTTGATCAAATCAAAAGGAAGAACCCGAAGAAGAGGTAATGATTTCACCACCCTTTTATAAGTTTATTTCTTCTTCCACTTCTTCTTCCTTTGTTCTTACCATTCTAAAATAATAACTCCAGTATCTCACATATACTGTGATGTTATTATAAGTATGGTACAACCATATTCAGTATTCTATCCACCCTTTGAATAACCTGTCACCATACGTGCGTACGTACGGCTTACCGTCTCCACGTCGTGGTGTAATTGTTATTCAATATAATATTATTTGGATGGGTATAATAATGATGTGTAACTCATGTAAATAATAAATATAACATGTTAATGATTCTGTATATATGATATACCATTCATTTATATATTATTTTAATATCAAAAGAATGATATTGTCGCTCGTGCGTACGTACGGACTACCGTCTCCACGAACGCGATGAGATTCATTCTCCATCGTATCCATTCAAGTATAATTATCATTTTATGATTTAAAAATGATTTTTAAGGACTTGATATCATTCTGGATATGAATAAGATACAACAAACATGGCTTATGTAACAAAACATATAAAAGAAAATGAGTAAGTTATCACCCGAAACGATGATAATTCTAAGATATTATTAATAAATCAATGTTAAAAGATCATATATGATATCATATTAATATATATGATTCTTGTATAATTTAATAACAATTACTTCACCATTATACAGGAGGTTAACCTACCCCAACCAAGGAAAAGTACAAGGTAAGGGTTATTTCACAATCTCTTCATTATCCGAGGTTGTATTATACGTAATAATCTACTGGGATCTCTTTATCATCCACATCCATGTTTCTTTGAAATGTATTTCAAAACATTTTTACTATTTACAATAATATGGGTTAAAGTCATTTATACCCTTGTTTGACTTTTTATAAGAGGTTTATAAAGGAATCCTTCCGTCGTTTTCAAAACAAGGTCCTTTTTAACCTTTTCGACAGAATTGAGTTAAGAATGTTTTTTTTAACTTATACGGCGGGTGCGGTTATTTTACGCCGTTATAAAATCTTCAAAGCTTTCCTTACAAGCTTATAAGAATATTTTCAAAGAAATTGTTTTATTTTATATGGATCTTAAATGATTTCAAAATAAAAGGAGATACTTCTTTAAAAAGAATTTTGATTTCATCTATGTCAACATCCTTTGATGGATTTTAAGATTATTTGAAGTTGATTTATTATGATACAAAACTTCTATATTGTATTGAAGGTTTTTTGATATGTTTGACTGTGGATGTGCTATTTTTATACCATTCATAGTTTATGGTGAAATTATTGACATTTCGTATGCTAGTTTTAATACGAATGTTTATGTTATGTTTAAACCTTTTCATATGGGAATGCATTGGACTTAATAAGTGACGGGTGGAGCCCGCTATAGCTCCTCGATGCATCGGTAGGTCTCATGAGACAAACTAGTGTCTTGGCACAAGACCTTGACAAAATCTTATTTGTAGTCTTGGCATGAGGCCTTGGCTATGTGGTTATGATAGTCTGGCATTATGCATTCCAACATTATGAAAGTGGTTATTGATTTTTGCATGTGATTATTCGATTAGTAGAATATCCATGTGAATAAGTAAATGGCATTATTTCATTTTATTTATGCCATACTATGTTAAATGTTCAAGTTTAAAAGGCTTTTGTTTTAGTTATACATTGCCTTAAATGTTTATTTTTATTTATGAAAGTTTCCTCTATATTGTTATCCTTACTGGGCATTTGAGCTCACCCCTTTTCTATGTTTTATTTTTCCCAGGTAGTGAAGAAGTAAATTATGAATGACTTGCAGGGATATTATGAGGGGTTAATAGTGTGGATATGAAGACTTTGTTGTTGTAGTAGTTTTTCACTTTGAAATGTAATGTAAAACTTTATGATTATATCTAGTGTTTCCAAGGCTACTAAACCAATCGGTCTTTCGTGATTTGATCTTTCTTGTGATCATGCCAATGTTACGAAGTAATGCACCGACTCTGGGTAGCTGGGGTCGGGGCGTTACAGTTGGTATCAGAGGAAGTTTAGTACAAACCTTGGAAGCTAGATTTAGATAAACTCTGATTAGAGCACGTAGACTTAAGATGAACTTTGAGGATTAGTATAGAAGAACTTCCTAGAATTTTGGTATTGTAGAGATTTTGTGAGTTTTCCGAGCAATACATCCCTGTCTGGATACGAGCAGGTAGAGGCGGCTCTGGCACAGATGTACCTAGGGGTAAAACCCGAAAACACCGCTTTGAGCTAGACTCGAACGGGAACTGGTGCACGACAACGGGCCTTGCTGCACTCTTGGTTACGACACTCCCGGGGGATATGCTTAGGATAACTCTCATTTTCTTTACAAATCATTATGAAGGGTTAATGAGTATATACTTCCTCAAAGAAAACATTTTTATGATTATGGATTATATCCATAAATAGTTCAATTTATGTTATGTGTTTTATAAGTATGGGATTATGTATTTTGATTCATAAACTGATCTAGTTTATGCCATTGTTTAGAAATGGCGCCTAGTGGAAGAAATGGAAACCGTATCAATGCACGCACTCCATGTAGGGATTGCCCTCCTACTCAAGATAATTATAGTGGGGCTGGTGATGCAACTGGTGCTGATCAGCTAATCACCGTACTGGGACAACTTACTCAGGTTATGAATAATAACCTTACCCGTATGGAGCACCCTGATCCGCAGCGTGGAGGATCAATGTTAGATCGATTCATGAGACAACAACCACCAACGTTCAATGGGAGTACAAATCCCTTAGTAGCTGAGCAATGGATATTTTCCCTAGAGAAAATATTTCAGGCTTTGGGGAGTAGTGAAAGGGAAAAAGTTACCATGGCAGTTTACCGCCTCACTGGAGATGTTGATCAATGGTGGTCATTGATTCAAAACATGAAGGAAGATGATGAAGTATCAAACATGGAATGGAGGGAGTTCAAAGATCTGTTTTTAGAAAAATACTTTCCTCGCGACCATCGAGCAGATATGGAAAGGCAATTTCTGAGTCTGAGACAAAAGGAGGATGATAATGTCACAAAGTATGAGGCTAACTTTACAAGGTTAGCGAGGTATGCTGGAGATTATATTCGCAACCCAAGAAGTAAGATTGATCGTTTCTTTGATGGGTTAAAACCATTTCTCCGTCGAGCATTAGTCTCACAATCCTTTTCATCGTACGAAGACACTGTCTCATGTGCTATCAAGACCGAAAAGGAATTCTCTAAGTCTTATAACTTTAAAGCAAAGCAATAGAAGAAAAGACCTGCTGATCAATCTGGGAATGGAAATAAGGGGAAGAAGGGAAAGGTTGAATATCCATCTTGTGGTAAGTGCGGGAAGAAACACCCCGGTGCTTGCCTGAAGGGAATGGGAGTCTGTTACAAGTGTGGTGAAAAAGGCCACCAAGCTCATGATTGCAAGGGGAAGAAGGAAGCTACCAACGTTTAGTGCTACAATTGCAGGGAGATGGGGCATTATGCAAATGCATGTCCTAAGCGTCAGGAGAACTTACCTCAGAAAAGGCCAAGGGATCAAGGCCAGGCTTATGCTATCACTACTGCTGAGGTAGAAGCTCCGAAAGACGTGGTGGCAGGTAATTTAATGGTTTCCTCAAGTTTAGCAAATGCATTATTTGATTCGGGATCATCGCATTGTTTCATATCTTCCCAGTTTGCTAAGAAAATTAGATATTTCCAATTTGATTTAATAAGGGAGTTCTCAGTTAAAACTCCTAAGGGAAGTATCGTTGCAACAATGTTTTGTGAATCAGTCCCCATTAGAGCACATACATTTTCTTTATCTGCTGATCTCATCGTCATACCTATGATTGAGTTTGATATAATCCTCGGTATGGACTGGCTTTCGAACTATGATGCGAAGATTTATTGTAAGAAGAAAGAGGTTACGATTCTTGATGATAATGATAAGGAGCACCTTATTTTTAGAGCAGAATCGTCACCACCTAATTCTTATTTAGATCCACCCCCTGTAGCTCAACTTAATTCAATTATCGGGGAGGAAGAGAATGAAATAACTGTCGGTGAGGAAAGGAATGTTCAAATAGAGGATGTACCTATTGTGAAAGAGTTTGTAGATGTATTTCCGGAAGATTTACCTGGACATCCTCCAGAACGAGAAGTAGAGTTTTCCATTGATTTAATTCCTGGATCAAGGCCTATATCGAAGACCCCTTATAGAATGGCCACTGTAGAGCTAGTCTAACTAAAGAAACAACTAGAGGAATTGAGTAATAAGGGATTTATTCGCCCTAGTGTTTCTCCATGGGGAGCCCCTGTTCTTTTTGTTAAAAAGAAAGATGGATCTATGAGGTTATGTATCGACTACAGGGAGATCAATGCTATAACGATAAAGAACAAGTATCCCCTACCTCGTATTGATGATTTATTTGACCAACTGCATGGAGCTCAATACTTTTCAAAGATTGAACTTCGATCTGGATACCATCAGTTGTGTGTGAAGAAGGAAGACATTCCGAAGACAGCATTTCGAACCAGGTACGGGCATTACGAGTTTACTGTAATACCGTTTGGATTGACTAATGCACCCTCTGTATTCATGGATCTGATGAATAGAGTTTTCAAGGAGTATCTCGATGAATTTGTGGTGGTATTTATTGATGATATCTTGGTATACTCCAAAACCTACAAAGATCATGAAAATCACTTGCGCATTATCTTGAAGACTCTGAGGAGGCATGAATTATATGGAAAGTTTAGCAAGTGTGAATTCTGGCTTCAGGAGATTTCTTTTCTTGGCCATATTGTCTCTAAAGATGGAATCTCTGTTGATCCTTCTAAGACCAAGGCAATCCAAGAATGGCCAGCACCTACGAGTATAACTGAGGTACGCAGTTTTATTGGTTTGGCAGGTTATTATCGACGTTTCGTCCAGAATTTTGCCCGATTGGATAACCCTTTAACGAAGCTCACACGTAAAGGGGTTAAATTTGTTTGGACAAAAGAGTGTGAAGAATGTTTCGAAGAACTGAAGAGAAGATTAGTCAATGTTCCTATATTGACTCTACCATCGGGGAATGATGGGTTCGTTATTTATAGTGATGCATCAAAGAAAGGACTTGGCTGTGTCCTTATGCAGAATGATAGAGTTATTGCCTATGCATCACGACAGTTGAAAATTCATGAACAAAACTATCCTACTCATGATCTCGAATTAGAAGCAGTGATCTTTGCTTTGAAAATATGGAGTCACTACTTCTATGGTGAAAAATGTGAGATTTATACTGATCACAAGAGTTTGAAGTATATTTTCTCACAAAAAGAACTCAACATGAGGCAAAGGAGATGGCTTGAATTACTCAAGGATTATGATTGTACGATACACTACCACCCAGGGAAGGCAAACAAGGTGGCAGATGCTTTGAGTAGAAAAGACCATGGAGTTTTGAACAATATGAGAATTGAAAGGGATCCAATTTTTATGGATCTAGTGAAGATGGACATGGGAATAACCAAGGAAGGTGAAACATCAATGCTTTTTCAAATGGTTGCCAAACCATCTTTACTAGAAAGGATTAAGAGTTCTTAGACCGATGATGACGAATTCCAAAAGAAGATTAAAGCTGTGAATGATGGGAGATTGAGAGACTTTGTGTATGAAGATGGAATTTTGAAATTCGGGAAGAGACTTTGTGTTCCCAATATACCTGATCTAAAAAGGGAATTGCTGGATGATGCTCATAGTTCCAATTTCTCTATACACCCTGGGAGCACCAAAATGTAAGGAGATTTGAAGGAACATTTTTGGTGGGACAACATGAAGAGGGAGATTGCTGATTTTGTGTCAAGATGTATGGTTTGTCAACAAGTGAAAGCTGGAAGGCAACAGCCTGGAGGAGTCATGCAACCTCTTCCCATACCGGAGTGGAAATGGGACAATATTACGATGGACTTTGTCATGGGGCTACCAAAGACTCCTAGAAGGAATGATGCAATATGGGTTATTGTTGATCGTCTTACCAAGTCAGCACATTTTCTTCATATAAGAGAAGATCTACCCCTGGAACGTCTAGCAAGACTATATATTAATGAAGTTGTGAGACTTCATGGAGTACCCTTATCAATTGTTTCTGATCGTGATCCCCGTTTTACTTCAAGATTCTGGAAAAGTCTTCAGAAATCTCTGGATACTGAACTTCATTTGAGCACTACTTACCACCCTCAGACAGACGGACAATCAGAACGGACTATTCAGACCTTAGAAGACATGTTGAGATCTTGCTCACTTGATTTTCAGGGTATGTGGGATCAATATTTACCACTAGTAGAATTTTCCTATAACAATAGCTTCCATTCGAGTATTCAGATGGCACCATATGAAGCATTATACGGAAAGAGATGTCGTACACCAACCTGTTGGGATGACGTTGGTGAAAGAAAACTTGTAGGCCCAGAACTGGTGGAGGAAACGGTGGAAAAGGTGAAAGTAATCCAAAATCACATCAAAGCAGCTCAAAGTAGGCAGAAGAGCTATGCCGATAATCGAAGGAAGGATTTGGAATTTCAAGTCGGTGATCATGTTTTCCTGAAGGTATCTCCGTGGAAGGGAGTCATACATTTTGGTAAGAAAGGCAAATTGAGTCCCAGGTACATCGGACCTTTCGAAATTCTAGAACGAATTGGGGCTGTAGCTTACCGATTGGCAATGCCGCCAAGTCTCTCCAAAGTTCACGATGTGTTCCACGTATCTCTGTTGAGAAAATACATGCCTGACCCAACGCATGTACTCACCTATGAGGAATTAGAACTGGAACCCGATCTTTCCTATTATGAAGAGCCCGTCAGGATTCTTGATACAAGAGAACAAGTACTGAGAAACCGGACGACGCGTCTGGTAAAAGTTTTGTGGAGAAATCATAAGATGGAAGAGGCAACGTGGGAACCCGAGGAACTTATAATGAAGAACCACCCGAGTCTTTTTATGCAGTAATACCCTAGAAATTGCGAGGACGCAATTATTTGAAGGAGGGGAGAATGTAACACCCCGAGCTTCTACGGTACGTTTCCCTTCGAATAATGCGATAGTGTGTGTTGTACGCAACCTCGAGTTCTAACACACACCACAACTAATTAAACTAGCCGTTGTAAATAGTGATACCTACTTTTTGAAATCATATATATTTTATATTTCAAAATGGACTTCATTTTTGGATTCGGAATATCGAAATTATCCTAGGGTGAAATTTTGGTACTTTTCGGATAACTTTTATATTTTGATGAATAGTGAAAATTACTAAATTTTAATTAAAAACAACTTTTTTAATCAAAATAAGTAATAGTGATAAATTATGAATTTGAGTGGTTGTAAAGTATATTTAGAATATATTTTTACCATTTAATATAATGTTGGTCATTGGACATAATTTTACAATTAAACCGAACATAAACAAGTGTCAATCTTTTGGTAGTTATTATCTCTTAAAAACACGCTTTTTGTTTTGACAGCGGGAATTAATTTTAAATTAATTTCTCCCACTTCTGTGTTTTGAATTTAGAAAAATGGATTCCATATTTGGAATCAGGATGTTCAAATTGTGTAAATAGGTAACTTTTATTTTTAGACATTTTGAATAATTACTGCGGTAAATATTTTATTTACCATGGTTAAGGGTAAATCCGGTAAATAAGGGTTAAAAAAATATTATAATAATACTAAATTACCCTAAAACGTGTCTTAACCCTATTGGTTGATACATAGTCGACCATGGGCATCTTTGGGTCTATTTTGGGACCCCATGGATCCACTTGTAAGTGATAATGACACTTTATTTTAATTTAGTCAAAATGAATACAAAAATGACACAAGCATATATCTTTTAGAACAACAATTTTTACATAGGGTTATATATGTTGGATTTTCGATTATAAATATTCATTAGAAAGATAAAAAGATTTCCTACATAATGATGTTTTATTTATAATTTTTAGACATTAAATAATTTATTTTATTTATGACACAATGATGATGCAGTAATTACTAAAATAGTAGAAAATTAACATAATTGATATTATAAATACCCAAATAAATATAATATGAAACTTTTAATGAATTACACTAATTTTGTAGGATAATATGATATATTAGGATTGATTTAATTTACTTTGTTCGAAGTAATAAATCTGTTATGAGTTTCACAAAAATCAACTATTGAATAGTGTCAAAATTGACATAAAAGAGTTCTTAAAACAAATATTATATTATTAATTAATATTAAATTCCTAAAAATCTAAGGTTCGGCCAAGAGACTTATATTATGATAGGTTAATCATTAATGGACCACTTGGGGGTCGCTTGGATGTATATAGTAAGTTTATTAACCATATTATATAAAAATACAAAGAGACATTGTAAAAGTGAAACTAATTAACTTAGAGTTAATACTTAAAGATAAGGTTAATATAAGTACCCAAACCTGTCTAAATTCTATTGGATGAGTTGTTTTCGACCTATCCCCACCTCAACCTTTGAATAGTCAACTTTGGAGCCATTGGAAACCGAATATGAATTTATTATAAATTAATATTTCTAGCTTTTCCAAAGGTGCCCCTCACCCCTCTTATAAAAGGGCACTCCTCCTTCTCATTTCTTCACACCTTCAAAGCCTTTTGGTTCGGCCAAACTATGCCCAAATAATCTCCCAACATCCCTCACTACAACCTAGAGGCCTTAGTTTGATCAGAAAGCCAACCTAAGGAGCCCTTTTGATCAAATCAAAAGGAAGAACCCGAAGAAGAGGTAATGATTTCACCACCCTTTTCTAAGTTCATTTCTTCTTCCACTTCTTCTTCCTTTGTTCTTACCATTCTAAAATAATAACTCCAGTATCTCACATATACTGTGATGTTATTATAAGTATGGTACAACCATATTCAGTATTCTATCCACCCTTTGAATAACATGTCACCATACGTGCGTACGTACGGCTTACCGTCTCCACGTCGTGGTGTAATTGTTATTCAATATAATATTATTTGGATGGGTATAATAATGATGTGTAACTCATGTAAATAATAAATATAACATGTTAATGATTCTGTATATATGATATACCATTCATTTATATATTATTTTAATATCAAAAGAATGATATTGTCGCTCGTGCGTACGTACGGACTACCGTCTCCACGAACGCGATGAGATTCATTCTCCATCGTATCCATTCAAGTATAATTATCATTTTATGATTTAAAAATGATGTTTAAGGACTTGATATCATTCTGGATATGAATAAGATACAACAAACATGGCTTATGTAACAAAACATATAAAAGAAAATGAGTAAGTTAACACCCGAAACGATGATAATTCTAAGATATTATTAATAAATCAATGTTAAAAGATCATATATGATATCATATTAATATATATGATTCTTGTATAATTTAATAACAATTACATCACCATTATACAGGAGGTTAACCTACCCCAACCAAGGAAAAGTACAAGGTAAGGGTTATTTCACAATCTCTTCATTATCCGAGGTTGTATTATACGTAATAATCTACTGGGATCTCTTTATCATCCACATCCATGTTTCTTTGAAATGTATTTCAAAACATTTTTACTATTTACAATAATATGGGTTAAAGTCATTTATACCCTTGTTTGACTTTTTATAAGAGGGTTATAAAGGAATCTTTCCGTCGTTTTCAAAACAAGGTCCTTTTTAACCTTTTCGACAGAATTGAGGTAAGAATGTTTTTTTAACTTATACGGCGGGTGCGGTTATTTTACGCCGTTATAAAATCTTCAAAGCTTTCCTTACAAGCTTATAAGAATATTTTCAAAGAAAATGTTTTATTTTATATGGATCTTAAATGATTTCAAAATAAAAGGAGATACTTCTTTAAAAAGAATTTTGATTTCATCTATGTCAACATCCTTTGATGGATTTTAAGATTATTTGAAGTTGATTTATTATGATACAAAACTTCTATATTTTATTGAAGGTTTTGTGATATGTTTGACTGTAGATGTGCTATTTTTATACCATTCATAGTTTATGGTGAAATTATTGACATTTCGTATGCTAGTTTTAATACGAATGTTTATGTTATGTTTAAACCTTTTCATATGGGAATGCATTGGACTTAATAAGTGACGGGTGGAGCCCGCTATAGCTCCTCGATGCATCGGTAGGTCTCATGAGACAAACTAGTGTCTTGGCACAAGGCCTTGACAAAATCTTATTTGTAGTCTTGGCACGAGGCCTTGGCTATGTGGTTATGATAGTCTGGCATTATGCATTCCAACATTATGAAAGTGGTTATTGATTTTTGCATGTAATTATTCGATTAGTAGAATATCCATGTGAATAAGTAAATGGCATTATTTCATTTTATTTATGCCATACTATGTTAAATGTTCAAGTTTAAAAGGCTTTTGTTTTAGTTATACATTGCCTTAAATGTTTATTTTTATTTATGAAAGTTTCCTCTACATTGTTATCCTTACTGGGCATTTGAGCTCACCCCTTTTCTATGTTTTATTTTTCCCAGGTAGTGAAGAAGTAAATTATGAATGACTTGCAGGGATATTATGAGGGGTTAATAGTGTGGATATGAAGACTTTGTTGTTGTAGTAGTTTTTCACTTTGAAATGTAATGTAAAACTTTATGATTATATCTAGTGTTTCCAAGGCTACTAAACCAATCGGTCTTTCGGGATTTGATATTTCTTGTGATCATGCCAATGTTACGAAGTAATGCACCGACTCTGGGTAGCTGGGGTCGGGGCATTACAATTTTTATCATAATATTAAAATAGTTCACTTATAATAAATGTCTATATTAAATGGGATTTCCCTCCCTCTACCATTCTTTTTTATTGACCATAATGGTAAATATTATATATATGATTTTCCATAAGGCCAATCAAAGGGGCTATTTTTCTCTAAAATGGAGGAAGCATCACATTAAGTAGTAGAAAAAATAAATATAAACAATATTTTTAAAAAATAAATATATATTTCATACAGAGTTCTATGAAAAATAAATATTGTACTTTTAAATATTTTTTTGTTAAACTAAAAATAGGTTTTTTTATTGTAAAAATGATTGAGATTGTTGGATTTCTAATGTTGTTATAACATATCCCATGTACTTTAAGTTTTGATCATCTCAAACACCCTTTATATTTTTCTAGTTATTTTTTATGACTATTGATTTATTTTTATCTCATTTCTATATTTTTCAGATATTAAATTAATTATGTTTTCATTCTAGATTTTTTTTATAAAAATATCCTATGTCTTGAATAATCAAATATATTAGGATTTTGGATATATGTAGAAATGGATACATGAAAATTTGTGTATAGAAAACGCTTGTGTGAATAATTATCCAATGTCAATTAGCTACATTTAGAAATTTCTGGTGTGGAAGTATCCAACATTTTTGACATCATATATCTGATATGAAAACATGGATAACTAGGAAACATCATTTCAAATAGCTACAAAAATTTATCATAGGTGTGTAAAAAGACTACCAGACTAAATTTCTCTACACAATTCAAATTGGCTATGTGAATTCAAAAGTGAATCTCAGCTATGTGATAATTTTTAATCTGTTACATCATGAAGTTATCTATATTTATTATCATTGAATAACTTGATTGATCATTTAATGAATCATTAAGATCCCTAAATTCCATTTATTTAATTTTAGGTACATAGATTATAATAATATACAAGTACTGAGTTAGGAGATAACTATAATCGTAATTTATTTTCATTTACTATTGATGAGTCATTTTAAATTAAATAATGTGTCTCATATCCCAAATTCTATAGATCAAGTTTTGTAAAAATTAAAAATATGATTGGGAATTCATTTTTTATTACCATGTTTTTAGAGTAAAATTGATCTCTCATTTGAAAAATAAGAGATATACAAATAAGTAAATAATCAGTGGTACACTACTCTATTTTAAGGAAAAAAGAATAAGAAGATTTATATTATATAGGATTACAACAATGATCATATGTGTTTTCATTTAGAATACTCTCTCCAAGATGAATTATTTTATTATCATCTCCTCTGTAGATTTATTCCTTATATCAGTATTATATTATATCTTTGTGTTGCACCTATAATCCCATTGTTTTCTTATGTATCATTGTAATTTTTTCTCATAAAATAACCTAGAGATTTTTGCTCGTAAAGCCTTTATGGAGCCTGCTGAAAATATCCTATTCATTTATAACAACTGATGAATTTTTTCACTCAGTCATTAAGTCAATACAAAATGTACTAAAAGTCCTTATAAAAAGTAAACATCCAATTAAAATCTCCAAAATCATAAACAATATGGTTGGTGGAGTGGACTATGATACTTTTATTCCTTCAAACACTATAAATCTTTGCCTACGTTTCTTTCCCTAGTGATTTTATTCTCTACTAATTATTATGATTAGGAAAGAACGAAGAGTTAGTCATAAGATAAAGTGGGTGGTTTTCTATGTGCTGAAAATTTTAGGAACTCAATTCACCCCCACCTATCCTACTGAGAATTTTTAAAACTATATAGGATAAAAAAAATTATGTTTCCAAAACATTGAATTCAAATGGATATATTTGAAAAATAATAAACAAATTTCCTTACATACCATTAAATATCCACCTCTACACATAATTAATTTCACCCATAATATCTTTAGTATGTGCATCACACTATTGTTCACTAATTAAAATTTTTTATGAATCTCTGAATCTCTCAAGGAATCACTCCTCTAAGTTTAGGAAGCAATACTTATGGAATGAGATTCTATTCCTATCCCTTTTTATCCAAGTACATCCATTGTAGTTAGTCCTATAATATCATATTTATTATATTATTAGGAACTAATGGTAGTTCCATTACTATAAAAATAGTCCTAAATCAATTAGAGACCTCCATAGTCTACAATTAATCTCATTCCATAAATCAAATTGTATACTCATTAAAATGTCAAAATCATCCTTTGATTTTCCATTCCTCAATGTTCATGTTATAAATATGAAACCCTATTTTTATTAATTTATATTTATATATATTTTTATTATACCTCATTTATTGGGTATTTAAATGTATGAAACTCATAATCCCTTATCATGAGTTAAAAATTACTACATGTTCAATAATTTTGGCACTTTTGTGCTCAATGATTTTATATGAAACACATTCATTATTCTCTATATGCTATAGATGAAATGATTTATTATGATATAAAATCAATTAAAAACACATTAATTAAGACATATAATTTTTTTACTTTATAGTTTTCCAATTCACTAGATAGATAATTAATATCTATAGATTTCATGTTTTCGATACCTAGGTTAAAAACCATGGTAATATGTTTTATGACACCTTAGTCCAGAACCATGATTATATGCTTATGAATATTTCAATTTTTATGTTATATCTACATTTTCATGTGATGTAGCATATACATATGATTATTATCTCATTTTATTCCTTAGGTTTTACCCATGTCTATTCCATAAGTTTTATTTCCTTTTTTATCCCTTAGTGGGATTTATACTCACCCATTTCAATTGATGAATGTCCCCAGGAAATCACTTGTAGTGATGTGAACGATGAAAGAATAATAATGGTGTATTTCAAGAGGATTGAATAATTGTTTTTATGATTTATTTATGTACATCATGTATTATGTACCCATATTCCTATATATTAAACCATAAATGATCCATCAAGGTTATTAATGTAATATTTTATTAAATAATTATGTTTAAACACATCATTGATAATGGAATGATTCCAAAGTTAGTGTCAATGGAACGGTTTAGTTACCTATTGAAATTAGGACTAGATAAAATTATTAAGAACCTTAGGGATAAGCTTAAATAATGGAAAACCACCAAAATTTCGGTAAAGTATAGAATGTGTGGTTTCCTACAATGACACCCCTTTATGTATAATACAAGTAGATGTGATTTTGGCATAGATGAGCCTATGGATAGAATCCCCAATAATTCTAGTAATGTAATCACCATATCATTACCCTGGGAATGATTAAAAGTCCTTACCAAAAATCTGGTTTGACACTCTCATAGGATATACCTTGGTGAATCACATGTTTTAAAAACCATAATTGAGGATATATATAAATAATGTAATTATTTTTAAATATTGAAGTATAATATCCCCAAAGCATGAAATTAGAAAATATTAGGATAAATATTCTTTTTGAAATTACTATTATAAGATTTAAAATAAAAAATATTCACACTAGATTACTTCTACATAAAAAATTGAATTAAATAAATGGACTCATATAAATAATGGATTTAATGTGAAATGAAATGATGGTCATCCTCATATGTCCGAAGTTGTAGTTAAAACATTTAATGATGATGGTGAATTGATTAAATAGGATCATGATTACAACCTAATCCTGGTACAGAATCGGACATTCCCATGGAATGAACATAGAAATGTTGAATTCTTAATGTGTCAACAACTAACTATTTTATTTGGAACCTCTAATACACTAATTGCATAAAAATTGACCAATAGTATAGAAAATATATTTTTTGTGCACTATTTTTTAGAGAAATAAAAAGTTAGGATGATAATATATCACATAGAGGTAGAAGCATATCACTAATGGACACTAATTAAGAAAATTAATCCAATGGATAAGGTGAAAGCTATGATGTGCTTAGAATAAAAAAATATTTTTCAAAAAAGTATTTTACTCATAACCATTTAATGATATTTTAAATATAATTCCTTGAATTGAATAAGTTGGAAATGAGTATTTCGGGGTTATATGATGAACTATACAAGGCCAGTGAGATACACCTCAAGATTTTCCATTGATTCTGATGGGTTGATCATTCAATTGTTTTCTGCTTTAAGAACCCATCCATAAAATGTCTTACAATATTAGAATTTGGGAGTTATTAAGAAAAATTTTAGTCTTTTATCAATGTGTAAATGAAGTTTAAGGATGCATAGATGTCTCATGGACTGAATGGTAATACTGTTAGGATAATGTCAAATTTCATAAAGAATCTCTACCATGAATGAGCGGAATGAAACAAAATCTACCCTTGTGAAAAAAGTGTCAGAAGTTGAATTAGATTCCATGTATGTAAGGAAGTGGAATGTGATAATATTATGGAATAGATGGTCATATAACTCAAAAAATTAATGGAAATGTGTTTATTCAAGATCTTAATACCATTCAAAATGGGAATATGGAGGAAGTAAAAACATAGTATAATTAATTAACTGTGGGGAGTCTGAAAATTTCACTAAAATTTGTCATAATTAGAATATAATGTATGTAAAAAATTATCATACCCATAAGAGGCCAAGGGAGAAAGGTCGGGATTTTAAAATCACAAAGTATAATGTGAAGGTTCGGAATACTTTTTTTGATAGGTACCCTGATTATACACTAAAATATAGTAAGGTCATTATTGATTCTAGTTCTAGTCATTTTTTTATTTAATTGGTTTTTTAAAAGAACATGAGATTTAACCTCGAACCACAAGTGGTATATTTAACAATTAAAACTCATGGATGATCTATTCAAGCATCAATAATATATAAGGATTTCCCTATTAATATTTTTGAGTTAACTTTCATTAAAACTCTATTATTGATTACAATGTTATAATTTTACATAATACTTGGAATGGATTATTGGTCATAGTTTAATGCCATGATCAATAGTAGATGTAATGAAATTTTAGTTCTATTCAAGGGATAACCTGAAATTATCTTCAAATGATAGATATCGAAGCCTAATCCATTGATAAGGTCAGGGAACTATTTCCATAATCATGAAAATTATAAGTTGATAGGGGGATGATAGTAAATGTATAATTTTAATAAATGTTAAAATTCCTTAGAAATACAATGATATATTTAATGAAGAATTATAAAGATCTACACTAAAAATAGAGGTAGAGTTATAAATCAAAATCGAACCCAGATACAAGAAATTTTTTAATTCCGTATATTAAATATAATATGTGGATTTAGAATAATTTAAAATTAAACTTCAATATATTTTAGAAAATGGAATTAATCATCTGGGTGTATCTCATTGGGGAACACTCATTCCCATTCTTAAAAAGAATGATAGATCAATTCCAATATGAATTGATTATATTGAACATAATGTGATAATAGTGAATATAAAATACAATTTTCTATGTATTGATTTGTTATTTTATTTACTTCATGGGGTTCAATTATTCACCAAGATAGACCTATGATATGGATATCATTAGCTAAGGGTGAAGAAAGCAGATATTCTAAAGACTACATTTCAAATAAGATATAGACACTATGAGTTTTATGTTCTGTCATTTGAATTGACTAATTATACATAAATATATATATATATATATTAGTGTATATTTGATGAATATAGTCTGTTGTGACTAATAGTCTCATAAAAATTTAATGTTAGGAACTTTTCTGTAGAACCCACAAAGATGATCGACTTAATGGTGTCAAAACCATCCAACACATTTTTGAGGGTCTTAAAGGAACATTTTAACATTAGAAAACATATACAGAAATTGTATTAAAAAATAATATTTTTATTTCTCATAATATAAATCAATTTTATTTATTGAGAAGAAAAATTCAACTTTTGGTCAAATGATAAGGTTGTCAGAAGATTATCATTTTTCATATTGAAATTTGAGTTCGTGCACAGGCTGATCACCCATATCCATATACTATACTATGAACCAACTTATTTCACCTAACTCCTTCTCCCATATTTTTTACATATGTCACTCACCCATATCAAATGCACATATCCATGGTATTTCGAATAAATAAACCTCATCGTCCATCAATTATAAGAACTGAAAATCTCCCAAAGGTTGAAATAATTTGAGAGATCTACTCGTCCAACCTGTTTTACCTTCCAATTTTCCATTTCTGGTGTGAACCATCATGTATCACCCAAACTGCAGTAAGTCCCCATTTTATCCATTACTAGAGGTAACATCATTGGTTATCCCTTAATAGGGAGAAACCCCATGTTCACCCATACTATAACTAAGTACCTTGGATTTCCCTCTTAATAGTAATGCCCCCTATTCACCCTAACTAGAGAGAACCACCTTATATTACCTAACTATATTGAATATCCCAGTTTTCCCTAAATTGGGTGACCCATATTAAATTCCTTATTTTTGGGGGAAAACCTTCTCTAGTTATCCCTCTTCTAGGGTAAATATTCACCACACACCCTACTCTATACTAGGGAAAATATCTATTATTCACCTTGGTCATTCACCTAGGTTCAACTATTAAGGTGATCTCTATTTACCTAGGTCTATCAGTTAGTTCCCCTTATTAGGGAAATGCATCGTTCTATCCTTCATTGGGAATAATAACTCACATATTATCCCTCAATAGGGATAAAAACCATCAGTTTCTCTCACTAGGACTAAACATCCTCTTGAAAACTCTCACTAGGGATTAGAACCTATGGTAAAACTAACTGTAGTAAATAACCTAATATAAGACATCGCTGAGGATAATAAAAATAGGGAGACCATACTTGGGCTCTGATTCACATCGGTCACACACAATGGAACTGATTCACCTAGGTCTCACACATAGGTACCAATTCAGCTATGTCTCACATGTATGAACAAATCCCTAAAGGTCTCACAACTCAGTGCCCACACATACCTTACACCACGAGTTGAGATTTTCCATATACATATTTATTAGGGATAATCCTCAATTTTTTTATCAAACACCTCAATTTGATACACTCCTATTGGTGTCCCGAAATGTGTAACATAAAGATAATTTTCTTAACAAACTAAAAAACCATCACTGGGAAAATTTTAATTGGTGAACCATATATGGTCCCTCTTCATACATATAATTCTCAGCCACATTCACATGGATATCCTACTAGGTATAATCCAAAATCCTTCTTTCCTTCACTTGAGTCACTCCCCGGTTTAAGTATTTAAGTGTATCTTAGTTCTAATTCCTACTTAAACTTCTTTTCTCAATTCCATTATGGAATGGGAATCTTATATAGGTATCAAACTAGATGTACGTCCCAATCCTTTTTCAATCACCTTAGTCACTTCCCATGTTATGAATTTTAGTATATCTCATGAATAAGACCCACTTATCATCAAATTTTTAACCCTTTAATGGCACATGAATCATACATGGGACTTTTCCTCTATGTTAGATATAAATCCCTACCTTTACCTAAGAAATATATTTATCCAGCTAACTCATATTGTTGGAATCAATATGTTAGATCCATACAATTTTCTATTATGAACTCTAATGAAATGTGACTGATTTTATAACTCTTTTTTCATATTGATCATGAATCAAATGGGATTATAGGTTTATTTGATCATTACATTACTATAATTGAGCCATATTGAAGAAATTGCTGAAAATTCCGATCTACTGAAATTTAAACATCCTACTGAAATTATACACCACACAATGTTAACATTCATAGATCATTACACACATATCACCTTAAAAAATGTCAATAAAACTATGGGGTCTTTGATTTCTTCCTTTTCAGGA
This sequence comes from Viscum album, assembly GCA_963277665.1. NCBI lineage: Eukaryota > Viridiplantae > Streptophyta > Magnoliopsida > Santalales > Viscaceae > Viscum > Viscum album. Next base: position 734,864,807 of record OY728132.1, on the reverse strand, counting down.
TACAAAGGATTCAACATTAATGTTCACTGAAACATTCCCAAGAATACCTATTATCTTATGTGAAGATCATGGGATGACCCACTCAACCATGATTAATAAATATCCACTTGTTTTATTCATAAATTAATCAAATATTTTCCTATTTCTCACCTTATTTTCCTTGATTTGAGATCCTCCCCTTGGATCCAATATATTGGCCACCTATATGTTGTAACCCTTAAATTTAGAACGTGATCTCCAATTTTATGATTATAGCTCCTCCTTAATATGATATGTATAATAAGAATAAAAATTATTTGGTGATGATCCATGTAAGAATTTTTCAATGATCTAAATATGATCCATACCATCAACTATTTAGTTACTAGTATATAATACAATTTAGAAAGTGTATCTCTTGTATACTTATCACAAAAATAATTTTTTGGAACATTTCACCTAGTAGTCATTACCACATTATGATAAACTACATGGATTCATCCTTTTCCCACAACCTTAAATGTTATAATGTTTCCTAATATGTGTCACAAAATTAGGTGGATTTTTATTTCTATTCATATAGGATATTTAGGGCACCTCTTTAATGACCCACCCCAACACCAAAATACCAAAATGTATCACTCGATGATGATAAAATCATGAGTTCTAAAAAATGTAGAATTGAATCTTAAAATCACTAGTTTTAGTTAAAAATCGAAAACCTCTAATATAAATAGATGTTTTTATCTTCACACAAATTCGATCAGATCATTTTCATAGGGGAAACTAGTCATGCACTAGGATTTGGTATGGATTAATGTATATATCAAAAACATATAACAGATTCCCATAGTAGAAACAAATTACCATAACAAGATGAGATGAGTCTGACCTCCCATACTCTTCACCAAAAAAAATTTATGCTTTATAAATAAAAAAACCTAGTTAAAACTTACCTCTGGAAAGCATTATCTCAATGAAATTATTGCTGAATTATCAGGAAGGTGTGGTCCATTAGAGGATCTCTCAAAAACAAATACCATCCTAAATTTTTATAGATATTTACCGATTATATTTAGATATATTAAAAATTTCGTGTATAGAATGATGAGAATATAAGGGTAATATTAAAACTCTTAAGAAAATGAGGATTATTGGTAAATTTATAAAATGTGAGTTCTGGTTACAATAAGTCACTTTTTTCCACATTGTAACTAGTTAATAAATCTCAATTGATCCAAAACAAATGTTGTATAAGAGTGTCCTCATTCGACAACAGTGACTTATGTTCATAGTTTCCTTGATATAGTATGATAATATATAGGTTTCGTTAAAAACTTTTCCGGTACTTATAATGCCTTAATATATTTATCTCGAATAAGGGTTATGTTTATCCTGAAAAAATGGTTTGAAGAATGTTTCCATTAAATGATGAATAGTTTGGTTAGTTCATATATGACAACTTTACCCTAAATGGGGTTGGAATTTTAATTTATTGTGATTCTTCCTTGAAAATACATGGATGTGTACTCTTGAAAAATAAAAATTTGATTTCTTTTGCATATCGATAGTTAAATTCTCATTAGAATAATTATTCCCTCAGTTATTTGGAGTTATATGTGTTAATATTTTCACTACTAATTTGGAGACAATATCATTATGGGGAGAAGTGTTAGGTATACACCAACCACCACAATATCAAGTATATATTCATACAAAACGAAATAATCTTGTGAAAAATAATATGGTTGGATCTTATTAAAGACTGTGATGTTTTATTCATTATCAACCTAGAAAAGAAAACAAACTCATTGATTCATTGTTCAAGAATGACATCATAGTTACTAAAATGATAATAATTTAAGGAGATCTATTGATCACGTACCTATTATTGATAGACATGAAATCCATAAGTGATTGGAAATGATACATCTATTACAAAATAATTTCCTAACCATCTTAGTAGAGGAGATCATGAAATCACAGAGGGATGATCCTAAGGTATTATAAACGGTTTAAACATTGAAAAATAAGAACTTATTTGAGTTTAATGTTAATCAAGATGGATTACTATGGTTTTGTAATAATATATGTATCCCATATTTTAAAAATATAAAAACAGATCTTATTGATGAATATCACAAATATATGTCCTCTATACATCCTGGAATCACGAGAATGTGTAATAATTTGTGAGTTCATTATTGTTGGGATAACATGAAAAGGGAAATTTCAAATTATATTGCAAGATGATTGGTGTTTCAATAAGTGAGGGTGTAAAAAACTAACCTATAGTGTGTTGAAAACACTACCCATACTAGTATTGGGATTGGACATCCTCAGTATAGCCTTTTTTTACTTTTCATCCTAATATATCTAGGTGAAACAATTTGATATATTAAATCGTTGATAGATTAAAAAATTATACCCATTTTAATTCCACACAATATAATTTCTACCTTTATCACCTTGATCATCTGTATATTCAAGAATTGGTGAGAGTTATAGGGTACCACTATAAATTATTTCATACTATGATCCAATATTTACTTCTATGTTCTGATAGATCCGCCCACAGTATGTATATTGTGAAGTAAACCTAAGAATATCCTTTCATCCAAAAAAAGATGATAAGTCTAAGTGGGATAAGAAAAAACAGAAAGACGTGTTAAGGGCGAACTTAGTTTATATTAAAGAGTTTTGGAAACCATATCTTCTATTGGAATACTAGTTTTGTTCCATAAAATCCCCTATACTTTAGGATTTTATGATCACAAATTCTCATCATATTTTACAGATGGTTTTTATATGTTTTTTCATCAGGTTTTATATTTTTTTTATGTGTTTTTGGTATTAAAAGATTTAAATAATAAATTCTAAAAAATGATAATAAAATTTCCTATATTAGGAAAAATTGGCTATGTGAAGAATTTATCTACATAGAGAAATTTTGACATCAGAATTTTACTGTATAAATATCCAATATGATGGATTCACCAACTTAAATTAACAATGTCAGAGAAATGGAAACAAGTATATTTCTTACATTAATTAATTGGATTTGTGGGAAATCATATACATAGATCATTAGATTAAATGAATTGGTTATGTTGAGTTATTGGATTTGTGAATCAGATATTTGGTGAAATCAGCTACATAGTTCTAATCAACTGCAAAAATATTTCCTATGCGAAGTAAAAAAATCATATGTGAATTAATTTGGATATGTCACAAAATTCAATTACATGGAAGAAATGGCTATGTACATAAAATAAACTATATCATGAAGGCCTGTGTGAATTTGACTATATAGATAATTTGGATCTGTGGATCCAATTATTTATATTCATCAAATCAACTTTGTAATTCCAAATAAAGAAATAATCTACGTGATGATCTGTAGTCATTTATGTCGCACTGGAACCTATATTTAGTAATATTGAATCACTTTAGCATGAATTTAATATTGTCATATAATTATTAAATTTTTTATTACCATTTTATGGTAAAAAAAATTTAATAACAAGAAAGTAATGATAAAGGAAAAAAGTTTCAATAGTAATTTATTAGTCCTTACTATTGTCGAAGAATTACCAAGAAGAGGATGAATGTTATTAAACTAAGATCAATATATTTTATGGAAAAAGTTTTGTGGTTAGAATATAAGGCTTGTGTGGTTTTATAACATAGTTAATATGTGGAGAACATGTTGATAAGAACAAAATGGGATGTTTAATACTCTAATAACTCTCTCCCTAAAATCTCCCGAGTGCTACTCTGTTTTATATGATATGAAGAAAAAGCATTGTAATATATATTTTAATGATATATATCATCATTTCTGTGCTCAAAATACATGGGTTGTATTATCATTTTATCATCTTGTCAATATATTTATTCTTTCTATCATTTGTATTTTACAATAATGAGATGCATTTAAAAACACTTTTTTTTATCATCTATTTTTTTAAAGGTTCCTTGAAAAAAAATTAACCATTTAGTTTAAATACTTTCTATATCCTAGTTAAAATATGATGTTCTATTGTACAGAGTATTTTATGCATGCACTCAGTTTTTTATTCCCCAGAAAAGGTATTTTTAGTCCTTGACAAAAGGGACTACTAAAATAAAAACCTCCAAAATTTTGGTGTTTAATGTTTGTGGTGTGGGATATTGGATTTCTATTCCTTAAAACACAATAAATATATCTATACAATTCATTTATTTGTGATTTTTTTCTTCTAATTTTTTTCTTTTGAAAATTGTGGATGTGATCCATATATAAAATAGTGTGGTTTTAGAGAAATGATAAATTCAAGATTTCAATCCCCCCCTCTTGAGTCTTTGTGTAGTCTATCTCTAAAAATCATGTATTAGTGGTTATGAATTTGGAGTTATAAACTAATACTGGTTTAAGTATAAATATTTTCTTACAATATGGTTACTATGTATAAAAATAGAAAAGGCAAATTTGTAAAAAGAGTTCTTTACTATAACGGAGAAAACAATGGTTGTTGGAAGGCATAGATGATCATTTAATTGAAGATTCATAGTATAATGGTTTATCTCAAAGACATATATCCTTATAAAGTTATAGAAACTTAATTAGAAATAGGTAATGTTAATAATGATTGTTATTATGGCCTATAGGCTAATGTAATGAATGCGAAAAAAATATGTATTAGGTTTAGGTAAGTTCAACCATGTTTCTCAATGTAAAATAGCCAAAAAAATGGACTACTATTCTATAGATTATGAAGAAATATGTAATGCACGATCTCCCAAATATAATTATCTCACGATGATTTTCAATACCTTTATAATTTTGGAAGGTTAAATCATTAAAAAATTAAAATGTAGACTAATTCAAATTGTGAATAATCTTTTTAGGATCACCTATTGCAGATCCTGATCATGCTCAAAAACTTTTACTAATTTAACCACCATGACATAATTTGATATTGGATTCTATTATACAATTTACCTAAGTTAATAATTAAAAGATAAAAATTTTTATTATAACTTTAAAAATTTATGATACCATGATAGAAGCTAAATCTAGAGATCTTATATTTGTTTTGAATTATAATTCTTCTAAAAAGTATCAAATTAAAATGATGAAATAAAATGAAAATAAATTCAAATAGTTGTGTCATATAATGAAAATACATCAATATGTTTTTCTTCATATAGAGATCTTTATGAATTTTAATTAAAGATAGATAATTAATATAATAAATAAATATGTTTTTAGAAACCCTGCACCAAGTTTAAGAAGAGGGATGGTAATGATAAATAACTAAGATTCTATAATTGGAAAAAAATCCTAGACACATAAAAACATAGTGTCTACAAATACAAGATATTAAATACTTGGAGAAAAGGTACATCATGAGATTTGGATAAAAAATACAGAAAGGCCATGAAATCCACATTGAGTGCTTTGAATGATTATAGTGATGTCATATATTCAGAATTATAAGATAAACATTCTAATAAAAGGTCCAACTTGTGTTTTATATCAAATTCTAATAAGGTTCATTTATATTATTCTTTTGATCATGACTCTGAATTTGAAAATTAAAATTTCTCATATACAGAATTAAACTATTATTTCATTATACAAGAAGTAAATGTTTGAAACCATAAAAAATAAAAAAAATCTATTAAAATCCAATAATTATATTTTAAATTAAATGAGGGATTTATGTAAAATAAATTCATATTTAAATACAATGCTTGAAAATTATACATAATCTTTTATTAATCATGGAAATAACGTTAAAATTTTGAAATAATATGTTCATGACATTAAATATGTTGAAATTATTTTTAAAAATTGTGAAAACTATTTAATTTAAATTATTGGGAATAAAAAACATATACAAATAAATTTGGAATGGAAATCTAAGGTGAAAAAAGAAAATTTTATAAAAACTGTTTTGTGAATAGTTCTAAGATCAATAACCTCTATAAATTTACTTATATTAATTATGGAGAATTAGGTATCTATTTAAATAGTTTTATATTTAAATATTATATATTTATTCAATTCAAACAAACATTTCTTTCAAAAAAATAAAAAATCAATACTGGATGCTCTGGGCATCAAAAACAGATTTGGGATCCAAAATCATTAGTTTCTAACATTGTTGGACCCATGAAAATAAGGTTACTAAACAAATTTTTTTATTTTTTAGGGAAACATTAACAGAGAATCAGTAACAAATTGTATATATAGTGAATTGTATTATTTCATTGAACATTTTCCCTGTATCCTAACATCTTCACTGGCTACTCTTCATATGAAATATCATTCTCCAATGGTACAACCTCCAGATTCTTAAAATGAAAGGGTTCTATTATGTACTTCATTGAGAGGGATACATGGAACACATCATGTACTATAGATAGGATAGGTGGGATTTATAGTTATTAGGCCACCACTCCAATGTGATCACTGATCTCAATGTAAGTGATGTATCTTGGAATAATCATTCCCTTCATCACAAATATCATGAATTTATTCAGTGGTGATAAGAATAGAAATAATTATCTAAAAACTCAAACTCTAGTTATTGTGATTTATTTTTATCATTTATCTTCTATCAAATCTGAATATTCCTAATGTTCTTCTAAATGGTCTTCGTATTTTCTACAATTTTCTCAACCATTTCCGGACACATCAATTTGTGTTCACTAACTTCATCTTAGAATACATGTGTTTCTTTCCTCTTCTCATAAAGGTATTTATATGGATCCATTAAGATTCCTAATAGAAAACTATTATTGTATAAAGACACTACCATAGGAGGATAATGATCACATACAACTTTGAATTACAATGGGCATTCCCTCAACATATCCTTCAGGATCTGGAAAGTCTGCTCATATTGGCCATCAATTTGACAGTGATTATCGATGATGAAGTTCAATATAGTATTTAAATAATGTTGGAGAATATTCTAGAATATGGAAATAAATATTGGATATAAATAAGATAGAATTGATAATGGTGTCCAGTGAAGCCTCCCAACATCTCTAATTTATATCTGTGTTAGTTGATCGAGTGAGGAGTCCTCTTCAATTACAACGAATTAAGAAGTATTTGTATTACCATCCAACAGAATCCAAATAACATTATTTCCTTTGTATTTCTTTGAAATATGAGTGAAAAATTCCATGTTATGTTTTCCCATTTTGTGCAGGTATGGGTAACGGTTGAATTATCCCGTTGGATGTTTCACTTTCTTCCATCACTTGATGACATACAACACACCTTTATGTATATTTTTCAATATCCTTCTTCATATTTTCCCACAAATAGTTATATAGTAGATATAAATACATCTTTTTACACCCTTGATGGATAGATAAGGAAAAATATATGAATAATCTAACAAATCCTTCATTAACTCGGTATTTTAAGGTACAAATAGATATGGTCCAAATCTTACAATTCTATCTTTATTAATTTTGAACTACAAGGATTTGTGTTTTCATATAGCTTCCACATTTTCCATAAATTCCATATTCTATCTTTGAGAATCATTTATCTTGTCTATAATGGATGGTTGAGAAACAAGTTCACAAAGGATTGATGATGTTCCTTCCTTTAAAATACTCATGTCCCTCCATTTCATGTCCAATTATATTGGATTGGTTCCAATTCTCATCAAGGTTAAAATTTTTGGATCCTTTATATGTAGAGTGTCTACAACATTTTTTAATTTCATAGAATGGTATAGTATTGAGTAGTTATAATCATTTATCATCTCTAACTATCTTCAATGGTTTATATTAATCTCTATATAGTGGAATTTATACTTGGTTTTCTTGTGATCTATATATAAAACACATTTCTCCCCAAATAGTTTGTGTTGCCATATTTTCAATGATAAGATTAGTGTAGCCAACTATAGATAAAGCCTTCAATAATTTTTTTCAATAAATTTCAATTTCTTTGAGGCATAGTCTATTATGTTTTTATTCTATCTTAATACATATACCAATACCTTCTTCAAGGAATCTCTGTATACTATACCATGTTCCACAATTGTGTGTATCGTGAGTGCAATTATAGTGATAAGACTCTTTTCAAACCCTTAATGCTCTCTTAACATTCATTATTCCAAAAAACCCTCACTCCCTTATTAGTTATCTTGTTAAGAGAGTTTCGAAATTTTGATAATTATCTTATATTTGTTTATAATACCCATACAATCCAAGGAATCTTATTGATATGTATCACATATATTTTGTGTGACCATTATTTAATGGCTTCAATCATTGATGGATACCTATGTATCTCATCACTTGTGACAACATGCCCCAAAAATGGAACATCCTTAAAATAGAACACACATTTTCTATTATTTTAATAAATATTCTTCTTTTATAAGGTATTTATCATAGTTCCTAGAGCTCCACATGCCCATCCTTTCTTTTGGAGTATATTATATTATCTTCTTTAATGAATACCATAAATTCATCGAGGTATTCTATAAAGATATAATTAATTATGTATATGAATATTTTTTGTTAATTAGTTTGTCCTGATGGAATTACTATGAACTCATAGTTCTCATACCATGTACATAAATAATTCTTGGAGATATCATCCTTCACCCATACATGATAATACACTGACCTAAGATCCACCTTGAATATATTTTTGGTTATATGTGGGTAATAGAAGAAGTCATAAATCCATGGAAGAAGATACTTGTTCTTTATCAAGATCTATTTACGATCATGATAATCAATGCAAAGGTGCATTGACCCATCCATATTCTTGATGAAGAGGACGATTATAGCCCATGAAGAAGTACATGTTCATATTAAGCCTTCATCCAAATTCTCTAATAGCTGCTTCTTGATCTCTGGAATTTCCACCAAAACCATTCTATACAGACTCATGGATATTTTCAAATCTCTATGTATAATGTCAATTTGAGAAATCAACCTCCCCACTAGGAGGAAGTCCAATTAATTCTTTGAGAAACACTTCAGTGTTTTCCCTAAGAATGGGAATCTCTTCAAGGATGATATTTTCCTTATACTTAACCTTTTTAGATTGATACTCTTTCTCATAGGGAAACAATATTCATTATTGATATGTTGGTGATAAAGAATATTCATCCTCATCCTTTCACTTGTGTGGAATAAGAGGATGGTTAGTGATATGGAGAGTGATATCCATATCACAACAATTTTTAGGCTCTATTAAAAGAATGTCCATAAATAACCAAAATTTAATAAAATTTGACCAAAGGTTATATCACAAGGTTCAACAGGATGTTCAAACCAAAATGTTTCATATGGGAGGAGTTATATACTTGGGGTGAAATAATTTCCCCGATTTCTATTTTCACCAAAATTTCTACTTACATGATTTGTGGGGGGTTTTAAATAGTTCTAATAAACTTATGTTATATGATGGGATGCAAAGAACTAGAATCAAAAATTATTTTATATATTTTTGAATTAATAACTAGTGTACATGTCACCACTTCATTTTCAGGATCTACCCCAACAGATATGATGGAGTAAGCTCCCCCACTCTACCTTAGAGGTTGTTGGCATAGATTGTCCATGAAACCTTTGGCTTAGATAATTGGTTTGAAAATTTATTTTATACATTTTAGTTTAAAAATTGAAAAATATGTTGAGAATTGACAATATCATTCCATTATTCCATTAAATTGGTGGATTTATCTCATTGAAAATTGCTAGATAGGTGTCCTTCATTCCCACACCAAAATAATTTACTCATCCCCTTTAAGAGATTTTTAGGGTTCTTCTTTCCATACATTTGAAATTTTTGATGTTTAAATTTCATACGACCATAATATTTCTCCATTGAACCTATATGATTAAACTCTACATTGAATTTTTTTTCCCATGAAACCCTTCAGATTTTTTTATCTCTATTTTTTATTTGATAGAAAATCGGAGAGTTTCCTCATAGAAATCAGACTCTCAGATTGCCAGGTATTTTTGTATACTCCGTTTTATCACACTGAAGAAGAGATCAAAATTTAATTCATGGATAATTATAATGTCAAATTTTTATTGTAATTGTTTTTGTAATTTTTTTCATCACAACTTCAAATGGATCCATCATATTGCTTCTTCTAGTCGATGAAATCCCTTCAATTATAATATAGAGAGTGAGAGGAAATTATTTTTCATATTTGTTTTGCAAATTACATTCTCTAAATTTCTTTAATATCTTCCTTATTCATTTTATTCTTATTAAAAATCAACCATTGGTAATGTTGTCCCTCTATATGATAAATATTCAATATAATCTTCTCTTTCATAGATCACTGAATGTTGGAAAAGATATTCTTAATGGAATGGATCCATTTTTCTGCGATTTATGGATCAGATGATTCATTGAATGTATAAGGCCTTCGTCACATAAAGGTCTCAAATATAGCTTGCTATTTCTTAGGGGGGAATTTGGGAATCCTGAATGATTCAAATTTCTATTCATAACTTGAGAAAAATTATGTAGTGTAATATTAAATTTATTTATTCCTTCTCCCATCGAGTTGTCCATCCCATTTGGGTAGTCATGATATTTCCTTTAACATTGGTTTTTACTTGATTCCTCATATTACTAGTTATTGTCTAGAATGAATGGAAAATTATTGATGATTAATTTAAACTATTAAACCCCAAAATGGGTATCCAATATCATTAAAGGGATAACATATAAAATACATTTATTCTATAACTTTTGAATATCTAGTCTTTAATCTATTTTTACCATGATCTCTTTCAATTCATAAACTCTTATTGGAAATTGTTTCCTTAATAATGTATTGTAAAGATAATTTAAATTTACTAAACCATATTACCTGGTAGTTTTAAACTAGGAATATAGTAAGGTCCATTTCAATCCAGTAGCACCGGATCGAGTCTAGATCAATATGGTGTTTTTATGTGTTACACCTATATACATTTGTGGTATATCCACATCTATAAGTAGTATCATCCATGCATGTATTTTATTGGAAACCACTAACACAATAACTGAAAAAATAAATGGATCCATCCTTGTGTTTAGTCTTATCTATACGAAATTCTCTATATTTTTCGAATACAAATCCCAAAAATCACTAAAATTTCTTATAATACCAACAATGACAATCCTTCTCATTATTAAAAATTAATTCTTTATTTTTTACATAAGGATAAACATAATACAAACAAAATATTAATAAGTATTGTGTATTTGAGTAATTAGGAACATTAAATAACATCATAAAAGAGGGGTAAATTATAATTATATAAGACATTCTTAACATGATCATAATATTCCATCGTTCTTAAAACTGTTTGGGGTAGCCCAAGGACATTCATAAGAAACAGGTGATCTATAAATCCCAGTAAGGGGATAAAATCATAAAATGAATAATGTTTTTCAGGTTAGAAAATAGAAATTTAAATGGGTAATAAAAGGTGAGAATCATAAACATGAACTAAGAGTCATGATAGAGCATGATGACATAAAGGAAACATGGTAAAGTGGAAACAAATTTAAAAATGAAATCATAAAAATATGTCAAGGATAACTATCTATACCTCATATCATAGTCCAAAAATTCCCATAATAGATTGGTTTCACTCCCAAATACCATACATGATGTATAATGGGACTAAAACATTTCCTAATTCATTATAGTTATATCTGGGCGCACCAATCATAATCATATCCTATACATGGATAACTGTTCCACATAGATCATATAACATAAGAGCATATTTCATCACATTTAATTTGATGATTAAGTAGTGTGGAATTCATACATGGAATTTAATAATCTATTTATTACAGGTATTACTATTTGAATACCCTTGAGTGGATATAGTGACGGTATTCACAAGAAAAATGTTATTCATGGAAAATTCTTACTCAAATTATGGCACCATAATGGCAGTACATAAATATTCATAAAATTGTTTAATGAGAGAGAAAAGGGTCCCCCTTCATTTGTTAATATGAAAAATAGTAATGTAGATGTGGAAAAACATATCTCAACCTTATGAATTTTAAATAAAATGTATAAAATGATGAATATTCTTGAATAAAGAGGAAAAGGAAGGGATATCATACCTTGATAGAGATATTTTAATGAATTGGGAGGTACTTTTTGAGAGATTATAGGCAGCTTAAAATCACTCAATAGATGTGAGGGTAGATTAAGGATGTGATCAAGGGTTTCTGAGTGAAGAGTAATGGGATATTTGGAGGTTTTATATAGAAAAATAGTGGGGAGTTTATTATTATTTACAAAACATTGGTTTTGGAGGCTATATTTATAATGAAATCCAAATTACATACCTTCCCATGAATTTTTCCTATGTTTTTACCAAATATGAGTGTTTTCATTTATTTTATATAGAAAATGCTTGAAATCTTCAAAATATTACCCTTGGTTATGTGGAAGTGAGTCATGTTTTTAAAGTAATTAATTTAAAACATTTAGAAGTAATATTTTTTTTGGAGGATTTATAAAGGCTTTATAAAATTAATCAAATTACCAAGAAATAAAAATATTTTAACTCAGATAAATATATTCAGTCATGGATCCCCTAAATATCATTTATTACATCACTTTTGGGTCATTATTATGTCAGAATACGCACCATATATTTATACCATATTTATTTTTTTTCAAAAAAAAATCGACGCTCAAACAATTATGAAAATTTAACAATTGTATAATTTAAATATTATGATTCTAAAAAAATATTTATTTTATCCAAATAAGTTTTTATATTTTTTGGATTTTAAATTATAAAATAGAAATAGATGTTTATTGATAAATGTTTTTATTAATAATTATAGTTTTCGAAACTGAGTGGAAACATATAATGTGATATGTTTACCCTAGTTATGATGCATGAGTTAAATAGATATCTTATTGGTGACTTTAATTCCACTAAATAAGTAGTTAGAGAGCCTAGTGAAGGAAAATTTTTGTATTTAATTAACCAAATGGGTTTTTTAAACATTTTATTGGTGTGTAATTGAAGGATATCTTGGATATCTCTAAGAATACTAAAGTTATGGTTTTTAGATCTCTTAGGATAGTTTCTAGAAACCATAAGTAGTTGTTGACCATGTTTTACAAGGAATAAGATGTGGTTCAATGTCTATATTAAAAATCTTCATAGGATTAATCCACTGTAAAATCTATTGATGTTTTAATTGTACCTATTTTGATTAAAGGGAAGGGACTGGTTTTCTGTTGACCTCCAAGGATGGATCCTCCAATTAAAATTTCCCATGTTCCTTGAATGGAAAATGTTCATGTTCCTTCTAACCTATTACTATTACTGCTCTATTTCAAGAATTTTCTATCAATTTTTTTATGGAATAATTTTGATGGTATGTAGGGCATGTGGAAAGCATGGAAATAAAATTGTAGTCATTAAATGGTATAATGTATGGTATATAGATGTTTTTGGACTACATTATAGATAATTTTTTTTTGAAATGACATCATGTCTATCTACTACTGAGATTCGTTATATTCATAGTTCTCCTATGGTTATTCTTCCCCTTTATTTTTATTCTTATTTGATTGATTATTTTATTATAATGCTAAAAATGTCTGATAAATATAAGGGAAAGTTCATAGGATGAATTACATGATTATCATTGAAATATATTTTTATAATGTCATCATAAGGATAGACATGTGTGTTGATTCATTATTTAATCTAATAGGTACAAGGACTCTAGGACCTTCTCTATTAGATACTTGTAGAGGTGAAAGATGGAAAATAAATTCTAGTTTTTATTCCTCCAGGATATATAAAAAAGATCAGGCAATCATTGATGCATCCTTACATATTGATCATTCCAATGAAGGATCCTCATACTATAATCCTCTAAAGAAAGAACCCATTATGGATATTGGATGTTATGATTTTGATGCGGCTCATGTTCATCATAAAAACATTATTATCCTACTTACCTAGATAAATCGACCCAAACCACCTTCTCAGTTGGACCTTATTCATAAACCTGAGTCTTCAAACTAATATATTGTGTTTGTGTTTGTGTTTAGTGGATAAATTTTTTTATATATTAACAATCAATGAAATAATTAATATTTTATTTATTATATTTTTTCATTGTGATATTTTTTTCATTTAATGTTTTTAATCTTTTTATTTTTTATCTGAATTCCATTCTTTTCTTATTTACATATTTAGTTTCAACAATATAAATAAATAGTTCATTACTATAAGTGATACATTAACTTTGTTTTTATTAACTTTTCCTTTACTTTTTAATGAAGAAAAATGGGAGAGATGTTTGAAACATTTACCATAAGCTAAATCAAAGGGGGAAATTACTCAATTAATAAAAAGGGATAAATATCTATGGAGAAGAAACAATCCATTTTAAATACAAGATATATGTTATATTATTTTACTAAAATTCATATAGACATTATAAAATTTTAATTTTTAATATCTTAATGGTTTTGTGATTATTAAAATGGGGGAGATTATTGGGTTACTAATGTTATTTTAATATATCACATGTAATTTAGGTTTTGGTGATCCCAAATACACTTCTTATTTTTTATGGTTTTTTAGAAGTGTTTACATCAATGTTTATCTTATTTAAATTGTTTTTGATATTAAAATATTAGAATATATATATCCAAAAATGGGATGAAAATTACATGTCTTAAGAAATATGCTACGTTAAGCATTTAGATACATTGGGAAATGAATGTGTGAGTATAAATTTTGGTAAATTACATACATGAAGAATTCACCAATGTAAATGAGCTATGTCATGGAAATGGCTATGTGGAAGTTTCCTACATAATATAATTTTTTGTGAGAGTAATTGGATTCATAGATTATTGGGTTACATGAATCTATTGTGTGGATTATTCAAATACATGAATCAAATTTTTGATCAAATCAACTATGAGGTTCCAATAGTCTATGTCAATTATTTGATATTTGAAGCAAAACATCCTACATGAATCCATACAACAACGTGAGAAAATTCATCTACGTGGACAAATTGGATACATAATGAAAATTGGATATATAAATAGAGCCTAGTTGAAAATTGATCCATATATAATTAAAATACAAGGATGAAAAAAACTATGTGGATCAAATAGACTATGTGAATTAAAATATGTAAAATGGATAAGTGACAGTCTTCAATCAGTTATGTCATCCTTCACCCTATATTTATTACCATTGAAGCAGTTGATTTATATTTAACTATTTTCATGTAATATTAAAATGTTGGACTACATATTTATGGTAAAATATATTATATTAATAAGAAATTACCAATAAAAGAAACAAGTACATGGATAATTCAGTTTGCATTACTATTGCCAAGGTATTTTGGAGAAAAGGGCGTGTATTTTTAAATTAAGAGTCAATGATTTTATAGAAAAGAGTCAAATAGTTAAAATTGGAGTCCTTCATAAATTTTAAAATATAGTAAAGCAAATAAAAACATATTGAGAAGATCCCAAGTTCTAGATTAAGATTATATGAACTCTCACTCTCTCTCTTAAAGCTTTTGATTACTGCTCTATTTTATCAGAGAATAAGTAAGATATTCATAACCTATAATCATGTGTGAGATATCTTATTTTCGATGCTCATAAGATTCTAATTGAGTTGTATTTTCTTTTTATTATCTCTCATGGAGATTTATTATTTCTTTCACTTATATTTTACAACTGTGAGCTACATTTGTAAACACAATGTCTATCTTCTATTTTTTGTAATTGTTCATGTTAAAGGAACCATCAGGGTTGTTGTTTGAAATGCCTTGACAGATATTAGCTGAAATTTTATTTACTATTTTCATATATATACTATGTTATCAATATTTCTTGATGTCCTTGGAAAATGGACAGGTAGTCCTCAATGAAAGGACGAGTCTAGTAAAAATTACTAATATCTCAGTGTTAAGAATTGGTGTAGTGGACTAGGGTATTTCTATACACCAAAGCAATATAATTCATTTTGTATTATTATTTTCTTCATACATAAATTTATATTTATATTTATATTTAATAAATCACCAAAAATAAGTCATATTTAAAAAAGGGTGGTATTCTATGAAAATAAAATTTCAATAACTCAATTGGACCACATAATATGTATTTTTTCAGTCTATCTTTGACAATATCATCTACTTGTAGAAATATTCTATAAAAGTAATTATCAATTTAGTATTGAAATATATACTTATAAAGCACACTATGTTTATTGGTATAAAACTCAAATATATTGGTATAAATTTGAAGAAGGAAAACTATTGGGATCATAAATTCTGAAGACACTAATGAAAAGATACAAGTCGTTAAAAAATCTATCAAGGGTGATTGGAGAAAAAAATGATTTTTTATGAAAATATAATTAAGGACATATAATTTACTTTCAACATTCATTTTCCCATCATAATATAAACATTAAAGGGTTCATGTTTGTTAAAAAGAAGTAGAGAATCTTTCTAAGGAATATAACACCAATTGATATTCTATATTGTAGAAGAGTAGTTCCCTATTATGTACCACAAGAACTAAATCTTTCTAATGTCCATGAAATCTTCAAGGAGTACTTATTATGAATGTTGGTACTAGAATCAATAGAAATTATAAACGCAATTGATGTGGAAGATAAACATGAACAATCATAGAAAGAAGAACCGATCGGCATTTTTTATGAAGGGGAATGGGTGATGATGAATAAGAAACCCTATCTAATGAATGTCATGTGAAAAAATCACATTTTTTAAGAATAACCATTAGACACTGAAAAATAAATGAAGAAGAAAAATAATTATTTTTTTGAGTCAGGACACAAATTGTGATGAAAAAATTTCTTAAGGGGTAGAATGTAATAACCTGAAATATCATTATCTTATTTGTAAAATAACATAGTTTTACCATTGACCATTTTATTATGAATCACATATAATGAATTTAACATAGTAACATTAAACAACATGAAATAATATTAACTATAATTTATAATTATAGTATATATAGATAAATGATAAAATAAATAATGAATGCACTAAGGGAAACTCTGTATGCCCCAATACCACCATAAAGATCAATCCTTCGATGTTGATTATAAAATAAAAATGAACTATCAAGAATAAAATATACATTATTAAAGAAATTTAGGAATTTTTATAAGATTTTGTAAATATAGAGGTATGATAATGGTACATTATATATAGGGTGTAAAGGGAAATATTACCATTAAGATCTGGCTATTACCTGACCATTACAACCTAACCGTTATATATTCATTGAAATACTAATAATATCCAAATAAATAGTAAAAAATAAAATTCAGTTCAAATGAATTGTTATTATATTTATATATATTATTATATGTTCATATACTCTTTGTGAACAAATATATGTGATATCATAAAATTAAAAACCCCTTAATGTGAATAAATAATGTGTTTCCCTTTTAAATTATTTTTTAAAGGAAATAAAATATTATTGTATGAAACAATTATTTCTATTAATTAAGAATTTATTTTCAAAATATGAATATTATATTTCAGATCAAAACATCAAAATTAAGTTATGATTAAATTTTGATAATTTTCTAATATACTATATATTTTAATGAATTGTAAAAATACATTTTTTGTGTTTTTCGTCTATTTTAGGACTTAATAAATATATAATGATGATTTAATTATAAATATAATTGAATCCATGAAAAAACAAATCGTATTAATATAATGTATTTTAATGAATTTAAATAAATTTCTAATCCTATAAGAATCATTCTAAATTCTAAGCTAGAAATTATGTTTTTGAAAACAATATTTGGTGAAAAAAATATATTCCCATGAAAAAATAATATATAATAATGATTTATTGACTATAAAACTAGAAAATATAAAATTCGACCTTCATTGTTATATAAACCATGACCCAAAACCATGCGTTTCCAATGGGAAATTTATTTTCTTAAACCTAGAATCCAAAGGGATATATTTGAAAAATAAAAATAATTATCCTTAATTTTATACAAACACCTACTTATCCATAACATTAATTTTACTCCTATTATCATGATCAAATACCTTATATTATTAGTCATTCAGTTATTACTTTTTTGAATCTCTATATCTCTGAATGGATCAACTCATTAAGTGTATGAAGCAATACTTAAGGTGTGGGAATCTCTTCCTCTCAATTTTTTTCCATGTACATACTTTGTAGACAATCCCCTAATTTTAATGTTATTAAATTCACATTCACTTATGATAATTCCATTATATTCAAACTTTTGTTTCCATTAATGATAGACTTCCATTCCCACTCATTAGTCCCTTTCATAAACAACTTTATATACCAGTTATGATGTTAAAATCTTCTATTTATTTTCCATACCTCCCATTTTCTGTTATATATCAAACACTATTTTTATTTAAATTTATTATAATATATGTAATTATATTTTTTTTATATTTAATAAACCCACATTAACTTTATTGGGGTTAATATTAATGAATATTTTACATCATTAAACACTTATGTGCTCAATGATTTTATATGAAACTCATTATTTGTTCTCTATCAATTAATAAAGAAATTATTTATCATTATATATGATCTATGTGAAACAAATAGATTAATACATATAAAGGGTGGGATCTAATAGTTCTCCAATTAATTAGGTAAATAATTAATCTCTAGTGAAGACATGTTTGTGATACCTTGTTTAATAACATTGGTAATATGTTTTATGGATCCTTGGGGATTGATAATGTTGATATACTTATGAATGTATCATTTTTATGTTGTAGCCACATTTTCATGATATGTTTCATATAAATTCCATTATTATCTCATTTAATGCATCGTTTTTATCCTTGAAGATCACGCATGTTCCATTTCCTTGGTATATCCCTTGATTGGCTTTATACCCACCATTTTTTGTCTATGTATGTCCCTAAGAAATCACTTGGAGTGAGGTGAAACAAGATGGAATAATAAATGAGTCTTTCAAGCAGACTAACTAAAGTTTATGTTTACATTTTCCATATTTAAATAATTTATTATTTACCTAGTTTCAATTAAACTATACACCAAAATTTCCATAAAAATTATTCGTGTAATATTTTTTAGGACATTCATTAAAAATCATGTATGAAAATGGTGGTTTGCGATGATTTCAAAAATATATGGGTATGACATAATTTAAAAACATTAATGGTTAAAAATAATAATATATCATTTAAATGAATTTTATAAGTAATTGAAAGATATTTTAAAAATAATTTTTCAAATTGGTTATTTGAATCATCAATATAAAATATATAGATAAATTAATTTATTACATCAATATTTTATAAAACTGTCATGATTATTATTTTAAAAAAATATTTGTAACATCATTTATTTTAATAAGTGGAATTAAATATACTCACATTATATGTTTCTATGTTGTTTAGGTAATAATTTGTGTAATATACCTTTTATCATATCAGTTTTTAGTACATGGTGGAGAAAACAACAGTATCATGTTTTTTACATCGATGATTAAATATATGATAGGAAAAATAATTTAAAAAGGAATTTTGAAATAACTGAGTAAAACAATATGATGTTAACATTATTTTTTTTATAATTATTAATTTTGTGAGAGGTATACATATTAATTTTCAAGAGTTATTTTATGTAATTATGATTTTATTATTTGGTTATTGAGGATTCCTGGATGTTATGGTAATATATTTGAGGAAAATAATAGAGATAATTTTACTCTATTTATGATTTCTCAATGACTAGTACCACTGGTTATGTTCTCTATCTCACTAATGGAAACTTCTAGTCGTGATGTTTCTCTAAAAACTTCGATGTTTTATTATTTGTACCCAAAATTCAGTCAAGTTATATTGGACAAGGGATATATTATATCATGTAATTTCTATTGATTATAATTATTTATCATTTTTTTTATTATTGTTTAGAATATAGGAAATGTTTTGATAATAACCCCATTATAATTCATGTATTACTATGTTATCCCTGATTGAGGAGGGTCATAATGGGTTTTAATGATATGTTAAGATCAGTATGAGTGAGATCACTTATATAGAAATAAAATTGATCAGTCATAGGATATAAGTTAGTGAACATTATTTTTGGATGATTCCACTTAATTTAAATCACATATATTATCATATACATGTCACATTTTTTACAGAATTTAAAATTTTATATGGATCATTTAAGGTGACTTTATCAAATAGGATCCCCACATGTGAGGTTTCATACATCAATACCAATCTAAACTCATTTTATATTTTGTCTTAATATAAGGTAATGAAGAATAATTCTAATCAATATGTGGAATTTTATTAACCAGGGTTAGGTGTGTCTATACCACCCCAATATTGTGTGATATCATTATCTAAAAAAATTTATTTTATTGATAAATTTATTTACACACAACACCTAGTTTAAACAAACAGTGATATATGATTAAATTATTATTATTAAATTAGATATTTATCAGGTATACATTTTAGTATAGGGTATGAATATGAATAAATAAATTATGGAAAATTTAGTCTTTAAACATGTATATAATTAATTCATTGGTTATCAAGTTATTAGAAATAAAAATAAAAAACATGTGAATTTAAATGTGTTGTATTAATAAAATATTTTTTTTACATGTGAAATTTCTTTTTCTATTAATATATTAAATATATGATCTTATTGTTAGCTTATAAGTAAAATTATAACGCTTTAATAATAAAAACATGATTAACATGATTAAGAAAATTTTGGTTAAATGAGGGGTTAAACCGAAATATAAGATTTAAAATCACACCAAAACCGATATAAAGACCATTAAATGATTATATTTAAATAATAAAATATTTTTATTCAAATATAAGTCTATATGGAATAATTTTTATTTATAATGACTTAATTATATTTTAATCTTTCTTGTAACTCAATGTGTGTCTTTTCCCTCCCTTATAAAAGGACACGCCTTCTCTATGTTCAATATAGTAATTTGATAATAACATAATGGTAAAACCCTATGAAATTTTATTATAAGATTATATTTTCATAAATTTTGGGTTTTTGTGTTCTTAAAAGACTATTATAAGGGTCCTTAATAAATGATACAAAGGAGGTCTCCGGAAAAAGAAGTAATCATATTACCCAACCACATTAAATTTATTTATTCTTTTACTAACACTAAATATATATTATTAATTACAAAATAATAACATAAGTATCTTAAATTTTGTTAAATTTTATTATGCCCATGAATCCACCATTATGAAACCACTTTTAAATCTAATGGGAAGTTATAGTATTGGTCGTGTGTACCTGTGAACTACTACCTCCATATATAAATAATATTAGTTTTTCATCAGAATATTTCATAGAATGGGTATAATGGTAGGTTTATTGTTTTTAAATTAAATTTATGAAATTATTCTGATTCTATAATTATAATATCATCTATACCTTTTTACCTTCCAATTGATTGGAAAATAATAACGTCATTCATGTGTACATGTGTATTTCCACCTCCATAGAGTGATGTGATTTCTTTTTTCATTTACAATTTACATGGATGGATATAATGTTATATTTAATGAATATATATATTATATATGATATAGTAATTATTATTTAATAGTGAATTATTATTTACCATTCTATCATTGCATCCATTGAAAAGTGAAAACATCATTCATGCATATGTACATCCAACTATATCATTGAACGATGTCATTTATTTTTCTATCTATACATTCTATATATTATTATAAATAAGAATATAATGAATATATATGATATTTATATCAAAAATAATGTTCTAGATATTATGAAACAATGATTAGTTTATAATTTTCTGAACTATCAAATAGAAATTATAATGAAAAATGAAATAGTGGACACCAAGATACAACAATTTTATTAAGGATTTGTTAATAAATGTCTTTTGATAGTTTTAGATAGATAATATATGATATTATAATTATTTAAATGACTATGGTGTATAATTAATTTAAATTTAAATTTATTATTCAATAATTTAGAGTGCCTTCAAATCATGTTGAGTTTGAGGTAAGGGATTTTCATCTAACTTTTACTTATATGGGAAACATGTCATGTCCCGTCCCTCAGGACCAGTACCATGACTACCCCAAACCCACCTTCCATAGGCCAAGGGTTGGATACTAGCACTTGAAAGGAATATCCTTAAAATGGGAAGGCATTACCTTTAAAATTTTATAAACACACATCCCAAGTTCAAAACAAGATGCATCTATGATGTAAAACAGCTGTAGTAAAAGTGTGTACTGAATGTAAAGGGGGCTAGAATACAAGACACACTGAAAGATACATCTACAATAGAAAATATTAAACAACTCCTAGAATCGTCCACCAAGGTTCTTAGATGAAGGTTAGGTACAACTTTTCTCCACAACTCTCCACATCAATTGTCACCGCCCCCCATTATTAGGTATTAGCTCCCCAAGTCTCAGTCAATGTTTTCTGTCATCTATAAAAGACACAACAATGTGTGGGAGAATCCCTTGCAGGGTTGAGTATAAAAATGCCTAGTAGGTACCCCGAGACCCCTGAAGGTATCTCATAATTCCATAAAGGAAAACGACAAAGCATGATCTCAATCAAAAATAACAAATAAAAAGATTCATATCAAACCATGTAAACATCTCGGAGTACATGTATAAAAGATGATTATCCATAATCTATATCATTTTATTCTATTAGGATGTTCCCAAAGTAGAACCACTATATATTTGTTCCAATGTTGATCCACACAGGGTCGTATATCACTAATTCTTGATGAGCCATTCTAAGGATGATTTTTTTTTGGTAACACACTATTGATCCACGTAGGGTTGCTAGAATGTTGATCCAAATAGGGTCTATATGATTCTAATAACCACAAGGTCACTAGATATTGATCCACACATGGTCGCTATGATGTTGATCAACACAGGGTCGCTAGATGTAGATCCACATAGGGTCACAAGATGTTGATCCACATAGGGTCTCTATGATGATGATCCACATAGGGTCCCTACGATGTTCATCCACAAACAGTCTCTAGATATTGATCCACACTGGGTCTCCGTATGTTGATCCACATAGGGTCTCTAGATGCTGATCCACACAGGGTTTCTAGATGTTGATCCACACAGTGTCGGTACTCTGATGACCGCCAGCCAGTGGATTCCCTCCACCCGATGCACTTGAGTTCTATAGTATCTACTCCTCTGGAAATCTGTAATGCCTCGACTACTACTAAGATCCACAAAAAATTAATCCAAAGTACCTACATATCGTAATGGTTCAAATGGAATAGAAAGTGCATCCACCAGATGCCAGGTTTGTGAGTTATAACCATTTTACTGTAGAGGGCCCGGTTGGATACAATTAAGATCCAACCCTAAAATAATTTAACATTATCCAAAACCCATATGGATTATTTCAAAAGGATCATCTTGCTCCGAAGATCCATGTACTGCAGACGGTTCGTCAAATGGTTGTATGGTTAGTAAGATAAGGCTCTTTAAGAGAAAATGGGCCCGAAAGGGGTCAATGTCCAGTCCGACCAGGCCAGACTCGACCTTGGCCAACCTAAACCGGTTTGGGTTACCCCGACCTGGTTCATGTCTGGCCCGGCCTATCGGGTGATGCAGCCTAGTGTGCTGGTGTGACTCGCCAGCCGGGTGGCCACTCAACTCCCCGAACAGCTCAAAGAGTCATTCGGCTCTTCTGTCAGCAGTTCCACGTGGCACTGCCACATGGTCCACGGGACCCGCAAGGCATGGGCCCCCCATCTACTCTATATTCAATTTTTTTCCCCTTAAATGGGGCACAAAACAGTGCACTTCCTCAGCAACACAGTCATCTGAGTTCCATCCGACCTTTCGGATATGTGACGGTGCCATGTCATGCCACCCTCTTTTGCGGCCAGTAAGCACCGGCTGATGTCTTCACCATCGGCGGTGGTCGTCAATGCCTCCATGCCTGTGTTGCGCTGAAAGATCATCCACAGGCCACCAAGTATGATCTGGTGGTCTGTTTTCCCTTCTACACATACATACAGGCCTCCCAAGATAGCCCTGTCACTACACGGCTCTCGATTTCATGGTTCTTCCAAGTTGGAAATTTGTCCCCTGAAGAGCTTGACAAGAAATAAGCGACCGAGGGTAATGGAATTGTTCAATTTTCACATGCCCACCATGTTAGCATCATAACTATTGGGTACAATTTATTAATTTTCAACTCAAATAATTAAACCATGAAACATCCCCTTACCTTGAGATTTGTTGGATATGTCGTGGTGGCAGATGAAGATTATGTGTTTTCTAAAGCCACTGAAATTCATCATTCCCGGTTTGTGGTGGCCCAAGCCTCCATCCTCTATCTGTGGAAGGTGTCCCATGACATCATTAAAGGTTCCTCTCTTATGTGCCAAAATCCCATGCTCGAGCTTAAATTAAATAGACAAAGGATACAACTGAGTTGCACAACACTAATGCGGTTCATTTATAAACCGCATTTCACATTCCAGCGTCCAGGTTATAGAAAACAAGTGTCAATACATTAAATTGATTGAAAACAAAGAGGTCCCACCACAGCTAATCAATATGCTAGAGAAAAATAAAATAATAATTACATGTTATTTTATTAGTCTATTAAAAGTAAGAAAATTTTCTTTTTCTCCCGACATACTGCGGTTGAATTTAAGACCCCAATAAGAGAATCTCAACACTGTGGATTCAACGATGCCTTGGGAATTCAATTTTGAGAACCTGTTCAAAAATATAAGCATCACCTCCCATAAGATTAATGAACGTACAATAAAAAGTTCAAAATTCTCTTCTGGGCACATCGGGCCTCTAAATCAAGTGATGTAAATTTTTGAGGACTCATAATAATCCAAAATTATTTTTAAAAAATTATATTGAATTTTCTTGTATTTACATTATCTCCACCATAGGGCTTTTTATCCCTAGAATCTACAACAAAACTAGGGGAATAAATGGTGCTACTGAGCACATATCTAAGCCTCCCACTCTCATGTACTCTCTTGGATATTCTCATGCTGCCAACAAACTCGCACCATAGGAATTGACTTCGTATGAAGGACCCATTCCTATTGATCCTCTATCTCTATCAAGAACTCTGCAAAATTCACCCCATCGTCAATGTCCAGTTCGTCCCAAACGATAGTGTATAATGGATCATGCATGTATCTCCTCAACTAAGACACATGGAAAACATTATTCACTTGGTGAATCTTCGGGAGAATAGATAGATGTTATGCCTCCTCACATACTCTGCTGAAGATATTAAAGGATATGATAAACACCAGATATAGCTTTCCACATCGATCAAACCTATGCAATCCTTGACGGGGTGAGACCCAAAGAAAGACATGGTCTCTTTTCTCTAACTCCAAGGGTCTCCGTATCCTGTTGTCATAAGACTTCTATATACTCTGTATTGTATTCATCTTCTCCTAGATGATCTGCACCTTCTCTGTGGTAGCCTATACCAACTCTAGACCCATAACTTCTGACTCCCCTGGGTCTGTCTAGCATAGTGGTGACCTTCAAGCTCACCTATATAGGGCCTCAAACAGAGTCATTCCAATGGTGGAGTTATAATTGTTTTTGTAAGCAAACTCCACCAGTGGAAGGTGGTCCTCCCAATTGTGGCCAAAATCAAGGACACAAGTATGATGCATTTCATCAAGTATTTGAATGGTCCTCTCTATCTAACCATCTATCTGAGGATGAAAGTCAGCGCTCAAGCGTATCTGGGTTCCATATTCCTTTTCTAATCCCTTCAACAAGAGGGATGTAAAACGAGCATTGGGATCAGAGACGATCATCGATGTCACCTCATGATGTTGTTCAGTATCTGTTTCATAGAGACTCCCAAATCCCTCTACAGATCCCATCTCTCAGATGGGTAGGAAGTGGGCCAACTTGGTGAGTCGATCAATGATCACCCAGATGGAATCGTCATCCCGAGACATACGTGGTATCCCCATCATGAAGTCCAGGGATATGCCATCTCACGTCCACATCGGTACCTCAAGTGGATGAGCTAAGCCTTCTGGTACTTGATGCTCATCCTTCACTTGATGACATGTGAGGCATCGAGATACGAACTTTGCCTCTGCATTCTTCCTTCCTGGCCACCAGTACTAACGTTGAAGGTCCTTGTAAATCTTAGCCATTCTAGGATATACCACCAAAAGGGATGGGTGTAACTCCCTTAACACCTCCTCTAGAAGTGTCATTGGTATCGTGATGCATCCTCTAAAGAGAACAACATTCTCCCAACCTTCATAAAATTCATCAGGATCCTATTATGAGGATATATGAGCACATCAGGCCTCGTAGTCTAGGTCCCCAAGTTGTGCCTCCCGGACTCACTAATAGAGTGGGTGACTAACTATTATAGACTTGAGATAAGCTGATCCATGAATATCCACAAAGGATATCCACAACGTGGCTAAATTCTTTTTCGCCTCACTCAGCAATTGAAGACAGTACCTCATACAGAGTGCATCAGCTACTATGTTCCCCTTCCCAGGAGTGTAGACTATCTCGAATTCATACTCCGGGAGGAACTCCATCCATCTCTGTTGTCTCATGTTCTGGACCATCTGTGAGAATATATACCCAAGACTATTTTTATCATAGTAAACTATAAACCATTCACCCATCAAGTTGTGCCACCACATCTACAGCACAAATACCACTACTTCTTACTCCAGGTCATGGGAATCGTAATTCTACTCATGTTGTCTCATCTACCATGAGCTAAAGGTTATCACTGCTCACTCCTATATCAAGACAGAATCTAGTCTCATCTCTTATGTGTCATAGTAGACTATATACCCAACTCCCACTTCAAGTATCCTCAATATGGGTGCACACATAAATCTCTACCTCAGCTCTTAAAAACTTCACCGACACTTATCTATCCACAATAAAGGCTAACCCTTCTTTTTCAAAGCAGACAAGGGTGAATCTACCCTCGAGAAGTCAGGTATGAACCTCTAGTAGTATCCATCCAATCCCAAGAAACTCCACAACTTGGTCACACTTCACAGTGGCTCCCAAGCAAGGACTGCCTCTATCCACACAAAATCCATTACAACTCTAGCCTCTGAGATAACTTTCTATTGGAAGTGTACTGTACATATCCTGAACTAGAAATTTGAGAGCGTACTATAAAGCTAGTGCTCTCAGAGGGTATCCAGAACTATCTGCTGGTGCGTGGCGTGTTCCTCCTCTAACGCTAAGTATATCAAGATGTCTTCAATGAATACCACTACAAAGCGATCAAGGGATGTCTATAAGATATTTTCCATGATCTATGTGAACACTTCCAAAGTATAGGTTATGCCGAAGGGCATCACCATGAACTCATAATGGCCATACTGACACCTGAAGGTCGTCTTTGGTACATCCCCTTCTCATACTCTAAGATGGTGAATGCCTGATCTGAGGCCTATCATCGAAAACCATCGATCTCCCTTCTTCTGGTCAAAGTGGTCATAAATCCTCTGGAGTGGATACATGTTCTTCACGGCCACCTAGTTCAGGTGTCGATAGTGAACACAAATACTCAGAATTCCATCTTCCTTATTAGAGAACAAAATCGGGGATGCCCCTGGTGAAAAACTGGGCCTTATGGACCTCTTCCCCTGCAAGTCCTCCAATTGTACCCACAACCCACGATGCTCCACGGGATCCATCCGATATGTTGGTGTCGATATCGGTTCCATCATAGGGTACAACTCATTGTTGATGTTTATCTCTCTATGAGGAGGTAGTCCTGTAACATCATCAAGAAAGACATCCGCATACAGGTCCAACACAATAGGATAACTCGGACTCCTCAAGTGAACATCACTGGGGGTAATGCTAGCCAACTATTGAGTGATAGGATACACTCTCCTCCGAGTAAGTCCGTTATATGCTACAAAGGATCCCTTCTTGCCAGTGAAGGAAAAATTGGTCCCATCCTCACGGACACACCGTACACTGCTCCTAAAACAATTGATTTTAACATGGACTGTAGATAGCCAGTCTTTATCCAAGATGACGTCGTAAGACGACAACACTGCTACTAAGAGATCCAAACCGAAGCTCTCACCTCCTAGTATGATCTCACACAATCTACGCTAAAGTGTAATCATAAAATATTCTCAAATTGGAGTCTCTAATCATATGTATCTAGCTAATGGCTCCATCATAATCATCGAGCTCCAAATGAGTGGCATGTCAGCAAAAGTTTGACTGCCACCTATGCCTATAAGAACTACAGCTAGGGGGTAATTGACACAGATTGTACCTCTAATAATATCTACAACACCATGGTCATAGGCCTATGCCTCATAAAGTACAGATCTCACTTGTCCACCAGTTCCCAATGGTTGGGGTGGAACTCCTGGGGGTGGTTGTGGTAGAGCCTAAAAACGTTATCCAACACCAACTTCATGACTTTATCCTCTACCATGTCTGCCGCCTTGAAGACCTCGTCACTCGAACTTCGACCACTGCCTAGGTGGTCCCATGATCACCTACTAATCATTGGTATGAAGGTTCAGGATGTTGCAAGCCATGTGGCCCTACCCACCGCATGTAAACCATAGTCTTCTCCCTAGCTAACCTGCTCTGCCTCACGAGTTTTGCACCTCTGACACTGCATCCTGAGGTCGTCCACCGAATGGTATGACCCACTTAGACCTCTATGTCATCTGCCAACTACATGTTGCATATGAATCAAAAATTTATTGCCTGGTGGTGGCTCTCACTGTTAGTGCCTGCTCAGCTAAGAAGATCTCCACCAATAATTCTTTCTCAAGAACTCCAACATGCATCGAAATATTTAGTGATATCTTTGATGATCTGATCTCCCACTGGAGACCCTTTTCAATGGTCTGGCCCTAAATAATTTGTCTCATACCATGTCGGTGGAGTAGAAAAAGAGGTGAGTAAATCATTCTAAGTATTGGTCCACTGATAGGGTTCCCTGTTGTAAGTGCATTATCTCCTGGATACGCACTATGATAAATTTCCCTTGTATAAACTCTTCCCTGAAGAGGGTCTCAAAATCCAACTAGGAAAGTGTCACCACCTCATGCATCTTGAGTATCAGAATCCCCCATCTCCCTATTGTTCCCTTCAAAAATCAAGCAGTTTGGATCATCATATTCTCTGCAGGTGTCCGATCTAGGTGAAAAACTCTTACCACTACCTCCAACTAGTCCTTAGCTGCCTTGGGATATATCTTTCCACGAAGCCTTAGAGGCCTCTATCTCTAGAACTCGTGTAATGCTATCAGTCAGATTGCATGGTCTGCTAAAGGGGATGGTGGAAACTTCTTCCCTATGAGTGGTGGTGCACCTGGTACACCACCCTAAGGTGCCAACATAGTAAGAGGTCTCTACATTGAAACCTCATTGTTCGGTGGGCCGTCATCGTGAACTCTCTCAAAAATCATGGCTGGTTGACTATGTGGTGACATCCTAAAAAGATACAGGTGTGACACAATCAATAACTTATACCTAGAGAGCAGACTCAAAAGTTAAAAAAATCATAACATTTCCAAAACACATGAAATTAGTGTTTTCATGAACTATGTTGGAAATTAGAATTTAGGGTACTGGGGTATAGATATGTCGATCACCGCACCAACACTAGACTCCCAGAACTGAATACCACAATCAAAACACTTAACACAATTGCTCCATTGGAAAGATCAGAGTCCATGTTATTTAGTAGAACTAAATCCTCTGATACCATTTTTTCATTACTCTTCCCCCATGGCATGTGATGTGACTACCCTAAGACCTCCTTCCATAGGCCAAGGGTTGGCGACTAGCACTAGAAAGGCATATACCTAAAACGGGAAGGAATTTACTTTAAACATGTACAATCACACATCACCAGAACACAACAAGATGCAACCACAAAGAAAAATTTCAGTAGTAAATGTGTCTACTAAATGTAAAGGGGGATGGAAGACATGTCCAACTGAAAGATACTACTACCACAGAAAATAGTAAACAGGTCTCAGAATCTTACACTAAGGTTCCTACCAAAAGGGTTGGTACAACTCATCTCCACATCTCTTCACATCAACTATCCCCAACATCCACCTTCAGGTCCTTGCTCACTGAGTCTCTGTCAAGGTTGTCCGTCATCTCCACAAGAAACAACAAGGTGCAGGCGAAGCCCGTGCATGGGTGATTATAACAATACCTAGTTGGGACATTAAGACCCCTGAAGGTCTCTCAGAATTCCACAAAGGAAAACCATAAATCATGATCTCAATAACAAAGATAAATGAAAAAGATGGTGCTCAGACCAGATAATCTACTCAGAGTTTACGAATAAAGATGATTTGGCCTAAGCTATATCATTTTATTCCAATAGGATGTTTCTACAACTGAACCATGAGGGAGGTGTTCCATTGTCGATCCAAAGAGAGTTATATATTCCTGATCCATGATGGGCCACTCTAAGGTCGGTCTTTATTGGGTTTCACACTACTGATCCACATAGGGTCTCGAGAATGTTGATCCACACAGGGTCCCTATGATGCAGATACACATCGGGTTGCTAGATTTGTATCCACACATGGTCAATAGGATGTTGTTCTACCCATGATCTCTAGATGTTGATCTACACCGGATCCAAATGATGCTGATCCACATAGGGTCCCTATGATGTTAATTCACCCAAAGACATTATGATACTGATCCACAAAGGGTCTCTAGATGATGATCCCCATAGGGTCTCTAGATGCTGATCCCCATAGGGTCACAAGATGTTGATCCCCACTAGGTTGTTAGATGATGATCCACATTGTAACACCCCAAGATTCTACGGTACGCTTCTCTTTGAATAATGCAATAGCGTGTGTTGTACGCAACATCGAGTTCTAACACACCACAACCAATCAAACTAGCCATTATGAATAGTAATACCTACTTTTTTAAATTTATAAATTTTATTTTTCAAAATGGACTTCATTTTTGGATTTTGAATATCGAAATTAGCCTAGGGTGATTTTTTGGTATTTTTCTGAAAAACATCATTTTTTGATTAATAGTGAAACCACTAAGTTGTAGTTAAACAATTGAATTTTTCATAAAACATAATTTTACTGCTTATGTGAGTGGAATTTCGAAAATATGAGAGACACAGTTAATATGAAGGAGTAAAATTTTGTTCAATGAGATGAAAATAATTTTTGGTGAATAGTAACTTTTTACTTTTATTTACCACGGTTAAAAGTAAATAGGGTAATCAAGGGTAAAAATGATATTAATATTACCCTAACACATGTCCTAATTCTATTAGACAACTGTATCTCGACCAAAAACAACCTTAGGAATAAAATATTATCATTTAGGTCCACTTGGATTAGATTAGGACATTTATTATTATTTAATTCAAAGAAGAGTTAAAAGAGTTAAAATCAATTTTTATTTACTAAAACAATTTTAATATAGGGTTATACATAAGATAAATTATATTTTAAATATTCATTAGAAATGTAAAATGATTTCATTCATAATGATATTTTATTTATAATTTTTATACATTGAATAATTTAATTTATTTATGACACAATGGTGATGCAGTAATTACCTAATTAATGAAATATTAAATAATTGATATTATAAATATCAAATTAAATGTAATTGGAGACTTTTTATGAATTAAACTAATTTTCTACGTTAATATGACATATTAGTATTGATTATATAAATTTTTTTTGAAGTAATAATGCTGTTATAAATTTATCAAAAACAAAATATCCAATACTGTCAAAATTGACATAAAAGATTTTTTAAAACAAATATTATATTATAAATTTATACTCAATTCCTAAAAATATAAGGTTCCATCAAGAAAATTATATCATGATAGTTGTATCATTAATGTACCACTTGGGGGTCGCTTGGAGGTATATAGTAAGTTTATTAACTATATAAAATAAAAATACAATGCGAAATGGTAACTGTCAAACTAATTAACTAACAGTTAAAACTAAAAGATAAGGTTAATATAATGACCCAAACCTGTCTAAATCCTATTTGTTGAGTGTTTTTAGACCTATCCCCACCTTAAACATTAAATAATCTACTTTGGAGCCATTAGAAACCGAATATGAATTTATTATGAAATAATATTTCTAGCTTTTCCAAAGGTGCCCCTCACACCTCTTATAAAAGGGCACTCCCCCTTCTCACAAATTCACACATTCAAAGCCTTTTGTCTCGGCCGACCCCAGCCAAAATAATCTCTAATATTCCGTTAAATTATCTTAGAGGCCTTCCTTTAGTTATAAATCCAACTTAAGGAGCCCTTTTGATCAAATCAAAAGGAAGAAACCGAAGAAGAGGTAATGATTTCACCACTCTTTTTCAAGTTCCTTTCTTCTTCCACTTATTCATTCTTTGTTATTTCCATTATAAAAGAATAAATCTAGTATCTTATATATAATGTGATGTTATTATAAATATGGTACAACCGTATTCAGTATTCTATCCATCCTTTGAATGACATGTCACCATACATGAATACGTACGGCTTACCGTCTCCACGTCGTGGTGTAATTGTTATTCAATAAATTATTATTTGGATGGGTATGATAATGATTTTTAATTCATGTAAATAATAAATATTACATGATAATGATTCTGTATATATGATATACCATCCAATTATATATTATTTTAATATCAAATGAATGATATTGTCGCTTGTGCGTACGTACGGACTACCGTCTCCACGAACGTGATGAGATTCATTCCCCATCGTATCCATTCAAGTCTAATTCTCATTTTATGATTAATAATAGTATCTAAGGACTTGATATCATTCTAGATATAAATAAGATACAACCTATCCATACCAAACATGGCTTATGTAACAAAACAAGTAAAATAAAATGAGTAAGTTAACACCCGAAACGATGATAATTCTAAGATATTGTTAACAAAGCAATGTTAAAAGATCATATATGATATCATACTAATGTATATGATTCTTGTATAATTTAATACCAATTATTTCACCATTATAAAAGAGTATAAACTACCCTCATCCAATAAAAATTTCAAGGTAAGGGTTTATTTCGCAATCTCTTCATTATCCGAGGTTGTTTATACGTAATAATCTACTAGGGTTTCATTATCATCCACATCCATGTTTCTTAAAAATGTATTTCAAAACATTCTTAATATTTTACAGAATATGGTTTAAAGTCATTTAGACCCTTTTTTGACTTTTTATAAGAAGTTTATAAAGGAAACTCTCTGTCTTTTTCCATACAATGTGCTTTTTAACCTTTTCGACAGAATTAAGGTCAGAATATTTTTTTAACTTATACGGAAGGTGTGGCTTTTTTCTTTCGTTATAAAATCTTATAAGCATCCCTTACAAGCTTATAAAAAAAATTTCAAAGTAAATTTTGTATTTTATAATTATGTTACTTTGAAATGATTTCAAAAAAAGTGATATTTCTCTAAAATAGTTTTGATTTAATCTATGTCAACATCCTTTGATGGATTTTAAGCTTATTTGAAGTTTATTTATTATGATACAAAACTTCCATATATTATTGAGGGTTTTGTGATATGTTTGACTATGGATGTGTTTTTTTATACCAATCATGGTTTATGGTGAATGTATTGACATTTCGTTTGCTATTTTTAATACGAATGTTTATGTTATGTTTAAACCTGTTCATATGAGGAATGCATTGGACTTAATAAGTGACGGGTGGAGCCCTCTATAGCTCCTCGATGCATCGGTAGGTCTCATGAGACAAACTAGTGTCTTGGAACAAGGCGTTGGCAAAATCTTATTTGTAGTCTTGGCACAAGGCCTTGGATCTGTGGTTATGATAGTCTGGCATTATGAATTCTATCATTATGAAAGTGGTTATTGATATTTCATGTGATTATTCGATTAGTAGAATACCCATGTGAATAAGTAAATGGAATTATTTCATTTTATTTTTTCCATACTATGTTGATGTTCATGTTTAAAAGGATTTTGTTTTAGTTATACATTGCCTTAAATGTTTATTCTTATTTATGAAAGTTTTCTCTATATTGTTATCCTTACTGGGCATTTGAGCTCACCCCTTTTCTATGTTTTATTCTTCCCAGGATGTGAATAAGTAATTTATGAATGACCTGTAGGTATAGTATGAGGGGATATCAGTGTTGACTATGGAGACTATTTTGTTGTAGTTTTCATTTTTATGATGTAATGTAAAACTTTATGAATATATCTAGTGTTTCTAAGGCTACTAAACTAATAGGTATTTCGATACTTGATCTTCCTTGTGATCATGAAAACGTTATGTAATAATGCACTGACTCTGGGTAACTGGGGTTGGGGCATTACAATTGGTATCAGAGGAAGTTTAGTACAAATCTTGGAAGCCAGATTTAGATAAACTCTAATCAGAGCACATAAACCTAATATGGACTTTGAGGATTAGTATAGATGAACTTCCTGGAATTTTGGTATTGTAGAGATTTTGTGAGTTTTCTGAGCAATACATCCCTGTCTGGATACGAGCAGGTTTAGGTGGCGCTGACACAGATGTACCTATAGGTAAAACCCGAAAACACCGCTTTAATCTAGACTCGAATGGGAACTGGTGCACGACAACGGGCCTTGCTGCACTCTTGGTTACGACACTCCCGGGGGATATGCTTAGGATAACTCTCATTTTCTTTAAATATCATTATGAAGGGTTTATGCATATATACTTCCTCAAAGAAAACATTTTTTATGATTATGGATTATATCCATAAATAGTTCAATTTATGTTAAGTGTTTTATAAGTATGGAATTGTATATTTTGATTCATAAACTAATCTAGTTTATGCCGTTATTTTGAAATGGTGCCAAGTGAAAGAAATGGAAATCGTATCAATTCACATACTCTATGTAGAGATTTCCCTCCTACTCAAGATAATTATAGTGGAGCTGGTGATGCAACTGGTGCTGATCAACTAATCACCATACTGGGAAAACTCACAGAGGTTATAAATAATAACCTTACCCATATGGAGCACCCTGATTCACAGCGTGGTGGATCAATGTTAGATCGCTTCATGAGGCAACAACCACCAAATTTTAATGGGAGTAAAAAAACATTAGTAGCTGAGCAATGGATAAGTTCCCTAGTGAAAATATTTTAGGATTTGGGGAGTAGAGAAAGGGAAAATGTTGTCATGGCAGTTTATCGCCTCACTGGAGATGCTGATCAATGGTGGTCATTGATTCAAAACACGAAGGAAGGTGATTAAGTATAAAATATGGAATGGAGGGAGTTAAACGATCTGTTTTTAGAAAAATACATTCTTCGTGACCATCGAGCAGATATGGAAAGAAAATTTCTGAGACTGAGACAAAAGGAGGATGAGAATGTCACAATGTATGAGGCTAACTTTAAAAGGTTAGCAAGGTATGCTAGAGATTATATATGTAACCCAAGAATTAAGATTGATCATTTCTTTGATGGGTTAAATCCATTTCTCCGTTGAGCATTAGTCTCACAATCCTTCTCGTCGTACGTTGACATTGTCTCATGTGCTATCAAGACAGAAAAGGAATTCTCTAAGTCTAATGACTTTAAATCAAAGCAAGAGAAGAAGAGATCTGCTGATCAATCTGGGAATGGAAGTAAGGGGAATAATGGAAATGTTTAATATCCATCCTGCAGTAAATGTGGGAAGAAACACCCCAGTACTTTCTTATATGGAATGAGAGTCCGATACAAGTGTGGTGAAAAATGCAACCAAGTTCGTGATTGCAAGGGGATGATGGAAGCTACCGATGTTCAATGCTACAATTGCATGGAGATGGGACATTATGAAAATTAATTTCCTAAGCGTCAGGGGAACATACCTCAAAAAAGGCCAAGGGATCAAGGCCAAGCTTATGCTATCACTACTGTTGAGGTAGAAGCTCCGAAAGACGTGGTGGCAGGTAATTTAATGGTTTCCTCGAGTTTAGAAAATTCATTATTTGATTCTGGATCATCACATTTTTTCATATCTTCCTAGATTTCTAAGAATATTAGATATTTCCAATTTTATTTAACAAGGGAGTTGTCAGTTGAAACTCCTAAGGGAAGTATCATTGCATCAATGTTTTGTGAATCAGTCCCCATTAGAGCACATAAATGTTCTTTATCCTCTGATCTCATCGTCATACCTATGATTGATTTTGATATAATCCTTGGTATGGAATGGATTTCGGACCATGATGCAAAGATTTATTTTAAGAAGAAGGAGGTTATGATTTTTGATGATAATGATAAGGAACACCTTATATTTAGAGCAGAATCATCACCACCTAATTCTTATCTAGATCCATGCCCAGTAGCTCAACTAAATTAAGTTATTGGGGAGGAAGATAATGAAATTACAGTGGCTGAGGAAAGGAATTTTCAAATAAAGGATTTACCTATTGTGAGAGAATATATAGATGTTTTTTCAGAAGATTTACCTGGACATCCTCCAGAAGTTGAGTTTTCCATTGATTTAATTCCTAGATCAAGGCCTATATCGGAGACCCCTTATAGAATGGACACTGTAGAATTAGTTAAACTAAATAAACAACTAGAGGAATTGAGTAATAAAGGATTTATTCTACCTAGTGTTTTTTCCATGGGGAGCCCCTGTTCTTTTTGTTAAAAAGAAAGGTGGATCTATGAGTTTGTGTATCGACTACAGGGAGATCAATGATATAACAATAAAGAACAAGTATCCTCTACCTCACATTGATGATTTATTTGACCAACTGCATGGAGCTCAATACTTTTCAAAGATTGACCTTCAATCTGGATACCATCAGTTGTGTGTGAAGAAGGAAGACATTTCAAAGACAGCATTTCAAACCAGGTACGAGCATTATGAGTTTACAATAATGCCTTTTGGATTGACTAATGCACCCTCTGTATTCATGGATCTCATGAATAGAGTTTTCAAGGAATATCTCGATGAATTTGTTGTGGTATTTATTGATAATATCTTGGTATACTCCAAATACTACGAAGATCATGAAAATCACTTGTGAATTATCCTGAAGACTCTAAGAAGAAATGAATTATATGGGAATTTTAGCAAGTTTGAATTCTGGCTTCAGGATATTTCTTTTCTTGGACATATTGTCTCTAAAGATGGAATCTCTATTGATCCTTCTAAGAATAAGGAAATCAAAGAATGGCCAGCACCTACGAGTATGACTGAGGTACACAGTTTTATTGGTTTGGCAGGTTATTATCGGCGTTTCTTCCAGAATTTTGCCCGATTGGCTAACCCATTAAGGAAGCTCACACATAAAGGGGTTAAAATTGTTTGGACAAAAGAGTGTGAAGAATGTTTCGAAGAACTAAAGATAAGATTAGTCAATTCTCTTATATTGACTCTACCATCAGGGAATGATGGGTTCGTTATTTATAGAGATGCATCGTTGAATAGACTTGGTTGTGTCCTTATGCAGAATGATAGGGTTATTGCCTATGCATCACGACAGTTGAAAATTCATGAAAAAAACTATCCTACTCATGATCTCTATTTAGCAGCTGTGATCTTTGCTTTGAAGGTATGCAGGAACTACCTCTATGGTAAAAAATGTGAGATTTATACTGATCATAAGAGTTTGAAGTATATTTTCTCACAAAAAGAACTCAACATGAGGCAAAGGAGATGGCTTGAATGACTCATGGTTTATGATTTCATTATACACTACCACCCGGGGAAGGCACACAAGGTGGAAGATGCTTTTAGCAAAAAAGATTGTGGAGTTTTGAACAATATGAGAATTGAAAGGGATCCAATTTTCATGGATCTAGTGAAGATGGACATGGGAATAACCAGGGAAGGTGAAACATCAATGCTTTTTCAAATGTTTGCCAAACCATCTTTACTAGAATGGATTAAGAGTTCTCAGACCGATGATGAAGACTTTCAAAAGAAGATTAAAGCTGTGAATGATGGGAAATTGAGAGACATTGTGTATGAAGATGGAATTTTCAAATTTCAGAAGAGACTCTGTGTTCCCGATATACATGATCTAAAAAGGTAATTGATGGAAGATGCTCATAGTTCTAATTTCTCTATACACCATGGGAGCACCAAAATGTATAGAGACTTGAAGGAACATTTTTTGTGGGACAACATGATGATGGAGATTCCTGATTTTGTGTCAAGATATATGGTTTTTCAACAAGTAAAATCCAGAAGGCAATAGCCTGGAGGAGTCATGCAACCTCTTCCCATACCGGAGTGGAAATAGGACAATATTAAGATGGAATTTGTCAGGGGCCTACCAAAGACTCCTAGAAAAAATGATGCAATATGGGTCATTGTTGATCGTCTTACCAAGTCAGCACATTTTCTTGCTATAAGAGAAGATTTACCACTTGAACGGCTAGCAAGACTATATATTAATGAAGTTGTGAGACTTCATGGAGTACCCCTATCGATTGTTTTTGATCGTGATCCCCATTTTACTGCAAGATTCTGGAAAAGTATTCAGAAAGCCTTGGATACTGAACTTCATTTGAGCATTGCCTACCACCCTCAAACAGATGGACAATCAGAACGAACTATTCAAACCTTAGAAGACATGTTGAGATCCTACTTACTTGACTTTCAGGGTATTTAGGATCAATATTTACCTCTAGTATAATTTTCTTATAACAATAGCTTTCATTCGAGTATTCAGATGGCACCATATGAAGAGTTATAGGGAAAGAGATGTCGTACACCAACCTGTTGGGATGACATTGGTGAAAGAAAACTTGTAGGCCCAGAACTAGTGGAGGAAACGATGGAAAAGGTGAAGGTAATCCAAAACAATATCAAAGCAGCTCAAAGTAGGCAGAAGAGCTATGATGATAATCGAATGAAGGATTTGGAATTTCAAGTCGGTTGTCATGTTTTCCTGAAGGTATCTCCATGGAAGGGAGTCATACATTTTCGTAAGAAAGGTAAATTGAGTCCTAGGTACATCAGACCTTTCGAAATTCTAGAACGAATTGGGGTTGTAGCTTACTGATTGGCAATGCAGCCAAGTCTCTCCAAAGTTCACGTTGTGTTCCATATATCTCTGTTGAGGAAATACATGCCTGACCCAATGCATGTACTCACCTATTAGGAATTAGAACTGGAACCTGATCTGTCTTATTGCGAAGAGCCCGTTAAGATTCTTGATAAGAGAGAACATGTACTGAGAAACCGGACGACTCGTCTGGTAAAAGTCTTGTGGAGAAACCATAAGTTTGAAGAGGCAACGTGGGAACCCAAGGAACATATGATGAAGAACCACCAAGTCTTTTCATGTGGTAGTATTCTAGAAATTTCTAGGACGAAATTATTTGGAGGAGGGGAGAATGTAACACCCTAAGCTTCTACAATATGCTTCTCTTTGAATAATGCAGTAGTGTGTGTTCTACGCAACATCGAGTTCTAACACACCACAACCAATCAAACTAGACTTTATGAATAGTAATACCCACTTTTTGAAATTTATAAATTTTATTTTTCAATATGAACTTCATTTTTTGATTTGGAATATTGCAATTATCCTATGGTGAATTTTTGGTATTTTTCTGAAAAATGTCATTTTTTGATGAATAGTGAAACCACTAAGCGGTGGTTAAAAAACAAAATTTTTCATTAAACTTAAATTTACCGCTTATGTGAGTGGAATTTCAAAAATCCGAGAGACACGGTTAATATCAAGGATTAAAATGTGGTTCAATGAGATGAAAATAATTTTTTGTGAATAGTAACTTTTTACTTTTTTTACCACGGTTAAAAGTAAATAGGGTAATTAAGGGTAAAAATGATATTAATATTACCCTAACACATGTCCTAATTCTATTGGACAAGTCTATCTTGACTAGAAACAACCTAAGGAATAAAATATTATCATTTAGGTCCACTTGGATTAGATTAGGACATTTATTACTATTTAATTCAAAGAAGAGTTAAAAGAGTTAAAATCAATGTTTATTTACTAAAACATTTTTAATATGGGTTTATACATAAGATAAATTCTATTTTAAATATTCCTTAGAAATATAAAACAATTTCATACATAATGATATTTTATTTATAATTCTTAGACATTAAATAATTTATTTTATTTATGATACAATGGTTATGTAGTAATTACCTAATTAATGAAATATTAAATAATTGATATTATAAATATCAAAATAAATGTAATTTGAGACTTTTTATGAGTTACACTAATTTCATAGGTTAATATGACATATTTGGATTGATTATATAAATTTTTTTCGAAGTAGGAATGCTATTATGAATTTATCAAAAACAACATACCCAATAGTGTCAAAATTGACATAAAAGAGTTTTTAAAACAAATATTATATTATTAATTACTATTCAATTCCTAAAAATCTAAGGTTCATCCAAGAGAATTATATAATGATATTTGTATCATTAATGGACCACTTTGGGGGTCTATTTGAGGTATATAGTATTTTTATTAACTATATAATATAAAAATACAAAGTGACATGGTAAGTGTCAAACTAATAAACTCAGAGATAAAACTAAGGGATAAGGTTAATATAATGACCCAAACCTGTCTAAATCTTATTGGTTGAGTGGTTTGAGACATATCCCCACCATTAACTTTAAATACTGCACTTTTGGGCCATTAGAAACCAAATATTAATTTATTATAAAATAATATTTATAGCTTTTCCAAAGGTGCCCCTCACCCCTCTTATAAAAGGGCACTCCCCATTCTCATTAATTCACACATTAAAACCTTTTGGATCGGCCAACCCCTACCCAAATACTATCTAAACTTTCCTCACTTCATCCTAGATGCCTTCCTTCAGTCATAATCCCAACCTATGGAGCCCTTTGGTCAAATCAAAAGGAAGAACCCGAAGAAGAGGTAATGATTTCACCACCCTTTTTCAAGTTCCATTCTTCTTCCACTTCTTCTTTCTTGGTTATTACCATTATAAAATAATAACTCCAGTATATAATATATACTATGATGTTATTATAAATATTGTAAAACCATATTCAGTATTCTATCCATCCTTTGAATGACATGTCACCTTACGTGTGTACGTACGGCTTACCGTCTCCACGTCGTGGTGTAATTGTTATTCAATAAATTATTATTTGGATGGGTATAATAATGACATTTAATTCATGTAAATAATAAATATAACATGATAATGATTCTGTATATATGATATACCATCCAATTATATATTATTTTAATATCAAAAAAAAGATATCGTCGCTTGTGCGTACGTACGGACTACCGTCTCCACGAACGCGATGAGATTCATTCCCCATCATATCCATTCAAGTCTAATTCTCATTTGATGATTAATAATCGTATATAAAGAGTTGATATCATTCTGGATATGAATAAGATACAACCTATCAATAACAAACATGGATTATGTAACAAAATATATAAAAGAAGACGAGTAAGTTAACACCCGAGACGATGATAATTCTAAGATATTATTAACAAAGCAATGTTAAAAGATCATATATGATATCATATTATTGTATATGATTATTTTATAATTTAATAAAAATTATTTCACCATTATACAGGAGTTCAACCACCCTCAACCAATGAAAATTACAAGGCAAAGGTTTATTTCACAATCTCTTCATTATCCGAGGTTGTTTATACGTAATAATCTACTAGGATATCTTTATCACCCACATCCATGTTTCTTAAAAATGTATTTCAAAACATTCTTACTATTTTACAGAATATGGTTTAAGGTCATTTATACCCTTGTTTTACTTTTTATAAGAATTTTATGAAGGAATCTTTCTGTCGTTTTCCAAACAAGGTTCTTTTTATCCTTTTCGACAAAATTAAGGTAAGAATGTTTTTTAACTTGTACGGCGAGTGCGGCTATTTTCCTCCATTATAAAATCTTCGAAGCTTCCCTTACAATCATATAAGAAAATTTTCAAATTAAATTTTTTATTTTATAATTATGTGACTTTTAAATGATTTCAAAAAAAGGGATATTTCTCTCAAATAGTTTTGATTTCATCTCTGACAACATCCTTTGATGGATTTTAAGCTTATTTGATGTTTATTTATTATGATACAAAACTTCCATATATTATTGAAGGTTTTTTGATATGTTTGACTGTGTATGTGTTATTTTTATACCAATCATGGTTTATGGTGAATGTATTGACATTTCGTATGCTAGTTTTAATACGAATGTTTACGTAATGATTAAACATGTTCATATGAGGAATGCATTGGACTTAATAAGTGATGGGTGGAGCCCACTATAGCTCCTCAATGCATTGGTAGGTCTCACAAGGAAAACTATTGTCTTGGCATAAGGCCTTGGAAAAATCTTATTTGTAGTCTTGGAACGAGGCCTTGGCTATGTGGTTATGATAGTCTGGCATTATGCATTCCATTATTATGAAAGTGGTTATTGATATTGCATGTGATTATTCGATTAGTAGAATATCCATGTGAATAAGTAAATGGAATTATTTCATTTAATTTTTTCCATACTATGTTGATGTTCAAGTTTAAAGTGCTTTTGTTTTAGTTATACATTGCCTTAAATGTTTATTCTTATTTATGAAAGTTTACACTATATTGTTATCCTTACTGGGAATTTGAGCTCACCCCTTTTCAATGTTTTATTTTTTCTAGGATGTGAAGAAGTAATTTATGAATGACCTTCAGGGATAGTATGAGGGGATAAGAGTGTGGTCTATGGAGACTATGTTGTTGTTGTTTTCATTTTTATGATGTAATATAAAAATTTATGAATATATCTAGTGTTTCCAAGGCTACTAAACTAATCGGTCTTTCGGGACTTGATCTTTCTTGTGATCATGCCTATGTTATGTAATAATGCACTGACTCTAGGTAACTGGGGTCGGGGCATTACACACATAGGGTTGCTACATAGAAAATAGCCAGCCCCAAGATTCCATGCACCAGGTGCGCTTGAGTTCTATAGTATCTGATCCTCTAGATGTATATCGTGCCTCAACTACTAGGAATATCCATGAAGGAGTAACTCGAAGGTCCCCAATATAAAAAGGGGTCCAATTCAATAAATGACGGGTCAACGGGACGCCCAGCCTATGAGTTATAAGAATTTTAGTGTCGAGGGCTCAGTTGGATTCAGGTACGATTCAATATTTCTATACTCTAGAATTTTCCAAAACATAAGTGTTGTATCTCAAAAGGACCGTATCACTCCAAGGATCCCAGTTCCGCAAACGGTTTGTCAAACAGATTTCTAGTTCACATGATATGGCTCTTTAAGCGAAACTGGGCTTGAAAGGGGTCTAGGTCTTGTTCGACCAGGTCAAACTAACTCGGCCTAGGCCGACTCGGTTGGGATGGCCCACTGCTCCACGGACTGGCCCAGCCCACCGGGCATCACGGCTGGGTGCACTGGCACGACTCACCAGTCGGGTGGCCTCCAAGCTCCCCAAACGACTCAAAATACACATCCATCTCTTCACTCTGGGTGCCACATGGTGCCACTTCATGGTCCGTGGTACCCGTAGGGTGTGGGTCCCCCCTTAGTCACGGCCCCTTCACCGTGGCACGTAAAGGTGCACCGCCTCTCAAACAAAGTTGATCGAGTGTCATCTGCCCCTTCGGGTACGTTGTGGCGTCGAGTGGTGCCGCCCTCTTCCACAAACAGCGAGCGTCAGCCGCTACCTTCTCTGCTGGTGCTGGTCACTGGTTCCGCGCCGACGGATCTTCCACTAAAACATACCAATTAATTGAAGAATAACATATTTTTATATCTATGTCTATTTATGAATTATATAGTGTTTCCGAGGCTTAAACTGATATTAAATCCAATCTTAAGCATAGAAAACTCTAATGTTTTTTAAAAGATTGTTTAACTGCCTTTTGATGGAAAACAATTTTTAAATCTAACTTTTCGAAATTTTATAAGCTCTATTTGTCAAACTAAACTTGTTATTTATAATTTGGACATTGAAATTTACTTTGGATAAATTTTTGGT
Source organism: Viscum album (assembly GCA_963277665.1). Taxonomy (NCBI): domain Eukaryota; kingdom Viridiplantae; phylum Streptophyta; class Magnoliopsida; order Santalales; family Viscaceae; genus Viscum; species Viscum album. The sequence continues at coordinate 734,820,632 of OY728132.1, read as the reverse complement.
ATTTTTCTGACAATGTTCATTTTTTAATGAATAGTGAAAAATACTGCATTTTACTTCAAAACTTCTTTTTCATCTAATTTAATTATATAGTTAGATTATCTTTTTAATTGGTTTTAATGTGTAATTAGAATAAATTTTTTCCATTTAATCCAATTTTTGTCATTAGATTTAATTTCACTTTGAAATTGGACATAAACAATTGTCAATCTTTTGATAGATATGGTTTCTTAAAAACAGGCTATTTGTTTTGACAACGAGAATTATTTTTAAATTAATTACTGCATTTTATGGGTTTATAATTTGGTAAAATGGATTCCAAATTTGGAATCATATGGTCCATATTATGTAATTAATACCTTTTTTGGACATTATGAATAGTAACGACGGTAATTATCTTTAATTATTGTGATTAATTAGTAATTGGGTAGTTAAGGGTAATAAAATAATATCATAATAATATACAATGACCAAAAAATGTTTCCACATCCTCTTTGTTGTGTCATGGCCGACCATTGACATCCTGGGGCCAACTTAGGGACCCAATGGAATCACTTTTGTGTGATAGTGACCTTTTATCATATTATTTTTTAAAGAAAGGGAAATATAATAAAAGTATGTAATACCTAAGTAAAACAATTTTAGTTTTGTTTATATAAATGATATATTTGACTAAAAATATTAATTTTAAATATAAAAATATTTCCTACATCATGGTATTTTATTTAGATTTTTTTAAAAATTAAATAAATAAATTTATTTATGACACAATGATGATGCAATAATTACCTCGTTAATAAAAGATTTAAATATATGATATTATAAGTGTTAAAATAATTTTGTTTCGAAACTTTTCATGCTATCCAAAAATTTTATAGATTATTATGACATGTGAAATTTTGGTTAATGCTTTTATTTCAAAGGAATGAAGCTTTTAGGCCTTTATCAAAAGTCAACTACCAAATAGTGTCGAAATTGGCATAAATGCGTTTTTTAAACAAATGCTATTTTATTAAATGGTATAATAGTATAAAAACCTAGTATTATTCCAAATGACATATAATATACTATTAATATCATTATTGATATAATTAATGGACTATTAGAAATTTAAGGTAATTATTATGACCTTATTGTTTCAAAATAAAAAAAGGCGTGGTAAGAATTATTATTTTTAACTAAGGGTTAAAATGAAAAGATAAGGTGAATTATTTGACCTACACTTGTCTAAATCTTATATGATGAGTGGAGTTCTACCCCTTATCCTCTTATCCTAGAAATATATCATTTTTTAACCATTCTAATTTGAAAAAAAATTTATAATAAATTAATATTTTATGACTTTCCAAGAGTGCCCCTCCTCCCTCTTATAAAAATCCCTCACATCTACCCCCTTACTCACACCTCTCAAGCATATTGGCTCACAAAAACTATATCAAACAAGCTCTCCACACCCCTATCTTCCTCCTAGAATCCTCACATTGTGAAGAATTATTTTTAGGAGATCCTTTGCATCAAATCAAAAGAAGTTACCCGATTTAGAGGTAATGCCTTCTCTCAAAATCCTTTGTTGTATTTTCCCAATTCACTCCCCCTAACATTATTATAATTATATTACATAACAACACAAGTATCCTCAATATACTAGGATGTTTTTAAGAGAAATATTTTATTTAAAACTACACACACCTCCGTCTAATGGTTAATGAACATACCGTTTCTGGGGGAGGCGAATTACTGCCTCACGAAACGATGTTTGTTCAATATTCTTTTAACACCTTTCATGGTGGCCATTATGATGTCACTGTATTTATATATGATATATATTATATTTATTTCATCTCTCTTCTTCTTGATTTTATATATAAAACATAGCTATATTATTTTCATGTTGTGAAAATGCGATAATTTCATCTCAGGAATTGTGGACTACCGCCCCCTCAAGTGATGTGACTCGTTCATGCCAAACATGGAATTTATAAAGAATGTAATTAATGAACTTATTTTACCTATATATCTTATATACTATACTGTAATTATAATATATATATGTCTCATTTAATTATAATTCCATTAATATGACAATAAAATGAAAGTAGTGTTCATGTGTACGTACGGCCTACCGTCTCCCTAAATGGTGCATTTAATTTTATTATCTTCAAATGTTATGGAATATTATAAAATGAATATAAAATGTATATATATTATATTTAAATCATTAATACCATTCTTTAGATGAAGTAATTATAACTACATGAGCAATTCTTTTCAAACAAGTTCATTTTTGACTCATGTACCGAACATCGACAAAACGTATGATATGAACTCACATTATTAACTAATTATTATAACATGATAATATGTTATATGAATTGAATAATAAACTTTAATGGAAGTCATTAAGAAATTATAAATTGGCCAAAATTTATTATTCAGAAATATAAAGAACGAATGAGAACAAGTCGGACTTGAGGTAATGGACTTCGTCTCAATCTCAATTCGTTGAGGCATACTTCAATCTATATACAACCTTATTTTACTAGTTATATAATAAACCCTTTTGAATTTTAATTTCATTCAAAAGGAATCATTTTTCATGAAGCGTTTTACTAAACGGAAAAAGTTAATGTTTTTCTCTTACGTATGCGGCAACAATGACTTCTCCTCCACCATGACCATTATTTGAGTTTCGGCTTCCTCTACAAGCCATAACGTTTCTCTAAATGAAAAATAATTAACTTGTCTTAATTTTCTTTTATTTTGGTATTGATAAATGGTTTTGATAATTTTTTAATTATATCAATGTGTTGTATTGATATCTTGGGATTGAAATGTGGAAATGTTATGTTTCCTTTATGCATGTTTTATTTGATACGATTATATTATGATTCTTGGGAATGGTTTATGAAGTCGGCTGGTTCCGCGATAAACTAAGGGTGGGTGAGACCGAGATAGCTCTTCAATGCATTGGGTAATGTGAAGGAGTTAAAGGCTAAGGATTCTCTGATGAGATTTAGGAAATATATTGTGATGTGTATTCCAAACGTAACCATGAGGGTTACTCCCTACATAATAATGTTATGAATGCCTAAAGTTACCATTATATCGTATAATTTCTATGAGTTATTCATAAATCTTATGATTTCATGAGGTATGTTAAAGTGCTTATGTATTATGAGTAAAGTATGATTTCATTGATTCTTATGTGTACATGGACTAATGTTTTATTTCCATATTTTTATATCCCTTACTGAGCTTTTTATGCTCATCCCATGTTTTTTAAATGTTTTTCACAGGTCAAGGGAAAAGTACATGATGTGATGATAGTGTCGAGGAAGTTTCAAGAAAGAAACCGTGTTTTCTTTTAAATATGTTTCCTTTCATGGTAAAAATGAATTATGAATTTCATGTAACCACCTTGTTTAAATGTGGAATATAATGCATGATATATGATCTAATTCTATAAAACACTAAACCTGAGAAGATCCTCAATGTGAATTCTTAAAATAACCGAAGATTAAGTAATGTATAAGGCCGGGGCCTTATAGTTGGTATCAGAGGTCGGTTTAGATAACTTTAGGAGTTAGAAATCAATTAAATGATTATCTAAAAATATTGTTTTTACACATTATGGTCAAATTAAAATGATATAGCATTTTAAGATTACCATGTTGCTTCATCTAAGACATGTTTGATCAGAATAGTTTTCCTAAGAGGAAACAAGGAAGCAGTTCTAGGAAGGTATACAGAAAAAAATAACCTTCCAAATCAACATCCTGAGATGGTCGGAATTGGAACTAAACAGTTCATTGTAGTAATGGCACAGTTGACTCAAGCGATAAATGGTGGTGGTATCCATTCACGATATCAGCCATATCAACTGCATAGGAACATCTCAGTGGGGGAATATTTCATGAGGCAACATCCCCCCTCATTCAGAGGATCATCTGACTTTGTACTAGATGAAGGATGGATTAAATCACTGGAGAAGATTTTCAATGTCATGGGGTTTTCAAAAAATTAAAAGGTTGGTCTTATTGTTTACCATTTGGAGGGAGAAGCATATCAGGGGTGGTCGATGGTTAAAAATATCAGGGACGCTGATGAGATTGATGATCTTGAATGGGATGAATTAAATGGTATGTTTATTGAGAAATATTTTCCTAAGTCTATTCGACTTATTATGGAATGTAAATTCTTCTAATTGAGGAAAGAGGACGACTCAGTGGATACTTATGAATAAAAGTTCACTCGATTGGCAAGGTATGCTCCAAATTTTATCTGAGACCTTGATAGTAAAATCAATCATTTTTACTCAGGATTAAATCCAAAATATAAAAAGTCATTAGCTTCTCGTGAGTTCAAAATTTATGAAAATCTTGTTTGATGTGCTGAGAAGGTGGAAATGGAGTTTGTCGATGATCAAGTGTTCTATGAAAACCAACCAAAGATGAGACAGAGGTGGTAGGATAAAGGGAATAATCCTTCAAAATGGTTTGATGGTAAGAAAAATAAGTTTGCAGTTTGTGATAAATGTGGTAAAAAGCATGTTGGGGGAATGTGTTTTGAATTCTGGAAAGTGATTCTGATGTGGTAAGATGGGACATAAGGCTCGTGATTGCACTGGAAAAGATCAGTGTAATTGTAAGAACAAATTTGATTTACAGTTAGTGAAATGTTTCAAGTTTAATGAGATGTGTCATTATGAAAACAAGTGTTTGACAAAGAGCTCGAATGATGGGAAGAAGTCAGACTACAAGGAGAAATGTGTGGTGAAATCCTTTGCAACTACTTCAACAGATGTTGGGCCATCAAATGAAGTGGTATCAAGTACTTTGTTTGTCTTTTCAGATTATGCCAATGCGTTGTTTGAATCAGGTTCTATACGTTCTTTCATCTCTGAAAACGTTTCCTGAAAATTGTGAATTACATCTCAAGAAATGACTCATGAACTTGTGGTAAAAACACATGGGGGAAATATTGAGGAAAAATGAATTTATAAAAATCTTCCTATACTTATCCGTGGAATGAACCTACTTGAAAACCTTATTGTTTTACCTCTAGTAGAGTTTGATGTTATCCTTGGTATGGATTGGCTCTCAATTTACCATGTTATGATTGATTGTAGAGAAAAAGAAATTTCTTTTCAGAAATACTTTTAGTTTTTGTACAAGACTAAACCCTTACTATTGAAAACATATCAAGAGGCTAAGAAACTTTTAAAAGATGTTAATTAATGTTACCTTGCACATATTTTTCAAAACAAATGAACCTTTTAGATTAATTATGTGCCAGTGGTAAATGAGTATACTGATTGTTTTCCGGATGAGTTTCCTGGAATAATACCAGATCAGGAAGTTGAATTTATTGTTGACTTATTTCATGATACTAATCCAATTTCAAAACCCCCTTATCAAATGGATCAAATTGAACTTTTATAGTTGAAGTATCAATTGAATGATTTATTAGAGAAAGGTTTCTTTCGACCTAGCACATCACCATGGGGTGATTTTGTCTTATTTGTCAAAAAGAAAGATGGTTCAATGAGACTTGGCATTGATTATAGAGCCTTGAATAACATCACTGTTAAGAAAAAATATTCTTGGCCTCATATCAATGATTTGTTTGATCAGCTCCAGGAAGCTCAATATTTTTCAGTGATTGACTTGAGATCGGGGTACCATCATTTGAAGGTAAAGGAAGCAGATATTCTGAAGAATGTGTTTCATACAAGATATGGCCACTGTGAATTTGTAGTTATGCCTTTTCGATTGACCAATACACCTACTGTATTCACAGACCTTATGAATAGAATTTTCCATGAGTTCTTGGATAAGTTTTTGGTTGTTTTCATTGATTATATTTTGGTGTTTTCTAAAATTAAATAGGATCATGAAAGTCATTTAAGGTTTATTTTTCAAACCTTAAAAGAAATGAAATTGTATGGTAAATTCAGCTAGTGTGTGTTTTGGTTGCAAAAAATTTATTTCCTTGGTCACATTGTTTCTAAATATGGAATAACTATTGATCTTGCAAAAAAAGGTTGTTGAAGAATGGCTAAGACCCACAAATGTTACTGAGTTTCGTAGTTTTCTTGGTTTGGAAGGCTATTACCGATGGTTTGATAAAAATTTTGCATGGTTGTCCATCCAATGGACTAAGCTAACTCGGAAGGGTGTTGTGTTTATCTGGACAAAAGAATTCTATGATTGTTTTCAGGAATTGAAAATAATGTTAGTGAATGATCCAGTATTGGCACTACCTTCTAGGAATGGTGAGTTTGTTATCTACAGTGATGCTTCATTGAAAGGACTTGGTTGTGTTCTAATGCATAATGATCAGGTAATTTCTTGTGCTTCACATCAGTTTAAAACTCATGAGATAAATTACCCTAAACATGATTTGGAATTATCTTCTATTGTTTTCACTTTAAAAATTTGGAGGCATCATTTGTATGGTGTAAAGTGTGAAATATATACTGATCAAAAAAGTTTAAAATATATATTCAATAAGAATGAATTGAACATGAGATAGAGGAGATGGCTAGAATTAATCAAGGATTATTAGTGCATGATTCACTACCACCCAGGAATAGAAAATAAAGTGGCAGATGCTTTGAGTCAAAAAATTAATGCTTCATTAACCATGTTACATTTGGAACATGATACTTTTGTTAAGGATTTGATGAATTTTTTCTTGGAAGTTGTTGGTGTAGGAAATTCCTCTATATTTCTTCTGGTATCAGTGAAATATTCTCTATCAGACATAATTAAGCAAGTAGAGAAGAAAGACAGTGAGTTGTAGAAAAAGGTAGAGCTGGTTCAAAAGGGTATGTAACATGAATTCATCATTCATAATTATTGTGTTTTGATATTTGGAAAGAGATTGTTTGTGCCTTGTGATTCCCAGTTGAAGAGAGAGTTATTATGTGAAGCTCATAGTTCTCCAATTTCTGTTCATCCAGGAAATACTCAGATGTATAGAGATCTTTGGGAGTATTACTGGTGGGATTGAATGAAAAGAGATATTTCTGATTTTACGGTAAAGTGTTTGACATGTCAATAGGTTAAAGAAGAGTGGCAGTTACCGAAAGGGATGCTTCTGCCTTTACCAATGCTAGACTGAAAATGGGAGAATATATCCATGGACATCATTGTGGGATTACCGAAGACACCTCGAGGTAATAATTCAATCTGGGTTATTGTTGATCGCTTGACTAAATCTTCTAATTTCCTTGCTATACGATATATGTTTTTCCTAGATCAACTTTCTAGATTATATCTTAATGAGATAGTCCGGGTACATGGAGTTCCCCTCTAAATTGTATCTGCTCGTGATCCCATGACTACTTCTTACTTTTGGAAAGTCCTTTAGAAGTCACTGGGTACTAAATTAAATTTTAGTATAGCTTTACATACTCAATTAGATGGGCAGTCAGAATGAACAATTTAGACATTGGAGGATATGCTATGTGCTTGTTTGATGGATTATTAGTGATGTTGGGACCAACATCGTTCATTGGTTGAGTTTTCTTATAAAAACAGTTTTCATTTCAGTATACAGATGGCACCATTTGAGGCATTATATGGTAAACAGTGTTGAACTCCAACTTTTTGGGATGATGTAGGTGAAAGGAAGTTGATGGGACCAGAATTGGTAGAAGAGTTGGCAGAAAAAGTTCAGCTAATAAAGGAACACATGAGAACAGCTTAGAGCATGCATAAAATTTATGCAAACAATAAGAGGAAGGATCTCTCTTTTGAGGTAGGTGATCATGTCGTTCTCAAAGTTTCACCATGGAAAAGAGTTATGTGATTTGGTAAGAAAGGAAAGTGGAGTCCAATGTTCATTGGACTATGTGAAATTTTGGAGAGAGTTGGATCAGTTTCATACCTAGTGGCTTTACATCTAATTTTATCTCAGGTACATGATATTTTTCATGTTTCAATGTTAAGGACGTACATGCTAGCTCCATATCATGTTTTGAGTCCAAAGGTAGTTCAGCTGGAAGAGAATCTATCCTATGAGGAACAACCAGTCCAGATTCTTAACCATAGGGAGAACGTGTTTCGGAATATGGTGATTCATCAAGTAAAGGTATTTTGGAAAACCCACATGATTGATGAGGCAACATGGGAATCTGAAAATGCAATGAGGGATAAATACGCCCACTTATTCGATAAATAAATAAATTACGGGGACACAATTTCCTAAAGGGGGGAAGGATGTAACATCCCAAGTAAGTAACGAATAATTTATTTTCATATCTATGTATATTTATGAATTAGATAGTGTTCTAGAGGCTTTATATGAGAATTCATCCAATCTTAAGCATAGAATACTCTAACGTTTTTTAAAAGATTGTTTACCTCATTTTGACGAAAAACCATTTTTAAATCTAATTTTTGAGAATTTTATAAGCTCTATTTTTTAAAATAAACTTATTCATTAGAATTGATATATTGAAATTTACTTTGGATAAATTTTTGGTATTTTTCTGACAATGGTCATTTTTTAATGAATAGTGTAAAATACTACATTTTACTTCAAAACTGCTTTTTCATCTAATTTAATTATATGGTTAGATTATCTTTTTAATTTTATTTAAAGTGTAATTAGAATATATTTTTACCATTTAATCCAACGGTGGTCATTATAATAAATTTAACTTTAAAATTGGACATACACAATTGTCAATCTTTTGATAGATATTGTTTCTTAAAAACATGCTATTTGTCTTGACAATGAGAATTATTTTTAAATTAATTAATGAAATTTCTGGGTTTGGAATTTGGGAAAATTGATTCCATATTTGGAATCAGAAGGTCCAATTTATGTAATTAAGACCTTTTTTCTTTGGGACATTATGAACAATAATGATAGTAATTGTCTTTAACTATCGTGATTAATTAGTAATTGGGTAGTTAAGGGTAATAAAATAATATCATAATAATATAAGATGACCCCAACATGTGTCAAAATCCTCTTTTTTGTGTCATGAAATACCATTTACATCTTTGGGCCAACTTAGGGACCCCATGGAATCACTTTTGTGTGATAGTGACCTTTTATCATTTTATTTTTTAAAGAAAGGGAAATATAATAAAAGTATGTAATACCTAAGTAAAACAGTATTAATTTTTTTTATATAAGTGATATATTTGACTATAAATTGTCATTTTAAATTCAAATATATTTCCTACATCATGGTATTTTATATAGAATTTTTAGACATTAAATAAATAAATTTATTTATGACACACTGATGATGCAGTTACTACCTCATTAATGACAGATTTAAATATATGATATTATAAGTGTTAAAATAATTTTTTTGAGACATTGTTTTCTATCCAAAACATTTATTGATGATTATGACATGTGAAATTTATTTTAGTGCTTTTATTTCGAAGGAATAAGGCTTTTATTCTTTTATCAAAAGTCAACTAGCAAATAGTGTCGAAATTGGCATCAATGTGTTTTTAAAACAAATGTTATTTTATTAAATTGTATAATAGTCTAAAACATCTAATATTCTGAAAAATTACATATAATATATTAATAATATCTTTACTGATAAAATTATGGGACTATTGGAATTTTAATGTAATCATTATTACCTTATAGTTTGAAAATAAAAAAAGACATGGTAACAATTAATAATTTTAACTAAGGGTTAAAATGAATAGATAAGGTGAATTCTATGACCTCCACTTGTATAAATCCTATTGTTTGTTTGTATTTCTACCCCTTATCCTATTATCCTTGAAATATATCATTTTGGAACCATTCTTATTTGAAAAACATTTTATAATAAATTAATATTTCATGACTTTCCATGAGTGACCCTCCTCCCTCTTATAAAAAGCCCTCACCTCTACCCCCTTACTCACACCTCTCAAGAATAATGGCTTTCCAAAACTCTATAAAATAATCTCTCCACATCTATATATTCCTCTTAGAAGCCTCACATTTTTCAGAATTATTATCAAGAGATCCTTTGCCTCAAATCAAAAGAAGTTACCCGATTTAGTGGTAATGCCTTCTCTCAAAATCCTTTGTTGTATTTTCCCTCTTCACTCCCCCTAAAATTCTTATTCTCTAATTCAATAAAAAATATATCCTAAATATACTAGTATTTTTTTATGAGAATTATTTTATTTACACTTACACACACCTCCGTCTAATGGTTATAGAACATACTGTTTCTGTCGGTGGAAAATTACTACGTCGTGAAACGATGATTGTTCAATCTTCTTATAACACATTTCATGGTGTCCATTATGATGTAACTGTATTTATATATGATATATATTATATTTATTTCCTCTATATGCTTCTGTATTTTATATTTATATCATACCTTTATGCTTTACATGTTGTGAAAATGCGATAATTTCATCTGAGGAATTGTGGACTATCGCCCCCTCAAGTGATGTGACTCGTTCATGCCAAACATGGAATTTATAAAGAATGAAATTAATGAACTTATATTACATCTATAAAATATATATTATACTGGAATTAAAATATATATTTATGTCTCATTTAGTTTTAATTCCTTTAATATGAAAAAGAAATTAAATTTGTGTTCATGGGTACATACGGCCTACCGTTTCCATGAATGATGTATTTCATTTTTTTATCTCCAAATGTTAAGGAATAGTATAAAATGAATATATACTGGATGTATTTGATATTAAAATAATTAATACCATTCTGGAGATGATGTACTTATAACTACATGGGAAATTCTTTTCAAACAAGATCATTTTTGACTCATGTACCGAACATCAACAAAACATATGATATGAACATACATAATTAACTAATTATTATAACATGATAATATGTGATATGAATTGAATAATAAAAATTAATGGATATCCTTATGAAATTATAAATTGACCTAAATTTATTATTCATGAATATAAAGAACGAACAAGAACAAGTCGGACTTGAGGTAAGGGACTTCATCTCATCTCCTTTTGTTGAGGAATAGTTCAATTTATATACGACATTTTTTATTAGTTGTATAATAAACCCTTTTTGCTTTTAATTTCATTCAAAAGGAATATTTTTACATGAAGAATTTTACTAAATTAAAAAAGGGAATGTTTTTGTTTATGTATGCGGCGACAATGACTTCTATGCTGCCATGACCATTATTTGAGTTTCGACTTCTTCTACAAGACATAACATGTTTTAAATGAAAAATAAATACCATGTTTTACTTTTCTTTAATTTTGGTTTTGAAAAATGTTATTGATAATGTTTTGATTATATCAATGTGTTGTATTGATATCTTGTGACTGAAATGTGGAAACGTTATGTTTCCTTTATGCATGTTTTATGTGATATGATTATGTTGTTGTTCTTGGACATTGTTTATGAAGTCAGGTGGTTCCATGATAAACTAAGGGTGGGTGAGCCCGAGATAGATCTCCAATTTATTGGTTAACACGAAGGAGTGAAACGCTAAGTTTTCTCTGAAGAGATTTAGGGAATATACTATGATGGGTTTTCCAAATGTAACCATGAGGGTTTCTCCCAACATAATAATGTTATGAATGCCTCAAGTTACCTTTATGTCTTATGATTTCTCTGATTTATTCATAAATATTATTATTTCATGAGGTTTGTTAAAGTTCATTTGTTTTTGTGTAAAGTATGATTTCATTGATTCTTTAGTATACATGGACTAATGTTTTGTTTCATTATTTTTATATCCTTTACTGAGCTTTTTATTCTCATCCCATGTTTTTGAAATGTTTTTCATAGGTCTAGGGAAAATTAAATGATGTGATGATTGTGTCGAGGAAGTGTCAAGAAAGAAACCATGATTTATTTAAAATATGTTTCCTTTGGTGGAAAAAATGAATATTGTCTTTGATGTAACCACCTTATTTAAATATGGAATGTAATGAATAATTTTTTATCTTATTCTCTAAAACTCTAAAACTGAAAAGATCATCAATGTGAATTCTTGAAATAACCCAAGATTAAGTAATGTTTAAGGCTGGGGCCTTATATCTGCGGTCCCCTGGGTGAGATCCAATGGTTTGTTTTTCCTTCCACTAGCACCTACGAGCCTGCCAGGATGCCACCATCACTGCACGGCTCCCGGATTTGAGGTTCTGCTGAGTTGGAAATTTTTCCCCTGAAGAGCTCGACAAGAATGAATTGGTGGAGTGTCCAAGCCTTGTTCATTTGGCATGCACCATCTACATTTGTATCGTAACATGAGGATAACAATTTATTCATCTTCAAATCAAATAATTAAACTATGAAAAATCCCCCTACCTTCAGATTCGTTGGAGAAGTCATGGTGGTGGAATAAGATTCAGTGTTTGATGAAGATGTCATTATTCATCACCCTCAGTTCATTACCACCCAAGCCTCTATCCTCCATCGGTATAAGTTGTCGCATCACTTCGTCCGAGGTTCTTCTCTTTATGCCAAAATCTCATGCCCAAGCATCAATTAAATAGACTGAAGAAACAACTAAGTTGAAAAGAATTAATGTAGTTCATTTATGATCCTCATTTAATATTCCAACATCGAGGTTATAAAAAAAAGATTCAAGAAAATAAATGTTTTGACAACTCAGTGGTCCCGCCACTATCACTCAAATGCTGGAGAAAAATAAAATAACAACAACATGTTTTTTTATTATTCTTTAAAAAGTCTGAAAATTATCTATCCCTATAAACTTACTGTCTTAAAAGTTACTCCTCCTTAAGAATATCCCTTCACTATGGATTCAATAGTGCCCTTGGATTTCAATTCTGAGCACTAGTTCAAAATTTAGAAAACGACGCCCTTATGTTTTCCGAACATACCTTACAAAAGTTCAACATTCCATTCCGGGAACACAGGGCTTTAAAATCAAGCGCCATCAAAAATTTTAGACTCGTAATATTCAAAAATAATTTGTAGAAATATATATAGATTTTTTTAGTCTATACAATAAATTCCATATTCTCCACTTTTTTATTTTATATGGTGTATATAATATTTATGGATGTATGTTATGATTTTTCTCAAGAAAATTATGTGTATATACATGTACAAATAAGGCTCTCTAATTCATGAGGTCTTCATTCAATCATTATAATACTGGTAAGGATTTTATGTTTCAATGTCTTTTTAATCAAGATTGATTATAATTTAATTTTCATTAAAGGAAATTATATGATCATTTTATTATAAATCCATTTTTGTTTCTTATATTGTTTTTATTTCCTATGAATATATTTTTTAAATTTATTTTTCTATTTTTAAGTACATAAGAGTTAGAATAAATTTTTAAAGGGAAAATGACCTTATTTCTCTCTTCACTAAAAAATCATTTTAATTCATTGTACTTTAATTCTAAATCAAATTTCAAGAATATTATTTCTATTGTACAATAATTTTATAAATTCATTTTAACCCACGTTTTAATTTTAAAATTTATTAATGTTAATATTTTGGGCATTTTCTAAATGGGGAAATTTTTTCTTTTGCACAAGAAATTTGAATGAATTCATTGTTTTAACATACCCAAAATGACCTAAATATCATGTAAATATGACTGCTCAAATATGTGAAGATAAAAATAAAAATTTCAAGGATTATTTTTACATAAAAATTTTAATTTTACATTTATTAGTTTTTTAGTTTTAAAATATGTTATTTGAAAGTAAAAATTTTATTTTCCACAAAAACATTTCCAGTGTTCTTTTAACAGAATTTTTCATCTATGATAACATCCTTTTATGTTAGTTGGGATTTTCTAAGGATATGATCCAATAATACCATATTTATTCTTTCTCTATATTATTTATTGTTATTATGATGAAATATCAATTAAACTCGTTTTATTTTCCATTGGTTAAGTAATAAGGAATGTTTTTATGATCCTGTGGCATGAATATGGATGGAATTATGATTATTTGATGGATGGAACCATAATTATATTTAATATACTCAATTTTAAATAAAAATAAAAACCCTCCCTCTAAATAAGTTATATATTCCTTATGTGAAAATGTTATTTTTCTATAAAAATAACTTATAAAATAATTTAAGGGATTTGTGTAAGGAAAAAAGCTTTTTTAACACATTAAAATATTCTTGTGGAATGTTTTTTGATATAGGTGAGGATTTAGTGTGGGATTTCAGGGCCTGTAGAGCCTTGGTATCGACATAACAAAAAATATTAAATATAATATATCATGTGCATGTGTTATTTATGGATTAAGTGAATATCTCTATAATGGTGTCTGAGAAGTGTAATCTGAGACCAAAAATAAACATGGAACGTGGGTTTTAATCTAGTTGTGGCATAACCTTTGTGTGTCTCTAGTTTTTTCTAGATCACAAGCAAGGGAAATGATATTTTTTATCTGAATATTTTATGGAAGATAATATTAATAATAATTGTATATCAACTATTATTTTCATAATGCAAAAAAGTTTGAGAATTTTCATGCATAATTAATAATTCAAATTTTGGTTGGTTGAATATTCGTTTCATCATCAAGGTAATAATAGTGATTTTATTACCTATGAAAAATAAATGAAATTGTCTGTTAAATGAAGAAATTGATGACTATTAGCATTATTTAATATATTTAATATTTTAAATCATAATGGTGGAAATGAAGTGTGATATTTAATAACCATAATAATAATAGTTGTTGTTTTTTTGGTTATTAAGTTGTAAAAATAATCTTTCTGTGTATAGATATAATGTATATATATATATATATGTATGTATATATTTTTGGGGGAATATATACATATATATATATATGGATGTGTATACATATTTATTATATATATATATGGGTTATATAAAAATAATTTGTATATTTTTAATTATGACTTGTAAAATATTCTTAAGGGGATAAAAAGGGATTTAAAAAATGTATAAGTGGGTGACACATGGATATTTAATGGAATGTGAAATGAATAAATTAAGGAAATAATAAATGAGATAAATAGAAAATAATAAATAATTAAAAGGTAATTTATGGAAGGGAAGGGGGTTATAGGGTTTTTCAAGGATAAATTTAAAGATTTATATGTGTAATGCATGAGGAAGGGAATAATGTGATGACAGATGAATTGAAAAAAATACACAAAATTAAAAAATAGGAGGAACATGGGTGATGGGAAGAGAATTAGAGAAATCTACACTACCCTCACCCCCTCCCAATATATATTGTTATACTATTTATCTATAAAATTATCTCTTTTATATCCTCTTTGATTCTTATCGTATTGACACATAGTTGGTGTCTTTTGTTTCTTCTAAATGAGAATAAATTGAATATTAATTTTTTTATAAAGGAAGTGAGGATTTAGTTTCACAATTAATCATAGATTTCATCCACTATCATCAATCATTTTTGTGCCTAAGGTAATAAGTACTTAAGTTTCATGCATTCTTATATGAATAAATGAAATTATTGTAGTGTGCATGTGTAGTCATAGGAATACCTTAACATAAGAATATATTTTATTATATGATATTTATTTATTGGATAGTGTGCATGTTCATCTTTGAGAACCTATATCTGATATTTGATCACAAGAGGTTTTTGTCCAAATCCATTGACCAATTATTGTATTTCTTTCATATGAGGTGTGATTACTATTCTTATGGCAGCGCTTTTATTTATGTGATACAGAACTATAATTTCAATTATGTTTTGTATATGTTATTTTTTTATATACTACATTTGATCATGTATGTTTTGCTTATTTGGGCAGTATATGACATGTGAACCATGTTTTAGTTGATTTTAGATGGCATGTGAGTTGTGAAAATTATTAGAAGGCATGTGAGATTTTATGGATGCTTGAAATTATCCTATGAAATGGATTTTCTACTCTTCGTTCAGCATGTACTTAGACTATTCCAGTCCACAGGATGTGTCACATTTTGTGGTTATCTATATATAATCGATATTAAAGTCTTTTATTGACATGTAATAATTGATGCTTGTTTGGGATATCTACTGAAGATGGATGTGCTAGACATTGGGGTTAGTATGTACTTATACAGTCTCAGCCATTAGAATGTATCATATATCATGTTATATCCACTCAAGGAGGATGTGTTACGATATATAGAAATGTTTCTTTTTCCATCGTGGAAAATAAGGAAGGTTCTTCATTGTATATTGATGATGTAAGTAGATCCAGTCTCTGTAGACACAACGTATGCCTTTAAATTATTTTATATGTTGTTTTTAATATATGTACCTTGTTTATAATCATGGAATGAACTTTTATATCTAATGAACATTTGTTATGGGTGGTTGTTGGAATCCTACCAAGTCTTGTACTCACACCCTACTTGGTAATTTCAGTGCGCTTATAGATTTTATGACTATAGGCCTAATGAAAGGCATGGGATTTATGGTGGATGGTTGAGTAGAGTATTACAGATATTGTAGAAAACTAGGACTGGCTCTAGAGGACTCAATATATTTTCATTTATTTATTCATTTATTTAACTACTACTTACATTCTAAACATTATTACAACCTTGGGTGCTATTTTTATATGTATGTAATCTTCAATTTCTTCATGTACTTTGATTATTTATTTTTCTAGTTATTTATTTATTCTATGAACTATGATGTAAGGTATATTCTCTCCTATGATAAACTCAAGACCCACACTTCTCGTTAGTAACATCTTATGTATTGGGAGACGTGCATGAGGTAATGTGGATCACAGGCGAGGGCCCAGTGGTTCATGTTGGGAAGTTACATAATGGTATTAGAGCAGTTTTTACCAAATTGTTCAATTTTCTTACCTTGATTTGGGATAATATAGATAGAAGTTCATATGATTTAAACTCGGGCCAGGGAATTATGTCACTGTCTAGGGGGTAGTGTTTAGTAGACCTTCAAGTTTCCTTATAGTTTTAGAAATTTTGTTTCATTGTTACTATTGAATAAATTCATCTTAGGTGATGCACATTTTGTTGATATGTGATTTATGATATTTTATGTGTGTTCATGCATCATGACTAGACATGTATCATCCCATGACATATATATAGATGTTGTTGTGCTTCATAATAGTTCTTGTATTAGAAAACTTGATTTGTTTTATCTATTTGGATATATTCTATATTGTGTGATAAATATGTATCTACAATGTGGTTATGATATATATATATATATTGTAATTAATTATTTAAACTAAACATTTTGTTGTGTTAGTATTTATATGTTGACTCTAACTAAAAAACAAGGATAGAGACTACAATTATTTCAAGGAGAGGTACACCTTCGGTTATGTGTAGACTCCTAGGAGAGCCTTGTGGGATCACATATATTTGATAATATCTGTTTATGTTTCTAATTTTATCCTTAATTCATAAATTCCACCTCAATAGTGTGTGATTAAGAGTATAATGTTCATGCTTAGGGTCCTGTGTTATTTGAACAAGACCACTCAATGTACTTCCCATGAATGACAAGTATTTAAATGGTAGAATTTAAATATCCTTAGTTTTAAATGATAATAAAATCCATATTTTTAATAAATTATGAGTATTTTTAAGTGAAAATGTAATATTTCAATATAAATCAAATAATAATAACTAAAAAGTATTTTCATAAGGTTAAAATCTAAAATATCACCTTGGAATATTCTATGGACTTTTATTAGAATTGGGCGCTTATTTAGCATAAGATTATAGGGCCAATAGAGCCTTTCTTTTGATAAAACAAAAATATTAAATATAATATATCACATACACATAGTTTTTAAGAAATAATTGAATATCTATTGAATGGTGTCTCAGAAAAGGGAAATCTGAGACCGCTATTAAATCTGGAATCTGAGTTTTAACCATGAAACCACATAACCTCTATCTATGACTGGTGTTTTGTTATGTAGAACATTAGGGTAATAATATTTTGTATATTATTATATGTTTTTACATTAAATATAATAACAATAATTTTGTTACGATTATTATTTTTATCGAAGTGAAATGATAAAAATTTACATGCATAATTAATAATTATGTTATGGTGAAACTATTGGTTGGGTGAATATTGTTTTTTATCAATTTAATGATGGTAATATTATTACTTCTTCTAATTAAATTAAATATTTTGATTAGTAAACCAAATTATAAAATATTTTTAGCATAAAATGGAAGTTAAATTTGAATAGAAAATGGTGGAAATGATGCGAAATATTTGATAATAATAATTATTATAACTATTAATAGTACTATTACTAAATTGGAAAAATAATATCAGTTTGTGTGTTTGTAAAATGTATATATATATAAATGGGATAAATATATGTATATACATACATGTTTGGGT
The DNA here is from genome assembly GCA_963277665.1 of Viscum album. Lineage (NCBI taxonomy): Eukaryota > Viridiplantae > Streptophyta > Magnoliopsida > Santalales > Viscaceae > Viscum > Viscum album. Next base: position 734,802,285 of record OY728132.1, on the reverse strand, counting down.
TTATATATGTATATACAGATATTAATATACATATATAACACACACATATAAATAAGAGTTATATATATATATGGGGGGGAATATATATGTTTATGTGGGTTTGTACATATACACATTTACATGTATGTATATATATGTTGTATATATATATAATGATGTCTTTTAAAATTTATTTAATGTGTTAAAAATAGAATTTAAAAAAATAAGTGGTTGGTGCATGTCTATTAAAAGGAAATTAAAATTAATAATGGAAATAATAAATGATATGAATAAAAACCAATAAATATTGAATTGAGTAATTGATGGAAGAGAAGGGAGTTTTGGTAATGGCCTAGATGAATTAAAAGTCTTATCCATAAAATTCATGAGGGATAAAGGAAAGTGATAATGTATGATTTGAAAAACAATACATAAAATGGGGAAATGGGAGGAACACGGGAAATGGGCAGCGTACAGGGGGGATTTATCTTTCCCTAATGCCTATATATCCCTTCAACCCTCCCTATATATATTATTATTTTCATTATATTTGAACTTTTATTTCTTATATCATTTTTGATATTGATTAGATTCATTCATTGTCTGTATCTTTGGGTTTTTCTAGATGTGCGAAAATTTAATCATAATTTTGTTCACGAAGAAATTGAGGATTCAGTGGTGAAAATAAACTTGGATGACAACCCTTACCAACAATCACCATTTTTATAATGTACTAAGTCCTTAACATTCATGAATTTATTTTATTTTTTGTTAACATGATTGATTTTTTCATGTGTAGCAATATGAATTCATGGACTTTAGAGCATATTTTTTTAGGTTATTGATTAGATTTTTTTACATTCATGTGTAGCCTTTGTCCTATGATTTTTTTTCATTCATATGAATTGTGATTACTACGTTTATTTTACCTATTTAAACTAGGAACATAATGTAAAAGAAAATGAGACAAGTGTATCCACTAAGGCTCTACACCAATTGGACATAGTTTGATGCTTTTAATTGAGGGTATATGTCACACAAATGGAATTTATTACCCTACTAAATCTCAAAAAAATAAAAGAAAAACTACCAATAAAATTTATTTCAAATATATTAAAAATAAAACAATTCCAATAGAAAATTCTCACTACATGATAATGAATAAAATTCAAGGATGACCTCCTAGACTTCACTCTAGTAGTATGAACAAAAATATCCCCAAATAAATATTGAATTTCATTACCTTGAAACTCAATAAATGTTTAGAGGTTTGAGATCCTGGGAGTACTCTATGGATTATTATTTTAAAAAAAAATTATATATCTATGTGATATAATTGTGTCGAGATAGACATGTGTGAGATCAATTGGGTCGGTTTCTAAGATAATATAAGATTGGGATCACGAAGGTAATAATGTAGGAAGAAAATATAATATCAAAAAATCACATAGTCTTCACTGTTATCTATGTCACCTAAAATAATCAGATAAGATTAAAATTTCAATGGTATAAATAAATGAGGATGATATCAAATTTTCATAATCCTGTATTAATAAAAGAAAAGTATTTCATAAAATATCACCACTATTATATTCATCGCATTCAATCCACTATATCAAAAATATATAAAATAAATCACATCACCATTATAATCACATAACAACCATCAACACAACACCATATACATCACATGACAATTCTAATACATCATCTTATTCCTAACCACATCATAACTACAACCACATCACCACTTCCACAGTCACATCATAAAAATCACCAAAACCATAAACACATTATATCCATCACCATAAGAATGACCACATCATATCAACCACCACATAACCACATCATAATCCCATTAATTAGTGATATAAATGAGAGTCACCATATCATAAGTACAAAACATGAACCTTTTGTCATCACAAAGATGGGTTTTTTGTACATGTCATAACCTTGAGCCAGTATTTCACATATAGAGGTTCATATATCATAACCTTTATCCATTAAAGCATTAATATTTATATACATATACACTTTCCCATAATTCATTATAATCCATGTACATATAAAAATGTATATGTCAAATGTAATCCATTAAATCCTATAATGTATATACATTCCATAAACATGAGATATTACATTTTTTGTATATATTCACTATTTATTTTATATCCCATCAAAGTAAACACATTACTTAAGTACATTAACTCCTTTATACATAGTATCATAAGATCGCACACAAATAAATACAAAATTATCATTCAAAAATTAAGATAGAAAAACTGAAATAACGAATAAAGAAATATCATAAGGTATAATAAGAATAAATCATCCAAATGTATAAAATAACAAAATATTTAAATTCATGATATGTTAGTCACAACAACAAATTTTTTCAAATATGTATAAGTTCAATCTTCGTGATATTTTAATAACTTTTCCATCAATTATATAATTACCCTATTCAAATTAATTATTTAGTTAATTAAACAAAACCATATGATTATGAATAACTATATCATGTCCACAACTTAACCTTAAAACCTCACATGAAAATTACTAAAAGAACACTAAACAAATACCAACCATTACCCAACACCTCAAATCCAACTTATAAAGCAAAACCATAAGCAACAGTGACTCCCATCACTATTACTCTCTTACTCACTCAACTATAAACCAATTCAATATTTATCATTTCAATATTCAAGGATATTTGATTATATAATTCTTTTTTTATTACCATTATATTACAATTTTTTATTAAATTCCCAAATATGCATATGACATAGAATAATATTATAAACACAACACAATTAATAATATTAATTAAAAAATCAATAATGATTTTATAATTATAATTCTTCAAGTCATGTTCATACTTGCATTTTATTTATTATCAATATAGATATCCTTTTTCAATTTTTTTCCCAAAATACATCCAATTTCGCATGGGAATCCACCATGTAACTTTAGAGAACAAATAACTCTTAGTAATCATACTAACATAGGATATTATTATTTTTTTGTGATTATTATTCTTATAATGAAAAATAAAATAAAATAGAAATCATGAAACATACCCACCCACTAGACCAAAACCCACAACACAAATACAAAGATAAAGAGAAATCATAATTAAACCCTTCCCTAAAACCAAAAAACTATTACCAAGCCCAATCAAAAAGCATGTACTTACTAGGTTTGAATTGGAATATCAAAAGATAAATTATGGGGTCGGATTCCAAATGTTATGAGTAGTATAATGAAAGGGTTATGGTTTATAGAATTCAATGGAAATATTCCAATTGAATGGGTTGGTGGTAAACAATATTAAGGGAACCCATAAATGAATTCAAAATGTAAGGTTTATTTGTGTCCGATCTCCCACTCATCAAGTTATAAATTCTTCAAACATTATTATCCTTTACAGATTCAAACTCTTGAAATCTTCTATGTCCATTAGTTCTAGAACCATTTCAAACATCGTGATGATTTATAGAAGCAATAAAATATTTTCTATTCCTCCATTTATTTAAAATATTTTATCCTTAAAATTGTTCGTTATTTATGAGAACCCCAATATCTGCAAAAAATTATTTTAAATAAGGTTAGATAATTTAAGAAACTTCAAACCCATGAAATAACTTTTTTTATTACATTTATTTAGAAACATTATGAATTCCTTACTCAGTAACTTCCTACTTTCTAAAAAACAAAATATGTGATGAATTTTTAACTTCATGACAATGAATCTGAGACCAATTCCATGTTTCATAATCAATGTTATAATGAAGTAAATATTAATATTTCTAAAAACATCAAAATTTTCTTCTTATCAGAATGATACATTACATCTAGAAATGTACTTTACAAAAACATTTATCCCCTTAGTGTTTTGATAAAAACAATAATTAAGATTTACATATTTTTCAGAAACTTTATTTTGAAAAAAAAGATTAGTTTTCAAAAAATAAAAAACATTGTTAAAATAAAACATCAAAAAGTTTCTTTAATCATCCTCATTTCATTTTTGAAAAAAATAATTAAAAACATCTTCAACTATCATAAATTTTCTATAATCAATGTTTTTTAATCAACACAAATATTTTACTTTTACCAAAACCTAGAATTTCTCAGAAGAGAGTATCATGACACCACAACACTGTATAAAGTAATGTTTTTAAGGAATTATATCCTTTTTTGAAAATAAATTTTTTCATCTATGTCAATATGAACTCCCCCTAATTTTTTTATGTTCCTATAATTTTTATTTTTATCTCCGATATTTAATTATCACCAAATATTCATATTCATACAATAAATATAAGTAAAAGTTCCATACAAAGTTGAATGTTTTTACATTATCTCCCTTAAACAACATATTCTAATGTATTGTGGTGGTATTATTTATGTGATTTAGGATTTCATTGGAGGATGATCGACATGGATTTGTGACCACAAATCAACAAAAAAAATTGGCATTACTAATGTAATGATATTAGCAATTTGATACTTCATTGAGATATATTCCAAAAAAATATCCTACCAAAACATTCTCTTTTATAAAGAGAAAAATTTTACCAATGTATTCTGATCTTGAATATTGTAGAGGATTTTTAAAAAGATCCATTTCACTATGATTATCACAAAGTAACTTCAATGGTTTAGAAACATTATCTTTCAAATATTTCATCTAATATTTCATTCACAACATCTAAGTACAGCATGTGTAGCTGCAACATATTTTGATTCTATTGTGATCAATGTTACTGATCATTATTTTTTAGTATGGAAACTCACACAACATTAACCCAAGAATAATGTTCCTCCATAAGTTTGTTTTCTATAATTGAAATCTCTATCATAGTCACCATCTTTATAACTGTGAATGTTAATTTCACAACTTTTTTGACAAGATACCATGTGAATTTATTCCTTTTACATATCATCAAATTCACTTTTCTTCTAATATATGATATTATTCTCGATAACACTGATGTCTAGAACATAATCTTACACCATAAACAATATCAGTTCATGAGGTCATGAGAGAAATAAAAGAACCTATCATATTAAAAAAAATCGGTTTACACTTATTTCATATTCAAATTTACTCATCTTTGAGCTACGATGAATTGTTTTAGATGCTAAGTTAGATTATTCCATCCCAAATTTCATTAAGAACTCTATATAATAATTTTCTTTAGATAATAAAATTTTCTTTTCTTGTTTTTTAACTTTTTATGCAAGGAAGAATATTAATTATAAAAACATTGAAATTTCAAAATTGTTCTTCATTTCCTTGGAAAATTCATTTCAAATTTTTTATTCAACCATAGAAAAAAATATATCATCCATATACACAGTATAAATTATTGTTATGTAGTGAAATTCCATCACAAAAATGTTAATATCAACCATTCCATTAGAAAAATTCAACATTGTCAATTAATTATCTGGTTTTTTATACTAGGAACGTGGGGTATATTTCAACCTATTAAAATATTTCTTGAGCTTATAGACTTTGTTTTCATTATTATCAAGTAGAAAACCACAATGTTGTTCAATTTAAAATTCTTATTCAATATCTCCAACTAAGAAATATGATATTACATCCATCAAATAAACATTTTAATTTTTATGTGTAAACACTGAAAGAAATGTTCTTGTAGCTTATACTATTGAAACTAAGGAATAATTTTCATCATAATCCACACCGTGGACTTATAAATATACATTAAAAATAATTAATTAAATCTTTATGAAAAAATTGTTCTTTTTTATTCAATTTATTTTATAATTTCACTTTATTCTGTAAACATTTTTATTTACTTGTGATGAAACAATTTCTCATGATTCATTTTTTTCAATCTGATCCAACTCTTCATTAATAGAATCTAACCATTATTTATGTTGAATAGTTTCAAAAAATTATTCTAGTTAAATTTTAGAGATAAGTGATGTCTGATTTTTTTACTCTCCACATTCAAATTTTCTAAACTAGAGCCTTTGGATTCACAATAATCTCCTAGGACACAACATGTTTTTGTAAGGTAGGAAATTTTAAAGTTTCTCTTCCAACTGAACATTCCAGGTAACATGATTCTTCCAAATATAGATTATTATGATTTATATCATCCACACTTTAATTGTAAACCTTCTATTTATCCTCTTTAACATTATAATGTTTTGTATTATCAATAACTTTCACATCATATGAATCCAATATATTTTTAAAATGTTTTTGCAAACATTTGTAACATATTTTTTTAGGTGAATCGCCCATGTTAATTCCATCTTCATCTATCTCATCAAATTTTTGAGGATCTGGATTTTTTATTTTTTGAAAATATGGAATTCCAGAAACATTAATTTACTTCAATGATAGATTTTTGGTATGCAACATTTCAAAATAATAAATATTGGCTTCTATCCTTAATAAGTATATTTTCTGAACATGTACAACAATAATTACAGATTCTCTCCAATATAACATTAAATATTTTTATTTTTCTAACATTTTTCTCCCCATTTATAAAAAAAATTTGTTTTCCCTATTTGAGAATAAATTTTTGGGATATATGTATCACTATTCCGATGTTTGGTTCTATGGTTTTTTTGATATTTTTCAAAACTATTGAATATGAATTCTGTATAGTTCTTTATTCTCAAATTTTTTATGTGAACCCTCACTTATTTATCAAAAAAATTTCTGAGAAATAGAAATATTTCAATATCTAATAACTTCTTATTCATAAACATGGTATTGGTTGTTCGATTGATGTAATCAATGATTGTGAGAATGTAAAAAAAATAAACTTTTGTAGATTAATTTCTCATTGGCCCACATAATTCATAATGAATAAGTTTAAGATATCGGGCAAAATGGATCTAATCTTTATTTTATCTTTTAGTTGTCATCGTCCCTTTCTGACACATTCCAGAAAATATTCTACTCTTCTCTTCAATTATATATTATTTCTTAAAACATCAACTTTCAAGAGTTTTTTAATACTTTTCTACCTAAGCTGGAAAAGTTGTCAGTTCCATAACTTATTCTCATCTATAACACTTAGATAACATGATTTACTAGGTTCTACAATATAAAAAATATTTCTAAAGGTTATTTATTCCCTAGTGAAAATGTTTCCATCTCCAATACTTCTGATGATATAAGAATATTCTATAAAAAAAGAACATCATTTTCATAATAAAAAATTTGGATGGAAGTTAGTAAATTATGTTTGATTTCATCAACAAACATAACTTTTTTTATGTTCTATCTCAATATTTATTATTCATCTAATTTTTAAGGAACCAACACTTCCAAAATTAAATTCCCCACTATAATATTTTTTAACATGTTTCAATATTTTTATTACACCAAAAAAGTTTGATGAAAAACAACTATCATGTAACTATGGTTTGTCACTTTTAATTTCCTTCAAATCATTCTCAATAATAAAATCACATTTTACAACATTCTTCTTTCCAACTTCCTTTTATTTTCCCACATTCTACCAAATGAATTTTATTCTGGAAGGATTGTCTTACATAATTTGGCATGATTACCATCCTAATAACATCTTATAAAACTTCTTCCATGCATTCAAATTGATTTTTTGTTGGAATGATTCTAACATCTTGAGATTTATCTTTTCTAACTTCTTATAGGTTCATAAAGTTACTAATTGTTCATTCTCCATTATTTTCACTTTGCTTAAACCTTCTTCCTACAAGTGACAAGTTATGACAACAATTATAATCCATGTTTCCATATATTATAAAATACTAGAAAAATCCATCAAATATTGATTTTATATTGAATTATGATCTTTCTCTATATAGATGTAGTTTATATTAATGAATTATTCTAGCTTCAACATAATATGGGTGTAGACAAACATTCCCATAGTGGTAGTTTTCACCTTTTGTTGAAATGATAGGTTTATCACATAAATTCTCAATACAATCATTCCCAAATATTTTTTATCAACTCAAATGTTAGAATTATCAGATAAATATTATTTTTGAGGTTTTATAATTTCAAATACTTCTTGATTTGATATTTCTCAAAAACATTTGAAGTCTCAGCCATTACATTCAACGATTTTTTGATGTTTTCTTTAATCATATTCAATATACTTTTTCACCAAAGAATTTATGATTGAATCTTCATAACATCTTCTTCCTTAGCAGTCTTCTTATTACTAAGATCATCAAATACATTGACCACATTAGAAAATAATTTTTTTTACATAATATCTCCAATAATTATTATTTTTCTTACTCAAAAAAATATTTTCCACCTTCAAGAACTTGTCCACTATCTTTCTTTGTCATCCTAATTTCATTCTTGAAAGATCTGATTTCCTCAATACATGTAAAAATCTCTATTATGAGATGATACTCTCTATAATATTTTACACCTACTTCTTTAGCACTATTGGACGAGTGTAATGCTTAATCAAATTTATAATTGAATAATTTAATACTTTCAATACTATCATCTTATAAATAATTTGTTTCATTTGAGTTTGATTCATCTTTCTTATTCTACCTACTTCTCTTATTCCCAATAAACTACTTCTTATAATTTTTTGAGGACATTTATTTTTTTGAACCATTTTCCCACGTATTCCAATATTTTTTTTCATCAGAACCATATAATATTATTTTATATTAATATTAGGGAAATTCATTGTTAAGTTCCCAATTCTACGACATGCAAAGAAAATGGGAAATATTATTCATCTATGTGTTCCTCTTCTTCTTTGAGAGTTCTTAAGGATAAGAGAAATGATTTTTTCCATTTAACTCATCACCATTGTTATCATTAAAATTAATAGGATTGACATCTTTGACATCATGAATTTTATATTTCTCATAGATTTAATATATATTTCATCCTTCATCTTATTTTTCAACATTGGTTCTTCTTTTATTTTATGAGAAATAATAATGTTATGAAATTCATCAAAAGATAAATCATTTTTATCTTGTAATGTAGAAAAATGGGAATCAAAACTATATAGAAATTTTCTCATAAGTTTATTCACTATTGTAAAATATTATAGAACATATCCAAAACCTGGTTTCTTTAAAAAAATCATTTTATCTAGTAAACTATTCATCAATAGTTTCTTTATCTTTCATTATTATGTCTTCAAACATTCTATGAATGTTTTATAGTTTTTCTTATTTTACATTAGTATTTCCTTTTATAATATATTCCCACTTGTCCCACACATTATTTGATATTTTGAGACCCATTACATTCATATAAACATTTTATTATAGAGACATAAGAATCTAATTTATATATTTTCTATCAATATCAATATTTCTCTTGTCAGCAAAAGTGGCCAAGTCATCATTCTCAATAGGTGGAACCCCAATTATGATATCATCAACAACATCCATTCCATGAGATATGAGATAAGAAATCACACTATTTTTATATACAAGATTAATATTTTCATAAAGTTTAGTAATTCCTCTACAATTTCTTATAATTAATATTATCCATGATAAGGATTCATCAAGGTATCCTTCCCTCGATTACCAACTGAAGTTTCAAAGGATATAATAACAATTGAGAAGGGTGTTGAATTAGTTGTTAACCTTTTTATATGTATTAATAAATTTAGAATCACAACCCATGTAACTTGTTAAAGAACATTACATAATCATATATTAGTAAAAACTTATGCATTAAATAATTGGAAATCATGTACACCATAGGATATTTATAAAGTTCATCCTCGAAGTGAGAACCTACATCCATTCCATAAACACTCTCGTGGGTCTATAAAAATTCGATATAATGATGATGTGAAAACAACTTGTGTCAACTCCCATTAGAGACCTTCTATATCCCAATAGGATCAATTATACTAACTTTATTCTATTTAATGATTTTTATTAAAAATGATTTGATCCAAAAAATAATATGCACACAAATACATTTTTTCCACAACGCTATGTTCTGAATCTCAGTTAGAAGTCCCTATGTCTAATTCCCCGTATCTAATGAAATCAGTCTGAGGGAATGAGTACAATAAAACCATTCTCAAACTCTTATCAATTTATCATTTTTATCATCTTTAATCCAATTGAGATTATATTTTGTAGTCTAATATTTTTACAAGATCTTTTTCCAGAACGATACTATAACACAAACTCTCCATCACTCTATCTTTTCTGAACACGTGAAAAGATTTTTATATGTATTAATGTTTTTTGTATATATTTATAAGTAAACAAAAATATAAAAGGTGATAAAACTGAAAACAATTCCCGCTCACCCAAAATTTCATATCTCTAAAATTCACTCACTTTTGAACATTATAAATAACTATCTCAACTCTTCCCAAATATTCAAGTTTATTCTTGAAACATATTAGTTCAAAAAAACTCTTCTCAAATTCATAAAAAATGATTAGAAACATAATTCTAGAAAACTCAGTTTGTTTCAAATTTCAATTCTGATTTGACATTACCCCACAAACTCATCCTGTTTGGAATTTCTTCTTTAGCTTTGTCTATTAGAACTTTTTCAGCTCAGTTTGATGGAACATCCTATGCTCATTCTGATGGAACATCCTCAGCTCAGTCTGTTCGAGAATCCTTAATTTAGTTAGATTTAACTTCTTCAACTTATTCCAATCTATTTCTCATTACGAAGGATTTATCTTTACGATGAAATCCTCATTACATTGTAGTTATCAATATAATGAAACCCTAATAGCAATGTATTTTTCATTAAAATGTAATTATCATTACATTGGATTCTACATTATGATAAATTAATTATTAAGACAAATTTCCCATTGTGAAGGAATCCTCCACTCAAGAACTTCAAAATTCTTCAAGCATTATCAAATTTTAATCATTCAGACTCTTGCGAAATTATGATTCATTTACTTCTAGATCTGATGAAAACAATATCTTGATTTACTGAATCAATAGAATCATTATTATTCCTCCATTTCATCAAAATATTATATCATGATAATTTTTCATGATTTATGAGAACTACGTAATCATTAAATCATTATCTGAATTTGGGTTATAAACATTAATAACTTCTTTACTCTAGACAACACTACCTTTCCTCACCCTCTTTAGAAACAGTATGGATTCCTCGCTCAACAACATCTAGTTTTCTAAAAACTATATTGTCTGATGAATATTGAATATGTTGATGATTAATTAGTGACTGATGGTGTGTCTTATTAATAGATTTTCAAAACCATCATCATTCAACATTCTTTCAATATTTGTTTCTAGTTCTTCTCGGTCTGATAAAATGTTTCTGAAGAACAAATTTCTTAGGATATTTCTCCCCCTTTCTATTTGGATTAAAAAAATTAGCAACATTTTCCTACATTAAAATAAAATTCATTTATAAAATGATTAGTTTTCAATAATTACAAAACATTATTAAAATAAAACATCAATACGGTTCTTTCATTTATTAAAAATTATTCACAAGGTATTAAGTGAATACATGGAATATGTTATAAAAATGAATATTATTTTAATATTATAGGTTCATTTATTATTTTTATGAATTAACTGTTGAGTTAAATACTATATTTAATCAAAAAATATATTTATTATATATTAAAATTTGGTGATAAAATATATATAGTTTAAATGACCTAGTTAGTTGTTCACAAAATGTCATTTGTGTCTTATTAATTTGTTTTATTTTTACAGTGGTCAAGGAACCCTAATGAGTGTTAAACCTCCATTATATAAGTTATAGGGAGCTCATTTATAATGTCTTATTTATTCACTCAAATTTTAGAGCTCCTCTCTCCTTCTTCTCACATACTAGAGAGATAATTCCTCATTCCAAGCATTTTATCTTCGATCTTTTTTATGGATCTAAGGCATGTTACGGTGGTGATCATTTTCATGTTGAAGACTTTATCATACCTCCATGGTAGGACCGGGAAATCGATAACAGGCATACCCACCGACTATTAAAGTGTTTTTTGGAATATCTAGAGGGATTTAACCATGGATCATTAAAAACGTTGTCTCCAAAATTGAGTTATTGTTGTCCATGCCATCAATTCAAATGAGGCAATCATTAATTTTTAATTTTGTTCTTAAATAAAATCACATGATATAATTGGCATTTAATAGGGATCTGATCACTGTAGATGATGAACATACATCGATTCGGTGTTGAAAATTTTCAAACCTTGGCACATCTTGTTTTGTTTAACATCTTGGTTCCAACACACACACTTTATTTCATTATAATGATGTATAATTATAGGTAAACAATGGTAAATCTTAAAGATTTTCCATCATGTTTTGGTATAAATAACCTATAATGATTCTCAATTTCTGGGATAGAGCTAAAGGTACTCTAGGGGTGGTCATTCATATAGACAAATATTCGACTAACAATGTGATTTGTGGTGTGAATTGAGCCTTGGGATTTTTATTTCATGTGGTTGGGTTCTATTTATTATTTATATAATTTTTAATCATGGGATTTTTATTTATATTTTCTTTTTCTTTTTCCACCCTCTTTGATGTCCATTTATGGTTTTAATTGTCATTATAAATATAACATTTTTAGGCCCTATATGATTTATCATTCATTTAATTATGAATAATATTGATAATTACAATGATATTTTGTGGTTTTGGATATTATAGATAGTGAGATGATATATTGAACATGCGAGACTTGATTAGTGATCCTTGAGATTTATGCAAGACCTTTTGGGTGTTACTTATGTTGATATTGGAGATACTAACATATACATCATTATGTCTCAAGGGTATAAGCTTTATTAACTATAGGCATGTGTCTAATGTCATCAATTGGGTGGTATTGGTTGAGTATTCAAGATCTGTGTGTCTATTGGCCATAATGAAATAATTTTTTTATTTTCATTATCAATCATGAGTTATACTTTTAGGTGGGTGAGTTTCACTTATCATTTATTTTCACTCCTAAGATTTTCATGCGCATCTAAATGATCATTAGCATTTTGTGTTTTAATTTGAGTGGGGGATTATATAAAGTCATTGGACCCACACCCAACATGTGTACACTACATGGGTTTCAATGAATATGTCTAGATCTTAATGTATCATTTTATAGATAGGTATCATCTTTGTGAAGGATTCATGGATCAGAGAAAGAAGGGTATTTGAGGTAGACTATTCCATAGGATATTTATTATGAGTTAGAGCTAAGATAATTTTATTTTTACCTATTAGTTTCACATAACATGTAATTATTAGAGTTGTTAATGTTTATTAATTTATATGTATGCCTTATATAGATATTTCTATAGTCATTTACTTTTATATTGACGCATATCAGCCGTACTTTTTATTTATATTTTGGATTCTGTAATACCCTCTTGGATCCCAATTTATGTCCATAGGTTTTTGTATATCTATTATATGGATGGGTTCGATTGAAATTTTGACTAATTAGAGCATGAATATTACATTTTATATTTAAGGGCATGGTATCCCCGTGATAATTTTATACTTCATCAATATTTTACATACTATGGTGTACCCATAGGTGTGCTTGAGGTCATGTGGAAACCATAGCACTATACCATTTGGGTGATCCAAGATGGGGCCCATAAAAAGTTGAATATAGGCATATGTTATGTTGGTTAAATGTTATATAGAGATATATTTTTTATTCTTGAATAATATAAATATACGTTAGCCTTCCTAGATAGCATATGATTGATATAAACACACATTACTTAGTGATATGGCTTGTGTTTTAGGCTTTACATAATAGTTTGAGTGGGAATTTTGGATATGGATCCCAATATAGGATGATACAAGAAAAAGATGGGTCATAGGTATCTGATCGGATCTAATTTCACTATTTAATAATCCTGACAGTGGCATGTTTATGGCATGATACACACATCTATGAAAAATGACTGTTAACATATTTCATCATCATGTTACTCTATAAATTGATGACAATTATAATCTATTTCACGACTTCTAAAATTTATTTCAATGGGTGAAAAATTTAATATGTATTTGAGTGGATTAGACATAATGTGATTGAATTTTGATAGTAATTTTTTGGACACCATAGGGAAATAGATATAGAAATATTTTTATTTTGAGAAAAAAGGCATATTTTTTAAAAAAAGGTCATTTGGTGGCCTGAGGTGTGTGTAAAGTTGTGTTTAAAAGTAATTTTTTTGTTTAATGGATTTAAAATATAGTATTTCAAGAAAAAAATGTTCACATTATAGTTTTTAAAAATATTATTGAAAAAGATTTTAAATAATATTTCAATATGGGTTTTGAAAATGGTTCTCAAAATGGATTTTTAATGGGAATAGTTTATTTATGAAAACGGTCTAGAAACACCATTGATTGTAGTTTTAATTTTGATATGTACCTTTGTAATCAAAGTAAAATTCTCAAAACATTAATGATTTTTTATGTGCATAAATGTATTTCAGTTAGTTTTTAAAATAAGAAATTGGTACTTGTGTAAACTAAGTTTCATTAGTTATCAGTGTATGAAATTGAAGTGACTCGGGAATTTAAACATTATATTTTTATTTATTTTTCATTACCAAAATAGAATTATATGAGTGTTATGGCCAATTTATAGGTTTTTAAGGTTATTATAAAGTACATAGGTAGGAATATTTAATTGTGTCATGGATTGAATATTTGGGTTGGGATTAGGTTGGTGATTTTTGTGGTGGGGAATCATAAGATAGAATATATGATTATTTATTAACCATTATGGTGGAGAACACTTTCAAAACCAACATCCACCAGAACACCTCATGGGATATCATAGAATACAAGTATGACCCTCAATGGTCACTTCCAATAAGCCATAGTTTGGATTCTAGAACAAAGGATATAAGAATACAAAAATGTGTGGAATTATAATCGTAAATCATTATAATAAAGTAAAACCACAAATAAATGTCATTATATAATAATTATCGAATCCAAGTATGCATGAAATATCATAAAAACTAAAAAAATCTAAAAATTAATACCCAAATACAATTCCTATGTTAGAAATTATATAAACACCATCTTGTTCTAACTACCTCCACAAGCTAGTAATTTCCATCCCATTAACCAACCTCATATAGATAAAACAAAAGCATAAATATATAGGTTATCATACAAGTATACATAATAGGATACTACCTAAACCATTTTAATAAATTTTGTATTATTTATATTAAAACATCGGTGAATAAATAAATAAACTAACCCATTTTATAAACTAGTTATACTAATTTCCCATACATTCAAAGGACCACTCATATAAATATATTATATAAGTATAATTATCATAATATCAAAAGGATATATAATGGTGAGTTACCTAGCATATACTTACCCAATGAACTAGTCTCCCACATATCACCACTACTTGAATTTTTCCATACACCGATGGAATTAATCGAATAGATCTAACTAAATGATGGAATTGGTTGGTAAACGATGGATTATATCAATATTCTTAAAAAAACATTGTTATAGGACTATGACTATACCATCTCATGTGATCTCATTTCAACTTATGAAATTAGTATTCCCTATTTCCTAGTTTTCATCATCTGATATTTAATTCAGTTCCCTTTGATACCATATCAATTTTGTTACATCCATTATGTTTATAATGATTAATATATTAAATCATTACCATATGTTTATTTTTTCACCTTTACTCTTATTTTATCTTCTTATTTCTACATATTGATTCTCTATAATAATAATGATATAAACTAATAATATACTTTTCATGTTTCTATACTAATTTAGAAATTACAGTGTGAAATCAAAATATACCTATTTTTAATTGGATACTTAATTCAATATATTAAATTTTTTATTTGGTGGAGATGGATCAGACCATGTCGTTTTAACAAGAAACGAATCATTACTTTTAAAGGGAATAAATTCAAATAAAAATTAGCATTAAAATTCATTGTTTGTTTCATATACGTTTAAGAATCTCTATTTAGAATGTTTCACTTCACAATTATTTATTTTTAAGGATAATCATGTGTTTTTATTCCAATTAGAAGCATGTATGCCTTATTTTAATATCATAATTTGGGAATTTATTTTCTAATTTTCTAAAAAATTCACAATAGTAAGATGCATCATTATTATTTGATTAGTATTTTAATATCAATTAAATCAATTATTCTTAAATTTAATAGATCTATAAATGATGTTAATATTATATTGTTTTTTTATATAGGTGATAATGCATTTATATTTCAATAATACTTTCTTATATCAAGTCAATTTCTATAAAAATAATTGTATTTCATGGAGGGAGATAATTATAAAACCACCCTGAGTTATGAACTACTTGATTCTATAATAATACTCCCTATATTTAATTAAAATTAAGTAATCCTTTTTTATTGTTTCAATGTAATTTTTTTAATAGTTATTAAGAATGATGAAAATGCATTAATACAATATAAAAACATAATTTGATATTTGATATGTGTTTATTAATAAATTTTCATTAGTGAAATGAGAATAAATTACCTTCCCAATACATAAATTGATAATATTATTCGAAGGTAATAAAATAGTGAGTTTTATTACTTTCATAGACTCTGGTTGCTCCTGAAGATCACGATTAGGGTACATACAAAGAGATTTTACTTGTATAATATAGTCTGATGTACCAAGAATATTTATTTTATTAATATAATTTAAAATAGTTGTTTGTAATATTCAATTGAAAATTGATTATTCACTTGATTTATTTGGTTACTATATTAAAATGTATATATTATGTGTTAAGTGAGTACTTTTCTTGTCATAAAAAAATTTCTAAGGATTTTAATAATTTTTAGACTACTTAGTTAATTGTAATGAATTATATAATATAAAAATGTTTGACCATCCAACCTATAAGATTTTATAATCACTTTATCATTTGGATTAATTATAGATAAATTAGTAAGGGAAATATAATGGGATCTAGATTTATAGAATTAGAGTATGACTAATAGGGAATTCCTTGATTGAACTAACATAAATATTCCTCTCCTTCATTAAATCCAAAAGTTAAAATTTTTTGGATTACATGAATGGTTTATAGATATTTTTTCTGATATATTTTTTTTATTAACATTGGGCTGTAAATGGGACATTAAATTTGAAATTATAACTTATAATATTTAATTTGATATTTTAAAAAACTATAACTCAATCAATGATGAATTGGGTATTTCTTAATATGATGCTATATTTAATGTATATAATCTTCCAAAAATAAAAGAATATAACTTATATCTTGTCTTTCTAATAAATTATTGGATTTATATTAAAATTTTAGTTATTAAAGAAAATAATTTATACAATATGAAATATTTATGTCACTAAATTTGGGATGATAGGGTTGTATGTGGTTCATTGATTATTTTTAGTTTATTACTATTATTAACATTTTTATAATATAATTACATATTAAAAATAAAAAATTCAAATACAATAGAGGATATGATTATAATATTCTATTAAAATAATTCATACTCTATGAATTCATCAAAATATATGATTTGTAAAATTTTCAAAACTAAATTAGATTTTGAAATATTGAATAAAAAACTATACTTGGATGTATCATGTGGTGATGGATGTAAGATTTTTATATTATTTTATTTATTTTATATAACATAGTGAACATATATAGTATGTTGTGGAGGTTCATCTCCAATGTCAATATTTTTAATTATAGTCATTTATATTGATATTAATTAAAACATTTTTTCAATATAATTTATTTAAGTTGGATGTATGATATTGCTTGGATATCAACCGAGTTTAAAAATATTTTTTTTTATATTTTTTATTTAAAAATGGATTTCATAGAGATGTTATACACTATCCTTATTATAATTTTATTTTAAGGAATTTTTTGACTTATAAAAAAGATAGTGATGATATAAAAATGTTTTTTAGTGAAATAATATTTTTTGTATCAAAATTGAGATAAAATCCAATGTCAGACTGTTCATGGTCAAAATGAAAAAAACAGTGGAATATAGAATTTGATATTTTACCTATTTTCATTTATTAATTAATGTGAAAAAATATTCCAAGGAAAGAAGATAATTAAAGGAGTACACATGTTCCAACTAATGAAAATGATAATGTAGATAGGTTAAAAAAATTGATGGAGGTTTCAAGACACCTCTAAATAAATAATTTAGTGAAATGAAAAATATATAATTTTTATTGTAGTTCTATCATAGGAAAACCAAGTATGGAATTTATTACTTTTTAAAGGAATTACTTTTTCAAAATATTGATATTCCCTCAAATCATTATACGGAATGGATGTTAATGTATCATCTTGTATTTTCTATAAATAAAAAACTTGTTTTCCCAAAAAAATATAGATTAATTTAGAATAAAACAATGATAATGAATGATTGTAAATATTATGGTACATAAATATGTAATATAAAGGTAAAAAAAAATATCATCTTTCTTCCATATGAAGTAATATGGAACTCTTCATTGATTTATAGAAGCCAAATTCATTTCTTGTCTGATGAAATATCAAAACATATGTTAATACATGAGGTTATGATAATTAATACTATTTATGAGTTGATTTATCCTATATATAGAAATACATGGTTACCATTTGATGTATCATATCATGATTTTGAAGCCAATGAGTGTAATTTAATGTTGGTTCTATCATGATTTTATTTTAGATCATTTGATCATATTATTAATTTTCATTGTATGTGGATAGTTTTAATTCAAATTTATAACCATCATCCTTTGATATTTATGAAAAAACCATTCAATTTATTATGTATACTCATATATGGGCCTTCTAATCCTGTCATAGGCATATTTGTTTCCTAGAAACTGTTAATAAATGTGTTGATGTATCTTTGTAATGTGGTTGTGAACACATAAAATTCTTATTTGAAAAACATATTTTATATACATCTTACACATATGTGGATGATAAATGATTTTCCTAATTATAAAATTATTTCATCATAAGTCACAAATAGAATACTATAATGTTTTATTTGTATGAAATAATTATTATCTATAAGACTTATATATCATTGTAGTTTCAACTAGATGGGGTGTCGATGATTCTTCCCTATGGATCATCCATTTAGGAATAACCAATAAAGGTTTGAAAAATTCATTGGGACTAAGAATCCATCTTACTATATACCTATTATCAATGTTCATAAAGAATTATGGGATCTAAGTTTTTCATTTGATAAATATCAGATGAAATATATGGAGAAAAATAATGTTTCCAAAAAATCATATTATAATTAGAGTTTGAAAAGAATCTTAATTTATTTTCTTTATTGGTAAACCAATTGGTTACATCAATATTTATAATTAATTAAATTTCAAGAAATGTATATATTAAATTTTCATTTCAATTATTTTAAATTTCAATGAAAATACCAAAGATGAATTATTCTCTTAGACTGACTTGGTGTATTGAGGTATTAAATGAGAATTAATTCTTTTTTATGAGTAAAAATAACAAGATAGTTACATTTGATTCTTATGTGATGAAACATTTGAGATAAATTTATTTTTAAATGTATTAGGTAATTCGAGTGTTCTTGTTCGATATTCTAGCAACATATCAAAATAGTCCAATAGAATATAGTTGAAACGTTAATCATTCAAGACTCATGTCTATTACATCCTTCTTTAGGAAGTGATTCCTACAAAAATATTTAATTTTTTCCTATAATTTAAGGATGATGATGATTCAATTATGACATATTTTTTAAAATATTTTCTCTAAAAAAATTTCCAATACATTTTTAAAAAATATAAAAAGTGGAACTATTAATTTCTTTGAGTTAGATAAATATTTTCCACCATATTTTTTCACTTACATGTTGCATATAATAATCTATATTCTATCTAAAATAATTCATTAATGAATTATTTATATTCACTGTACATATCCAATTGAATGAAATAAGTATATAATGAAGTAATATGATAGGAACAAGATTCATTTTTAAGGTTCCATTGTGAACAGTTACTTGGATCAAGAATTTATGGATTTTTTTTATGTATTTTGATGATGTGAGAACCAAACATAATCGACCAATAATTAATTAAGGTGAGTAGTATGATAAAATTGAACCCGTTTTTTTATTACATCCAAAAATAGTGTAAATTATTGGACTATATAAATTGGTAACATTGATCCTTAAAGAGTGAGATATTTCACATAAAAAATATTGTTTAATAATTTTTTTTCATTGAATGCATCATGTAATTTTATATTATATATGTCGTCTTGTACTACATAGTTTTATATATGTCTTAAAATTTTATTATCTTTTAATGGTGTAATATTAAAAAAATTATGTAGGATTCATCGTTCATTAGCATTGTGAAATAACAAGACATTAAATATCAAATAGAATTATACATGTATAAAATCAAAGGTATGGGTATTATTTAAATAAAATTAAAAATTAATCATTTAAATTTAAAATTTATTAATATTTCATGTATTGATTTTAAATATTCACTATGTCTCATGAGAAATAATAGTCTGGGATTTTGGTTCTAAGTTTGTAGTTTGTGAACTTAAATCATTGGTGATTAGTTTGTATAAGTTGGTTATAATAGATTGAACAGTGAGCATTAGAACATAGTATGATGGTGTAATGTTAGCTTCGGTGATTGGTTGTTATGTTAGTGCATCAAACAATATCCTTTAATATAAATTATTAATGTATTATAGAGTTGTTGAAAAAATATTGATATTAGACTATTAATCCCCTCATCGAATCACTATGATGAAATAAAAGTGGTTTGATTCAATGATGTGATAGGGAATATTTATTAATGGTTATGTATATATTTTCATAGACTAGAATCAGTTCCTGGATAATAATGTTCCTTATATTTTGGAATCA
The DNA here is from genome assembly GCA_963277665.1 of Viscum album. NCBI lineage: Eukaryota > Viridiplantae > Streptophyta > Magnoliopsida > Santalales > Viscaceae > Viscum > Viscum album. The sequence goes on along the minus strand of OY728132.1, from coordinate 734,781,328 downwards.
ATGGAAGATAAACTATTTTATGTGAAATACCATCAAGGAATTGAATTCAATTCCATTATTTAAGAAATCCCAAAAAAAATATGTTTATGATAGTGGTGATGAAATTGAACCCATTGTTTCCCCAACATTACTCTTGAACAATTTAATAGGTATGAAAACTTAAAAAGTTAGGTTTTCATAGTTGATTGTGAAGATAAAGTAGTGGTGGGTGTCATATAGATGCAACCATATGTATTCTCAATTAATTATATTTAGATCATATTTGATCTTTCAAGTTAGTCTTATTATAATATCTTTATTTTGGTTTCATTTTGAAAATTATAAAATGGGTTTAAAAAATAATTTACATGTAAACTATAAAATCATCATACATGTAAACTGATTCGATAGATTACATATTTATTTTTAATCATTTTTCATGAAAACTATATATAGTTTACATGCAATGTATAAAAATTGTTTACCTGTAAATTGATTTTAAAAATAGTTAACTTGTAACAAGATTATAATTTTTTTCTTAAATATTATATTATATTATTTAATAAGGGGGAATTTTTTGATATTATAAACATAAAAAATGTATCATTAATTATTTCCCTCAGTCGAATAATAGAAGGCATTATTGTATAACCTATTATTTCTATAATGAAAAATGCTTGAATTAATTTCACTTTGTTTTTTCATAGAGATATTATATCATATGAATTTTTTTATTATTCATGAATTATAATTTATGTTTACTATATTTTTCTTGGATATTAAATACTCATGATCAGTTTTTTATTATTTATAAATTATAATTTTATATTAGTGTTTTATAAAATATTAAGTAATTTTATATAATTCATAAAAATAAATTTTATTATGAGGAATATATAATAATATTTTTCAAATAATGATTGAAATATTTATCTATGGTTAATTTAGTATTTCGTTAAATTCTAATTTAATTAGGTATCATTTTTTATAAATGTGGGTGAATGAAATGTTTTTCTTTCGTATGGGTGTGTGTGTGTGACTAGTAATGTTTTGTTTTTGATATCAAAGTGGTCAGGTGAGTTTGGAATTCTATTATTAACCCCTTGAGGGTGGATATGGGTAATGTGGAACAGGTATAGTTAAACATCACCAGGTTTCATGACGAGTTTAGGGTAGTCCCCTTATGTTTATTATGACTAATGTTAGTTATCTTGCCTCAATTGGTACTTGGGAGACCATGTGCCTTGGTATATGGGTATGGGTGATTAATACCATCTATTTAATTTTATATGGTTATAATTTAGAAGGGAAAGTTTCATTTTATTTTTTGGCACTGAATTTAATAAGGATTATATATATATTCTATTTAAATCAACCAAATCTAAATTTAATGGATTAAAACCTGCCAAAAGATATCATTTCGTTTGATTTGTCTTGGAAAATGGGGCTAAAATATAAATAATACTAAAAATTATTTAAAGGGAAATAATGTTTTCCTAAAATAGACCCAAATTATACTAAAATTTCTTAAACTTATGTTTTTCTTTTTTTTATTTGATTTAGTTTGGAAGGTTATGTTTGAAATTATCCCACATAAGGGATCCACATGTGTTTCACATTTCAAATAATTCTATCGACTTCACACTTCAATATTGTATTTAGACTAGTATTTGGGGACAAAATATATAAATTTTTTCAGGGTCAAATTTATGATTTCATACTTGATATTCACGATTATGAGACTTGTTTTTTAACCTCTAGAATGTATCTTGTTTTTTCATTGTCTCACTCATTGTGGGATATCAATTTCTTATTATTTACATCATCTTTAGGTTATTTTAATTCTATAAGTGGGAATATATGACTAAATGGAACTTTTGAACTTATTTGAACATTTTTATTATTAATTATAAATTCAATCCATCTATATTTACATTCTAAAATTTAAGGTTTCTACTCTTGATTCTCTTTAAATTAAGGCAGGAAAATCTAATTTAATCCTAAATTAATGTCTTGAATAAATTCATCTTTCTCCCTCTGAAATGTGTAAAAATTGATCCTCCAAACATGTGAAAAGTTATCTTCAATCCCAAAAAGTTGAACTATATAGATTTTAGTTTAACCCCTCAGTTATATTTCATTATAACACTTAATACCCATATAAACATGCTTATATGAATGTATCATTCCTCAAGGCCATAATTTCAGAACTTATAATTTGAAAAATTCTCTTTGAACAAAATATCCTAACCCAAAATATGATAAATGACCAAACCCAAATGAATAAATGACCAAAAGATCTAACCCAAAATGAACCAAATAATGTAACCCAAAAATGAACAAAATAACCTAACCCAAAATAAATCAAATAACCTAACCCAAAATGAACCAAATGGCCTAACTAAAAAATGAAAAAAAAAATCACATGGCCTAACCCAAAATGTAACCAAGAATCTAACCCATAATTAACCAAATAACCCAACATAAAATGAATTAATTAAATTACTCAAAATGAAGAAAGAAAACAAACTAAAAATAAACTAAATGAGATAACTCAAAATTGACATAACCCCAAAGCAAACCAAATGGTATAACTCAAAATAACCCAACCCAAAATATATCAAATGACCAAACCCAAAATGAACCAAATGACCTAAATAAAAAATTTCTTCACCCATTAATGAACCAAATGACCTATCCTAAAGGAACAAAAATGACCTACCCTGAGATGAATCAAATGAACTAAAAAAATAATCAAATGGCCATATATGATAAAATAATTAGCCCAAAAATAAACCAATTGACCTAACCATGAAATGACCAAATGAAAATAAAAAAAATGAATCAAATAAACTAACCCAGGATGACCAAAATAAAATAATTGAGAGACCAAGTAACCATATAACCTATTAAAAAATGATCCAAATGACAACATAAAGAATGAACAAAAAATAAAATCAACTTAGACTCACGTAAACATAACCAAACCATCTAAAACATAACCAACCTGAAAAAATATAAAATCAAGGATAAATCAATGAGAAATGAACCATACCTAAATAATATAAATTTCAATAACTTAACCAACACTAAATTGGACCAAACTGAATATACAAGATAAAAATCAAATCATACACACGATTACCATGTTAATTTTCATGAAATGATTATGATATAACATTAGTGCTTAATTTATAATTAAATGTATATTTTTTACAATATAGGAAATGAAATATATTTAATAGATATGAATATAATTCCTAAAAAAGATTGTCCTATGAGATATATAGGCATTCCCCCATTGGTGCATATTGTGAGTATACAATTTCAAATGTATATAAATTACAAGACATATAATGTCACACGATTTATCAGTATTAAATTTTAATTAGGTTCCACCATCTAAAAGACAACAATTATTCTACTATATTAATAATAGTGGTGACCAACATATCAGTTGGAGGGGGAGATACTAGATCCACTTGCAACAATAATCATATGCAATCAAACCCAGGCCCTTCACTAGATATACAATCTAATGTAGTTTCTTATCACATAGTTTCATTATCGGTATCATGGATATTCAACTTTCCAATGTTATTTCCACCATTTTATTTGGACCATCCTCCCCATTTATCATTTCCTTATCTTTTTATGGCTCCCACAACCTATCCCTATTATCATTTTCTGCAAACATTTATGATGCAACTTCAATTTCATATTTCTCCATTCCATCCAGACTTTTTGGTTTGTGCTCATTTTACTTCTCCACTAATTCATGTTAGTCATCATGAGTATTAATTAGACCCCCTAGCACTAAATATTTTTATAATACTTTACAACTTAAGGATCCATCAAACCATCCTTATTATCCTATTTTGGGTATATGTATACATCCCTAGTAAATTATTTAACTATAATTTATTTCATTATAACATATATACATTTAATATTAATATTTTATTCTTGCATTGTTAAATATACAACTATTTTCAGACATGATTATACTCATATGTGTGAAGTTTATAACAACCATACATAGGTGATAGTTAAGTATAATGAAGACAATCAATTTATAGGTAAAACAAGGAGAGAATGTTGGATTTTTATGGTGATAATTTTTAATACCCTGACATCATTCCCATTAAAAATGTTTCGTGGAGACACCTTGAAAATGAAATCAAGGATATTTCATGGGATCATATATGTGTAAGAAAATTTATTATATTATACATTTTATTATTATATATATAAATTAATATTTTGGAACCATTTTTCTTGAATTTTCACTGATGGTGAAGTTGTAAGGGATGCATGACTAATGGAATTGTGTGGGATATAGATTGAATATAAACTTTATCTATATATTGGATGATATGGTATAGTTGGAAATGATTTATAGGATGTACTAACCCTCTATTAGTGACATGTAAACACTACTATGAGATTTTTTCTTAAAAAATAGTGACTAGTTTACAGATTTATTCAAATTTAATTTTTTTCATATAGAAACTGATAATTATTTGTGTTGATACTTCATTTTGTATTATGGAATATTTTTTTCAAGATTATTCATAAAGATATAAAAAACATGGTTTTTATAAAGTATATATATACTTTATTGAGATCTACTATGCTAGAGCATGAGAGAAAATATGTATTTTCAATGTACAACTAATTTTAATTAGGTAACAACACTAATAAACATCACTAAACCAAACCTACCACACCTTACATGATTTGGTATAAATAAATAAATGAATTGAATATAATTTAAATAAAAAAGAAAACAACCCAAAAACTGGCATGAATGGAATATATCAAAGAATAAAAAACCCATAAAATTTAAAATTGATATGACTCATCCTAAATTAGACTAAATTGACATAAAATGATCCAAATAGACATAAAATAACCAAAAACTACATAAAATTTCTCAAAAAATTGGAAATTTATTAAACTGATATGACTTGTCCTAGCATGAATTGAATAAAAGTGAACTAAAATAATCCAAACCAAATTTAATGGGATAAAATTAATCCCAAATAAATTAAATGAATATAAAATGAACTAGACTTACTCAAACTGAATTGATCCAAATAAAGTCAAAAAATTGTAATTTTTTTAATATTTATGTGTACACTAAAAATTGATAATATTTTTTAAATTTTTTATAGCTTATAAACTACTAGTATAGTGTTCACACAAAAATCATATCAAGAAGTTTAAAAAATAAGTTTTACCAAGAAATTACTTGTGAACATTACTGTTTACCGATTGATTTAAAAAAATAATAAATTTTTACTGCAAAACTCAGTCCAGAAAAGCTCAGCCAGGGGATAACCCCCTGACCATTTATTGAAGTAAAAGAAAAGTGCAGTAGACAAGGTGACCATATATAATTCTCTCATTGAAAATAGACCATTTCTAAATCTATATCACACATAAGACTTATAATAAACATTATCCATATACTTAACATAAAACTATAAAATTTCATCTTCAAAACATACGTTTCCTAACAACTCAACCACTCATCAAATCCATAAAAACCAATACGAAAGAAACTAAAAGAAACCACATTTGCAAAAAAAAAATTAATTAAAAATATCCCAATGGAGAACTATAGAAACCAAAGCTCCAAATACACAAACATCGATATTTAACACAATCCAAATTAATTGAAACAAACAAGTCATAACCAAAAAGACGGAATGACCATAAAATAAAAATTAAATGAATTCTTTTATTTTAAATAGAAATCAGGGTTTTATATCACATAGTAATTTAAAACCTCAAATTTAAAAAAATAAACCCTTTTAAATTGAGAACCAAATATTCCAATGATTATATAATAAACATTATTGCTAATTCCAAACACATAAAAAAAAAATCAGTAATTTTTTTTTGAAAACTCAATGATATTATAACATTTAACATGTTTTTATAAAATTCACACATCCATATTCATCCATAAACACAAATAAAAATTTCAGAAAAAATATATTACTTCAAACAACCATATTTATATAAAATTTCAATGTAAATAAACAAAACTCATATTAATTAGACTGATTAGAACAAAAAAATATTGACACCAAATAATAAAATTCCCTGAGAGGACAAGAATCATGGTGTTTTTAATTAAAATAATTCTCGTTGGATCTTCTTTCATTGTTAATAAAATCAATTTTATCTCTGTTGTTACCATTTTAATATACAAAATTAAATATGATATCATAAGGAAAATAAATCAATTACATGGTTTTCCCAAAATGAGCTAGTCCATGAATAATAAATAGGTAATGTGATGATGTACTAGAATTAATTATAGCGCATTCTGGTAATAGGGTTCAGAGTGAACTCATTTCCCCCCTGGTTTATAACCATGTACACTTTATAACTCACTACACTCTCTTTTGACAAAAACACAGAACTCCCCTTGATGATAATTTTAATGATCTGTATTAAATCGGAATTAGCCCGCATTAACATGGGCATATCATTGACCTATGTGTTCGTCAAATAGATTATATCAACTTTTCCATGAAGTTTTTGTTTATTGGAAAACACCATTGTGTGATACTCTTTCACTATATAAGGTTTAAGCAGGTTATTTTTCACCATTTCATGTTTAAGAGTAGTATTGTTTACCACATTATGTTTTAGTTATTTAATTTTCATTGTATGACCATTAATAAGGATATAATTCACCATATGATGTTTATGAAATACATTGTCCAAGTAGTGACATTTATAAAATTCATTGTTCACTATGTAACATTTAATTAGCATATTGTTCATTATGTGATGTTTAATAAATTCACTAGTCATCATGTGACCGTTATTTAGGTTACTTTCACCACATTATGTATTCATAGACTCCTTACATGGATTCCTTACTTATATCACATTTATTATTCCAAAATCTATGAAATATTTTTAGATCAATGAAATTACCACTAATAATCTATTTTTGGTATTTTCATTGATTCTCTCAAAAAAAATTGATTAGGGTATTTATATAGGGAAGGGGTGTGGAAAAATATGATAACCACATATTAATATTAACTGCATCATTTAATCCCATCTATATGACAATTTAAAACATAAGTAGATCACTTTCCACTATGAAATACAAAGGTGGATCATTATTCATTATGTAATCCTCTCATTTAGTGGTCCAACTAGTATTACTATCTTACGGACATGTGATTAGATCTTACATAGGTATAATTATGTTAATAGTGTAATCATCTACTTTAATTCCCCGCTGGAATTAATGCCTTATGACCTTGTGATAACATCATAATTAAGAAGATATTGTTCAAAATAAAAATTCTTAGGCAGATTATAATTCACTAAATAAAAAAGATATATAATACTATTCAACATTTCATAATTTGGTAAATTACTACCCATTGCATAATTCTTAGGTGCAATAGTGTTTACTAAATAATGCATAAGAATATTACGATTCATCATATAATTATTCAGTTTCTATTATTCTCCTTATGATTATTATTAAGATTAATTTTATCCATGTAACTCTTAAGTGGTCTATGTAACTATTACATGAAATTCAATCCTTTTAATTTTTTTATGTTTCATCTAAAAAAATAATACCTAAAATTTTTGAAACACTAGGAATCATTTCTATGTTCTTTTAAAATATTTTAGAGCCTTGTTCATATATAATTATTCCACTCTATAAATTTTTCAATAAACACAACAAACCCAAATTTCTAAAATATCATCATGAGGGATTTTTTCACACAACATATCCATATAGTATTGTTGAAAACACTTCCAATTCCATTAACAAACCCACTATAAAATCATCAAAATTTATTTTGTAAGAATTATTTTTACCTAGTGACTTTTGATAGCGATCAAAGACTTACTAAACACATAATCTAATCTCATATAAGTAATTAATGGGATGAGGAATGAGTGTATCTTGAAAATTTAATCAATGAATCTCTTCATTCTCAATACAACCTGATTACACTTCTTCAACACCAAATACACTTGAAATATAATTCTAGTTATTGATGGACATCAATACCAAATATCTTAGAGACATGAAGTCCTCTTATTTAACCATGCACTATAAAATTCTAATGTCTTGAAATCTATAGGTCACGTTGGGGATATGTTTGTAATGATCAAAACGTTCTAGTATCACCGTTATTAAACAACCCCCACCCCCATTCCTCAACTCCCCCATCAGTTTCCCTACTCCACAAATTGGTTTCACCCCCATTCATGAACCCAGTTTCTCCCCTATATCAACATATCTAAACATCACTTATTTTTTGTCTACAACATGCATAATAATACAAAACATCACATAGGAAAAAACAACATACAAGGTATTTTGGGGGTCACGCTTCTACATTTTTCATGTGTAGGGAGTCCAAAAAACTCCATGAACCAATAGATGAATATAAAATGATTTTATAGGCAATTCCTTTATAATAATTTCTATTAATTGATGTTTAGTTGGAATATACATCAACTTCCAAAACACATGCTCCACTTTCACCTCATGAAAATTATACATGATTTAAATGTACATTATTTTTGAGTGATGGACTGTATTTTTTATAATATTTATAGAATGTGAATTACCACAAATGATTTTGATCATAGATTTCACTTAAACTCCCATGTATTCAAACTATTTCTCCATCCATATGACTAGATGAAAATATAAGAGGAGCACTAATAAATTGATTAATGTCCATAGTAGGTAGACCATATGAAACTTCCACTAATAGTTTCTTTAGAATCACATCAAATGATGTTTTCATACTGATTACACTCTCATACATAGATTTCAACTTTCTATCCATATTTTATACTTTCTCTATCAAAAAATTAACAAATTCTTGAAGAGAAATAAAATGGGGTTGATGAATTGAAGCATTCACAAGAATTGGATTGGATGGAATTGGTACAAGTTCTATAGAATGAACTAGATAAATTGGAATTGGAGGAACAAATTTTTGAGTTTTATAGACAACAAAATCATTTCGTGTAACTAAAAATAGCATATTTGGAACATCCTTATATTCTATGATTGATTAATCCTATTAAGATTCTAAATACATACATTGGACTTCATCATAGAATTTTTTTGACAAGGTTAATAACTTTTGATGGTTTCTAGATAACGATCAATGACATCTAAAACAAAACCTTGAGTATCCCAAAAGACATTCAGGATCTCATTCATATTCCTATCAAATTCATCCAAAAATCCCACTACTTCATTTAATAATCTAATAATTCCTATACAAAGCTTACTTATAGCTTATATGTTATCATTGAACTCACCCATAAAATTTATATTGAAATCAATCATAAGAACAAGTGTGAACATATCACAGTATAGGGACCGAATCATTAATGATACCGAATTCAATATTGAGATAAAATAATCAACTCCACTCTGAAAATCCAAAACAAATAAATGATTTGAAGTGATAGTTATAGAGTGATCAAAATTTTTGATGAACTAAAATTGTATTTTTACAACACTTCGTAAATTTTTCATGATTTCCTTAACATTGATCCTAAAATACTTAATCACATCAAGAGCATCTTGTGATAAGTCATATTTCACCAATGGGAGATTTTTGAACATATCTCTTTGAGTTACATCCATTACACTAAAATCATTAATCTCTTATTTGGTTGTATAAGAATCTTTCATGTCCCATACAAGATATTTCATATCCATGAGCTCCTCTGAACTTATTTTTGTATGATTTTTATGCACATGAAGAATGGTTTGAATATTCCATTTCATCTCTGTTTGGGTAGCTATTAACTAAACTAACATATCAAAATTAGCCTTGGTAATATAGGACTCCTTGAGTTTTATAATCTCATCCATAGAATATTTCATCTCTTGTTTAAACTCTTTGTAATCTTATATAAAATTATCATAAATAAACATAATTATAGAAGAAAAGCATTTCATATAGAATATTTTAGTACTTTTACTAAATTAGGTTATATATTCATCCAAAATAGAAGTTTATGTTTGTATAAGAGGTGTATGAAAATACTCAAAATATTCCAAACCCACATAACAAGAACTCTCTCCATAAATAAGTGATCATTGAAGAGTTTTATCCATTATATAAGAATCAATCTTAGCCTCAAATATTTATTTGGCATTAGAATTTGTAGTCACAATCACAACTGGACTCTCTTCAGGATCTAGAATAGTTATCTTAGAAACTAGATCATCGTGTTAACATACTATAGAATCATCAAAAACTAGGTTCTAAGAATCCTCTTCCGATTTAGTTCATACTACTACTAACTTATATTCTTATCTGGTATCCATTGTCTCATACACTTCCCTATAAGACGCAATCTCAGTAGGTGATGCATCCATAGGTATTGGTGTTTGGGAAGCCTTCCCCTAATCCATACACTCTTGACCAACAAGATTCAAGGAAATTGAAATAGAAGTTCAAAAAATTAACCATTATTCTTAAAAAACATAGAAGTCAAGGTATTACTTTTCTGGAATTTTACTACCTCTACCTCATTCAAATCAACATTCTTCTACATCAAAAATAGGTATATTTTTCTAGCATAAGGATAAGAATTTAACATTCCATTCCATTTACATCTATTGTGCATTAATAAAATCATATACCTTTGTATATTAAACTTCATATTATTGAATATAATGTATATGGATTACATGTCCTGAAGTAATACATTCTCTATGTCTCTAACTCATAGAGTAGTTTCAGTCTGATCAAACATTCACAAAACCTTCCAATCATGTTTTAAATATTTCATCAGTTTATTTTCAAAATAAAAAGAAAAAAATATAAATTTGAACACCTATTTTTCTACGACAGAATGAGAAAAAATAGAATTCAAACAAAAATCACACTCCCTCGCATGAGGACAATGAAGAAATTATCCAACTCAACATATGAAAAAAAACATTGCATTACAAATTAAATTTTAAGATATTACATCCTATGTTTGATTAAACAAGAACTCAGTTTTCCCCATAAATTTATTTACCTCTTATTGAAAAAAAAACTTGAATTTGTCTCTTCAACAATGAAATCCCAACATTGAAATTAAAAAACCTTATTTAGAATCATTCTGTGTGACTTCAGAAAGATAAATTTGATGGTCTTCGCATTAATAAATTGGGATGGTGCACTTCTTTTTGATTTCTTATATGAACCAGAGCATCCATCATCCATCCACTTATCCTTTCCCATGGAATATTGGTTACAAGGAGTTTCAGAGAAGATCATGAGTTTTAATGAGACGGTTCAGATTCTATGTTATGATACGTACATGAAAGGAAAAAGGGTGATGGCCCAATTTTGATTTAGGTCACAGACCTGAATCCCAATACTCGTACATACCCGAAGTGGTTTTTGTCAATTTTCACTATTAATAACTATAATTAAATATAACTAAAATCAATAAAATTCTATTTAAAAGAATTACATTTAAATAGATAATACTCTAAATTAATTTCTATAAATCATTAAACACAATCCACTATTAAATAGAGAACAAATTAAAATTCAGTGAAGTATGACAAATTAAACTCATTTTCTCATAATTAAACTCAATTATATTTTAATGAAATTGTAATATTCACGCACAACGGGTTTAGTAAAAATATCTTTTAACTAATTCATTCTAGAGATAAACTCTTGAGTAATATTTCCTTTTTTATCATTATCTCTTAATAAATGATTCCTTAAATCTATATGCCTTATATATAATTATTTATTTGGTTATATGAAAATTGTATAGCACTAATGATATAGAATTTTATTTATAATTTATTATAATTGAATCTAAAATCCATTAAGGTTTGTTTCATTAACAACTATTATCCACAACAACCATCAGTAAAATATATTCTACTTTAGTACTAGATAATTCAACAGGGCTTTGTGTCTTAATAAATGATGATAGTAGGGATTTAGATAAAAATTAAAGGTTATTAAATTACCCTTCCTATATACTCTACAACCACAAAATTATAAATCTGAAAATGAATTCGACATAAAATAAAAATTTCATAGAAAAGTAAAGAAAGATAATTTTTTCCTTTTAAATTCATGAATATTCTTTTGGCATATTTTAAATGAGATTCCACATGGTTTTATAGAAACCTATCACAAATACATATTGAAAAAATAAAATATGGTCTTCCAAAATTAATATGTAACTGAAACACAATAATTCATTTATATATCTTGTTTTTAACTAGTTTCCAAATATTATCAAATTCATGTCTCTAATTAGAACTCATTGGATTTTTATATACTTTTAAAATTTCAATTCAAATCCTTTTAAGTAAGTCATGTATGTTTGTACATTGATTTAGGAAATTCCTAGAAAATTTTTTATAAATAAAAAATCCTATAAAATAAATTAACTCTCTCATCAATCTTATTTCAAATTATTTTTCATGTGTTTTGAAAATTCATTTCAAAATTTTATATCTATAGAACCAAAAAATACATCTTCAACATATATCTAAATTGGAAAAATATCAATATATAATGTTTTATCAAATAATGTAGGATCCTCCATACATATTGATAATAATATTGACAAAATAATATATCTTAAACATTTATACCAAATCTAGTTACTTGCATATTGTCCATAAAGATATTTGGATAGTTTAGAAAATGAATTTATAAAATATGTATTTTAAAAACCATTTGTTTTTTCATATTGGATCATAAAAGTTTATAGTGACTAACATAGGGGTAAATTGAAGTTTAAAAAATTAAAATAATTAAAAAAAATCCAAACCTCTTTATTAATTTTATGAGACTCAGGTATAATCATATGGTAAAATATTTTTTAATAAACTCGAAGATCAAATTCTTGATTAGTGTAATGAATGTTTTACTAAAATAAACTTTCTTAATAAATTGAAAAATTAAAAAATATATCTTATAGAAATAAGTAAAATGAAAATCTAAAAAATCAATTCGTAAAAATAATTGAAAAATTATAAATGGAATCAGTACCCATTATCTTTATGTATAAAAGATCAATACAGTCTTCCTTTCTTCAAGAAGAAATCCCATGATCACAATGATCAAAATCAGATGTATTCCTTACCTAAAAGGCCTCTATTAGTATAATCAGAATCACTTATCTTCTTATCCCCTAAATACCTTTTTCTTAACATTGAATAGAAATGACATAAAATGAAAATATTTTATAAGTAATTTACATTTCTCATATAGATTATATAGAACTTAAACACTCTAAAGGCTTATAGAATGAAAGTAACAAGAAGTGAAATATCTATATGGTTTTATGTTACAAAATAATCATCTCCCAACTCCTCCAATAGAGCTCTATTTATATTCACACCTCCAATGGTCATATTTTTCTGATTCTAAGAGTTGGTTGTAATGTCCTCTGATGACATTATTCTTGATAGATCACCAAGTACCACTCCATCTGATGTTATTTTAGAAGTACTATTATAATGATAATAAAAAATCACCCATCGGGTCAAAATAATTTTGACTCTAATTATAATATTTATTTTTTTGGTGCAATAAAAACATTTTCAGTATAATAGAATAACATCAATCACACTAATAGATTGAAAAAAATCCCATTGATAGACTAGAAATTAATAATTCATATGGATTGAACATTAGTCAGTCTGATGAATCAGATTTTATTCAGTTCGATGGATTGGAATTTAGTCAGTCCGTTGAATCAAAATTTTACGGACTCATTTTATTATCAGTTTTGAAAGAATTCTATGTTTGTTAGAATAAATTGATTTCTGATAATATATTATAAATACATGGAAAATATAATGTAAGTAAAAAAATATTTTTACAGATGTGTTGTGATTTTCAAAACTAAGGATCAAATTGGTAGAAAGTAAAACATTAAACTCAATAGTGTTGAAAAAATATCATCCATAATAACACAATTTATAAAATCATATTTGACATCTATATGATATAATTTAAATATAATATATTGTGAATAGACTATAAGTATCCAAATAGATTCTAGTTTAGCTATATTTATAAAAGTATCTTCATTATATATACCTTTTTATTGATTAAAACCTTTGCAAACTAACATATCCTTATTCTTACTGATCACACCATGGTCATCATGTTTATTTCTACAAACCCATCCAATTGCAATATTAGGGCAGTTAGGGTTTCTATAGAATTATTCCCAAACATTATTCCTATTGGAATAGTTTAATTCCTCTTACATTGAAACAACCCAAATCTTATATACTATATCCTCTTTTATAGTATTAGGTTCTGGATGAGATAGAAATGAATATGAATTTACAACGTTTTATACACTCTTTATAGTCATAATCCCATCATCTAATATTAATATTATCATATTTATGTAATGATTCATAAGGGTTCTAGGCTTTCTATATGTATCAAATTTTAGTTTACTTGTATCCATCCTTCTAGGATTTGGTTTGGGGAAATACAATTCCAAATATTCATCCTTTCTACTTTCCAATAGTGGTTTATGTCTCATGCTTCTAAATAAATAACATATCTCATTATTTTTTGTCAATTTATGATCAAAATTATCACTTTTATTAAATTTAACATGATTTTATTAATAAAAACTATTGAACTTTTATTGAAAAAACTATATTTTTTAAAAGTTTTAAAATAGAGAAGGAGGATTCATTCATTGGCCTTTAGATAAAATATACCAAACTTTTCCTTGATTTTTAGAATGTAAACCTTGAATACAAACATTTTATAGTATATAAATTTTTTTTTTATTAGATTATGTATGGGATTATTTCTTCAAAATATGTCCTATTAGAAATTTTTTTCAAATAAAAGGTTTTATTCACATCTTCATCCTAAAAATAAATATGCATGTTATATTCACACAACTTGTTTCCAGAAATTTATGGGAAATTTTTCTCCTCTCAACAATAACATTCTAATAAGGTGTCCTATGTGTTGAAAAGGTATGTTAGATTCCATGTTTTATAAAATATAAATTAAACTCATGGTTTTCAAATTCTCCTTCATAGTATATTCTTAAAGAAATATTTTTTTTTCATTCCATTTCTGAACCAATTGGAAAAAACATATAAAAATATAATATGCTTCACTATTAACACTTAAAAATAAATCCATGTAAATCTAGGGAAATCATCAATTAATACATAAAAAATATATTTCTCTCTTGGAATTACAATTCTATATGGAAAAAAATGTATATAGGAATTAGATATTGGGGTATAGAAGTAGTAAGCCCTTTTTTGGTTTAAAATATATTCTATTTTACATTCCTATTTGGTATTCATCACATAGATTCTTATTATTCAATTTAAGTTGAGGTAAATCTAAAACTAAAATCATTTTAGTTAATTTTATCAAATAATAGACATTATTATTCCCCAATATTCTATTCTAAATACAATATTCATTTGTTTTATAATATAAGAAATTCAATTTTTTCTACACAAGTAATTAAGATCTAGAGTATAGATATTTTGTTTTCTAGGTGGCTTAAATTTAAGTAATATATCATTACAACTTAAAAACATTATTTAAAAAATAAAAAAACAACCTTCCTCATTAATATATGAAATATTTATCTAATTATGATGTAATCCTTCCATATAAATAACATTTGTAATTTGAACTGATCTTGGATTATCACATAATCCAACTCCAAGAATTTTACCTTTATCATTTTCACTATATTGTCTGAAGCCTCTATCATCTTTTGATATTGAGTGTATGTTAGAGAAATATCCACTCGCATTCCCTCAACATCCACCATCCATGTTCCATTTATTATTGATAAACTTATAACTTTCTCCCTACAAATACAATTTAAACCAAAAAAATTGTACCAATATTTTCTTAGGTCAAGAAAAGTTAGAAACTATAGATTTATAAACCCAAATATTTTTGTGTAATCCAGAAAATATATTACTGGATTTTGAAAAACTTTTTGAAATAAAATTATGTATGAATCCAAAGAAAATTTTGAGGCTTTTTAAACTTCAACATTTTTTATAATTCCCAAATTATCCAAAATATAAAAAATAAATTTTAGAGAAGTTCATATTCTTAGAACTAGACACAAAAATAATTTTTGCAGGACTTTTTTTTCTCACCATCGCATCCTATTCAAAATTTATTTTATATATTTTTTTTCTTCTAAATATCTAATTTAAATAGGTTTCACCTTTTATAAATACTCTAGATGCATATTTTAAGACATAAGCAAATTTGTTTTGTTTTTTTATATTATTTCAATGTTCAATACAAGATGCAACAAAATTTTCTAGATTAGTTTTTAAATATGACTTATGATTATTTAATTCCTAATTTCCTATTACCATATAATGATTTGACTTTTTCTATTATTTGTTTTTATTTTTCTAATATTCATACTTATTTCCCATAATATTACATTATTCATTTAATTATTCATTATAGAAATTATTATTTACATGTTCATTCTCCATCTCAAAAAAATAGTTTGTAAGTTCCTCATTAGACATTTGCATGAAGTACATATTGTACTTCTAATTAGAATGTTTAGCTTCAGATTCTGAAGATGTAACATCACTATAATAATTTAAAGCACTACTTTTGTATTTTATAGATTTAATTTTATAGATTTAATTTTATAGAAAACTTTCTTGAAGTAATGTTTCTCAATTTTTTTGGTAGATGTAAACAATATGGCATGATTGGTCCACGATTTTTCTTTTCATATCATCTTACATATTTAGAATTATAATAATACTCCTTATACTTGTCGAAGGGCATCTTATTACCTCTTCTCTTATTAGATGAATTTTTTATCTTCCTATTAATGTGATAAGTCAAACTATATAAAGAAGAAAAACATGATTTATCTTCATCAAATGAATTTTCAATTTTAATTTCTTTGAATTTAATGTCAAAATTTTAAGTTAATACTTTTAAAGTGGTTTTATCCATATTAATTTACATATTTTCTCCTGCATTATGTTTCATCTCTACCTCATGTGTTATAAGAGTTAAAATAAGATATTTTAATTTTAAATTTTTGACCTATATAGATTATCTAATAGATGTTTAGATCCAACTATGTCTTGGTTGTAGAATTATGATAATTTTAAACACTTGATCTGGATAAGAATTGGGTGCTCCAAAAGTTTTAAAATAGTTTACATATTTTTTAAGTCTTCATTAATTTTTTTGAATTACCCTCCTTATATAATTAGGAACATATTAAAACTATATTTGGTATTATTATATTGAATAGTTTTCTCATTATCAATAGATTCATAAGAAACCTCTATAGTAGTCCACATTTCATGGTTTTTTTGCAATTGAGTGTCTCAACTGAACTCATATGGATCTATTCCAAAAATAATAGCATTAATTTCTTTAAAGATTAAATTATGGTTGTTTTTGGGTATACATCCCATTATTGAGGATGTGTTGATGGAATTGAATAAGTATACACATCTTTGAGATAAACATTTTGACTACTTTTCAATATATAGATGATCATTTGTGCTTTCCACTAAACATAATTATCACCAATAAAATATAGATCCATTTAAATAGAAATAAAATATCTATTATCTATAATTATAGAAATTCTATAGATGATCATTATACATCAACCTATTAAAAATGATAAATCTATAGTCATAAGCTTTGAAACAAATTTTTGTCCCAAAAGGACTATATTACGACTAAAGATAGGGGAGAATTCCGTTCTTTAAAATTTCTTCACATAAAAAATACCCTATTTTAGAAATGAGTAGATATTGATATTTTATTAAACATAATAATTAGTGGAAATAAATCTTAGAAAATATATTTCATA
Source organism: Viscum album (assembly GCA_963277665.1). Classification (NCBI taxonomy): domain Eukaryota; kingdom Viridiplantae; phylum Streptophyta; class Magnoliopsida; order Santalales; family Viscaceae; genus Viscum; species Viscum album. The sequence goes on along the minus strand of OY728132.1, from coordinate 734,763,445 downwards.
CCATGATATTTATAGTTGTATGAGTAATTAAAATCTATAACAACCCTGCACTTTATAACACACTTGAGCATGATTTATAACATAAACATGCACTTAAGACAACTATGAGCATCGAAAGGTCTTGTGTCTTGTGAAATTAGAAGCATTACATAAAAAATTAAGGCATAAATTACATAATCTTTATTGAAAAATTATTTTACATGAACACAATATTCCTTCGTACTTAGCATTGCTTGGGATAACATGAGGAGATACATAAGAAAATGGTTTGCTATAAATCCTAGTTAGGGAGTAAAAAAGGAGTAACATGAAGAATTTATAACATGTTAGGAAATAGCCATATAAATAGATAACAAGTAAAGAATGAAAAAAATTCATGAAATACCATGATTATTATAACCTAGAAATATGGCAACGACATACTACAAGATAATAGCATCATCCAGGGAACATAGCACAAGGATTAGAATGTGGTAACAATAATTTCACATTAATTAAAATTACTAAAACCTCATTTAAAGTGCATTATAATGATTAAACCCTCATTTTACATTTTTTATCATGATACTAAACATTTCCCAATTCATTGAAGCACTATCAGGTTTCTCCCTTCATAAACAATTCATTTCATGCATAAGTTTCCCACATGGATCATATAACATAGGATAAATCAACATAATCATTTATTACATGATATAATTTTTTGGAATAAATAAATTTGGATACCCTTAAATATTTATATGTTCATAATGTTGAATACCCGAGATAGAGAAATGGGTATGTTATTTACTACAAAATGATTTTGGCTTGAAAAATCACTGTGCAATTTTCGCAGCATAACTGTGTGAAATAAAAATTTATTAAAAAAGTTGATGAGAGTGAAAGGTGTATCTCATTATATGCAAATGAAATTTACTATAAGGGGTCGTCTAGTTACATGTCCCAATATTTGGAATTTCGAAATAAAATGTGTAACATAATAAAGAAACTTGAAGAAAGAGGGGAAATGGAATAACTCTTTCCAAATTTTGGCATTGTAACGAGTGTATGTGGGAGGACGTAATGAGACATAAATAGGTTTATCATCATTAAAAAATAATTAGATCCAAATAGGGGAGGACCAAAATCATACCCCTACATTTTTATTGAAAATAAAAGGGTATATTAATTTAAAGAAATATGAAAAAAGAGGATGGAAGAAATCCCTTACATGAGTGTATGACATCATGTTCTTGGAGAGAGGCTTTGTGAGAGGTTGGGGAGACTTTGGAGGTTTTTTGAAAGAGTAGGTAAGATTAGGGATATTATCTAAGGATTTTTAGTGAAGAGAAGTTAGAGATTTTGTTGGGTTTATATAGGAAATTAGAGGGTACATCTTTAATATTTCACAGAATTATGTTTTTTAATCTATATAATTTAATATTCATTATCACAAACCGTCCCATTAATTATACCAATATTTTTTTCCAAAGTACATTGAAAAGAAAATATTTTATAAGGACAATGTTGGAATAGATTAAAATATTATGATTGCTTATGTGGAGGTGAGTCACACTCTCAAAGAAATAATTTAAAAAAAGATGAAATATATTATATGTATTGGATAGTCCACTAAGGAATGATAAAATTAATCAAAATAATATTAAATCATATTATTTTAAATTTAAAACATATATTGGATGAATAAACATTTTATATTATTTTATTATATCACCATTGTTCTATTATGAAGTCATAAAACACATTATATATTTATAAGGTATTTAATTTTAACCCAAAAATTCAATTATCTCAAAAAATTATGAAAATTTCACCTTTGGATATTTTTGGAATCCTGATTCCAAAAATAATATTAATTTTATTGTAAAGATTTGAATTTTTAATTTTAAAATAAAATTTAATATTTATTGAAATTTCATATGTTTTGAAAAAAATAGTTTTCATACATTAATAAAAATTATAATTTTATTCATAAAAATTATATAATCATTTATATTAAATAAAAAGTAATTTAGTTCTAATATTTTATTAAAATATTATTTAATTAAAAAATTAATTAATAAATCAAAATAGATTTCTTAATTGAATTTATATATTAAATAAAAATAATATTTATGCTTTAAAAAACATTTAATACGTGATAATACTAAAATGAATGTATATTATTTATTCTATACAAAAAATATTCCACATAATCATAATTATAGGGGCTTGTTACACATCCCATTATTACAATAGAATATTCCCTAAGAGTATGGTGTGTGGGGATTTCTTGGGGTCGTTCAATGAATATGGATTTGGTCATGATCTTCATGAGCTTGAACATCTCCCTTAAATGGTTTCACTCATTCTTATGTTTATGGATCTCAGAATGGCTTGGTCTAGGTAAAATCACATAAATTCTATCTCCCTCAAAATATCCAATAAGTGGGTTTCAAAGGGAGCGATCCTACTGGTTGAGTCCATCACTTCCTTTTTCTATGTCAAAAGGATTTGTTAAAACCTTATATTTATACTAGACATGTAATCACTATTCAATGACTATATTATCAATAGTAAAGATACTTAATGCTTATTTAAACCCTATAAAAATTGCATATGTTCTCTATATCCATAATATATTAAAAAAAGGGAATTTTAACCATGAATGTTTGGGACATTACCACAATCCCCCTTCATAAATTTCACCCTAGAAATTTCCTTTTCCCACACTAAAATAGATTTGTGTAACACTACCACATAACTTCCTCTAGTTCCCAAGTTGCTTCTTAAAACATGCTATTTCTCTAAAAAAAATTACAAGGATAATTGTCTTATTTCGTAGAAATGTTTCCCTACGATCTGTGATCTTCACCAGATTCTCTTCATAACAGAGTTAATTCTCTAATGGTCCCACATTTGGAATGAATATATGTGATGGTTAAGGTATATACTTCCTCAAGAGTGATACATAGAATACGTCATGTAATTGAAAATGGATCAGTGGTACTGATAGAAGATAGACCACTGCTCCAATGCGATCGAGGATCTCAAAAGGACCGATTTACCTATGAATAATTTTTCCCTTCATCCCATGTCTCATAACTCTATAACATGGTGATATATAGATGAATAAAATAACTCCATCCTCAAACACTTGGTCATGTTGATGGTTTTCATTATAGATCTTATATTGACTCTGAGTATCTTTAATGTGCTATTGGGTGGTATTAACATTCTCCAACATTTCATCAACCATTTCTGAACCTAGATGTTTTCTCTCCCCATATACATCCCAATATGTCAATGTTCCACTCCTCTTCCTATAAAGGTATTTATAAAAATCCATTTGGATGCTTGAGTGGAAACTATTATTGTAAGATAACTCAACTAGAGATATATTTTGACCTCATCCTCATCTGAAGCCCATTTAGCATGCTCTCAACATGTCCACATGTGTTTGTATAGTCCCCTCAGATTGGACATCAGTTTGAGGATGATAAGTCGTACTAAAGTTCAGTTCAGTATTCTGAGTGTGTTGAAGACTCTTCAAGAACATAGAGATTAATCTTAGATCTCTATCAGATACAATCGATAATGGTACTACATAAAACCTTACCACTTCTCTGATGTATATCCATTCCATTTGGTCAATTGATAAATTCTCTTAAATTGCAATGAACTATTCAGTCTTTGTTAGATGATCCACAACAACCCATATAGCATTGTATCATTTAGATGTCTTTGAAACATTGGTGACAAAGTCCATTGTGGTGTTCTCCAATTTCCATGTTGGTATTCGTAATGGTTGCATCATCCCCTTTGACTTCTACCTCTCAACCTTCACTTCCTGACATACCTAGATCATTGATGTATACCCAGAGATCTCCATATTCATGTTAACCCACCAATAATACACTCAGAGATCTTGATTCATATTTGTGTTTCCTGGTTGAATGGAGAAGTTTAAATAACATTCATTATCCAAAAGATAATTCTTTAACTCTAGATTTGATGGAACACATAGTCTTGACCAAAATCTCACAAATTCATCTTTATTAACATTGAACTCAAAGTATTTCCCGTTTCAGAAATTTTCCACTATCTTTTGAATTCCCACATCATTTTTTTGAGCATCCTTTGACCCTTCCAAATGATACGGTTGAGAAATCATTTGTGAAATTATTGATGATATTCCCTTATTTATGATTACCATTTTTATCTTAATCAAATCTATTGAGATTTGATCCATTTCAATTCCCATCAACGATAGAGTCTCCTGGTCCTTTCTACTTAGAGTGTATTCCACTTAATTCGCTTTCCTTGGATGGTAACGAATTGCGTATTGATAATCTTTGATCAGATCTAACCATCTTCATTGGAACATTTTCAACTCTTTCTGTGTGAATATGTACTTGAGCCTTTTGTGATCCATATATATTTCTTACTTCTCCCCAATGAGGTAATGTCACCAAATTTTTAAAGTGGAGATTACTTCAACCAACTCCATATCATGTGTTGGATTGTTTATCTCATGAACTTTCAATTACCTCGAATCATAGGCAATGAAATTGGAATTTTTCATCAACACAAAACCCATACCCTTCATCGAAGCATTAATGAATACCACAGAAAGATCGACCCATTAGGGTACTGTGAGTACAAGTGCAGTGATAAGCCTCTTTTTCAACTCCTTGAATCCATCTTTTCATTCATCAATGTAAGCAAACTTGACTCCCTTATGAGTTATCTTAGTAAGAGGGTTTTAGAATTGTGAGAAATTTCTCACAAATCACTGATTATATCTAGATAACCCAAGGAAGCTATAGATATCTTTCACATATGTTGGCCGCATCCATCCCTTAATATCATTTTTCATGGAAGGATCCATATATATCCCATTTCTTAAGTTGATATGACCAGAAAATGATACATCCTTCAACCATAACACACACCTGTTTTATATTTCATATAGCTTCCCCTTTAACAAGGTCTCTCGTATAGTGCTTAGATACTTCTGATGATCCTCCTTAGTTTTAGAGTATATTAGAATATTTTCTATAAATACTACCACAAATTCATCAGGGTAATATATAAAGACTCTATTTATCATGTCCATTGAAAATTATGGAGCATTAGTGAGTCTTAAAGGCATTACTATGAATTCTTAGTGCTCATATCTTGTACTTAAGGTTGACTTGGTGATACCCTCCTTCATCCTTGATAATATGCTGACCACAGATCCACCTTGGATAAGTATTGGTTTCCACGTAGCGGATCAAACATATCATCAATTCATGGTGGCAGATACTTGTTCTTTATCATGATTTTGTTGAGCTCATGATAATCATGGCAAAGATTTATTGATCCATCCTTTTTCTTGATAGAGAGGACTGGTGCATCCCATACTGAAGCACGTGGGCATATAAAACATTTATCCAGATTCTTCTTTAGCTGTTTCCTTTTCACATCATGCTCCACAACAGTCATTCCATATGGAGTCTATGATGTTAGTGACACTCCCGGTATAAGATCAATCAAGAATTGAACATCTCTTCTAGGAGGAAGACCAGGATATTCCTCATGAATTAATTTAGTGAATTCCCTCACAATAGGCATGTCCTCAAGGATGGTCGCATCCTTAGGCTCAAACATCGTAAAAAGAAACACATGATCATAGGGAAGTAATATCCACACTTGAGATGATGGTGCTAATTAAGATCCATCCACCTTCTTTCACTTGTATATAATCAGGGGTCGATTCTCCATATGGAGAGTGATTTACCTATCATGGAAATTTATGTTCTCACAATATAGGGAAAGCCAATTCAGGCCAACAATTGAATCTAATTCCACCATATGGAGTATGATGAAGTTCTTTGGGAAGTTCAATCCACAAAGTGTGACAGCGGAGGACTTATAATCATGGGATGAAAAAAATTCCCATTTTTGATTCTCAACGACATATTTACTACCATGATTAGTGGTGGGGTTGGTATTTTTCTAATAATCTTTTGCGATATAAATGAATGAGTAGAACCAAAATCAAAAAGATCTATATCTATTCTTGAATGAATAACTAGAAAACTTGTCACCACTTTGTTTTCTATATTTGTTTCAGTGGTTGTGTAGGAAAAAGCTCACCCTTGCAGCATTGGATATTGTTTGTTTCTTCTGAAAACCCTTGTCTTAGGGAATGGGTTTTCAAAGTGCTCGGGTTAATTTCAGTTGTAGCAATGAAAAATGCATTGAGGGTCGAACAGAGCATCCCTCTACTCTATCGGAGCATCAGGTTTTTCATGTCGGTAATTAATGGCTAGGTTTCCTTCTATTTGATCTTTAAAGAATTTATTCATCCTATTCATGAAATTTTTGGGGAGTTTCTTTTTGCACCTTTAGCATGTGGGGTGATGGAATTTCCTAGTACCATATTATTTATCCATCAGACCGCCAGAATTAAATTCTACTTTTGGATTATTATTCCCATGATACCCTTAAGATTCACTAATCTAAATTTTGACTTAGAGGGTACATCAGACAATTATCTCATAGCTATCAATGTAATGGATCTCTAGTTCTTTCCGTATGATGGGGTTTAGCCCCCTAAAGAAGCAGTAATCCTTTCATTCAGGGGTAACATAAAATCCAAATTTGTATCATTAAATACTTTTGAATTTTTCCTTATAAATTATGATGGATACGTTGTATATTTCCTTGAGGGAAATGAATTCCCTTTCCTTATTATGTTAGAGGGTGTGAGGAATATAATTATCAAACCACATTTTCTAGAAATAATTCCATTATAATGCATCAATATCTTCACCAGGCTTCATATTTTTTTTATCAATGTCCACCATTGATAAGATCAACCCTTCATACGATAAGCATCCATAAGAACCTTCTCTTGTTCAAAACATTGAATGACAGAGAATATGTTCTCAATGTAGTTTATCCATTGTTCGGTGATTGAGAGATAAGATGATCCATCAAAATTATAAGGCCTTTTTCTCATGAAGATCTCGATTGCAGCTTGTTCATTATTTGTGGGGGGGGGGGGGGGTTGGCGTTCCTCTTTACCCAAGTTTCTATTTAAACCATGAGTTAACTGGGAGAGTGTCAGAAAAATGTTTTAAATTCACCATCCCATCAGATTGGGCATCTAATTAGAATAGTCATCACATTTGTCTTCACATCAACTGTTAGCACAAGTCCTCTTATTACTATCCATTGTATGGAATTAAAGAAACGTTAGGGGTAACACACAAAGGGTAATCAAATGACTAAAAGGGATAACATTAAAATAACATATATTTCTTATTTTATAGGCTTAAATCTATTTTATACATGATCTACTACGAGACATATATTCTTTGGGGAAATTTTTTATACCCTTAATAATGGTTTATACTATGCTTATGAATTTATCAAAGCATATCACCTAGGAGTGTCGAACCAAGAGTGAATAAAGGCCCTTTATTTCTTATTAGTTATCATAAGAGTCTAACTCAATGTGGTGTTTTGGGGGTTTTACTCCGAGATACATCTGTTCTAGAGCCACCTCTACTTGTTCGTATCTAGATAGGGATATATTTTCTTGATAAACCTCATACTCTATACTCACCAAAATTTAGGAATGTTATTATTATACTTAGTCTTATCCTTATAGATTTAAATAGGTTTTTTGATTCCTAATCCCAAAAATAACTAAACCTATCCTTTAATTCCAACTATAACAATCCATCTCTTTATTACACACTTAAGCATGATTTATTTCATAAAAATACAATTAATACTTCTCTGAAGATCAAGAGGTCTAGTGTATTGTGAAACTAGGATCATTATATAATAACTAAAAACATAAAATAAAACATCTTTATTAAAAACATCTTTTACATGACCACAACATTCCTTCATACTTATCATTTCATGGGATAACCGGATGACATACATAAGAAAAGGGTGAGCTATAAATCCCAGTAATGGAGTAAACAAGTCATAAAATAAATAATACAGTGCATGTTAAGAAATAGTAATATAAATGGAGCACATGAGAAACATGAGCTTAATGTTGTGACATAGAATGATTATCATAACATGGAATTGAGGCAACAACATACAACATGATATTAGCATGAGCCGAGGCTCATTACCCATGGATTAGCATGAGTAAACCCTCATTGCATGTTATTTAGCATGATTAAACCCTTATTTAACATGAATTATCATGATTAAACCCTCGTTTCACATGGAGTATCATGATACTAAACATTATCGAATGCATTAGAGCGCTATTAGGGCACACACTTCATAAACATTTCATTTCATGTATAAGTGTTCCTCATGGATCATATAACCTGTAATAAATCAATATAATAATTTATTCCATGGTAAAATAATGTGTAATACATACATATATGTACCATTCAATATTTATATGTTCATATAGGTTAATACCCTTGATAGTGAAATGGGTACGGTATTCACTACACAATGATTTGGGGTTGGAAAATCACGGTGCAATTTCAGCAGCGTAACAACGTGACATAAGAATTCATAAAAAAGGTTGATGACTTATATAGGGTTATCTAATCATATATACATGAAATGGAAATTAAGGGGGGTAATATAGATATGTGTCCCAATACCTATAATTTGTAAATATAAGGCGTAACATAAAAAATAAAACTTATTAAATAAGTGACATTTAATAATTTTTACCAAATTTTGGCATGGTAACGGGTGTATGTGGGAGAGATTAATGAAGGAGAAACGGGTATATAAACATTCAAACATAGGTAGGGAATAATGGGGGATATTTGAAATCATACCCCATCATTTTTAATTGAATATAAAATTCTATATCAACATAAAGAATCTTGGACAAAATGTAAAAGGAAGAAATCCCTTACTTGTGTGTGTGACTTCAAGAGCTTGAGGAGAGGATTCATTATAGCCTGGGGTGAATTGGGATTCTTTTAGGGAGATGATGGAAGATTAGAGATGTTCTCAAAGTATTTTGATTGATGATAAGTGGGATCTTGGGTGTGTTTATACATTAAATGTGAGGGGAATTCAATAACATTTCACAAACATAGGTTTTTGAATCTATATAATTAAATATTAAAAACCAAAAACCTTACGTTGGTTTTTGCCCAAGGTTTTTTCCAATTTGGATTGGAAACCATTATTTTATATGGGAAATGAAAATATTTATTAAAATATTAGGCTTTCTTATGTGGAGGTGAGTTACACTCTCAAGAAATCATTTTAAAATGATAAAATATATTATATGTCTTGGAGGATCCACTAAGGCATTGTAAAATTAATCAAACAAATCAAAAATCACATAATTTTAAAGGTAATACATATATTATACGAATAACACTTTTATAGTATTTTATTACACAACTATGTGGTCATTATCATTTCATAAAACACATTATATATTTATAATGTATTTAATTTTTACCCAATAATTTGATTGTCTCGGAAAATAATGAAAACCCACTATTGGATAATTTCGAAATCTTGATTCCAAAAATAATATTCATTTTATCTATATAATTTTATAAATATTTGAATTTTCACTTTTAAAATAAAAACTGACAATTATTGAAAATTCATGGGTGCTGACAAAAACAGTTTTCAAACCTTAATAAAAATAACAATTGTATTCATAAAAATTATATGATCATTTATAATTAATAAAAATCAATTTGTTTATAGTAATTTATTAAAATAATATTTAATTAAATATCCATTTATTCATCAAAATATATTTCTTAACTGAATTTAAATATTAAATAAAAATATTAATTGTTCTTTAAAAAAAATTACAAAGTAACAATAATAAAATGAATATATATTCTTTAATATATAAAAAATAATGCACTTAATCATAATTTTAAGGACTTGTTACATATACAATTATTAAACAATCATATTCCCTAAGAGTATTTTGTGTGATGGTGGGGATTTCTTATGGTCGTTCAGTGAACATGGTTCAGGTCGTGATCTCGATGAGCTCCAACTTCTTCCATAAATAGTTTTGCTCGAGCTTAAGTTGTTGGATTTAGGAATGGTATTTGTCTAGGGAGAATCTGAGAACTGATATCTCCCGCTAAATATCTGATAAATGAGCTTCAAAGGGAACAATCCTACTGGTCAAGGATATCACATCATTTGTCTGGGTCAGAAGGATTTGTTAAAACGCTATATTCATACTAGACATGTAATCACTATTCCATGGCTATATTATCAATGGTATGGATACTTTACAGTTATTTAAACCTATTAAAAAAGTACATGTGTTTCCTATATACATAAGACATTAAAATAATGGTAATTTTATTCATGAATGTTTCGGTCATTACAAAATTCACTTGTACACTTCTCCAAAATTCTTCCCCATAAGATTAGAAATTTAATCTAGACTAGTCCATTTTCAAGAACTACATTGTTGATTTTATGTAGTGGACACTTGGTATAAAAACACAATAGATTTCAACTATGTTCCAGCAAGGCTTTACAACCAAAAACCTTTATGGTTATTTTTCCTCATACCATTTACAAGGAAAGATATGATTAATATATTGTTTCTATATGCATCTCATGGTTGTAAAATACTATATTTAGAATGAATAAATCTCCCAAATATGTGATAAAAAGAGAATAAAAATCTATGAGACTCTTTTGAAACAACAGTACATATGATCAATATAGCACAATATTATATCATGAAATTTCGTTTTCTTCTTCTTGTATAAAATAATGCAGTGAAAGAGATCATCTAGAGAGAAAGTGTGCCTACTGGAATTTTAAAATCACATTAGTTCTTATAAATATAATGTTTTTCACTATATATCACTTTCTAAATGCATGAACAATATTTATTGATCGCAAAACACATATCCATTAAATATGTGACTCTTAATTCAAAAAAATGTGTCCTTTCCTCAGAAATACCACATCAATAGTAATGACCAATAAATTTTCCTTGTAATGTTTTCCATTCATGGTACATTCCTCTTATTATATCCATTATACCATAAATAGATAACCCATAATGAAAATATTAAATGATAGTATTAAATGATCAATCATGTTCTGCAATGATAATAAATACCAGTTTATAGCATGATGTGGCTAATTGCCCATCACCACATAGATGGATTCATAATATTTTAATTCGCATAGCCGATTTGATCCACGTATATGAATTATATACTTAAACAAAATTATGTAGGAAAGCTTTATGAATCTGAATTTCCTCAAGTAACAAATTTTCCCATGTACCTAAATTTTCTCCACATAGACACTTTGATTAACATAAGTTTTTTACTCATGTAGCCTAAATTAACACTACTGACTGGAACTAGTGAAAAATATCAAAACACAAATTATTTGTGTAGCTTATCTCTCCATGTAAAAAGTTCAAAAATCTATTTCATTTATGTATACAATTTCTCATGTATCCAACTTATAGATACAGATGATGATCACATAGGCGATTTCACGACGTAGCAGATTTACGTAAAAAAATCCTTCATGTAGCTTATTAATGTAGATAAGTTATCAACATAATTATTTATCCATGTACCCAAATGCCTTACATATGTGATTTTCCAGACATAGGAACATTTCATCCAAAGTGTCCAGAATTACGGATTTAGAAAGTTTAACGGCTGTAACACATTAAAATGAGATAAATCCTGATTAGCACGATTATAAAAACTATCAGTTAAATAGGCAATGTATTTCATATCATAAAAAACTTAATCATGTGGGATATTTTGTAATAATTTTAGTTGTCCAACAAGGATGTTTCTTCATGTGGTGAACATCTTACCCTTTCATAAGTGAAGGAAATGGTACATTTTGGATTAACCATTACATTTTCAAAAATTTAAGGTTACTATTCTGGTGTCCAAAGCAAAACAAATGGATAAAATATGAGGGGAAATTGAGTATGGGTCAAATAAAACCCTAAAAACTCTTTTTTCAAACAACTTTGAGTGTTTTATGGATTTCTATTTTAACAATTATACTTTTACATGAACTTACTTTTACTTTTGTAATTACTTTTTAAACCATAGTAATTAATTTTAATAGCAATGATTAAGGTTGAAATTTTTAAATAATTGTATGATTTTAATTTTAATTTTGAATATCATTTTATCAAATAAAATATCTAATGTTGTGAAAAGTTAATATAAAATAAATAGACAAAATCATGTAAAAACAATTCTTAGAGAAATAATTTTGTTAAGATTTAAATTTATATATAAGGTAAAATTATCTTGGATACTGATTATAATGAAATAAATTTAATTAATATTAAACATATAATTGATATGAGGAATGTAATTCTATAAGAATTTGTATAGAGGTAAATGTTTTCTGATTTTCATCAAGGTTTATTTAGATTATAGTTAGGGGATCTTTTTTATACAAGAAATGAATTGTGTTTGATACATTGAAAGACTTTTGTTACATGTAATAGAAAATATGCCACTCTATAGAAATGGTTCGGTGTTAGAAAATGAATATTTCTCAGAGGATGAAAGTGGGATTGGAATGAAATGATAGGGGAAATGGTAGGGGTTTAGTGTCTGGTTCGGGTACAGATCCGAATAAATGGATCCATGTTCATGTTTTATCTAAGAAATGTTGCTACTCAGAGGCTATATTCTTAGTATCATAGAATGTGGTGGAGTTAGTTGGGTATGAAATTTCCAAAGCTGAACTACTGACTATAGAATCTAATATATAGAAGGAAGAAAGACCAATACACCCAATTATGAAAGTTGTTGAAATATATGACAAAATGAAATTAAACTTTGAGGGGAGGTGTACAAAAGGGTTTTTGGATCCAAGGAACACAGTTCATGAGAAAACCAGTGAGGATACAGTGGGAGTGGGAAATAGAATTATGTATAGATAGGTGTGTTAGTATATTGGTGAGATAGATACAATGTTATGTACAAACAGTGAAGGAAACAGAGGTTGGAAAAAGGCTATAAAGAGGGTGATATTGAGAAGGACCAGTTCGACTATTAATGGTTGTAATCAACTTTATTATCTAGAGAATGAAGGCCCGGCATAAGAAATAGAGGAGGTTAAATATCAGGATTCTGGTGTTGGGGATGCCTCTTTCGATGGTATAGACATTCAACATGCCTCATTTGAACAGTCTTCTTGTGAGGATACTAAGTGTGTGGTTTTGGAGAATATTAATGCACAACCATAGTTTATGGGTCATGGCTTTAGGAAAGGATAGGATCCAAAATATTCTAATCTCAACACTAATATACAAAATGATAATTATAATGGGGAGATCATGATTCTCTTTAAGAGTTTGAGAATTTTTTATAAGTGGGGGAACATTTCTGATGATGAAAGGGTGAATGGAAGAATTCCCCTTAAGGATTTTAGTAGTGTTCATGCCTCATTAAAGTATGATCATATCCATGGGAAGAAAAATCTGATTGAAAATGAAGGTTTGAAAATAGCTCCTAGGAATATAAGGTCACTAAAGGACTACTCCAACCTGCCACAGAATATATCTACGAGATAATCTTTAAAATTACCCTGAAGGGACAATGTGGAGATCCTTTTAATCGTCAATCAAGTTAATTCTCTGTTTGATTGGGAAGCTGCTGATGAGTTTGATTATTAGAATTCTCATTCTTATTATGATTTCATACTTTGTTTATTATTGGATAAGGTCAATCCACTTTGTTTTACCCCGGTCATTTTTCTTGTTTTATGTTTATTTGTCTTTAATAAATTGTTATAAGCTTATACTTATAACTGAACATTCTTGAGATATGAGCCTTCCAAGTAAATCCAAAACATAATATATATTGAAAATACACGATTAAAGAAAAAGATAAAAATATATTTTATATTAATGTAACATATTAGTTAGCTATTAACATAGTTTTATAGTTTTTATATGATCAAATAATATTTTAAAATGAATAATTTTTCTGATAAATTTTATATTTTACTATTTTAGTCGTATTATGAATTTTTTGTCCATTCTTGTATAATGGTAAATTCATACAAATTACAAGTTTCATGAAACCCGTATTGTTAGACTGAAATCAACCTTTTCATAAAAGACCAAAAAATCACAATAAGTCAATTTTCATATGATTAATTAAAATATTAATATTAATTCTATTAATTTCAAATTCATAAATTTACAAATCTAATTTTTAAATAAAATCATTAATTTTATTGTATATTTTTTTATTAGAAAATGATATTTTCAAGTTTCAACTGTTATTATTCTTATTTCATATCATTTACCAAAAAATTGGTGTAAAATAATTATCAAAACCAAACATAATTTATCGGCAATAATATGTTTTTGGAAATAAAATCATTTTTGAAAAATACTTCTTGAATAATAAATTATTGTGTCTCAATTTTAGGTAAACTAATTCAATTTAATTGAATATTAAAAAGATCCTTTATTTTATATATACATGTAATTCATAAACTAGTTTCTATTATTAATTATTTCAAATTCAATGGATAGTTTTTTAACATTCATAATTAAATATTTATATTTTATATTAATATATAAATATTTCATCTATGTTTGGTGTTTCATATGGAGAAACTTATCGAATACATTGAGATATCTTCTATCAAACATATTGAATTATTTAAAGTCAATCATTTATTATAATTTTATTATGTTACATTCTCCCAATTTAAATAAATTTCATCCTTTCAATTTTAATTATAATATCAGAGTAATTTCTATAGAGAACACATAATTAACCATACACCACAAGCTAATCATGGGTTCATATAGGATTTTGAATAAGATTTATCTATATGAAAAATATTTATATGTTCTTTATAAAAAATATATAACTCATTCATTACTTCACAAGAAATTTTATTAGGGGATGTAGAAATAGATCTATAAAAAAATTCCCACAAACCCTAAAAATGATTTATATGATAACCATTGAACTTGAGTATTCTTTTTATAACTCAATATATTGTAGTTGTTGAAAATATATTGAAAATTGAACTCTAAAAAATCTGTTGTGAAAACACATTGTCATATTCATTAGTAGTTGTTGCACTGAATTTTCCTTGTTTTCATAGTTTTTGGTCACTATTTCCTTTATTTCCCCTTGTGATGGGCCAATGAGTCATATAATTCCCAACTCTCATACAATTGAAGAAATGAATTTTTCTAGATTCTATATATTCTTTACACTTGTTTGTATGACCTTCAATGCCAAACTTATATCATTTACCCCACCTTTTAAGATAATTACCACAAGCTTCTTCCCAAATTTTTTGACATGTTTAAAATTAAATATTTTTTCATTCATCATCTTGGTAACTAAAATTTATATGATATTCCATCCATCTCTTATTTGTAATGTTTGGTATTTAAACTATAGTCAATTTATTAACCAATATTCTTGATGGTCGGTCTGGAATAAAAACAATATTTCTTAACCAAGCCCTTATCCCATTTGGTGGTTTATTATGACAGTTTCCACATTTTCTAGGGCTTCTACTATTAAATTGGTTTCTTCCAGATATATCCATTACTAAAACCAAATGATTTTAAATGAATTATTTCCATATAAAACAATTATCATAAATAACCAATGGAAAATTTAGCCTCTAGATGTCTCAATATATAAAAGTACAATATTAGCCTATAATTATTGCAACTCATCTAGTATTAGACTTAGTTTAACATAAATTACTCTCAGTTTAACATATACTATTCTTGGATTATCCTAGGATAATTTTAGGTTGGTTCTAAAATACTTAGTAAAATAATAATTAAAAAAGCGATCCTAAATTTTCACGAACATTCTTAAAATACTATAAACCCAATAATCATAGATATCTATGATCTCAAAGTCAAATTTGTCATTCCTCAAAAAACATTTTTCATTCCATCAATCACATGGCCAAGTATCTATATACCCTATCCATATAATCCCAGTAATATAACATTAAAAAAACCAATTTTAATATCTGAGACATTAAACCACATTGAGAGTGTGTACTCCTCTAAAGTAAAACACTATCTTTAAGCCTAAAATATAATTAGACACTAGTTTATAAAGTCACACAGTAGTTATTAAATATAATAATCCCAAAAATATGATAAACATATTAAAACTATTATGAATCAATTATCAACCCCATGGTTAGAAACATTATTTGACTAACTTAATCAAAATAAGACCACCCATTATTTTCTCAAAATCATGATTATATTAATTTTTCTATCATTCATACCTCAATCATGTGTTATTCAATATTTATCATAAAAAATATAACATTTCCATAAAATCATCTCACAATGTTATTGATACTATTTATTATATGATTTAAAACTATTAATGAAATAATATTTAAAAATGATCTTTATATGTTTAACATAATTCTCAGTAACATTTAGAATATACTGAAATGACACTGATAAATATCACATCACCTATTAAAACTACTAAAAGTATTAGGAATTAATTTCTATTATGATATCAATCTCATTACAATAGCTACAACTAACAAACTCACCATTCCCATCATAATAAAAATATAATAAAATTCATAACCATTTATGTGATCTTTGTTATTTGGTGCTAAGGCAAAGAGGATTATATATATATATAAATATATAACTTTCTCAACTTCAACTTCATGATCTCATTTCAACCACATAAAAAACCTTAATGTTTATGATAATATCCAAAATATGAATATAAATACGTAAATATGAATATTTCTTCCAATATGACACATTTTATTTTAAAATATGATACTTTGGGATCAATCTATGAATAAATTTTTCAATCCTTAGTTATAAATGGTAATTGTTTATAAGTTATCTAACCTTGTTAGTTAAAATTATTATTAAATATTTTTAAATGGTTCATAATGAAAATGTTTTTAACCGAGGAATATCCCAATGGGGGTTTTTTATAGGTTTTTAGTATTAGTCCGACTCATTGTGAATCATAATGATGATTTATTCAGTGAAAAACAAACCCTTTTCAGGGTGATTACCCCTATGTGAATTTATACAATAGCTACATCTTCATTATAGTATCCAAACATGGATGTTTTCTAGGAAAATCCACATAATCTCTAATTTAACAAAATATCATAGTGTTATTTCTATAATTATATGTATTCCTATTATTTTTACTATTGTTTTATTATAGTGATACCAAAATAAAATTTTCATTATTTTCTTATAATTAACTCAAATACTATTCTATAGGTTTATCAATACCTTTTATACTATGATCGGCCATTAATTATCAGTCCTTAAATTATCATCAATAGAAATTATAATCTCCAATGTTATCTAAAACATTCTTTCGATACCAATAGTGATTCCCTGGACCCAAGATTCTAGATCTGGTACTATAAACACATACTTTACATACTCACTTTGATATTGTATATAAAAGTCCAGATATAACTATCCTTAATTACAAAATCAAAAAAAATTATTCAATTTCTTACTTGTGGATTATCTTTTTAGGTTTGTTGATTTAGTGAACTTGGAAAAATATAGTCCAACAAAACTCATATTCTTTTTATCAAGCGTAAATTTATTCCATTATATATGAAACTACATAATCCATAATAAATCATCACCTTCTTCCATAAACTCTTCCACATGTGATATCATTCTAAATATGTCATGTGTAATAATTTTATTTAAAAAATTGGAAATTAATACATAATAAGGGGTAAACTCGAAATATAATTAAGGGAAATCATATAACTAAAGCATTTAAGGAAAAACATGGAATAATTATTTTTTCAGGATTATGTGAACAATATGATGGCATAATCAACATAAAACTGACAACATGTTGTATACATGGAAATAAATTAAAACATGTATATAAAGAATACTGATATCATACTAATGAAATTCATAATTCTAGACACCCAAAATGAAATTCCCTGAAATTTTTAAAATAATACTATGTTCGATATCTTACAAAATACGCAAGAGCAAGCCAAAACAAACCATGAAATATTATTATTTAAATATGACTATTATTTCGTAGACATTAAATTTGAGGTTATGATTAGAATTAAATACTTTATCAAATTTATATAATTATTATACTCAATAAAAATTTATTGAAAATTTTTTAGTAAATAATCTCTCAATTTTTAGTAAAGTTGTTTTATTCTTCAAAAAAATGGTTTCTTAAAATAATGGTTCTAATTACTTTGTATTAAAAAATAATATATTTAATTTATGAATCTTTAAAAAATAAAATTTAAAAAAATATAATATAATGTTTTGAATTCTGAATATTGAAAATATCTTTAGATCATGTTATTAATTTTTTTTGAAAAGTATGATTTTACATTGAATAGAAAAAAATACTGATTTTTATTGAAAAACATATTGTTAATTCAAGCATGTAAAAATTTACATTTTTTATAAGATATATTAGAAGTAAAAAATAATTATTTTATATTTATAATAATATAATTATGTTCATTCAAAACAAATTTTTTTTGAATTTGGCATAAAAACATTTTTATATATAAAATCTGTTTTTTTGAAAAAATTGTTTTTACGTGCTTAATTTATTTTTATAAATTAAATTAATCACAATTGGTGTATGGTTTTAATGAAATGTATATATTATATATTAAATAGAAAATTTAACAATCATTTAATATTTTTATACCTATTATATATGAATAAGCCATGTTTTATGCTTAAAAGTATATTTTTCTAAATAGTCAATTTTGTCACTTTTTGTGTGCTTTTCATTAAAATTAATTCCTTATACTTATAGGTGTTAAAATTGAAAAATAATTGAATAAATATTTATAATTTTGAGGTTAAAATTTGGAAAATAGTACCCTTTTATATCTGGTCGTTGTGAATAGCAATAGTGGTAAATTTGTGTCACCTTGTTAAAGGAAAAATCGGTTAAATATAGGATAAAACATAGTGATAAGGTCGTAGTTTTTCATCATAATTTTTATTTGATGATATTAATTATCCCATAATAATATTAAGATCAAAATGTATTTATTTAATGGGTACATGTCCATGAAAATTCCATATACAATTTTTAAATCAAAGAGAGTTACAAAATGTCACTCTCTTCGTTTTAAATATCACTTATGTGTTCACATAGAGAAAAAATCAAGTGGTGAATGATTATTAGTGATTATTTAGTTCATAATGAAATTATTTTCGTGATATTATATTATTTATAATTTTTAGGTATTAAATAATTTTCTTAAATGTGTGTGCAACACTAAAACAATATTTATTCAATCAATAGAAAAATAAAATTAATTATTCTAAAAATATTAAAAATTGTGTAATTTGAATGATTTAATGTTTAGAATGAATTTATTAGATCTATATGAAATATTATGTTGGTTATAAATATATATATTATAATTAAATTTTTTTCAGGAGGTATTTAATGTCAAATTGAATTAATAATGTTAAAAGTGGTATTAATGATATTTTATAATAAATAATGTTGTATTAAATTATTTAAAATTCTTAAAAATCATAGATTAAGAAAATTAATGATATATTGTTTGATAAATCAACCATTTTTTATTTAGTTGTATTTTCTCATTTTATATTAACATTATCAACCCATAAATGGTAGAAAACTTTCATATGACGGTAAATGTCAAAAAGGTTAACATAGGGATAAAACTAAAATCTATTTTTGGAAATATACCTAAAACATTTCCAAAATATTATTATATAGTTTTATATATACTAAAATTGATATTATGGTATAATATTTTTAATTTGGATTCGTTTTTTCATGAAAATTAAATTTCATTAATTTGATATTTTAGGAAATTCAAAAACATCCCTTCCCCTCAATTATAAAAGCGAACCACTATTTTGTATTATTTACACCACATTGAGCCTTATAGATTGTCCATACACTTAAAAAATACCATAAAACTAAATTATCTTCATTATATAGGTTCTTTATCCCCAAAATAAAAACACTAGGATATTTAAGATGATATCTAGAGGAGTTCTTTCAATCGAAATAAAATTACCTTAATCAATCACTTTATTATTAATTGTTATTTTACCTCCAATAAATATATTATATTATAAGAAAAGTAATAAATTTAATATTTTATATAGTACAAAATTTTATTATGATTATGGAAACACATTTATTCACACTCCTTCCCTTAAATGGATGATTGTGTGTACGTACAACTTACCATCTCTATGTTGCGATATAATTCATTTCTCATCATCGTCATTTATGGATGGTTATGATGATGAGTTTAATGTTTATATATTATAATTATAATATACATATACTTATATATCTATAATATCATATTTACATCATTACCTACCAAATTTTGGTAAAACTATTACGTCGCATGTCCGTACGTATGGACTACTGCCTCCACAATGAGATGTGATTCATTTTTCATTTCTGATTTACTTAAATGATAATAAATAATGATTTAATGAAAATATCATATATATATATATTATAATAATTATTTTTAAATTTTTAATTATTATTTACCTTTCTCTAACTTAATTCGTTGAGAAATTAAAATAGCGGTCATGCATTAGCATGACTTACCATCTCCATGAATAGTGTGATTCATTGTTCTATCTCTATCTTTAATGAATGAATCTAAAAATTTATATAATGAATTTATATTATATTTATATAGAGGGAAAAATTTTTGATATGACAGAACCATTATCAAAATATAGGGACCAAAAGAACACAAACAAAACAAACTTGAAATATGAAGCAAATATCACTCAAAATAGTGATTTAAATTAAAGATTTGTTACTAAATGGGAGATGAAAGGTTTTTATGTAAATAATATATGGTGTGATATATATTATTACGGTTAATTAAAATATTTATCTGTATAATAAATCGATATATATTATAATTGAGGTTCTAATGTATATTAATGATGTCGGACAAAAGGTTAGGGGTTTTTATCTCACATTTACTTCTCTGAGACACAAGCCATATTGACCACTTTTTTATTTTATGGGATTCATATAATACTAATGAATTTATTTTATTATTATTATTATGAAAAGTATTATGATTTATATATCCATATAAATATATTTATTTCATGGTACTTAAGATTTAATTTTACCAAAGTTGTACGGGATTATATTCCAATCCGATTTTAAGAAGGATTATTTAATATTGAATTTAATTTATAGGAAATTAAATGATCATAATTTAAATAATATCATTCATTTTTATTATCATTTTTTGATTTCTAAATATTAAATTTTTTACTTCCATTTCCATCTCTTTAAATACTCAAGATCAATAATGAAAATTTCAATGAAAACCGGTTATTTTTTACAATTCGGTGAGAAACCTTTTTCTTCCATATCCATGTTTTTCTAAAAAAATCTGTAATTTTTCTAATATTTTTAAATGATTTATTATGATATTTTTACAGATGATTTATTTTCAAAAATGGTTTTAAATTAATATTCCTGTTTTTTTTCAAATGAGATACATTTTGACATTTTATCAAAATTATTAAAAGAATATTTTATTTTAACTTATATATTATGAATGAAATTTCCCACCATCATGAACAATAAATGTTTTAAATATTATTTTACACGTTTCCAATTTTATTTTCAAAGAATTAATTTTTCATAATATTTTAAAAATATTTGAATTTTAAAGGAGATTTTCAATTGTGATGGGAAATTTTCCCCAGGAAATATTTTATTGATCTTTTAAATGAATTTTAATATTTGATAGCATCCAATGATGTTAGTTAGAAATTACTTGGGATATTATCAAATGAAACAATTATTATTGTTTATCTAGATGGTTAATGTGTATTTAGATGATATTTTGCTTGAAACCCGTTTATTTTCAATGGGTTATGGTTATGCTACTATGAATGGATGACCTGTTTATAAGACCAATTTTATTTGTAAGGATTATGATGATATGATATAATGAATTATTTGTGATCTTGTAGAAGACATATGTATGGTTTTCATTATGTGAGAGTAGTTACATTATAACCAATTATATTTTTTACATTATAACCATGGATATTGGTTATGTTATATACCAAGGAAGGTGGTTACGTTATAGAAAAGGATGAGTTTTCCTGATATTATAAATCACTATAAATAAATTGGAAAATATTGATATCTCGTGATATAAAAAAGACTAGAATGGGGAGTTATACAAGTTTATTAAGGTAATTTATCCTCTATTATAGTCTTGGGAGTGATCCTTGACTACCATGATGGTTTGGGGAGTGGACCCATTCATCTATGATAGTCTTGAAAATGAGCCTTGAATATTAGGGGAATGATATTCAACACATATGTGTATATCACATTTCCATGTTTTATGATGATTTTATTCTCTCATAGATCAGGTTCTTTGATTCCAATATCATTCATGTCTTATGAATTCCAAATCATTATTCCATGACTCGAGATTATGATCTCTGATATACAGGGTATGTTATTCAAATTTTAAGCTCATATTATCATACCCTTCTGTTCAAATTATGCTTATGTGATCATCTATATATCCTTTTTTACCATTACATAGAATTTACCCTCACCCATTTTGGTGTTTCCTTTCCTTAGGCTATGATGAAATATTTTAGGAATGATATGTCTAATAAGGATGGTAGTTATAAAGTACTTAAAGGACTCTTATGAACCAGTAGTTTATGAGTCATTATTTCAAAAGATAATAGAATAATAACATTCTAGAATTTATCGTTATGATATTCAATGAATATTCATCTAAAAATATGAAATATATATTTAGAAAACCTAGTTAATTATATTTGTTATTAGTGTATGGTTTAGTTAATATTTAGAAACTAGGATGAGAAAAACATTTGCGAGAACCCTAGGGATAATCTATGGTTAAGATAAAATCCTAATGTTTGTATAATTATAATGGATAACCTAGGTTAAACCTATGGTCTCATTGATGGAAAATGATGTGTCATGATTTATAAATCTTATAAATGATATTTATTGATTCTTCATTATGACTATTGTTTCTCACACTCGGATTTTTGGTTATAAAAAATGGATGAAACTAAGAGGATTTGGGTTAACGTTGAAGAAAAATGGAATGATTTCCCTCATATGAAAATAAATTAAATGATAGATAGAATGTAAGCCATTATGATTATTCATAATCCATTTTCATGATATAGGAATTACAATTATCACCTTAACCAATTCTCAAACTCTTCAGTAAAGACAATGATTGAGTTCACTAAAGGCTTGAGTGGTGGAGACAATGAAAGAAATTATATTTAGTTTACTACATGTTGAGAATATGGTAAGATGAAAACAAGAGAGTCTCTCAAAGTAATGATAATATGATTTCTATTTGATAACTAATGTCATGGATTGTAGGGTCCTAAAAATTTCCCCAAAGGATGAAAATAATCCCACAATCACACTGCGGATGGAATCAATCATTCCAACAAGCCTAACAAATCTAATATACCTAAATGATTTACAAACTTCAGATAAAACATAAAAGAATTAATGTTTTCAATGAATTTTAACTGACCCGTATACCATCACTGGGAAGGGTTCATGGACAACATGAACCACGAACCACCGGTACGAAGAATGACCTGTGAGGGGCTGGCCTGCGGATTGATGGCCAACGAACCCTATGGACTACAAACCGCATCACTGATGGAATCTAGTTTGTGAAGTAAATCCGAATTACATCTTTTGAACCCATCATTTTGGGGAAGATGCAAATAGAAAGGTTTTTGTGAACCCTGACTCATGAACCATAGCCTCCGTAAACCCCAATTGACATATTTTTCCATGGATCAATATATATCTTCATAGGCTTCTGAAAATGGTGTTTCATTCCCATAGATATGATTTCCCCAATTCTCTATTAATGGATAACAGATGTAATTGATAATGGATGGATGTATAAAGCTCTATGGGGACCGTAGCAGTTCAAAGAAATAATTTGTAGAAGATTCCGACTTTAGTCATGAATTATCAGTGAAGCCCAAATTTCGAATCACATTTTTTGCAGGTACATCCAGTTATAAACTATAAAACAAGGGAAGATAATAATAATAATAATAATAATAATAATAGGACCGTGAACCTAATTGGTTAAATCATGAATCACAAATCTATTTTGGATGAACTCCCCATGATTGATAGTCCCTAGGACCTTCCATAAATATGTTGTTCTGTATAGTGTATCACTATGTGGATTAACCTGGCATCATGTACTACATCAGTACATGGATGGAACCCAATACGGCGTGATGGATAGTATTCAGGATCTCATACCACTATGGTGCATAGTGGTCCATTCCCCAAACCACATACTACTTCAGTGCGTGGAAGACCCCTATGCCCACATAAAAGTATGGTATGAGAAGCTCCGCCCATCTCACATAAGAAAATAGTATGCAGAATGGGGTGTTTTCCAGTATTATTCCCTCTGGTTCCAACCTCTCCCCTTTATTTCCTTCCATTCATATGTAGCCTCTTTGTGAACCAATCTGATCCCATTAGGCCATAACCTCCTCCAAATCCACCAGATCCATATGATCAGATCATTGGGTGCATCAGCATGCCCCTTTGAGTCTATATACCCATGGTAATAAAAAGTGACACAAAGGAACTTCCCTTAATAGGTTGGACTTCAAGGATGTTTGTAACTTTACATTACCATGGTAACCTGGAGTCCATCCTTGGTATGCTAACATGAACCTCCCTGTTCTAGGGATTAAGGGTGATCACCTTATATTCCATTAAATAAGGAATGGCGATCAGTTGGAGGATTCATGTTCTCTCACCTTATAATAAGAGTTGACACTCCTCCCCTTTCCCAAAACATGTTCCAGAGAACTCTCACAAAGGTAAGTCCCCAATATTCTGATGGTCAAGCTACATGATCTCCAATGTTATCCCACATTGAAGTGTTTGTTACTCCACTCCCACTTCCACACTCTCCTCACACTCTTCCATCGTAGGCTCTCCCACTCCCATCAGCAAGGGAGGAAGTTTTTGGTAGGTTGGATCTCTCACATTATCTTGTTTCTCACACCAATGATGACTCATGTGTGATAAGAGTATTATGATGAATAAAACATCAGCATGAGTCTGATCTATGAGAAATATGATTCATAATAAAATTGGGATACGTATGACTCCTACATGAAGGCCCAAACTAAAAAGGGTTCCCTTTTAAAAGGGTCTTCCCAATATTTTCCCCCTAAATCGAAAGCATCCATGCATAATCCCCATCCACTTCGAACTATGTGGGCTCTAATTCCTCTCTTGAGGTTACGTAGGAAGCCCATATTATGGATCCCACCCCATCATCAAGTCACCTTTCATCCTTCCTAGATGATGATAAACCCCAGAGTGCCTTATTTTATGGATTATGTCAGAATTACCTATGTAGCATCGAATCCAAGTATGCCTATGATGATCTCACAAACCAAGGATATCCTCTGGACACACTCTTTAAGAATGAACCTAGTATTAAAAAACATATAAACACAACTTAAATCTATAAGGGAGTCTCAGAATAAGAAATATTCCCCCCAAAAGGGGTATGGTGAGCCCGATTTCCCATCCTCTCTACCAATAGAGTCTTTAAGTGTCGTTGGCCAAATCATTATCCAATGAGCACCGGCCAATATAAGGAAGGCTATGGATCATCGATACAAGGGTTTTTGGGTGTTTATTTATCCACAAATAAACCCAATTGAGACCATCTATGAATGTTATTTCCTAGGATGTCTAATTACACAAGTACATGACCCCATAAAATCACCCACTGGGACCATCAGGCTATGTCATCTCCCTTGTTATATAGAAGGGATAAACCACCCAGTACCCACGAGGTTACTTCAACCCTCCTTTAAAGGGTAATGATGCTGAATGGGTTGAAACAAATGAAATTCTGAATCTGATGTGAAACTGTCTCTATAAAAAGAGATGGGTGATGATTCGCATCGGACCATTTGGTCATGACCCAAAATGTGCCACCTCGGGTCAAAAAAATGGTGAACCCGAATTGAATCCTTAAAAAAAGTGGCATACTTACCCTAATCAAGCCTCTTCACCTGTTAACAAAAAAATAGAGGAGGCCAAGTAGAATCATCAAATATTCATATGTTTAAAACAATGTTACTTTAACAGGGTTTTGTGGTATGTATGTCATATATGTATGTTACAGGTTCTCGTAGAGTAACCTTTGATCACAATGACATGCTGATGACCAACGTAGGTACACGCATCAGTGATATCGTGGGAGGTCGGGGCCCAACAAAGAGAAGGACCCCCTCACCAATGCAACATCTTCAAAACTGGGTATCCAACAGGTTGATAAAATAGTACCACCGAAATGGTACTCTCCCCACGGTGGAAGCCAAAAGATAAGCCCTCCAGTCTGTGAAGGCTTTCCAGTCACCTCCTAAGCTGGGGATGGAACCCCAGCACAAGTTAGTC
The DNA here is from genome assembly GCA_963277665.1 of Viscum album. Classification (NCBI taxonomy): domain Eukaryota; kingdom Viridiplantae; phylum Streptophyta; class Magnoliopsida; order Santalales; family Viscaceae; genus Viscum; species Viscum album. The sequence goes on along the minus strand of OY728132.1, from coordinate 734,736,905 downwards.
CCAAAGGTCATATCAAATCATTTAGGGAGCCTATCCCCAAAACATGACAACAATTACATCCATTATCTTAGGTAGGAAGATGATGTTAACGCTTAAAACCTCATATCAACTACATAGGTATCCTACTCATGGGCCCCTTCTAGTGAGAATTATTGCTGACACTGGGTGACCATGTCTCCTCATACTGAAGAGTACATTATGCCAACGACCCATAATGATGGCCAGGAGACCTAGGGCCCTCGGTCTACCCACCAAGGGAAGCAAATATATAATCAATAACATGATATCACCCTGGTTCTAAAGTATAAACTCAATCGTTCAAACTCTTCAGCATTCAAAGGGATGACATACAACTCTTCCCCCTCCACTCAAACCCACCACAGAAATAGAGTGGAACAATATGAGCATGTTCATGTTCTCGTTAGTGCTATTCGGTCCCACCTTGAAGATAGAGTAGAAAGATATAGTAAGATGAAGATATCTACCAGCACACCAGAAGCCTATAATCCAAAGAGAAAAGAAACTTCCTACACACAGGCACAAATACCTGCTGATGCATATCAAGCCTATCATCCAAATAGAGAGGCAATGAAATATGATCAGAGTCAAATTATTTTAGATGCATATGAAGACCGTGAGGAAAATATAGTAGAAAGTGAGAAGATGAAATTCCTCTTTCTTGAATATGAAACCCATCAGTTAAATACAGTCGTAAATGAAGAATATTATCGGCAGCAGACTCATTCCTCTGTCACTACATAAGATAACTACTACTATCTACTGGAAACCCATGGGGAATCAGAGTAGGCACAAACTCCTGCTTTGATATCGGAATGGGTCTTCATACCTGTTCCATCAAAAGATGTGTCTGAACCGATCCTAGAAATGATGTAATATCAGACCTAAATCCTTGACCATATCCTAAAAACATGCCAAGATATCATTACATCAATGTCAAAGGAGAGAAACCAGGAACATGACTCGGTTTCCTATAATGAAATGACTTAATTACAAGATGGTTTAGTCATTCTGGAGAAGTTATGCATCCCTGTTCCAGTCTAGGAAGTTCGACAACAATGTCCCCTGATACATGGATAACTGGATTGGAATCAAATACATGTTCTATTTGGTGGACACTGATCCAATGTGGTAACCTCTCCAGGGTAGGCATATATCCCTACAGAAACACAAGATTAATTTCGATGTATCTTGGTTGTATCATGGGACTCAACAAGTTAGGTACACGTATATGAATGTCGTTACAAAATAGCAAGCGACCCTGGTTACCCGCAAGAGAGCGCTCAAAAATAGAATGTGCCAATGGAAACCATAAAATGAATAAAATATACATGATCCTACTCAGATGAAAGATGGGGTTCTTGATGCCCTCAAACATAGTTCAATAAAGGCTCAATACCATCTCAGTCCATTAACAAATTATGGAAGTGATATTAGCAGTTGCGAAGGCACTCCCTATAATGTCGCTACCAGCTGCTCTGAAGGTCATCCCCAGAGCACCCATGGGGGATCACTCCATGGGCCAGGAATAATCGATCATGAGAGACTATCTTCTTATGTAAATCATGGTATCCCTCCCCTTGACCTGATGATAAGACAACAAGAAGGTCCTCCCCTTACTTTCTTCCACCCTAATGGTCATCCCCAGGGTATACACTATAAATATGCTTCTCCTTATAGTCGAACATCAATTAATGATGTTAGTTCTATCCATAATGACAATCATTGAGAAGGACCTCCCCACAATGGAAGTTATTGTAAAATCCCTCCTCATAGTTACATCAAGTAATGATAAGGTCCTCCCATCATTTCAGTACATCCTGAAGGCCCTTTCCAAGATGTACACTACATAAATTATCCTAGAAGTAAGGTATGAAGCTTTGATTGTAGTCCCCACCATCATAGAAGTCATCAAAATGGACCTCCGCCCACTGTAGACCACCCTGAAGGTCCTCCCTAGGGTATACACAATAATGAAATTTCTTGCGGTCGGGCATTAATTTGGAATGGTTTCCCTCACCATTACAGCATCAATTGAAATGGACCTCCCTACAACTAAAATTCATACTAGCTATAAGGCCCTCCCCTTGCTAGAACAAATGTGAGAAATCCCTCCTATATTGAGGCACTTTTAAAAATGGAGCCAAGAATTTCAGGTATTCCATCTAGGATGAGGTATATCCTCTTCCAATCAGAGAATGGTATGGGGCCATGCTCATCTTTAGAGCCACCCCTACACTGTTCACATACCAATGAGACTCCCACCAGGTGGACTGGTTGGAAGGAAATATTTAAGAAGTATTCAATCCGGACATATCAAGTAAAGGATCCCCAAAAAGAACAACAGTACGATAAGTTACTCATGAGTAGACAAATAGATGAGGATAATATACCAGTGATGTATTGGCCTACAACGACTTCTCACTTCGACATACCGTGGGGTTATTCTAGGGAATGAATGCTTGGAATTTTCCTCAATATATGGATGACTATTCGCTAGGTAAAAAAATTTCCTATCCTATGAAGGGTATACGGACCATGTCTACATGATAGGAGAGCTTCCCCGTCTAATTGACCTTGAATCCCTCTTGTCCGCAAGGAATCAACAATCATAAAGATGAAACCAAAACATTGAACTGGATTTCCTCCATGCACTACACAAGTTGTATGGCCTCATTGGTGACACCCTCGACTGAAGTTCATATTCGGGGATGGGGAGAACATGGATCTCGACACTTCTCCCCACATCCCGTCTAGCATACCCCATTAGAAAGGACATCCTGGAAAACCATTACCTAAATGCAGCAATGAAATGAAACCTCTTCTCAAGAAATATGTGATACTCAACAAAAACCGGACCGAATTAAGTCTCAAAAGCGTCAGGACCAAAGAAATCAAGCCATCAAAAATCTTATGAGTTATGAAAATGAGAACATCATGTAGGATTACCACATAAGGGAATCCAAAAAAAAATTAGTGCTCATGTATTTAAAATCTCATAGACTCTATAAAGGTCCAATTCCATACTTGTCTCACAAAAGTGAGGGAGTTCGTGAAATAAAAAAGTTTTCAATAGATGCGGCTACTGTCGCAATGCGTTAAAAACCACAACCGATAGGGATGGGGAAATTTTTAAATCAAAATTCCCCCATAAGACCAAAAAATCCATGATGTTGTGAATGAATGGAATAATGGTAACAACCCTATCCCACAGGGCTAGGGGAATTTTTAACTCAGGTTCCCACACAGCAGACATCTGTCTTCTCCCATTTTGGAAGAATGATGAGTAGAAAACTCACCCGTTCTACCCTGTCTTGTGGATATTACCCTCCAAGATGAAGCAAAATTATGAGGTCAGATTAGGGCACTGTTTAGGTCAATCATCGCCTAGAAACCAGAATAAAAACACATAATGGATGTAGAATGTCCAACAAAGGATACAAAAATCCTTCCTACCATTTGGCTATGGGTACACCACCACCAAGGCGGTATTCATCTATGAATGTGGTAAACCTAAACCCCATGGATCTCATAGAAAATTACATAGAGGGATTGGAAATAAGGGATTATGGTTCCCTCCAAATGGTATCCCACACCGAGCCAGATGATGTGCATTCCCGGAAATTGGGAGTGGTCCAAAATTTGGGCACCCCCTCAATTAAGTTGTCACTACCTCCCACAGAAAACTCCAACAAGTAGATGAATAAATCTAAGGACCTCTATTATCCACCTCATCTTCCCCATGATAATGTGTCCCTCAATATCAAGGAATGATTATCCAAGTAGAAGGAATAAATGAAAGAGATCAGCAGAATTAATGTCGAGTTTTGATGAGGGAGCTACCTTTCATAATGTATTCCCCTTATAAAACATCAAAAGGTATTCCTAGAAAAGGATTCCTTTTTACAGACACTCATCCTGATGAATGAAGTCAAGCTCAGAGGCCCATCCAACCTAACACCAGGACCATCAGCCTACTTAAACCCATTGCTAGAAGGATATCAAGACCCCCCCCCCAGGGATGGAGACCAGAGTATATTCAGGTAAACACAGAATGGATACCCCCTACTGGGTACTCGCACAAAATTCTAGTAACACCGACACACCCAACTTTGGCCACTAATGCACCAATCTAGGATCAAGCCAAGTAGGATATTCATTAAGGGTTATTAAATACTACCGAGAAAACTAACAGCTCAACTAGAATCCATGGAGGGATCGTGCACTCCGATACAACCTTAGTGAAAACCCTACCTTGATTGGGTGATGAAAGTTCTACCACTTCCAAACTTTAGACACCTCGTATTCCTAGTATTTAGTGGCTCGAGGGACCCAAAACCGTATTTAATGCACTACGCCTCTTATTGTGACCCCATGATCGGAACTACAGAGCAGCAAGAAGAAGTTAAACTCATATTCTTTCAGAAAACCCTTCAGGTTTCAGCATTCATATGATATACTAGCTTTCCAGGTAACTCAGTAACCAAATGGGAGGACCTCTGGCATCAGTTTCTCTTCCAGTTAAGTTCAATGCTACCTAAGACAATGTTCAGTGATACTATGAACTGAAAGTTGAAATATAATAAAGGATTCTCACACTTCATTATTAGATGGAGTTCCTAACGTATTCCCTAAATCGGCCACTCCCCTAGGGTGAAATGCTCTCTATGTGCATCGATAATTGTCATGATGAATTATGAACACTGCTCAAACTTGTTTAGTGCCCATGAAGGTTCAGAAATTTCTCTACCATTTCCCAAAGGATATAAAAATCCATGAAGTGAAAAAATCTCAAGTCCTAAGTGGCCCCATCAGCCCCATGGAAAAGAGAGGGAAAAGCTGAAGTGGCTTCAATCACACTAAAGCCACCCCAGCAGTAGCTCCTATGGCGAGGCCTCCACCAAACCATGTGGGGCCACCTGGATGCCAATAGCCACCACTACACCAACAAGAAAGGTGAAAGGGTGCTAAAATAAACTAGTTCTAAGAACCAATAAATAATATCTACTCATTCCAAGATGGCCAGGTCTACGGGTATTTCATAGATTCCATGAATTGCAATTTGTTCCTGCTCCTATAGCCAAAGCGAGCTGATGACGTCAGTCATGAATACCATCCAAATCACTATCCCTATCACCGAATAATAGAACACAGCATAAATGAATGTTTCATCTTCAAAAATATCCTTCAAAAGATGGTGTATTTTGTGAAAATCATGTCGGGCCCTCCGCCAGTACAAGTTCCACATGTTTCCACCTCAAACTCAAGAGAAGAATTGGAATGGAAAACAGTATCAAGTAAGATGGATAAAAAATTTGATGATTGGATGACCCATAAAAAGTCTACCAAGTTCACGGAATACTATAGGAATAGTTTAAACAACTAAATAATCCCCCAAAAATTTTAGGGCTATACAGCTGTCATCCTCAACCCCTTAGTCCTCTAAGGTACAGAAGAGAAGAAAGTAGGAGAATTAAGATGGGCTAAAACCAAAGCTGAAGCCAGTGTTGACACTATTGGACTTCATACCAATAGTATGGGTACAATAGGAACTCCCCTACCAAATGATACAATGGGAACCACCCTTCTGAATGGTACCATAGGCACCAACCCTCTAAACAGCACCATCAAAAGGAGGCAGTCAGATAGAAACATAGTCGGGTCAAAAACTAATCTTTGGATCCACTAATTTCATTCACTTGATGGACCCCTTTTCTATTGGAGACTATGTCTATGATCTGAAATTCCCCACACCCATCCTTAGATCTGGAGGAAGAGGCTGCAGTGACCAAAGGATTTCTAGAAAGCATAATCATGGTAGGAGTCAAATTGTTGGCCATGCCATAACTCAAAAGGTTAGCATTGCGAACTCTCTCAAAAGGACCATCTGATAGACACAACATGAACCATAATTCTCCTCCAAACCCACTGGATGAAATTAATACCCAATTATCTTGGAGTATCGATCTGAGGAAGAAGAAATATCACATCACCTAAGGCGTAGAGGTGAACCAGTTCAGCCAAAACTGGAAAAGACCATAGCCCTGCCAACTCTAGTCAAAGAGATCAGACCATCTATATCCAATGAACAATACTTTAAAGTGTCTATTAAAGGGAAACCATAAGATAGGAAGCAACGACCTTTAATAAAGTTATGATATTCTACTATAGAAAGCTTGAGTAGCAGCTAAAATGTCAATCCTAGATGCTTTAATTCTTTCTGTAGACCATAGGGAAGCTCTCATCGACGCCTTACTAAGTCCCCAGAATTTTGAGGCCAAAGTAACTACTGACCAAGTCTATCGAATAGAGATCAATCCCAAATTATGTGACACCATCATCTCCATCATAGAGAGGGATGCATACACCATCTTGAAGGGGCACAACATGCCCTAAAATGTGTCCATCAAGTTAAATGGCATTTATGTCCAGAGGATTCTCATTGAAAACATATCTAAAGTCAACCTACCCTACTATAAAAACTTTTTTGTTTCGTCTATGTTGAAGATAGTTTGACACCATGCGCCACAACTACACTGGGATATGAAAAAATATAGCATAAGCTGTTGGGAATAATCCTGCTGAAAACATGGCATGGAAACCTCATATATGATTTCGAGTTCTGTGTAGTGCATGAAATCATGGCCTTTAAAGTTATATTGCGGCAGCCTTGGCTTCATTAGCATGATTTAATTCCATCATCATACCATTAGTGTGTCAAATATTGCACTAATGGGAAAACGGGACATTACACGCTGATAAATCTCTATTTGAGTCATGTGATTTGCATTACATCAATACAGGGTTCTATGAACCAGAAGAGAATAATTCTTTGGTTGAAGACGTTGATTGGATCACTGTCACAAATGGATTGGAAATGTCTCATGCAGACCCCTTGTAGCAGCTTCAGGAAGAGTATGTATTACCCATCGACCATGTTGAATGCTTAAGTTCAATCCTGGATACAGACTCAATTATCTGCATGATTTCCACTATGGACCCAATGTACAAAGACATGGAAGAATGAGATGACTCTTATGATGATAGAAAAATCCCTACCAAAGATGCTCTCAACCTGTCCTCTGGATCCCAAATTGCCCCCACCTTACTCACTAAAGGAAAAGCTGATTTCTATCCCAAAATTGGAGAGTTAGTCTCAAGATTCCTCTCTCCATCAAAATAGGAAGAAGATGAGGAATAGGATAATAAGGAAGAATAAGATTAAGAAGAAGACATCCTCAATGATTCCCCTACCACATTTAAAGAAGGTGTCCCCACCACAATAGATGACATTAGGGAGAAAAACATGGGAACCAATGATGAACTACGCCCCACTCTGATCAGTGTGTTTATTCCTGTCGAGGAGTAGAAGACATTTACCTCCATCCTAAAAAATAATCAAGATGTGTTTCCCTAGAACTACACAGAAATTACAGGCCTCGATTTTGAAGTTTCCAATCATCATCTGGGTTTTTCAGAAGATCACCAGGGCTATAAGCAGGCAGCCAGAAGGACCCACCCGACACATTCTGCCAAAATAGAGACTGAAGTTGACAAGATGATCAAAGATAACTACATATGGGAAGGAAAATACCTGATATGATAAGAATACATTGTCCCATTCAAAAAGAATAATTGACATATTAGAATCTGTATCGACTTCAGGGAACTGAATCGTCATTGCCCGAAATATTATTTCCCTATACCGATCACAAAATTGTTGATTGATGCAACCTCCAGATATGAGGCCCTCTGTTCATGGACAGCTATTCTGGATAAAACCATATCCAAATTTCCCAAGGAGATAATGAATCTATGGATTTTAGGTCCCCTCAAGGAGTTGTTTGTTATAAGGTGATTCCATTTTGACTGAAAAATGATGGTTATACATATCAGTGCATTATGCCCTGCATCATCAAGCCCTTCATGGGAAATTTTTCAAGTGTTATGATGAATATCTAGTGGTTAAAACACGATAGTGCTCAAACCACCTGGATGATCATGAATTTGTCTTCAACAAACTACAACAACATAGTTTAAAGATGAATACCATAAATTTTTCCTTTGGAGTTGCCTCTGGTAAATTCCTCAGCTTCGTCATATGCCATCTCAACACCGAAGACAACCTTAAGAAGAAAAAATCCATCATTGTAATGTCCCCTACTCGCATCCTCACAATGTTTATAAGCCTCATAGGTCACCTAGCATTCATTCGGTGCTTCATAGCCAACCTAGTGGGTAAATGTTTACCTTTCACCAGATTAATGAAAATGGGGTTACGTATGAGTAGGATAATGATTTTAAAGAAGAATTCAAAAATCTCAATATATATCTCCTGATCCCACTGGTGTTGATGCCTCCAGTTGAGGGGAACCACTCATTTCATATGTAACCACCTTGGAATGGTCATTAGGAACCTTCCTCGTGTAGAAGAATGATTTTGTGAGTGAGAACAGCTTGTATTACCTCATCTGAACAATGATTGATACAAAAACTCGATATTCATAAAATATAAAAGAATTTTGTATCCCTAATGTTCACGATTCAGAATCTCTGGAATTACCTATAGCACCAGGAGGTCCACAAAGTCTCCTGCTACAACTCACTCAAATATATCATCAACTGCCTCATGCTAACTTGATTCCTGTCACGACGGACGGTCATCATTTAACTATTTTCCATACGGTATCTACCCTAGATGGACATAAAAGGTCAGAAATTAGAATACTCCCTCGAAGAGAACCCCTCAGATGAAACAAAAATGTTGGATATCGAACTTCAATATGATAATGTGTTCTCTATCAAAGAGGACTCCCAGACATGGGAAATGTACATCAATGGTCCTTTAAGAAGCTCAAAATGGAAAAGGATAAAGGATCCTAAGCTCAAAAAATTGGTTCTATGAGTTATACTTGTATCCACCAAAAATGACGTCTTGCCTTACTCTTTTATTCTTATGAAAGGGTGGACAAATAATGAACCAAAATATCAATCCTTCATTGAGGACCTAGAGTTTTCACTCCATGAAAAAGATAAATTCTTAATGATAAAAGGTGATTCAGTTCAATTCATCAAAAAGTGAAATGGTGACTATTCCATTAAAAAGGAGGTATTGGCCACCTTGATGAACCATGTTTGAGAGCTGATGGAAAAATTACCATCAGAACCAATGTGAACATATTTCCCCTGTTCACAAAATGCTCAAGACGATTCTTTGGAAAATGTAGCCACAACCTTGGCTGATCCAAATCTGGATGAAACATTTATTAGCATTTCCCACCATTGGACAGTCTTTCCATTTATACAGAACAATACAGAGTAGATCAATGATTTTATCCCCATTTATGAGACCTATGGTCACACCACCAATGGGATGAATCCCATTTCAAATTAACTTCAAAATGGTGAACTCCCACCAGATATGGCTAGAAGGGAACTTGTCTGAAGATGGGTAGTGAACTTTGTCTTTTATAGTAGGGTAAACCAAGAAACGGTTTTCTACTGACTAGGCCTTGACGAAGTCCTTCTATTGTGCATTGATGGAGAATAGAAAACTTCTATCATGAAATAAGAGCACGCCGAAGCTTGTGGAGTGCACCAATTAGACACCAAGCTCTCTCATCAAATCTGAATGCTTGGTTATTTCTAGGACACTATGATACAATATTGTTCAATATTCTCCATGAAGTGGCATTCTTACCAAGTTCATACCAATTTTATTTTCCAACCCTCGCAGTTACTTCATACAACAATGTACTCCTTTCCATTTTCCTCCTGGGGTTGGATGTTGTGAGACCATATCCCCCCACCATAGGAAGACAAATCGAGTTCATAATCAGAGAAGCCAACTTCATTTCAAAATGAGATGAATCCATCCCTTAAGGAATTCAGTGTGAAAATAATCATTAGTTTCGTGAAGGCCAATATCATTACTAGATTTTCTATCTCTCATATAATACTAATAGAAAACGGCCCCAAATTCTTTTCTACTGAGTTAGAATAGTTATATAAGGAGTATGGAATCAAATCCCATCATTCATCCCAATACAATGTGGTGGATAATGGGTAGATAGAGGATTCCTACCAAAATATTCCAACAAACTCCAATATATGGTAGATAAGGATAAGAAATTGTGTCCAGACAAGTACATTCATTATTTATGGGATAATCGGATCATGACCTGCACAACCACCTAGGAAACCCTGTACTCACTAGTATAATAAGAAGTGGTGGTTTTTCCTATAAAAATACATGTTCCATCACATCGTGTGGCCATTTTCAATCATGTTTCCATGGATGAGAAATCCTAGAGATGGTTTGATGAGTTGGAGCAGCTAGATGACAAAAGGCTGCACATATTGCACCATTTAGAAATCTATCAAAATTAAATCACACAAGCCTTCAAAAAAAGGCTTTCCTTATATCTTTCGTCAAAGGATATGTGGTTTTACTCCTGCAAACCCCGATTATACATGATGATGTTCCCAGTCAGGATCAAAGTATCACTGAGAGGGGGAGGGTGAATCAGGGATATCTTTTTCTTTTTATGTTTCCTTCGAATTGAAACTACCTTCACCTCCGGTTAAAGATTTTCTTCTCTGCTGAACACACACAACCACATGGACACAATATTTACAAGGTTCACTACTCAACAAGAGTAGCTGTGTCTTTGGTATGGTACGGAAATAATCCACAAGCACGTGTGCACCCTCTTAGCACAAATAAAGAATTACAGTATTTCAGTGCTTCTTTACAATAGAATAGTTGTATTCTCCGAATTACAAATCTTCACATTCCTACCCAGAAGCTGGTAAGAACTACCATACACACAACTGAATATCTGCGAAGACCCCAAATTTTTTTCTCAGCCTTTAGGATATCTTGCGTGAAATTCAAATTCCATGCGCGTTAAAATTCATTTTTGGTGTGAAAAACTTTTTCGCACAACTTCCCTATTTCTCACAAGTTTTTCTCTTTTCATGCAACTTTTTCTCTTTTCACGCAGTTGTCCTCTTTTCGTGCAAACTCCATTCTTTTGACGCAACTCACATAGCGTATAATTATACATGCACTAGAGCTCGAGATTTCTTCTACGTGTCCAGCATTAACAAATGAGAATGGTTCACCTCATATTTATAGGCATTTTTGACTCAGCGCGAAAACCACTAATCCGCGTGTAAAACCCTCTTCATGCGCATAAAAATTCTTTCACACAACTTCACATTTCGCGCAATGCTCCAATATTTCGCGCACCTCAAGACTTTTCAAATTTTCAAGCTTCTCATATCGAAACATCTTTTGCGCAAAAAACGGCATTCCTCTATTTCGCCCACCACGCCAATATTTCCGACAGCCTTCATTTTTAACGCATCCTGCTAATATTTCTTTCCTCCGGTAAATATTTCACGCAACCTTTTTATTTTGCATTCATCCCGCTGATTTTTCATGCAACCCACTACTATTTTGGACACCACTTTATTTTTTCGTGCAACTTGCCTAAATTTCCACAAACTTCATGACTTTGTCATTTTTCGATGTTCTGACCTTGAAAAATGCCTTTCACGCAAAAATCTAAACAATATTCAATATTGTGCGCAACGTCAATTTCCAAACACATCTTCGTCTCTCGATTTTCAAGCCTTAAAATTTGGAAAACATTGGAAGATAGTTCCACCTTAACTGTGCTTTTATGTTGCCCCCAGATTGTCCATTGCTTTGAAATTTCTCTCTTCACTGCTTCCCATAACCATCCTTCATCTTTTGTCACAAATTCCACTATCGTGATATATATCCTTTGATAGACCAGATCTAGCATCATCAGAATTACAATGGGAGGTACTAAAACTTCCCTATATTCCCCCAGCATCACTCCTTCCAATCATAACTATATATGAATGGCATCATCATTTCTCCCCATTTAAATCATAAGGCCATAATCACAAGTTCTTCTGACTTATGATATTTTTGAAATACATATAAGCAAAGAATCATCTGGTTTTAAATCCTTTACAATGTGATTTGATTTATCTTCTTTGACAACAAAAGACACCACTCTGCAAACGCTAACTCTTCAAACTTCTTTCTCCATCCAACTTGGTCCCAACACTTGGGAAGAAGCCCTAAAATCTTGAACCAAAGTGGGAGGGACCATATTTCATACATAGGGTCTATTCCAATGTATCATACTCCATGATATCAATGGATGGACATCTCATCATACCTCCAATAAATAAAAGGTTCTTGAATAAGTACACCATGTAATAGCAACACCCATCCTTGGTCCAAACATTATGACCCTAAACTATGAGTTATTGTCCTTACCAACATGACATTAAAATGTATGGAATTATCTCAACGGTCCAAACTCTATGACCCTAAACTTTGAGGTATTTACCTGACCAATAAGATTTAAAATGTAGGGTATTACCCCAACGTTCTAAAATATATGACCCTAAACTATGAGTTATTTTCCTAACCAACATTACATTCAAATGTATGGTTTGATCCCCATGCCCCAAACTCTATGACCCTAAAAAATGATTTATAGTCATATCAAAGTGACATTAAATTGTAAGAAACTCATCCATGAAACATGAAATTATGCTTTGACTCATGTCCTTGTTGCATGATGCTAAACAGCACAACATAGTGTCTAAACTATAAGACATTAAATTTCATAGCACAGATTTTCCTATTCGCATGATGATATGCTGTACAATCCCTCAGAGAACTACGTATGTCTTGATTCCTTCCCTTTAGGGATACGTTGGGATTCCTAGATCCTCGATCATGGACCATCCCCCACCATATAAATAAAATTTCTCTGTCAGATCATCTATCCCCCAACATTTATGAAGAAAACCCTTGTCACTCATTGTTTCCCACATCGAATATAACAGACATGATATTGGGATTTGTGGTAATGATTCCCTTACTAAAACAATCGATGTAGAAATTTGGCGTACCTACCATCAGTAGTGGATGAAAAAAATGTCACTGCCCCTATGTCCGAACCAGATCGGTATAGGGAATGTTCAGAACTACATGTGGCTTGATTTCTACCCTTGCAGGATATGTAGTGACGCATGAATTTGGAATCTTGGCCCAGCCTCAAAAAAATGCACTCACATGTTCCTATGTATGGACCAAACATTTACAAATAACATTTAGAACTACGTGTGGCTACATTATTTCCCTTTAAGGATACATAACGACACCCGGATTTTGCATCCCGACCTAGCCACTGAAAAAAATTCCATTGCATATCCCTACACATAGACGAAACATTTGTAGGGAACGCTCAGAATAATGTGCAGCTTGATTCCTTCCCTTGTTGGATACATAGTGATGCATGGATCTGGAATCTCAGACCAACCACAATTTAAAAAGGTCCCCCTTCCCTCGTGCATAGGTCAGACTTTCATGGGGAGTCCAAGAAAGGTCCTAACAACATGACAATAAACAGTAAGATTCTTCAAGAGTCATGTGTGTCTTGATTCACAATGTTACGATATTTCATACATTCCTATAACTCATAAGAAGTCAAAAGATCATGCTTCCCCCTACACATAGGATTCAGATCTATGTGGAAGCTCTAGTAATTCATGGATAATCATGTTTGGGAATTTCATAGGTCCTAAAGACAAATCATTCCTATTTTTCATACTCAATTCTTTGAGAAAACATGAATCCCCATAAACATTCATAGACATCTGAGATGGAAGTCTAGTTTCATATAGAAACATTTATTTGGCTACGCATATCATGTCCCTGTGGCTCTTCATAGGTCTCCTACAAAACATTCACAGATAAATTGAAAATTCATCCCCAGGATAGTCCTCCCTTATCTTGGTATGTTCGATGGCTTCGAAGCCCCATGTCATCCCTACAGATACAATTCCCCCGCCCCCCCTGGGAAAAATGGTTTAAACTTTCTATCATAACTCATGTATAAATAATTCTATAACACCTTAATCATGATTAAATCAATTCTATTAATGATATTTATTGCAGCATAACGACCTTACAACATGACATTAAACTGTATGGAAAAAATCAACATTGTTGTACGACGTTAAACATCATAGCATTGGCTTAATCCTAAAGTTCCCTATGATGTTTATTTTACTTTTTGTATGTGGTGACCTAGAATCCTTATAATCCCTTGTTTCTCACACTGATAATATCTCACATGAGCTTAGAGATCTCAGCAAGGGATCCACTATGAAATTATGGGAAAATAGTATTTGAATTTTGTCCTAGAAGCATGACCCTAAAATTCATTGCATGGTTACCTTCCCTATAAGGAACCTGACATCATAGTTGCATGACATTAAATGAAAGGGTGCCCCAAATATTGGACGAATGCCTCACCCTAAGTATGATTCAAATATACATAAGGGATACCTTATTACCTCATTAAATCATAGCCCAAATGTCTCTAATATAACTAGATACACTTTTTCCATACCTCAAATCCATCGTCTGAGCAATATTAAATCCCTATAATCGTCTATGACCATCTAATATGGAAGGATAGTGTCCTGCAAACACCTTTGTTTGGATATGCACATCATTCCCCAGCGGCTATGCATATGTCGCCTATAAACAGCCACTGGTCAAAGGAAAATTCTTCCCTAGGAGAGTCATCTTCTATCTTAGTATGTCCAGTGGCTTCCAAGCCTCGTAACATACCTCTTGATTAAAGCGTCCTCAATGTCATGGTTTACATTCTCTTTTCTACCGACATCCTTGATATATTAGAACATGTTGGACCAATTCATCTCTTATATTTTTTAAGGAATCTTTAAAATAATGATACCCCATCCATATGCATGGTGTTGATCCACAAACAACGGAAAAATGGCCACACTTATTTATTGGTTCCTTAAAAGAGTTCAGCTAAAAGAAATTTCCCTTTTCATGTTCAGGTTCACATTTTGTTAAAGGTCATATACTGTTTTTATAAAGTTCCCAATATCTATAATTCATTATAGCTATCTGAGATGGAAGTCCAAATTTATGTATACACCTTTGTTTGACTATGAACATAATTCCATGATGGGTCTGAAAATGATCCATACAAGATGATCGTCAGTCAATGGAAAACTCATTTTCTAGAGAGTCCTTTTTAGTTTCTGTACACTCAGAGGGCATCCATGTCCTGTCTCACACCCCATATTTGGGAAACACCTTTCGATAATGGCTCACATATCCTCCCCATTTTTAATTACCTAAAAGAAAAAATATTTCTAATTGTAATGGACATTCAACAGCTCTCCCTTACTCATGTTAGAATTGTGTTGGAATAGTTTCCTACTCAAAGCTGATATGAATGTCCCTAATATTTTCGGACACCATCACTCTTACCAGCCACCCACTATGGCTCCCAACATCAAAATAATTTCAATGTGTTGCAAATCCTAACAATCCATCAAAGATGGAAGGCCGGTGTCCCCCAGACACCCTTGTTTAACTATGCACATCATGCCCCTGTGGCTCTACTTTTGTCACCTACAAAACGACCATAAATAAATGACAAATGCATCCTCTATAGGTTCCTCTCCTAGCTCTGTATGCCTAAAATGGCTCCCAAGCTTTCTTTCATGTGCAAAACATAGAATTTTATGGTCATTAAAAACCCCTTGTTCATGTATTAAAGATATAACGACATTCTTGGAATATGAATCCCAAATTGGGGCTATGAACCATCATGTTTGGTCAAAGATGTTCTACCTAAAACATCAGTAATAAGTTTTATTGGAAGGACTATGAACATACAGGGAAAAAAACTTCATAATCACAAGAGTGAAAATCCGTAAATGGAACCACTTGATAAAATTCGAGAATTGGTTTGTCAAACATACACCATTTATGGTACAGAAAGAAAAAAAATGTTTTTCGGGCTTTCAAAAGAGATGTAAATCTTGTCATGTCAAAAACCTGCAAAGGGCAGACTAAGAAAATTTCAAGTTATACTTGCTAAGCCAGTGTCATCAAGGCTTAGGAAAAAAGTTAAGTAACAATGAAAAATATAACAAAGTTTATTAGGTGTTCCAAAAAACCTTATAAATAGCTGAACTACGCCTGCTGAGTCCCACGGATCTGGAAAAAATTACAGCCCGATTCGATTATTTCAATTTACTGGTTTTGAATCATGGTTTAAAATTAATACCTGATTGAGATAATGTTTATATGATTTATTATGATAAATTGATATGACATGAAAAGGCAAAGAATAATCATTTGAAGGAAAATTGGTTCCATCATATTTCATAAAAATATATGGTGGGCATCCATAGCCTAGAGCCTCTCCTCATAAGTAGGACATGGATTTTAAAAGAGACGATCAATAGAGTCACAGAGTTGCATCAATGATTTTGGAGACTCCTCAATGTCTTGTGGAAGAATTAATAAATTTGTAGTCTCAGTATTCATTAATGCCGGAAGTGCCTCCACATTCCTCATGGCTTTGAGGTTGTTCATTTCTCTTTCTTCCATTTTATATTGCCCCACTTCAATGGTCAACGCAACCCGGGGCCACTCCAAATTAATCCACTCCAATTTCTGGCTCTATTTCTCCACTTCTTGATCTACTTGATTTATTAAAAACTCTTGCTTCATGAGTGATTTTTTCGACCTTGAAACTGCTATAGCGTGATTCGTAGCTTCATCAATGAGAATTTTCCAATACACAGCAAGATGAGTCGTCGACTCTACCACAAAATGATGAGATTAAAGCCTACCAATTTCTTCTTGAGAAGTGACCACCTGCCTCACAATATCATGAATACCATGATAGTAAAATCCAAAAAAACCAAGGACCACAAACTGTCAGTGTAGTTTTGGAAACTTTGTTGTCATCCTAGCCAATGGGATCTATGAAATTTACCTCCAAATGATCCTCTATGCCTTTTTAGGATGGGATGAAGATTGAACAATCCATCTTTATTAGTCTTGATTCACTCCCTAATGATGAAATATAGTCTTGACTAAATGTCACAAGAGTGGGACTCGATTTTGGAGCTACAGCATGACTTGGCCCTACAATGACCTCATCTCATGTGGTTACAATGGAGGATAGAGTGAGGGAATCCCCCACTATTTCTAATAATTTTGGTTGATATTTTGAGAATAGGGAGGAAGAAACTTCAGTTATGCCCACTTTTGAAGGACTACCATTACCTAGAATAGGTGGTTCCAAAAACACAATCATCCATTGTATCCTGCAGTCACATGGAAATACTAATGACCCAGGGTCATACATAGCCAAAACAGTAATCCCAAAGGCATCCCTCAAAAGGCCACTTATTGACATAGGGTTAGTAGGGATAGTCATTCTAGATAGGGGTACTAGTCTCATGTTCCTGTGGGTAGAAAATGCAACTTCTCTATGAATTGGAAAAGTGTATAATGGCCTGCTCCAAATTTTCAAGGGTCAGAACATCAATTTCTGAAGTGATTCTCTTCATAGGGGTAAAGATTTTTCAATTGAGATTTATTGGTTCCTCATGATTTGAAACCCCTCAAAAATATATTAGGGGTTGGGGCTCGCCCCTTGATTAAGCCCCTGCCATAAACGTCACCATGTCCTCCTCCATGAGATCCAAGTCAACACAGTCAAATGTGTCCTCAATTTTTTTATATTTTTCTACTATTGGTACAAAGACCATTCGAGTGGGAATAGGAACACTTGAAGGGTCTACTATACCCCCAGTCTCCCTAGCTAGTACTAATCCACTTCTTTGGTCAAACTCAGAGGATGGAAATCCTTCCTTTACAATAAAGGGTATGGGAGCTGTATAAGATTGTTTTGCCGAAATATGGTTACTAATAGGCCCTGAGTCAAAATACATACCTACACCTGTGAATCGATAAGATAAGGGTACTCGGTTCAACCACCATGTGAATAGAAAATTTCTTTTGATTCCCCCTCTAATTTTTTTTGACAGTTGGGAGGCTTGCTTGAGTTTCTTTGATTGTCATGGAGATGAATCTTGTGAAAGAGTACCCATAAGTTCTAGTGGTGGAAATGCTCTGGACAGGTCTTTAATGACCACTTTCATGTGTTATTGGGATCCAAGGGATCCTTCTACAGTACCCCTACCATCAGTAGGGTTCACTCCCCAGCAGCAACAGTACCTCTAGCAGAATAACTCTGTGAAATAACATTTCCCAAGACATTATAGGCCCTTGAAAAATGAAAAGGGAGAGATGATCCTTTATCATATCATTAATAAAAGAATTTAAGTCTAGAGGCTGCAGATAAGAAAACCTATCCCATCAAGCATTGGATCACATCTATCAACAACATGCGGTCTGACCAGTAATGCATGTATGCAGGGGAGTGGCGGCACTTGTCCACTTAAATCAAGTAGGTATCCACCTCATTAGGCTCTTCACCAGCTGAAATACCGGTGGGAACAATGGATCCCCAAAAACCCAAAAGGTTGAAACTTTCTCCCTGAAAAGGCATTTGTATATCATCATTTTATGTGTTCTCCCTTATTTTAACCCAGACCTTCCAGGCATCCAGAAATGCGTCCATGACTGGGATGGGAAACATTGGAAGGTTAGTGTAGGGGAGCGGAGTAGGATTTGATAACTGAAAATGTTTCTTGAGGGTCCCTTCAAACATTTTACCTTGAGAGGATGGATGCTTGTGAGATGTGGGGAGAAATTAAGAATAATTTTATTTGTAAGTTTCAATAATAGATCCAATGACATCATTATCCTCATCATTGGTGTTTGGTCGTAGGATGGAAAGTACCTGATGTGAGTATTTTTGGTGACCACATTGAGAATGGATGAGGGTCTTGAGGTCCTCATTGTAATGACCCACCCTCTTGGGATCCTCATCAAAAGAAATGTATGTAGGTACTAAAACATATCCAATGTTAGTAAGAGAAACCTCCCTAGTTTAGAGAATCTTCTATAAATCATGAGGAGACTGGTCATGAGTTGATGGATGGACATTCAAAAAGGTACCACTACCGCTAGTCCATAGGGAAATCAGCCTTGGGGAATGGGTGGTGGACTCTCAGTAGAAACATCGACATCTCTTTCGGCCACCCATGAAGTCATGACCCTGTATTACAAAACATTCCTTAGGGGAACCTTGAATCTTTTATAGGCCTTTTCCAAGATGAGAGTGTTCAAAAACTCCCTTTTTTGTCTCCTTTCCCTTTTCCCCATATGCCTTGGAAATTTTCTCGATAAGAACTAGATCATCTAATTGGACATTGGGATATGATTTAACCCATGCCTCGGAATATCTTTTGGAATGGAAGGGTATAGAATCCCCAGAATATAGAAGTCTGGCCCAGAACTGGGAGTCCTCCTGGGTAAACATCAGCCATAGTTGACGGGCTATAATTAAATGCTTCTCATCATGAGCATATTTGAGAGGTGGAGGACACAACTTCTCGACACATTTAAAATTATGACTAAATCTTGAGGGTTTATATTACTCATAAAAACCTCCCCACTGATATGGGAAACTAGGATTTCTTCAATCAAATAGATGAAGTAACCTTGACTGAAAAATTCTCTAGACTCATTATTCAAAATAATCCCAGTAGGGGAATCATAAGGATGATAAGAGAAAAATTCTTAGACATTGAGATGAGCCACAAAGTACTTCTTATTCTTTTCGGTTTGTTCCTCTCACTTATCTTGTAAGGCCCTAGTAGCCGGCATAACCCCACTGGTAGTTAGAAGATATGGTCGAAGGTTGGAATGCATAATAGTGAACTAATTGAAAAAGGTATAATCTCATATAGGGGATCCCATCTAGCCCCAATTAATTTGGAAGGGCCCAGTCATCTAGTAAGGTGCCCCCTCTGTAGACACGACCTAGTATGCAATAAATCTTGGCCAACATTGGTAGAGAAAAATTGATACATCTCCCTGTGGAGAACTGGGCATCCATAATGAAGGTTGAGGCTCTTACAGTACAGGATTTTCACACAGGTAAGATCCACCCACTCAGAAACATTTCCAAGAAAGCCACCAATAAAAATAATTGATTAACGTTGGGGATGAGCTCACATCCTCACTCACAAAACATACCCTCTTCTAGGGTTAGACAATAGGTACCTGCGCAGCTCTCAGTGGTTTTGGTAGGAGAGGTCGTGGGTCTCCGCAGATTGAGCTCTAGGTGAGTTTAAAAAGCACCAAAAAACTCATCAAAAGGATGTCTTTCTTGGGACATGGATTGATTTCATTCAAAATTACCTTGGCCTGAATGATGAGTTTCTTTTCTAAAGGAGGGGTTCTTTCCTTGTAATCCCAAAAATAGGAGGGAGGAAAGAATTTTTCATACATATCCCCTAACAATGGGGACTCACGAGATTAACCGGATTTCCCAAATAATGATGTCGACCTACCCATGGGTCAAATGGAAGGTATGGGTGTATGGGATTCACCTTATAAGGAGCTATCAAATAAAGGCAGTGGGATAGTGATTTTTTATCTGAGATACCCAAGCAGCCTTGTATAGTCCTACAGTCAGCAGCTTGGTTTGAAATTTTTTTCCACTCTTGAAATCCCAAAAAAGCCTGCCCCAAATCTAAGCCAAAAAAGCCTCCAGAGTGAAGATCCCTTATAGATGAAAAAACATGCTACTCATTTTTTGTAGCTTTCCATGCAATGCTCTAATATCAGTGGGAATTGTTTTCAGGCTTCCATAGCATCTCCTCTAAATTTCGAGGTGTTTACGTCAGTAAGGACCCAAAGGGAATATCCCTCTGAAGATTCCACCCCTTGGAAGAAATTAAGGCCTTTAGGATGGAGGTGTTAATTATCTAGGAAGTAGGATGATCGGTCAGATTCGGCATTGGGATCACTGTATTAGACAATAGACCATACCCATAATAAGGAATCTAGTCTGATGCTGGGTAATCCCATAGACTCATCGTAAGCTGATTCACTATAGATTGGGGTAATAGAACAACCAGAATTTTTTCATCCACCAAAGTTGTCATGTTCATCAATCTTTCTTCAACAGTAGCCTCAGAAGGATCAGCGATGTCCATGACAGCCTGTGAAAGATCCATTGTAACCTACACAGGAATATCTGAAATCCTACAAAAAAGATAGTCCAGTAAAAAATTGTTCGATAAATGTCACAAAAAAATGGATAATGAACTTAAAAATATGTCTGAAAGGGGTGCCAAATAATTTTGCCTGAAACAATATGTGGTTTCCATAACCCTCACATTGTATGATATGCAGAAGAAATCCCTATGTGTTGGATGATACATAGAGATACTCCCCGTATACTAAGGTTGAATGTGGAATAATAATACTGCGTACAACCATGGTATGCAAATCACCTGTGAGGAATTTTCCCATAGAGCATTGGCCAGTAGACAAAAGGGTTTATGGATGGTGGATAACATGATCCAAGGCCTCTTCCAGTTCGTTTTCAAAAATTATATTTTAGAAGTTTAATGTTCAGATTATTATGGTTTAGAGTTCGGTTTCTCGGTTCATGCTTGGTGTGAAGACACAGAAGAATGGTAACATTCTTCTATGAGGAAGTCTGGATTTTATTTTTAAATTCCCAAATTCTGTTAAAAATGGTCAATGTTCAGTTCACTGGATGATTCAACAGTGAAAAGTTGAGTTTGTGGGAAGATTAATTGGTGAAAATTTCGATTTGCGGCACATACAATGAGGTTCTCAAGAAAGGTTTCTGCAAAATAAATGGTACCTGAATGCTAAAAATCCAAGGGAGATTCGATATCACATATTGACATAGAAAATTTTAAAATAAAAATGGAATGGCACCCTATATAAAGGTGTGGTCTCCCCCTACCTTTCCTATATCTTCTACTATGAACTAGTTCAATTTAGGACTGCTTCTTCATTGGAATAGTCTCCTCTTTCTTAAGGACAGAACCCATTCTTATGGGGGAATTTTTAGGGTCCTTAAAGTTTAACCAAAGGAATAAAATACTCCCACAATGTAACACCCCATGCTTCCACGGTACGTTTCCCTTCGAATAATGCAATGGCGTGCATTGTATGCAACTTCGAGATTCTAACACACCACAACCAATAAAACTAGCCGTTATGAATAGTAATACCGAATTTTTGAAATTTTATAAATTCTATCTCTCAAAATGGACTTTATTTTTGGATTCGCAATATCGAAATTATCCTAGGGTGAAATTTTGGTACTTTTCGGATAACTTTCATATTTTGATGAATAGTGAAAATTAGTAAATTTTAATTAAAACCAACTTTTTTAATCAAAATAATTAATAGTGATAAAATATGAATTTGAGTGGTTTTAAAGTATATTTAGAATATATTTTTACCATGTAATACAACGTGGGTCATTTAACATAATTTCACATTTAAACCAGACATAAACAAGTGCCAATCTTTTCATAGTTATTATCTCTTAAAAACACGCTTTTTGTTTTAACAATGGGAATTAATTTTAAATTAATTTCTGCCACTTCTTTGTTTTGAATTTGGAAAAATGGATTCCATATTTGGATTCAGGATGTTCAAATTTTGTAAATAGATAACTTTTATTTTTAGACATTTTGGATAATTACTTCGGTAAATATTTTATTTACCATGGTTAAAGGGTAAATCCGGTAAACAAGGGTTAAAAAAATAATATTATAATAATAATAAATTACCCTAAAACGTGTATTAACCCTATTTGATGATACATGGTCGACCATGGTCATCTTTGGGTCGATTTTGGGACCCCATGGATCCACTTGTAAGTGACAGGGACACTTTATTTTAATGAAGATAAAATGAATACAAAAATGACACAAGCATATATCTTTTAGAAACACAATTGTTAAGTAGGGTTATATATGTTGGATTTTAGAATATAAATATTCATTAGAAAGGAGAAACGATTTCCTAAATAAGTATATTTTATTTATAATTTTTAGATATTAGATAATTTAATTTATTTATGACACAATGGTGATGCTGTAATTACCATAATAGTGAAAAATTAAAATAATTGATATTATAAATACCCAAATAAATATAATCTGAGACTTTTATTGAATTAAACTAATTTTCTAGGTTAATACGACATATTAGGATTGATATAATTAACTTTTTTCGAAGTAATCAATCTGTTATGTATTTCACAAAAATCAACTATTGAATAGGGTCAAAATTGACATAAAAGAGTTTTTAAAACAAATATTATATTATTATTTGATATTAAATTCCTAAAAATATAAGGATCGGCAAAGAGACTTATATCATGATAGGTATATCATTAATTGACCACTTGGGGGTCTCTTGTATGTATATATTAAGTTTATTAACTATATAATATAAAAATACAAGGTGACATGGTAAATGTCAAACTAATTAACTAAGAGTTAAAACTAAAAGATAAGGTTAATATAGTAACCCAAACCTATCTAAATTCTATTGGTTGAATGGTTTTCGACCTATCCCAAACTTACCCTTTCAATAATCAACTTTGTAGCCATTATAAAACGAATATAAATTTATTATAAATTAATATTTCTAGCTTTTCCAATGGTGCCCCTCACCCCTCTTATAAAAGGGCACTCTTCCTTATCATTTCTTCACACCTTCAAATCCATTTGGATCGGCCATCCCCTGCCCAAATACTCTCTCAACTTCCCCCAATACAACCTAGAGGCCTTAGTTTGATCAGAAAGCCAACCTAAGGAGCCCTTTTGATCAAATCAAAAGGAAGAACCCGAAGAGGAGGTAATGTTTTCACCACCCCTTTTCAAGTTCCTTTCTTTTTTTCACTTCTTCTTTATTTGTTATTACCATTATAAAATAATAACTCAAGTATCTTATATATACTGTGATTTTATTATATATATATGGTACAACCATATTCAGTATTCTATCCACCCTTTGAATAACATGTCACCATACGTGCATACGTACGGCTTACCGTCTCCACATCGTGGTGTAATTGTTATTCAATATATTATTATTTGGGTGGGTATAATAATGATGTGTAACTCATTTAAATAATAAATATAACATGATAATGGTTCTGTATATATGATATACCATCCAATTATATATTATTTTAATATCAAAATAATTATATTATCGCTCGTGCGTACGTACGGACTACCGTCTCCACGAACGTGACGAGATTCATTCTCCATCATATCCATTCAAGTATAATTATCATTTGATGATTTAAAAATAATGTTTAATAACATTATATAATTCTGGATATGAATAAGATACAACCTATCCATGAAAAACTTGGCTTATGTAACAAAACATATAAAAGAAAACGAGTAAGTTAACACTCGAAACGACGATAATTCTAAGATATTATTAACAAAGCAATGTTAAAAGATCATATATGATATCATATTAATTTATATTATTCATGAATAATTTAATAACAATTATTTCAACATTATAAAGGAGGTTAAACTACCCCCAACGAAGGAAAAGTACAAGGTAAGGGGTTTCTAATCTCACTTTTAATTTCATGAGATTTCCATTATTAACCACTTATTTATTGCATGTGGTTTGTGTACTGCCCATGATTGTATTCATTGTGTAATATACTCTAATTTATGGATATTTACATCATCATTGTATGTTACTTCTTTCATGGGTGTATGTTTCGTAAGTTACCAATTTGATAAGGGAATTTGATATTTCAATTTCCACTCATTCGGCTTTACGCATACTTCATTGATTATTTTACTCCAAGATTATGTGTGGAATTACTATTCATTTTCTTATGTCATATTTTCCACTCCCCTTTCTGTGGATATAATTTTGATACACATAATCACTCCATTGATAAATTCTCAAGTGATCGGTATGAACTTGATAAGAGTAATTTTAACTCAATCTCCATTTGTTGAGTTAAATATCCAATTCATTGGTGTTGTATTACAAGAATATGTGTGAATGTCATCTGATTGATTTACACTAAATATCCAATCATATTGAGTGTATTTATATTTTTCACATATAATTATGTCGTTGATTTATCCTTAACCGAAGGATATGGTCTTTATAAGAGAATTCATCTCAATTTACATTTCATTGAGACTTATTTGTTGTTATACACCAAATCACTTTTATATGGTGTATATATTGTACATTGACATAGTATATCGTGAATCCCTTTATTCTCATGATATTACAATGTTTTTATTACCTCAACTATTTTTATTCAAGTGTCTCTCTTTTGGTTAGAATCTCTAACTAAAATACCATTTTTAAATGTTTTAAAGACTTATTCATATAAATCTTGCTCATTAATGTCCATGTTTTAAAAATGGTTTTAAGGATTTATTTATATGGACATTAAAGTTTTAAAATTAAAAATTCTTTTAAAAAGTTTCAAAGTGGTATGGGACACTTTGATTCAAAAATGTATTTTTAAATGGATTCTTGACAAATAGTGTGACTTTTATATGATTTCAAGAAAAAGGGGGATACTTCTCTCAAATAGTTTTGATGATTATTTTCATCTATGTCAACATCCTTCATTATTCTTTATTGAGGTTAATGTGATACAATATAATCTTCCATATTGTATCGAATGAGTTATGTTTGACTGTAGATGTGCTATTTTTTTACCACTCATGGTTTGTGGTTAAAGTATTGACATTTCATATGCTAGTTTTAATATGAATGTTTATGTTATGTTTAAACCTGTTCATATGAGGAATGCATTGGACATAATAAGTGACGGGTGGAGCCTGCTATAGCTCCTCGATGCATCATTAGGTCTCATGAGACAAACTAGTGTCTTGGCACAAGGCCTTGGCAAAATCTTATTTGTAGTCTTGGCACGAGGCCTTGGATATGTGGTTATGATAGTCTGGAATTATGCATTCCATCATTATGAAAGTGGTTATTGATATTGCATGTGATCATTCGACTAGTAGAATATCCATGTGAGTAAGTAAATGGAATTATTTTATTTTAGATTTTCCATTTTATGCTGAAGTTCAAGTTTAAAAGGCTTTTGTTTTAGTTATAAACTGACTTAACTGTTTATGCTTATCTATGAATGCTTCTACTATAATGTTATCCTTACTGAGAATCTGAGCTCACCCCTTTCAATGTTTTATTTTTCCCAGGATTATGAAGAAGTAATTTATGAATTACCTGCAGGGATAGTATGAGGGGATATTAAGACAAGATGCTTTTTTATGATCTAATGTAAAATTTTATGAATGTATCTAGTGTTTCAAGGCTACTAAACCAATCAGTCTTTCGAGATTTGATATTTCTTGTGATCATGCCAATGTTATGTAATAATGCACCGACTCTAGGTAACTAGGGTCGGGGCGTTGCAGTTGGTATCAGAGGAAGTTTAGTACAAACCTTGGAAGCTTGCTTTAGATAAACTCTGATTAGAGCACGTATACCTAAGATGAACATTGAGGATTAGTATAGAATAACTTCCTAGAATTTGGGTATTGTAGAGATTTTGTACGTTTTCCGAGCATTACATCCCTGTCTGGATAGGAGCAGGTAGAGGCAGCTCTGGCATAGATGTAACTAGGGGTAAAACCCGAAAACACCGCTTTGAGCTAGACTCGAACGGGAACTGGTGAACGACAACGGGCCTTGCTGTACTCTTGGTTATGACACTCCCAGGGGATATTCTTAGGATAATTTACATTTTCTTTACAAACCGATTTAAAGTAATATATATATATATAAGATGAGAGTAAATGACCTTTGTTAATCCTAATGTGTTTCAAATTGAGAATATGGTGACATGTTAATCTCTAAATGATTTTATGACTACTGTTACTCACACAATGCTTTCTGCTTTTAGTCAATGGATAGATTCCAAGGAAGTAATAGTGACTTTGAGAATGATGTACAAGGTGGGAATGGTGGTGGAAATGAGCAATAAAATGGAATATTGATAGGCGTAAAAGATATCGTCTTTATGCCAAATCAGTTTTCCAAAAATATTATCAACAATATATATATTAACCAATTAACGGACTCAACAAAGAAGAGAAAGGTGATGAATGATAAGAGCTCCAGTAGTGGAGACCATGGAGAAAGAAATCCTCAATTTCCATCATGCAGGAAATGTGGAAGGAGACACCCAAGAAAGTGTCTCAATGGGACAGAGAAATGCTTTACATGCGGGAAGGAAGGACAAAAAGTGAATAATTGCCGAAGAAAAATGAAGAGTACTATGGAAAAATATAAAAATGGTCCCAATAATCCATTTACAATCATTTGCCGTAAATGTAGGGGACATGGCCATTACGCGAATGAATTTCCTATTCTATAGGATATTTTCTTGGTCAGAGAAGAAGCTATGTGGAAATAAATGGTTGGAGAAATTTTTAAAAAGTATTAGTGATCCTTGTTGATGGGTTTACTTTGGAATAATTTTCTCTTTTATTTGTAGCCCCATAGTTTTCCATGTGAGAATTATATTTGAGGAAGAATTATCTCTTCTCTTGTGGATATAGGTATAAATATCCATTTGGTTTTATATTATCATTGGGTTTGAGGAAATTAGAAATTATTATAATTTGGGATGAAAATGCAAGGTATGAGATAACATTTGTGGTTAAATTATGTTATGGTTATTTTGAGGAATTTATATCATTTTGGTAATGTTAGAAAATATAGTTTTTGAAAAAGGACAACACGTAGACCGTGTGACAACCCGTCGCGTCGGACAAAGCTGTGGGAATCGAACCCACAACCAAAGTGCGATTGGGATTTATCACCTACCACTAGACTACGTGAAGTCCTTGGTTAGTGTGACTATTATTTTTAGTTAAATGATTTTGTTGATCCATAATAATTTGATTTGGGATCTTATTTCTTATCAAATGAATACCCTAAGTATAGGAAAATGATTTGGTGATTAAGTGATAAATTTTATTTTGGAAGTTGTTCACTTTGTTGAGAACACTATATGCCAAAGGAAAATAGAATAATATTGGATTTCATTAGAGGAGTAATGGTGGATTTTTATCTATGTTTTTATTGTGGATTTATAGTGATTTGGGTTATTTATGGAAATGATTAACCTATAATAAAAAATATGTGATTAGGTTAAGTATGTGACTTTAAGAGTAGATGATGTCATTTGGAGATACAATTTAACGTGGAAGACTACATTCTTATAAGTTTTGGGTTTCAATATTAGTTTTTATTATATTAATGTATTTTAAGGACAATTGATTATAGAATGGTATTTATTTAACTTTGGGGTATTTTTGGTGTTATTTTGGAAATTAAGATTAGTGTTTATTTATCTCAAGGAATATCCTTTTGGGGGATCATTAGATCTTGCACTAACCATTTTGGTTTTGATTAATCTCCAATGACAATTTAAATATATATTTTATCCTGCATGGATCATGTGATTCTATAGAAGATTATTCTAGCTCTTCCAGTGTGACCAAGTCTTCTTGAATACTCATCGTTTAAAACAAAATTGAGTCAGTGGTGGAAATTTATTAAAGAATGAAACTCTACTTAAAAAGTAAGTATATATCTTTATATTCTTAGTCAATATCATAAATTAATTCCTCATCCTTATGTAATGTAACTTAAAACAAAACAAAAATGTTGTCTATTTACATTCCTACTAGGAGACTAATGGTCGTTTGTCCCAACACAAGTTTGTGGTTTTCTTATTGTTAACTTTCTCCTGATCATGATTTCTATCCCTCTCCATCAGAACTTGACACTTAGTTTATCATCCATATCCATGTTTTCCTACATGGAATCTGAGTATGGGTTATCTTTGTTGACCATTATACCTCTCTTTATTTCTTTTAAAGTGATAGTTTTATTGACTCTTTTTCCGATGTGGGACTTTCAATTATATTCCCAAGAACAATTTTAAAAATTATGAGGACGCAATTTATTGAAGGAGGGGAGAATGTAACACCCCAAGATTCCATGGTACGTTTCCCTTCGAATAATGCAATGGCGTGCATTGTACACAACTTTGAGATTCTAACACACCACAACCAATCAAACTAGCCGTTATGAATAGTAATACCATCTTTTTGAAATTTTATAAATTCTATATCTAAAAATGGACTTCATTTTTGGATTCGGAATATCAAAATTAGCCTAGGGTGAAATTTTGGTACTTTTCAGATTACTTTCATATTTTGATGAATAGTGAAAATTACTAAATTTTAATTAAAAACAACTTTTTTAATCAAAATAATTAATAGTGATAAATTATGAATTTGAGTGGTTTTAAAGTATATTTAGAACATATTTTTACCATGTAATAAAATTTGGGTCATTTAACATAATTTTACATTTAAACCAGACATAAACAAGTGCCAATCTTTTGATAGTTATTATCTCTTAAAAACACGCTTTTTGTTTTAACAACGGGAATTAATTTTAAATTAATTTCTGCCACTTCTGTGTTTTGAATTTGGAAAAATGGATTCCATATTTGGATTTATGATGTTCTCAATTTGTAAATAGGTAACTTATATTTTTAGACATTTTGGATAATTACTTCGATAAATATTTTATTTACCAGGGTTAAAGGGTAAATCCGGTAAACAAGGGTTAAACAAATAATATTATAATAATACTAAATTTCCCTAAAACGTGTCTTAAACCTATTGGTTGATACATGGCCGACCATGGGCATATTTGGGTCGATTTTGGAACCCCATGGATTCACTTGTAAGTGATAGGGACACTTTATTTTAATTAAGTTAAAATGAATACAAAAATGACACAAGCATATATCTTTTATAAAAAAAATTGTTACGTAGTGTTATATATGTTGGATTTTAGACTATAAATATTCATTAAAAAGTAAAAAATATATTTCCTACATAATGATATTTTATTTATAATTTTTAGACATTAAATAATTTAATTTATTTATGACACAATGGTGATGCATTAATTACCATAATAGTGAAAAACTAGAATAATTGATATTATAAATACTCAAATAAATATAATTTTAGACTTTTATTGAATTAAACTAATTTTATAGGTTAATATGACATATTAGGATTGATATAATTAACTTTTTTCGAAGTAATCAATCTGTTATGTGTTTCATAAAAATCAACTATTGAATAGTGTCAAAATTGACATAAAAGAGTTTTTAAAAAAAATATTATATTATTAATTGATATTAAATTCCTAAAAATCTAAGGTTCGGCCAAGATACTTATTTCATAATATTTATATCATTAATGGACCACTTGGGGGTCTCTTGGATGTATATAGTAAGTTTATTAACTATATAATATAAAAATACAAGGTGACATGGTAAATGTCAAACTAATTAACTAAGAGTTAAAACTAAAAGATAAGGTTAATATAGTAACCCAAACTAATCTAAATTCTATTGGTTGAATGGTTCTCGACCTATCCCAACCTTAACCTTTTAATAATAAACTTTGGAGCCATTATAAACCGAATATGAATTTATTATAAATTAATATTTCTAGCTTTTCCAAAGGTTCCCCTCACCCCTCAAATAAAAGGGCACTCTTCCTTCTCATTTCTTCACACCTTCAAAGCCCTTTAGTTCGGCCAACCCCTGACCAAATACTCTCTCAACTTCCCTCAATACAACCTAGAGGCATTATTTTGATCAGAAATTTAACCTATGGATCCATTTTGATCAAATCAAAATGAAGAACCTGAAAAAGAGGTAATGTTTTCACCACCCCTTTTCAAGTTCCTTTCTTGTTTTCACTTCTTCTTTCTTTGTTATTACCATTCTAAAATAATAACTCCAGAATCTAATATATACGGTGATTTTATTATATATTTATGGTACAACCATATTCAGTATTCTATCCACCCTTTGAATAACATGTCACCATACGTGCGTACGTACGGCTTACCGTCTCCACATCCTGGTGTAATTGTTATTCAATATATTATTATTTGGGTGGGTATAATAATTATGTGTAACTCATTTAAATAATAAATATAACATGATAATGGTTCTGTATATATGATATACCATCCAATTATATATTATTTTAATATCAAAAGAATGATATTATCGCTTGTGCGTACGTACGGACTACCGTCTCCACGAACGTGATGAGATTCGTTCTCCATCATATCCATTCAAGTATAATTATCATTTGATGATTTAAAAATAATTTTTAATAACTTTATATAATTCTGTATATGTATAAGATGCAACCTATCCATGACAAACATGGCTTATGTAACAAAACATATAAAAGAAAACGAGTAAGTTAACACTCGAAACAATGATAATTCTAAGATATTATTAACAAAGCAATGTTAAAAGATCATATATGATATCATATTAATGTATATGATTCATGAATAATTTAATAACAATTATTCCAACATTATATAGGAGGTTAACCTACCCCCAACCAAGGAAAAGTACAAGGTAAGGGGTTTCTAATCTCACTTTTAATTTCGTGAGATTTCCATTATTCACCACTTATTTATTGCATGTGGTGTGTGTACTGCCCATGATTGTATTCATTGTGTAATATACTATAATTTATGGATATTTACATCATCATTGTATGTTCCATCTTTCATGGGTGTATGTTTCGTAAGTTACCAAATTGATAAGGGAATTTGATATTTCAATTTCCACTCATTCGGCTTTACGCATACTTCATTGATTATTTTACTCCAAGATTATCTGTGGAATTACTATTAATATTATTATGTCATATTTTCCACTCCCCTTTCTGTGGATATAATTTTGATACACATAATCACTCCATTGATAAATTCTCAAGTGATCGGTATGAACTTGATAAGAGTAATTTTAACTCAATCTCCATTTGTTGAGTTAAATATCCAATTCATTGGTGTTGTTTTTACAGGAATATGTGTGAATGTAATCTGATTGATTTACACTAAATATCCAATCATATTGAGTGTATTTATATTTTTCACACATAATTAGGTCATTGATTTATCCTTAACCTAAGTATATGGTCTTTATAAGAGATTTCATCTCAATTTAAATTCCATTGAGACTTCTTTGTTGTTATACACCAAATCACTTTTATATGGTGTATATATTGTACGTTGACATAGTATATCGTGAATCCATTTATTCTCATGATTTTACAATGTTTTTATTACCTCAATTCTTTGTATTCAAGTGTCTCTCTTTTGGATAGAATCTCTAACTAAAATACAATTTTTAAATGTTTTAAAGACTTATTCATATAAATCTTGCTCATTAATGTCCATGTTTTAAAAATGGTTTTAAGGATTTATTTATATGGACATTAAAGTTTTAAAATTAAAAATACTTTTAAAAAGTTTCAAAGTGGTATGGGACACTTTGATTCAAAAATCTATTTTTAAATGGATTCTTGACAAATAGTGTGACTTTTAAATGATTTCAAGAAAAAGGGGATATTTCTCTCAAATATTTTTGATGATTATTTTCATCTATGTCAACATCCTTAATTATTCTTGATTGAGGTTAATGTGATACAATACAATCTTTAATATCGAATGAGTTATGTTTGACTGTGGATGTGCTATTTTTTACCATTCATTGTTTGTGGTTAAAGTATTGACATTTCGTATGCTATTTTTAATACGAATGTTTAAGTTATGTTTAAACCTGTTCATATGAGGAATGCATTGGACTTAATAAGTGACGGGTGGAGCCCGCTATAACTCCTCGATGCATCGGTAGGTCTCATGAGACAAACTAGTGTCTTGGCACAAGGCCTTGGAAAAATCTTATTTGTAGTCTTGGCACGAGGCCTTGGCTATATGGTTATGATAGTCTGGCATTATGTATTCCATCATTATGAAAGTGGTTATTGATATTTCATGTGATCATTCGACTAGTAGAATATCCATGTGAGTAATTAAATGGCATTATTTTATTTTATCTTTTCCATTTTATGCTGAAGTTCAAGTTTAAAAGGCTTTCGTTTTAGTTATAAACTGCCTTAAGTGTTTATGCTTATCTATGAAAGCTTCTGCTATAATGTTATCCTTAATGAGCATCTGAGCTCACCCCTTTCAATGTTTTATTTTTCCCAGGATTATGAAGAAGTAATTTATGAATTACCTGTAGGAATAGTATGGGGGATATGAAGACAAGATGTTTTTTTTTATGATGTAATGTAAAATTTTATGAATGTATCTAGTGTTTCCAAGGCTACTAAACCAATTGGCCTTTCTAGATATGATCTTTCTTGTGATCATGCCAATGTTATGTAATAAGGCACCGACTCTAGGTAACTAGGGTTGGGGCGTTACACACAACCACTTTAATGATGGAATAAATAAATCCTACAAGCCTAACAATGAGAATGGACTAAAATTGTGTTAAAAACTATGAAAGAAACATGATAAAATTATATTATTCAAAGAATTTTATGTGACTTGTGTACCATAATCAAGAAGGGTTTGTTGACCGTATGAACCCCGAACCACCGGTACGCAAAATGACCCACGTGGAGCTGGCCCACAGAGCGATGGCTAGAAAACCCAGTGGACCACAAATCGCCTCACTAAACGAATCAATTGTGTGAAGGACATCTTCATATCATCTTGTGAACTCAGAAGTTCACAGACAAAGAAAATAGTAAAGGGTTCACAAACCATGACTCACTAACCGTAGCCCCCACAAGCCCCGGTTTACCAAGACTTATGTGGGTCAAGATATCTCTTCATGGGATTCTGCAAATGGTGATGGAGTCCCATAGATACGACTGCTCCAATTATCTATAAAAGGATCATAGAAGGAATTGAGAAAGGAAAAATGAAGATAGATTGAAGTGGACTACAGAGGTTGGAAGAAACAATCGAGATAAGATTTCGGCATTAGTCTTGAATCATCTGTGACGCCCAAATTGTGAACCACATTTTCTATTGGTATAGCCGTACATGAAACACAAAATGTGGGAACTTAATAATAATAAGAGAAATGAAAACCTAATTGGTGAAATTTAAAATGACATATTTCTCACGGATGGACTCCCTGTGAATGATAGTCCCTTAGATTTCCTTCAATATGGTGTTCAGCATATTGTATCTCTATGATGATTTAACCTGGTGTCGTGTACAACATCATTACACTGATGGAACCCACAACAGCGTTAAATACCATATTCCGGACCACGTAACACTATGGTGCATGGTAGTACTTTCCCTATCCCACATACAGCTTCAGTAAGTGGATGAATCCTCTTCCAACATAACACTATGATTTTCAGAGCTCCCCCATCCTGAATAAGAAAATAGTATGCTGAATGGGGTTTTTTCTTGTAATCATTGCTCTGATTCCAATATTTTTTTCCATTGATGTCCAGTCCTCCACACCCTCTCTGCGAAACAGTACCCCGATATCAGGACACAACCTCTTACAAAGACACCGGATCCATATGATCAGTTCATTTGGCGCATCAAAATTCCCCTTTGAGTATATAAACCCATGGTAAACAAAGTTGCAAAGGCCCTCCCCACAATATTCTGGACTCCAGGGATGTTTATAAGTCTACATTCCCATGGTAACCTGATTTCCAACTTTGGGATCCTAAGATGAACCTCCCCATTCTAGGGATTAGGGGTGATCAACTTCTTTTCCACTCAATAAGTAATGGTGATCATTCAAATGAGTCATGTTATCTCTCCTTGTGATAAGAGTCGAAACTCCTCTCTTTTCCTATAATGTGTTCTGGGGAACTCCCACTGAGGTATATCCCCAATATTCTGAAGGATGAGCCCCATTACCTCTAATGTAATCCCACATTGAAGGGTTCGTTGCATCGTGCCCGCTTCCTTGGTCACCTAAACCTCTTCTGCCATAGGCTCTCCCAGTTCCATTAGCTGAGGAGGAATTATGTGGTCAGTTGTATCTCTCACATCCTCTTGTTTCTCACACTGATCATGAATCACATGGTCTTAGAGGTCTGTGATGATTAAAACATCCAAACAAGTCTGTACTACAATAAATCTATTTCTAATCAAACTAGGATATGAATAACTCCTACATGAAGGACTAAGATCAAATGGTTGTCCTTCAAAATGGTCTCGAACAATAATGTCCCCCTAAATAGGCAACTTCCTTGTGTAATCCCCAGCCATTTAGAACTATAGGGGCCCTTATTCCTCTCCCAAGGATATGTAGGAAGCCCGTCTTAGGGGTACGACCACAAAATCATGTCACCTTCTGTACTCCCTGGTTAACAATAAACTCGATAGTTTCTTTATTGAATGGCTTAAGTCAGCATTAACTCTATAGCCTCAAATCCATTTATGCCTAAAAAAATATTGAAATCTAGGGGTTTCCCATGGATACACTCTTCCAAAATGAACCAAGGACTCATGAACATATGAACATGACTTAAATCTATAAGAGTGTCTTGGAATAGGCATAATTCCCCCCCCCCCAAAGGGTGTGGTGATCCTGATTTCTCATCCCCTCGACCAATGGAGTCCTTAAGTGTTGATGTCCAAATAATTATCCAACAAGAAACTACCTTTGGAAATCATGTCCAAGGATCATGGATACCGGGGCCATTGGGTTTTTTGGCTCCAGGAATAAACCTACTGGAGACCATCTGATGAAGTTACATATTAGGGTAAATGAATGCACAAGTACATGACCCCATTCAATCGACCACTAGAACCATATGACTATGGGTAATCCCTCTCAATATATAAGTAATATACATCAGAGGCCACAAAGGGTTAATCATACCATCCATTAAAGGATAATGGCGTAGAATGGTCAAATCCTACGAAATGGTGAATTTTACATGAAACCGTCTCTATAAAAAGATACATGTGATGATTCCCATCAGGCCCTTTGGTCATGACCCCAAACGCGCCACCTTTGGTTGAAACATGGATCAATATATTTCCAAGGATAAATGAATAGTTCATTATAATGAAACAATTTCCATCCTATAGTTTCATTTATAGTTAAATTTATTATGTGTGGGGAATATGGTAATTATCTGAGCCAATTTCCCAAATATAAGGATTAAATCCTAGAACAAAGAAAACACTATGTTATTCCACTCTTTAATGTGAAAGGGTTTAAAAATTTATGTACTGTGATTGAAGAATTATGTTGTAAAAGTATTTCTACCAAAGGTATTTTTATCTTAAGAATCATGAAACATCTCTGGATTAAGAAAGAATATATTTCTTCATGTCATATTAAATTAGCAATTATGGATACCATCATATATTTATGAGTTTAATATAATCACATGTTCAAAGTAATAGAAACTATTTTTGAGGTTCTATGTGATCATATTTTAGGGTCATTGATGATATTTTGGGCGATGTTTTTATTGAGATAAGGTATATGTGACCATTAGGTTCAATATAAAGTATTATTTGAAGAAGAATGCTCATTTCATAAGTTAAATTATATTGATAACCTTTAGGTTATATATGATCTTTTTTTATTAATGTTTTTTAAGTATACTCATCATATTTATTATGATGTTATAATAGTTATATTAATATCATTTTAGTAAAAAAGGATAACCTATCACACCCAGTAAGTCCATGAGTCTTGAACACAAAAATGAATAGTGATATAGATACAATGTATACAATGGACTTGTTGATATCTTGGTTATTATAACATTTATTTTTTGAAATGATATATGATGAATTTATTTTTAATAATATATGATTTATCATAAAGATAAATATGGGATAGAAAATTGATTTGGTGATTAATTTTAATTTATATGTTCACTATTTTGGGAACCTTATAAAAAAGAACATTATGGTATTTTATTTGAGGAATAAGGGTTGATTTATATTTTTGAATTATATAAGAATTTATGGTGATTCGGGATATTTATAAAAAGGATTATAAAATATTAGAGATTATATGATTTAGGAATATATATTTTGGTATGAAACCTTAAGAGTGATTGATATTATTTAGAGATAAATGTTAAATTTTTTATTGAATAATATGTGATAAAATTATTATTTACGTGGGTTTCAATCATAGTCTAGAATTTTTTTGATGAATTTTATGTATAGTTATTTATTGAATGTTCTATGTTGAACCATGGGTGTTATTGTTGATGGTTTGGTGGTTGATGTTGAATTTATTCATATGATGGTTTATGATAGAGATAATATTTTCATCATTTTTTATATTTAATTCAATTATTTAATGTAACACCCCAAGATTTCATAGTGTGTTATTTCTTCAAAATAATTCAATAACATGCACTACACGCAACACCGAGTTCAATTGCACCATGACTTACAAAAAAAAGCCATTCAATAGAGGTTATGAACAGTATTAACTAAATTTTAAACATTATATAATCTTTATAATTTTAGAATCCATATTATGAGAACAAATTCATTTTCAGTATTGCACTTTTATCAACTTTTAATAGTGAACCGTTTTTAAATACAATATTTTAAACTTTTTGACTAAATGGGGACATCAAAAATTTAAAATAAAACATCCCAAGCTTCCACGGTACGCTTTCCATTGAATAATACAGTAGCGTGTGTTGTACGCAACTTCGAGTTTTAACACACACCATAACCGATCAATCTAGCCGTTATGAATAGTAATAACAACTTTTTTAAATTATATATATTTTATATTTCAACATGGACTTCATTTTTGGATTTGGAGTGTCGAATTTACCCTAAGGTGAAATTTTTCTACTTTTCAGATAACTTTAATATTTTGATGAATAGTGAAAATTACTAAATTTTAATTAAAAACAACTTTTTAAATCAAAATAATTAATAGTGATAAATTATGAATTTGAGTGGTTTTAAAGTATATTTAGAATATATTTTTACCATTTAAAATAATGTTGATCATTGGAAATAATTTTACAGTTAAACCGGATATAAACAAGTGCCAATCTTTTGATAGTTATTGTCTCTTAAAAACACGCTTTTTGTTTAAACAACGGGAATTAATTTTAAATTAATTTCTTCCAGTTATATGTTTTTAATTTTGAAAGATGGATTCCATATTTGGAATCAGGATGTCCAAATTGTGCAAATAGTTATCATTTATTTTTAGGCATTTTGAATAATTACTGCGGTAAATATTTTATTTACCATGGTTAAGGGTAAATCTGGTAAATAAGGGTTAAAAGAATAATATTATAATAATACTAAATTAC
Organism: Viscum album; assembly: GCA_963277665.1. Classification (NCBI taxonomy): domain Eukaryota; kingdom Viridiplantae; phylum Streptophyta; class Magnoliopsida; order Santalales; family Viscaceae; genus Viscum; species Viscum album. Next base: position 734,698,754 of record OY728132.1, on the reverse strand, counting down.
CCTAAAACGTGTCCTAATCTTATTTTTTGATACATGTTCGACCATGGTCATCTTTGGGTAAATTTTGGGACCTCATGGAGCCACTTGTAGGTGATAGACACACTTTATTTTAATTAAGTTAAAATGAATACAAAAATGACACAAGCATATATCCTTTAGAAAATTAATTTTTACATAGGGTTATGTATGTTGGATTCTCGATTATAAATATTAATTAGAAAGATAAAACGATTTCCTACATAATTATATTTTATTTATAATTTTTAGACATTATATAATTTAATTTATTTACGACACAATGATGATGAAGTAATTACTATAATAGTGAACAATTAAAATAATTGATATTATAAATACCCAAATAAATATAATATGAAACTTTTAATGAATTAAACTAATTTTCTAGGATAATATGATATATTAGGATTTATTTAATTTACTTTTTTCGAAGTAATCAATCTGTTTTGAGTTTCACAAAAATCAACTATTGATTAGTGTCAAAATTGACATAAAAGAGTTCTTAAAACAAATATTATATTATTAATTGATATTAAATTCCTAAAAATATAAGGTTAGGCCAAGAGACTTATATCATTATTATTTAATCATTAATGGACCACTTGGGGGTATCTTGGATGAATATGGTATGTTTATTAACCATATAATATAAAAATACAAAGAGACATTGTAAAAGTGAAACTAATTAACTTAGAGTTAATACTTAATGATAAGGTTAATATAAGTACCCAAACCTGTCTAAATTCTCTTGGTTGAGTTGTTTTCGACCCGTCCCCACCTTAAAATTTAAATAATCAACTTTTGAGCCATTAGAAACCGAATATGAATTTATTATAAATTAATATTTTTAGATTTTCCAAAGGTGCCCCTCACCCCTCTTATGAAAAGGCACTCCTCCTTCTCATTTCCTCACACCTTCATAGCCTTTTGGTTCATCCAAACTCTTCCCAAATACTCTCCCAACTTCCCTCACTACAACCTAGAGGCCTTAGTTTGATCATAAAGCCAACTTAAGGAGCCCTTTTTATCAAATCAAAAGGAAGAACTCGAAGAAGAGGTAATGATTTCACCACCCTTTTCCAAGTTCCTTTCTTCTTCCACTTCTTCTTTCATTGTTATTACCATTATAAAATAATAACTCCAGTATCTTATATATACTATGATGTTATTATAAATATGGTACAACCATATTCAGTATTCTATCCACTCTTTGAATAACATGTCACCATACGTGCGTACGTACGGCTTATCGTCTCCACGTCGTGGTGTAATTGTTATTCCATATATTGTTGTTTGTATGGGTATAATAATGATGTGTAACTCATGTAAATAATAAATATAATATGTTAATGATTCTGTATATATGATATACCATCCATTTATATATTATTTTAATATCAAAATAATGATATTGTCGCTCGTGCGTATGTACGGACTACCGTCTCCACGAACACGATGAGATTCATTCTCCATCGTATCAATTCAAGTATAATTATCATTTGATGATTTAAAAATTATGTTTAAGGAATTTATATCAGTCTGGATATGATTAAGATACAACCTATCCATAACAAACATGTCTTACGTAACAGAACATATAACAGAAAACGAGTAAGTTAACACCCGAAACAACGATAATACTAAGATATTATTAACAAAGCAATGTTAAAGGATCATATATGATATCATATGAATGCATATGATTCTTGTATAATTTAATAACAATTATTTCACTATTACACATGAGGTTAACCTAACCCAACCAAGTAAAAGTACAATGTAACACCCGAGACTTTTATGTTATATAAATCATCAAAGGAATCTTTTTCTACACAACACTTTCTTGGCTTGCTTTACACGCAATCGCGACCTTTCTCGATAGCTTGCGTCGTACGCAATACCGAGTTTCACTAAACAACAATATGCTATTAAAACTAGCCGTCATAACCACTTTTTGAAATTTTATAAATTTTATTTTTCAAAATGGACTTCATTTTTGGACTCAGAATGTCGAAATTAGCCTAGGGTGAAATTTTGGTATTTTTCTGAAAACTTTCAATTTTTTGATGAATAGTGAAACCACTAAGTGGTAGGTTAAAAACTGAATTTTGCATAAAACTTAATTTTACCGCTTCTGTGAATGGAATTTCAAAAATCCGAGAGACACGGTTAATATCAAGGACTAAAATGTGGTTCAATGAGATGAAAATAATTTTTTGGTGAATAGTAACTTTTTACTATTTTTACCGCGGTTAATAGTAAATAGGGTAACTAAGGGTAAATATGATATTAATATTACCCTAACACATGTCCTAATTCTATTGGACAAGTGTAATTCGACCAAAACAAACTTAGGAATAAAATATGACCATTTAGGCCCACTTGGATTAGATTAGGACATTTATTATTAATTTATTTAAAGAAGGGTTAAAATAGTTAAAATCAAAGTTTAATAAGTAAATCATTTTTAATATAGGGTTATACATAAGATAAATTCGATTTTAAATATTCATTAGAAAGCTAAAAAGATTTCCTACATGATGGTAGTTTATTTGTAATTTTTAGACATCAAATAATTTAATTTAATTATGACACAAAGATGATGCAGTAATTATCTTATTAATGAAATATTGAAAAAATTGATAATATAAATACCAAAATAAATGTAATTTGAGACTTTTTATGAATTCCACTAATTTTCTAGGTTACTATGATATATTAGTAATGATTTAATTAACTTGGTTCGAACATATAATTCTGTTATGACTTTCACAAAAATCATATATCAAATAGTGTCAAATTGACACAAAATAGTTTTTAAATCAAATATTATATTATTAATTGTTATTTTATTCCTAAAAATCTAAGGTTCGGCCAAATGACTTAGATAAGGATATATATATTAATAATAAACAATTTGGGGTTCGTTTGGCATGTTATAGTAAGTGTATTAACCATATAGTGAAAGAAAACAAAAAGACATGGTAAAAGTTAAATTATTTAACTTAGAGTTAAATTTAATTGATAAGGTTAAAATAATATCCTAAACTTGTCTAAATTCTATTGGTTGATAGGATTTCGACCCATCCCCACTTTAGCTTCGAAATAAGACCCTTTGGAACCATTATAAACCGATTTTGACTTTAATATAAAATAATATTTTGAGATATTCCTAAGGTGCCCCTCTCCTCCCTTATAAAAGGGCACCTCCTCCCCCTCCTCCTCACACCAATTTGAGCACTCAAGCTCGACTAACCCCTGAAATTTTCCCTTCTCCACTTCCCTAGAATAATCCTAGAGGTCCTGGTCTTCTCCAAAGACCAATCTTAGTTCCTTAAGTGGAGGATTCAAAGAGGCGTTCCAAAGAAGAGGTAATATCCATTACCGATCTTTTCAATTTCTTTCTTCTTCAACTTCTTCTTCTTTAGTTGTTTCATGATAAAGTAATAACATCAGTATTACTTACATACTGATATGTTATTATAAATATGAAACAACCCTAATTCACCTTCTATCCATCCTACGGAAAAATGAAATCACCGCGCGTGCGTACGTACGGAATACCGTCTCCACGCCGTGGTGTAATCTATTTTCCACCATCACCTTACAAGGATGGGTATAATGGTGTAATCAGTAACTATATATGATTATTATTAAGTAATATTGATACTGAAATAATATATATATATACTCCAATACAATTCCACGATCATAGGAACGATATCATCACTCGTGCGTACGTACGGAATACCGTCTCCACGATGTGATGCGACTCGTTCTACATGATCTTCATTTCATAATGATTATATAAATGAATTGAATGAATGAATATGGTATATACTACACTAATACCATTCTGGAAATGAATTATCTATAACCTAAAGATAAGAATAAGAATTTATTCGACAAAACACGCATAAGAACAAAAAGTTATAAAGACCCGAGTAACAAGTAACAATGAAATATTACTAACAAGAAGCTAATAATATGACCATATATGATCTCATATCAATATGTATGATTCTGGAATAAGTCAATAACATTATTTAAACCATTATACAGGAGCTTCGGACACGAACAAAGCAAATCGGACCTAAGGTAAGGGAAATATCACAATCTCATTTTTATCCGAGATTGTTTATTCGTAAGTATTTACTGGGGTGTATTTTATCATCCACATCCATGTTCCCTCAATATGAAATATTGTTTCCATCCACTTGCAATAGTTTAAATCCAATTTTACCCTTAGGTGAGTTTTTAGTAAAGAATATGAAAGGAATCTTTTGTCGTTTTTCCGTATGAGGTACTTTTTGACTTTTCCGACAAAAGTACGAAGAATGTTTTTTTTAACTTATACGGCATGAATGGATTTTTTTAAAACATTACTTCAAAGAAGCTTCCTTTACAAGTTTTCAAGTTTATTTTTAATCAACTTCTTTTATTTTAAAGTTGTATGACATGTTATGAAAGGAAAAATGTTTTTGAAGAAGAAAGGATATTTTCCTCAAGAATTCAATTCAAGTGTTTTATCAAAATTATTTTCCATCTAAGATAATAAAGGGTTCTGTTTCTATCCATATTTTTACATTGGTTTGACTATGTTGTGATGGAATTATGTTTATGAATTCCTTTATCATATATGAATTGATTTATGATGTCATGATGTTTCAAGAATCCCATTTTTGTTATATGTGTTATGCGATGATGTATGTTTTATGATTATGTGGCACACATAAGAAAGGATTCATTATAAGATGGGTGGGACCTATATCTCCCTCCAATGCATTGGGTAAAGATTTTATATCTCATGAGATAGACATGGCTGGAACGGAAGGTTATTTCGGTTCAGTGATACAGGACTGAAACGAGGAGTGAACTCGGTTCAGAAAGGGACTTTGTCCACTAAGATAGTCTTGGCAATGAGTCATGACTAACAAGAAATGATTTTCCATGATTATGTGTGCATGCCACAAAGTTTCAAGTTTTATGTTATGATTTTGGGGATCTCATTTTCACTTCTATGATTTATTCCATGTTAAGATATTATGATCTCTTTTGCAGGTTTTGATTTTCAAAAAGATATGATATTATTTTTATTTCCTTTATTTTCCCTTGCTGAGCATTTGAGCTCACCCTTTTATGTTTTCTTTTCCCCAGGTCAGGAAGATGGATATTAAGTAGAATATGCTAAAAGGGACCCTAGATATGATGAAATAAATGGGAGACACTGTAGAAGATTTATGAACCAGTTGTTTATGTTTCCCAGTTTCTAAAGACACTATACCTATACGGTCCTTTGTGGTTTGGTCATATGTTGTAATAAGTGTGATTCAATTTTGAAGTATTAACAATGTATGTAAAGTGTGGGTCGTTATAGTTGGTATCAGAGGCAAAGGAGGTAGGAATGTATCCGATCCTTGGGAACTCTCACATGTGAGCGTTGGACGAAGCATGGCTCTCCGCCCAAGGGCTTCATGAGGAAATGGCTGCCACTGGGGATGGTGGTGTGTCCCGCCCAGGGGGTGTAGCCGCCCATGGAGTGCCCTGATAGGTATCAATTGTAGTCCACTGGAAGTAATTCTAGACCGCTATAGTTGGTATCAGAGGAAAGGTATAGTCAACCTTTGGAAACTAGGATGTGAAAGCCTTAGTAAGAACCCTAAGAATAAGTCTAAGCATAGAACACAATCTTAGAAATGGCCATGAATAACCTAGGATAAGACCTTAAGCATGAAAATTTTATTCTTGAATTATGTGGTTTCCTATTATAATTAGTGTTGCTCACACTATTCTTCTTGGTTTTAGTCAATGGCTGGAACCCGAAGGAACCGTGTTAATGCGGAATGCGATGGGAAATGCAATGATTGTCCCCCTGGGCAACCAAACGATATGGGAGCTGGAATGCAAAATCTTGTAGCCATGCTCACACAACTTTCTCAAGCTATGAATCATGCAGGATTTCCAAACGAACAAAGAAGGGAGCAACATTCTGTTGAATCCTTCATGAGGCAGCGTCCACCATCTTTCAGCGGGTCTACTGATCCATTAGTTGCTGAACAATGGATTAGTACTACTGAAAAGATATTTTCAGTTCTTCAATGTTCTGAGCATGATAAATTCATCCTAGCAGTGTATCGTTTGGAAGGAGATGCTGATCAATGGTGGAATCTTGTTAAGAATACGAGGAAAAGGGATGAAATTGAGTCTATGGAATGGGACGAGTTCAAGAACTTATTTTTCAATAAGTACTTCCCTCGTATTCTCCGAACAAAGATGGAGAAAGAGTTCCTTGAACTGAAGCAAAGGGATGATGAATCTGTTAGTACCTATGAAGCAAATTTTACAAGACTTGCAAGGTACGCTTCTGGTATTATTATCCAACCTGAGAGTAAGATCGATCGATTCTTTAGTGGCTTAAAACCAAGTCTTCGAAGGGCGTTAGCCATAAGGGACTTCAATAGCTATGAGGAAATCGTTCGATGTGCTCTCAAAGTCGAGATGGAGATTGGAGTAACCCATCAGTCACATGGGTTTGATAAGAAGAGGAAGATGGAATTCAAAGAAAAATCTAAAGAGCACACGGAAAAGAAGATGAACTTTCCCTTATGCTCAAAGTGTGGAAAGAAACATGGAGGGAGTTGTCTTAAAGGGACAAGTAAATGTTTTAAATGTGGAAAGGAAGGTCATCGGGCATTTGAATGCCGTGATAATGGGAAGAAGATGTCTAATGATGCAAACAAAGGAAGGGATACACAGAATGAACCTGCTACACTTCAATGTTTCAAGTGCAAGGAGATGGGGCATTATGCCAATCAATGTCCAAATCCAAGGGTTGATGATGATGGTCGACGTCAACAAACTGTTAAGGCTAAAGACAAAGGAAAGTCACATGCAATTTCTATCAGCGATGTGGAGTACGATAACGATGTGGTGAAAGGTACACTTACCATCCACTCTAAAGTAGCAAATGTTTTATTTGATTCTGTATCCACCCACTCTTTTATTTCTGAAAAATTTTCTAAGGGTATCACCGTATTACCTCAACAATTAGATGTTGAGTTAGCTGTGACAACACCTAATGGCACATCAATCGCATCAGAAGTTTATAATTCTTCTCCGATCGAAGTTTGTGGGAAAGTGCTTCCTGCAAATCTTGTGATCCTTCCTTTAGTGGAATTTGATGTGATTCTTGGCATGGATTGGCTTTCTCTACATGGAGCTCATATCAATTGCCAAAGAAGGGAAGTCACATTTCATATTCCAGATCAATCTACGATCGTCTATCAATGCAAGGATGAACATAACCTTCCAGTGGAAATTTCTTCCATCTTATGGGTATTGATTCCACTAAATGAAGGTTATTTATCTCAAATGGTTGGTGAGAAACTCACGATTAAGAATATGCCCATTGTACGGGAGTTTGATGATGTCTTTCCGGAGGAATTACCGGGTCTTCCACCAAATCGTGAAGTTGAGTTTTCAATAGAACTCATACCGGGTGCTTTGCCTATTTCAAAGACACCTTATAGAATGGCCCCAATTGAGTTGCAGGAATTGAAGAAGCAACTCCAAGAGAATCTTGATAAGGGATTCATACGCCCTAGTGCGTCACCTTGGGGAGCACCTGTTCTATTTGTTAAGAAGAAAGATGGATCAATGAGACTCTGCATTGATTATCGAGAACTTAACAAGATCACTATCAAGAACAAATATCCTCTCCCACGCATTGATGACTTATTTGACCAACTACGCGGAGCTCAATACTTTTCCAAGATTGATCTTCGTTCAGGGTATCATCAATTAAGGGTCAAAAGGGAGGATATACCAAAGACGGCTTTCCGTACAAGATATGGACACTATGAATTTATAGTGATGCCATTTGGTCTTACTAATGCCCCTGCTATCTTCATGGATCTAATGAATAGAGTCTTTAGAGACTATCTTGATCAATTTGTGGTAGTCTTTATAGACGATATTCTTGTCTATTCAAAGAGAAAGGAAGAGCATGAAGATCACTTGAGAATTATATTGAAGACCCTGAGAAAAGAGAAGCTTTATGCCAAATTTACCAAGTGTGAATTTTGGCTTCAAAAAGTTGCATTTTTGGGTCATATAATCTCAAAAGAGGGGATATCTGTGGATCCAGCAAAAACAGAGGTTATCGAAAGATGGTCAAGACCAACAACAGTAACTGAGATCCGAAGTTTTCTTGGTTTGGCTGGATATTATCGACGTTTTGTAAAATATTTTTCACGATTATCTAATCCAATCACCAAGTTGACTCGGAAAGGAGTTAAGTTTGTCTGGACAGAGGAATGTGAAGAGAATTTCAAGGAGTTGAAAAGAAGGTTATCCAGTGCACCTGTGCTCACACTGCCTTGTAGTGGAGAAAGGTTTGTGATCTACAGTGATGCATCCAAGAAGGGATTGGGGTGTGTTCTTATGCAAAATGATATGGTGATAGCTTATGCCTCACGACAGTTGAAAATCCATGAGCAAAATTACCCAACACATGATTTGGAGTTGGCTGCGGTAATCTTTGCATTAAAGATTTGGAGGCATTACCTTTATGGTGAAAGGTGTGATATTTATAATGATCATAAAAGTTTAAAGTATATTTTCACACAAAAGGAGCTGAATATGCGCCAAAGAAGATGGTTGGAGCTGATTAAGGATTATGACTGCTCAATCCATTACCACCCTGGGAAAGCAAACAAGGTGGCAGATGCATTAAGTCGACAAGACCATGCTAGTTTATCCATGATGAGGATCACAAAAGATCCAATATTTATGGATTTACAAAGGATGGATCTTGGAATTATAATGGAAGGGGAAAAATCTTATCTTTCTCAAATGAATGTTCAACCATCTATACATGTGAAGATTAAAGAGGCACAGAAAGAAGATGTCGAGTTACAAAAGAAGGTGAGAAATGTTCCTGAATTCAACCTTGATTGTGATGGGATAATAAAGTTCAGGAATCGGGTTTGTGTTCCTCCCATCCCCGAATTAAAGAAAGAGCTGCTGGATGAGGCTCATAGTTCTTCATTCTCTATTCATCCTGGAAGCACGAAGATGTATAGGGACCTGAAAGAGTACTTCTGGTGGGATGGCATGAAAAGAGATGTTGCTGAATATGTCTCTCGATGCTTGGTTTGTCAACAAGTTAAAGCTGAGAGACAGAAGTCTAAGGGGATGTTACAACCATTACCCATACCCGAATGGAAATGGGAAAACATCACTATGGACTTTGTCACAGGACTTCCTAAAACATCCAAAGGCAATAATGCTATCTGGGTCATAGTTGATCGTCTTACAAAGTCTGCACACTTCATTGCTATTAGAGAGGATTTCTCTCTAGATCAGCTTGACAGGATATATGTAAAGGAAGTGGTAAGATTGCATGGAGTACCACTTTCTATTATATCTGATCGGGATCCGAGATTTACCTCGAAGTTCTGGCGAAGTCTTCAGCATACTCTGGATACAGAGTTGAGTTTCTGCACTGCTTATCATCCCCAGACAGACGGTCAGTCTGAGAGAACAATTCAAACCCTAGAAGATATGTTGAGAGCTTGCTCTATGGATTTCAAAGGAGGTTGGGATCAACACCTACCTTTGGTGTAATTTTCTTATAATAATAGCTTTCACTCCAGTATTCAGATGGCTCCTTATGAAGCTCTCTATGGAAAGAAATGCAGGACTCCAACTTGCTGGGATGAAGTTGGGGAAAGAAAGATATTAGGACCTGATCTCGTTGATGAAATGGCAGAAAAGGTCAGATCTATTCAACAACACATAAGAGCAGCTCAGAGTCGACAGAAAAGTTATGCCGACAACCGAAGAAAAGACCTAGAGTTTGAAGTGGGCGATAAAGTGTTCTTACGAATATCTCCCTGGAAGAGGGTTATGAGATTTGGAAAGAAGGGGAAGTTGAGCCCTAGATATATCGGTCCTTTTGAAATACTGGATCGTGTTGGGAAGGTAGCTTACCGATTGGCGCTTCCACCGAATCTCTCTCAAGTTCACGATGTGTTCCACGTATCTCTCCTGAGAAAGTACATACCAGATCCTTCACATGTACTCAACTCAGAAGTAGTACCGCTGGAGCAAGATCTTTCTTATGAAGAACAGCCGATAAAGATTCTGGATCGTAGCGAAAAAGTCCTACGAAACAAGACCACTCGCTTGGTGAAAGTTTTATGGAGAAACCACCAACTTGAAGAAGCTACATGGGAGCTTGAGGATATGATGAGGGAGAAGTATCCTCATTTGTTTGTTGCCAAGTGACGAATTTCGAGGGCGAAATTCTTTTTAAGGGGGGTAGAATGTAACACCCGAGACTTTTATGTTATATAAATCATCAAAGGAATCTTTTTCTACACAACACTTTCTTGGCTTGCTTTACACGCAATCGCGACCTTCCTCGATAGCTTGCGTCGTACGCAATACCGAGTTTCACTAAACAACAATATGCTATTAAAACTAGCCGTTATAACCACTTTTTGAAATTTTATAAATTTTATTTTTCAAAATGGACTTCATTTTTGGACTCAGAATGTCGAAATTAGCCTAGGGTGAAATTTTGGTATTTTTCTGAAAACTTTCAATTTTTTGATGAATAGTGAAACCACTAAGTGGTAGGTTAAAAACTGAATTTTGCATAAAACTTAATTTTACCGCTTCTGTGAATGGAATTTCAAAAATCCGAGAGACACGGTTAATATCAAGGACTAAAATGTGGTTCAATGAGATGAAAATAATTTTTTAGTGAATAGTAACTTTTTACTATTTTTACCGCGGTTAATAGTAAATAGGGTAACTAAGGGTAAATATGATATTAATATTACCCTAACACATGTACTAATTCTATTGGACAAGTGTAATTCGACCAAAACAAACTTAGGAATAAAATATGACCATTTAGGCCCACTTGGATTAGATTAGGACATTTATTATTAATTTATTTAAAGAAGGGTTAAAATAGTTAAAATCAAAGTTTAATAAGTAAATCATTTGTAATATAGGGTTATACATAAGATAAATTCGATTGTAAATATTCATTAGAAAGCTAAAAAGATTTCCTACATGATGGTATTTTATTTGTAATTTTTAGACATCAAATAATTTAATTTAATTATGACACAAAGATGATGCAGTAATTATCTTATTAATGAAATATTGAAAAAATTGATAATATAAATACCAAAATAAATGTAATTTGAGACTTTTTATGAATTCCACTAATTTTCTAGGTTACTATGATATATTAGTAATGATTTAATTAACTTGGTTCGAACATATAATTCTGTTATGACTTTCACAAAAATCATATATCAAATAGTGTCAAATTGACACAAAATAGTTTTTAAATCAAATATTATATTATTAATTGTTATTTTATTCCTAAAAATCTAAGGTTCGGCCAAATGACTTAGATAAGGATATATATATTAATAATAAACAATTTGGGGTTCGTTTGGCATGTTATAGTAAGTGTATTAACCATATAGTGAAAGAAAACAAAAAGACATGGTAAAAGTTAAATTATTTAACTTAGAGTTAAATTTAATTGATAAGGTTAAAATAATATCCTAAACTTGTCTAAATTCTATTGGTTGATAGGATTTTGACCCATCCCCACTTTAGCTTCGAAATAAGACCCTTTGGAACCATTATAAACCGATTTTGACTTTAATATAAAATAATATTTTGAGATATTCCTAAGGTGCCCCTCTCCTCCCTTATAAAAGGGCACCTCCTCCCCCTCCTCCTCACACCAATTTGAGCACTCAAGCTCGACTAACCCCTGAAATTTTCCCTTCTCCACTTCCCTAGAATAATCCTAGAGGTCCTGGTCTTCTCCAAAGACCAATCTTAGTTCCTTAAGTGGAGGATTCAAAGAGGCGTTCCAAAGAAGAGGTAATATCCATTACCGATCTTTTCAATTTCTTTCTTCTTCAACTTCTTCTTCTTTAGTTGTTTCATGATAAAGTAATAACATCAGTATTACTTACATACTGATATGTTATTATAAATATGAAACAACCCTAATTCACCTTCTATCCATCCTACGGAAAAATGAAATCACCGCGCGTGCGTACGTACGGAATACCGTCTCCACGCCGTGGTGTAATCTATTTTCCACCATCACCTTACAAGGATGGGTATAATGGTGTAATCAGTAACTATATATGATTATTATTAAGTAATATTGATACTGAAATAATATATATATATACTCCAATACAATTCCACGATCATAGGAACGATATCATCACTCGTGCGTACGTACGGAATACCGTCTCCACGATGTGATGCGACTCGTTCTACATGATCTTCATTTCATAATGATTATATAAATGAATTGAATGAATGAATATGGTATATACTACACTAATACCATTCTGGAAATGAATTATCTATAACCTAAAGATAAGAATAAGAATTTATTCGACAAAACACGCATAAGAACAAAAAGTTATAAAGACCCGAGTAACAAGTAACAATGAAATATTACTAACAAGAAGCTAATAATATGACCATATATGATCTCATATCAATATGTATGATTCTGGAATAAGTCAATAACATTATTTAAACCATTATACAGGAGCTTCGGACACGAACAAAGCAAATCGGACCTAAGGTAAGGGAAATATCACAATCTCATTTTTATCCGAGATTGTTTATTCGTAAGTATTTACTGGGGTGTATTTTATCATCCACATCCATGTTCCCTCAATATGAAATATTGTTTCCATCCACTTGCAATAGTTTAAATCCAATTTTACCCTTAGGTGAGTTTTTAGTAAAGAATATGAAAGGAATCTTTTGTCGTTTTTCCGTACGAGGTACTTTTTGACTTTTCCGACAAAAGTACGAAGAATGTTTTTTTTAACTTATACGGCATGAATGGATTTTTTTAAAACATTACTTCAAAGAAGCTTCCTTTACAAGTTTTCAAGTTTATTTTTAATCAACTTCTTTTATTTTAAAGTTGTATGACATGTTATGAAAGGAAAAATGTTTTTGAAGAAGAAAGGATATTTTCCTCAAGAATTCAATTCAAGTGTTTTATCAAAATTATTTTCCATCTAAGATAATAAAGGGTTCTGTTTCTATCCATATTTTTACATTGGTTTGACTATGTTGTGATGGAATTATGTTTATGAATTCCTTTATCATATATGAATTGATTTATGATGTCATGATGTTTCAAGAATCCCATTTTTGTTATATGTGTTATGCGATGATGTATGTTTTATGATTATGTGGCACACATAAGAAAGGATTCATTATAAGATGGGTGGGACCTATATCTCCCTCCAATGCATTGGGTAAAGATTTTATATCTCATGAGATAGACATGGCTGGAACGGAAGGTTATTTCGGTTCAGTGATACAGGACTGAAACGAGGAGTGAACTCGGTTCAGAAAGGGACTTTGTCCACTAAGATAGTCTTGGCAATGAGTCATGACTAACAAGAAATGATTTTCCATGATTATGTGTGCATGCCACAAAGTTTCAAGTTTTATGTTATGATTTTGGGGATCTCATTTTCACTTCTATGATTTATTCCATGTTAAGATATTATGATCTCTTTTGCAGGTTTTGATTTTCAAAAAGATAAGATATGATTTTTATTTCCTTTATTTTCCCTTGCTGAGCATTTGAGCTCACCCTTTTATGTTTTCTTTTCCCCAGGTCAGGAAGATGGATATTAAGTAGAATATGCTAAAAGGGACCCTAGATATGATGAAATAAATGGGAGACACTGTAGAAGATTTATGAACCAGTTGTTTATGTTTCCCAGTTTCTAAAGACACTATACCTATACGGTCCTTTGTGGTTTTGTCATATGTTGTAATAAGTGTGATTCAATTTTGAAGTATTAACAATGTATGTAAAGTGTGGGTCGTTATATACAAGGTAAAGATTATTTCACAATCTCTTCATTATCCGACGTTGTTTATACGTAATAATCTACTGGGATCTCTTTATCATCCACATCCATGTTTCTTAAAAATGTATTTCAAAACATTTTTACTATTTACTAGAATATGAGTTAAAGTAATTTATACCCTTTTTGACTTTTATAAGTGGTTTATAAAGAAATCTTTCCATCATTTTCAAAATAAGGTCCTTTTTAACCTTTTTGACGGGATTAAGGTAAGAATGTTTTTTTAACTTATACGGCAGGTGAGGCTATTTTCCACCATTATAAAATCTTCAAAGCTTCCCTTAAAAGATTATAAGAATATTTTCAAAGAAAATGTTTTATTTTATAAATATATGACTCTTAAATGATTTCAAAAATAGAAAGAGATATTTCTCTAAAAAGAGTTTTGATTTCATCTATGTCAACATCCTTTGATAGATTTTACGCTTATTTGAAGTTGATTTATTATTATACAAAACATCTATATTATATTGAAGGTTTTGTGATATGTTAGATTGTGGATGTGCTATTTTTATACCATTCATAGTTTATGGTGAATGTATTTACATTTCGTATGCTAGTTTTAATACGAATGTTTATGTTATGTTTAAACCTTTTCATATGGGAATGCATTTGACTTAATATGTGACGGGTGGAGCCCGCTATAGCTCCTCGATGCATCGGTAGGTCTCATGAGACAAACTAGTGTCTTGGCACAAGGTCTTGGAAAAATATTATTTGTAGTCTTGGCACGAGGCCTTGGCTATGTGGTTATGATAGTATGGCATTATGCATTCCAACATTATGAAAGTGGTAATAGATATTGCATGTTATTATTCGATTAGTAGAATATCCATGTGTATAAGTAAATGGAATTATTTCATTTTACTTTTTCCATACTATGTTGAAGTTCAAGTTTAAAAGGCTTTTGTTTTAGTAATGTATTGCCTTAAATGTTTATGCTTATTTTTGAAAGTTCCCCTATATTGTTATCCTTACTGGGCATTTGAGCTCACCTCTTTTCTATGTTTTATTTTTCCCAGGATGTGAAGCAGTAAGTTATGATTGACCTGTAGGTATTTTATGTGGGGATATGAGTCTGGAATACGGAGACTATGTTGTTGTATTAGTTTTTCACTTTATGATGTAATGTAAAACATTATGAATATATCTATTGTTTCCAAAGCTACTAAACCAATCGGTCTTTCGAGATTTGATCTTTCTTGTGATCATGCCAATGTTATGTAATAATGCACCGACTCTAGGTAACTGGGGTCGGGGTGTTACAGTTGGTATCAGAGGGAGGTTTAGTACAAACCTTGGAAGCTTGATTTAGATAAACTCTGATTAGAGCATGTATACCTAAGATGAACTTTGAGGATTAGTATAGAAGAACTTCCTAGAATTTTGGTATTGTAGAGATTTTGTGAGTTTTCCGAGCAATACATCCCTGTCTGGATACGAGCAGGTAGACGCGGCTCTGGCACAGATGTACCTAGGGGTAAAACCCGAAAACACCGCTTTGAGTTAGACTCGAATGGGAACTGGTGCATGAAAACTGGCCTTGCTGCACTCTTGGTTACAACACTCCCGAGGGATATGCTTAGGATAATTCTCGTTTTCTTTACAACCCATTATGAAGGGTTTATGAGTATATACTTCCTCAAAGGTGACATTTTTATGATTATGGATTATATCCATAAACTATTTAATTTATGTTATGTGTTTTACAAGTTTGTGATTAGGTATTGTTATTCATAAACTAATCTAGTGTATGACATTGTCTAGAAATGGCGCACAGTAGAAGGAATGATAACTCCAGCAATGCACATGATCCCAAGAGAAAGAAGGATCATATCTTTCATGGTCTTAAGCCAGAATTTATAAGAGAAATAGTCTCCCATGTATTATTATCTTATGAAGAAATAATATCATGTGTTGATAAGATAAGTAAAGATTTTACTGAGTCCTATGGATTTGAAGGGAAGAAAGAGAAGAAAAGGATGGAAGAGAGAAAGATGGATAAAGGGAAGAGGGAAAAGAATAATTTTCCCATATGTGATAACTGTGGGAAGAAATACCCTGGAACTTACCTGAACGTAATGGGAGTTTGTTATAAGTATGGAGGAAAAGGGCACAAAGTACGTGACTACAAGGGTAAGAAAATGGTTTCAAATGTACAATGCTTCATTTGCAAGGAGTTTGGACACTACGCGAACCTATGTCCCAATCATCAGACTATGCCTCAAATGATGCTACTAGATAATAATCAAGTTATGATACTACCACAGATGAAGAGGAATGATTAGAGTTCTTGTGTTGATTATGTTATTTCATTGTTGTATCAACAATGTACTTGTTATAATAATTATGGAGTATATAAGGATTGTACTGCAGTACTATTTCATTATGGACTTGAGATTGTGTGAAACAAATAACAGTGACTCAATAGTAGGTCAAATTTTTAGAAAATATATGGTTGAGAGAAAGAAAAACCATGATATGGTTCTGATACAGAGGTAGTGATTTTAGAATAATACATGATTTTTTTGGATAAATTATATTGGATATTCTTGACTACCTTGAAAATGATTAATGATTTGTATATTCCATCATTGTTGGGGTTTAAAACATTTTTGGATTGAAGGAGTATATCTATTATTCTATAAGGAATAAGGGATCATGAATGTAATCAATAAGGTTTTATGATAATTCAGGATGTTGCAGTGTTTTAATAGAATACATGATGAGGGTGATCACATGTTATTACACGAAAAAAAGGATCTTCATTGTGTTTACCTTCCTTAAAAATTTTGGACTAAAGTATTTTGTATAGTTCTAGTTTGGATTATTTTGGATTTCCATAAAAGGACAACCCAGAGGTCGGGCGGCAACCCGTCGCATCTGGCAAGGCCGCGAGACTTGAACCCACAACCGAAGGGGGACAAGGGTGTATCACCTACCACTGACCCACGTGATGTCCGGGATTAAATAATGTAGTTTTTTTAAATATATGGTAGATGAATTATAAAATCATTTTTTGGAACCTTATAAGAATAGGATAAATAGAATATATTTTTTTCGTTCTATTATCTTTTAGAGTGAAAGATGAGTTTGTGGTAGATATTTATTAATGGATAAAACTCTAATTATAAAGTAACTATATCTCCTTATGATCTTATCCAATCTCATAAATTAATTCCTTAACATTGAGAAAAGGAACTTTGAACACAAATGTTGTCCTAGATGGTACCTTAAATCATCACTAATTTATGGCTTTGGGATTGTTGGCCTTTTCATATCCATGTTCTCTACCACTCTCCATCATATAATTGATGGTTAGATTTCTCTTCCATATCAATATTTTCCTACATGGAACCCTAGTATATGTTATTTTCAGTAATCTTTATACTTTCCACTCTTTATTTTAAATAGAGGCTTCATTAATTCATTTTTCGATGTGGGATTTCAACTAAGATATTTTGAAACGTCAAAAATGTGTTATCCTAATACCCTATGTTTTGTTGAACCGATGGTATTTCAAATCATCATAGATTGATGAATTTAAGGACCTCAATTTTACGCTTGTTTGTGATTGATGACCTCAATCACTACCTATAAATATTTACGTTTTTCCACAATTTATATGTCTATAACTTCCACCAATGTTCTCCTAAAAGAGATCATAATTTGGTGGTGACCCTTTCATTTCTCTTTTCCTCATATTAAGGCTAAATTTTAGTAACCCAATTTCCGATGTGGGTTTTCCCACAAATATATTTTCTATTTTCAACCTTTTATTTTCGAAGAACAATTTCAAATTGTGAGGACGCAATTTATTGAAGGAGGGGAGAATGTAACACCCCAAGATTTCACAGTGTGTTATTTCTTCAAAATAATTCAATAACTTGCACTACACGCAACGCCGAGTTCAATTTCACCATGATTTACCAAAAAAAATCCATTCAAAAGAGGTTATGAATTTTATTAAATAAATTTTCAAATTTATATAATCCTTATAATTTTAGAATCCATATTATGAGAACTAATTCATTTTCAGTATTGCCCTTTTATCAAATTTTAATAGTGAACCGTTTTTAAATACAATATTTTAAACTTTTTGACTAAATGGGGACAACAAAAATTTGAAATAAAACATCCCAAGCTTCCACAGTACGCTTTCCTTTGAATAATACAGTAGCGTGTGTTGTACGCAACTTCGAGTTTTAACACACACCACAACCGATCAAACTAGCCGTTATGAATAGTAATACCAACTTTTTGAAATTATATATATTTTATAATTCAAAATGGACTTCATTTTTGGATTCGGAGTGTCGAATTTACCCTAAGGTGAAATTTTGGTACTTTTCAGATAACTTTAATATTTTGATGAATAGTGAAAATTAATAAATTTTAATTAAAAACAACTTTTTTAATCAAAATACATTATAGTGATAAATTGTGAATTTGAGTGGTTTTAAAGTATATTTAGAATATATTTTTACCATTTAATATAATGTTGATCATTGGACAAAATTTTACCATTAAACCGGATATAAACAAGTGCCAATCTTTTGATAGTTATTGTCTCTTAAAAACACGCTTTTTGTTTTTACAACAAGAATTAATTTTAAATTAATTTCTGCCACTTCTATGTTTTGAATTTTTAAAAATGGATTCCATATTTGGAATAAGTATGTTCAAATTGTGTAAATAGGTAACATTTATTTTTAAACATTTTGAATAATTAATGCGGTAAATATTTTATTTACCATGGTTAAGGGTATATCCGATAAATAAGGGTTAAAAAGATAATATTATAATAATACTAAATTACTCGAAAACGTGTCCTAAACTTATTGGTTGATACATGTTCGACCATGGTCATATTTGGGTCAATTTGGGGACCTCATGGAAAAACTTGTAGGTGATAGGGACACTTTATTTTAATTAAGTTAAAATGAATACAGAAATGACACAAGCATATATCCTTTAGAAAAATAATTTTTACATAGGGTTATATATGTTGTATTTTCGATTATAAATATTAATTAGAAATATAAAAATATTTCCTACATAAGTATAGTTTATTTATAATTTTTAGACGTTAAATAATTTAATTTATTTATGACACAATGATGATGAAGTAATTACTATAATAGTGAAAAATTAAAATAATTGATATTATAAATAACCAAATAAATATAATATGAAACTTTTAAGGAATTAAACTAATTTTATAGGATAATATGATATATTAGTATTGATTTAATTGACTTTTTTTGAAGTAATCAATCTGTTTTGAGTTTCACAAAAATTAACTATTGAATAGTGTCAAAATTGACATAAAAGAGTTCTTAAAACAAATATTATATTATTAATTGATATTAAATTCCTAAAAATCTAAGGCTCAGCCAAGAGACTTATATCATGATAAGTTCATAATTAATGGACCACTTTGTGGGTCGCTTGTATGTATATGGTATGTTTATTAACCATATAATATAAAAATACGAAGAGACATTGTAAAAGTGAAACTAATTAACTTAGAGTTAATACTTAAAGATAAGGTTAATATATGTACCCAAACCTGTCTAAATTATATTGGTTGAGTAGTTTTCGACCCATCCCCACCTTAAAATTTAAATAATCAACTTTGGAGCCATTAGAAACCGAATATGAATTTATTATAAATTAATATTTTTAGCTTTTCCAAAGGTGCCCCTCACCCCTCTTATAAAAAGGCACTCCTCCTTCTCATTTCCTCACACCTTCATATCCTTTTGGTTCGGCCAAACTCTTAATAAATAATCTACCAACTTCCCTAACTACAACCTAGAGGCCTTAGTTTGATCAGAAAGCCAACCTTAGGAGCTCTTTTGATCAAATCAAAAGGAAGAACTCGAAGAAGAGGTAATGATTTCACCACCCTTTTCCAAGTTCCTTTCTTCTTCCACTTCTTCTTTCATTGTTATTACCATTCTAAAATAATAACTCCAGTATCTTATATATACTGTGATGTTATTAAAAATATTTTAAAACCATATTTAGTATTCTATCCACCCTTTGAATAACATGTCACCATACGTGCGTACGTACGGCTTACCGTCTCCACGTCGTGGTGTAATTGTTATTCAATGTATTATTGTTTGGATGGGTATAATAATGATGTGTAACTCATTTAATAATAAATATAACATGTTAATGATTCTTTATATATGATATAACATTCATTTATATATTATTTTAATATCAAAAGAATGATATTGTCGCTCGTGCG
The DNA here is from genome assembly GCA_963277665.1 of Viscum album. Classification (NCBI taxonomy): domain Eukaryota; kingdom Viridiplantae; phylum Streptophyta; class Magnoliopsida; order Santalales; family Viscaceae; genus Viscum; species Viscum album. The sequence continues at coordinate 734,678,510 of OY728132.1, read as the reverse complement.
TACGTACGGACTACTCTCTCCACGAACGCGATGAGATTCATTCTCCATCGTATCAATTCAAGTATAATTATCATTTGATGATTTAAAAATGATGTTTAACGACTTGATATCATTGTGGATATGATTAAGATACAACTTATCCATAACAAACATGTCTTATGTAACAAAACATATAAATGAAAATGAGTAAGTTAACACCCGAAACAACGATAATACTAAGATATTATTAACAAAGCAATGTTAAAAGATCATATATGATATCATATGAATGCATATTATTCTTTTATAATTTAATAACAATTATTTAACTATTATACAGGAGGTTAACCTACCCCAACCAAGGAAAAGTACAAGGTAAGGGTTATTTCACAATCTCTTCATTATTCGAGGTTGTTTATATGTAATAATCTACTGGGATTTCATTATTATCCACATCCATGTTTCTTAAAAATGTATTTCAAAACATTTTTACTATTTACTAGAATATGAGTTAAATTCATTTATACCCTTTTTGACTTTTATAAGTGGTTTATAAAGGAATATTTCTGTCATTTTCAAAACAAGGTCCTTTTTAACTTTTTTGATAGGATTAAGGTAATAATGTTTTTTTAACTTATACGGCGGGTGCGGCTATTTTCTACCGTTATAAAATCATCAAAGCTTCCCTTACAAGATTATAAGAATATTTTCAAGGAAAATTTTTTATTTTATAAATATATGACTCTTAAATGATTTCAAAAATAGAAAGAGATATTTTTCTAAAAAGAGTTTTGATTTCATCTATGTCAACATCCTTTGATGGATTTTACGCTTATTTGAAGTTGATTTATTATTATACAAAACTTCTATATTGTATTGAAGGTTTTGTGATATGTTAGACTATGGATGTGCTATTTTTATTCCATTCATAGTTTATGGTAAAAGTATTGACATTTTGTATGCTAGTTTTAATACGAATGTTTATGTTATGTTTAAACCTTTTCATATGGGAATGCATTGGACTTAATATGTGACGGGTGGAGCCCGCTATAGCTCCTCGATGCATCGGTAGGTATCATGAGACAAACAAGTGTCTTGGCACAAGGACTTGGAAAAATCTTATTTGTAGTCTTGGAACGAGGCCTTGGCTATGTGGTTATGATAGTCTTACATTATGCATTTCAACATTATGAAAGTGGTTATTGATATTGCATGTTATTATTCGATTAGTAGAATATCCATGTGAATAAGTAAATGGAATTATTTGATTTTACTTTTTCCATACTATGTTGAAGTTAAAGTTTAAAAGGATTTTGTTTTTGTAATGCATTGCCTTAAATGTTTATGCTTATTTTTGATAGTTCCGCTATATTGTTATCCTTAATGGGCATTTGAGCTCACCCCTTTTCTATGTTTTATTTTTCCCAGGATGTGAAGCAGTAAGTTATGAATGACCTGTAGGGATTTTATGTGGGGATATGAGTGTGTAATATGGAGACTATGTTTTTGTAGTAGTTTTTCACTTTATGATGTAATGTAAAACTTTATGAATATATCTAGTGTTTCCAAGGCTACTAAACCAATCGGTCTTTCGAGATTTGATCTTTCTTGTGATCATGCCAATGTTATGTAATAATTCACCGACTCTAGGTAAATGGGGTCAGGGCATTACATTTAATCCCTAAAAATTGAACAAGTTGAGTTAATTTCATCAATTTTGGATTAATGATGCGTTTTGGGCTTAAACTGGAAAACTACTTAATTTGGAAATATTGACAGATTTTAATCACTTTTGTAATTAACGCATATATTTTAAACTATAAATCCAATTAATGTGATTAATTTTTTATTCGGTTAATATATTTATGGTATTCATCGTTTTTGTTTGTACAAGGATTTAATTCAGCCATAAAAGGGTCCGAAAAATTCAGTAAAGTGAGAAAGTTACTCTGGACGACCGCGTGGACCCCACATAAATGAATTGATCATAAATCGGTCTACATAAATCCTATTTGTGTGATTCCAATTGTATTGGAATGATAATTAAATGGAGAGTTATAAAGTTGAATATCGTGGAGATTTACCATCATTAAGGCAGTTAATGGATGCTGACATATTGGGGAATACAAAAAGATACATTTGACCAGAATTAATGTCGAATTGAATTATCCATATCTCTTACTAAATAGTTCTGATAAAGCTAAAATTTTATGTAAAATCATAGAAGATATTTTGGAAGATCTTTCATAAAGACATAATTTCACAATTCTTCCATTAAATTGTCGTGATATGGTCAAAATTTCGGTGGATAGAATCTGCTGGAAATCTTAAAGGGAGATTTTGAAGAACAGAAATTTGAAGACCAAAGGATGGAATCACATGGCTTATATAAATAGGGGTTCACGCATGATGAAAAGAGAGTTCGACAGAATCATTGTAGTGGAGTCTTAGGGACATGCTACTAAGATAGGATTTTTCTTTTCTTCTCTTTTTATTTTTAGTTTTATTTTCTCAAGTAATGCATTCATATTTTAATTATAGTGTTTCCACCTTCTTTCCCACAGTCTTTCTTTTCCAAATTTAATCTAATTTCTTTATCTATCCCTTCTTTCCATCGTGATCCTTATGCACTTCACCATGGAATGTTACTAACCCAAGGCTTGGCCCTGGGGGAGGTTTCACGGTGTTCTTTATTATTGTTCTTTAATTCAAAATGTTTTTATTCTGTTTGTGGTGGAGGCGGGAATAATGCACGGGTGCGGCGGTCGTCCACCAAGACACTATTCCCAAATCCATTTCTTTTCCTTGATTAATTAATTTTCCATCCCTTATCTTAGCCACACCCTTCATACGGTGGATCTGGGGTTTCCATAAGAGATGAAACGTCGTATGGTGGAGTCAGGTCCTTTTGGAATAACATTCTCAGTCGAGGTGTTATACTATTTGGCTATTGGAGGAGGTGTGGTTTGGTGTGCCAGACTCATACTAAAATCACACACTAAATAAATCAAGTGAATGTAATTTATTAATTAGGTTTCAATACATGAATTATCAAATTGAATTTAAACAATAAATAAATAATGAATGAACCCGTGTTATCCAACCCAAGGACCAAGTTCTTTCTTCATTAATTGCATTTTGTCACTGCATGATAGTTTTAACATTTATTTCATTTAAATTTAATTACATTCCTAGATTAAATACAAGCAACCAATAATTATTTTAGGTGATATAGATTATGTAGATGAACAACTGATAAAGCTCCTCAAGTGAGACAACCCTTGTCGGCCTTTGTGCTGCATTAGGAAAATAAATTACTTTTGCCACGCCCTACGACAGGCGTGCGTCAATACTGGCGCCGTTGTTGGGGAGCTAATCGGTTGTTTACTTTTGTTTTTCTATTTTAAAATTTTAGATAGTTTTCATTATTTTTTTAAAAAATAAAAATAAAAATACTTTTCCATGATATATTCAAATTCAAATTATTATGCATGGGATGATTACTCGCAGGTGCAATATCAAGAACCTGAAGTGGACAATAGAGATCTAAATGCTCGGGTAGATAGGATTATCACTGCTCGGGATGAATTGGGGAGAAAAATGCAAATAGAGTTTGAATATATTCGAGCACAAAGTGAGCAACCTGAGCCTGAACCGGAGCAAGAGCCTGAGCAAGCTATGGAAGAAATTTCCCCACTAGTTTTTGATGTTGAAGAACCTGAGGGAGTAAAATAAGATATTCCTGAATATCAATTCCACCTCTCTCGACCAATGTTGGAGGAGATAGATGAAAGATTATTTTCTACTTATTTACAAGAGGGTGATCTTGTGAATTTGGAGAAATTTTGGAGTGTATGGGAAGAAATTGAAATGCAACATGATCTCCTAATTCCTTTCAAAGTAGATGAGAAATCACCTTTATACCTCTCTCTGGCCTTGGATGATAAAGAAACTACCCATGTGGGATAATTCTAAAAAGACTGGAGGAGCCTGACTGTAACAGCCCAAGATTTTATGAAAAATATTCTTTTTATTAATGTCTTGTGTTGTACGCTACACCAAAAGGAGCTTGCACAACACACATCCTTGACTTGCCTTCCATTACACGCAATCACGACCTTCCTCGATAGCGTGTGTAATACGCAATACCGAGTTTCACTAAACAACGATATGCTATTAAAATGTTATTAAAACTAGCCGTTATGAATAGTAATAACCATTTTTTGAAATTTTGTTTTTCAAAATGGATTTCATTTTTGGATTCGGAGTATCGAATTTAGCCTAAGGTGAAATTTTGGTACATTTCGGATAACTTTCATATTCTGATGAATAGTGAAAATTACTAAATTTTAATTAAAAACAACTTTTTTAATCGAAATTATTAATAGTGATAAATTATTAATTTGAGTGGTTTTAAAGTATATTTAGAATATATTTTTACAATTTAATACAATGTTGGTCATTGGTTGTAATTTCACATTTAAACCAGACATAATCAAGTGTCAATCTTTTGATAGATATTGTTTCTTAAAAACACGCTATTTGTTTTAACAGCGGGATTTAATTATAAAATTAATTAATGCAACTTTTGTGTTATGAATTTGGTAAAATAGACTTCATTTTTGAATTCGGAATATGAAATATAGCTTAGGATGAAATTTTGGCATTGTTCTGAAAAACATCAATTTTTGATGAATAGTGAAACTACTAAGTGGTAGGTTAAAAACTGAATTTTGCATAAAACTTAATTTTACCGCTTCTGTGAATGGAATTTCGAAAATCCGAGAGACACGGTTAATATCAAGGACTAAAATGTGGTTCAATGAGATGAAAATAATTTTGTGGTGAATAGTAACTTTTTACTTTTTTTACCACGGTTAATAGTAAATAAGGTAACTAAGGGTAAATATGATATTAATATTACCCTAACACATGTCCTAATTCTATTGGACAAGTGTAATTCGACCAAAAACAAACTTAGGAATAAAATATGACTATTTAGGCCCACTTGGATTAGATTAGGACATTTATTATTAATTTATTTAAAGAAGGGTTAAAATAGTTAAAATCAAAGTTTAATAAGTAAATCATTTTTAATATGGGGTTATACATAAGATAAATTCGACTATAAATATTCATTAGAAAGCTAAAAAGATTTACTACATGATGGTATTTTATTTGTAATTTTTAGACATCAAATAATATAATTTATTTATGACACAAAAATGATGCAGTAATTATCTTATTAATGAAATATTGACATAATTGATAATATAAATACCAAAATAAATGTAATTTAAGACTTTTTATGAATTCCACTAATTTTCTAGGTTACTATGATATATTAGTGTTTATTTAATCAACTTGGTTCGAACATGTAATTCTGTTATGACTTTCACAAAAATCATATATCAAATAGTGTCAAAATTGACACAAAATAGTTTTTAAATAAAATATTATATTATTAATTGTTATTTTATTCCTAAAAATCTAAGGTTCGGCCAAATGACTTAGATAAGGATATATATATTAATAATAAACAATTTGGGGTTCGTTTGGCATGTTATAGTAAGTGTATTAACCATATAGTGAAAGAAAACAAAAAGACACGGTAAAAGTTAAATTAATTAACTTAGAGTTAAATCTAATTGATAAGGTTAAAATAATATCTTAAACTTGTCTAAATTCTATTGGTTGATAGGATTTCGACCCATCCTTACTTTAGCTTCGAAATAAGACCCTTTGGAACCATTATAAACCGATTTTGACTTCAATATGAAATAATATTTTGAGATATTCCTAAGGTGCCCCTCTCCTCCCCTATAAAAGGACACCTCCTCCCCCTCCTCCTCACACCAGTTTAAGCACTCAAGCTCGGCCAACCCCTGCCAATTTCTCCTCTCCACTTCCCTAGCAACATCCTAGATGTTCTGGTCTTCCTCAAAGACCAATTTTAGTGCCCTAAGAGGAGGTCTCAAAGAGGCACTTCAAAGAAGAGGTAATTACCGTTACCAATTCTTTCATCTTTATTTCTTCTTCCACTTCTTCTTCTTAGGTTGTTTCATTATGAAGTAATAACATCAGTATCACTCATATACTGATATGTTATTATAAGTATGAAACAACCCTATTTCACCATCTATCCATCCTACGGAAAAAGAAATCACCGCGCGTGCGTACGTACGGAATACCGTCTCCACGCCGTGGTGTAATCTATTTTCCACCACCACCTTACATGGATGGGTATAATGGTGTAAAAAATAACTATACATAGTTATTACAACATCATATTGATTCTGATATATTGTATAATTCACTCCAATTCAATTCAATATTTATAGAAATGATATCATCGCTCGTGCGTACGTACGGACTACCGTCTCCACGACGCGATGAGATTCATTCTCCATGTTAACCATTTAAGAATGATTATAAAGTATATATAAGAAATAATAATGAAATATATTACATTATAAAGCTACTGGATTTATGTATATATATACATATGTATGTAATCTACTTACTTCCATTTCAAGACAATAAGGAAAGGAAAACAGCGTTCATGCGTACGTACGGACTACCGTCTCCATGAACGGTGTTTTTCATTTTATTTATCTACCTATTATATATATATATATACTGAATATATATGATATATAAATCATATTTTATATTCTGGAAGTAAGTAAATCATGATATAAGTAATAATGATGTCAAGAACAACAAGTCAAAACACCTACGATAAATGAAACGATTTTACCCAAAACGCTTCTTTAACATGGAGTTTACAAAAGAACGGGTAATATAATGTCATAAGTGAACCATATATGATATCATAACAATGAATATGATTCTGTAATAAGTCAATAACATGATTTAAATCATTATACAGGAGGTTCGGACACTTACAAAGCAAGTCGGACCTAAGGTAAGGGAAATATCACAATCTCATTTTTATCCGAGATTGTTTATTCGTAAGTATTTACTGGGGTTTATTTTATCATCCACATCCATGTTTCCTCAATATGTAATATTATTTCCATCCAACTACAATGGTTTAAATCCAATTTTACCCTTTGGTTAGTTTTTAGTAAAAGATATGAAAGGAATCTTTTGTCGTTTATCGTACGAGGTACATTTTGACTTTTTCGACAAAAGTACAAAGAATGTTTTTTTTAACTTATACGGCACGAACGGATTTTTACGGTTTTTATAAAGCCTTATTTTCATGAACCTTCCTCCAAAATATTTCATGACTATTTTTAATAAAATCTCTTTCTTTTAAAATTATATGATGTTTTGTGAAAAGAAATTTATTTTGAAGAAGAAAGGATATTTTCCTCAAGAATTCATTTCAAGTGTTTTATCAAAATTATTTTCCATCTAAGATAATAAAGGGTTCTGTTTCTATCCATATTTTTACATTGATTTGACTATGTTGTGATGGAATTATGTTTATGAATTCCTTTATCTTATATGAATGGTTTTATGATGTCATGTTGTTTAAGAATCCCATTTTTATTACATGGGTTTTGCAATGATGTATGATTTATGATTTTGTGGCACACATAAGAATGGTTTCATTATGAGATGGGTGGGACCTATATCTCCCTCCAATGAATTGGGTAGAGATTTTATATCTCATGAGATAGACATGGCTGGAATGGTAGGTTATACCGGTTCAGTGAAACAGGACTGAAACGAGGATTACTCGATTCAGAAAGGGACTTTGTCCACTAAGATAGTCTTGGCAATGAGTCTTGACTAACAAGTAATGATTCTCTATGATTATGTGTGTATGCCACAAAGTTCCATGTTTTATGTTATGATTATTGTGATTACATTTCACTGCCATGATTTATCCCATGTTATGAAATTATGCTCTCTTTTGCAGGTTATGATTTCCAAAATGTTATGTTCTTATGAATATGATGTGATTGATATTTCTTTTGTTTACCCTTACTGAGCAATTGAGCTCACCCTTTTATGTTTTCTTTTCCCCAGGATATAAAGAAAGGTTTTAGGTAAAAAAAAGGAAGATCTTTATGGGAGATGTTGAAGATCTTTCACCACGATTAGAAGATTATAGTCCGAGTTTCCAAAGACACTAAACTATTACGGTCCTTGTGTGTGTGTTTTTGTAATGTACTAAGTATTCCGAAAAAGTAATGTAAAGTCCATGTACGTCAGGCTTCGGGTCTCTACAGTTGGTATCAGAGGAAAGGTTTAGTCAACCTTTGGAAACTAGGATGCGAAAACGTTAGTGAGATCCCTAGAGATATTTCTAAGGTATGTCTAGGGATGTCCCTAAGGTTAAGTATACGTATAGGAACTACGCTAACGATCATAGAATTAACCCTAAGATGTTAGATGTTCAAGGTACTCCCCCTTTATTATGTTGTTTTCCCTAGCATGATTTTTGCCTCTCACGCTATTCTTTTTGGGTTTTAGAAAATGGCTGGAAACAAGGTGATTCACGATAATGGAGGAAATGATGGACAATGGAATGATATTATTTATGAGCAACCAAATGAAATGGGATTTGGAAGTCCAAACATCATTATTATGCCGAATCAGCAATCTCATAATATGATCAATAAAGTAAAATTTGGTAAGTTTCCTGACTCGGCTAATAAGAGAAAGATGGAGTTTCATGATGATCATAGAGGAAAGAAAGTTCAATTTCCCCTATGTAAATCATGTGGGAAGAGGCATCAAGGAGAATGTTTCAAAGGAACTGGAAGATGCTTTGGGTGTGGAAAAGAAGGACACAAAGCCAGTAAGTGCAAAGGAAAAGGTTCAGTTAATACCAGGGATGAGGATAATGGTATTGCTACGACATCAAAAATGGTTAAGTGTTTTAAATGTGGAATGTATGGGCATTATGCAAACAAATGCCCTAAGGGAAAGACTCATGAAGAGAATCAGTATGGTCATATGGGAAGTATTTATGTGGATGATGATGAAGAGACTACCAATGGTATGTGAGATGAAAGAATTGTTGAAGCTCGGTCAATGGTTTAAGAATGTAGTGGAATGATTATATGTTTATCATGTGTAATGTTGTATAAGTAATCTCGTGGTACTATGGAATAAAGAGACATGTAAGGATTGTAACATTGTTGTCTGATTAATGTTACCAGTATCCATGAAAGGTTATTTAGATATTTTTGGAATGAAGATGATATGCGCATAATGAAGGGATAAGGGGAAAATGAAATTTTGACAGTATTCATGAGCTCATTATTGATATAAGGACTAAGTGATATCATGGTTTGAGTATATAGAATTTTGAGGATTTTGGTAACTTTTAACAGCACTCATGTTTTCACTATGGTATTCAAGAGAATACACGATTAAGGACTTTGAATGTTTGGAATGTGACCAACAAGACATATCTTATGATATGTGGGGATCAACGACAGTATTAAATCTCTGGTAATCGTTGTCACTATATTATGAGAGTGGACTACAGTATTATGTATAAGCCTAAAGATTAGACTGGATTATGTTGGACATAAGTTAGTATTGTTTAAGGATAGAAGTTTTTTTTCGATATTATTGATGGGATGTTATAGTAACGTAGTTCTAGAAAAAGGGACAACCTGCAGGACGGGCGACAGCCCATCGCTTCGGACAAGGCTGTAGGAATCGAACCCACAACCGAAGTGCGACTGGCCTTTATCGCCTACCACTGACCTACAGGAAGTCCCTGTTTAGTAGAAACTAGTTTTATTATATTAAGCAGTATGATATATGAAGTATAAGTCCATTTTAGGAACCATATGTGATTAATCTCACTATAGAATGACTTATGTATATTTAATAACTTTTTCTAACCTTTTGTTTGAGACAGATGGAATGACCCATCATTCTATCACATAATCTGCTAACACTTCACAAATAACAAATTCAACTTCATTTATTTAAGAGATGAAGTAGAAATTGTTCAAGGCACGAACAAAAGTTAGATTGTACCAAAATAAAGTAAGTATTTATTCTAAGCAAATTTTCAACTTTAGGGAAATGATCTTGAAAACCAAAAATGATTGTCCTAGTGATCTTATACCTGATGAATCAGACGGTACCTTATATCATCACAAATTTATGGATTTGTGATTATTGGCTTTTCCATAGCCATGTTCTCTACCACTCTCCATCAGAACATGATGGTTAGATTTCTCTTCCATATCCATATTTTCACCTATGTGGAAACCCAATGATTAGTTTATTTGGGTAACCGTTACGTTTCATACTTTTGTTTTTAAAGATTGGTTTTGATATTCCTTTTACGATGTGGGTTTCTATTAAAGAATCTTTCGAATAGTAAACCATTTATAACCCCGACGAATTTCGAGGGCGAAATTCATTTTAAGGGGGGTAGAATGTAACAGCCCAAGATTTTATGAAAAATATTCTTTTTATTAATGTCTTGTGTTGTACGCTACACCAAAAGGAGCTTGCACAACACACATCCTTGACTTGCCTTGCATTACACGCAATCGCGACCTTCCTCGATAGCGTGTGTAATACGCAATACCGAGTTTCACTAAACAACGATATGCTATTAAAATGTTATTAAAACTAGCCGTTATGAATAGTAATAACCATTTTTTGAAATTTTGTTTTTCAAAATGGATTTCATTTTTGGATTCGGAGTATCGAATTTAGCCTAAGGTGAAATTTTGGTACATTTCGGATAACTTTCATATTCTGATGAATAGTGAAAATTACTAAATTTTAATTAAAAACAACTTTTTTAATCGAAATTATTAATAGTGATAAATTATTAATTTGAGTGGTTTTAAATTATATTTAGAATATATTTTTACAATTTAATACAATGTTGGTCATTGGTTGTAATTTCACATTTAAACCAGACATAATCAAGTGTCAATCTTTTGATAGATATTGTTTCTTAAAAACACGCTATTTGTTTTAACAGCGGGATTTAATTATAAAATTAATTAATGCAACTTTTGTGTTATGAATTTGGTAAAATAGACTTCATTTTTGAATTCGGAATATGAAATATAGCTTAGGATGAAATTTTGGCATTGTTCTGAAAAACATCAATTTTTGATGAATAGTGAAACTACTAAGTGGTAGGTTAAAAACTGAATTTTGCATAAAACTTAATTTTACCGCTTCTGTGAATGGAATTTCGAAAATCCGAGAGACACGGTTAATATCAAGGACTAAAATGTGGTTCAATGAGATGAAAATAATTTTTTGGTGAATAGTAACTTTTTACTTTTTTTACCACGGTTAATAGTAAATAAGGTAACTAAGGGTAAATATGATATTAATATTACCCTAACACATGTCCTAATTCTATTGGACAAGTGTAATTCGACCAAAAACAAACTTAGGAATAAAATATGACCATTTAGGCCCACTTGGATTAGATTAGGACATTTATTATTAATTTATTTAAAGAAGGGTTAAAATAGTTAAAATCAAAGTTTAATAAGTAAATCATTTTTAATATGGGGTTATACATAAGATAAATTCGACTATAAATATTCATTAGAAAGCTAAAAAGATTTCCTACATGATGGTATTTTATTTGTAATTTTTAGACATCAAATAATATAATTTATTTATGACACAAAAATGATGCAGTAATTATCTTATTAATGAAATATTGACATAATTGATAATATAAATACCAAAATAAATGTAATTTAAGACTTTTTATGAATTCCACTAATTTTCTAGGTTACTATGATATATTAGTGTTGATTTAATCAACTTGGTTCGAACATGTAATTCTGTTATGACTTTCACAAAAATCATATATCAAATAGTGTCAAAATTGACACAAAATAGTTTTTAAATAAAATATTATATTATTAATTGTTATTTTATTCCTAAAAATCTAATGTTCGGCCAAATGACTTATATAAGGATATATATATTAATAATAAACAATTTGGGGTTCGTTTGGCATGTTATAGTAAGTGTATTAACCATATAGTGAAAGAAAACAAAAAGACACGGTAAAAGTTAAATTAATTAACTTAGAGTTAAATCTAATTGATAAGGTTAAAATAATATCTTAAACTTGTCTAAATTCTATTGGTTGATAGGATTTCGACCCATCCTTACTTTAGCTTCGAAATAAGACCCTTTGGAACCATTATAAACCGATTTTGACTTTAATATGAAATAATATTTTGAGATATTCCTAAGGTGCCCCTCTCCTCCCCTATAAAAGGACACCTCCTCCCCCTCCTCCTCACACCAATTTGAGCACTCAAGCTCGGCCAACCCCTGCCAATTTCTCCTCTCCACTTCCATAGCAACATCCTAGAGGTTCTGGTCTTCCTCAAAGACCAATTTTAGTGCCCTAAGAGGAGGTCTCAAAGAGGCACTTCAAAGAAGAGGTAATTACCGTTACCAATTCTTTCATCTTTATTTCTTCTTCCACTTCTTCTTCTTAGGTTGTTTCATTATGAAGTAATAACATCAGTATCACTCATATACTGATATGTTATTATAAGTATGAAACAACCCTATTTCACCATCTATCCATCCTACGGAAAAAGAAATCACCGCGCGTGCGTACGTACGGAATACCGTCTCCACGCCGTGGTGTAATCTATTTTCCACCACCACCTTACATGGATGGGTATAATGGTGTAAAAAATAACTATACATAGTTATTACAACATCATATTGATTCTGATATATTGTATAATTCACTCCAATTCAATTCAATATTTATAGAAATGATATCATCGCTCGTGCGTACGTACGGACTACCGTCTCCACGACGCGATGAGATTCATTCTCCATGTTAACCATTTAAGAATGATTATAAAGTATATATAAGAAATAATAATGAAATATATTACATTATAAAGCTACTGGATTTATGTATATATATACATATGTATGTAATCTACTTACTTCCATTTCAAGACAATAAGGAAAGGAAAACAGCGTTCATGCGTACGTACGGACTACCGTCTCCATGAACGGTGTTTTTCATTTTATTTATCTACCTATTATATATATATATATACTGAATATATATGATATATAAATCATATTTTATATTCTGGAAGTAAGTAAATCATGATATAAGTAATAATGATGTCAAGAACAACAAGTCAAAACACCTACGATAAATGAAACGATTTTACCCAAAACGCTTCTTTAACATGGAGTTTACAAAAGAACGGGTAATATAATGTCATAAGTGAACCATATATGATATCATAACAATGAATATGATTCTGTAATAAGTCAATAACATGATTTAAATCATTATACAGGAGGTTCGGACACTTACAAAGCAAGTCGGACCTAAGGTAAGGGAAATATCACAATCTCATTTTTATCCGAGATTGTTTATTCGTAAGTATTTACTGGGGTTTATTTTATCATCCACATCCATGTTTCCTCAATATGTAATATTATTTCCATCCAACTACAATGGTTTAAATCCAATTTTACCCTTTGGTTAGTTTTTAGTAAAAGATATGAAAGGAATCTTTTGTCGTTTATTGTACGAGGTACATTTTGACTTTTTCGACAAAAGTACAAAGAATGTTTTTTTTTAACTTATACGGCACGAACGGATTTTTACGGTTTTTATAAAGCCTTATTTTCATGAACCTTCCTCCAAAATATTTCATGACTATTTTTAATAAAATCTCTTTCTTTTAAAATTATATGATGTTTTGTGAAAAGAAATTTATTTTGAAGAAGAAAGGATATTTTCCTCAAGAATTCATTTCAAGTGTTTTATCAAAATTATTTTCCATCTAAGATAATAAAGGGTTCTGTTTCTATCCATATTTTTACATTGATTTGACTATGTTGTGATGGAATTATGTTTATGAATTCCTTTATCTTATATGAATGGTTTTATGATGTCATGTTGTTTAAGAATCCCATTTTTATTACATGGGTTATGCAATGATGTATGATTTATGATTTTGTGGCACACATAAGAATGGTTTCATTATGAGATGGGTGGGACCTATATCTCCCTCCAATGCATTGGGTAAAGATTTTATATCTCATGAGATAGACATGGCTGGAATGGTAGGTTATACCGGTTCAGTGAAACAGGACTGAAACGAGGATTACTCGATTCAGAAAGGGACTTTGTCCACTAAGATAGTCTTGGCAATGAGTCTTGACTAACAAGAAATGATTCTCTATGATTATGTGTGTATGCCACAAAGTTCCATGTTTTATGTTATGATTATTGTGATTACATTTCACTGCCATGATTTATCCCATGTTATGAAATTATGCTCTCTTTTGCAGGTTATGATTTCCAAAATGTTATGTTCTTATGAATATGATGTGATTGATATTTCTTTTGTTTACCCTTACTGAGCATTTGAGCTCACCCTTTTATGTTTTCTTTTCCCCAGGATATAAAGAAAGGTTTTAGGTAAAAAAAAGGAAGATCTTTATGGGAGATGTTGAAGATCTTTCACCACGATTAGAAGATTATAGTCCGAGTTTCCAAAGACACTAAACTATTACGGTCCTTGTGTGTGTGTTTTTGTAATGTACTAAGTATTCCGAAAAAGTAATGTAAAGTCCATGTACGTCAGGCTTCGGGTCTCTACACTGACTACCTTCCTCCTTCAAGGGAAGATCGACTCCAAGAGTCACTTATCACAGAAAAAGTGACTGCATCAGAAGTAGATCAGGGAGATGATCCTTTGTTGAACTCTAACTTTTCTTATTTCATTCAATCTGATTTGAGTATCACTCCTTATGACTTTGAATTTTCAAATTCGATCAATCCTTGTATCACCTTGGAGGATGATGAAGAAATAGAAATTGCACCTGTTGAGGAACACTAGGAGCTCCCTGAGGATATTGATCATCTACTTGAGGAAGCCCATGAAGAGATACAAGTGGATGTGCCTGAAGAACCAAATCTACAAGCTTCCTACCTTAAAAGGGAATATTTTGAAATTTATATTTCAAATTTAAATTTTGAATCTCCATTTGATTATTCTTTTCATACAGCACATCTGGAGAAACCACTATATTTGGAAGAATATGTTTCACAAGTAGCAACTAAATAGGAGGATGTTCCATAGTTTATCCTACCCCCACCATGCAAGCTATACCACATTGCAAAGGGGGCAGATCTAGTGTACTCTATACATGTAATTCTCCTCAACAAGAACAAATAACTACAAATTGGGAAAAGAAACAATTTGTGGTTCATTTCCAAGAAGATCCACCCACCATCAGATTATGGATAATAGCTGGTACTACCCTCTAGAGGCAGTAAAAGAATTCAGGTCCCACTTGGGGGATCGTACCAAGACTTATCTCTACTTTCTTTCTAGTAATTTTGATTCGAAATTCTTTTCATAGAATTAGCATTGCATGTAGCCCAATCCCTCCTATATTTTTTAGCATTAATGACATGATCCTTTCACTTAATTGAGTAATTATCTTTTGTAGGTTCATGATGGAAAAATGGAACCCCCAAATAGAATGACGAAGCTTCATTTCAAAAGTGAGTTCACTTTTAATGTTTATCTTTGAAACTCTTTACAATTTCCTGTACTTAAAAATAGAATTGAATTCCCATACATGAATTAGGTTTTTCATGACATATCTAGGAGACATGAGTTGCTTAGGAATCTAGTGATACCATGTTTTAGATTTCAAAGTTAATAAAATTGAATGAGTAAGATGGATAATTGGATGATTAATGTGAAGCAAGGATATTAAAATAAGGACTCGTGATTTGAGGGAATTAATTGATTCATGTAAATGAAATTTCCCTTCCATTTTCCATTCTTTGAATTTCTGAAATTCATGTGAATTAATTTGGTATTATTAATCATGCCATCAGTGATTGTCCAATATCATATTCTCATTCCTGAGAGGATTTCTAGACCAAATATTTCCTATTTTATCTTGAGCATATTTCTTGAGAGATCTTGGGACGTGCCACCTGCTAGAACTTGTATTGAAACTTGTCAAAGATATGACTATACAAAATCACAGTTAAAATGATTGAGGCACTACATTGGCTAGCCACATATTTACCTAAGACCCAACCTTACATTTATCCCTCGTTATCCCATAGAATCCATGAATTTCCTTGTAGGTTTAAGACATATTACAAGCTGATATTTCCTACCTACCTGAACTTTTAGTATTTTTGCACGTTAATTAAAGTTTGAGTTTGGGGGAAGGGCCTTTCGTGTGTGTTTATTGGGATATATATCATTTTTGGGTGGTTTAATGTGTGCGTCATCATTTTGGGAAATGTATTATTAGAAAATTGGGCATGAGTCATCATTTCATTATGCTTCTTTCATTTCATCAAGTTCTCTATAAGAGAGAAAAAAAATTCAAAATAAAGTTGTGCCTGTGTGGATATTTACAAAAAAAGAAAATAAAGCTATGACTTTCTGGAGCATTACAAAAAAACAGGGAGAACTTGGATGATATCATTCATTGTAAATCATTTATTGACTCATGACCCATGTCATTAAAATGGGAGCGGTGTTGTGATTCACATTTCAAGTGGATTTGAGTGAGGTTCATCTGGTGTTTTCACTTGATTAATCATGCATTGTACTTAAGATTCAAACCTCCAACTTCTGGCCTTAAATTATTTCAATTATTTACCCACCAACCCAAAGCCACAGAGTCATTTGAACCTTTATTGAAAATCCCCATGATTTTATGTGCGTTTTGTCTTTACAAATTGGAGAAAGTAGTTCCTTTACAAGTATATAGATAAGCAGAATTTTATCATGATATTAGTATAAATCAACTATTAATTGTATTATGAGTGATGATAGAAAAGATTCAAAAGAGAGGTAGATCATGATTTGGTATGTTTAATAATAATAAATTGAGAAACTTGATTGAATGAAAGGAGATGCTCCATCATTTTTCAAATGGGAAAAGTAAAATGCATGTATTGATTGTTTCTTTTAAATATAAGAAATTAAATTGATATTTTTTTTGTAACATGAAAATTTTATTTTCCATTGATAGTTGTTTGATTTTATTGCATTTAAATTTAAATATTGGTAACATTGATGCCCTTTGAATTCCTTGTTGAGATTTTATTCTTGAGGACATGCATAGTTTAAGTGTAGGGGAATTGATAGAGATAATATTTTCATCATTTTTAATATTTAATTCAATGATTTAATTCCTAAAAATTGAACAAGTTGAGTTAATTTCATAAATTTTGGATTTATGATGCGTTTTGGGCTTAAACTGGAAAACTGCTTAATTTGAAAATATTGACAGATTTTAATCACATTTGTAATTAACACATGTCTTTTAAAATATAAATCCAATAAATGTGATTAATTTTTTATTCGGTTCATATATTTATGGTCTTGACCGTTTGTGTTTGTACCGGGATTTAATTCGGCCATAAAAGTGTCCGAAAAATCAGTCAAGTTAGAAAGTTACTCTGGACGACCACGTGGACCCCACCTAAATGAATTGATCATAAATAGATCTACATACATCTAATTTGTGTGATTCAAATTGTATTGGAACGATAATTAAATGGAGAGTTATGACGTTGAATATCATGGATATTGACCTTCATTAAGGTGGTCAATGGATGCTGACATTTTGGGGCATAAAAAAGGAAACATTTGACCAGAATTAAATTTCAAATTTAATTAGACTTATCTCTTACTACATAGTTCGGATAAAGCTGAATGTTTGTGGAGCATCGTAGAAGATATTTTGGAAAATATTTTATGAATACATCATTTCACAATCCTGCCATTAAATTGTTCGTACATGGTCAATATTTCGATGGAGAGAATCTGCTGGAAATCTTAAAGGGAGATTTTGAAGATCATAAATTTGAAGACCAAAGGATGGAATCACTTGGCTTATATAACGAGGTGTTCAACCATGCTGAAAAGAGTGTTCGAAACCAAAGTTGGAGTGGAGGATCAGGTACATGCTGCTAACATAGGAATTTTCTTTTCTTCTCTTTTTATTTTTAATTTTATTTTCTCATGTAATGCATTCATATTTTAATTAAAGTGTTTCCACCTTCTTTCCCACCATCTTTCTTTTCCAAATTTAATCTAATTTCATTCTCTCTCCCTTATTTCCATCAAGATATCTATGCACTTTTCCATGGAAAGTGACTAACCCGAGGCGTGTCCCTGGTGGAGGTTTCACGGTTTTCTTTATTATTGCGCTTCAATTCAAAAAAAATTAAATCTATTTGTGGTGGAGGTGGAAATATTGCACGGGTGCAGTGTTCTTCCACCACTACACTATTCCCAAATCCATTTATTTTCCTTTATTAATTAATTTTCCCTCCCTTATCTTTGGAAAACCCTTCATATGGTGGAGTTGGGGTTTCCATAAGGGATGAAACGTCATACGGTGGAGTCGGGTCCTTTAGGAATAATTATATTAGACCGCATTTTTATTTTAGGTATGATTTAATGATTAGATGAATAGATTAATATCCTTCCTTGAACATTTTGGTTGACTTTAGTTATTTAGGAATTACAATTCATCTTAAATGCTCATTTATTGGAGAAAAGAATAAGTTTGTGGTGAAAGAATATTAATGGGAGAAATAAAACTTTTCATCTAAGTATATTTCTTTATTTTTTAGTATAAATGGTAATGTGATTTCTCAAGTATAGTAAAATAATCTTAACATTAAAAATATTTTCTTTTAATATTTAATTATGATGAATTGAAGGTATTTTAACCCCTCACTGATTCATGATTTTGTGGTAGTTAACTTTCTTCTGAAATTGTTATTTATCACTCTCTATGAGTCCATGACCATTAGATTTCTCTTATATGACCATATTTTCACTTCCCATTGATGTTATTATGTTTTGAATTCTATTTTTATGGTTTCCTTCATTCTTTTAATTCTTTCGTTTTAAGAGGAATTTTATTTATCCATTTTTTTATGTGGGTATTCAAAAAACGAATTTATAAATATAAAACACCTTAATTACTGATAATAAGTTCAACTTGTGAGGATTAAATTTGGTTAAATTTGTTGAAAATGTTACAACAATTGATTTATAAAATAATATTAGGTTTTATAGTGTAAAAGATACTCAACACCGAGCTAAACGAACAATGAAATGTTATTATTTAACTGTAACCATTATAACATAGCTGTTAAATTGGTGGGTATGAATTACATTAACTGATTTATAAAAAATATGTAAATATCCTACTCAATATAAATGTTTTAAAATATTTTTATTAAATAATCACTCAATTTTTAATATTTCCTTTTTATTCTTAAAAAATATATTTCTTCAAAAAATGGGTTTTAGGGTTTTTGTGAGAAAATAATTTAACTAAATTTTAAAACATTAATAAATTACAATTGATAAAAAACAATATCATTTTTAATTCATTATATCTAAATTATCTAATGATAATGTTTTGAGAAATTTATGGAAAGTATCATTTTTCACTAAATTGTTAAAATATATATGTTTTTACTAAAAAATTTATTTTAATTGTTGGAATGTATAAATATATATTTTAAAATAAAATGGTTTCATAGTTAAATTATTTTTATTAAGTTTTTAATAATCCAATTGAGTTTATTTGAATAAATTTTATATTTTAATTTGCTATAAAAACATGTCTCTCCATAAAAGGAATTTTTCTAAAGACCTAATCTTAATGGCATAATGCATTTTTATAAATTCAGTCAATCACTATTTTTTAATTATTTTAATTAAATTTATATCTCAAATATTAAATAAAATACTTTAACAGTAATTTAATCTTTTTTAATTTATGATATAAGAATACACCATAAGTTATGCTGAAAAATTTTATTTTTCTAAAAAGAGGCTTTCATCACATTTTTATTCTCAATTTTAAAATTAATTTCCGACACATATAGGTATTAAATTTGAAAAAAAGATTCCATATTTGGAATCATATGATTCAATTTGTTAAATATTCCCCTTTCATTTCAAGTTAATATGAATAGTTATTATGGTAAAATTTATTACCTTGATAACGTTTAAATCAGGTTAATCATGGTTAGAATTAATTGACATGGTCATAATTTTTCATCATAATTTTTATTAATTGAATATAATTCAATCCTTATCACCTCATTAAAGGGTAAATCGTGTAGATAGGGTTAATGTGTCTGTTGAATTTTCCAGATCAATTAAAAATATTATGGACGTTATAAATAATTAGATTTTAATTTTCCCTTAATCTTGATGTATTTAATTTTAAACTAATCAAATAATGTTAAAAATAATATTAATGATATTTTTTAATTAATAATATTTTTTAAATGATTTAAAATTCATAAAAATGTTATATTTGTAAAAATTAATAGGATATGGTATTAAAAATAAAACAGTTTCCATTTATAGGACATTTATTATTTTATATGAACATTATTTTTCCTTAAATGGTAAAAAAAATTGAAATTATTTTCATTTTCAAAAGAGTTAATTTGGGGATAAAAACTAAGCGATAATGGTGAAAACATGCCAAAAATTTGTCAAAACATTATTTTTTTGTCTCATTCAACTAATAGACATATTATGTTATACTATTTTCAAATTGGATCCATTAGTAAATCGAAATTTATTTATATTACATTAATATTCAAGGAAATTCCAAACATGTTCATCTCCTAAATTATAAAAGGGAACTCCTCCTTTCTCTTCATTACACCATCATTAGCATTATATCTTGACCAAACCATGCTGAAATTACTTATAAAATTCCTTATCCACATATATATGTATTTTTCTTACTAATAGTCCAATGGTAGGATAGTTAAGAGGTTATTTAAAATAGTTCTTTCAGAGGATAGGTAATCAGTTTAACTGATCACTTTATTTTGAATTTTTCATTTAAATCAAATAAATATGTTATATTCTTGATAAAATATAAAATTAATTATCCTAAATATAAAAAAATTATTATTATTGTGAAACCATATTTATTTACCTTATTTATATCAGAAGGAATGTGAAAGTATCTCTTGTGCGTACATACGGCTACATGTCTCTACATTGTGATACAATTCATTTTGAATCACCATATTTTATGGATGAATATTTTTTTGGATTTAATATTTTTATATGATAATTATTACATAATTATAATTCATTATATTATAATATAATATCTACCTTAATACCTTCAAAATTATTTAATATTGATTATGTCACTCGTGCCTTCGTGTTGACTACCACCTCTATGGAGCGATGTGATTCATTTTTTAGTTTCATTTTATATGAATGGTTATAAGGATATATTTACAGTTTATTTATTATATATATATATGATATATTAATTATTTTTTAATGGTGATCTATTATTTACCTTTCTTTCATTTCATTCCTCGAAAAATGAAAACATCATCCATGTGTGCGTACAAATTACAAACCCCATGAATGATTCATTTCATTGTTCTATCTCTATATTTTACGAATTAATATAATCATGTATTTAATGAATATATATTATATTTATGTAATTATAAAAATTATATATATGATGGAAGCATTATCAAAATATAAGTACCAAAACTACTGAACCAATATATACCTGAAAAACGAAGCAGATATCACCTGGAAGAGTGATTTGAAAAAAAATATGTAAATAAATTGGAAAAGAAAGGATAAAATTAAATAAAATATAGTGTGATATATATTATTATGGTTCTATAATATACATATAATAAATCTATATTTATTATACAAAAGGTTCCCACATGTGTGACTGAAGTCAAACATTAGGTACTGGGTTTTCATATCACGTTTATTTCTTTGGGACACGTGTCATATTTACCACTTGTTTCTATTATATGGTGTATATAATTCCCATGAATATATTTTATGATGATTCTTATGATAATTATTGGTAATTAAACATCTGTCTAAATTTTTTTCTTTCATTTTACTAATTATTCAAATGATACCAAAGCAGTAAGAGTTTATATTTCAATCCTATTTTAGTCAGGAATATATGTAGTTGAATTTATATTAATGAAAATTTTAATATTCTTATATGATTAATACTTTTTTACTTATCCTATGTTTACTTATGATGAATAACGTTTTTCTTTGTATTTTACTATCTTTATATACTAAAGATACTGAATTGGTATTTTTTAGGAAAACAATATATGTTTTACTATTTAGTCAGGAACCTTTTTATTTCATATCCATTATCTACTTAAATGTTTTCAATAATGTTTTGAATATTTTCCTATGAAAGTTCAAACACATTTTTTCCCATGATTTATGTTTTAAAAAATTTCCTAAAATGAATCTTTATGTAATGTTCCAACTAACTTTTTGAATTTTTACAAAAAATGTGGATTTATTTTTTCCATTTAAGTTATATGAAAAGAACATAATTTCCCTCCATCATGACTACTCAGTATATTAAATATTTCCTTAAAAATATTCAGGGTTTTTCCATTGAAATATTTTTTGATAATATTTTTTAAACATATTTATTTAAAATTATATTTAAAATTTAATGGTTATTTTCTTTATGTAATATTTCAAGAATTTTGTAAAGAAATTTTCATATTTGATAACATCTTTTTATGTTAATTATGATTTACTAGGGATATAATCTAATGATACCATTACTATTGTTTCTATTAATGGTTAATATTTATGTTTATGAGATATTTGTGAAACCCATTTATTCTTCATGGCATATTCTATGATGAATGAATTTAATGTTTATGAAACCCATTTTCATGCTTTATGATGTGATGCTATGAATAATGTTTAATGATATTTTGGGAAAAAACTTTATTTTATTAATTATGTGATGGTGGTTAAATTCTAACCATGGATTTTTTTTATTATATTACCAAGGATGATGGTTGTGTTATAAACAAAGGATGGTGATTACATTATAACCAAGCATGGGTGGGCCCAAAATTATATAGTCATCTATTGTGTTGGGAAATGATTGATATCTCATGAGATAAATAGAATTGGAATGAGGTGTGAACCCAATTCATTAAGGGACATTGAACACTATGATAATATTAGGAGTACACCTTGACAAATATGATGATTTTGGGAGTGAACTCATTCCATTATGGTAGTATTGGTAATGAACATTTACTAATATTGAAATTATTCTCTATTCTTGTGTGCATGCAACAATTCCATGTTTCATGAAAATTTTATTCTTTGTTGGATCATGTTCTTTGATTCCTTTAAGATTCATGTCCTATGAATTTCTGTTATAAATTCCATGAATCTAGATTTTGATCTATGAAATACAGGATATGGTTTTCAAATGTTAAGATCAAGTTCTCAAAACCTTATTCTCATGTTATGATTATGTGATCACCGATATCTCCCTTTTTTACACTTACTGCATATTTTTTTATCACCATTTTTGGTATTTTCATTCCCGGGGATTTTGAAGAATGGTTCGAGGAATGATATGTCTAATAAGGGTGCTAGTTTTTAAGAACATAATGGAAGACTCTTATGAACCATATTTTTATGAGTCAATGTTTCGAAATATACTAGACCTATTGGATTTTATGATGGATCAATATGATATGTAATTAATATTAATTTAAAAGATGAAATATTTATTTATGAAAAACCTGGGTCATTATAAAAAAATTATTATCATGGTCTTGTTCCATGATATGTACTTATCAGTGAGAATATATCCAAGACATCAGGTTGAATTAGGTAGGCGTACACCAGAGACCGAGACTCATTTTTTTTCATGAGACCTATCAATTCATTAAGGGGAAATATAATTTTGGGCCCCACCCATCATCTAATAAATCCTAATTCATTCATCGTTTTAGTCATCAATATCATTCATACCATTAACTAAGGAACCTCTTACTAAATAAAACATGATTATCCATAAAATGATAAATACAAAATATGAATAGATGATCTACCTACCTTAGCTGTCAATAATAATCAAGAATTGCAATATTTTCTCATGTTGAAAATTGATAACATTATCATACCTCATCCATACAATTAAGTTGTAAGGTCAAAAAATACATTTTCAACATTCCAATAATCATCTATTTTATAAAAACAACATATGGACCACCAATACATTACCCATGTCAATAGAATAAC
Source organism: Viscum album (assembly GCA_963277665.1). Lineage (NCBI taxonomy): Eukaryota > Viridiplantae > Streptophyta > Magnoliopsida > Santalales > Viscaceae > Viscum > Viscum album. The sequence goes on along the minus strand of OY728132.1, from coordinate 734,654,415 downwards.
TTTCCTTCTAATTGAACATCCTCAAATCTAAATTATGAAAAATTTGATGCTTATTCCATACCGAGAAAATAGTACACTGATAATTCATTAATTTAATGACATGATCATAATTAATCCATATGAATAATGGGGATATTTCCAAAATATCATATCCCCCTATAACAAAGTAAACCTAAAAGTATGTTGACGTGGATGAAAAATGTCCTTTCAAAAGAATGCTTGATCAATTCCACCATAGAAGGGATCATAAATTTTATTGTTTGGTATCATGATTTTATTCCCATATATATATATATTATTATTAATATTGAATCCTAAACACTGTGACGGTAACTAATTATGTAAATGAAAATGGAAATGAATTTGTAAACATAAAGAGGTTTTAGAAAACATTTTTAACTTTGACATAAAATTTGATGTTATGGGTCACTTCATAAAGTGTTTAAAAAAAGGTGAAGTGAAAATTATTTGAAAACAATTACATTTAAAAATTATTTTCAGTAAATGTTTCTTGAAACGATATATGGTTTTTCTTTTTTATATGAGGAGATAAATAATAAACATATGAATGTCAAAGAAAAAAATCCTTTTTAATATTTTTATTAATTCCATGAAATAAATCACATTGTAAAAAGTGTAATAAATCATTTTATTCCTTAAAAATCATTTTCCTAAATATTATTATAAAATAAAATAAAATATTTGGTAGAAACCAAGAATTGAGGATCATTTCTCAATATAAAATATTATAACTCAAAGATGGGGATTTGTGTTACCAAATCCAAACTATTGGGGAGAAAACAATATATATGTACACATTAATAAGGGAACATGATTTATATAGTATTTACTATAAAATAAAAAGGGTATTATAAAAATATATCAATGTGCCGGTGAATATATCAAACTATGAAAACATGGTGCATAATATATAAAATGTCTCAAAGAATTGAGATTGAGTCCAAGAAAACTCTTAAGGCTTCAGAAACACATTTATCAAAAACTATTCAAATATAGGGCATTAAATTTATCTCTAAATACAATGATTAAAATATAATTTAGAATATCCTATCTCAAATATTTATTTTACAAACCACATGAATTAAATTAGGTGCATAATACAAAATATGTCTCAAATAGAGAAATTTTTGACAAAAACCATTAATACCTTTGGAACATTGGAACAAAAATCCCATGAGAAATTTTAAATTAAATGGGATTTTTAATATCATGAATGAAATTTTAAAATTTAGTGTTAATTACACTATCAAAAGGAAACATGTTGTATAACATAAACATGTCTTAATAAAAGAAAATTTAGACTGGAACCCTTACCTCTTGTCCTAAATTCCATCAATGTATATAAAACTTATGTATAAAAAATATATATATCTTAATAAATTAATTAATAAACTTAATCATATCAGTCACCATTTACACTCTTGTAAATATTAATTCTTTATGTGAATTCTAAGGATTTTCCACATCTAGTGTTTATCATTTTTAATTGTATTACTAGTTACATAAAAGCTTTGTCTGTATTCATTTTACATAATAATTTATTAATTAATAATTTATTATATATTATTATAAGTATTATTTATAATTATTTATAATGATACAAAATCCATTCATTAGTGTTTTAGTCATTATCCATGATGATGAAATTTATAACAAGCATATTTTGATGATTCTTGATGGTTGTATAGTTTTTTTATTAATTGATTAATTAAAAATTTATATAACATATATAGAATAAAAAATATTTTTTTTATATTTATGTCATATTTCACCAATAGAAAGGCTCTTATAGTCATCCATGACATAAATGTACAATATTTCTCAAGTAGGTGGTTAAATCATCCCAAATTTGATCATGCCTTGATAAATGGATGATTATGAGATGGTTTAATTATAATATATTTATAGCAGAAGAATAATGATTTTTTTATTATTTATTAGTTTGATATATTATAATTTAAAATTTTTATAAAGACACTATATTTTATATAAAATATTTACTTAGAAAAAAATAGATCATTTCCCACTTAGTACGTCCATTTTAAACAATTTAATTAATGATAATAATTTCTTGATATTATAATTAATAGGTTCTATAATTTTACATTAAAATACATAATGATATCATAACCATCATATGAGTCCTTTAATTTCATCCTTATATCCATCCTTATAAGTAGGTGAATGAAAATGAAACATGTTATGTCATGGAGGCGGTAGCCTTCACAACACAAGAACAATGGTTTTGTTTTTATTAATAAATGTAGTATATGAATAAATAATGATAATAAAATTAATTTAGTGACATCAAAGTACATATAAGATACTACTGACATTATTTTTATGTGGCTATAATAAATTTGATATTTGATAATTAAGAAGAAATACTATGTAATTGATTGGACTCACATCAGGGAAACAGATTTTCCATAGAAGTCTCCTTGAATCTTAAATTATTAGGCTAACTACGAGTGATCATAGTCTTATGATCCTAGGAGATGGTTTTAGGGATGGTAAAATAGAAAATTTTAAAGGATTAATTTATAGGAAATGGTTTCCTCTAAGTGATGGAGATGTTACCATTTTACAAGGGAATGAAAGGGTTGTTTTGAGTGTGAACCTTACATTTTCAATAATGTAAGGATAATACACAATTGTTAAAGGCCAAAAATTGGAAAAAAGGAAAAAAAATTGATTTTGGGTCTAAACACACCTCAACTGGTGCTTTTTTAGATGCATTTGAGTGTTTTATGAATATTTATTTCAAAAAATTTCCTTCTAGCTAAACTTACTTTTTCATTGGTAATTATGTTATAATAATTAGTAATTAATTTTAATTAAATATATTAATATTGGTTTTTTAACTAATTTGATACTTATATTTTCAACTTTTAAAAATCAATTTATCAAATAAAGACTCTCATGTTTTGAAATGGTAAATTTTAAAATAAATAAACTTAATCAAGTAAAAAATTCTTATAGAAAAATTATCTTGGATACAGATTCTAATTAAATAAACTAAATTTTTTAAAAAAAATTATAAAAGGATTCCAATTGAAATGAAAACTAAATCTATATTAAAGAATAATTTAGTCAATGAAAATAATGAATATAGGCATTCTGTTAAAGTGATATTTTAATTTGTTAAAAATAATATTTTTCAATGGTTTTATAAATTCAGATAATATTTTAAATTGAATAATGTTATTCTTGTCATTCATATTTAACTACTGAATAGGATTATAAATTTCAAGGCCATTCCTTTGTAATGGTAAAGTCGTGAAAATTATATCATTCATGAAAACCATATGTTTTGTATAAAAATATTCCTTTTCCAAAAAAGTAAAAAAAATCATACTATGTCAATTTTGATATATGTTATTTAAAAATGATGTTTATTTTTTTAATTTGAAGTTAAAAAAAATTATTATTTTAATTTTTTAATAAAATCAAAAAATATATAATGAAACACTATTTTTTGTTGGAAAATGACATTATAAAATATTAACAATCATTATTCGTATTTCATATCATTTACCAACTCAATTGGTGTTATCAAATTATTAATATAAAACATAATTTATCATTTATCAAATGTTTCAGGAAATGTAAAGGTTTATTCCATAAGTTTTTTTTAGAAAATTACTACTCTAAATAATAAGTTATCTTATTACACATTTTAGGAAAAATAATTGAATTTCATTCTTATTAAAATTTTAATTTACTATTTATGTATATATAATTCATAATGAAGTCCTTATATTCATTCTTTTTAATTAAACGACAATTTTTTTAACCGTCATACATAAATATTTATATTTTTTCTATATATATAATGATTTCATTTAAGTTCAATGTTTCTGGTGCATAAATCTATCGAACACATTGACTTATTTAAATGTAATCATATATTATAATTTTGTAGTGTAATATATAGGATGTCTAAGAATAATGAAACATGAAATATATCGGTAAGAAATTGTATCTATTTATAGGTATCCTTCTTTTAAAAGTACCACAAGGCTTCATGTATTAGCATTTTGGGAATACCAACACCTCAAGGATATAGATAAGGATGTTGGTAGAATATTTGGATAGATCTTAGTTGAAATATATATCTCAAGTGGTGTGTAGAAGAGAGGATATGGGTTCCCTTTTATAAGTGAGGGGAGTGATACACTGGTAATTATTATGAATATTAAAATATAATAAAGTAAATCGTTTGGGAAATTGTTTCCAAATATATTCAAGTTCAACGATATGATGATGTACGATTGAAATATATTCATAAAAAAGGATTTATACCAGTTTTAAGTCATTTTGACAATTATATTTGTACTTCAACCCTACATTAACCCTTTTAACCTATATTGTAGTAATAAAGTTTTACCACTATCACAATTCATAATGACCAAAATCAAAATTGGTCTCAATAATAAATTTTTTAAATATTATTCCAAATAAGGAAACCATTTTATTGGATGTTATTTCTATAAGTTGTAGAAATTTATTTTAAAATAATTTCACAAAAAATAATAAAAATTGATATTATAAAAATACATTTTTATGCATAAAACATAATTTTATCTAATTTTATGCCTATAATATAGAGACTTGGGTTTTTTCCTATCAAACACTTAAATATTACTAAAAACAATTCGAGATCCTGGCGCAAAGTCAACATACGATTCTGAGGCCTAGGGTGCCCGGAATAAATTTTATAAAAATATTTAGTATTTTATACTATCAAAATGGAGTAAATGGGTTATATATTAAAAACTAGCCTGGGTCAGAAATATGAGTCCATGATTGAGTCTAGATTGTGATGTTTACCTTATATAGGGAATAACATTGCTTGACGTAGTCCTTTTATAGAAAAGGCCACAGTGGGAGAAACCATAAATAAAATTATTAAATAAAATTATTTTATCTCATATTATTCCTCACATAACATATGAACGAGGGATAATATTGGAAATATGAGACCACCATTGGGTCCTCTGTAAGACATTTTACCTAGCTACGACCTAAAGTGAGAGAGAGTGGGAGGTTCAGATCCCACGAACATTGGTTGCTATTTTTTATAAATAAGAGGTTGAGAAGATGATAAATGGATTGGGTTGTTTTATCTTTTGACTGAAGAAGTACCTCCTCTCATTTCAAATGGAGGGTCGATGTAAAATTCTTGAAGGATCATGAAAAAACATCATATCCTTGTATATTAGAGTATAGTGAATGCAATAACAGATCTAGAATCTTGGTAGGATTCTTCTTTCGGATTATGATTCTCCTGGATTGACCTTTGTTGTGATTTTGTTATTTTCTTCATTTCGGTTTCTTTTATTGTCTCTCTCTATGTCCAATATAACAATGACCATTTCCAGATTGATTTTCAATTGATCATTCTTCATGTTCTTTAATTGTTCTTCACTATTCTTCTTCGTTTACTTTTTGATATAATGAAATTACTTCCAAACATCGAGAAGAGCATGGATCTATGAAGTTAATGATCTAGGGGTTTTATATCTATGACGATTTAGATTTTTGGGTGTTGGAGAAGGCTTGATAGTGAGCAGAAGATCCACCAACTTTTCTTCAAGTCAAAATGGTGACAGGTCCTTAGGTAGGGACTGAGTCTATGATGATCACTTCTTGAGGTTTTCGGATCCAGTCCCATTTTACGTTTTGGAGCATCGAGGTGCTCTTAGTTTTCCGGAGAAATTTTTCCAGTGAAATGGAGGCTCTGACTGTGGTCCGGAAGGCATCAATGGTAGTTTTCATCAAGGTGGTGGTGGTCCAGCCAGAAATTTCTAGGGGTTCTTTAAACGACTATAAAATCCAATCCATGTATCTGATTTATGCTTTGTATGCGTCGACGCAACCCTTTCTTCGAGGTGGACCTTTTGACGCAACTTTTAGTACATTTTTTTTTGATTCTTGATGCTCGGTCATAGGAAATATCCATTAATAATAATAATAATAATAATAATAAGATATTTATTTTAATTTGGAGAAACTTAAATTGGATGTATCATCTGCATCTGATGTCTATTTGATGCACCGTCAACATTTTTGAGACACTAGAATTAATGTGCACTTGTTAATATTAAGTTTGGAATTATAAATTGAAATCGTGGTGCAGGCCCCATGTGGTTCGGTTTGGATGTTTTTGGTGAAACCTGACCTTTTCACAAGGTTTCTATTTTGGATGAAGGTGTAGTCGATCTCGTGTGTTTTTTCATGAAAATCGGGATTGATGCCTGGGACCCACTTCGTCTTTTTCTATTGAATAATACCTTTTCACCTGTTTTCATTTTCAAGCGATTAATTATTCTGTCCTACATGATTTTTTTCAAAGAACATGATAGTGGCCACAATTTGGGCCTAGTAGACAAGGTGTGTAGGGAATTTTTTGTGGGTCTCTTGGTTAGTTATACCTTTACCAGCAAGGTTGAGTGGGTACCATAGGTTTTTATTTGTGAAATTTTGAATAGTTGGGTTTAGTGGGACCCCATGGTTCCATTTTGGTACATTTTGATTGGATGGGTTTATTTTCTCCCACTGGTCTTTTATCTATGATGATTTTTTAGAATCACATCCCCTTCATTGGATTGTGACCCCTCTTCAGATGCTTTGTGTACGTGCAGTTTGGGTGCATTCCCATTTTCTTCAGTGAGTTGTCTTAATCCACTTCAATAGAAGACTCAACTGATTTGGAGCATGTATCCCTTTGAGAGGCCTAGTGCAATCCTTATGTCCCTTAGTGTTTCCCTAGTGCAGTTCTTAGAATCTACATTACCAATATTTACATTGGTATCGATCCTATACCCCGGATTTTATAGAAGGGTATGGAGCCCCCAGTGATCCCATGCCATAGACCCCCTATATGTGTATCGAGATGTGTTTCTTCCTTATGTGATCTATCATGACATTTTCCTTAGTAGAGTTCTTGGTATTGTAGTGGCCAACACTACACTGGTTTCGATCCTCTATGAGATGAGTAGTCATGAATTTGGGTTGCTGGGAGATAACCTTTCTGAGTTTGGTGTTCCATCTAGGGGTTTAGGTGTCCCCTAGTACGTCCTTCATATGATCCCATATCTGATGATTTACATTAGTTTAGTTATTGGGTGACTCTTCCATGATGATATCCATGAAGTGTGTGCTCGCAGATAGGTATCACAAGGGATGGTCATGTATTCCATTTGTTCTTTTTACTGATGTCGTGGAATCTCTTAGGGGAGTTCCATCTACGATGGTGTGGTTAACTCATCGTTTTTTAGATGTCGATGCTTTCCCCTTTCATTTTGAGATCTATTTCATATGTCTTGTCTTTTGATTCTATCTAAGAGGTTGGTACCTCATGAGACTATTGTGAGTGTTGCATTGGAACCACGAGAAATTTACAATGGATATTCTATGGTCGAGACCGTAATACTTGGATATAAGTATATCAGGGTGTGGTCTAGGAGTCCCCATGGTATGTGTCCTTTTAGTGACATTCCATGGGATATCGAGATGACTAGTTGGGTATTGCTGAGGATGGTATCGAGATGGAGCTCTCTCATTTGGGTTCCCTTTTGTTGGGTCGAGTTAACTAATGCCTATCAGTTACTCCATTTTTGTTTTGGGGTTTTTGGGGTTCCTACTGGGTTTCTTTTTACTCACCCCTACACAGGATTTTCCAACACATGTATTATGTCTTGTGAATGCCGCATGTTGATCGATGGAGTCCCAGTTGGACCCATAGCAGGAAGAGTTTAGTAGCTACTCTAACATAGGTTTTCACCATATCTTGGCCAAGGAGCTTACCGACGGTCGTTTTATAGAGATCCCCTCCATCAAAGCATCTTGGATGCTTTTTTATTTTTTCGTTTGGTGGGCCCTATATTTTACCTTTTTTCACTAATGTTGTACTTTGGTTGTGTGATAGAAGTATGCATGCATTTATTTTTAGTTTTCATATATCTCTTCACTATTTCATAGAGTTATATATTGGTTCATGCATACAGGTACCTTAGGATAAGGCATCCCATGTGTGTGTTTGCTAACATGGCACTAGTCACCCACCCCTAGCCTATTTTAGGTGGTCTTGTAGAGTCATAGCTTGATCCCCATTGGGTCAGGTCTTGATAGAGTGGTATCATTGGAGGTTCTAGATTTGGGACCTCAGTGTGTATATGTACTTACTATGATCTTGGTTTGTGTTACATATCAGCATGTTAAGAAGTTTCATGTTTGGATTTGAGGCCAAGGACTCCAGTTTTGGTGCGGCGTCCAGTGTATCCATATACTAAGAATATGATAACCTACCTTTCATCTCATTACATTATGAAACTGGCCATAGGGGAGTAATGTTACATGAATCATATAGGACTAGGTTTTAAGTATCTCTTTTCCTTCTTGAGAAAGCTCCTCAGATATACTCTCTGATCGTGGTGCATCTTATATTTGTTCAAGATGTTTTCATGATGATAGACTTTGAGGGTTCCTCTCCACAGTTTTGGTCAGTAGTGTGATATATGCATTGGAAAGACCATGGGTTAGTGTTATTTGACGTATCTTTATCTATACAAGGAAGATGAATCCTTTCCCCCAACAAGATATGTTTATGTGATGCGATGAAAACTTGTGGGTGAGTCTGTGATACCCAAAGTAGAATGTATCGAGGTGCGTTGGTTGAGTCCCTTTGACTTGTGTACATGATGTTTTGAAATGTGTTGGTAGATGAGGACCTTGTAAGACCCAGTGTGAGTATGGAATGTCCTTGGTTTCTCATTGGTACCCTCACATGCTTGGCGTCAGGTTGTACATGGGACTCTTGAGGTGGTGAAGGTGTGGCTTGTTGGGGTTTCTAATTTTCAAGAAGTATGGACACTTCCCCCATTAAGATGCACCCTTCTAGCATGATCCAAAGTCGTTTGGGTGAGTCAATTCCTCCCAATTAGGATAGTGTCATGGTGTGATGGATGATTTCCCTCTACCTATTAGTTCAATGACAGTTTAGTTCATTGTTGGGGGTTTCATAAGGTCGTGTAAGACCCATTGTGCACACTTGGGTGACCTCATTTGTTCTCTAGGTGGACGAGATGTTTTCCTTTAGGTGTTATAGTTTTTTTGAGGTTTCACGTGATATGATTTTCGGTGGGCATTGAAGTTTTTGTAAGGTGGGGAGTACGTCAACCTTTGGAGGTTCGTCATTGGTATAACTCACATGAGGAAACAGGGTTTTGATGTGGTCTTTTTCTTTATAGTGTGATGGTGTTGTGGTTCTTCTTGGTACGTGTTTGTTATAGAACCTGAACCTCAGGTGAGGTTGCTGGCATGGGTGTCCCAGTAAATAGATCAGGTCCATTACCTTCCTCCTAGGCCATTTATTTTCAGGGAAGAAAATTCATAAGGTGGGGAGGATGAAGAGACTTGGTTTTTCCCCTCTCATAGATTGAAATATTACTTAGAATAATTCCAGATCTATGAGTGGAGGCGACAAGAAATTCTGAGGCCCAGGTTTACTAAAATAAATTTTATTAAAATTGTATGTATTTTTATACTATGTATAGGGTAGAAATGGGTTATCTCTTAATCAGTTTCTCCGGTACAAAGTTTGATTCCATGATTGAGTTTATAGTGTGGGGTTTACCCTTGACGGTGTATAACTTTGGTCGGCGCAGGCCTTCTATAGAAAAGTCAATAGAATGAAAAATCATAAATAAAATTATTTTATCTCATATGCTTCCTCATATAACATATGTACGAGGATTCATATTAGAAATCAGATACCACCAATGGGATCATAGCGGGGTGTTTTACCAAGAAACGACCTAAAGTGAGAGGGTGTGGGAGGTTCAGATCCCACAACCATTGGCGGTCATTTTTCTTGTTTTATATAAATGAGAGGTTGATCATATGAGTACAGGATTGACTCATTTGATGATTTGGATAGTGGAGGTCATCATATCCTTTCAAATGGTGGATCAATGTCAGATTCATTAAAGATCATGATGAAATGTCAGATCCTAGTAGATCGTAGCATAGCGAACACAACGACATATCAAGAATCAAGGTGGACTTCTTCAATTGGATTCTGATTCTCCCCGACTGATTTTTTATCATTTTGTGACTTATTTACATTTATAATACTTTTGTTTTCTCTCTCAATGTCCAAAATAATAACATCCATCGTTAGATTGAGTTTTAGATTGTGTGTTCTTCGTGTTATTCATTTATTCTCTATTGTTCATCATTTTTTTCTTTTTGATATGATGAAATGGAGTCAAAATGATGAGAAGGGTACAGATATGTGAATTCAATGATCCATGGATTTTATATTAATGATGGTTTTGGGTTTTGGGTGTCGTGGTAGGTACAACAATAAGCTGAAGATCCGTTGACTTTTTGTTGTGTTGAAACGTCAATGGATCCCTGGGCGGAGACCGGGTCTGGGATGATTGTGTCACGAGATATTCATATCTGGTCCTAAATTATTATTTAGAGAACAGGGGTGCTCATGGTGGCCCACATTATGTTTTTAATTGAAAGGGAAGCTCCAGTAGCAGTTCAGAAGGCACTGGTGGCAGTTTTCGGCATGGTAGCGACGACAGTTTCTAGCGCTGTAGTGGCGATCTATCCAGAAATGTCTGGGGGTTCTTTAAACCCCCATAAAATTCTAACTAGGTGTCTAATTTATGTTACATTTATAGAGACACAACCCTTTCTTCAAGGAGGAACTTTTGAGGCCACTTTGATAACTTTTTGTTTCAGGCTCATTTCTCAGTGGCATGAAACGTCATCTAATTATAATAATAATATATTTATTATTTTTTTAATCCATTCGATCAAACATATCTTTTGCATCTAATGTTCATTAAAAACATTGTCAGCAGAGTTGAGACCTTGGAATTAATGAATATATTTTATGATGGATTTCACCTAATTAAACTGAAATCATGGTTCTTGCCCCATGAGGCTCGGTGTGGACGTTTGGGGTGAAACTTGAATTTTTCACTATGTTTCAATTTTGGATGAATAAATAGTTGATCGTGTATGTTTTGTTGAGAGGATCGCAATGATATGATCTTTTTAATGTGTTCCAATATCGGTGAATGGGCCCCACTCAATCTTATTATAGTGAATATTACATTTTTCACTGGTTTTCTGCTTCAGGTGACTAAATAGAATATCCTGTATTTTTTCAATGTAGAATGCGATAGTGGCCATGTTTTTGGCCTAGGAGACACAGTGTGAAGGTGATGTTGTGTGGGTCACTTGGGATAGTGATGCCTTTACTAGTTGGGTTGAGTTGGTCCCCATAGTTCATTTTTGTGACGTTTTGATAAATTGTGATTAGTGGGTCCCTATTGTCCTTTAGCTACAAGGGTTTTCAGTGTCACATCCCCTTCACTAGATTGTAACCCCTCTTCTGTTACTACAACAGTTTCTAGTATCACATCCCCTTTGTAAGACTATAACCCCTCTTCACATTCTTTTCATACATGTATTGTGGGTGTGTTTCCATTTTCTAGAGAGATTTTTCTCAATCCACTACGATATAATAATCAATAGATTTGTAGAATGTGTCTCCATGAGAGGACCATCATGATCCCCTCATCCCTTTGTGTTTCCATGGTGGAGTTCTCATAATCGATGTGACCAATAATTATGAAGGAATCAGTCCTCTACCAAAGATGTTCTAGTAGGGTACTGATACCCCTGTGAGCCCTGGGTGCATAATCCCTTTTGGTGTATCGATATGTGTTTCTTCCTTCTACAGTCTATCGTAATGTTTTCCTCGATGGAGTTCTCAGTATTATCTTGACCAACACTACATTGGCATTGATCCTCTATAAGACAAGTTGTTCCAGATTCAGGTTGTTGCACAATACATTTCTAAGTTTGGTTTTCTAGTTTGGGATGTAGACATCCACCAGTGGATCCTGGGTGAGATCCCCTACCAGAGGAGTTGGGTTAGATTATTTATCGGGTGACTTCTTATGTGATGTTATCCGTCAAGCATTTCCTAGTAGACAAGTATCATGAGATATGGTTGGGTGTTCCTTTGTTCGTTTTACTGATGGAGTGGCATCCCTCGGTAGAATTCCATCCATGATGGTGTGGTTGGACCATCGACTTGTAGTTATTGATGCTCTCCTTTTTCTTTTTGTGAGCTATTCGGGATGGTTGGGATTTTATTATTGTCTAAAAGGTTAGTACTTCCTAGTACTGTTGCGAATGTTTCATTGGAACCTTAAGTCAATTACCATGGATAGTCTATTTTCATGACAATAAAACATAGAGATGAGTATATTTGAGTGTGTTCTAGGATTCCTCAGGGTATGTGTCATTTTATTGACATGTCAGGGATGTCGAGATGATGAGTTAGGTATTGTCGAGGATGGTCTCAAGATAGAGATCTCTAGTTTAGGTTCACTAAGGTGGGTTGAGTTAACTAATTCCTATTAGTTACTCCCTTTTTGTTTTGGGGGTTTTTTGGTTCCTATTGACTATCCTTATACTCACCCCTCCATTTGAATTTCCCACACATGTCTTGTGTCCATTTCAAACCACAACTCCTTCGACGGAGTCCCAGTTGGACCCAGACTAGGCAGATCATAGTAGCTGGACTTACCAAGGATTTCTAAGGATCTTGGCCAAGGAGTTTACCGATGGGTGTTTTACTGTAATCCCCTTCTTATGAGTAGGTTGGACGCTTTTGCAACTTTTCTTTTGGTGGGCCCTATATTTTCCCTTTTTTACATCTGGTGTACTCTGGTTGTGTCATAGATGTATGCATGAATTTATTTTTAGTTTTTATATATCTCTGAATAGCTCCATATAAGTGTATGTGGGTGTGTGGATACATGTACCATAGTCTAAGGATTCCCATGTGGATTTTATCCTACTCGGTGCTAGTTGCTAGCCCTTGGACTATTGAATACGGGCTTGGGGATTCGTGCTTAGAGCCCCATTAGGTCGGGTCGTGACATACATAAAACCATTATATGAATTTTAATATATTTTACTGAATATATTATAATAAAATTTAATTAAATTTATTCATAAATACTAAATAAATTTAAATTAATGAGATAAAATACATTATGAAAAATTAAAATAGTTTTCTGAAATGCATCTTTTTTACCATAAAATGATTTTATCTTCAAATTCCAAAAAAGTTATAATCAACATATGAACGATTATCCATTTTTTCACATTTAAAAACAACAATTGTTTTTCAAAATTCTAGTTCATTTGTGACCAATACACATAATATAAAGAAAAATACAATAACTTGAAAAATTGAACCTTTAACCTAAAGATATATTATTTTAAACATTTAAAATTAAGGGCATATTTCTTATGTTATAATAATTATTCTTTCACTAAGAAAAACATTTATAAACTTTTTTCATAAGTTATATAGTCCTAAATGCACCTGTTAATCCAATGGTTGGGTAATAACAATCAAATTAAATAATAATATTCAAATTGTATATCATAGTTCATTTAAACTTGATGTTGTGTGTAAATAAAGGAATAAAAGACAACAAAATTATTTAAATAGAACTATATCATAATATTTGGTGTTATTACATTCTATATGTATGAAAAAAATAATTAAGTAATAACATGGATGGAAGAAATCACGGAAGGTATTCATTTTCCAACAAGACCACCATGATACTGAGCCCTTCCTACTTCTTCTAATGATGAAAAAGGATATATCATATAAATTTCATATCAAAATGAAATATAAGGAAGGTTTAACACTTCTCTAACCTTGAATATAAGAATCAAATTGGGGAATGGAGTAACACATAACTAATCTAGGACATAGTAAGCACATTTGAGGAAGACATAACAATTATCCAACCTCATATTAAGGAAACCCCTGAGAAAGGCGTAACACTTGGACAATATGAGTATAGAAAACACATATTCAAAAATCATATCACTTAAACCAACACGTTTATAGGGAACCAATCGTGGAAACCCATAAAAATTTTTGAGGTCTTGGTATACAAGAATAAGAACATATTAAAAATTTATCTAAGGCATAACATTTAGCTGACCTCATATATCAGGAAATTAGGGATCAAATCTCCCATCTCGATCTTCCTACAACTTAGTAATAATGATAATGTGGGTGGTGTAATATGACACCTTGATCCTTAAGTCTCAATTTATAGCTACATTAATAGTTTTATAAACATGGTCAGAACATGACAAACAAATCATAAAAAAACATAATCCTTATCCATTCACTCATATAATAACAAATCCATACATATCACTCCTCTAGATAATAACATAAATATAACCAAAATAGAAACAATTTTAATCCATTAACTATACTCTGCCATCAAAACATAAACATTGGCTAGAAAATGGCCCATGATGGTCTTAAATCCCCCATGTCATGATCAATCTATGAATCCCAACTCACCTATCACACTTGGGTGCATCAATTTACTATACCCCTCTCAGGAGTTGCGTAACTACACAAGGTCTCAAGGAAACCAAACCAGAAAAAACAAAAAAAATTGCAGTAATTTATATGGTGTTCTGTGAAGCCCCATCAAAATTAATTTTCTATCTATTTTAGTAGTGATTTTCCAATAATTTATACTAAATATTATTTTATCATAGGTTTTGGGATAATCAACTCCAAAATATACCTTATATATAAAAATGGAGGGGTTTAATAACCTCCACCAATCAATTATTTTTTTAGGGGTTTATTAATTTACGCTAATCTATGTGATTAGTGATGGTTACTCACCCCAATAAATTTTTAGATTTTTTATAAAAATAAGTTATATTTTTTAGTTGTTATTTATATATATGTAAATTTAGGGAAATGTTTACTAGTTTATGAGTACCCAACATGACTAAATCATGTTAGGTTATCCATTAAACAAGTTCATATTTCACAATTTCATCCTCACTAATTATTTGGTAGGTTACATGTTTTAGTCATTGGATACCTAAACCCACTTTTTTTATTTCAAATTTATTTTTTTACTTGAAATATTATTTTAGAATTAATATTATTAATTATTTCCTATATATCCTCCTCACCATTCCATATGACAAAGAAGAAGGGTACGACAACGGCAAAATGAATTGGAGGGGTGAGAGTTGTTGCAAAAAAATAGGTATGTGAAGGATTATAAATCCTTGTGTAAATAATTATAACTTCAATGTGGGAATAAGTTTTTATAGAATAAATAATCCAACATTAGTAAAAAAATCCTTGTGCAATGATTTATCAGCCTTTGTGCGTCATCAACGCTGCAACGAGAACTCTCCCCTCAATAGTGGTGTGCCTCTCCGTGCTTCGTGCATACCGTGATGTTTTGTTATAAAAAATGATTAAAAAACTAAATTAAGATATTAAATAATAATAATGGTTATGGTATTTAATGGTGATTAGTGGGTTATTCATGTTCTGGATTAGGTAGTGAATAATTGGTTATAAACTTGATTGGGCTAGGGTTAGGGTGGTTACAATTTAAATGGGTTAGGGTTTAGGTACCCAAAAATTAATGGGTTCCCACAACATTATCATCCCTAATAAATATATTATAATTATACTAAATATGTATTATGTTATATATTTCTTTATATATATATACATATATGGTGTATCAAAATATCTAACAATCACTCAGATGGTATTTTCTAAATTTATTTAACTATATGTATATTATAAATATTATTATGCAAATAAATATATGATATATATTTATAAAAATATAAAAATATTTATAAAAATATAATATATAATATATAGTTTAATATATACAAATATATAATACATATTTATAGACATAAACAAATTGTTGTAATATATATAATATATGTGTGTGTGTGTGTAATTTTTTAATTATATACATATAAATATAATATATTTATATATATATATATATTTCTAATATATAATTATATAAGATATTTGTGTAAAATGTAAAATGTACTTTTTATTATAATATATACATAGATATATATTTTTATAATATGTATTTGTATTTTTATAATATATATATGTTTCTATTTGTGTGTGGTATATAATATGTGTTTTTATTTTTATTATATAATAAAATATATATTTGTATTTTTAATATATATGTGTATAGTGTATATTTTTATTTTAAATATTTTTATAACTATATTTGTGTGTGTGTGTGTCTAATATATAATATTTTTAACGCCCTAGAACCCTCTCACTCGGATTCGATATTAAAAACACAATCTTTACTTTTGTACCTCTCATACCGATAAACATGATTGAATTTAATCCATCCAAAACATGAAAAATCAACAGAAATATTAGATCAATTTCATACTAAAGGCCCTCTTAGTTTTACTGTTTTAGATAATTTGAAAAATCACTTTTATATCATTGAAAAATCCACACCTCGTTTATAAAAATTTATATCATCTCCGAAAATTTCCTCAGGTCTAGAAAAATGCATAAACATACATTGCATAAAACACTCTTCATATCCCAAGGAAAGTAAATATAATAAATTGGTGTGATAATATGCTTATTAAGGTTAAATATGGGATATCTCAATGATTACAAAAGCATAATATCAGTATAAGGGCATAAGAACATGAACATAACTAATCACAATCACACTCTAGAATTTATAGATCATAATATATAGTCATGGAATAAATCATAGTATTTCATATGATTTGAGTCATTGACTAATAAATTAACATTATCCAAGAGATTATATCATTTTCATAAGTCATGGAATTATGGGACACACATAAGTATAGAAAATACTTTCATTAATAATCATAGATCATTTCCAAGACTATCATAGTGGAATGGGTTCACTTCCCAAACCATCATTGGTGTCGAGGTTTACTCCCAAGACTAACATAGTGGAATGATTTCACTATCTAATACATCATAATATTCAAGGTTAACATTGAATACAATCAAAGAGTAAAAATTACCTTATTGAACTGGCATCACCCTCTATTCCAATCTTATTTATCTCAAAAGATATCAATCATTACCAAATTCTTTAGAGGGAGATATAGGCCAAAAACATCATTGGTAATAACATAAACACCATCACAAAAATTAAAACCATACATATTTGGTTCATAATATTATAAAACAATTATCATATTAGAACCCATGAAAAGAAATGGGTTACATAAACATTCTGTCATAGGATAACCCTAGGAAAAGAAATGGTTTTCATAAATATTTCATCATAAACATAAACCATACATAGAATTATTAAGGATGGTATACTTTTATCATATCCCCAGTAATTATTAAGTAACATCAATGTATTTAACCTTAGATAAAAAATATTTTGAAAGATCACATGGAAAAATTCTTGAGGAAAACAACTTTTCCATTTTAAAATCACTTCTCTTTTAAAAAGTGGGGCACAAATAAAGGAAAAAACATTCATTAGAAATAATATTTTAAATGTGTAAAGGAAGAATTTAATAATTGAGCCTTTATGATGGAGGGAAAACCCTCTCATTTTTTATATGTTAAAAACATCACTTTTGATTTTTTTGGAAACATCACAAATTACCTCATTTGGAATATGACAAAAAGATTCCTTTCAAACAGTTTTGTAAAAAGTAAAACATGGATCAAAATGATTTTACACAATTTTCAGTGAAAAATAAATTAATTTTTAAAACATAAATTATACATGTTCTTGGAAGATAAATATTCCCTAGTGGAGAATTAAACATAAACAATCCTGAATAATTATGAGATTGTGAAATAAACAACTACCTCTTTGGTTACTTTTGAATTATATACCAATGAAGGAAATAAACATAAATCGATATGTAAATCCCTATAAAGTTCATAAGATGTATCATAAAAATGAAAAATGGTTAGTAAATACACTAATCAAAGTAAAAATGTTCGGATTATGAAATGTGTCCCAATGAAATTAAATTGATATGAAGATATCTTATCATAGATATGACTTCCTTTGAAAGTTCGTTAACCTCCTGTATAATATATTTAAATTTATTATATATATACAACAATATAATTTTCATGATTATTATACCATATATATTCATTATATATATATATATATTCAAACTCATCTGTAATTATAGATGTATAAAATGAATTACACCATTCATGGAGACAGTCGATTGAGTTCACGCATGAATGATGTATTCACTTTTTAATGGATGTAACGAATAAAAGGCAAATAATAATAAACAATTACATAATCATTATTATATCATGCATATAATATATATTCATCATATCCATCCTCATTAAATTATAATTAAAAACATAAATGAAAATCGAATCACATCACTTCGTGTAGGTGGTAGTCCACATGTACACATGAGCAACGTTATCATTTTCTAATGATTTGGAAGGAAATAAAGTTGATATGATATTATAATTTTATAAGTATAATTTTTTTATAAATATCATATATAAAAATTAAAGCCATCATAATACCCAACCATAAAATATGTTGATGAAAAAATAATTGTATCAATACATGGAGACGTTAAGTCATACATACGCACGAGCGATACATTCACATATAATTTGCGGTAAAGAGGGTGTATAGTGGTATTTTCATAATAAAAGTTATAAGTAAGGATAATTAGGATAATTAATTTATTATTTTATAACAAATATCATATATTTACATAAGGTGAATAATAGTATAAATATAAAGTGATCAGTTAAGGCGATTACCTCTTCTTTTAGATGACTCCCATAAATCTCCTCTTAAGGGCTCTAGGGTTGGACTTTTGGGACTACCTGCACATATATAATGTAGAAAAATAATTTTCTATTAATATTTATTAGTTTTTGGTTGATATATAACACACAATTTTGTTTAAATAAGTGAGGTTGGATGGGCCCTTTTATAATTGAGGTGAGAGGCACTTTTGGAATTTCTAAAAAGATTTTATTGTAATAAGATTATTTTATATCCAAATGATTCAAAATAGAAAATAAGTGCACAAGATATGAAATTTTATAACATATATTATTCAATTTGTCCTTGTTTAATATTATTATGATTTTAAAATATTTTGATAAATATTATTTTAATAAAATATGATCATTGTCAATTTTTACATGATTCATTACTTTGAATTCCACAAAATCAAGACAACAATATAAATTCAAAAAATATATTTCAATACTTAACTATTATATCATTTTTACCCTTAAAATTTATGGATCTCATAAAATATCTCAAATTATAATATTGTTAATATTTTTAATATCATTTATTTGATTTTTTCGTTAATTGAATAATTATCACATTGGCTTTGTGTAAGCATTTAAAGTAAATATTTAATAACTAAAATTTACAAATAAATTACCATGATAAGTTTAAATATTTTATATTTCAAATAACTATAAATATTCTAACATAGGGTAGCACTATATACCAAATATTACACTTATTTAAAATAAGAGTAGGACTTGTTTGACATTTCATTAAATAAGATTCTACAAATGTCATAATCTATTCCATGGAACTAAAAAATGTCATAAATTAGACTATTAGATTATTATAGTGAATATATACTCATCCAATAAGATTTGGGTAAGTATTTGGGTCATTTAGTAGTTCTTATGTATTTAGTTTAAACCAAAATTACCTGATTTACCCTTTATCGTGGTCATAAAAATTACTAAGATTACAATTCATATTTTTCAAAAAAAAAATAGAAATTTTTTTATTATTTTGGATCCACTTATTCCAAATATGGAATCCATTTTTTCAAAATTCTATACAAAGAAGTTTTAGAAATAAATTTAAATTTAATCTAACAAATTGTAATGAAAATTAGTTTTTCAGAAAAACTTCCTTTCTAAAATGTTGAATGGTTTTATTCTAAATTCAAGTAAAAATGTATTTCAAGATAATAATTTGGATTATTTTAAGTTAATTAACTAATGAAAATTTTAAACTAATCCAATGTATAATTTGACCTTGTAAATACTCTAAATTAAATAGAAGTTTTCCATAAAAATATTTATTTTTCATTATTCCTAGAAAAAATAATATTTTCTTAGAATTCCCAGAAATTAATCCAATTATATAATGAATATAAAAATGAAATTATTTATTTCAAAAAAAGTATAAATCTTTCAAAAATTAATTATAATATTCATTCAAAGAAAATTTATTTTTGGGGAAAATGTATTTTTTAAGAATAAAATGACTTTACTAAAATTTGAAAGATTATTTATTAAAAATTTATCAATAAATTTATATTTAGGATGACATTTATATTTTTTTCAAAAGTAATTTAATCATTTTCATACCTACTAAATTAATGGCTAGGTTATAACAATCACATTAAATTATAATATTTTAATAATGTGTCGAGGTTGGTTTAAACATGGTGTTGCATATAATGCAAGCCATCAAAGAAAAGATATATTGAATGAGAAATATTTTATAAAATATCGAGGTGTAATAATATATAATATAAATTCATATTTGTTTTTGTTTTAATTTCATACTCATAAATATATAACATACATACACATAATGTGTTAAATATATTAGATATATAATTTTATATAAATATATAACATATACATATTTTCCCTAAACTCATTACTGTTTGTTTGGTTAGAGTGGAAGATTCATCATGTCACCAGATTTAAATTGCATTATGGGTGGATTTTATTATAAATTTATTCATAAAATATTTTTATGGGACCCACATGCTTTAGATATGTAGATAGATGAGGTGAAGAAAAATGTTATAGAATCACACATTGGAAGTATGATAAAACAACAAACTCTCCTTCTATAATGTCCATGGTTTTTGAATGAGCCATTTTCTAGGTAAATTTGATCTTTTTAAATTTTGTGGTCGGACCAACAATTACCTTGATCTTTGGAACCTAATTTAGAGTGTTTGATTCACCCAAGGCCTTGTTTTTAGAGTTTTTCTAAGGACTGACAAGTTCATTGGGTCTTTTGATGAGTTTTGGGTGTGGGGATGATATAAAATGGAGTTTTTGGAATACACTGACTAAGGGGCATGGTTTGGACATATCATGTGGACTCCCAAGAGTAAACATGTGACCCATTAGTAAAACTAGACATGGTTTCACAACCCATGCAAGAGGGGGTACATGGTCGTGAAGAAGCTCTATATTATTGATAGAGGGATCACACACGGTTTATAAAATTGTTTTCCCGGCCAATGGATGTGTGGTTATTAGGGAATGAGAACTATACAGTTAACACACTATTAGGAAAATTGTGTGACCCAAACATGTGGCTCATTAATTTTTCTGATTTTACCAAATTTACCTTTATCCTTATATAGTTATTCTCCTACCTTTTCTCCCTCTTCCACTACACTCATAGGGGTTTCCTCCCAATACTTCATCCACCAAGGCTTTGAGCCAACTCTTCCATCCGAACATTGATATTTGGTCTATTGGGGGCTACAGATTCGTATCGGTCGTTCATCTAAAATTCAGAATGTTCTCTGTTGGGATTGAGTTAGAGGCCAATATCAGATGACTATATTACTATAAATACAAGTTTGGTGGTTCTTATCTTTCTCCTTGATTTTTGTGAGTGTTTCAAGGGTGGGTTCATATATTCAATTTGAGTAATATAAGCAAGACCCTAATTTATTAAATGCAAGATTTTTTAATTGTTCTAATATTAATATTATATTCCTATAGGAATATTATCACACTATTACACATAGTTAGGCTGAGTAAAAGGATCATACCATCGTTGGCAGTTTTGGACAGGCATATAATTTGAATTAAAATGATTTTTTTATATTGTATTGCATGGTTTAGGGTAAAATGACTTGTTTTTTCCAAGGATTGAGGTGATGTTGATCACCTAGATTGAGGACAAATGGTTCAATAGGTTGGTTGAGGACTAAGACATATGAGGTGATGATGATCAACAGGCCGATGAAATGTTTTTCAGATTGAGGTGATGAGGTTGTTAGGGTTGGATCACAACCCATATGATTTTAGATGGTGATGATCATTGATGTTGAGTGACAATGATAGAAGGGAACAAGGTTTCAGATGATGTGGATTATGTTTTTTGGTTATTTATTTTCACCTTTTGTTGGCTGATGTTCCATTGAACTCATGTGCACATAGATAGAAATTAGATAATGGTGTTTTTTACCATTAGTTATGGGTAGAGGCCCACTTTCACTGTGTTTCATAGGTGATGGTGTTTTCCAATGGTTATGATTGGTGTGGTTTTCATAGAAAACCACATCAATGGTGATGAACCATCGATTGATAGAAATGAGACCATCAGTTGTTGGTTGAGTCCCACTAATACACTTGAGGTTGTTTGGTTAGGACCTAGTAGGATGGATATCACCATGGTTCAGGATGTCAGATATTGATGCGACAATGATTATTTATTAGAAGATGGATTTCAAAATGCCTTGATACATCATGTTGTTGAGCCAACAAAGACTCCTTGATGGGAGATCTGGGGGACCTGGATCTTATTAATTGGGTATACACTATGGAAACTGCCTATTTTACTAATAGTATGAGATGATGTTGACCTGTTCATAGTGATAATCTAAGGGTTCCCCAATGATTATTTTATCTATGTATTCCTTCAGCGTTATGACATGGGTCCTCACAACTATAGTTATATATATATATATAAAGGTGTTGCATGATATATATATATATATATATATATATATATATATTACTGAGGGAACATATTCATACATTTATGGTGATCGATGATACAAGTTATTTCTTCCTTGTGGCCGATAAGAACATGGGAAGCGGGTTATATATTAAAAAGTGAATGTGTTTATTTTAAATTATTTTTAGCATATAGCTTCATAATCATTGAAGTAAGACAACACACATTGTTTGTTTCTTACTAAGATTTATTCTCTCCCCATAGATGGGCCCCTCGATATTGGTGTAGAATTTATGCCTCTATGATATGGTAAGTGTCTAAGAATAGAAGTTGGACTGTATTTATTCATTTCATACTTATTATCATGGAATAGATGACATATAGAACATGTTGATTCCTTTACATCTATTGCATTTTTTTTTTCTATTTCAACATATTATATATATACAGACATGGTCGGCCATAGGTGACCCACTATTTATTTCTTGAATGACCTCCTAGGGTGTGTATTTTTACAAATGGTATGTTTGGAAATTATTGCCTTTGGGGTTTTATTATTATTATTTTGTAGTATGAGTCTTCTAGGTTTATATTGTGGATTCTATTATGTAATTTTTTCTCACACTATTATATATAAATAAACTATTATTATTATCACCACTGTAGGGTATAGTCTCCCCACTACCACCTTTCAGAAAATCATTGTTATGAAATAGTCCTTGTAATATGGAAAGGCATACATAAAGCCTAGTTCTCATCTTGTCAAGACCACCATTTAATGTGGCATCTGAGTTAGGGTTCTCTAAACAGAATAAAAAGAGTTTTATTCTCTTGGATTGGTAATAATGTTTGGCTTGTGACCAATTTTATCAAAGGAATATTTATTTTCTTTATTTGGTGATACAATTTGGGTGATGGTAGAACTGATACTATGAAATACTCAGTATTATTTAAAGAGCTCATTTTTTTGTTATTTCAACCCCATGGACAGGGGACAGACCATGTTTCTAGGGTTGGGAAATTGATTTTATATTGTTTCCTCTTGCTAGATAATTTTATATCCGCCTAGAGTGGCGTACCTGGGTTTGATGGTTATCTGTTATATGGTTTTGACCCTTGGACCATAATGACAAGGGAGGTTTGATTACACATCATGATATCAAATTATCTCTTATATGATGTGTTTTGTTTTTCATTTTCATTAGTAACCTAGATTTGTCTAAGAGGGGTTTTTCTATTTTAAGTATCAACAAAAAAGCTAAACAACGTTTTCCTACTAAACCATTATTTGGTAGTACTCTAGTCATCCAACCCTGACATGTGGTTCCAATGAGATCTATATGTGATGTTTTGTGATTACTTATCAATGTGATATATGGTCTTGAATCTGGTAGGAGTAGGAAGGGATGATGATAAGGGTGATTTGTTTAATGTGTTAATAATGAATATAAATTGTGTTTTACTATATAGCTTATTTGGTAGTATTTTACATAGTTACCTTATATTCAAATTTGATTCCTAACTCTGATGGGGGTAAATAGGGGATCATGGGACTAGATTTCTTATGATGCCTAAATGTAATGTGGGGAGTTAGGGGCTATATGGATGGATGATATACTTAATACTTGACTCCAATATGGGTTTTTAAGGGGCTAAGAGGTTGGATTTCATGTGAGATGGGGTGATATGGGAGTGTAAGTGTGGTTATATTGTGCTACCTGTTACTTCTTTCCCTATCTATGATAAATATAATTTTATGGATGTTAGGCCATTATATTGATATTTAGCTGGATTCCACCTAGAAGGGATTTGGTGGACCATCATAAGGGTGGTGATTTACGACTGGTTTAGAGTTCACAGGATGAGGCCCAAGAGGGTCGGGGTGATCGTGATCTGTAGGTACATGGATAAGTACAGGCTCGAGTATAGGTGGGGTAGCCACAAGATATGGTAGATTTTGGGCCATGGCCTAATGAAATGATTATTTAGATCTAGGTATGTGTCATATATGGTATTGATAGGGGTACATAGGGAGATCATCCACCGATGGAACACTTTAATCGAGAGTTACTTTCATAGAAACTATAACTATTTCAGTGTGAGGGTGGGCCACTAGAGTAAGAGAATGGATTGAGTTGGTTCTGAACATCTTCAACCAGTTCAAGACACCCCCATGTTGGAGGGTGAATCTAGTAACATACATTCTAAGGGAGTGGAAAATGTAGGCGGGATATACATGTTTAGGTTGGAAAACCCGAGGGACTGGAATGGATGGACTTTGAGACGGGGTTCTTCAATAACTTCTTCCCAGAGACAATAAGGGTGGATAGACCCCATGATATTATGAATCTACAATAGGGGATACATTAGTCATGGACTGTGAATCTACATTCACCGAATTGTAGTAATTTGCTACTACTATAGTGTGAGATGACACGGCTCGATGGAGGTTATTTGAGGATGGCTTGTGGAAGGCCAAAAAGGTGTGGGTAATTATCTACATGATGAAATCCTTTCTTAAGGTAGTCTACTGGGCACTGATATCTGAGGGGAATTTAGAACACCAGTATTATTCAATCTGGGTGAAAATTTTAGGTGAGCAGGGTGGTGATTCTTCATATAGGAGGAAACAGTTTGTTGAAGAATCTCTGTAGGGAAATCATGTGAGAGATTTTGGCAGGCCACCATGGGGTGGGTCATCATCATTGTTCTTATAGTGTGTGAATTCAGGACATGTCCAAACTCATTGTTTGTGGCTTCTAAATTAGTGATGATCATGTGTCCAGATCAGGCATCTTGATAGGTTCTACAGGAAGTCTTCTCAGATACCCATGTCCAAGGGACAGGGGAATACTCAAGAATACGGGGTAGGACTGGGAGTGGTACCAGGAGTTAGTATCTGAGATTCATCTACACATAGAGGTTGTGGCTGAGATAGTGGGACCTATCAACGGGGTTAGTGATCAGTATCTAGTGTATCTCCATAATAAGGCCATGACTGAGGTAGTTGAGCTTTATTCCAGGTGTATATAGTTGAGATGAAAGGTATAGAGTAGGCCAAAGAGCTGATAATAGTTGGTGGTATATTGTAGGCATGACTGGGTATCTTTTTTTGTAGCTTTGGCCAGTTTTTGTACACGAGGTGCACAAATATTTTTTTAATACTAATTATGTATTAGTTTGTTGGTAGGATTTGATTACGATGTTTGATAAATAAATAAATAATATATATATATATATATGTATGAGGTGTGTTGGAACCAAGATCTCTTATGGGAATCTATGTGATATGGGTTTTATATGATGTGTGTTGGCACCAGTATATATTAGGGACATTTATGCATTGCAGGAGGTTCATAGGAATCATGACATTGATGGGAATGAATAATTATATATTATTTAGGACTAATTTTAGAATCTATTGAAATGAACATATTTATGTGAATTTGATAAGATGTAGGTAATTACAGATTTCATGTAGGAAACTGGCATATTTTGAGTACTCATTGAGGTTTGAGAATGATGTTGAATTATGGGAGGATGTTTGAGTCATGGGATGGTAGGTGGACCATTATTATGCTTATTTTGGGTCATGATGTGACAAGGTAGGTAACATTTAAGGTGGGGAGCCCCTTAAAGAATTTGAACAATGACTTAATGTAGTGTGTAGACTAGGGTGTTTTAAATGAGTTGGGTATGTGTGGTACCATTATAGGGTAATTCCTAATTGGTCATGGATGAGCTATGTTAATGTGGAAATATTATAAAGTATCGGTTTTTTGAATGTGTCATTTTACGGGTAAATTTGAGCTCATTGAGTTTGTTGGTAAAACCAACTATTATCTGAATATTTGAAACAAAATTGGGGGTATTTTATTGACCTAAGTATTTGTGTTTAAATGGTTTTCCAGAAAATAAAATTCCACAAGTTTTTTTACGAGTTTAAGGTCTGGAGAGGCCTATAAAATCTTTTTTAGGAATACGCTAAAAGAGGCGCATGGTTTAGACAAACTATGTGATATCTCATAAGTAACCATGTGGCCTTATAGTATAAATGGACATGGTTTGATAAACCATACATAAGGGGGTGCATGAACAATCAGGATCTCAACAACTTTCGATAGAGGGATCATGTAGGATTGGAAAAACTATGGCCTATCTCATGCATGTGTGGTGCTTAATAAGCGATCACAACATGGTTAGTGCACGATTAGAATGAAATTTGGCTAAACCATGTGGATCATTAATTTCAGTGATTTTAAAAAATTTACTCACACTTCTAATATGGGTTGTCTCTTCTATTTCCTCCCTTTTCAACCATAGACACAATGGGTTCCTCCCAATTCATCATCCACCTAGGCTTTGAGCTAGAACTTCCATCCGAACTCCGATTTTGATATTTTAGTGGCTAAATAATCATCTCAACAATTTATATAAAATGATGGTTTCACTTGTTTAATCTCAAGTTAGATGTCTATATCAGATAAGCATATGCCTATAAGTATAAGAAATGTGGTTTCTAGATTTCTCTTTGATTTTGTTAGTGTTTTGGGGGTGCGTTCTTATACGCTCTATGGGGTGTCTCAGTGAGACCATAATTAATTAAATCCATGCTTTTTAAATTATTCAAATAATGATATGTGATGTCTATGGGCATTATCTGGTTCCAATACACGTTATCAGGATTGGTAATGGTCTTAGACCATCATGGGTAGTTTAGGTTGTGCGTATAATTTTAATAAAATTGAATTGGGTATATTTTATTTTTTGGTTCTGTGGGAATGTGATGGGTTAGTCCATATGATTGAGTTTTTGATGATCACCTAGATAGATGTAATGTGGTCTGTTTGGTTGGGTGAGACCCGATACATATGAGGTGATGATAATCTCCAGTTTGGTGAGATTTTCTTCATATTGAGGTGATGAGATTTTTGGGATTAAGGAATGGATAATATGATTTGATATGGGTTGGACCATAGACTTTGACTGACATGATCACAGGGTACATGGTGTCGAACATATGCATGAACATTGTTTCCATTTTCTTGCTATATTAAAAGAAATAAAAGTAAATTATATATGTTTATATTATAATTTTATTATAATGTTAATGTCACATATATCACATATTATTATTATTAAAAAATCCTTAATACATACCATGTAGAGGGGTAATTAATCACATCGCTTCATGAGGTGGTAGTCTATCGTGCACACGATGGATGATATCGTATTCCCACAAAATGGAAATCATGAAGATATATGTGATTTAAAAATTCCATAAGAATAATAACATCATAAATATCATATATTTCATATATAAACTAATAATACATCATTATTTCCAACCATAAAATGTGTTCATTGAAAAATGAATTATATCGATTTGCGAGGCTGTAGTCCTCCGTACACAGGAATGATAATTTCATAACCTATTTGTATGAATTGTGTGAATTTATAGGTAATAAAATTATAATAAAAATATATAATTATATTTAATATACTGATTTTCTTATATAATCATTCTATAATATCAATTGAATGAGGTGTTGAAGGAATTAAAATTAATACTCCTTTAGAAGAACATTTTCTCTTCTTCAGGTATCCTTCTTATGTATGCCTCAGAACCTTCAAATGTAGTATTTTTGTCCTAAAAAAGGCTTCAATGATGAGGTTATGGATTTTTGGAAGTGACATGGTTAGTTTTCTAATGATTTAAATGGATTGAGAGGTGTGAATACAAGGGGGAGTGAATTCCCTTTTATAGTTGAGGATAAGTGGTACATTTAGAAATACTCAAATGTGTTCAATATTGGGAGGTATAAATTACCTCATGTGGTGAAAATATTGAATAATATTTTATTTATGGGTTTATTTTGTTGACAAAAATCTCCACCACAAAAAAAATCTTTTTTATAATTTTCATCATTAGCATATAAGTTTCACTACTTTTACCATTTTTGGTTTTTCAATATAGTAACATGTTTTCTAACATAGATTATATAACTATTAAGAAAAAATTGAAGTGATAATTATTATCAAATTTTTCCCCAATTATTTCCAAATATGATTTCTAATTTATAAAATTAAAATACCATGTATATTGGAAATTTTATTTAACAGAAGCGTATGAATTGTGCATAAATGAAGTTTTACCCCTAACTATGTTAAAAAAGTTTTTAATGTCTAAGGGTCAATTTTTTCATTATAAAAGATCAATTGGTCCATAAATGAATCTTTTTTATCTTTATAATCATTTATAAATAACATTTCATAAGATAAGATTTTATAAAAATTTAGATCATTTAATAAAATATAATTTATTATAAAATAACATTAATGTCGATTTTTAAAATATTTATTTAATTTGAATTTAGAAATATCAGGAGAATGATATAATTAAAATATATTATTTTAAACCTATGTAATCTGATATATTTGTCAAAAAATAATGTAATATGATAATTCATTCAATTTACTTCAATTTTCATATTTTTAGTATCACTTATTTTAGTTTATTATTAACTAAATAATTATTGTATTGGACTTTAATAAGAATTTTAATTAAAAAATTCATCCCTAAAAATTAAGGATAAATTATTATGATGAAAAATAATAATTCATCATTAAAAATAATATGTATAATCGAACCAATGTTGTTTTATTTCTTATCCCAAAGAATTTTAAATATTAAACACAATTAATGATCTATTTTTTTCCTTTTCATTGCCAAAATTATTGTATAGGTCACTTTCATAGAATAGTATACCAAAAACTCATAAAAATATAGACTATGGTGTTGATCAAAATTGAATTCTATAAAGTTTTGTCATTTTACATCGAGACTATGGTATTTATTGAAAGTACTTAATGCTTTAAGAGATTTCTTATAGATTGTTGTATTGATCGAATATGAAGTGTAGAAACCTATTTATGATATTTTATTATCTGAAAACAATAAAATTAAATAATTTATTTATTCGGATATATAACTAATATGAGACAATAATATTTTTTGGATCTCTTTCAGTTTTTCTCGATAATAGAATTTCAATGATTAAAGAAACATCATTTTTTTCTTGCTGATTAATTGTGATTTCATTTTTTTCGTGGATAAAGTTTTGTTTAATACATGGATTGTGTGTCCATGACATTTGATACCCTAAAATTAGAATACATAGAATAAATTTATATTTTTTAGAGGAACTGAGTTGTATGGGTCTGGGTGTTCATCCAGTGGAAGCAGGGTGACTGAGTGTAGGTGAGTTTTTTTGCACTCTGATGTTTTTTGTGGGTTTGAATGGAATTCGTATAGAATAGATTTATTTATTTTTCTAGTTTTATCATTATTTCATATGGATGAATGTGGAACAAATCAGGTTTTATTATACCAATTTATAATCTAATTCAATACATATGGACATTCTACACTATTATAATGGGTTGGGAAGAGGATATAATAAACCTGAATTTTCCTTGTTTGTAGCATATTATATGAATTTCTAGGATATTATTATTTTTAATATTTTATCATTTTTTCTTATTCATATAATGGTACTAATCATGTATCTCTCAATGTCTTCTTTTATTGGGTGTTCCAGTCCATGGCCATTCATTGTTTGGATTCATTGGTCATGGTTTTTGTAGACAATATTCTATTTTTTTCACTTCATAGAGTAAGTATGGTAGACACCCCATTAATAATGAGTTGTATTCAAAATTATTTAAATTATTCATTGGATTTCACATTTACTTTTTTGAGTTATTTCAAAAGGTGTAGTTTTTGTAGAATCTTAACATATCATTAGGTAGGACTGTGGGAGTTTTGGTTCAAGCTGTAAGTGTGGTAGACATCCCATTGAGCAAGATTTTTATTCCAAATTATTCAAATGTTCATTTTGAATTTGAATGTGAAGCTTTTTTAGTTATTTAAAAAGGTGCAATTTAAGTACAATATTAGCATATCTGGTAGAACCTTGAATGATTCACTTTAAGTGATGAGGGTATTAGACAACCCATTTAGCAGGGGTTGTGTTCCATATTATTTAAATGGCCATTTTGGATTAGAATGTGATGTTTTTTAGTTATTTCAAAAGGTATTATTTTAGTTGAATCTCATTATATCTATAGGTAGGACTATGAGAGTTGGTGTATGGTGTGTAGTTTTCACTACTGGTATTCAGTATAAGGGATACAAAATTATAACAATATGTTGTGACATTATTATTTTTGATGAAAATCTTATAGTATTAATTAATAAGGAAATCCATAAATGAATATTTTTTCAAAGGGATCATAATATATGGTGTATTTGTGATCGAATGATATTATATGTACTTCAAGTTCACTTGTCATCATTCTAATGTCTATCAAATAATGGAGTCTCTAAATAATGTAAGGAAACTATACACTTTTTGATATGGATAACTATAAGTCACAATATATGTAATTAGAAAAGTTAAGTGATGATTAAGGATCAATAAATGTTATGATCCACACCAAACAAAGGTATCTCTCCTAGGATCTTAATTAGAAAAGAGATGATGGTTTCACTAATCCCCCCTCAAATAAGACATACATTGAAAACAAACACATAGAGTATAATTAACAAACAAATGAGAAACAATACCCTCTAAGATAAATTTCAATCAACTTCTACTAAAATTTATAAATATGATTATAAATAAATACATGTGATCATAAAAGACTAAAATAACATTAAAGGAAACTATTAATATCAACGAGGAAAACACAAAAGAGATCCTAAATCAAACATAGTTTTTGAAAACCATAAACTAATATTATTCATTTTGATCATTGATATTATCTTATTGATAAGAAAAATTGTTTATTTATATATAGGTTTAGCTTAATAAGTATACTTTGTATGATCTTTTCTAAATCCTTTCATGCTAAAGATAAATAAAACATTCTGATATATAGAAAACTTGTGAAAAGAACCCATTATCTAAAAAATAATACTAATTTACCAATCTCATTATGGCTACCAATTACCAATTAACATACACAAGAGATTTTATATTATATTAATAAAACATGGGCACTCATCTACTACTTCCAAATTGGTTTGATGCTCTATCCCAACATTGCATGTCCAGACTCATCTCTCTGAAATAATCCAACCCAAATACTTTTAACATCAAATATCATAACAAGAATATCTTGTATCACACCACCTCATCATCACATATCACATCTCAATATAGTAGCCGATTATTTTTTAGACTTCATCACATTTTGTATGTTGTGTATCATATGTCTGGTAATGTAACCCAACCCATCACAACCCATACATCGAGTATGTATAGCAAGACATTATAACCGATACAATTTATACCTATAATAGACTTATTCATACTACACTACTGGAAAACTAACCTTTACCAACGGTTTGGAGAACCGTAGCCAAGTAAGCCGTTGGGATAGTTCTATACCAATGGTTTTTGGAAAACCTTTGGTATAGACCTATGCCAACGGTTTTGGAAACCGTTGGTATAGGTAATATGAAATCTATACCAACGGTAATGGAACCGTTGGTATATAAATTCCAAAAATAAAACATCCGCTGGGATTTGATCCCAGGACCCCTCGTTTATAATCGAACGACTTAACCACTAATCTAACATCACTTTTGTAAACATAATTTCATAAATATATATATGTATTATCATAATTATTTAAAATTTTGATTTATATAATGTTCTCGGTTAGTAGATCTGGAAAAAAATAAAATAACCTATCCAAACGGTTTTGAAAACCGTTGGGATAGGTTAGGGGTGGGTTGAATTCTTTCGGTTGGATGTTGAATTTTTGGGAGGTTTTTCCCAACGGTTCACCAAAACCGTTGGGAAAGCCCACTCTTTCCCAACGGTTCACCAAAACCATTGGGAATGAGGCTCAAAAGACACCCTTTCCCAAGGGTTTTGGTGAACCGTTGGGAAAGAGTCTCAAAACACACCCTTTCCCAACGGTTTAGAATAAACCATTGGGAAAGGGTCCCTCTTTCCCAACGGTTTTGGTGAACCGTTGGGAAATGGTAGCTATACCAACGGTTTTTACAAACCGTTGGTATAGAAGTGTTGGGAAAGATCATCTTTCTAGTAGTGCTATAACTTGAGTTACATCTATATGAAATAACCATAATCCATTACATACAATTACACAAATATATGTAGAAACTAGATGAGGTGCATACCACCAAAAAATACCATATGTAGAAGATAGAGGGGTTGGATGGATTTTCATTCATTTGTCCTTCTCCAAACTAGATGTTGGGGAAAACAATCTTTCTTATGTCTGGGTGATAGTTTCCCCACTTACATGAGTGAATTAATGTATAAAATCACTAATGATAAAAAATATATTATAGCTCATAACCATAATATGATAATTAGGTTATTCTTAATCTCATGTGCAGCTATCATCTCTGGGACAGGTGACTATCACTATTAAGTAAAAAATAAGAACAAATACATTTAGAATATTTTCATTAGATTACTATTTTATTTTAACAATTCTCATTATGTTAATTAATTCATTGACCAACACTATTCTTTTTAATATTTTATTAACCATTAAGGTGAAGTACATAACTTCTAGAAATATTTCACCTCAGTCTATGGTTTCATAATGTTAATATCTTTTGAATTTAAATAAGAACTAAACCCATGAATTAATTAATTTATTAAACATTATAAATCACTCTATAATTCCATGATTTTTTTGGATAATATCATAATCTATCGCTAATAGAGATGCAACTAATCAAAACTAGTTGCATCAAATAGTGAGGAAAGAAAGAATCCATAAAAAAACAACCCGACTATTCAGCCTTTAAAAATATAAATTAAGTAAAAATACCAACATTCAACATAACAATAGGTAATACCAGATTCAACCCATTCCATCAAATCTAGTACCATCCTCGATTCCATAATGCATATTGCCTTTCATATCACTTTTACGAGAACTATCTCTTGCCACAAACCCAAGACTCCATGTCTATATCACATCAAAAATCCCAGAATCATATTAAATCATATAGAAAGACACACATCTTGAGTAACATAAGTCCCCAAATATCCAACAAGGTCAGTAAGGAAATTATCTCTTAAAAATAAGTCATTTATCCTTCAAAAGTAAACAGGATCACTCGACCCAAAACATAAGTTATTCAACCTTCATATGTAATGGAGTACACTCGACCCCAAACATCTGTCCTTATAAAAATGGTTTTATTTAATCTTGAATTAACTGGTTCAATTATTAAGGGTTACACCTATAGGCATATTTAAACATCAAACTCTGTAATGAACAATTCTCATTATCATGCCTTTAATCATTATTCTCACAAATAATAATTATAGCTTCATGTTCATTATCTAATTCCATTAACACATGGCATAAATTATTTAATTTAACATGACATAATTATCAATTTTATTACCATAAAATTACAATAACATATTCATTAAAAATGTTTATTTAGATTCTTTTACAAATAATCAATTTACCATCATAAATTTCTTGGTCAATTTTAGGAGGAAAAATGCTAATATTAACATAAAAACACTATAACCAACATAACATAGATATAAAATCATCTATAAAATCAATATTAAATCATTACCATGATGGAAGCAAAAACACGTGATCACTAACCACAATCCAAGTTAAATATTTAATCTGGTTTAATATTTATTTGAATCATTACCTTTCAATCCAAAGGATCAAACCATGATAAATGTATGATTGAAAGTAATTAAATGTTATAAGAAATGAATCTAATACCTCAGTCATTCGACATTATTGAAATAAAAATAAAAATCCAATGTGGATCTCAGATCAAATATCCCAATTGATAACAAGATCTCCTCAAAGAAACCACACGACAGCCATGTATAAAAAATTGATAGAAACTCCATTGGAATTATTTATATTGTCCTCAATAGCATGGAAAAAATAATAAGAGGGAAATGGGATAAAAATGGAGAATAAATCTCTATAAATGGAAAAGAACACACCATAGATGACCAAAGATTGATCCCTAGAAGGGGAATGTTGATTCTGATCAAATGGGAGATTTAAGGCCTCCAAAAGTCTCTCCAGGGTTCCAAGGGTTTTATTAATTGAATTTGTAGAAAAGTGGGTTTGGATGGGGGTTCAGATATTTATAGCTAAACTAAAATTTATAATATAATGATGCAGCCTATTGGACCATGCCATATATCCTCTTACCTAATGGGTGTACTATTATGGAAGGTTGAACACCATGTTTCATCCTCCCTAGTAAAGGAACACCTGAGGAACACAATTTCATACACATAAAAAATCATATTTTGTCATGGATGGGCAAAATAGTACATGAGACCAACATATTGTAGAACCCCGAAATCCTAAAAGTTGATTACACCTCACCTGAGCTCCATGATGTACTGGTGATGAAATTGGAATAACTAACCAAACTCAACCCTCAGACCCCTACATCATAGTTGATACATCCACTCTATATCCAATCAACCATTTAGGAATGGATTACAAAGAATCCATCCATTAATAGAGAGTAGCTATGAAATCCCATTCTCAGGAGCCTACACCATAGTTATTCGCACTACACTGTAGTAACCATTCTTACTATGCATCCTAAGGCTTCATGGAACAAAATTCTTTGTTATGATTATTTTTTTAATGAAATATTATATCTACCCTTTAAAAACCATCTATCTACCTCTTGGTTCCTCTAACGTCCAAAAATCATAATGGAAGAGCTACAAGGGTCTGATCCCTAACAACAATCATCTTCATTCCAACACTCTAAGACAAGATGGTATGTATTGGTAGTTTAAAATCCACAATGTCGAACTATCAATGAATAAAAGTTTCTGGTGAATTTAGGTTCAACCATCTAATTATGATATCTTTTTATCCTGAGACATCTGAATAATTGGTATCAAAGTTTGGGTGAACACAGTCAGTAACTCATGTACCTTTTTTATTTGTTTGAGTGTTATTCTAGTTTTCTTTTACATCTATTAGGTAAAATGTTAACAATATAAGTTAAAATAATAAGTATTATGGAATCATCTATGAATTTTTGAAGATAAATATAGAAGTTAATTTCATCTATATGTATCTTAAACATTCATTGGATGTAGAGAACCCTGAAAAATGGACATAAAGGTTTTAGTCTTCATAAGGATAATATTGACCTGAAATGTATACTTCAACATATGGGGGAATATGACCAAATCAAAGTTAATGGAAGCCTTAACATAAATGTATTAAAAATAAACAAAAATAAACTATGTTCATGATGAGATGTTATTTATCATATGGTTATTGGAAGGATAATTTGTTCAAAATCATATGAATGACTTCAACATGACCAGGATTCAGATCGAAACAATGAAAGTTACTTCCACCAATGATGTGTGAACCATATTATTACTTTCATATTTACCAAAATCATGGGATGGCCTAGCTACCTTAGAAAGTAATCCATGTAGAAAGAGTAATATGGTGTGAAAATGTTAGTAATTTTTTCATCAATGAATAACTCTGAAGAAATGTGGTCTAAATACCTTCTCTTATTGCACTAAATACTATGAGAAGGGGGTTCGCACCTCATAAGAGGAATTTTATACATCTAACGGATAAATATAGAGAGAATATTCATAGAATTTATGATAATATGAGACATATTTTTTGGAATTATAGTAATCGATGGGATATATAGAAAAATTTCAAGAATCATAGGGCACCAGCAGGACAACATTCAAAAGTTAACATTCTATTAGCTCAATGGATAGAGGAAAAAAGAGTATTCTCACAATTAATAATCTAGTAGAGTCATGAGTAGTTGACTCTAATACGTTCTTGAACTGAACATCTGATCATGTATTCATGATAATATAGGTATTTTTATGTTTTGGTAAAGTTCATCTAACATATGAAGAAACTCTAGAAGTGATTGGAAAGGGAGATGTAAATCTATTGATGTAGAATATGAGTTTTTTTAATGAAGGTGTGAGATACATACCATCTCTTTAGAGTAATCTTACATCCATTTGATTGTTAAATGATGAACATTTTAGTAAAAATTTCAACAATGAGGTTTGTAAGTTAAATTGAAGGTCCATGGTTGTGTCACGAGGAGTAAATGATGATATACTTTACCGAACTAGAAATTCATATGAAAGTGCACTTATAAAAATTTCAGCCTATAAAAAACTGTAGGTATTACATTGTAGACTCATTCACTTCAGTGATAAGTATTTGGATGTTCTAGAAAAAAAATCTATTTTTAATTTTGATCATAGTAATCTTATACGTGTGAGGGATGTGTTCTTGAAAATCAAAATCTATTTTCATTCAACAAGAATTTCTTGAAGCCAAGAGCCTCAAATATAGATCTAGTTCAAAAGAATGTCTAAGGACTACCATAGTTCAATATCACGAAGGATCGTGTTACTTTTTCACATTAATTGATGATTTATTGAGAAATGTATGATTATATTTTCTTATAATGAAATATGATGTTTTCAATACCTTTATATAGTGGAATTATATAGTGGAGTTGAAAGTGGCTGAAAATTGAAATTTCATAGATCTAATAATAGTAGTGAGTACAACGGTAACAATTTTTATAAATTCTACCAGTTTATGGGGATATGAATCAAGATAATAGTACCCCAAACAACCCAGGAAAGTAGACTTATAGAGAGTTTTAACCATACATTGAATGATAATTCTAGATGCATGATTGTGTATTACAGTATTCCCAACCCCATTTTGCCCAAAGCCTCAACATGACAATATACTCGATCAAAAAAAGTCTACCGTATGAAATGGGAAAAAAACTTTCAAAAGAGTTATGGTCTGGTAGGTTATAAGAAGTATCACGCCATAATTTCTTCACCTACCTTGACTACTCTTGTTGATAAAAATGATAGAGATAAGTTGATGAAAAAGTTTAATTTCAGTTTTCCTCTAAGATTTCAAAATGAAGGATTTCGTTACAGAATTTGGAATAATTGTCAATGAGAAATCATTAGAACAAAAATATAATAATTCATGAAACAATTCAATTGAACGATCAAAAATTTTATGTATTATAAGTTGATGGGGATAGATCAATTATTTATGTGGAAGTTTATCTAGATGAAAACATAGAAAGATCCCAAATACCAAAAATACCATATATCTGCAAAAAATCACCTAAAATTTGATCAAAGAAAGATGTTCCATAATATCCAAGAACTAAAAATTTTTGATGGAAACCATCAATATAAATGTAATTGGAAATATGAGAAACATAAGTTCAAACACATGAATTTATAGTTCTATACTGTACAAATTTCTTTGAGAAAATTTTCTAGAGTAAAACAACTACTCCAATTATAATGGTTCAATGAGAGATTATTAATTCTAATGGATATTAGAGAATAAAAATGTATAAAAGTGGGAAAACACTTAATATATCATATCAGTCAGATCTATCCATGGACAAAGAAATTAATTCCTTAATGTTCAATGAAACTTGAGTGCTAAGGGAAAAGTCCAAATCTTTTTTTCTTGTAGGGTATTGAAATGAATAATTTTCATACCAATTATGGAATAATGATCAATGAGAAATCATTGTAAACTAGAATATAATTTCTAATGAATCTTCTATGTAAAGACCTATATTTAGAGAGATAAAATG
Organism: Viscum album; assembly: GCA_963277665.1. Taxonomy (NCBI): domain Eukaryota; kingdom Viridiplantae; phylum Streptophyta; class Magnoliopsida; order Santalales; family Viscaceae; genus Viscum; species Viscum album. The sequence continues at coordinate 734,616,000 of OY728132.1, read as the reverse complement.
ATTAGGGAGAGAGATCAATTATTTAAGTATAAGTCTATTTGAATGAAAACATCAAAAGACCACAAATACGAATGATAATTTAAAGACCCTAGAACAAATATCTTAGATTCATTAGTTAATTTATTTCATTTGGAATATATAAAATAAATAACATCCCAAATTAATTAATCATTTAATAGCATTGATGAACTAGATACAAACATAAATTTCACATTTACATTTCAAAACATAAAATAAAACAGAGTATTTTCTTTAAGAACATAAATGTTACCTTTAGAATATCTCAACGTATTAATCATAAAATAATTCCTAGTATCCCAGTTAAAAAACATAAGAAATGGGTGATTTAATATGGTCAATAAGGGTATGCATACATTAGAAGATAAAATAGACATGAATAATATGACAAGAAATAAAGGATAAATAATAAGTTCATATAAATAATCACATGGGAAAATCATATCCATAGATATAAATATTATTCAAAAAATCACATGGACATAAATAAATGAGTTAATAATGATGAAATTTTTAATATAGGACATGTAAAACCAACTATGGACATATCTTCCCAAGACATCTTAAACATACTATCAATGTCTCGTGCAAAGGCATCTTACATAAATGGGTAATGTCTCGGCCAAAACACTAAAGTAGTTTTCCTAATGAGACTTATCAATTATTAGAGGGGATATTTAATTCAATGATCCCACATCACTTAATAATTCCAATTAATTCTCCATATGAATAAATACACAACATAACCAAATGGCATAAAAGTTTATAGATGTCCTTATTGAATGAATCAATATACGAAATATTGACAACTTCCCTTGTAAAACTGATCACAAAAAATCCATAAAAATATGGTGGATGCTAATTTAAGATAATAAAATCACTAAAGAATAATATTGAACATGTTATGTTAATATAGATTAAAATACTATAAAAATATCATTCAGAAATTTTTGAGAAAAATACCCTTTTCACTTTCAAATCGCTAATTTAAAGAATTCTTAAATGTGAAGGAAAAATATTTATTAGAAAATATTGTAATTAATATTCAAATAGATTATTATTCATGAAATCATGAAAATAAATTAATGTCTTGTATGTTAAGAAAAATTAGTTTCACACTTTTATAAAATCCTCTAAAAGTACCTCATTTAGAAAATGAAAAATATATTCCTTTCAAATAATTTTATAAAAATTAAAACATTAGTAATATTGTATCTAATAAATAGCTTGGAGAATTTTTCGAAAAAATGAATATAGTTTTAGAAAACAATGATATGGAATAAAAATATTCCATTAGAGGTGACTTAAACAGAAATAATCTTGAATAATGATGAGATTGTGGAATAAACCCTTAGAAATAAGGTATCTTTTGAATCTTAAGTCCAATGAAAGAAATAAAATCAAATAAAACACAAAATAATATAAAGATAAAAATATTAATGATATAATTTATCAAATGGGAATTATATACAATACAAAAAATTAATAATTTGGGAATATTACATGTGTCTCAATGAAGTAAAATTGAGATGAGAAACCATAAACTCATATCTGATTTTCTTCAGACATGTAAGAACCTCCAATATAATAAATATATATTCATTCTAAATTTATTATAGAACCATAATCAAAATATATCATAATATATATTATATACTTATTTCTTTTTATCATTCATTCATTAATAATTATTTTTTAAAATCATTGTATTAGGTGATGAGTGATTCATTTTTTAGTATGTTTTGGTTTGGTAGTTGTGGTCCTTATAAATAGATAATTTTTATATCATCTAAAGAATTTTAATAATGATATAATTATCATTTATATTCATAATATAAATTTACATCTACATTCTTAAAATTTATAGACAAAAAATGAATTACGCTATTCATATTGATCGTAGGTCGTTCATACACTTGAAGGTTGCTTTCCATTTTGGATGGATAGAAAGAAACAATGATAAATAATAATTATCATTTGAAGAATAATTATTATATCATATGTATTCATAAAATACATCCTAAATACTATTTATGTAAATCATAAAATAAAAATGGATCACATCCCTTTGTAAAGGTGGTAGTCCACACGTACGCATGAGCAAAGTAATCATTTTTCAATGGATTGGAAGGTAAAATTATATTGTGAAATTTTAATTCTAAAATAATATTTATATCATATATATCATATATATTCATTATTTCCATATTTATAACAATACAAGTTAAATTGTGATTAAAAAAAATTATACCGCCATGTGGAGACAACAAGTTATATGTATGCATGAATGATGTTTTCATTTTTCATAGGGTTAAGACAAGATGAAATATGGTTGTTCAATAATCATAATAATATCATATCATATTAATGATACTAGTATTATTATATTAGTATGGATACAATATTTTAATATGAAGTAGAAAAGGAAATAAACATGAAGGACTTGGTAAATACAATAACCACTTATTTTTTATACTTACTTTTGATCTCTTCTAAAGGGACATAGAGTGGATCATTAGGAATAAAAAACCTCTAGAAAGTGGATAAGGATGTTTAGAAGAGAAATGATTAGGGTTTTGTTGAACTATTTTATTCAATGTGGTGTAAATAAGTTATACAGTAGGTTCCCCTTTATAATTGAGGTGAGTGACACTATTGGAATTTCCAAAAAGATTAAATTTTAATAAATTAATTCTCAATTAAAATGAATCAAAATGGAAATATATTCAAAACTTTGGTAGGATATTTTTTAAATATCTCCATAAAATAATGTTTTATCAAGTTTTAGTAATTTTTTAAAACAAATTATTTGGTTTAACCCCTTAGATAACCTATTTTAATAATAACCTTAATGACATATTTTTCACTCTTAAAGGGTTATAATATTTTATTTATGGTAAATATTGACTCATAAATGGACAAAATATGACATTTTAGACCATATCATATGTCACAACCCGTCCCAGTGGGTCCCGAGCTACAACTCCCCAAGCCCGCCTCCAATAGGCCAGGGGCTGGTGACTAGCACCGAGTAGGCATGTTACTAACATGGGAGGCATTGCCTATAAACCTGAACACATGCACACACATCTCCAAACCCACAAAGCTGAAAAAGTAAAGCTAAAAAAATGGAAATGAATGCAGACACTAAAATCCCAACCAATAAAGTACGTTAGGATAGTAAAGTACAGTAATGTAAAACCCCGGGCCAAAAGTACAACCCCACCAAAAGATAGTCTGTAACAAAGTCCAGCCTGTAACAAAAGGTATTGGGACTGCAATCTGAAGCCGTAGGAACACACCTCGGCCTGTCTGGTCTCACTAAGAACCGTCCGGTCCTAGTCCACCTAGAATCCTATCAAAGGCTCGCTCATCTACACAAGACACGACATGTGCAGGCAAAGCCTGTGCATGGGTGAGTATAACAATACCCAGTAGGAAACCTCGAAGCCACAAAGGAATACAACAAGGGAAAATACCACAAAAGAAAGATATATTCATCTCTACACAGTATATGTTTAGAGAACATATAACAAGAATATCCAGATATACTCATACGCGATTGACCAGGGCTAAACCACCACTAAGATCCAGCTCGAAGATTCCACTAAGCATGTAACAGGGAGAACGCACTCCTATCTATGAAGAGAGAGATACAAAGTACTCGTTCCAGGAGAACAAACTCCACAAGTACTTGACAATACGATGCTCTGATAAGGATCACAACCAATATCCATGGGAATTTTCCAACAACTTAGTCTAAACTAATCCGCTAAGAATAGAATCGGTGCCCGGGTAAAGTTGGTCATGTTGATACTAAGAACTCTACTTAGGGTTCCATGAATGAATATAGGATCCAGCTCCAAGTCTCACAGAGGGGATTCAAACAACTTTATTCAAGAGGTCCTGCTGAAAGGATCATACTGATGTACATAGGAAATGATACCAGAAACCATCATGGGAAAGACTAAGGGTACGAACCCTAAGAAAGCTAGTCCAAGCCACAGGAGACAAATGGCTCAATCCATGTAAAACAGGTTACATGGCGTGTAGTATGGCTACATGTCATCTTCCTTGTCACTGGGTACTTCTAGAGTAAACGGTCCGTGTCTCTAGGCTTGTCGTGTAAAAAGTCACTACACGGCATGTACTTGGATTACATTCTGTGTCCGAGCATCTGGGGTTCACTCCATTTACACTGGCCATGTTCCCATTAATGGTCTCTGTCTGTGTCACATGCCCATGTACCAGCACGCGGGGTATCCTTTGTATCGGGACAAGTATGGACGGGAAAGGGTATACACGCCCTGTCCTTGGCCCTGTACCCAACCCGTGTCTGTGTACTCTCGGAGTACACACCAGGTGGTCTGCCGATGAACATATGACGTTTAGCCCATACTACATTCCATGTAGTTGGGATTTCACTATAACTTTCGTCTTCCTCCTCATGCCTCGTCTGGATCTTCGGATCTCGATTATGTCATTAGTTTCCGCGAAACTCAAGATTTCGGTTCGTTTCATCATCCTAACACCGAATCCGAGTGTTTCAGACCTTCAATCTGCTCGGAAAACAAGCGTTAATTCATCATAAAGAAAACATCCAAAAACCAATATCTCTAGATCCGCTCTGAATCATTCATCTCCACCACAGTCGCACCTCCTTAGAATCGTTCCGGGGGTGGATCTACAATCTCAGATCCTTCCCCCAACAAACGAACGTGCAACAGTCGAATTCCTCCAAGAACGTCAAGTGATGGGAAGAACGAGGAGTCTCTATGATGAACGGGGAATTTAATCGCAAAAAAAACAAGAGGGATGAACCTTGATCATTTTTTGTGATGATCTGGGTTCATCGCTGTTAGATTGAAACCAAAATAATCAACAGATTAAATCGCAAGGATTAAGATCTTCCCCAAAATCCCCGCAAATGCCCATCCCACAAACAAGATCGATCTGTGGGCTAATCTATTCGTGTATTAGTTAGTGTTCATTGTAGGAATCATGAATGGAGAAAAAAAAACCAAAATCAAACATCCTACCTAGATTTTCAGCGTTCATTGGAGAAGATCTGGTCATCGCATCGTCGTCACTAGAGAAATTCGTCAAGAACATCGTTTCCGCATTGGGGGGGTTTCCTCCAGAGCATTCTAGAGCCTCCAAGGGTGTCAGGCTTATGAGGTCTGGAACCTTGGACCCATGCACAAACCTTTATTTAAGAGGATAAAAGATATTTCCTGCAATAAGATTTAATAAAATATTTTTATTAAATATTCTATTACAGTTACGTCCAGAAAACTAGATTTCACCACCGACCTGCGCCAGCCGATGTTACGTCTCTCCTAGGGTAAACCTGTTGTTCTAGACGCAATGGTGGACTTGGATTTATGATCTAAGAACCCACTCAGGAGTTATTCCACTTTTTTAGAAAAACCACATGGGAGTGCTATTTAATTATTTAATTAAATTCAAACAATTGTTCTAGGCTCATCGGGCCCCCGAACTGCACGCCTTCTCAAAGCCTGGTCTCAAAATAATTCCCATATAATATTATAATAAAATACAGAGAAATACGAGACATTAAATCACACCCACCTTAGGGATTTACATCTTTGAAAAGAAAATACAATGGATACTCAAAAAGATGTGGGTAATGAACACAAATCTGAGCCTCCCGCTACCACGTGATCTCCAAGAGATTATCGTGCTGCCACCGGACACAGGCCAAGGGAATAGCTAACCCACAAAGGATCTTGTCCTACTTATTCTCAATCTCCACTAGGTACTCAGCAGAGGTCACTCTATCATTGATTTCTAGCTTTCCCCAATCGATAACGTGTGATGGATCATGCACGTACCTCCGCAACTGCGACACATGGAAGACGTTGTGTACCCTGTACATCTGAGGAGGTAGCCCTAAGTTTTATGCCACCTCGCCAACTATACTCAGATTCTGAAAAGGGCCAACGAACCATAGAGATATCTTTCTAGCTCAGTCAAATATCTAAAATCCCCGTCGAGGTGGGGCCCGAAGGAACACATGGTCTCCCTCCTCGAACTCTAAGGGCCTTCGTCTCCTATCGACATAAGACTTATGACGACTCTGTGCAGTCTTCATCCACTCTTGGATGACCTGCACCTTCTCCATAGTCACTCACACCATCTTTGGGCCAATGAGTGCTGACTATCTTGGGTCAGTCCAACTAAGTGGTGACCTGTAAGGTCGCCCATACAAGGCCTCGAATAGTACCATAACAATTGTAGAATCATAGATATTGTTATAAGCAAATTCCACCAGAGGTAGGTGATCCTCCCAGATAAGACTGAAGTCAAGTATGAAAGCTCATAGCATATCCTCTAGAACCTGGATGGTCCGCTCTGTCTGACCATCAGTCTGAGGATGAAACATTGTGCCCAAGCGTAACTGAGTCCCAAAAGCTTCCTGTTATCCCTTCCACAAACAGGATGTGAAACGAGCATCACGATTTGAGCCGATCATCGATGGTACTCCATGAAACCGAACTATCTCCTGCAGGTAGAGGTGTCCCAAGCTCTCTACTGGACTCTACTTCCGTATGGCTAGGAAGTGGGCCGACTTGGTGAGTCGGTCTACGATCACCCAGATGGCAACATGTCCCCTAGATGTACATGGTAAACCAATCATGAAGTCCATGGTTATCCCATCCCACTTACACTCTGGTACCTCAAGGGGCTGAGTCAAACCTGTTGGAACCTGGTGTTCAACATTTAATTGCTGAAAAGTAAGGCACCGAGAAACAAACTCTGCCACACTCTTCTTCATTTTTGGCCACTAGAACTAATGTCGGAGGTCCTGGTACATCTTTTCCATGCCCGGATGCACCACTAAAGGAGACGTATGGAACTCCTTCAGAACCTCCTCCCACAACCTCACTAGTACTATTGTGCGCCCTCTAAAAAGAACAATGTGCTCCCCACCTTTTGAATATCTTTCAGCATCATCACCTATGGATATCTGAGAACATAGAGTCTCACATATAGCATCCTTGAGTTATGCTTCCCGGACTCACTGTAAGAGTGGAGGGGTGACAACCATCGACTGAAGGTATGCTTCCTTATCTCTATCCATGAAGGATATCTATAAAGACGCCAACTGCCTTATCGCCTCATCCAGCAACTGCGAACTGGATTTCCTATTGAGAGCATCTGCCACAACATTCCCCTTAACAGGAGTATAAACGATCTCAAAGTCATAATCCTAGAGGAAGACAAGCCACCACCTCTATCTCAAATTCAGATCCTTCTGAGAAAAGATCTATTTGGGACTCTTGTGATCAGAGTAGATGATAAACCGCTCACCCATCAGGTAGTGCTGCCAAATATTTAATGAAAATACTACCACTACAAACTCTGTAATACCCTAAGCTTCCATGGTACGTTTCCTTTGGAATAATTAAATAGCTTGTGTGGTACACGACTTTGAGATTCTAACACACCACAACCAATCAAACTAGCCATTATGAATAGTAATACCCACTTTTTGAGATTTCATACATTTTATCATTCAAAATAGACTTTATTTTTGGTTTTGGAATATAAAAATTAGCTTAGGGTGAATTTTTGGTACTTTTTTTGATAACTTTCATATTTTGATGAATAGTAAAAATTACTAAATATTAATTAAAAACAACTTTTTTAATCGAAATAATTAATAGTAATAAATTATGAATTTGAGTGATTTTAAAGCATAATTAGATAATATTTTTACTATTTAATCCAATGTTGGTCAATGGACATAATTTCACACTTAAACTGGACATAAGCAAATGTCAATCTTTTGATAGTTATTATTTCTTAAAAACAAGCTTTTTGTTATGACAACGGAAATTAATTTTAAATTAATTTATTCAACTTCTATGTTATGAATTTAGAAAAATGGATTCCATGTTTATAATCAAGAGGTCCTAATTGTGTAAATATTTTATTTTCCATGGTTAAAGGGTAAATCCAGTAAATAATGGTAACAAATAATATTATAATAATATTAAATTACCCTAAAACGTGTCCTAACAATATTTTTTTATACATGTCCAACCATGGGAATATTTGGGTTGATTTTGGGACCCCATGGAGCCAATTTTAAGTGATAATGACAATTTATATTAATTAAGTTAAATTAAATACAAAAATAACATAAGCATATATCTTTTAGAAACACAATTTTTAAATACGGTTATATATTTTATATTTTCGACTATAAATATTTATTAGAAAGATAAAATTATTTCATACATAATGGTATTTTATTTATAATTTTTAGGAATTTAATAATTCATTTTATTTATGACACAATAATGATGCAGTATTTTCTTTATTAATGAAAGAATCAAATAATTGGTATTATAAATGTTAAAATAAATATACTTTTAAAGTTTTGATGACATCCACGAATTTTATTGGTTAATATGACATGTTAGGATTTATTAAATGATTTTTTTTCGCATTATTAAAGTTTTTAAGACTTTAAAAAAAATAAATTTTTAAATAGTGTCAAAATTTACATAAAAGAGTTTTAAAAACAAATATTATATTATTAATTGATATTCTATTCCTTAAAATATAAGGTTTGGAAAAAGGAATTATATAATGATAGGTTAATCATTAATAAACCACTTGATGTTCTCTTGTAAGTATATAGTAAGTTTATTAACTATATAATATAAAAATAAAAAGAGATATGGTAAATGTCAAACTATATAACTAAGAGTTAAATCTAAAAGTTAAGGTTAATATAGTGAACCAAACCTGTCTAAAACCTATTGGTTGAGTTTTTTTACCTATACCCACCTTAACCTCTAAATAATACACTTTGGAGCTATTATAAAACGAATATAAATTTATTATAAAATAATATTTCTAGCTTTTGCTAAGGTTCCCCTCACCCCTTTTATAAATGGGAACTCCCCCTTCTCACTAATTCAAACCTTAAAAGCCTTTTGGATTGGCCAACCCCTGCCAAAATATTCTCTCAACTTCGCTCAATTAATCCTAGAGGCCCTCCTTTGGTCTAAAGGAAAACCTATGAAGCCCTTTTGATCCAATAAAAAATAACAACCCAAAGAAAAGGTAATGTTTTATCCACCCTCTTCAAGTTTATTTCTTCTTCCAGTTCTTTTTTATTTGTTATTTACATTATAAAATAACAACTCTAGTATATTCAATATACTATAATGTTATTATAAATATGGTACAACCATATTCAGTATTCTATCCATCCTTTGAATGACATGTCACCATACGTGCGTACGTACGGAATACCGTCTCCACGTCATGGTGTAATTGTTATTTAATACATGATTATTTGGATGGGTATGATAATGATGTGTTATTGATATAAATAATAAATATAACATGATAATTATTCTTTATATATGATATACCATCCAATTATATATTATTTTAATTACAAAAGAATGATATTGTCCCTAGTGCGTACGTACGGACTATCGTCTCCACGAACGCGATGAGATTCATTCCCAATCATTTCCATTCAAGAAAAAATTTCATTTGATGATTAAAAATAATATTTAGATACATGATATCATTCTGTATATGAATATGATACATCCCATCCCTGACAAATATGTCTCACATAACAATGAATATAAAGGAAAATGAATCCTTTTACACCCTAAACGACGATAATACTAAGATATTATTAACAAATAAATGTTAAAATATCATATATGATATCATATTAATGTATATGATTCTATTATAATTAAATTACAATTATTTCACCATTATATAGAAGGTTAACCTACCCTCAACCAAGGAAAAAGTACAAAGTAAGGGGTTTCTTATCTAACTTTTAATTCTGTGAGATTACCATTGTTCACCACTTATTTATTGCATGTGGTGTTTGTACTTCCCATGATTGTATTCATTGTTTAATATACTTTAATTTATGGATATAAACCTCATCTTTGTTTTATCCTTCTTTCATGGGTGTATTCTTCGTATGTTACCAAATCGATAAGAGAATTTGAAATTTCAATTTCCCCTCATTCGTCTTTATGCATACTTCATTGATTATTTTACTCCATGATTATATGTGGAATAAAATTTCATTAGCTTATGTCATAATTTCCACTCCCCTTTCTATGGATATACATTTGATACACATAATCACTTCGATTATAAATTCTCAAGTCATCAATATGAACTTGATAAGAGTAATTTTAACTCAATCTCTATTTGTTGAGATAAATATCCAATTCATTGGTGTTGTTTTTACAATAATATATGTGAATATACTCTGATTGAATTACACTTAATAACCAATCTTAATGAGTGTATTTATATTTTTCACACATAATTATTTCATTTATTTATCCTTAACCTAAGGATATAGTCTTTATAAGATATTTCCTCTTAATTTACATTCCATTGAGACTTCTTTGTTATTATACACCAAATCACTTTTATATGGTGTATATAATGTACCATGACATATTATATCATGAATACCTTTATTCTCATGGTATTATAACGTCTTGATTACCTCAATTATTTTTATTCAAGTTTTTTTTGGTTAAGAACTCTAACTAAAATATCATTTAAAATATTTTAATGAATTATTATTCTAAATATTTCTCTTTAATGTCCATATTTTAAAAATGGTTTTAAAGATTTATTTATATAGACAATAACGTTTTAAAATTAAAACTCCTTTTAATAGTTTCAAAGTGGTATGGGAAACTTTGATTCAAAAATCAATTTATAAATGGCTTCTTGACAAATAGTGTGACTTTTAAATGTTTTCAAGAAAAATGGAATATTTCTCTCAAATAGTTTGGATGATTATTTCCATCTATGTCAATATACTTCATTATTCTCGATTGAGGTTAATCTATTACAATACAATATTCCATATTATATTGAATGAGATATTTTTGACAGTGTATGTGCTATTTTATAACCATTCATGGTTTGTGGATAAAGTATTGACATTTCATATGCTAGTTTTAATACGAATGTTTATGTTATGTTTAAAACTGTTCGTATGAGGAATGCATTGGACTTAGTAAGTGAAGAGTGGAGCCTGCTATAACTCCTTGATTCATCGGTAGGTCACATGAGACAAACTAGTTCCTCGGTACAAGGCCTTGACAAAATCTTATTTGTAGTTTTGGCATGAGGCCATGACTATGTGGTTATGATAGTCAGGCATTATGCATACCATCATTATGAAAGTGGTTATTGATATTGCATGTGATTATTTGAATATTATAATATCCATGTAAATAAGTAAATGGAATTATTTCATTTTAATTTTTCCATATTATACAGAAGTTCATGTTTAAAAGGATTTTGTTTTAGTTATACATTGCCTTAAATGTTTATGCTTATTTATGAAACTTTCCGTAGTATTTTTATCTTTACTGAGCATCTAAGATCACCCCTTTCTATGTTTTTTCACCAAGATGTGAAGAAATATTTTATGACTTACCTGTAGGGATCGTATGAGGGGATATGAGTGTGGTCTATGAAAACAGTGTTGTCATAGTTTTTCATTTTATGATGTAATGTAAACCTTATAAATGTATCTAGTACTTCCTAGCCTACTAAAATAATTGGTCTTTCATGACTTGATCTTTTGTGATCATGCCAATGTTATGTAATAATGCACTGACTCTGGGATTCTGGGGTCAGGGCGTTACAAACTCAAGATCATGGGCTGTGTAATTCTACTCGTTTGGCCTCAACTGACGTGATCCATAGGCAATCACCACTTTCCTCTGCATCAGGAAACAACCAATCACGGTTCCTGATGCATCGCAGAACACCACATACTCGATGCCCTCTTATGTTAGTCTCAAGATCAGGGAACTCCTTAGACTCTGTCTCAACTGTGGAAAAGCCTGCTGGCATCTCTCAGTCCACGCAAAAGACTTCCCCTTTTGGGTAAAAGCTGTCATGGGTGCTAAAATTCTACAGAAATCAAGGATGAATCTCTAATAGTCGCCACCCAACCCAAGGAAAATCTGCACCTCTATTACGCTCCGTGGTGGATCCCATGCTAGCACTGCCTCTATCTTGGTCGGGTCCACTGTTACACCATCTTCTGAGATAACGTGTCCTAGGAAGTGGATCTCTTGTATCCAGAATTGACACTTCAAGAGTTTTTTGTTCAACTAGTGCTCTCGGAGTGTATCTAGAACCATCCTTAGCTGCCTTGCATGATCCTCCTTAGATGCAGAGTACACCATTATATCAAGGATGAATACCACTACAAACTGATCTAGATAGGGATAAAATATCTGGTTCATGAGTCCCATAAAAACTGGTGGGGTGTTCTATATGCCGAAGGGCATCACCAAATACTGATAGTGACCGTATAGACATCTGAAAGCCTTCTTTGGTAAATCCTCATCCCGTAATCGAAACTGGTGATATCCTGATCGTAGATCAAACTTTGAGAACCATCGTGCCACTATTAACTGGTCGAAGAGGTCATCGATTCTCAGTAGTGGATACTGGTTCTTCATGGTCACCTGATTCAAGCGTCGGTAGTCCCCACACAGCCTCAAGCTCCCGTCTACCTTCTTGGAAAACAACACTGGGGCCACCCAGGGTGAAACACTGGGCCTCACGAAGACCTTCCCCTGCAAGTCTTATAGCAGCACTCCTAGCATGCGAATCCCTGCAAGAGCCATCTGATATGCTGATGCTGATATCAGTGTCTTCCCGGGTTACAACTCAATGCATAAATATATCTCCTAACAGGGAGTTAGTTTGGGGACATCCTCCGAAAAGACGTCCTCGTACATAGCCATTACTACTAGAAACTGGAAACTCGTGACATCTGTTATGCCAAGGGCTAGGCTGGCCAACTGATGTGAAATCTGTTGTACCTTCCTATGCACGAGTACATCCTGCGCTGCCTGGGTCTTCTTTTCACCGACGAAGGAGAACCTCATTCCATCACTGCGGACACACCGCACCTTTCTCCTAAAACAGACAATCTGGGCATGAACTATGGATAGACAATCCATATTAAGAATGACATCGTAAGGCCTCAATGCTATCACCAAGAGCTTCCAACCAATACTCTCACCTTCAAGGGCCAGGTCACACTGTCTACAAAGGTGTGTGATCTCTGAATCTTCTCCAGTCAGTGTTTCTAAGAGTAAGGGTTGAGTCAACGGCTCAACTGGAATCTCAAGGTCTCGAACTAGATAAGAAGCCAAAAAACAATGACTAGCACCTGTGTCTATCAGTATGGTATCCAAAGTACAAAATACATAGATTGTACCTCTAATCATTCCATGATTACCTAGGTCATAAGTCTATGTTGCCTGCACCTACCCCTACCTCTATCCACCAGCTCCCTGAGCCTGGGGTGGACCTCCTGGGGGTGGTGGTGGTAAAAGGTCAAAACACCGACCACCTCCAGCTACTCTCCCAGCTCCTCTAATGCATCCTCCTCCCCACAGATCTGTCTACTCCACACGTTGCCTCTTCCTCGGTGGTCTCTCCACCGCTCCCATGTTAGTAGTACGGCGGGTCGGACAATCTCGAGCGAGATGTCCCCTGCCATCACAAGAGTAGAATCGCCTCTCACAAGGATGGTCGGATTTTCCCTGCAAACCCTATATGGAAGATCCTATATCCTGGGATCTCCTCTGAAAATGTCTCCCATGACTAGGTCCCTGACATCGGTTCCCTACTACCGAGGTCTCTGCTCTAGCTCGCTCGCTACTGACAACAGCCGGTTGTCTCTGCTCTGCCAAGAAGCTCTCGACCACCAAAGCTCGCTCGAGCACCCCATCATAAGTAGGAATTCTCATAGGGATGATGCTAGCTCAGATGTCTCTTTGTAAGCACCGCTCAAAATTCCAAGATCTGAATTACTGATCCCTGACCATATCCATCAAGTACCATGAGAGGTCAGTGAACCTCGATGAATAGTCAGCCACCGACATGGTTCCCTGCTAGAGCTTAAGAAGCTCTCGTATACGTACCTCTCTCAGGGTAACCGGTGAAAAATCTTCTCTAAAGAGACGTTCAAACTCTGAACATGCAATAGTCGCCTTGTCATGGGTCTGGATAACCAAACTCCACCATCGTCCTACTGATCGCTATAGAAGGATCGCTACCAGGATCACCATCTGGTCTGTTGGTGACCCAACCAAACAGAAGACTCTAGCCACTGCCTCAAGCCAGTCCTCTGCTGCCTAAGGGTCAGGCTCACCTCGAAACCTGAGGGGTCTCTGTCTCTGAAACTCATGGAGTTTGATCAGTCTACACTCCTCCTCTACTAGCACAGTAGGCACTAAACACTAATCCACAGGTGGTGGAATAACTGGCACACCACCCGAAGGTAAAACTAGGGGATCTGGTCCCTGTAGCGATGCTTCATCACTGAGGGGGTCATCCTCGTGATCGAGCTGCTGGATCCTAGCGGGTGTGTGTCACAGAAGCATCCTGTAAAGAAACAATATGTATCTCAGTCAGTGAGTATATATGGAGAGCTGACTCAAGAAGGACATGGAAACCACAACCCAATCCTATATGATGCATGTACCATTATTTTTCCCTGAAACTAGTGTTCTCATTTTCCCAGTCGAAAAGCAAGTTATCAAAGTCCTGGTGTATGGATACGTCGGCCACCCGCACAAACATTGGGGTCCCTGGCCTGAAAGACAAACTCGAAACAATTAACACTATTACACCAAACCAATTCAAGACTCTCGGTCATAAGGTAGTACCGACCACCTCTGATACCACTCTGTCATGACCCGTCCTAGTGGGGCCTGAGCTGAAACTCCACAAGCCCGACTCCAATGGGCCAGGGGCTGGTGACTAGCACTGAGTAGGCATGTTACTAACATGGAAAGCATTTTCTATAAACTTATACACATTCACACACATCTCCAATCCCACAAAGATGAAAAAGTAAAGCTACTAAAAAATAGAAATGCATGCAGACACTAAAATCCCAACCAACATAGTATGATAGGAAAGTAATGTACAGTAATGTAAAACCCTGGTCCAAAAGTACAAGCCCACCAAAAGAGAGTCTGTAACAAAGTCCAACCTATAAAGAAAGGTACTGGGATTGCAATCCGTAGCAGTAAGAACACACCCCTGCCTATCAGATCTCATTGAGCACTGTCCTCTCCTGGTCTGCCTAGAATACTATCAAAGGCTCGCTCATCTGCATAGGACACGACACGTGCGGGCAAAGCCAATGCAGGGGTGAGTATAACGATACCTAGTAGGACACCCCAAAACCACAGTGGAATACAAAAAGGGAAAATACCACAATGGAAAGATACAGTCAGCTCTACATAGTATATGTTTACATAACATATAACAAGAATATGCAGATATACTCATACACAATCGACCAACACGAAACCACCACTAAGATCCATCTCGAAGATTCCACTAAGCATGTAACAAGTACAACACACTCCTTGGTCCAAAGAGAGAGATATGAAGTACTCGTTCTGGGAGAACACACACCACAAGTACTTGAGAATACGATGCTCAGATGAGGATCAGAACCAATATCCATGGGGTGATTCCAACAACTCATTCTGAACTAATCCGCTAAGTAGAGGATTTGAGCCTGGGTAAAGTTGGTCACGTCGATACCAAGAACTCTACTTAGGGTTCCAAGAATGAATTGAGGATCCTGCTCCAAGTCTCATAGAGGGGATTCCAACAAATATATTCAGGAGGTCCTACTGAAGGGATCATACTCCTGTACAAAGGAAATGATACAAGAATCCTTTAGGGGAAAGAATAAGGGTAAGAACCCTAAAAAAGATAGTCCAAGTCATAGGAGACAAATTTCTCAATCCATGTAAAATCGGTTACATGGACTGTAGTATGGCTACATTTCATCTTCCTTGTCACCGGGTACTTCCCTTGTAAATGGGTCGTGTCTCTAGGCTTGTCATGTAAAAAGTCACTAAATGGAATTTACTTGGATTACATGCCGTGTCCGAGCATCTGGGGTTCGCTCGGTTTGTCGTATGTCACTTGTGTTGTTTTCTAATGTTTATGTCAATTTGAAATTGATATCAGACACTTTTAGTCATACCAGTCACATCGTCAGTCGGATTGAGGTGTGGTCAATTTGTAAATGTCAAAAATGACTCATTGATCATTGTCCTAAATTTTCAAAACAATTTGAATGCATTTTCTCAGTTTTCTGTATGTCGGTAGTGTTGTTTTCTAAAGTTAATGTCAATTTAAAACTGATATCAGACACTTTTAGCCATACCAGTCACACTATGCATCAGATTGAGGTGAGGTCAATTTGTACACCTCAAAAAAGACTCATGGTTCATTTTTCTAAAGTATCAAAACAATCTGAACGCATTTACTCAGTATTCCGTATGTTAGTAGTGTTGTTTTCTAATGTTAATGTCATTTTCAAACTGATATCAGACAATTTTATCGATACCAATCACACCATGCATCATATTGAGGTGTGGTCGATTTGTACACCTCAAAAATGACTCATGGATCATTTTCCTAAAGTATCAAAACAATCCGAACACGTTTTCATGGTATTCTGTATGTCAGTAGTGTTGTTTTCTAAAGTTAATGTCAATTTCAAACTGATATCAGACACTTTTAGCCTTACCGGTCACACTGTCTGTCAGATTGAGGTGTGGTCAATTCATACATGTCATAATTGAATCATTAATCATTTTCCTAAATTATAAAAACAATACGAACTCATTTTCTCAGTTTTCCGTATGTTAGTAGCGTTGTTTTCTAATGTTAATGTCAATTTGAAACTGATATCAGACACTTTTAGCCATACCGGTCACACAGTGCGTCAGATTTGGGTCCGGTCGATTCTTACTCCTCACAAATGACTCATGGATCATTTTACTAAAGTATCAAAACAATCTGAACATGTTTTCATGGTATTCCTTATATTATTAGTGTTGTATTCTAAAGTGAATGTCAATTTCAAACTGATATCAAACACTTTTAGCCATATCGGTCACACCCTGGGTTGGATTGATATGAAGTCGATTCATACACATCACAAATGACTCACAGATCTTTTTCCTAAAGTATCAAAACAATCCAAATGTGTTTTCTTTGTTTTCTGTCTGTCACTTGTGTTGTTTTCTAATATTCATGTCAATTTGAAACAGATATTAGACACTTTTAGCCCTAATGGTCACACCGTGTGTCAGATTGAGGTGTGGTCGATTCTTACACATCACAAATGACTCATTTATCATTTTAATAAAGTATCAAAACAATCTGAACGTGTTTTCTCAGTTTTTCGTATGTCAGTATTGTTGTTTTCTAAAGTTAATGTGAATTTGAAACTGATATCAGACACTTTTATCCATACTGGTCACACTGTGTGTCGGATTATTGTGAGGACAATTCGCACACTGCAAAAATGACTCATGAATCATTTTACTAAAGTATCAAAACAATCTGAATGTGTTTGATCATTATTCAGTATGTCAGTAGTGTAGTTTTCTAAAGTTAATGTCAATTTCAAACTGATATCAGACACTTTTAGCCATACTGGTCACACTGGGCATCATATTGAGGTGTGGTTGATGTGTACACGTCAAAAATGACTGATTGATCATTTTCCAAAAGTATCAAAACAATAAGAACTTGTTTTCCCAGTTTTCCATATGTCAGTAATGTTGTTTTCTAAAGTTAATGTCAATTTGAAACTGATATTAGACACCTTTAGCCATACCGGTCAAAACTTGAGTCGAATTGAGGTTGGTTGATTCTTATACCTAAAAAATGACTCCTGGATCATTTTCCTAAATTATAAAAACAATCCGAACATTTTTTCTTGGTATTCTGTATGTCAGAATTGTTGTTTTCTAAAGTTAATGTCAATTTCAAACTGATATCAGACACTTTTAGCCATACCGGTCACACAGTGCATCGGATTGAGGTGCGGTTGATTCGTATATGTCCCAAATGACTCATTTATCATTTTTCTAAATAATCAATATAATCCGAATGCATTTTCTCAGTTTTCTGTATGTCACTTGTGTTGTTTTCTAAAGTTAATGTCAATTTGAAATTGATATCAGTCACTTTTCTCCATAACATTCACACCATGTGTCTGATTGAAGTGTGGTCAATTCGTGCACGTCCAAATGACTCATGGATCGTTTTCCTAAAGTATCAAAACAATCTGAATGCGTTTTCTCAGTTTTCTGTATGTCAGTAGTGTTTTTTTCTAAAGTAAATGTCAATATGAAACTGATATCAGAAACTTTTATTAATACCAGTCACACCGTGCGTCTGTTTGAGGTGAGATCAATTCATACACCTCACAAAGGACTCATGGATCGTTTTCCTAAAGTATCAAAACAATCCGAACATGTTTTCTTGGTATTCCGTATGTTATTATTGTTTTTTCTAAAGTTATTGTCAATTTCAAACTGATATCAGACACTTTTAGCCATACCAGTCACACCGTGCGTCGGATTGAGGTGTGGTCAGTTATTACACCTCACAAATGACTCATGGATTGTTTAACTAATGTATCAAAACAATACAAATTCATCTTCCCAGTATTTCTTATGTCAGTAGTGTTGTTTTCTAATGTTAATGTCAATTTCAAACTGATATCAGACACTTTTAGCCATACCGGTCACACCGTGTGTCAGATTGAGGTTCTGTCGATTCTTAGACCTCACAAATGACTCATGTATCATTTTCCTAAAGTATAAAAACAATCAGAACATGTTTACAAGGTATTCCATATGTCAGTAGTGTTGTTTTCTAAAGTTAATGTCAATTTCAAACTGATATCAGACAGTTTTAGCCATACCGGTCACATTGTGCTTCAGATTGAGGTGCAGTCGATTCTTACTTGTCACAAATGACTCATGGATCATTTTCCTAAATTAACAAAACAATCCAATGTGTTTTCTTGGTTTTTAATATGTCACTTGTGTTGTTTTCTAAACTTAATGTCAATTTGAAACTAATATCAGATACTTTTAGTCATACCCATCATATAGTGCATCGGATTGAGGTGTCATAGATTCATACAAGTCACAAATTACTCATATATCGTTTTCCTAAAGTATCAAAACAATACGAACGTGTTTTCTAGGTTTTCTGTATGTCATTAGTGTTGTTTTCTAAAGTTTATGTCAATTACAAACTGATATTAGACACTTTTAGCCATGTCAGTCATACCATGCGTCAGATTGAGGTGAAATCATTTCGTACACCTCAAAAATTACTCATGGACCGTTTTCCTAAAGTATCAAAACAATCAAAACGTGTTTGCTCGGTATTCTTTATGTCATTAGTGTTGTTTTCTAAAGTTAATGTCAATTTGAAACTGATATCAAACACTTTCATCCATACCGGTCGCACCGTGCATCGGAACAAGGTGTGGTCAATTCGTGCACCTCAAAAATGACTCATGGGTCATTTTCCTAATGTATCAAAACAATCTGAATGTGTTTTCTCGGTATTCCATATGTCAGTAGTGTTATTTTCTAAAGTTAATGTCAATTTCAAACTGATATCAGACACATTTAGCCATACCGGTCACACCATGCGTCGTATTGAGGTGTGGTTGATTCGTACACATCACAAATGACTCATTTATCATTGTCCTAAACTATCAAAATAATCCTTACTTGTTTTCTCAGTTTTTCGTATTGTTAGTAGTGTTGTTTTCTAAAGTTAATGTCAATTTGAAACATATATCAGACACTTTTAGCCATACCGGTCACACCATGTGTCAGATTGAGGTGTGGTTGATTCATACACCTCTAAAATGACTCATGGATCATTGTCCTAAAGTATCAAAACAATCTGAACACATTTTATCGGTATTCCGTATGTCAGTAGTGTTGTTTTCTAAAGTTAATGTCAATTTTAAAATGATATCAGACACTTTTAGCCATACCGGTCACACCATTGTTGGATTGAGGTGCGGTTGATTTTTACACATAAAAAATGAGTCATATATCGTTTTCCTAAGGTATCAAAACAATTTGAACGTGTTTCCTCAAATTGTCTTATGTTAGTAGTGTTTTTTTCTAAAGTTTATGTCAATTTCAAACTGATATTAGAAACTTTTATCCATACCGGTCACACTGTGTGTCGGATTGAGGTGCGGTTGATTTTTACACCTCATAAATGACTCATAGATCATTTTTCTAATGTATCAAAACAATCCAAATGTGTTTGCTCAGTATTCTGTATGTCAGTAGTTCATAAGATTCTCTCATTAAGTTATTCTCTACTAGAAACTCAAATCATTTCTAAATCCATTTCTCATAATCTAAAGATTTGAAACATAAGAAAGGGTGATCATAGATGCACAATAACTGTAAATAAAGGAGATATAAATGATCATATAAAGATAACATAAGTAGTAGGAATTCACCTTCATTGTCCTATTTGTTTACATTCTTCCATCAGGTATGTTGCCCCTTCATTTCTAAACACATCTATATCATCTTGGGAATAAGATTTTTTGTGACAGTCATAGTAGTACTGAAAAAATATAAATACATAATGGATTAAAAAATATTTTAAATGAACTATTAATTATTTTCAAAAATACCTCTTCAGGGATGCTAGTTTGTTCATGAAATTTGATCTGTTTTATAAATTTACAAACATAATAACCATACTCCTTTCTGTTTGTTTGTTTCAGACACTGTAGAAACATCGAGAAAAATAAGTAATCTTTTTTTATAGGTATTTGGATAGTGAAGTATAATTATATATACCCTGATACTTTTCCATTTTTAGATCTTGTGCGCCTTTTTGTCCTTATACCCTGGATTCATTCCAGCCTTTAGAAGATATTCATACACCGCCCTATCATAACAGAATTTTCATTAAAAGATAATATAAATTATATAACTAGATATTTAGTTCTAAAATGTTGGATCTAGTGTATTATAGATTGACTATCTCCATCATGTGTGGTCGGTTTGTTAGATATCCATGTAGTGAATCCAGAAAATAAATCTTTGGAGTTTCCAAATTGACTGCAATAAGCATCCAATTCTGCCTAAAAACACAAAAAGGATTAAGTAATGATAGTAATGAAAATATAATTGATATGATTAAAATTTAGAGTTTTACCCCTAAAACATTGGTATTAAAAAGAGCATATCAGTCATAATTTTGCATTGAATCGTTCTGAGGAGGTTTGACATTAATTGAGCCTGAAAATTGGAATCTATTTCTTTATGTTGTGTAGACATGATGTGAAGACTAAATAGTCGAAATTTGTATTCAAGTACAAATATATTCAATTGTTTTTCATATATACGCCTGAAAAAAAATATGAAATGTATTTAGCTGTAATTATCATAGTATATCAGCATCTATAAAATCAAATCATGAAAACATACCTCTTGTATACATTTATAACTGTGATGCCTTACCAGTCGTATGTGATTATTTCATCTACAATTCCAGAACTAACGAAAGCTAATGTTTCCTCTCTATACATATCTTTTTCACAAAAAAAATTTTGATTATTGAAGTCTTTCATTTTCGTATCCACATGAGCCTGTAATGATATTAAATGTGGATATAGAATGGGTGGGGTGAAGGTTCCCTCACTAGATCGGTTTGGTCGGTTGGTTGATCCTTGTGAGCCGTTATTTCGTTTTAGCTCATTCCTTTAGTCGTTTTGTAATAACATTCATTGTTTCATCCCTTTTCTAATTATATGTTAAAGGTTCTTCTTAAAAAATGAATTGTACATGAATACCTCCGGGTCAACATGTTTTTTTACAAGATTAGACGGTCATGAAATGAATGTTCCAACAACTTTTTCCACCGTATGAATATCGTCATCATCATTTGGCATGGGTAGCTCGATGCTCGGCTAATGAGCTACATTAATCGACACTTTGACATGACCGGTTGGAAGTGGTTTGGAGTGTAGCGTGTCATTCTGCATATTGAACATCGTAGACCTCGCTACATGGCGATGGGTGGGAGTTGACAGATATAAATCATAGTCATTTTCACCCTGAAGAATATCATTACAAGAAATGTATCAGTGTCTATGTGATTCACATTTCATAGAAACAAATATTAGAACATTGATTTCCTCGGTTAAGTTAGGTCTTTGAGGGGAATGACTCGCCTCAAAGCTCATGGGGGGTGGGGCATGTTGTTCTTGAGTTGATTCTTCTCTTCACCTCTCCCCCTTCAAAGTTCTAGCAACTCCCCCTGACTTTGGAATTTTTCTTCAAGGGTAGCTAGTCTCTCTCTCATCATTTTCATTTCTTCAGTTTGTTCCTCCTCTTGTTTTTTTTTCTGAAAATATTTTTGGGGTGTCACCCCAAAACCTGCACCTCTAACGTAGCCATACGGTTCTGGCTGGTTCAAGGCTGCTGAAAGTATGCCCGCATTCAGTGTGCGTGTTGTTGATTCCTGTGACTATTTCAACTAGAAAATATGGGTAAGTAATCATCATGATTTAATAATGATTTAAAGCAAAAAAACATTATATTATGTAATACTTACACATGTTTTCTACACATTTTTGTGTTTTCATCTACCAGTTTCCCCTCTTTATTAACACGAGCCTCCTTTCATAGCACATGTAATGGGATGGAAGTGGCTTTGGATTTTTATTCATCAATCTACATATAAAAAAAGAAATATGGTTACAGTGTTGTTTTATGTCACATAAATGTCTTACAGTACTTTTAAAATACGTACCAACTATTTTTCAATTGAAGCATACCCCAGCCTTGATTTACAGTAGGGGTATGCTGGTTTTGTTGCCCGTTCGTTATTTTCAACACTCAGTTATTATTTCATAAATAAAAATATTTCAATCAAAGTGATGAATACAAGAAATGTTAAACAACATGTTACCAAACAAAATGTACCTGAAAAGTTTGCTCCACACGATGGTTGCAAAACGCATCCCACACTCCTTGGGATATCAGGTGTTCATAAAGTGGAGGTGGGGGCAGCTTGATTTTCCCTTCAGCATCTTTCAGATGAAATTTCGTTAAAATGGTTTGAAAGCCACTATAAACCCTTCCTGTCAGTCTTAATACATATTCTTTGTGTGAGACAACTACTATAAATGCACTCTGTAGGAGATGATGTAGAGTTCGTCAATATTTCAATATTTATTTTATTTTATTTTAATAAATTAAATAAATGATATTGTAATGTTATCATAATCTCTTCCCACATTGATGTTTTCTGCCCACTGACAACATGGTACCACGACTCTATATCAATCAGCACATGTTGCCGAGTGACAATTCCAATGTAGCTACTAAACATGGCTTTGTTGGGGTTTACATGTTGGCCCCGCTTATTCCATCCCACCTCATATTTGATGCCTTTTGCCTTTTCCTTAAGGATTTTGTCTAAAACTATCAAACTACGGTGCACCTATTTTTTTATGCTACTGGGGTTTCATTGCCTACCATTTCCTCAGTTTCGGCATCATCATTATGTTCCTCTGAAGTGCCAGCATCCGCACTGGGACTAGAAACAACAGGTTGAGAAACCTATTGTGCCTCAGTAGTGGGACCAGCAATAACAAGTTAAGTAACTTGTTGTTCCTCAGTAGTGGGACCAATAGCAATAGGTTGATAGACCTGTTGTACCTGAGCAGTGGGACCAGCTGCAATAGGTTGAGAAACATGTTGTCTCCTAGTATTGGGTGAATCAGTAGGTATAGAAGTCATTATCTACAGAAGTGGTTTAACATTTAATTTAGATCACATAAAATCAACAGTGAACAGATAATAACATAATTTAACACAATCTATATTACAATAAAAAAATAACTTGATTATTAAACTCTCTTTTTTTTAAAGGCTGAAGAGATTTGACACCTCTATTGACAATCAATATCCCTTCATTGTGGTCTCCTCTGACATAAAAATCGTTGTCTACATTGGGAAAACTGTGAAATGATTGCGAAGTCCCAATGAAAGGGCCATCCTCTATTTATTTTTCATCTAACCCTTCAGTTGTTTTGGTCGATAACAGAACAATTGACCAATTTCAGTTTGTGGGATCTGGAACATAAAATACATTCACTACATGTGATGTCATTTTAAACAGTTCATCTTTCTCCCCTTCCTTACTGAAATCAACTTTCATGAATCCAAATTCATCTATTTTAATAGCACTCCTGTTATGAAACAACTTTCATTGAAAAATCGGAACATGGAATTCCATTTAATCCAACTCCCATATTTGTTTGATGATGCCAAACTATGAAATATTTTCATAAATTGGATGTCTTTCCTTAGCACTGGAAACATGCATCGCTTCAGCCACAAGTGTAACCCCACTATTCTGCATGGTATTTTCTTCATCATGTTCATTATTATAAAATGTATATCCATTAACTACATAATCATTATAATATAATACATAAACAGTTGGTCCTCCAGCTAGCCATTGAAGTCAGTCTGAAATTGACTCTGGATTTTCATCTGACTTCTTAAAAATATTATCCCAAAACCATCCTACAAACTGTCGATTATGTGTATCTGATATCGATTTTTCAGCCCTAGATGGATTCAAATGCATAATAAATTCATTGTGGGTCTCAAAAAATGGGTCAACGCCGAAATTTTTATGCAAAACATAAAGGTAAGCCAGCTCCTGATCTATAATATTTATGGTGACAACCTGTCTTCCAGAAATTCCGTCACCGTCAAGCTGCCCAGTGTGAAGAGATTTCAGTAGGCCAATTCTTTCCACAACAGACAGGTATTCGGTACATCATTCAACATCTTCCTCAAAAATATATCACCCCTCAATACAACCCTCTAGTCAACTTCGATTGTTGTCATATCCTTTAAAAATCATCATATACCGTTCAATGGGGTACATCCATCTGTAATGTATAGGACCACATAGTTGAATCTCTCTCACCAAGTATACCATCAAATGAACCATCATATCAATAAATTAAAGAGGGAAGAACATTTCTAATTCAAATAATATGATGTCTATTTCTCTTTCCATAGTTGGATATTTTTCGGGTCTATACCTTTTCTACATATAGCTTTGAAGAAGAAACAAAGTTTCGTTAATGTATGGTGGACATTCTTGGGAAAAATGAATTGTAAAGCAATATGAATGAGATCTTGCATCAAAACATGGAAGGCATGTGATTTAAGACCTTTTAACTTCAAATCACTCATTGACATGAGCTTATTGATATTTTAAAAATACCACTCTGGAACCTTTATGCCATTCAAGAAGTTTCAAAACTGATATCTCTCCTTCCTAGAAAGAGTGTAAGCAGTAGGAGGAAGAAATTTTCATTTTTCACCTTTCACTAGTGCCAACTCTTCTCGTATTCTCATCACAACCATGTCCAACCTAGCCTTAATTCCATCTTTTTTTTCAGGTGTATTTAGCAGCGTGCTGATGACACTATCATATACATTTTTTTCTACATGAATAACATCAAGAAAATGTCTGGAATATAGACATTTCCAGTATGGTAATTCAAAAAAAAACTGATCTCTTTTTCCAACCGATTTTCGTATGGTTTTTCGAAGCCAGTTTACCAAAAGTAGTGTCCACAAATTTAACTTTCTCAAAAAATTGATTGCCTATTAGTGGATATGGTGATGTGCGTTCTTCTAAACTTCCATCGAATGAGGTCATCCAAGATCAGTACTTATGTCTTCGGGGTAGAAATCTATGATGTCCTAGAAACACGGTTTTTGATTAATGCTTCAACCTAATTTATTGTGTACCTTGTTCGCAAACAGAACACCCTTATGTTCCTTTAATGCTATATCTTAACAAATTTCCATAAGGAAGGAAGTCATTTATCATCCTGTACAACATGGCTCTCAAAGTGAAATATTCATTTTTGTAAGCATCATATAATGTAACACATGAATCCCACAATAATTTCAAATCTTTGATCAATGGAGATAAATAAACATCAATATCATTACCCGGTTGTTTTGGTCCTGATTTAAGCATAGATAACATGATGTATTTTCGTTTCATGCATAACCACGGTTGTAAGTTATAATTTAAGCAACATAACTGACCATGTACTCTGAATGTTTCTTTAAAAAGCAAAAACATTCACTCCATCTGTAGATAATGCAAGACGAAGGTTTCTCTACTTGTTTCCAAATTCAGGATAATCATTATCAATTCTCTTCCACTGAGGAGAGTCTATCGGGTGACGTAGTATCCCATATTTAATTCTTTTATTTTCATGCCATGTCAATTTTTTTGTAGTCTCCTCCCTTTCATATAGGTTCCTAAACCTTGGAATTATTGGAATGTACCATAAAACATTAGTAGGACTGGATTCATATTTCTTGTATCAAGAAGAACCACACTTTGGGCATTTTTAAGTGATTTTTGGTCCTTGAGAAATAGTATACAGTCCTTTGGGAAGGCGTGTATTCTTTACGAGGTCATACCCATCGAGCGTATCATTAGTTTGGTTTCGTATGTTCGTCTCGGGAGATCATTATCTTCTAGGAGCATGTCATTCAGAAGAGAAAATAGTTCCATAAAACTGGAGTCACTCCACCCGTTGTCTGCTTTCAAATTATACAGCTTCAGTAAGACTGATAGTGTTGTATATTTAGTGCAACCAGTATATAATGGCGTCTTTACACAAATTTTTAACTTCTCAAACAATTTTGGGCAATCACGAAGTTCATCATCGACAGTCCTTGTCATTTCCTCAATACGATCTTCATCATCATTCACATTTGTAATCACATCCTCTATATGGTCATCTTCATTGTTTATACTTTTAATCATATCAGATGATCCATAAAATGAAGTGTTATCCCAGCCACAACCTATATTCATTGTTTCCCCATGTTTATTCCAACATGTAAAACTCTGATTTATTCCGTGACAGATCAAGTATTCTTCCAACTCCTCTAGACTAATATTTTTGGAATAACAACAACGTCAACATGGACAAAGGATTTGAGAAGGGTCATATGCATTATCTTTTGCAAACTTGATAAACTCTTTCACGCCTTCTTCATACTCTTTTGTCAACCGATTGGCATTCATCCATTCTTAATTTATATTCATCCTATTTAAAATCCAAAGGATGGGTATATA
Source organism: Viscum album (assembly GCA_963277665.1). Classification (NCBI taxonomy): domain Eukaryota; kingdom Viridiplantae; phylum Streptophyta; class Magnoliopsida; order Santalales; family Viscaceae; genus Viscum; species Viscum album. Next base: position 734,588,871 of record OY728132.1, on the reverse strand, counting down.
GGTTAGGGGAGAAGTAATATGAGTATAATTTAGATAAAAAACTAGATACTTCAAAAATGGTGGGGGCGTGCTCATTAATAAACGCACCATGTTTTGTGTGGTTTAGGTGGTGTTGTGTTTCCGAGTGAGTTTTTAATAGATTATTCCTAATTATATTAAGGTGAATAATTAATTATAAGATTCTATAATTAATTATTTTGGAATTGTACCTTGATATTGGGTCTCAATCAATGGTACAAGATTAGTTAAGGCATGTATGGTCTTGGTTGAGGATGAGTTGATCTTGGTGAGGGGTTACTCCGTTTTTTGAGGTAAGTGGACCCTATAATACAAAATCATGTTCCAATTTATGCATGATTGTGCATTAATGCATGAGTTTATGTGTTCTAGTGAAAGGAATAGAAATCAAGAGCAACGTAGGTAAATAAATAGGGTGTTTTTTATCCACCAAGAGATAGAGTGAGGGTTCTATTGAATGTTTGTGATTTTGTGATCATCCGGAGATTATGTCTCCATGGAGGTGAGGTTTCTAGTTGTGTTAATGAGAGGATCGGGTTTGGTATGAGATTTGTATAGCCAAGTTAGTTTTTTTAAGGATATTTGAGTATATATTAGAGTCTTAGGACTAAAGAAGATGGATAATATAGTTTTATATATCACATATGATGGGGAACACCCTCTTAAGGATATATGAGGGTCATGGTGTGTGTGATGAGTAGGATATTACATATAGGGATTAGTGAATTGTGACATAGAGGACTTCCTTTTTATAATTGGATTAAAAGATCTCCAAGGGGAGATATGATATAAGTAAGGGTCATGGTAATAGTCTGGATGACTTAGCATAGGGTATCCAAGGCCCACCTAGGCATTTTATACAAAATACCATCAACCTACTCTTGTATGATCACTTATAATATGTGGTAAGACTCATTAATCTTATATAAGGCCCATACATACACTTATGATCTTGTGTAGGTTGAATGATAAAATATTAGTAGGACACCAATAATGGGGAACCTAATATAAATCATAATATACTATGTTTATCTATATGAATGGAAATAAATAAACAACACACATTATGAAAGAAATAAATTAAGATTGTTGTATGGTAACTAATAAAAAAACCAATAACACTATATTCAGTGACAATCAATACATTAAACCATGGGTTCCAAAAACAATCTTATCTCCTAACAAAACTATACCACATAAATCACATATATTTTCAAAAACCCAAACATACCCAAACCTTTGGAACTATGCATCTCATATATTCCATCTACACTATAAAACAAAAATACAAACTGGTTAAACTAAAATGGTCAGAAATCTCATCACATTAATGGGAATGAATTCCACATTCTTCCCTATAAAATCTATTGGGTTTTTACTTGTGAATGTCCACCCATATCCATCATCTATTTTATAATCTCATATCCCATAAGCTTTACCTGATTCGCTCTTAATAAAACAATTAAAATTCCACCTTCTATATACTATCACTAATATTATGGCCATTATACCCGATGACCATTTCACAAACAAATCATGAAAAATTCAGAATGGTGAACACGTCATAATTCCAACCACCCAACAACAACTACGAAGGACAGTTACCGACACATACAAGAGAAAAAAACTAGTTGAGAGTAGAAAACTACTTAATGGTGGGGGTGAATCAATGGTTATGAAAAACACATAATCTAAATGCATTTTCAAATACTGATTAGTGAAAAAATGATCTTGATAGTGATGGTAAAATGATGATGGTAATTCAATGAAATAACTCACATGGATCAAGGGATAATTACATGGTTCACAAAATCATGTTATAAATTTTATTATCCTTAGTGTTCATGATGTCCTGAATCTTGTTCTTGGTTTATTATCAATAAGAATAATTAACAGAGTAAGGATATAACCATATAGTCCCATGTACGTGATATAATGATCTAAATCTAAAAGTCCATCGATTTCATCTGCGTCGACCACAAGTGGCTATAGAATTTAGATTATGTGTGCACCCCTTTAAACAATGATACACCAATTAATAATGAAAAATATACTATAGTATGAAATAACACTATTTTAGCATGATCCTTTTCATTCCATACTGATACCATTAGACCCCCAAACCAGTGCAACATTTATTTTCATGAGCTAGGTATCCCAATGAAATTATCTCTTCATATTCCCTTAGAGATTTCCATTATAGTTAAATGTTCCATATTACAAAATGTCTCTCCTACATCTCAATCCATTCATAGTTATTCCAGCCCTACTATGGTGTGATATCTTACACTAGAGTGAACATCATCATTTATAACACTCCCATAAAAGTGTAATCACATCCTCCTTGTTCTAGGACACTTGTTATCCACAAAAAACATATATTTTTCATACTTTATCACCTTTAATGATCCGCTAACTCATATATGAAATGTTTTCTATAAATATATTGGTAAAATACATCTAAAACCCATGACTAAATTTCCTTTTGAATCTAGTAATAATATGTTTCCAATTTTTACTCCATCTACTCATCATACTAAATTGTAGAATGGTTGGTGGGAATACTCATACTCTTAGTGTGATAAAAATTATACTATGATCATGACATTGCTAAGATCAAATTGAATATCACCCTTTTCAATTCACTTATTGAGGGGCTTCTTCAAACCACAAAACTCATTAGTTACCCCAAACCATCAAGGGAACTTAAATATCCCAATAGACCCTCAACCGACCTATATAAGTCATTAACTTAAGTCTTATCCCTTTTGGATCATATGATGTACGTCTAAATGGATCCTCTATCTCTTGAAACATATACATTTACTCGTCCATTAATAAAACCCATGAGGTAGAACTATTTTTTATCATTAACCGACCTAATCGCTCAAGTGGACCTCTTGTAGAATTTATAATAAGATATGGTGGAAATACACCACTCGACATAATATGAAACCTTCTAATCATCATTTAAATTTTTTTTCAAGAACATGTAAGAAAAACTCAAACATATCATCAATTATTGAATTTAATAACCATTTGAGAAACCTTATAATTTCACAATAGAATAAAGATTTGGATAATCATAATTTCTTCTAGGAATAAGTACCTATTTGAGTTTTGAAACACCTATTTATTTCTCATAACCCTTGATGAAATATTCACCATAGGATAACAAAAGAAACAAATATAGAGAAGAATATATATTCATGTTATATTTGAATCTACCTAATCATGTTAAAAAATTATAATCCCATAATCCACAATTTAGGTCACCCTAAGACGATCCTCCTTAAACACACACATAAATATATCAAAAAATGTAATATATAGAATGATATTAAAGGAAACACCTACCTCATTGAAAAAACAACTTCCCCATATGGTAATAAGGTTCAATTCTTCCCCATTCATTATAAATCATAGAATCAATCAAGGGGGTGTTATTTATTTATTTATGGTTGACCATATGTTAGATTAGTGAACTGGTGTCAATGATAAATATAATAAATTAGACATTACCCTAAACACCCAATTTCATTGTAAAACTATTGGTCATAATATTTAGAAAAAATATTTTTTCATTGAAATATGGAGGGAGAATTGAGAAATTTGAAAGTGTATATATTAGTTGGGTAGAGTTGTTACATAGAGAGGGTTGTAAATTTACAATATTTTTAATTGAAAAATAAATTAACATTAGATTTTAAAAAAAATATACATTAACCAAAAGGTACCCAGTGGTCCACTATTATCTTAATAATTTTATGTTAGCCATATGCTTCATAAAATGGGATTTAAATACTCTACCAACACCCTTGGAACCCAATAATCCACCACTAGGTACATGGGGGTATCTATATTTTTCAAAATTCAAATTACCACTAGGTACATTTTCTAATTGGTCAGTTAAAACAAATAATATTACATCCATGAAACTGTAAAAATACCTAGATATGTTATTTTAGGTTGTAGTAATCAAATCCATATATAACATATAAATATACACCTTACTCCATGGTTATCAAAGGTTAAACACATACCAACTACAACACCTTGTAATGACATGATCCATTAATAACATTATACCACATAGTATTTCATCGTCTTTAAGATTCCATAAATATTTCCTCACATTTGTTCTATTCAAGGAATCTAATTACACTGATCATTCAAGATTCTATAATGGTAATAGTCATATGGTTTACACTACAAATCATGATGAACTGTCACACACATAAGAATCACACACAAGAATCATGCCAAATAATAATTACTCTCAATATTGAAAATAAATGAAAACATAATTAATTCATGAAAATTCAATTTTACTCTCCTTAAAGAGGAGACCTGGTGGTGGAGGAGGAGGAGGAGGCATCGACAGCGGAGGCAATGGAGGCAGCAGAGGCAACGGAGTAGAAGGAGGTGGAGGAGGAGGAGGAGGAGGAGGAGGCACCGGTGGAGGAGATGGAGGAGGAGGCCGCGGTGGAGGAGGAGGAGGAGACGAGGTGTAAGAGGATCCGTGGTGGAGGAGGAGGAGAAGGAGGAGTGGAAGAGGAGGAGGAAGAGAAGTAGGCATCAGAGGAGGAGGAGGAGGCCACGGCAGAGGAGGAGGAGAAGGAGGAGGCGGCCGCAATGGAGAGGAGGCAGCGGCAGAGAGGAGGAAACGACGCAAGGTAGGGCTTCCACGAAATCTTGACAGGGTGCGGGGAGGAGGAGGAGGACATGATGGATTTTATAAATCCCGCGTGGACCTTTATCGATGCTTTTCATTTTAGTGCTCATAAAGTCCCTCTTTATCAGCGCAAATAAAAGTGCTGATAAATGTATGAATTTAATAATATATAACATATTTTTTTAATTTAATGTATACAATTAACATTATCAGCTCGAAAAAAAGCACTGATAAATTTATCCTTTATCAGCGCTAAGAAAAGCACTGATAAAATGATATTTAAAGCACAGATAAATGTGCCCTTTATCAGCGCTTTTTTTAGCGCTGATAAAGGGCACATTTATCAGCACATTTTTTAGAGAAAATAAAGTCCTACCTCTTTATCATTGCTTTCCCATTAGCGCTGATAAAGGTAGGTGCCTGCCTTGCCTAGTTTTGTGGTAGTGATAAATTTGAATAAAAGTATTCTTTAGGAATATAATGATTTAATAAAAATTGAATGTTAATTTATTAAAAATAAATCAATATATTATTAATAATTAGGTCATTAATATTTAAATATTTCATAATTTTGTTATTTTCATTCATATCCACAAAATTAATTTCTAATTTATGATGGTTATATTTAATAACAATATTTTTGGTTCATTTGAGCTTTTTTGTTGCGTGTTTTATATTATATCAAATATAGTTTTATTTTAAAGCCTTGTGGTGTTCCATTCTCCCCCTTCAATAAATCACATCTTTACAATTTGAACGTCTTCTTTATAATCTATAGTTTTTCATTTGAAAAATTCCATTGTGGAAAAAACTCATATCGTAAAAAGGGATAATAAAACATCCTCTTGAAAAGACAGAAAAAGCGATATGAAGGTAATATGGAATAACACATATATAGGGTTCCAAATAGGAAAACATTAGTACAAAGTAAAAATATGGATATAGTATAGAAAAATAACACCTAAAGATTAATAGATAATTACAGAGATCATGGTCATCAAAAAGGTAACTATCACAAAATCATAATTCCATGATAGGTTAAAAGACCCGAGATTTATCAGTAAGAAAAATAAATGGATGAAATTTTTATTTCCAATTATTTTTTGTAATGCCAAATGAATATTTTAATATCCAGATATAGAATTTGAGAAAATAAACATACTTGATTTATTTCCACTTTATAATCCTAATCTCATCCTTTGGTTTTTTGTCAATCTACATCTAATTTGTCACTTATGCTAGGAAATGGATCTTCAAAAATCCTTTTTAGTTATAAGAACTAAAATAAAATTTTATTGAATCATAAGATCTATAAGTCCTTCCATTATCCTAAAAATATTTTCCTAAACAAAAATGTTTAACACAAGTAATCCAATATGATAAATCATGATTTATCTTCAAACAATAATATCCAATGTTCAAAAAAATACATTCCATAATAAGTTCTTGTTAAGGATGATAAAAAATATTCTTAAGTAAACTTCAAAAATCTGAAAAATTGGAATAATGTCACTAAATTTTAAAAATAAGATTATGATTAATCCACCTTGAAGTGAATTTTAATTTCACATGTAAATATGTTGATCACATGGTAATAAGATAAATCACTATAAAACCTTAATGAAAAAATTAATTCTTATAAGAATTAACTATATCCTTATTCCCCTAAATAAAATTTCATATTATGGAATATAAATCCTAAAATGTAGTATACTCCATCATGAATTACTTTATCATCAAATAAGTGGCCATTTCCATGGTCAACAATACTATCCCATATTCTTCTTCAATGTCAATCATTTATTTATCAAAACTAAACATTATTAACTAAACATCATGAATACATTAAGGTTTATCTTTCACATATTCATTTATTATCTAAAAATATCACCTTAATACCAAATCTATTTTCTCAGTTATCAAAACCATTCAACATATAGTTCCAAATACTTGAATAAAAACTATTATAGTACAATCCTTATATGTTTCACTATTCATATAGCAATAATATTATTGGTAAAATAATTTTACAACATAATTATTGAATCCATATACACAAGTAATTTAATATTTCCATTTGGTATTAGTAATGGTATCTTTTTTACCTAGATCTATTAGTTTCTTCTAAGGTATATTCCTTTTATTCTTGGGGTATTCATTTGTGTAGTGGCCTAGCACCTTACAGTGGAAAAACATAATTTTATAGATTTTATTTTTATCATTTAATCAACATACCTTTTTAAATTTCTCTCTACATTTGAAGAAAACTTCCATTCCCTTCAAGAATGTATTGGGGTGTTTCTATCAACAATTATCCCATGTGGGAAAATCCTTCATTTTCTTCTTCCCCCTTATCCGTTTTTTTCTCTTACATGTTATTCTTATCATAACTTCCACTATAACCTTAATACATGGTTAATTATTTCACTCTATTGATAGCATATGACACTATATCCTCATAGGATGATATTGTTTGGGTGACTAGTTCCCATTGTTGGATTGGATTTAACATGTCAAATAAATATAAAATATTTCTATTTTGATTATGTACGTAGTCCACAACATTTCCTTCAAGCCATGTGAAGTTAGTTTAATACATAGTAATTCATTCAAATTTCTTTTTTCATAGAATCAAGAATCTCATTTTCATATATACTCACTATTCAAGAGGAAAATATTTTTCCAAGAAGATTTTAGTAAAATATTTCCATTAAATTCTCACCATTTCCTCCTCATCCTTGGTATTTTGAATCAACGGCCACTATTGATTCACATCCCATGAGAGATGATAAAATACCATGAAAACCATCACCCTTTCAATACATTCCAAATAAGGAAATACCTTCTCTAAGTAATATATACATTTCATATCTACAAATAGATTTTTAGTTCCATTGAATGATGGAACTTTCTGATTCATGATTTATTATACCATTTTACCATGATGGATCAGAAGGCTATTCCATATGGGAATGATTATTACTCTTGACCTGAATCATTTATGCCAATATAATTATTATTTGTTCGTATCTATCTCCAGATTCATTATCTTTCCCAAATGGGTAATTCTTATATGGATTACATGCACTGTTATGATTTTCATTCCTTTCACTAGACCTCATTCGTAGGCAATAACGTATACTAGTTTAACTCTCAACATTATGAATCGTAATGTATAATTTCAAAAATAGAGATACACATAACATAAATTAAAAAACTAATGGATAGATAATATTACAATTATAATGTTGGTTTCTTTAGGAATATTCTCAAAATTATTCGCAGAGTTATGTTCCATAATCTATATGTTTGAAAGAAAAATCCAAAGGTTTCTAATAAACATTCTTTGATACCAACTATAAAGAACCAGACCCTAGAAAACTAGATCTTATGGTGACTTTATTACATTGGATCATGATATGAGAAATTTCAAACAAAAGATCCAAATAGTTTAGTTATTTTGGTGAACAAAATACATATTTTAATTTCATATTTAAATTTGAAAAACAAAAATACAAAATAGTATTTTATTCAATAAAATCATTCCCCTTCAATATATCTTGAAAAATTGATCATAAAAAACATCCTAGTATCCAATGAAAAAGAAACATAAGAAATGGGTGATCTTTAATTCTTTGTAAGTTAATTTATACAACAGAAGATAAATAGGATATGAATAATATGGAAGGAAATAAATGATAATCAAATAATGTCATATAAACAATCACATTCGATAAAACTTATCTATGGATATGAAAAATATTCAAATAATCACAAGTAAATCAATAAATGATTTAATAATGATGAAATGCATAATCATAAACATCTGAAACTTATCATCTTGGCCTCGTACCACGACAACTCAAACATAATATCAAGTCCTCGTGCAAATATATTTTGTATAAATAGATAATTCATCAGCCAAAAACACAAACTGTATTATATCATGATGCATACCAATACATCGAGAATATATATAATTCTGGGCCCCACCCATCACAAAATAAGTGAAATGCATTCCTTGTATGAATATATAACATAACATAATCATCTGCCTCAAAAATAAAAAAATTGTCTATATTGGAACAACTATAATACAGAATATCAATACATTCCCCAATCAAATTGATCATAACCCATCCATAAACATATGGTGGATGGTAACAAGAGAAAATAACCTCAGTAAAACATAATATTTAATTAATTATGTTGACATAGATGAAAATTCCTTAGAAATGTCATTGGAAAATTCATGAGGAAATTGCATTTTGTTTCACTTTGGAATCACTTAATTAAAGGGTTAAAAAATATGAAGGAATAAATTTTCATTGAAAATAACCATGAAAACATTTAAATAATATTAAAATAATATTTTATTAATTATGGTAGGAAAATTTATTTATTCTGTATAAGATAAAAAATATTCCTTTCACACTTGTAAAATTGTCAAAAAAATACCTCATTTGAAAAATGACAAAGAGATTTCTTTCAAACTTTTTGTAAAAAGTAACACATTTTTAAAAAATTAATTTCATAAATCATTTTGATAATTTTTTAAAAAATTAAAAATATTTTTAGAAAACATGGTTATGGATGAAAAATATTATCCAAATGGGGAATTAAACATAAACAATCCCGAATAATGATGAGATTGTGAAATAAACCCTTACCACATGGGCATCTTTTCAATTGTTAGTTACATAAAAGAAATAACATCAAATTAAAGCATAAATAACATGAAGATATATGTAATCATGATATAATTTATCAAAGGGGTCATATATACACTACAAAAAATAAGTGGTGAATATGACATTTGTTTCTCATTAGTAAAAGCGAGACGAGAAACTTGTACATAATGTCTGATTTGCTTCGTACATTCCCAAAACTCCTTTATAATTAAAATATACTTATTATAAATATATTCCAAAAATAGATTCATATATATTATACAATATATTATTCATAACATTTAATCACCCATTTATTAATAATTCATTTTTAAAATCGCTAGTTAGGGTAATTATTGCTTCATTTTTCAGGTATGTTTTGGTTCAGTACTTGTTGTCTATATTATATAATCATGGTTATATCAAATTGATAATATAAATATAGATATAATTAGTATTTATAGTAATTATATACATATTTTGGGTCATTTATAAAATTTATATAATGAAAAATGAATTACGTCATTCATAGAGACGGTATGTCATGCGTACATATAAACGCTTCATTCATTTTCTAGTGGACGGAACAAAATAAAGGTAAATAATAACTATCATTTAAAAAATAATATTTATATAATATAAATAATATTTAATAATTAAATTCATATTTATTACAATGTATGTGAATCTTATACAAAAATAGCTCACATCTCTCTATGGAACTGGTAGAACATTTTCCAACAGATTAGAAGGTAAGAGGGAAAATATGATATTTTAATTCTAGAATCATATATTTTTCATAAATATCATATAAATTCTCTATTTTTATCTTTTTAACCATCCATGTGAAATGGTGATGGAAAATGAATTACATTGCAATGTGGCGACTGTAATTCATACGTATACACAATAGATGTTTTAACATTTCGTAGGATGGAATATGGTTGTAACGAAATAATAAAAACATAGAAGTATATTTAATATGATGGATATATTATCTTAGGATAAGTAAAACACATTAAAAATAACTATTAGAAGAAATTAACTTTATGGAATCAATAAATACGATTACCCTTCGTTAGTAAATTTCTATTAGATATCATCTTAAGGGACTTATAGTAATTATTTTAGAATAACAAGAACCTCAAGGACTTGTATAAGGATTATTATAAGACAACTTTTCATGGTTTGGTCCATATAAATGGCTCAATGTGGTGTAAATTACATAGGGAAGAGCTTCCCTTTTATACTTGAGATGAGGGACACTATTACAATTTATTAGAAGATTAAATTACAATAAAGTCATTATCAATCCAAATGCATCCAAATGGTATGGAATTTGAACATAGGTTAATATATAGTCTAAATATCACCATTAAATAAAATTTTATAGGTTTTTAGAGTGTTTTAAACCTTATCATTTGGTTGAACCCCTTAGTTAACCTATTTTATCATTACTCGCGATAATGTTTTTTCCCTTTGAAAAGATTATAATTTCCCATATAAGGTAACTATTGAGTCATTAATGTATAAAGGATGAAATATTAGACCATGTTATACAACATTTTTTGTTTTTAAATATTTTTATGATTATTAAATAATTTAGTAAAATATTATTTCTCGTAACTTATCATTAATGTCAATTTTGACACATTTCATTTATGTTGACTAAAAATACACCATGAAAATGTTTGATTTGGAAGGTAATTAATTTACACATAAATAATATGTCATATTCATCTAAACCATTCACGAAATTCTATAAATCATGAAAATAATATAAATTATAATATTTTTAATATCTTTTATTTTATTTTTCAATTAATTGAATATATATTGTATTATAATTGCACAACACATTAAGAAAATTATATAATCACTAAAAATTAGAAATAACTTATGATCATAAATATAATTTCATTATTAACTAAATTAAAATTTATATTCATTCATGACATGATTTTTTCTCTTTTTGGACACATAATTGATATTTAAAACTATGAGAGTGACATTTTGTATCATTGTTTGATTTAAATATTATATTGGTCCTATTCATGGACAAGTGTCCACTGAAAAATTAATGTACAAGACTAATGTGATAAAGTTAAAATTTCATTTATATAATAATAATTAAGATTAAATATTATTACCCTATCTCTTAATATTAACCTATGTTTACCCAATTTACCTTTTACCGATGTGATAAATTTTATCGTGGTTACAAATCATATTAACTAAAAATAACAGTGGATTATTTAAAAAATTCATCCTTATGATTTCAAATATGAAATCATATTTTATCAAATTAAATACCTATAATTGGTAGATTATAATTTAAAATCATGACACAAAATAGAATAAACAACATGTTTTCAGAAAATTTCATTTTTATGTATAGTAATGTTTTTATAAGAAAATCAATCATAAAATTGAATACAATGAACTTGATTAAATAATTAATAATATAATTTTAACACCTAGATGTTTTATTAAATATTATCTATAAATAATTATTATTCTTCAATAGATTTATTTTCACCCAATAATGAGTTTAAAAGAACCGAGAGATACCCTTATTATAAAATTACTAGTATAGTCCAGTTGTTCGGATAGTGGGAATAATTATAACTAACTTATGAAAATGAATTGTCAAATCATTGGATATAAATTATTTTCGAAAAATATAAATCAATTAGATATTTTTTTGAGTGGATTAATTTTGGTAAATAAATTGATGAGATATATATGTGTTATATACTTAATAAAATATTTTTTATATTCATATAATCTATATTTTAGTCAAATGTTATGAATAAAACCTTATTTGATGTATAAAAACCTATTTTTTTAAAGTTTTATTTTACTCCTTTGAATGGAGAAAACATTTTAGAATAATATTTGGATGCATTAATAATTTTTATACCATAATATAATCTTGTTATTTTGAAGTGGGATATAAAATTTTTCTTTAGATAAATTACTGATAAATTTCATGTTTTGATGAATAGTAAAAATATGCTAAATTTTAAATAAAAAACATCTTTTTCAATCGAGATAATTTATATGGTTAAATTATAATATTTAATGGTTTTAAATTATAAATACAATAAATTTTTATCATTCAGTATAATATATGTCATTATAATTAATTTTACGTTGAATTTATAGGTAAAAACATTTCAATCTTTTTCAATTTTTAACTATTAAAACTTATTTTCTCATTTCAACAATGGGTAATTAAATATTAATTACTACAACTTATTTTTTTTAATTTTGAAAAATTGATTCCATATTTGGAATTATTAGGTCCAAATTATGTTAATAGGATAGTTTTAATTTTTGGAAATATTAATAGTATCTTTGGTAATTATTTTTATTACCATGGTTAAAGGTAAATCGGGTAATTAAGGGTGAGAATAATATTATGAAATTACCTTAAACCTATTAAAATACAATTTGATGAATAAATTATATCCTTATCACTTATCATTTCAAATTTATTCACTTTATGTCCACTTACCAATGAATATGACATGAATGTAAAAAAACTAATGAAGGTGAAAAAATGTAACAATCTCATTTTATATAAGTATATGAATTTTAATATATGGATATCTAGGATATAATATCTCTTATATATAATATCTAGAAATATAAAATAATTATATACATCATAGGAATTTATTTATAATTTTTTAAGATTAAATAAGTTCTATTAATGATGACACAATAATGATGTAAATCTTATTTTATTAATAAAAATATCAAAAAATGGTTTTATAAATATTAAAATAAATATCATATGAACTAATTAATGTTCCCCATGAATTTTCTAGGTGACTATGACATGATTTCAGTTTATTCAATAGTTTTTTATAATTTATATTTTTTTTATTATTTTATTTAAATTTAAATTAGTGAATAGTATCAAAACTTACAATATTGATATTTTATAAAAATAACATTTTATTAAATTATTTAATTTTTTTTGAAAATTATCAATTTATAATTATAAGATCCTAAATTTCATAAATGATTAATTTATTACCAATTAACACATAATAAGTAAATATTTTTAAACATTGAATATTTAGAATGTTATTACCACAATTAAAATTAAATAGAATAAATAAGTGTCAATTAAAATTATATTGTTTAAATTGTCAAAATAACAAGTAGAAAATTTTTTGGGTGATGAAATTACAACCCTATGTCGTCTCATATTCAAAATTGGGTCATTTTGGATGTTTTTGGGAAGGTTTTGGTTTTATTATAAATTATTATTTATGGAGTTTCCAAAAGTGCCCATCACCTCTATTATAAAAGGGCACTAACTCCATCACCTATTTACTTAATATTGAGCCATAAATCTAGGCCATACCCTGATATTTTTCCTTCTCAACTTACCTATTTTCATTCTAGAGGTTCTTTTCATCTTCAAAGACCAACTCTATTGGTCTAAGAGAAGATTTAGAGAAGGAACATTGAAGAAGAGGTAATATCATTTACCGATTATTTCAAACATCATTCTTCTTCTACTTCCTCTTAATTAGTTTTTTCACTAAAAATTAATAACATCAGTATCACTTATATACTGATATGTTATTATAAACATGAAACAACCATATTCCACTTTCTACCCATCCTATGAAAAATGAAATCACAACGTGTTCTTACATACGACTTACCGTCTCCATGTCGTGGTGTAATCCATTTTCACCACCAACTTACATGGATTGGTGTAAGGATGTAATTAATTAATATATATATATATAATATAAAATTTATTTAATCTTAGATGCTATACATCATTCACTTTATTACCATTCAACAATTATGGGAACAATATCATCGCTCGTGCGTACGTACAGCTTACTGACTCCACGGAGTGATGTGATTCATTCTATATAATATTCATTAAAGAATGATAATATATATGATTTGAATTCATAAATATTATATACATTAATCTAATACCATGTTTTATATTATATAACAATAACCTAAAAGGAGGAATAAGAACAAATCTGACAAAACATGCATAAGAACCTAAAGCAGTTAATACCTAAATAACAAGTAACAATGAAATATTACTAGAAAACGGATGAAAATATAATCATAAATGTTATCATAAAAAAGATTATGATTCTGGAATAAATCTATAGAATTAATTAAATCATTATCTATGAGGTTATAGGAAATAAGAAGCATATTAGACCGATGGTAAGGGATAACATTTCAAATCTTGTTTTTATCCAAGATTGTTTATTCATAAGTATTTACTAGGGTATAATTATCATCCACATCCATTTTTTCTAAATATTCTTTATATAGTTATATAATTGTTAAAATTCAATTTTACCAATTGGTAAATTTTTACTAAATTGTGTGAATGGAATCTTTTGTCATTTTTAGTAGAGGTATTTTTTACTTTTCTGAAAAATGTAGGAGAAGATAGTTTTTTTTTAACTTGTGCAACATGAATGGATTTTTATTCAATCATAATCCCTTATTTCCATTAAGAATACCCAAAAATATTACATGATTATTTTCACATATAATTATGTATTCTAAAATTTTGTGGCATCTTCATAAAGGAAAATATTTTTGAAGAAGAAAGGATATTTTCCTTAGTAATTCATTTCATGTGTCTTTTAAAAATTATTTTCTGTCTAAAATGACACTCGTTAAATAGTGTTATATTTTTATCACACTTATTACTATTATTTTATTGTGTTTATGATGGAATGTTATTTATTAAATACTTTTTTTTATATCAATTATGATGGAATTTTGTTTAAGAAAACCATTTTATTTCATGGGTTATGATATGGTGAATATTTTTAGGTTTTTGTGGAACACGAATAAATTGTTTCATTTTAAGATGGATGAGACCTATATATACCTCCAATTCATTGGGTAATGATTTATATCTCATGAGATAGACATTACTGGAATGGAAATTAAATCATGTTCAGTAATACTGGGCTAGAACGAGGAGTGAACACGATTTCGTAATAGGCATTGTCCGCTATGATGGTCTCAATAATGATATTTGACATATATAAAATTCTTTTCTATGATTAAGTGTGTATGATATGAAATTTTATTTCTTATTTTATGACTATTGGGATTACATTTCACTTTTATGATTTTTCCCATTACATGATATTATGATCTTTTATAAGCAGGATAAATTATTCAAATGTTAGGATTATGATTGATATTTCCCTTGTTTTACCTTACTGAGAATTTGAGATCACCCTTTCATATTTTTCTTTTCCTCGGGACATTAAGAAAGGTATAAAGTAAGATATGTAAAAAAGGGTTCTAGTTATGAATAAATAATATAGACACAATGTGTATGTTTTATGAACCAGTTTTTTATGTTTCCCATTTTCTAAAGACACTAATCCTACATGATCCTAGCATGGTTTTGTTATGTTATGTAATAAATATTCTTCAATGTTGAAGTAATTTCTATATTTAAATTATGGTCTGTTAAAGTTGGTATCAGAGGAAATGGAATAGTTAACCATTGGAAACTATGATGAGAGAATATTATTCAGAACCCTAATAATATGTCTAAGTATTTTCTACAATCCTATCCTAGTTTTTTAGAAATTTTCATGAATAACATATGATAAACACAAAAGTTTCCTATGTTGAAATTTTATTCTTGATTATTTTGTTTTCCTATTAGTATTAGTGTTGATCACACTATGCTTCATGGTTTTATTAAATTCCTGAAACCTGAAGAAACTACGTTAATGCTGAATGCGATGGGAAATTAAATGATTGTCCCCCTGAGAAACCAAATTTTATAGGAGATGGAATGAATAATATTGTATACATGCTCACACAACATTCTCAAGAAATAATTCATATAGTAATTCCCATTGGGAAATGGAGGGAGAAACATTCTATTAAGTTCTTTATGAGGGAATGGCCACCATCATTCAGTGGGTTTTCTGATCCGTTAGTGGTTGAAAAATGGACATGTTCCACTGAAATGATATTTTTAGTTCTACAATGTTATGAAAATGATAAATTCATCTAAGAAGTCTGTCATTCGGAAGTAGAATCTGATCAATGGTGGAATCATATCAAGATTACAAGGTAAAGATATGAAATTGAGTCCATGAAATGGGATGAGTTCAAGAACTTATTTTTCAATCTGTATATTCCTTGTGTTATTTGAAAAAATATGGGGAATGAGTTCCTTGAAGTTAAGAAAAATTGATGTTGAATCTATTGGTACCTGTGAAGAAAATTTTACAAGACATTCAAGGTACACTTCATGAATTATTATCCAACCTGAGAAAAAATATTTATTGATTTTTTAGTGGAATAAAACCAATTCTCCGAAGGGAATTAGACATAGGAGGCTTAAATAGATATAAAGAAATTTTTTGATGCACTTTCATGTATATGATAGATATTGGAGTAACCCATTAATCATATGGGTTTGATAAGAAGAGAAAAATGGGATTAAAATGAAAATCAAAAGACCACAATGAAAAGAAGATGTTTTTCCCTTATGTTCAAAGTGTGGAAAGAAACATGGAGGGAATTGTATTTAAGAGACTAGTAAATGTTTAATGTGTTGAAAATAGGTCATTGGGTACTTGAATGCCAAATTTATGGGAAAATACTTCTAATGATGCGAACAAAAAAATACTACATAGAATGCACCTTCTACGCTTCAATGTTATAGGTGCAAGGAAATGGGGCATTATGATAATCAATTACTTCATCCAAGGGTTATTGATGATGATTGATGCCAAAAAACACTTAATTCCAAAGACAATGAAATGCCACATTCATTCATTATCAATGATGTGGAGTACTATAATGAAGTTTTGAAAGGTACACTTACCATCCACTACAAAGTAGAAAATATTTTATTTGATTCTAGATCTACCCACTCTTTTATTTCTAGAGAATTTTCTAAATTTATCACTGTATTACCTAAAAAATGTTATGTTTAACTAGCTATGAAAAATTCTAATGGCACAATAGCCACATCAATAGTTTATAATTCTTCATCGGTTGATGGTTGTGGGAAATTGATTCCTACAAATCATGGGATCCTTCCTATGGGGGAATATTTTGTGATTATTAACATGTATAGGCTTTCTCTATATGAATATCATATCAATTTCCATGGAAGAGAAGTCACATTTCAAATTCGAGATCAATCTATGATCATCTATTGATGCAAGGATGAATATAACCTGCCAGTATAATTGTTTTCTATCATATGGGTCTTGATTCCTATAAATGAAGGTTATTTATCTCAAATGGTAGGGAAGAAAATCGCTATTAAGAATATTCATATCATATTGGAGTTTGATTATGTCTTTCTAAAAGAATTTCCAGGTCTTCCACCAAATCTTGAAGTTTAGTTTCAATAGAACTCATTCTGGGTTTTATTCCTATTCAAAAGACACCTTATAGAATAGACCAAATTGAGTAGCAGGAATTTAAGAAGAAACTAAAAAAAATCTTGATAAGGTATTCATATGCCCTAGTTACTCACCTTGGGGAGCACCTGATCAATTTTTTAAGAAGAATGATGGATCAATGAGACTATGAATTAATTATTGATAACATAACAAGATCACTATCAAGAACCAATATCATCTTCCCCGTATTGATGAATTATTTTACCTACTATGTGCAGCTCAATAATTTTCCAAAATTGATCTTCATTTAGGATATCATCAATTAAGGGTCAAAAGGGAATATATAGAAAACATTGAATTTTGTACACGGTGTAGACACTATGAATTTATAGTGATTCGTTTTGTTTTACTAATTCTCCCTTTATCTTTATGGATCTAATGAATAATGTCTTTATATACTATCATGGTCAGTTTTTAGTATTCTTTATTGACGATATTCTTGTCTATTCAAAGATCAAGGAATAATATGATGATCATTTGAGAATTGAACTGAAGACCCTGATAAAGGTGAAGCATTTTTCCAAATTCACCAAGTAGGAATTTTGGCTTCAGAAAGTTTCATTTTTGGGTCATATAATCTCAAGAGAGGGGATATTTGTGGATCCAACAAAAACAGAGGTCATTGAGAGATGTTCAAAACCAACAACATCAACTAAGATTCGAATTTTACTTTGTTTAGATAGATATCATCACTGTTTTTTGAAATATTTTTCATGATTATCTAATCTAATCACCAAGTTGACCTGAAAAGGAGTTATGTTCATTTGGATGGAGGGATGTGGAGAAAATTTCAAAGAACTAAAAAGTTGGTTATCCAGTGCCCCTGTACTCACACTACCTTGTAGTGGAGAATGGTTAGTTATGTACAGTGATGCATCAAAGGAGGGGTCGGGATGTGTTCTCATGATAATTATATGGTGATATCTTATGACTCATATAAGTTAAAAATTAATGAGAAAATTTACATAACTCATGATTTGGAGTTAGCTGTGCTAATCATTGCCTTAATGATATAGAGGCATTATCTTTGTGGTGAAATGTGTGATATTTATACTGATCCTAAAAGTATAAAGTATATTTTCACACAAAAGGATCTGAATATGTGTCAAATTAGATGGGTTGAGTTGATTAAAGATGATGACTGCTTAAAAAATTATCACCCTAGGAAAGTAAACAAGGTGGAAGATGCTTTGAGTTGAAAAGACCATGCTAGATTATCCATGATATGGATCATGAAAGATCCAATATTTATGGATTCTTTAAGGATATAAAAATAAATTTTAATAGGAGAGAAATAATATATTTCTCAAATTAATGTTCAACCATCAATACAAGTGGAGATTAAGGAGGCACATATGGAATATGTAGAGTTACAAAAGGTGTGAAATGTTTCTGAATTCAACCTTGATTGTGATGAAATAATAAGGTTTGGGAACTGGGTCTATATTCCACCCATACTATAATTAAAGAGGGAGATATTGGATTATTATGATATTTCTTAATTCTCTCTTCACCATGGAAGCATGAAGATATATAGGGGCCTGAAGGAGTACTACTAGTGGGACGGAATAAAAAGCGATGTCGCCGAATATGACTTTTGATGCATGGTTTGTTATCAATTTAAGGATGAGGGAGAAAAGGCTAAGGGGATGTTACAACCATTACCCATACCATAATAGAAACTGGAAAACATCACTGTGGACTTTGTCATCAGACTTCCCAAAAAATCCAATGGAAAAAATTCTATCTAGGTTATAGTTTAACACTTTACGAATTTGGAACACTTCATTACTATTAGAGAGGATTTCTCTCTTGATCATTTTTCAAGGATATATGTAAAGGATGTGGTAAGATTTCATGGAGTACTACTTTCCATTAAATATAATTGGGATTCGATTATTACCTTGATGTTTTTGAAAATCATTTAGCATGCTCAAGATATAGATTTGAGTTTCAGCACTTCTTATTATCCTCAGATATATAGTCAGTCTGAAAGAACAATTCAAACTATGTAAGACATGTTGAGAGCTTTCTCTTTGGATTTCAAAGGTGGTTAGGATCAACAACTAATTTTGGTGGAAATCTCTTACAGTAATATATTTCACTCCAATATTCAAAAGTCTCCTTATGAATTTATCTATGGAAAGAAGTGAAGATCTCAAACTTACTAGGACGAAGTTAGGGAAAGAAACCTATTAGGACCTGATCTTGTGGATGAAATGATAGAAAAGGTAAGATCTATTCAACAAAACATAGAAGCAGCTCAGAGTCAAAAAAAAATTATGCTGACAATGAAATAAAATACCTAGAGTTTAAAGTGGTTGATAAGGTTTTTCTATGAATATATCCCTAGAAGAGAGTAATAATATTTTAAAATAAGGAAAAGTTGAGTCCTAGGTATATTGGTCCTTTTGAAATTAGGGATCGTTTTGGGAAGGTGGATTACTGATTGGGGATTCTGCCAAATATCTCTCATGTTCATGATGTGTTCTATATATCACTCTTGATAATGTACAAACCTGACCCTTCACATTTACTAAGCTTAGAATTATTTCTGCTGGGGATCGATCTTTCTTATAAAGAATAGCCGATTGAGATTCTGTATCATAGCGAAAAAGCTCTACGAAACAAGACCACTCACATGGTTAAAGTTTTATGTAGGATCCAAGAATTTGAATAAGCTACATAGTAACTTGAGGATATGATAAGGGATAGGAATCCTCATTTGTTTGTTTCCAAGTGATGAATTTTGAGGTAGAAATTGAGTTTAAGCGAGGGAAGAATGTAACACCTGTATGTTTTAATAAAATATTTTCTTAAAATAATTTTTATTCTTCAGTAGCATTATTTTCAGAAAATCATGAGTTTGAACAAACATTGAGACTCCCTTATTATAAAATTACCTATATATTATATTCTTTGGGATGGCGGTAATAATTATAACTAACTGATTAAAATACATTGTGAATTCATTAGTTATCAATTATTTATGAAAAAAATATTTCCACTAAATATTATATTTTTTTGAGTGAATTAAAATATTTAATGAAATTAAAGAGATATATATGTGTTATATACTTAATAAAATATTTTTTATATTCATCCAATGGATATTGTAGTCAAAGGGTTTGAATAAAACCTTATTTGATGTATAAAAACCTATTATTTAAAAGTTTAATTTTACACCTTTGAATGGAGAAAAACTTTTAAATTATTATTTTTTAAAATTAATAATTTTTATATGACAAACTAAATATGTTATTTTGAAGTGGTATACAAAAATTTACTTTGGATAAATTTCTGATATTTTTCTGATAACATTCATGTTTTCATGAATAGTAAAAATACGCTAAATTTAAATTTAAACATCTTTTTTTCATCAAGATAATTTATATAGTTAAATTATAAAATTGAATGGATTTAATGTATAAATAGAATATATATTTATCTTCCAATATAATTAATGTCATTATCATTAATTTTACATTGAATTCATTGGTAAAACATTTTAATCTTTTGCAATGTTTTAACTTTTAAAACTCGTTTTCTCATTTCAACAACGAAATTAGTTTAAAATTTATTACTGCAGCATATGTGTTTTTAATTTTTTAAAAATAGATTCAATATTTGGAATTAGCAGATCAATTTTTTTTAATAAGATACCTTTATTTTTGTTCATTGTCAATAGTAACTTTGGTAATTATTTTTATTACCATGGTTAAAGGTTATTCGGACAATTAATGGTAAAAATAATATTATAAAATTTCCTCAACACCTATGAAAATAATATTATATGACTAAATTAGAACCTTATCATCTATTTTTTGGTATGGAATCACATTATGGCCACATACTTGTGAATATGATATAAATGTAATAAAAACTAATGAATGTGACAAAATGTCACAATCTCATTTTATATAAGAATATTAATTTTAATATATCGATAAATAAGAGATAATATCTATTGTAGATAGTCCCTATAAATCTAGAATAATTAACTACATCATAATAAGTTAGTTATAATTTTTAGAGATTAAATAATTACCATTAATGGTGACACAATAGTGACATAAAAATTATTTTATTAATAGAAATATATAATAAATGCATTTAAAAATTTTAAAATAAATATCAAATAAACTAATTAATCTTCTCCATGAATTTTCTAGGATAATATGACATGTTTTGAGTATATGAATTTTTTTTTTGAATTTATCCTAGTTGAGTATTTTATTTAAATTCAAGTAAATGGATATTGCCAAAATTGATACAATTGATATTTTATAAAAATAACATGTTATTAACTTATTTAAAAATGATAAAAATATTTGAAAATTAAATTTTGATAATTATAATAACTAAAATGACATAAAATATACATTTATGGTCAATTAAAACCATATACGTACATATATATAACCATTAAATATTTAGAATGTTATTAGCATAATTAAAATTAAATATAATAACTAATTGTCAATTAAAATGATATGGTCTAATTTGAAAAAATAATTTATCTAAAATTAATTGGTGGATGATATTACAACCCTATCACATTTCATATCTAAATTTAGTCATTTTTAGGTTTTTGGGAAGGTTTTTATTTTATTATAAATTATTATTTATGGAGTTTCTAAAGGTTCCCCTCACCTCAATTAAAAAAGGGAACCTCCTCCCTCACCTATTAACTTCATTTTTAGCCCCAAATTTCATCCATCCCCTCCCCTTTTTTCCTTATAAACACCCTATTTTAAATCTAGTGGTTCATCTCATCTTCAAAGACAAACTCTAATTCTCTAAGAGAAGATTTAGAGGAGGCACATCGAAGAAGAGGTAATATAATTTACCGATTATTTTAAAATTCTTTCTTCTTCTACTTACTCTTAATTAGTATTTTCATTATAAAGTAGTAACATATGTGTCACTATTATACTAATATTTTATTATAAACATGAAATAACCGTATAACACCTTCTACCCATCGTATGAAAAATGAAATCACTATGCATGTAAATGCAAGACTTGCCATCTCCATGCCATGGTGTAATATGTTTCCACCACATTGCATGGATAGGTGTAATGATGTAATTAATAAATATATATATGACTGATATAAAATTATTTTTATTATAAGATACTATTCTCCATTCACTTCATTGCCATTCAACAATTATGGGAATGATATCATCGTTCGTGCGAATATACGGCTTACCGTCACCATAGTGTGATGTGATTCGTTCTACATTATCTTAATTAAATCATGATTATATAAATAAATTTACTAAATAAATATGATATATATTATAATAATATCATTTTTAAATGATATAGTTGTGACATCAGAAGAAGAATAAGAACATATTTTACAAAACATGCATAATAACATAAAGCTGTTAATAACCGAATAACAAGTAATGATGGAATATTACTAACAAACGGATGAAAATATGGTCATAAATGTTATCACAAAAATTATTATGAATATTTAATAAATCATTAACTTTATTTAAATCATTATAATACTGTTTTAGATACATCTGAATAATATTAGACCTAAGGTAAGGGAAAACTTTTCAAATCTCATTTTTATCTGAGACTGTTTATTCATAAGTATTTATTGGGGTATAATTATCATCCATGTCCATGTTTCCCAAATATTTATTTCAAAATATTATTTATATCCATATTTAATTGGTAAAAATAAATTTTAACCATTGGTAAATTGTTACCAAATTGTTTGAATGGAATATTTTGTCATTTTTTGTAGCAGGTAATTTTTGACTTTTTAAGAAAATGTACGAGAAGAATGTATTTTTAATTTGTATGGAATGAATGGTATTTTATGCTTTCATAATTCATTTTTCTGGTGAATCTTACCCTATGATCTTATAGTGTTATTTTCCCATAAAATTATTTCTTCTTAAATTGAGTGGCATTTTGAGGAATGAAAAAAATTGAAGAAGAAAGGATAATTTCCTCATGAATTAATTTCAATTGTTTTCTAAAAAAATTCCATCTAAGATGACACTATTTAAATAAGGTTATAATTATATCGATGTTATTAATATGATTTTATTGTGTTTATTATGGATCATTATTTAGGAAATACATTTTCTAATATCAATTATGTTGGAATGATGTTCAAGAAACCCATTTTATTTCATGGATTATCAAATGGTTAATGTTTTTATGTTTTTTTGGAACATGATAGAATGGTTTCATTAAGAGTTGGGTGAGACCTATATCTCCCTCCAATTAATTGGGTAAATATTTATATCTAATGAGATAGACATGACTTGAATGGAAATGAATTCTAGTTTAGTAATATAGGGCTGGAAAGAGGAGTGAACTCGGTTCAGTAATGGAAATTGTACTCTATGATGGTCTCTAAAATGAGCCTCTACTAATATGGAATTATTTTCTATTTTTAGGTGTGTATTCCACAAAATATTCTTTCTTTTGTTATCGATATTGGTATTAAATTTTAATTTTATTATTTATCTCATGATTAGATATTGTGATCATTTATATGAAGGATAAGATTTTCAAATGTTATGTGTATGATTGATATTTATCATGTTTACCCTTACTAAGAATTTGTAATCACACTTTCATATCCTTTATTTCCCCAGGTCGTGAAGATGGGTATTAAGTAAGATATGTCACAAAGGATTCCAGTTTTGAAGAAATAATTGAGTGATAATTTGGATGTTTTTGAACGAGTTGTTTATGTTTCCCCGTTTTATAATACACTAAACCTACAATCTTCTAGCATGGTTTTTTATGTTATGCAATAAATATTCTTCAATGACAAAGTAATATATATATATATATGTAAATTATGGACCATTATAATAATTGAACTAAATTTAGTTTTAAATATTTTGAAAACAAAATGAAACTTTATAAATTCTTGAATAAAAAATAATGTTTTTAATAAAAAGATGTATTTCTTACTATTTACTAGAAAATCAATATTTTCAAAAAAATCCCAAAAATTACCATAGACTAATTTTAATATTCCGATGTCAAAAATAAAATTCATTTTTTCAAATAAATTTTCTAAAATCATCACAATTTAATTATATTATTTTCTCACAAAAATCAATTAAAATAATGTTTGAAGAAACTTTTTTCGTAGAATAAAAAGACATTACTAAAAATTAAATTTTTATTTCTTAAACATTGATCAATATATTTATATTGTATGGGGAATTTATATTAATATTTCATAATTTGGTTAATACTAGTCATACCCGGTAATTTAACAACTATGTTATAATAGTTATATTTAAATAATAATATTTCATGGTTCAATTAAGCTCAGTGTTGTGTGTCCTATATAGTATCGAACATTGTATTCTTTTAAATGATAAGGCTATTTTAGATATAAATACATTTGTGAATTTAACTAAAATTTGATCAATGATAGGTGTTCCATAACGTTCAATAATTCCAGAATCCTAATTAGAATCTCTATTATTAGATTAATTGGTAAGATTAGTACCCAAATTTAAAACACTATAAATTTAAGTTCCATAGTGAATAAAAATATTTTAGAATATATTCTAAATTTTGATGAATATTTTAATGGTATGAGTCAATATAGGCGTCTTACTTCTAATGGATGAAAGAAAATATAAATTTCCCAAATTGGTAAAAATGCTCAGTGACTCGAAGAAGTAAGAGTTATCCATGAAGAAATAAATGAATTCCTTAAAGTTAAATGAAACTTAGTATCGACAAAACTATTGGTAAAAAAATAATCACTTGAGAAAAAATTATTTTATAAATTTAAATAAGATGAAAAATTAAAATATATAAGACAAAATTGGTGGTGAAAGGGTTCCAATAGAAGGATAGAATTTATTTCTCAAAAATATTTTCAATGGTAGTTAATTATACTACCATCCAGATAGTGTTGAGTATTATTGTTATTGATTATTTAAAATTTCATAAAATGAATGTTAATGCTTCCATTTATCATGCTGGTATGGAGTACAAAATTTAAACAAAGAATCCAAAGAGTTGTAATGACTGTCAGAAGAAGGGAACCTACTGTAAATTGAAGAGAATCCTTTTTGGATTGAAATAAACACCTCAACAGTGGAAAAATAAGTTAGATTCATTCTTAAATAAAGAGGTTTCATGAGGAGAAACTTCGATCATTGTTTCAATCAGAAGTTTTGGAATGATGAGACTTACATATTACATATACTCTACCTGGATGAAATACTACTTATGAATTAGGAAACCTGATGGTTTCAAGAGCTATATATATTGTTTTTTGGATGATTTGAAATGAATTTTTTTAGGTAATCTAATAAAATCATAAGTAAGAGGATTGAAAGATAACATAAATCTGGTACTCTGGTCATATCCTTAAAAACTTACATCTAAAATATCATCATGAATTTTGGGATGACCAGATGATAATCTTCAATAACACTTCTTATATGATACATTAAATTTTCTAAGTTGAAATCATGAAATATGAGGTAAAAATGGTACCGTATTCTTTTGTTTTATGAAACATGATATATGCGATAATTTATACACAATTCGACATTCTCATTATAATTGGTGTAGTAACCCGGTTTATGTCTAATCGTGTGAAGATTAATTGAGAAATTGTGAAGTGAATCATGCGACACATGAAAGGATCTACACATACAAAACTATGTGCTTCAAGGAAGATGATTCTCTTCTAGTGTTTTTTATGTATATTTTGTGGGTGATTCTGACACACATAAAAGAATGAAATTATTTTTGTTTACATTTGATTGAACAATGATTTGTTGGATGCATCAACAAAAATCGGAGGTAATGATTTATAAAATGGAAGAAAAATATTTATTAGCTACAGAAGATGAAAAGGTATTTTTCTATATAAAGTGATTTATAAATGATCTTAGAAAATAAATAGAAGGGGGATGTTATTCACATATCATAAAAGTGTTGTATACCTTTCCATGAATCTACAATTTCATTAAATAATTAAACACATTTACTTGAAAGTACATTTCTTCCAGAATATTCATAATTACAAGGTGTTGAGGCTATGGATGATATTATTAAATAAAAATTTAGATGACATTTTTTATGAAGGTTTTAGTCCAAGAGAGGCTGAGAAAACCTTATGCCTCAATGAGGCTCAAGTAAATGAAAGGAGGAATGATAAAACTACATGTATGCAAAAGGAGGGTGTGAATTTTCAAAATTGTGGGAGGATGTCGAAGATATTCCTTGAAATATTATTTAAGTGATTAATTATTGTGATTATGAATTTTTTCAAGTTAAAAAATTTAACTCACTGGACGTTGAGACATGGGTAGTTTTCCTCGGTCTTATCATAGTGTAGTCCCCAAGATCCTTTAATATAAAAAAATTTTATCACTAAAAGGAGAGATACTAATGAGTATGATAGATTTGATTCTAGATGTGGTGAATATAAAATTGGTTTTTATAGTTAATAATTTCCAACAACAATTGAGAGGTGAAGTTAATGAATGGTTGACTGCAATTCTTTATGGTGAGCCAAACTATTTTTACTGATTAACTAACTCTATAAATGAGATATCAGAATGACTATTAATTAATGAATGTCTTATGTTAATTAAAACTATTCGAAGTTTAATAAATATCACATTATATACAATGATCCCTACCTTTGTACTTCTAGTAATATAAGAGTTTGCAGTGTTTTCCCATAGACATGTAGGATAAAAGTTGAAACCAAGCAATATTTCATTTCAATTTACTTCTCTGTTGGATCTTCCTTTACTTTTAATTGATGTTTTTGGAATTCATGAAACATAGAAGTGGATACTGAAGTGACCAGATCAGTGTGAATCACTGAGAGGGGGAGGGGGTGAATCAGTGATCCTTTAAAACTTTTTACTAATTGATTCTTAATCAATTAAACCTCTAGGGCTGGTTAAAGCCTCGATCCACTCTTCTTGTATCTCTCAACCTTTCCCGGATAATGCAGTAATGAAAAGGCACAGGACACAAGGATTTACAAGGTTCGGCACCAAAGGCCTACATCCTTGCCATGCTCTCCAAGCATGGATTCTCCCATTATAACTTGTTAGAATTACAATGGTCGATACAGAGTCTCACTGTATCTCTCCTGAGTCCCACAGGAGGGTCTTTATACTGCGTCCCACAGTGTTACCAGAGTCCCACTGGCCTGCTCCAGAATCCCACTGAAGACTTCTTCTCCCTGAGTCCCACAGGGTCTTCTCCTGGCTATTCGAGTCGCACGAGTAGCTCTTCTTCACTTTAAGCTTCTTCAAGTATCCTCAGCAGTCTGGGATAAAGACTGCTGGCCTTGCTCTTCTTCTGATCACTTGTGGTGAACAGGTCTTCTCATCTAGCTCGGGCTTTATCACCTTCTTCTAAGGATGCCCCGGCTTCTCTCCAATTACTGAATGCTCAGACAAATAATATCTTTATCTTTGGTCTGGTCCAGTCTCAGTTCACTTCAACATCATGCACTGAGTGCATGGCAACTCTTCAAGATCTTCAAGTCTTGGACTCCTCAGATGCACACCACTGATTTAGCACTGTTCACGTGTGCACGTGCATGCATGCATGCATGCACTTTCCCTTTCTTCTTCTTGGTGCAGTAGACCCACAAAGGGTGTAATCACTTTTGAGCACACACCTACTTCTCAGACTTCACACACTTTATGCAATATGATTACACACTAGAATGTGTGTTATACTTTAGTGTGGATGTCCTCTCTTCTTCTTAGTGTGTACACACTTTGGTTTGCACACACACTAAGGTTCGGCCACTCCTTTTAATTTGCACACACACACAAGGTGTGGTCTCGGCCTCTACTAATTCTTGCACACCTAATAGGATACGGCCTCTTCACTAGATGCACACCCCAAAGGCTACTGCCTCTTATTCAAATGCACACACACTGGATATGGCCTCGGGTTCTCTCCTTTTCTTGCACACTCACTTAAATGTGTCCTTCTTCACTTATGCACACACACACTAAGGTGTGGTCTTCACTTCACCCATACAAAGCTACGGCTTGGGTTCTCCACTTTGCACACACACTGCCTTCTTCTCTTTTTGCACACACAGCCCGAACACTCAACTCCACTGCCGCGCAGGGTCACAAGGCGCAAGGGTGCGACCTCTATTGTCTTCAAATGCCGCGCGCAAGCCCTCAAGGTGCACAAGGCTCGCGCAAACACTTCCTGCCGCGCAAGTCCGCGGGCAGAGAAGGATGCAACCACGGGCGCGCAAGGATGCGGCCACGGGTCTTCCTGTCGCGCAAGGAAGGCGCACAGGGGACTCCCTTTCTCTTCTTTCGCGCAAGAGGTGCGCAAAAGGAACACACGAAGCCAAGAATGGCTTCGGGCTTCTGCCGCGCAAGTGGTGCGCGCAGGGTCTTCTTCGCGAAGCAACGGTGCTCTCACGGGACTCCGGATCTTCAACAAAGGATCAGCAGCTAATCCAGAGGTCTCGGCCTCTCTTTATATAGGCAGAGGAATCCTCAAAACATCCGCGGGATATAAAAATCGATCCACCGAGATTTCCGGTTCTTTGAAAACTTCAAACGCGGGCCGAGAATCTCGTTCTTTCTCTCTGCACAACGCGGACTTCTTCTCCTTCTCCTTTATCCACGTGCATGCATTTTAAAACGCATGCAAGCCTCTGTTTAATCCAAACACATGCAAAGCATAATCCTCATGGCCTCGGCAACGTTGTTTGCCTCGGCCGAATCTCCAATTCTTCTTCTCATCGCATGCATGGTCATTTTTAGGCATGAATGTGTTCAGTAGGTCCAGACGATTCCAATGGACGTCTCGGTTTCGAAAATGGTGGCCGGATGCTCGAGAACGGGTGCTCGGGAGGCCTCTGGTTCAGTGGCGTCGCGGGAGATGCCTCGGCCGAGCTCGAGGTTGAGGACGAAGCCGGGGCCGTCGGATCAGATCTTCAACGGCGTGGATTAGATCGCGACGCCGCGGATTAGATGTGCGGCGCAGATCAAGCGCGCGATGAGACGGACGGCGGAGATTTGCTCCCGGGATTTTTTGCGCGTCCCACATCGAATCCTCCAGCGGTTTTCACGCGGCTTATTACTCAGCCGCTCCCTTCAACTCGCCAGTTGAATCCTCTCCCCTCCCGGTGCCGCCCCGCACCGGGTTCTCTCTGCGGGCGCGCTCTGCGCCCACTATGGTCCTCACGGGCGCGCTTCAAGCGCCCACTATGCTCCCTGCGCTCCTCCGGGCGTGCCCCAGGCGCTCATGCAGGGGTGTCCTTGGGTGCGCCCTGCCGCCCTAGCTCGCCCCACGGGGTTCCCCCGGGCGTGGTGCCCTAGTGCCCATGCCTTGGGGTTGAACCCCCCAAGGTGCCTTGGCTGGCCAATTTTTTTGGCAAAGGGACAGAATAGGACTTTGTGAAATACAAAGTTCTTCTCCATATAAAACATGCCAAATGCCTCCTCCTCTATTCTTCTTATTTCTTCTCTTCTAACACATATTCTCCACCTTCTTCATTAGAAACCACAAACCCTCCTTAACATATATTCTAGACTTAGGAGGTGGAATTCCCGAAGGGTCTTCATCTTCAACCGAGCTCCTTAATCACATAAATTCTTCAATAATCTTCATTGATCTAATCAGAGATCAAATTGGATCACTTCCAATTCACATGCACTAAGAGTTAGTACATGGACTTCATTAGTGCACATCATCCACTTAGTAGTTGTGGATGGAACATCTTGATTCATCAACTCCTCATGCATTGTGAAGACAATGCATGGTCTTCAATCAATGTTGTGACATTGTATCATCAGGATACAAGTTCTTTGAACTTAAAGATCAGTTCAGCAATCGTCAGATTTCTTAGAGAATGTTTCAACCATCATCTCCTATGTCACTTAGTGAATCTCCTAAGTGACATGCATCTTAGTACTATGGCCATTCTCCTTCACCACCATCACCATCACATCCTTTGACATTCACATCTTGACTCCTTGACATCCATTCATTCTAGGACAACTTCATGCCTCATTGACAACCTCATTGACAACAAATGCAACACAATGCAGTTCAATCTCCCCCTTTGTATTTGTTGTCAATACACTCCTTCAGCACATATGAATGGGTCAATATGTGTGCCAATATTTCTCCCCCTTATTGGCAATCAAATGCAAAGGTGTGGTGTGATTCTCTTTCAAAAATCTCTTCCTCCCTTCGAATAGCTTTTTCTTGAAAAACACTAAGAGAGGGATGATGCCACATGTTCTTCTTTAGCAAAGAACCTTTAGTAAATCAACTCTAAGTCTACTTGGGCTAACCCGGTGTAGAAAACAAGAGTGATGTAACCAAGGAATTCAAATTTGTCCATAACTCTCTACACATGTGAGATCATGCTTAGGGGTTTGAAATTTTTCAGATATTCAATGAATTGCTAAATCCTGCACATACTCCACAAAACTCATTAGAAAGTTCAGTGCAATGATAAATCTCCCCCTTTCATCCATTTGTCTTCAATCCATACTCCCCCTTAATTGACAAGATAAACTCAATTAAGAAACAAGGGATGAAAGTATGATTGGAATACCTTCACTTTTCTCAAGATGATATTAATCTCAGAACATCATCTTCTTCAGATTTGCTCCCCCTCAAGGGTTACACTCCATTCTTTCCAAACCATCCTCCAGATGAGAATGATCATCATCTTCAATTCCCTGCAATGTCAGCACATGTATATACCAAGAGTATAAGGGAATAAGATGGAACCTCCTTGGTTCATCAATGTGAACAACAAGGTTGAGAAGATTCTCTCAACCGAGATGTCCCATTTTCACCAGTCTTCACACTTGCACATTTGATCTTCATTGATGATTGTGCTGGTGTGGTTCTCAAACCATCTTCATGTGAAACCTTTTGTTTCCTTTTTGCCTTAGCAATTGCCAGAACTTCATCTTCAGCTCTCTGCAGATCTTTGGCAAGTTGCAACTGATTTGGCCATATGACTAGTAAGTCACTTGAAAGTGTGGCCTCAGTTCTGGACATTCCACATGGTTCCTTTGATTCTGTTAAGCTACCTCTCTTGGGCAACTTATTTTCAACCAATCCCTTCTGCTTCTTCTGGATTGATTGTCTGTTTAAGTCCAGTCTGCTTCTATTTAGGTTCATGGCTTCTTTACAAAGGTCCATGATGTGTCCTTTCTTTCCACAGTAGAAGCATGTTTTCTTGGTGGTCCTTCTGGATGCATCACCCTTCTTGGATTTGAATTCCAAGGACTTCTCTTCATTCTTTAAACTCTTCTTGGGAGCTTCTTCAACTTTCTTCTTGCTTCCCAAGGATTCTTTCTGAGCCAGGTTCTGTGATCTTTCCTTCTTTTGAGCTCTGGATACAGTTGGAGACTGACATGTATCTTTTTGACCACTCTTGCAATCATCCCAGATGTTATCAAGTAATCCAAATCTATTTGCAGTAAACAGATGTCTCTGGACCTGTGGATGTTGCTTCGTTCCTTCTGGCTTGCTCCCCCTTGGCATGGGCTTCCTCTGTGCTTTGGCATTTAGTGGATTGTACCAACAATCCTTTGCACAATGCCCATACTTGGTACAACACCAGCATTGTCCCACGAATCTTGACCTCTTCAGTCCTTCTGATTGTAGGGTACTTTTCTTGACCTGTTGTGCTGTTTCAGGAGAGCTCTGCTTCTTTACTGTCTTCATCCATATTTGTTTGGAATTATTCTTCCATCCTGCACTTTTAGTAGAAACACCATTAGAAGCATCAGTACAAGATGGTATGGATGGTACCTTCTTCTTAGAAGATGTTGCACTTTTACTAGAGGATGTCCTTCTCTTAGAATCATCCTTCTCAGAGCATACTTGAGTAGCAACATTTCTCCTTTCAGTTGACTGGGAGGCTTTGGCTTTGGGTGATTGCTTATTTTTCAATATCACCTCTAATTCTAAACACTTCATGTTGAGGGAGTTCTTCTCATCCTCAACTGTTCTTAGCCTTCCTTCCCATTTCTCTTCAAGCTGTTTTATCTGGTCTTCATGCATCTGCTTCAATTCTTGAAATGAATTGTCCAGCTCCTTCACCAATTTGACTTTGTCTTCTAGTTGAGCATCCCTGACAACCATTGAAACTTTGTGCCTCTTTTCCAGTGCATGGAGAACATCTTTGATCATTATCATAAAGATGTCTTTCTCAGAAAGGCTTCTTTGCAATTCTTCAGCAGTGTCTTCGTATCTTTCATTGCAAAGGGAAACTGTTTCATCTTTGGCATTTACCAGCTTTCTGAGAGTGTTGGTTATCCCAACCCTTTTAGCCAGCTGATCTTCCATAGCGTTGGCTTCTTCTTCTAACTGTGATTTTTCTTCTTGAAGATCATGGATGCCTGTAGCTATACACTTTGCCACTTCCATGGGAACTGTCTTCTGAAGATATTTGAGTGCACTCTGAAGATCATTCATTATTTCAACTTCATCACAGCTAGGACAGGCTTTCTTCATCTTCTTGGCCTGTTTCTTCTTTCTATTTTTCTGAGTCTTGGCAGATATCTCCATTTGAGGCTGGTCACTCATTTACTCAAATCTGCACTTCATAAAGACTCCCTTGGATCTTTTAGAGGCAACCTCCCTCTGATACCAATTGAAGTTCCCAGATCAGTGTGAATCACTGAGAGGGGGAGGGGGTGAATCAGTGATCCTTTAAAACTTTTTACTAATTGATTCTTAATCAATTAAACCTCTAGGGCTGGTTAAAGCCTCGATCCACTCTTCTTGTATCTCTCAACCTTTCCCGGATAATGCAGTAATGAAAAGGCACAGGACACAAGGATTTACAAGGTTCGGCACCAAAGGCCTACATCCTTGCCATGCTCTCCAAGCATGGATTCTCCCATTATAACTTGTTAGAATTACAATGGTCGATACAGAGTCTCACTGTATCTCTCCTGAGTCCCACAGGAGGGTCTTTATACTGCGTCCCACAGTGTTACCAGAGTCCCACTGGCCTGCTCCAGAATCCCACTGAAGACTTCTTCTCCCTGAGTCCCACAGGGTCTTCTCCTGGCTATTCGAGTCGCACGAGTAGCTCTTCTTCACTTTAAGCTTCTTCAAGTATCCTCAGCAGTCTGGGATAAAGACTGCTGGCCTTGCTCTTCTTCTGATCACTTGTGGTGAACAGGTCTTCTCATCTAGCTCGGGCTTTATCACCTTCTTCTAAGGATGCCCCGGCTTCTCTCCAATTACTGAATGCTCAGACAAATAATATCTTTATCTTTGGTCTGGTCCAGTCTCAGTTCACTTCAACATCATGCACTGAGTGCATGGCAACTCTTCAAGATCTTCAAGTCTTGGACTCCTCAGATGCACACCACTGATTTAGCACTGTTCACGTGTGCACGTGCATGCATGCATGCATGCACTTTCCCTTTCTTCTTCTTGGTGCAGTAGACCCACAAAGGGTGTAATCACTTTTGAGCACACACCTACTTCTCAGACTTCACACACTTTATGCAATATGATTACACACTAGAATGTGTGTTATACTTTAGTGTGGATGTCCTCTCTTCTTCTTAGTGTGTACACACTTTGGTTTGCACACACACTAAGGTTCGGCCACTCCTTTTAATTTGCACACACACACAAGGTGTGGTCTCGGCCTCTACTAATTCTTGCACACCTAATAGGATACGGCCTCTTCACTAGATGCACACCCCAAAGGCTACTGCCTCTTATTCAAATGCACACACACTGGATATGGCCTCGGGTTCTCTCCTTTTCTTGCACACTCACTTAAATGTGTCCTTCTTCACTTATGCACACACACACTAAGGTGTGGTCTTCACTTCACCCATACAAAGCTACGGCTTGGGTTCTCCACTTTGCACACACACTGCCTTCTTCTCTTTTTGCACACACAGCCCGAACACTCAACTCCACTGCCGCGCAGGGTCACAAGGCGCAAGGGTGCGACCTCTACTGTCTTCAAATGCCGCGCGCAAGCCCTCAAGGTGCACAAGGCTCGCGCAAACACTTCCTGCCGCGCAAGTCCGCGGGCAGAGAAGGATGAAACCACGGGCGCGCAAGGATCTGGCCACGGGTCTTCCTGTCGCGCAAGGAAGGCGCACAGGGGACTCCCTTTCTCTTCTTTCGCGCAAGAGGTGCGCAAAAGGAACACACGAAGCCAAGAATGGCTTCGGGCTTCTGCCGCGCAAGTGGTGCGCGCAGGGTCTTCTTCGCGAAGCAACGGTGCTCTCACGGGACTCCGGATCTTCAACAAAGGATCAGCAGCTAATCCAGAGGTCTCGGCCTCTCTTTATATAGGCAGAGGAATCCTCAAAACATCCGCGGGATATAAAAATCGATCCACCGAGATTTCCGGTTCTTTGAAAACTTCAAACGCGGGCCGAGAATCTCGTTCTTTCTCTCTGCACAACGCGGACTTCTTCTCCTTCTCCTTTATCCACGTGCATGCATTTTAAAACGCATGCAAGCCTCTGTTTAATCCAAACACATGCAAATCATAATCCTCATGGCCTCGGCAACGTTGTTTGCCTCGGCCGAATCTCCAATTCTTCTTCTCATCGCATGCATGGTCATTTTTAGGCATGAATGTGTTCAGTAGGTCCAGACGATTCCAATGGACGTCTCGGTTTCGAAAATGGTGGCCGGATGCTCGAGAACGAGTGCTCGGGAGGCCTCTGGTTCAGTGGCGTCGCGGGAGATGCCTCGGCCGAGCTCGAGGTTGAGGACGAAGCCGGGGCCGTCGGATCAG
Organism: Viscum album; assembly: GCA_963277665.1. Classification (NCBI taxonomy): domain Eukaryota; kingdom Viridiplantae; phylum Streptophyta; class Magnoliopsida; order Santalales; family Viscaceae; genus Viscum; species Viscum album. Next base: position 734,553,255 of record OY728132.1, on the reverse strand, counting down.
ATCTTCAACGGCGTGGATTAGATCGCGACGCCGCGGATCAGATGTGCGGCGCAGATCAAGCGCGCGATGAGACGGACGGCGGAGATTTGCTCCCGGGATTTTTTGCGCGTCCCACATCGAATCCTCCAGCGGTTTTCACGCGGCTTATTACTCAGCCGCTCCCTTCAACTCGCCAGTTGAATCCTCTCCCCTCCCGGTGCCGCCCCGCACCGGGTTCTCTCTGCGGGCGCGCTCTGCGCCCACTATGGTCCTCGCGGGCGCGCTTCAAGCGCCCACTATGCTCCCTGCGCTCCTCCGGGCGTGCCCCAGGCGCTCATGCAGGGGTGTCCTTGGGTGCGCCCTGCCGCCCTGGCTCGCCCCACGGGGTTCCCCCGGGCGTGGTGCCCTAGTGCCCATGCCTTGGGGTTGAACCCCCCAAGGTGCCTTGGCTGGCCAATTTTTTTTGGCAAAGGGACAGAATAGGACTTTGTGAAATACAAAGTTCTTCTCCATATAAAACATGCCAAATGCCTCCTCCTCTATTCTTCTTATTTCTTCTCTTCTAACACATATTCTCCACCTTCTTCATTAGAATCCACAAACCCTCCTTAACATATATTCTAGACTTAGGAGGTGGAATTCCCGAAGGGTCTTCATCTTCAACCGAGCTCCTTAATCACATAAATTCTTCAATAATCTTCATTGATCTAATCAGAGATCAAATTGGATCACTTCCAATTCACATGCACTAAGAGTTAGTACATGGACTTCATTAGTGCACATCATCCACTTAGTAGTTGTGGATGGAACATCTTGATTCTTCAAATCCTCATGCATTGTGAAGACAATGCATGGTCTTCAATCAATGTTGTGACATTGTATCATCAGGATACAAGTTCTTTGAACTTAAAGATCAGTTCAGCAATCGTCAGATTTCTTAGAGAATGTTTCAACCATCATCTCCTATGTCACTTAGTGAATCTCCTAAGTGACATGCATCTTAGTACTATGGCCATTCTCCTTCACCACCATCACCATCACATCCTTTGACATTCACATCTTGACTCCTTGACATCCATTCATTCTAGGACAACTTCATGCCTCATTGACAACCTCATTGACAACAAATGCAACACAATGCACTTCAGATACTATAATGAAAAAAAATACTTCTTAATTCTATTTCACTAAGATATGGTGATATGTACCAGTAGATGAAGTTTCATAGTGATAAACTACCAGAAAATATAAATGTTTTGTGAACTTATGTTCAACAATATGATAATTGTATATGTTTATATTCTATATTCCTATAATTCTTAAGGTTTTATCATACACCACATGGTATAAAAACAAATAAAAGTAGTGACATCCACATAAATATTCTTGAGTCCTAGACTAGTCTCATCTCTCATTCTAGCCAAGTATCTCCGACCCAACCATCTACTACAGGGTCTTTTCCCTTAATAGGTCTTGAACTATGAAATCTATGAGCCTAAATGAATGTTCATATAAGGAATGATTACATCACAATAGTCCACCACCAACAATTTCAATAAATAAATCTTGAATATACAATTCAATAATGTAGTGATTTGAATCTAGTAATATTCTAATAAAAATAAAAAATATTATGCCCTTGGGTTCTCAACCAACCACACAAGGAGTAACCATACCTTCCCAAACCTATGTTTTAATTCCCCTAAACATATCATGATAATGTCATAAGTCTGTTGAGAAATCATGTTTTTTTTTCCTGAAGGATCTCAACCTGAAGGGTGTTTGGACGGCATGCACTCCACCACTCCATCATTAAATGTATAAGGGAATGCATGTATACATTTTTAGGGATAAAAATTTAATGATTTATCATTATTAACCCCTCACCCGCACATGAGTATGGATTGTAAAAATTAAAGAGTTTGTGATGATGTTGTTCAAGTGAAGAAGTAGATTATGATAACATCATTTTCTATTTTTTGTTAAATGGTTAATTGTTTTTCAATATTTGGATTATATATGATCACACAGAATAGTTAATGAGAATGAATAGATAAAATAAATAAATATATGGGATTAATGTAACCTATTTATGCTTCATTAGAGTTTTGAGTGTGATCACATAGAAAATAAAAAAGAAATAGAATTATATTTCAGTCATGAAATAAATATTAAAATTAAAGTCCTTAAAAGTATATATAAGTTATTTAATAACATTCATCACTTTATTTTGAAAAAAAAATGTTTTTTTTGGTGTTCTTCATCCCGAATTAAGGGTTTTTCTTACTACTTGAGTGTTTTAATTATAGTGGTGGGTCAAATTAACTAAATTTGACATTAATGAAGTATTCATGTGTAGCTTGTTTTAACTGTAGAGATAAAACATTGAGTAATGGAAGATAATTCTTTGGTGGAGATGATACTCCCCTCATAAAATCAAGAAACCATGGGTTAATGTGGCTAGATATCAAAAATCATACCTTGAAACATCTAGAGTATTGGCATAGTCATAATTTTGATAGGATGAGAGGCTACAAAGATTCTGTCCACAGGAATACTCAAGTATAAAATTCTAGTAGTTAAAGGCTACTAGGATTTGATAAATCAATAATTTATATAATGATTGAAAATCAAGATAAAACTACTAATCTGATTAATTTTTATTTTTTAGAAAATGAAAATTAATTCCAAAAATTAATTATGATATATTTTCGAAAATGAATATATCATAATCTATAAAAATTTCCAAAATTAGTTTAAGTACTTTCATATAGTACACTTCGGTAAAAGGAAGTAGTATGTGGTTGAGTCCACACTACTCGTTGAACCACCTTACGAAGCTTGTCATGTTGAAAATGGATCTTACAAGAAAATCTTGGTAAATTCATTATATGTTTATATTATAATTCAATCGTAATTATTCAATGATCCATGGAATAAACTTTTGGACACAAATGTTATATCATGTCATCTCATCTCTGAGAAGTTTTGGAGGAGAAAGTGAAACAAGAAATAAATGAGATTGTGATTACACTCAACAAATTTAAATTTAAATATAAATTTATATTGAATCATGTTCATTAAATAAATCTAATTCATTTAGCAATGTCACCTAGTTACTCTCAATAATGTTCATTATGAAGAAATTTCTTCGGTAACATTTGGGTAAGGTTTTTTCAAGAATATTAAAACTTAAAGAAGAATATATATTTTATTATTATGGTTAACTATAAGAAATAGAAATTGAAAAGGCTAGAAACAAGTTTGAAACCAAAGGAACCTTCGAAATGTCTTTATATAAAACAATAGATAAGTAGAGATAGAATTAAACAAGTTGATATTTGATTAACACATTGAAATAAATGTCAATGAAAGTTGAATTACAATAAATTGTATAAGAAGAGATAATAATATTTTACTTCAAGGAGATTCATCATTTAATGTAATATTTCCTTTTTATTTCTTGGGTTTATTATTGTATTAAAAATTATCACTGCATTTACAAAAAAAATCTTAATGCATTCTCTAAGTGGATAAGAAAGGTTAATTCCTATATCAATAGTGAAATGCAGAATATTTTTATTTCTAGGTGAATTATTCTTATGTTACAATAATTATGTATTAAAAGATATCAAAATATTTACCTTAGAGTTATTTGGATACAATGATTCATTATTCATTTTTGTACTGACTGTTGTTTGTGGTTTCTTATACTCAATTAATAGTTTATAAATACATGAATCATTGATAGTAAATGATAAATATAAAGTGAAAGACCCAGTAATACTATGTTTTGGAAAGATAATTCTTTGTCAAGTAAAACTAAAACTAGCTATCAAGGAGATTCTCAGTTTTGTGTTTTGAATAATTGGAGATAATAATAATATATTTATCCACACACTTACGTTTCATTTTTTATATTAAGAAAACATTAAAAATTAATGAAATACACAATGCTTATACGATTAATTCAACATTATATGTTTGAACTATTTAAAGTAGAAGCTTGAGGAAAATTAATATCCCTTTTGATTTTCCTTTAATAAGTTTTAGGAATGTATGAGTTAATAATGAAAAATGATATAATTTTCTTCAAGCACATGAGCCCAATAATATTTTAATTGGGTATTCATTGATCATGAAAATGTTGAGTGAATTTATTCTTAATCTCCAATTACCTTATACACATCAAAACCATGATGTTCGTAAAGGATTATCTATGATGAGCGTTAAAATAAATCACTAAAAAATGAAATATAGAGTGAATTAATTTATAAACTCACATTTTCTTATACACATCAAATCCATGATGATAGTAAAAAGTGTGTCAATAACATTTCGTAGATGTATTTCAAATTATTCCATAATATATTCCTGATATGATTCATAAATAATGACATTAACCCATAACTATATGATAACTATAATGAAAAATGAAAATCATTTGAGTTATAATATGAATGAAGAAAATTATTTCATACTCCATGTGTTTAGAAGATAAGGGTTTTTTGGAAAATAAATAAACAAACTACCATCAAGAAAAACAAAAAGTGAATCTATGGTAATTATCATAATGTTTTCATAGGATATTACATAAACCACTAACATAGAAAATATACATTTATGTGATAAACTATATTTATAAAAAAAGTTGGAAATATTTATTTGAGTTAATTAGAGGAAAATTTACTAGGATAATGTCAAATCTCAAGATGAAAGAATGGTTTACACAGGAAAATTTTCCTTAATAACTCATGGTATAGAAATGTTCTAGAGACACTTACTGCATTGGATGATTGAAACCTAGAGATGGTTTTCTATTCACCATAGAGGGTGATATATTTTTCCTATACTCAATAAATAATCACTGTATAAAAATAATATGAAATGGTATGGGATTTTGAATTCATAGAAATGGATTCCATGTACCAAAATCAAGTTTTTGTTATGGTATTTTGTCTAATTTATTTAAATACATTATTTTTTATTCAATATAACATTTACATGGGTTATAAGATCTTGGTAATAGTAAGTATCATGACACATCCCAGATCTGGGTTCAACTCAATTGGTTCCCCGTACCCGGTTGGCCAGATGGCCTCAAGCACATTTCCCCAAACGCCAGTGGCTTCTGACTAATAGTGAGGGCCAAGGGTGTGATAGTGGGGAAAATATGACCTCATTGGAAGAGTGTAACACAATGGAAAAATAATATACAATATATGAATTACTAAATAACATAAAAATTAAATAAATCATGGAATACTAATAAGATATATAACCAAGAATCATTCAAAACAAAAGATGATGTATCATGTCACATGTTCTCAGAAAGTATCCAAACAAGTAAACTGAATTAATAAAAAATATATGTCTAAAATAAGGAAATATAAGAGTGTACGAAACATTGCAAGCCTCATATCTGTACCATTCTCTATAACTCCTAAGCAGCACATCAAGTACATGTACCAGGGCACTTTCCCTGATCAGCACCTACAATCACATAATCAGTTTGGGCCCAAAAACATGACCCAAACATGTCTTCTATTATCATTTTGTATAAAGAACTCTAATTAACCTCCTAATTCTAGAAATTCCAAGAGATCATGAAACTATATAGTGTGAATTATGCTATAATTTTTTATAAAGATATAGGATTCAACTACCAATTCCAAAAGGTCATTAATAAGGAACTTATATCCAATGTAATTTTAAGCATAACTTATCATCTAAAAATGGATGGGTAGACAAAGCAGGAAATCCTGATCATGTAGGTCATCTTATGTGTGTGTGTCTTATATTTCAGAGGTTTGTGGAATACCCATATGAAATTGATTTATTTTACATATAATAACAATTATCATTCCTATATTTTGAAGACTCAATATAAATCCACATATTGTCAACCATGTTTGTCTTCCCTCTATTGGAATGAGCTGGGTGGGACTTCTGAAGTTGGACCAAACATTATTCACTAGATGAATGGAAAAATTTATATTATCTATAAGGGATTATTTTTGAATTAATGTTGCTATAAATATTGTTTTCATCTTAATATCCATACCACATATGGAAAAACCTAGGGAATCAATGACAATAAATTTTTTAGAAGAATAGAAAAAAGGATTAAAAGAACCCAAGAATAAAAATAAGATCACCAGAAACATGATTTATATTGTTTAATAATAATCACATGTTCACATAGTTGAAAAAACATCACTAATTTTGAGAGAAACAAAAACATTGTACAATCTCATAGTGTAGTAATTTAATCTAGAAATGAGCTCATAAAGCATCACGATGCTACAGTAAACCATGATGTAATAGTTTGAAACTAACTTTATTTTTCCACTATGATAAATTTTTAGTGGAAGTAAGTTTTTGGAGCTACAGTAATCTATCAACATTGATGGTCATCTTTTTTATAGTAATCATATCGACATCCACATTACTATAGTACTTTGTCGGTGGTTTAGTTGGGACCACGTTTGTGAATTTTTTTTTTTCAATGATGGTCAAATATTTCCAATGTTGATCAACAAGAATAGGGGGATCCAATGTTAATAGTGATTGGTTGAAATGATGATGTCTAGATAATTGTTATGGATTTAGATCATTGGATTTCGTGCTTGGGCAATTCTCTATTTTGTTTAAATCAGATGATTGTTTCACTGATACATAGTTAAAAAAATTTGTATCATATGGGATACATAGTTTACAACAATGAAAATGGTGGAAGTAACTTAAACATCTATGCGTGACCATGATAAAATAAAATAATCACATGATTTTCTTTAATAAATGAATATTAGACAATAAAGATAAGAAGGGAGAGTGTGCACAGGCTTAGAATCTGAAGGTGGCCAAGAATGGGTTGAACTACTATGTGTCCATGCCTTTTACACTTAGAAGTATTTTTTATAGGATTACATAAAAAACTAATCCAACCATCCTAAAATTCATGGATCGCTCGACCACAGAACATGTGGGACTCGAGGGTCAACGATGTTTAGGGAACCTTCCCTAGCATGTCCAAAGGTGGGATGGGTTGAGCGCCCCGCACGCAGGCCATGTGTAGGCCCACAGGATACTAGGGGGGAATTATGTGCATAATATGGGACAAATCTTGAGAAGAGGGTGTGTTTATAGCACCCTCACAGAACATGGTACGAGGCAATACCATGGAGGGGGAAGGAGTAATCTGAGTAGTTAGTTGAGCGAGTTGATTAACAAATTGTATCTTCCTCATTTATATGTTTTGATGTGGGACAAAAATATTTAAGAGTGGAGAAATCCTCGCCTTTTTTATTATCTAGCATGGAATCATGGATTCTCATCTCATCTAGATGTGATCATGGCCATCCAAAACATCCCGCGTCAGACCATTTTGAATATAGGTATTTCGTTGCTGTCGTGGCATTTGAAGAAGCCATGTTGTCATATTATTCTCCCAAGCACTCAATGTTGTCGCTGCCATTCTTCGAAGAAGAGATTGAACCACCATGGATGACCTATGGCTATCTATGGAAGATAATTTGACATCTTGAAGGGAATTGGGTTGTGCCAACGCCGTGCATGGAATCTAACATCTTGCATGCATTTTTATAACATGAATAAGAGGTCTCAGCCCAAGAAAATAGAGTTTTGAGGACACATGGGTATTTTGAGTATTGATTTAAAGTGAAGATTTCATGAAATATTGAATGCATGAACATGAACAGATGTCTATTCATTTGAAAAATAAATACTCCACAACTCTCAGTATATCTTTTAGAAACATTTAAAAAACTTTAACGATAAGATCCTTTGATGTTTAATGGGTCCTCGATATGGCATATATAACATGATTTGAATGTGATGAAGGCTTAGATCCTCATCTATAAAATAACCTACACCAATATGATTGAAAGATGCTACTCCCATATTTTGAGAAATCTCATTTTTTTTTGAATAACAGAGCATCTTCGTGCTACTATTTCGCAATATGAAATAATGATCATAAAGCCTTCTGGTTTTGTGAATAAGAGATGACCATGCATGCATTCAATAAGTGAAATGCACTATTGTAGCACCTCATGAATAAAAAAACATGTGAACCACCTGTTTACACGGAGAAGATCAAAAAACACATGACTAGTTTACCAAAACCATCTTCCTGCTTCATGAAGGTGATATAAAAGAATGAAACTAGTGAATGCTCACCATTTTCATGCTTTTTGAAGTCATCAAAGTCATGAACTATCCTGGTTTCACGAAGAGGAAATTCACATCCCTTGTGTGTAGAAGACCTGTTCACCTATTGGAAAAAGAATAATAGTAAAACCCTTTATTTCATGAAGAGAAGGATAAAAAACTCTTGTAAAATGTTAAGAAGGTATATATTGGGTCAAGGGGTTTGTTTTTGAAGAAGGATTAGTTTTCACTATGATGGGCGGTGCATATATGCTTACAGTCATGGAAATTATTTAAAGAAACTCGATGCCTAATGTGTTTGGAAAGAAGAGGAAGTATGTGTGAGCACATGTGAGGAAATAATAAGAACATATCCAAAGTCATACATAGATTTTTGTTCATATTAGGTGAATAAAAGATGACAATAAGTTAATAGTGTGATTTTTTAAAAAAATAAATCATACTACATGAATGCACTCAAGTTCATGAATTAAAGACACCTGAAACTAGTGAAAAGTGAGGAAGAGAAAGGGAATAAGATAATTGGTAGTGTGTGCGTGAAAAGATATAAACCAAATAGGGTTTACACACAAGAGGGAATAAGTAGATAGTGCATGCATGTTTTCATGAACATGCATATGTGGAAGCATTTAAAGAAGATATCCAAGACAATGGGGTTATTTGTGTGAAGAATAAAAAGAAGTGAAAGAATGGGAGAAGTTCATCTAAATTATACATGTATTATCTCATACATATGTTAAAATAATAAAGTATAAGAAGCTAATTCTAATGATTCCCATGAATATGATCATCATTGTTTGAACAATCACCTAGGTACTTGGGATTCTAGCAAAAAGAAGACGAAGTGTTCATTTGGTTTTCTTCTGATGAAGAGAGAATATGAAGTGAGTTTCTTGCCTACTTCTTTTTAAGTAACCTATTGAATATATCTAATTAATATTGAATAATAATCTACCATATTCATGAATGAAGAAGGTTGTATTTATAGGTAGTATAAAGAACCAGCAAGGATCTGTAAGTTGGACTAGGTCATCACCAGTTTATGGAAGTAGACATGTTCAATTCCCCCTCCAATGTGTAGGGAATCACACTGGATAAATGATTTTTTTATTATCCAAACATCTATAAATTTTACTACATTATAGATTATAATCCATGTACTTGTCTTTCCATACATGGCTAGGATGTATCTTCTCTTATTGAGTGGTTAACCTTGTAAAAATATCATGTGATATTTCTACTGATTTCAATTATTGCATGTGATAGGGAAAAGTGGAAAAGATAATCAATATCCTAACTGGTTGTGAGGTAAAAGGATAATAAGTTTCAATTGGTTAAAAAATTCCCCAACACTAATTTACCCATCCCCCATCTTGTTGTTAGAAATATTCCGAACTGTTACTTTCAATTGGTATCAGATCCAGTTTCACCTCAAATAGATTTTATACTATAAGGAAAATATATTTTTAAGAATTTGATTTATTTACTATGATAATAATGAAGGAAAGTTACTGTGATGATTCATACATCTATGAGTAATGTTCCATATCTACCAATACCATGATGAATAGGAAAAATAAATAAATGACAAATCACAAGATGAAGAAGAAGACTCTATTATCCAAAGAAAAGGATGTGCCTATTTTTACATGCCATGATTACAAGGAATACATATCAGGCTTGGAATATAATGCGAAGGTGTCTCAAGTTTCCAACATGAATATGGATAACCTTCATACCTCATGTGATCATGAGGTATGATTCAGTACATTTGATTATTATTCTCATTATGAAAATGCTAGCATAAGTGATGATGACCAATCTTCAAATTATCTAGAATTATCAGTTGATAGATTAATAATGATAATGCATGGTATTCCTGAACAAATTACATCCTAGGTTTGTGTAGTATTCAATTATATGCAAGAATATATAACCAATCTAGAAAAAGAAACTGATGTTTTGGAGAAGGTGTTGTGAGAAATGTTTTTTGAATGCTTAATGCTCTCCGGACAAGCTGGATCCTTTGAAGGAACAAATAGTAAATTTGAAATGAGTTCTATAAAATGAATCCATGATGTTTAAGGTAAATATGGTGTCAATAAGAATTTATAAGAAAATACCCATTCACTTGAAGATGAGCTGAATAAGAGAACTGATGTCAAGTGCTCTTTTGGAAGAAACATTCAGGAAGATCAAGGAACTTGACTCTTTGTTACAAAAAAAAATTGAAACTACATGAGGATAATGTTTAATGGTTGAATAATTATTTTGAAGTGAATATGAATATGATTTAAGATAATAAAACCATCTTCTATATGAAATTTTGAGAAGTGAAAACGTAATTGACAAATTTTGAGAAGACTCATATTAACACTTCACAAAAGAAGAAGACAGTTGCTACTAGAACTCAATGCTCATTAGAGAACACTAAGGTTGAAATATCTCAAAATTTTGATATGAAGATCATGAATTCACTCAATGATCTATCATAAGAAGCTAACAAGAATAAGTTACCATACACACCATGTTGTACTCATGTTTCTAAATATGTTTCCCCAAATAGTGTATGTTGGATAACAAATTCAAAACAGGTATGGATAAATAAAGGTGAGGAGATAGAAACCACCATAAATAGGGTGGGTAGAAAGAAGAATATGTAATATAGTGTCACACATAAAGCAAAACACGTCTCAGAGAAGACTCAACAATCCAATAAAGAAAATATAGTGAAATCGTGATTTTTGGGTCAATGTTTGTGATACAATAGATTTAGGAATTTTGAATTAAAATTTTGGAACATTACTAAAAATATAAAAGTAAAAGGTAAACCCATATCATGGGGGAGAAATCTAGAGAGGATGAAGAAACATCCATATATTCATAAGCATGTGTATAATTCAAAAATATTTGTATTGCATGACAACATTTGTGATGCATACAATCAGAGTGGTCACAAGGTTGGTGCATGATCATCTCAACAAGGATCCAATGTGGATAAGAAAATAAAGCAACAAATACTATCTAATAATGGATAATATGCCTTAGTAAGAAATTATAAGAATGCTCTAAAAACTAATTCTCCTAAGAAGACTTCATGAAGTAAAGGTGATAAGAACTTGTATGCAAAATCTAGGAAGGTAAAGGGTTTTGAATCAAAAATAACATATAAAAGGGATAAAACTCTAAATAATACATGTGAAAAATTCAAAAATGATGACTCAGTTCCTAATGACATATTGGATATATGGCCATAATATTTAGAACGAATCAGGGAAATTGATAATACACAATCTAAGGATAGTGACAAATGAAATGAAAAAATTATACTTGATGAAGAAAAATTGAATAAGAGGTTGAAAACAAAAATAAACACATGTTTTAAAGAAGCCATGTGTGTGGGTAGAAACAAGGCTGGTCACATTATTAATAATTGCATTGCATTTATTCGACCACAAGAATAATTGTTCAAGAAGATGAAAGTTGTACCAAGATATGCTAGTGCTTTAAAATCTCATGAAGAAAGAAGTATCACACACAAAGAGATGGAATAACGGATAATATCCACATAACGAAAATCAGAATTGAAGATCAAATGTGAATGTTTTAAGAGGGTATAAAATGGAGCATCTTGGTTGAGAAAATCATATCAAACTTTCTTTTCACATTTATTAATCAAGGCGTACCCACCTTATTCCCTTAAATCATTTTGTATTGTATTTGATTTTATAATACAGGGAATTGAAGGTGAAGAAATTTCTCAGGGGTATAACATGAGAAATGCTAATAAGGGGTGTTCCCCTTGAGGGGGAGACAAATGAATAAGTTATCAGAGTTATTATTTCAATTGGTATCAAATTCAATTACTCTGAAAATTTCATAAATATCATGTCATTGGGAAAGATATGTCATTTATTTTAATCTATCATCCTTGTTTATCAAAAACAAAAAACATTAAACAATTTGGGGTCCATTAAATTAGTTGGTGACATAAGAATAGTGGATGTTCACCAAGGTCACTTATCTTACCTTTGGAACATGAATCTTTATATCTCTTTATTAAAGTGAGTTTAAGAGATTCTGGTTGATTGTTCTTAAAATGAATTCATCTCACATTTATTATCACTAGATTGGAATGAAAGTGGAAATACCCTTGAATAAAATTACATCTTTTCTCATCTTATAAGGTAACATGATTAGTGACTTATTGATAGATTTTTTGTCTAAATAAAATCCACGTGTTTTCTCTAGTAGGATTAGAGTGAAATGATGGATGAAACATTTATCAAGTTTGTAAAGAAACCATCTCTTCCCTTAAAATTGTATTTTTTGTCAATAAGGGGGAGAGAATGTGAAATGAATGTCTGAAAAGTGGAATGGGGAGAGAAAGAAAAGAATTAAAGAGAGAAAAGATTCACTTATTGACATTGACACATTAATTTGAGAGAAAACATTCTGTATTTCCAAAAAATACAAAGGGGGAGATTTTTGGGACCACATTTTTTGTATAAGTTGTATTTTCTATCAATGATTGTCAAATATTTTCAATGTTGATCAATATAAAGAAGGATATCCAATGTTAACGGTGATTGGTTGAGGTGATGAATCCTATAAAATTGTTATTGATTGCTATAATTGGATTCTACTCTTGGAAAATTCTCCATGTTTCATAAATCAGATGACTATTACATTGATCCTTAGTTCAAATAACTTGTATCATATATGATACAAAGTTAAAATAATTAAAATCATGTAAGTGTCTTCAATTTCAAGTTGTGATCACAAAAAAATGTAATGAATCTTGTGATTTTCATTAAGAGGAGAATATTAGAGAATGAAGAGATAAAGGGAGAGTGTGCATGGGCTTTGAATTTGAAGGTGTCCATGCATGCGTTAAACTACTAAGTAGATATTCCTTTTACACTTAGAACTATTTTATATGGGATTACTTAAAAAATGCTTCCAACCATCAAGCAATCCAATGACACCTCGACCCCATCACATGTGGGGCTTTAGGGTCAACCATGCAAAGAGAACCCTCCATGGAAAACATGAAGGGGGAATGGGTAGAGCACCCCGCATGAAAGCTATGTGTAGGCCCACAGACGCACACAGGGGATAGCTCGCGCATATGATGGGCCTAAGCTTGTGAAGAAAGTGGGATTTGTGCGCGCTTGTAGAAAATAGTACGGGGATATACCATGGAGGTGGAAGGAGTAATCTGAGCCATTAGTGGAGTGAGTTGATTGATAAATTGTGGCTTCTCCACGTCTCCATTTTGATGTGAAGTGGAAATTTTTAACAGAAGTGAAATCCTCATCATTCTTCTTATCTTGCATAAAATCACAACATCTCATCTCATCTTGAAGTGATCATGGAAATCCAACACATCCCATGTCTCTCCGTTTTGAATTGGGGTTGTCTGATTCTTCCACAACATTTGGAGAAGCCAAATTGTTGTCCTCTTCCACCCAAAACACAACATGACCACTTCTATTCTCTTGAGAAGAGAATGAACCACCAAGGACGACCTCTTGCTATCTAAGGAGGATTATTTTGACATCTTGATGGCTATTGGATCACACTGAGGCCATGAATGAAACTAACATCTTGCATGAATGTGTAAAAATCGTACAAGAGGTCTCCGCCGAATCAAGATGAGTTGCAAGGCCACATGGATAATCTGATCCTTGATTTAAAATGAAGATTTCATAAAATATTTAAAGTATTAAAATTATCATAATTCTATTCATTGGAAAATGTAATACACTGTAACTCTCGACATATCTTTTACAAGGATTTGAAAATAATTGAATTTGATATCCTAGGGTGTTTAATGGGTCCTCTATATGGGACATCTCACATGATTTGAACATAGTGAAGGCTTCCATCCAAGTCTATAAAATGAGATGTATTGAGCCAAATGAAAACAAATACTCCCATATTTTGGGAGATCTTAATTTCCTTGAAAAATAATGCATCTCTGTGGTACTGTTTTGATGTGGTAATGAATGATCCATGGGCCATTTAGTTTCATAATGAATATATGATCACACAATCCTTCAACAAGTTAAATAAACTCTTGAATAATATCGCGAAGAATAAGACTCATGAAACATCTGGTTTCAAAAAGAATATCTGTGAACACCCAACTGGTTTACCCATGCCCTCATCATATTTCATAAAGGCGATCTTGTAGGAACACAACTGGTGCATGCACACCCTTTTCATGATTTGAGAATACATCAATCTCACGAACCATAATATTTTCACAAATAAGAACTGCTCATCCCTTGCGCGTAGAAGAACTGTGCACCTCTTGCATGAAGAAGAACAATGAACACCTCGATTTCAAGAAGAGACAGGGAACATCCTATTTTTTCATGTTAAGAATGTATATACTATATACAGGTGTTTATATTGGAATAAGGATTAGTTTTCATGATGATGGGAATTATGTATATGCATGCAATAATGTGAATTATTTTAATAATCCTAAGGCCATGTGTGTGTGAAAATAACAGGTAGTATGTTTGTGCACATGTGAAGAAAGAAGAAGACACTTTCGAAAGGCCAACGCTCATTCTTCTGCATATAAAGAGAAGAGAGAATGATAGTAAGGGAAGAGTATGTCCTATTTGTTTTTGAATACATCATAATACATGAATGCGCTCATGTACATGAATAAAAGACACACGAACAAAGTACCAAGAGAATAATGGAATGGAAAATCGATAAGAGGAAGTGTGTGCATGAAAATATTTATACCCATTAGGGTTTATGCACAATAGGGAAGAAGTAGAAATTGCATTAAATATTTCATACACATGAATAAGTGGAAGTATTTGAAGAATAGAACCATGATATTTGGTTCATGTGTGTGAAGAAGAAGAAGAAGAAGAAGTAAAAGAAAGGGATAAGTTAATCTAAATGATACATACATGATCTCATACATATATGAATGGAATAAAGGATAAAAAGATAATTCTGATGATGCCCAATATATTGGTCCTCATAGATTTAACAATAACTTAGGTATTTCTGATTCTATCCAGAAAAATAAGAAGTGTTCATTTGGTTTTGCTCTGAAGAAAAGAGAAGAAGAAGTGAGTTTCTTTCTTACTACTTTGAATGTAACCAAGTGAAAAGGACTAAATAAGATCAAAGAATAATCTACCATATTCAAGAATGATGAAGATTTTATTTAGAGGAAGTATAAATAACTAACAAGGAGCTACAAGTTGGACTAGGTAATTGCCGGTTTAGGGATATAGAATTGTTTCATTCCCCTTACCAATGTGTAGGGACTCACACTGGATAAATGATTGTTTTCATAACTAGACCACTATAACTATTACTTCATTATGGTGGAGAATCCATGTAATAGTCATTCCATACATTGAAAGGATGTTGATTATCTCATTGAGTGGTAAACACTGTAAAAAAATTGTGTGCTATTTTTAAAGTTATATAGTATTGCATAGAGTAGAGAAAGTGAATAGGAGAATAAAGATCCTAACAGGTCCAGATGTATATGGATAAAAAGATGCAATTGGTTTAAAAAATCCCAAACACGGATTCACCCCCAACTCCCTCTCAGTGTTAGGAATATCATAAACTAGTCCTTTCAGTTTTCATTCATCTCTCCTACAGTCAGTCAACTATTCTAAATTATGGGCCACAAGTAGTTGATCTAACTTCATCCAATGAATTTGACTACACTATTAAAATAGTCTATTGTTTTAATTAATTGTTGATTCAGTGTTTTTGATCGTTTCTCCTTAGTTAGGTCACTAATGACATGGTAATAAAGGGAAACTCATTGTGAGGTATGCAGGACCCTTTGAGATTATTGAAAGGTTTAACAAGGTATCATATAAGTTGGTGTTTGTTCCTCCGGTGGAATTAATTTATAACATCTTACATGTATCTCAATTAATGAAATAATATCCGGATTCATCCCATGTATTGAGTTGGGAAGAGATTTAAATAGAGTTAGATGTTTTGTTGATTAAGAAACTAATCAAGATCATTGGATCCCATAATAAATTGTTACATGGGAGATCTGTACCATTTGTTTGGGTATTATGATTACATGAGAGCGACTCTTACAACACATGAGAGTGGGAATAATTTATAAGGGACCTGTTTCATAACATTTTTTTTGATCATATATCCTTTGGTTATCTTTTTGGGGGTGACAATTAATATGGTGGGGAGAATTTTCATACCCATGATGTCATTTTTTCAATAACTATAAACATGAATCATGCAGGGGGAGTTTTTCTGTGGGGGTAGGAATGACAGACGAACATTTTCCCAAATAGTGCATCCAATGCATATTGATTACCTTTATGTATGAAGTTTCATCATTTTAGAGTAGGAAAAAGTATTTAAATTTTTCAAAAATGGTGTTTCCAAATAGTGTATATTATCCTTACATATGAGGTTCCTTCCCAGTAGAGTATACACAGTTGGCACGAGGTTTCTTAGTCCATTTAAGCTAGCCAAAAAATTAAAAAAGTGAAATTATAGATATACCCCTACACAATTAAATTCCATTTTTTCTTCCCCCACTCCCCATTTGGACCTTCCCGGGCATGGATGGTGATTATCTCATTTTACCTTTTCTTACATTTAATTATAGTGTACTTTTCACCAACAAATCTTTAAGTGGTTTTTCACCACTTCCTTAGTTTTATTCTCTTCTACTTCATGGTATTACTCTTTCCCCATGGACATTATGGACTAACGTTTTTGATTTCCAAAATCATGATATTTATTATTGAAGTTAGGTCCTTATTCATCTTTTGTGTATTCTCACTGTTGGATATAAATTTCATTAGTTTAATGTAGTTGTTTCTTTTAATGTTTTTGTTTAATGAACCCTGAGTGCATGATTTCCCAAAATTGGGATTTTAAAATGTAAAAAAGTATTTTAATCCATAATTATGGTCTAATTTATATTCATTATGCTTGTTTTAATTATCTTTCTTGAGAGATGAGTAATTAAAGTAATTTTAAAATAATTATATATATATATTTTTGTTGATTCACATAACTTGATTGATAAAATAATTCACTTAGTTTCCAGGGAATAGTTTTATAATGAAATTGAAAATATTTTAAATGGTTATGCCTCATTGTATCCTTTAGTACTTGAGTATGGTTCAAGTACAAGTAGATTTCTATGGAATGATTGTACTCAACCTAGCCTATGCTCTCAGTTTGGATGACCCTATTTATAATTGAAATGAAGCTAGTCTGGTATTCCACTCTAGCAAGTGTAATTCAATCATATTGAGATGTTTGATATATATTAGTACATAGATCCAAGTAGGATTTATATGTAGTGACCCTGGGGTATATCCCAACATTCATGGTTAGAAATTCATATTTACTTGGAACTTCATTTTCATGTAAATGTATTAAATCATCATACTTGTTCTTTAAAATTAATGGTGTATCATTATATGTTTATTTACAAACTATCTTGCTTAGATTATATAAATATGGTTTATCCTGGAACACTTTATTGGATACTACCCAGTTAGTTATCCTTACAACCAATATAGACCCCTTGGGTGTATGCATATCCTTTTTTATAGGTTTAGGTAAAGGATGGGAAACTCTTAGAGGTGTTGCATATTATTATTACCTACACATAGAATTTGAGGAGGTGAAATGGTGGGAGTTATTCCTCATGTAAAATAAAAATGGGTAGTTGTTATTTTGGTGTATTTTTTGGGTTTTTGTTGTAGACTCATCCAATATATTTCCTTATTGGATTCCCATCCGATTTTCCCAATTTAGTTTCTACATGATTTGTTGATGTTTATGTTTAGATTTCAATGATTTTTTTTAAAGTATTATATTATTTTTTATAGTTTCACTCAGAATTATTATATACTATATATTTGATGTTATTCTTTTATGATCTTATTTATTTGGGAATTTAACAGACCAACAAAGATAGAAGTAATTTGTAGTTATCAATTAGAACCCTCTTTTTAATGGGTTGTTTTATTGTGAAAAACAATTCCTAGTGGTGTATACTTAATAATCCTTCACTATTTGCTATCCCATGGGGATCAAGAACAACCTTTGGGCCATATCACGAGTTGATGCGGGTATAGAGTCTAGGGTATCCTAGGTTGGTTTGGGAAAGATTTTTTGGCATGTATTCCTAAATATTTTAGTATATGCGACACAATATTGGATATTATGTATCTTTTGACTAATATGACTCACTTATTTCTTGTTAAAGAAGAATATTCAATTGAAGAAATCAGAAACCACTTTTCCAAGAAGATTTTTATATTTCATGGGGTACCAACCAAAATCATCACTAAAGGGGAACCAAAGTTCACATCTTAGTATTAGTAAGGGTTCTAGTTAACTATAGGATCTCAATTCAGTATTATTATAAAGATTCAACCCCAAAAGCATAAATTATCCAAGAAAATAAATTAGGTTTTAGAGGATATTCTAGAATCATGTATTCTAGATTTAAGTGTTTCATTAGAGTATAACCATTCAAAGGTAGAATTATATTATAATAATTATTATTTTGTATCTATAAAAATAATTTTATTTGATGCCATTTATGTAAGACCATGTTTTTTACCTCTATAGTTGACTGTAATAAGAATGTCATATGTGATTGGTCCTGGTATCATTCAAGAGATGACCTATTAGGTGAAATGGATTTAGAATTGGCTTATAACTGCTCACATCTGGAAAAAAAATTATGTCATTCAATGAAGGTTACCTTTAGAATAAATTTTGTAGATCATGTATTCCTTAATATTTTTCTATGATTAGATCATTGATGCATGGGAAAATAATGTAAATTGAATTTGATGCTTGTTGAGCCTTTCAAAATTTTGGACAGAGGTGTAGAAATAGCCCATCTACTTGATTTGCATTCTATATTCACTTGAGTGGATTTAAATTTCATAATTTATCTACTAAATAAGTATGTAATTGATACTTTACACGTAATCCAGTAAAACTATATCAAACATGAGTTTTACTTATCTTATGTGGAGCACCCTGTCTTTATTATTAATTAAAGTAAAAAAATGTTATTTTAATTAAGGGGATTCTTTTTTAGGCTATATAGAATCATGGAAATCTCCATGATAAAACCTGGAAGTGAGAATATGAAATGAATAATCAAAATCAATCAATTTTCCCTTAGTATATTATGTGAATCAACATAGGGACAAGACTCCCAATGGTGGGGAGGTTTTAAGGAAACCAACCATTATGGGTTTTTTATTCTCTTTGAATTGATTACTTTAATGTCCTTTCAAGTGAAATTTAAAGTTAAAAGGAGATTATAAGAGTTTTTTGAGGTTTTAGGAATAATTTATAAGGGGCCTAAGGTGCAGGGTAACACTGGGTACCTAGTCGTCTTGTTTCGGGTACCCAAGGGGCACCAATAGAGCAGCAACACCATTTTCATCACCATCATCTACATTGTGGGCATGGATGTTTTTTTAGAATAGAGGAATTTTTATCTTTTTTACATTATAATTTAACCTTTAAATAATTTATTTCTCAAGAATTTGACCCTCATTTTTAGGTGGTTACACCCCTATGGAGCTCTCTAGGTCATATCCTTCATCTTAAACCACTCCGCCTTTAAGTCGTGGATGGTTTTCTTATGATTATTCATAGGAGTTTATATACACTATAGTAAGGGTTTAGTATCCCCTAATCTTACTATTCTTCTTATCTTTTCATGGAATCATATATAATCACAATTTCATTGAATTAGGGCCTCTGGAAACCCTATATTCTCATCAATACTCTTTTATTCTAGCTTTTTTGGGACATAAACTTAAGAAATTTCAAGGTATTTTCTTGTATTTCATTATAATATTTCATCTTCCTTATTGATGATGATTTGAACCATAATTCTCTCTTATCATAGGATAGATTAATAATTTTATTGGTGTCATACTATCATCCCCAATTAAGTTCCCATGAATAAGATTGTATTTTTTCCATAAATAATGTTTTTTCTATAAGAATGAAGTTTCCAATATTCATGTGATGAGAAGATTATTGAGAACCATCCATACATATCAAATGTTAAAAAGGATTTGTTGTTTACAATTTAATATCATGGATATTCTGATTCAAAGAACACCCCTAAGTTGTGAGGACGTTATTTGTCATGATTCAAGCTATTTACATGTGTTTATTGAAAAATAAACTCATCCTACAACATATTCCATGGGATATAGAGGTGTTAGACAAATGGAGAGATTGAGGACCTATGTTTAAAAGGAAAATAATAGCTTTGAAATATGAGAAATCATCCAAAAGGGGTTTTTTTTAAGATACTATAAATAAGTAATAAAGACCATGTGGATGATGATTCTAAATTACACTAAAATGGTAATGAGTATTTGAGGTTTTCTAAGAATTACATTAATAAGTTCTATGAAGTATTTAGTAAATTAAAAATTATTATGCTACAAAAAATGGCATAGTCCCATATGCATCATTAATTAGTATAGAGCTTGTGATTTTTTAGTGTGTAATACTTTATAGTTAAACCAATATTATTTTGAGGATTTGTGTATGTGAACTTACTGTAATGTACGGATTTAAATCTAAAAATGATAGATTTATGTTTGTTATAATTTGGAAAAGGCATTTCTGTGTATGATTTTACTATGCTACATCAATCTATCGATGTGAATGCGTTCCTTTCTTAGGGGTGACAATATATATTTCATGGTATTTTAAATAGATTTTTTTTGATGTATGAATTGTAATTTTATTGATTTGGTAGGTTCATCAAGACTAAAAAAGTTTTTTTGAAATGTGAAAAAATTCATATTTTATAATATTTATTTTAAATTACTACAGATAAAAACTCGACTATGTCTATGACCTATTCCTAAATGATTCAAACATCATGATCAATCACATGATCATGATTTTATCCAAGATTGAAGGAAGACCATTGTGTGAGATACTGGGTGCTGAGATGAGTTACATGGCTATAAAAAGTGATTCAACATTACGATGATATACAAATGTAGATAATTCAAATGAAATAAAATTTATAGATTTTATTGGAACAAGAAGACCGTGATATTTAAATATATCATGAATAGTGAATATTAGAGTCTTAAAGATATTTAAATGGAAATTCTTGATTCGATTTGAATGAGTTTGAATTATTTTAAATAGGAGGATATATTAATTTTTATTATTAAATTAATATAAATTATTTATTATGGATAAAATAGTCATAATATCTATAAATAAAAAATACAAGAAAAAAATATGATGTTTAGAGATAATTCATTGATGTTGAAACAATTATAAAAATACTCTAGATTGTCAAAAAAGTAAAAACTAGTATTTATTACATTTAATATATTATGTATATTAAAAAATAAAAGACCCTCATGTATTTAGAAGAACCTATGTATTGAGTATATAGGAGGATCAAATACTATAGTTGATGTTTATCATTTTTGTTATGACTCAGAGAGATTTAAAATCCATTATGACTACAAATTTTAGTGTTCTTGAGATTAAGAACAAGTACCACATTAATGAAGTGTTTCTCTCTATATATTGTAAATTGAATAATTATTTTATGGTTCAAAGGAGGGTCTTTAAGGAATTGGTGGTAATGATATAAAAACACCACCATCCAGTCAGTATGAATGATTTGTGCATGATATCATAGATATTTTTATGACCCTAATTAAACCCCTTTGTGTGGATTACTAAACACTTCCAATCACTTAAATTTAAACTGATATCTTTTATTTCTGCATTTCATTCTGATGTGATTTTTGAGTGTGAATTAATATATTTGTATCTCTTAACTGGGATAGAAGTTCAAGTACAACTTATAACATCATCTACATTCAAGGTACATTTATTCCTAAGGGTTAATGTATATTGTCTTCTTTTTCATTCTTGGAAGTGTGAAATATGGATAAAAGATCCTTGGAATTGATCTATGGAGTTTGAGAACCTTAGTAATATTCTTGGTGGATGAAACAAGGGAATCGGCTAACTGGTGGGGTACTCTGTTTTGTCGATGGTTCTGGTAGAGGGATCTACATTTTTGTGGATCTCATCATCTAACAAGTTTTGTTGAGATTAGGTCCTCATTAAGGTTGTTCTTATAAATTCAACCCAATTCTATTATTAATATAATCCTAACCCAAATCTAATCCCAATGACAATAGAACCTTCTAGAGATCCCTCCCATGGTTCTCTAAGATTATCCTTCCTCTCCTCTTGTATGCTTGAAGACTAGATTGATATAGGGGTCAATTGAGGTCATATCCATATATTATAAGCCAAATTGTCCTTTTTCCTTGGGAAATAATCATACATCTAATCCATATTGGTTAAATATATGTCTTTCTACCTAGATCTAATGTATAATTCATTATTGATTGATTGATCGATGTTGGATCATAAGATTTGGTGGCCCATTTTCGATCCATCATAGATCTACAATTGATAACGATTCCTATTTGGTATGATTTTGAGGATTTCATCTTTTAGAATGACCTATTCCATGAATTATATGTCTTTTGACTCAAGAAAGTGTTATTGGAACTATTCTAGTAAAATTTTAATTGCAGGTGTGATCAGAGCTTCATTCCTTGATAGGTCTTGGAATCTGGCTTCAGCATACCAATGATTGGAAGTCATTACCATCATAATAATTTTTATTGTTTCATTTCATGTTTGTATTGTGTATTTTCTTTTATTATTGTTCCTTTAATATTTGGCACATTGATGTGGGTAAGGTTTCCCAGGAGACCATGACTGATTATTCCATGTTATTCCTTGATATTTCGTTTATTACGCATGTAATATTTCATAGTCATTCGAGTACTTATTGTAATAAATTTATGTTGTTACATTCTATTTTGTTCCTCATGTATGGATTTTTATATATTGAATTGAATATCCATCCTGTGTTCAGGTTAACAGGTGGCCATGATGGACTTATCTTACTCCTTAGAGGGAGTGAATTGAAGACATGACTAATTGGTGGTGGCTCTAAATAAAATAGATAATGCTTGAGCATGGAATGAGGTAGCCCATGGGAATGATGTAATCCATAGGAAGAGTATCTTAATATTTAATTATTACCTAACAATGTGGTAAATCATTTCTTATGAGAGAGGGTCCTTTGTTCGGGTCCACTAAGAATGCATACCATCATTGATGAGAAAGTACACATGAGTCTGGGATATTACTTTCCCTAGAAAGAGGGCATGTGAATGTTACATAAAGGAAAAATCTATTTTACTTAAAGGTGTAAAAAATTACTTTGTATAATATAATTCATGTGATTGACCTCATATGATATTAATTTGGCATGATGGCGAAGCAGGTATGATAGGAGTCCATGGAAGCTTGGATAGCACATGATCACTAAACACATGATTATTTGTATGCTTGTGTTCAAATTTACCTTTCCATTATATCATACATTCTAATATACTTCTTCACATATGTTAAATATGAATTGGTGGTGTCCTATTGGGATATACTCATATGATACATGTTCATCTCAATGTGTGTGCGTATACTATAATCATATATCTAGATAAAGGAAAGGTCATTATGGAAGGTTGTTGAGTGGATTGAAGCTAGGAGATTTATACGGTGTTGGGATGGCCTCCAGATAGTTCCCACAATGTAATTTATTTATTTATTTATTTCTATATGTATTGTTATACTGTTGGCCTAAAACATTAATTTTCTTTTTTATTATACTTGTATGTATTAACATGAGAATTCTTCTTACGTCTATTGTATTATCTTTTGTTGTGTTGTTTTTTCGATTATATTGTGGTTCCAACATTTGGTTATGGCTATGATTATGGATTATATAATATATCCATATTAATTTTAACCCTCATTTTAATTTGGAATCTTCTTTCATTCTGGGAGGCACACATGAGACTATATGGAACATTATATTGAATTCAGTGATTCGGGTTGGGGCATAATGAAAATGATAGCAAAGTCTGATGTTTTTATTACTTTCTTTTAGATTATGGTATGAAGGATATAATATTTTTGGATCTCAGATAGGGGAGTTTCCACGTTCTTTGAAAACTCATGTTTAATAGACCTCTAAGTTACTGGTGATGAGATTATTGTAACAGTTTTATGGTATTTGGCTACATTCATCCATCATGAGTAGGAACATAGGATCAAAAGTTATATATATACCTATTGAGTGTTGAATAATAGTCATTTAATTAAATTACTTAACTTTTGTTATGTTTCTGAGAGATATATCTTTTTTCTCTGATGTTGTGACATATCTATATTGGAATTAGATTGTTGAACATAATCATGATCTTATTCTTTGTATATATATGACTGTGACTAAAGTGAAGGTCTAGTACAATATAATTGAGCCTTTAGTAGAATTATATGGTTTATACCTTACCTATGGGTATGCCCTTATGTAGGAATTCTAATAAGAATCATTTATTTGTGTCTTATAACTTCTTATGTCTGTCACGACCCGTCCTCGGGGACAATGACGTGACTACCCCATGCCCGCCTCCCAAGGCCAGGGGATGGAGACTAGAACCAAAGGTGTAAATCCCAATAATAGGGAAGGAATTTCATTTATAAAAGAAAACAAACACCACAGAGTACGCAAACGGAAGTAAACACTAAGTAAACTGTAAAACAAACATACTGAAGTACAAGGGGCCAGAAATACATGCCCAAAAGAAAGGTACAGCTACAAATGAAAGTAAAGTACAACTCAAAGGAGAATAGCTAAAAGGTTACAAGCCGCTCCTGGATCGTCCTCCGGTTTCCTACCTGAAGTAAACACTTCATGTCCGTCTGTCTCCTCAGGGTACTGACTCGTCGTGAAATCCACCCTCGGGCACCGAATCGTCATGAGATCCTCCTCTGGGTATTTTCCAGCTCTACAAGCCTCAACCTCGATCAGAGAATTTCATCCTCTGCAACCAACACAACGTAGTGCGGGAGAAGCTCGTGCAGGGGTGAGTATATGATACTCAGTAGGGACCCCGAGACCCTCGAAGGTCTCCCTGAATCCACAAAGGATAAACCAAAAAGAAAAGATACAATCACGAAGTATCATCCAACACTACTTAGATATATGCCCATACATATACCTAATTCATCAAATCCAGTTTAGCTCCAACTCACGAGATCAAGTACAATCCAGTCCACTTAGGAAGGTAAAACATAATCCACACAGGAATGTACGACCCAATCCACAAAGGAAAGCATAATCCAATCCACACAGGATATCAAGTCAATCACATCAAAGATAATGATTTAAAGTCAAGACTTAGCTTAAACCAGGATTTTATTCATGATGTCGAAACCATAGCTTTTGGGGAACTCCTCCTCTATTGATTACAGGGGGTCTGCCGCTACAACAAAGCACTTCCCACTAACCTTGGACTGTTGTAGTACTCCACCTGTCGAGTACTGTGGCTCAACTGCTACAACCAAGCGCCTCCCACCATGGGTCTGCCGCTACAACCAAGCGCTCCTCCTCATAGCATATAGAGGTAATCCTTCTGTTGAGTACCGCAAATCTGCCGCTACAACCAAGCGCTCCTCCACTGTGGGTCTACCGCTACAACCAAGCGCTCCCCACTGGGATATCGATACACAGCGAGTCGATCGATCAGCAGACGTCAAGTCTCAGCTAGCTCTAGGGTTTCTGCACACAACACGCTCGTTCTGGGAGGGTCTACTCCACGAGCCAAGAGTTTGATACATCAACTGTAAAGTAGACCAGAGTTGATGTATCGTAAAGTTCTGTCACGTCAAAACAAACACAACGTGATAGACGGTGCGTCAATCGGATGCCCGGTCTGAGAGTTATTGGCTTTGTTGTTCCAGGAGCCTGGTTGGTTCGTAAGTCAAAACCAACCCGACTGTACTCCAACTGCATCCAAACTTCGAGTTAAGTAATCCAAATGGTCTATCTCACTAAGAGAAAACTGACAAAGTCGACGGCACATCAAACGGACGTCTGGAGCTCAAGTTATAAGTGTTTCCTCTCCGAGGGCCCGGTTGGTTTCGTGTTCGAACCAACCCGGCCATAACCAAAGTAATACAAAACCTTGAGCTTATTATACCAAAACGACATTCTCGATCCAAGGATCGCATCACAACTAATGGTGCGTCGATCGGAGGTTTGTAGCCCATGTTACGGGCGTTTGAACGAACCTATCCGTTTTTAGGGGGTTTGGGCCCAGACCGACCCGGCCCGAGACCCCCTGGGTCGGCCCGAACCCGGTCGACCCAACCCGTGTCTGGGTCTGGCCCATCAAGGCATGGTCTGGCCCAGTTAGCGTGGTTCGTTCCGGCCAGCACGGGCGGCCTGGCCTGGCGAGGACGCCACGTGAGCGCAGAAGGGGGGGGGGGGACCGCCAACCCCTTCGAACCGGACGACGGACCCGCAGGGGGGGTCTACCCTGCTGCATTGACCGGGGGTTCAAAGCCCCGATTTCCAGGATTTGGTCGGTCGTAACAGCCGGCCAGTGTACCACGCGGGACCATTTAGTCCTGCCCTCCTTGCGCCGGCGGTTCCGGCCGCCGCTCCCTGCTCCGCCGTGGCCTTGGTCCGACCGGCGCGGCGCGATGGCGCCGCGCCCCTCCGTCATGGCCCGACTCCAACTGTAGCTTCGTTCAGCCTCAATGGCGCGGAGCGACGGCGCCGCGCTTCTTCGCTACGTCCCACCTTGTTTCTGTGCGGTGTCGTTGCACCGCGCCGCCTTCGTTCGAGCCGCAACGAATACAACAACAAAGGGGGAGGAGGATCGGTTGTGTTCGGGCGGTCCGACTTCCTCCCGTTAAATTGATAACAGGAGGCCCAAAAATAAAAAAACGTCATCAAGCGAGCACAAATTTAATCCATTAAATTTTAACTTTAAACCCCTACATTTTCCCCACAATCAAATATTCTCAACCCGCAAACATATTCTTTTGCGAATCAACTAATTATTGTGTTGAACCGTGCTCAATGATTTAGATGGAAAAAAACCATGGGTTTATTAATATTCACAAATTAATCCCCTACCTCGAAGAAGTTGTCGAATGAGGATCGTCGCGGAAGACGGCCTCGCGGTAGACGGGTGTCGTTCTGTCAACGTCGGGAAGGATGAAGCTGAGGGTGGCGTCGGCGTTCTTCATTCTTCGTTGGAGGAAGTGGAAAACTCTCCTAGTGCTGGGCACCGTGCTTCGCTGCTAGCGTTCCGATTCTTGAAGAAGCCGTCCAAAACCCCTCCCCCTTGCCTCCTTTAAATAGGAGTGGTGGGTTCGTTGTTGTCATGCAAGTCATAATTGGGGGATTTATGACATAGGGCCCCACTCAATTAATCCGCTGAGGTGCATCATTAAAAAAAATGAGGAAGGATTCTCATTAATTAAACACGTTGACATTTAATTAAGGATAGGGAGGGAAGGTTACTCACACCACAACCAACCCAAGATAAAATAAGATTTATCCTTATTTCATTATGCCATGAATTCCAAATAATTCAAAATTCAACTGTTAATTAAATTCATTGAATAACTTAATCAAATAATTTAATGAGAGAGTTGACTTTCAATTAAAGAGGCAGAGAGGATGAGTTACACATTAAATATAGAGGGGGTGTTTAATGTGGTGTTGGGAATTTTAAGGAGGTGGGGGCTCGTGGGGGCCCCACCCCAACTTCCTCACATCTTTCTTTCCCATACACTTAACCCAACAGTAATGAAATAGAAATAAATTTGTTAAACAATTTTATTTTTATTCCTTAAATTTTTAACAACTCCTCCCGAGCAAACAAAACTCTAGAAAGGGTCTTCTTAAGCAATTACCGGCGTTGCAGTTTCAACGGTGCCCTCGGATTTCGATTCCGGGCACCGTTTCAAAAGTTAGATAAACCCGCTCATTCGTTCACTGAACGTACCCGAGCTAAACATCGGAAAATGATTCCGGGCACACCGGGCCTCGGAATCAGGTGCCGTCAGAAACTGCGCGCTCATAGAATCCCAAAGAAAATTTAAAAAAAATTCCCTTGAAATTTACGGGTCTTTACATTACTCTCACCTCAGGGATTTACATCCCCATAAAGCTACATCAAAAACTAGGGAAACAAAAAGGGGGTATTGTGCATGCATCTGAGCCTCCCACTCCCATGTGATCTCTTGGAGGTTCTCGTGCTGCTATCTGATGCGAACTAGAGGAATCAACCATCCACGTAGGACCTTCTCCTGTCGATCCGCAATCTCCATCGGGACCTCCACAAAAGTTTCCCTATCATCGACGTTCAACTCCACATGGTCGATGGTATGCGTCGGGTCGTGCACGTTTCTCCTCAGCTGAAATATGTGGAAAATGTCGTGCAACTAGTGCAACTGAGGTGGATGGTTCAAGCGGTAAACCACCTCGCCTACCCTGTTGAGGTCCTAGAATGGTCCTATGAAGCGCGAAGATAACTTGCCGCCCCGGCCAAAACTCCGTAATCCACATCGAGGTGAGAGCCGTAGGAAAATGTGGTCGCCATTCTCGAACTCTAGTGGTCTCCGCCTCCTATCAGCATAAGACTATTGTCGGCTCTGAGCTGTCCTCACCCACTCTTGGATGACCTGGACCTTCTCTGGTCCTACAAGAGCTGCTAATATTTCATCTTTGCTGATTAGAGAAATTCGGTCTCATCCCTAGGATGAACCACGTTCATTGCCTAATACAGTCAATCCCGACATGGATGATAATAATCCATACCAAGTATGACGTCGTAAGGCCTCGACGCTACTACCAAGATATACAACTGTTACTCTCACCTCCAAGGGTTGAGTTACACTTTCGGCATCAGTGTGTTGTCACTGGGTCTCCTCCAGTAGTTATCTCAAAAGTGAGGGTCAAGTCAACGGGTTTTAAACTGGAACCTCTTAGTAACATCATAAATAGAGGACAGGAAAGTAAACTACATAAGGAAAGGTGTCTCTTATTACTATAGCACAAAGTAAAAAGACATATACAACCACAACATCAACAAAAAGAAAGATAGAAGCACCAATAAAAAAGGCCTCCATGCATGGAACTAGTCCCGCTCCTCTCCACGTGCTTCTGGAGCTCCACTTCCTTCTCCACCGCTCAGCTGCTTCTCAAGATTTCATCATTGCTTCTGTCTCGGTGGCTCCTCCAACACCTGCAGATCAACTGTTCGGGGAGTTGGATAGTCACGTGCCATGTGACCCTGCTTTCCGCATGAATAGCACTTCCTGCTCCTCATATGACTAGCTATGTTTCATTTGTCGCGCACAACCGAACCTAAAACCTGAGGTCGCCCACCTGTTGGCCTGGTCCTCTTGGACCTCAGCATCATCTGTCTCCTGCCTACAGATGACTCATCTACTGATGAAAAACCCTGCGACAAGGGCAGCAGCTCATGAGCATGCTCAGAGGGTAGAGTCGAAGGTATAAACTCCACTCTTAAGAAGTCTCAAAGTCTCCTCAAGTGAAGGTCATCCCGTCGCAAAACTGGAACATGTGGCTCCACCACCTCTTAGCTGCTCCTTGGAAGAGGCTAACAGCTAGATACACCATCAAGTCTACGGGTGTCCCAGCTGTGTGTAGAGCTCGTGCCACAAACTCTAGCCAGTGCCCAGCCGTCTGAAAATCTGACTCACCTTGATACCTCGGAGGCCTCTGACGCTGGAACTCGTGCATCGAGCTCAAGCGGCGTTCATTCTCTACTGGTGTCTCAACATGTGGAGGGCCCTGTACAGAGGCCTCTCTGCTAAGTGGGTTATCATCTCATATAACACTCGTAACCCTAAGTGGCTTCCATCGTGGGGACATCATATAAGAAACAGACGTGACACGGTCAAACGATTACACCTGGTGAGCTGACCTGGTTTGAGCTAATTTAAAAGAAACTCTTGAAAACACAGACGCAATCAGTGTTTTCGTGCACTGAGTCAGAAAAAAGTAGTCAAGGTCCTGGTTTATTGATATGTCGGTCGCGCTCACCAACACTGGACTCCCTGAATTGAAGACCACACTTAGTACCCTTAACCCTATTTCTTCACAGAAAAGAAAATATAAGAGTCCTAAGTTCTGCAGTAGAACCGACTCCTCTGATACCAATTTGTCACGACCTATCCTCGGGGCCCATGTCGTGACTACCCCAAGACCACTTCCCATAGGCCAGGGGTTGGAGACTTGCACCAAAGGTGTAAATCCTGATAAAAGGGAAGGCATTGCCTTTATAAAAGAAAACAAACACCACAGAGTACGCAAACTGAAGTAAACACTAAGTAAACTGTAAAACAAACATGATGAAGTACAAGGGGCCAGAAATACTAGCCCAAAAGAAAGGTAAAACTACAACTTAAAGTAAAGTAAAACTCAAAGGACAACAACTAAAAGGTGAAAAGCAGCTCCTGGATCGTCCTCTGGTTTCCTACCTGAAGGGTAGGTACAGATCTTCTCCTCAGCACTTCACGTCTGTCTGTCTCCTCCGAGTACCGACTCATCGTGAAATCCACCCCCTGGGCACTGACTCGTCGTGAGATCCTCCTTCGGGTACCGTCCATCTCTACAATCCTCAACCTCGATCAGAGATGTCTGTCGTCTGCATCCAACACAACGTAGTGCGGGCGAAGCCCGTGCAGGGGTGAGAATACAATACTCCGTAGGGACCCCGAGACCCCCGGAGGTCTCCCTAATTCCACAAAGGATAAACCACAAAGAAAAGATACAATCATGAAGTATCATCCAAAACGACTTAGAAATATTCCCATACATATACCTAAGTCATCAAATCCAGTTCAGCTCAAACTCATGAGATCAAGTACAATCCAGTCCACTCAGGAAGGTAAAAAATAATCCACACATGAAAGTACGAGCCAATCCACACAGGAAATCATAATCCAATCCACACAGGATATCAAGTCAATCACATCAAAGATATTTATTCAAATTCATGACTCAGTTCAAACCAGGATTTTATTAATGATGTCGAAACCAAAGCTGTTGGGGAACTCCTCCTCTATCAAGTACAGTGGGCATGCCGCTACAACCAAGCGCTTTGCACTAACCTTGGAATGATGTAGTACTCCACATGTCGAGTATTGTGGGCTGTTGCTACAACCAAGCGCTTCCCACCATGGGTATGCCACTACAACAAATCACTCCCCCTCATAGCCTACAGAGGTACTCCTTCTGTTGAGTACCGTGGGTTTGCCGCTACAACCAAGCACTCCTCTACCGTGGGTCTTCCGCTACAACCAAGTGGTCCCCACTGGGCTATCGAAACACTCTGAGTCGATCGATCAGCAGTCGTCAAGTCTCAGCCAGCTCTATGGTTTCCGCACACAGCACACTCGTTCTGGGATGGTCTACTCCACGAGCCAAGAGGTCGATACATCAATTGTCACATAGACCAGATTTGATGTATCGCAATGTTCCGTCACGTCAAAAGGAACACAACGCGATAGAAGGCGCGTAAATCGGTCGCCCGGTCTGAGAGTTATTGGATTTTTTTTTCTAGGGGCCCAGTTGGTTTTTAAGTCAAAACCAACCTAACCATACTCCAAATGTGTCCAAACTTCGATCGGAGTAATCCAAAAGGTCTATCTCACTAAGAGGAAACCAACAAAGTCGACATCACATCAAACGGATGTTTGGAGCTCAAGTTATAAGCGTTTCCGCTCCGAGGGCCATGTTTTTTTCGTGTTCGAACCAACCTGGACGTACCCAAAGTTCTCCGAAACCTTGAGTGTAATATACCGAAATGGCCATCTCGATCCAATGATTGCATCACAACTGACGGTGTGTCGATCGGAGGTTTGTATCCCATGTTACGGGCGTTGGAATGAACCTATCCATTTTTAGGGGGTTTTGGGCCCGGACCGATATAACGACCCATACTTTACATACATTGTTAATACTTCAAAATTGAAGCACACTTATTACAACATATGACAAAACCACAAAGGACCGTATAGGTATAGTGTCTTTAGAAACTGGGAAACATAAACAACTGGTTCATAAATCTTCTACAGTGTCTCCCATTTATTTCATCATATCTAGGGTCCATTTTAGCATATTCTACTTAATATCCATCTTCCTAACCTGGGGAAAATAAAACATAAAAGGGTGAGCTCAAATCCTCAGCAAGGGCAAATAAAAGAAATAAAAATCATATCATATCTTTTTTAAAATCATAACCTGCAAAAGAGATCATAATATCTTAACATGGAACAAATCATTGAAGTGAAAATGAGATCCCCATAATCATAACATGAAACTTGAAATTTTGTGGCATGCACACATAATCATGGAAAATCATTTCTTGTTAGTCATGACTCATTTCCAAGACTATCTTAGTGGACAAAGTCCCTTTCTGAACCGAGTCACCCTCGTTCCAGTCCTGTTTCACTGAACCGGTATAACCTACCGTTCCAGCCATGTCTATCTCATGAGATATAAAATCTTTACCCAATGCATTGGAGGGAGATATAGGTCCCACCCATCTTATAATGAATCCTTTCTTATGTGTGCCACATAATCATAAACCATACATCATAGCGTAACCCATGTAATAAAAATGGGATTCGTAAACAACATGACATCATAAAACAATTCATATAAGATAAAGGAATTCATAAAAATATTTCCATCACAACATAATAAAACCAATGTAATAATAGGGATAAAAACAGAACCCTTTTATTATCTTAGATGGAAAATAATTTTGATAAAATACTTGAACTCCATTCTTGAGGAAAATATCCTTTCTACTTCAAAAACACTTTTCCTTTCTTAACATGTCATACAAATGTAAACTAAAAGAAGTTGATTAAAAATAAACTTGAAAACTTGTAATGGAATCTTCTTTGAAATAATGTTTTAAAAAATCCATTCATTCTGTATAAGTTAAAAAAAACATTCTTCGTACTTTTTCCGAAAAGTCAAAAAGTACCTCGTACGAGAAAAACGACAAAAGATTCCTTTCATATTCTTTACTAAAAACTCACCGAAGGGTAAAATTGGATTTAAAATATTGTAATTGGATGAAAACAATATTACATATTGAGGGAACATGGATGTGTATGATAAAATACACCCTAGTAAATACTTACGAATAAACAATCTCGGATAAAATGAGATTGTGATATATTCCCTTACCTTAGGTCCGATTTGCTTTGTATGTGCCCGAAGCTCCTGTATAATGGTTTAAATAATGTTATTGACTTATTCCAGAATCATACATATTGATATGATATCATATATGGTCATATTATTAGCTTCTTGTTAGTAATATTTCATTGTTACTTGTTACTCGGGTCTTTATTGCCTTTTGTTCTTATGCGTGTTTTGCCGAATAAATTCTTATTCTTCTTTTAAGGTTATAGATACCTTATATCCATAATGGTATTAATGTAACATATATCATATTTATTCATTCAATTCATTTATATAATTACTATGTAATGATGATTATGTAGAACGAGTCGCATCACATCGTGGAGACGGTATTCCGTACGTACGCACGAGTGATGATATCGTTCCTATGATCGTGGAACTGTATTGGAGTATATATATATTATTTCAGTATCAATATTAATTTATAATAATCATAAATAGTTACTCATTACACCATTATACCCATCCTTGTAATGTGATGGTGGAAAATAGATTACACCCCGGTGTGGAGACGGTATTCCGTACGTACGCACGCGCGGTGATTTCATTTTTCCGTAGGATGGATAGAAGGTGAATTAGGGTTGTTTAATATTTATAATAACATATCAGTATGTAAGTAATACTGATGTTATTACTTTATCATGAAACAACTAAAGAAGAAGAAGTTGAAGAAGAATGAAATTGAAAAGATCGGTAATGGATATTACCTCTTCTTTGGAACGCCTCTTTGAATCCTCCACTTAGGGAACTAATATTGGTCTTTGATGAAGACCAGGACCTCTAGGATTATTATATGAAAGTGGAGAAGAGAAAATGGCAGGGGTTGGCCGAGCTTGAGTGCTCAAATTGGTGTGAGGAGGAGGGGGAGGAGGTGCCCTTTTATAAGGGAGGAGAGGGGAACCTTAGGAATATCTCAAAATATTATTTTATATTAAAGTCAAAATCGGTTTATAATGGTTCAAAAGGGTCTTATTTCTAAGATAAAGTGGGGATGGGTCGAAATCATATCAACCAATAGGATTTAGACAAGTTTAGGGTATTATTTTAACCTTATCAATTAGATTTAACTCTAAGTTAAATAATTTAACTTTTACCGTGTCTTTTTGTTTTCTTTCACTATATGGTTAATATACTTACTATAACATTCCAAAAGAACCCCAAATTGTTTATTATTAATATATATATCTTTATCTAAGTCATTTGGCCGAACCTTATATTTTTAGGAATAAAATAACAATTAATAATATAATATTTGATTTAAAAACTATTTTGTGTCAATTATGACACTATTTGATATATGATTTTTGTGAAAGTCATAAAAGAATTATATGTTCGAACCAAGTTGATTAATTCAACACTAATATAACATAGTAACCTAGACAATTATTTTAATTCATAAAAAGTCTCAAATTACATTTATTTTGGTGTTTATAACATCAATTTTGTCAATATTTCATAAATAAGATAATTACTACATCATCGTTGTGTCATAATTAAATTACATTATTTAATGTCTAAAAATTATAAATAAAATACCATTATGTAGGAAATCTTTTTAGCTTTCTAATGAATATTTATAGTCTAATTTATCTTTTTTATATCCCCATATTAAAAATTATTTACTTATTAAACATTGATTTTAACTATTTTAACCCTTCTTTAAATAAATTAATAATAAATGTCCTAATCTAACCCAAGTGGGCCTAAATGGTCATATTTTATTCCTAAGTTTGTTTTTGGTCGAATTAAACTTATCCAATAGAATTAGGACATGTGTTAGGGTAATAGTAATATCATATTTACCATTAGTTACCCTATTTACTATTAACCGCGGTAAAAAAAAGTAAAAAGTTACTATTCACCAAAAAATTATTTTTATCTCATTGAACCACATTTTACTTACTGATATCAACCGTGTTTGTCGGATTTTCGAAATTCCATTCACAGAAGCGGTAAAATTAAGTTTTATGCAAAAATTCAGTTTTTAACCTACCACTTAGTGGTTTCACTATTCATCAAAAATTGAAAGTTTTCAGAAAAATACCAAAATTTCACCCTAGGCTAATTTCGATATTCCGAATCCAAAAATGAAGTCCATTTTGAAATATAAAATTTATAAAATTTCAAAAAGTGGTTATTACTATTCATAACGGCTAGTTTTAATAATATTTTAATAGCATATCGTTGTTTAGTGAAACTCGGTATTGCGTACGATGCAAGCTATCGAGGAACGTCACGATTGCGTGTAAAGTAAGTCAAGCTAGTATGTAGTGAAAGATTCCTTTGATGATATATAAAAACAAAATATTACTCATAGAAATCTCGGGTGTTACATTCTACCCCCCTTAAAAAGAATTTCGCCCTCGAAATTCGTCACTTTGTAACAAACAGATAAGGATACTTCTCCCTCATCATATCCTCAAGCTCCCATGTAGCTTCTTCTAATTGGTGGTTCCTCCATAAAACTTTCACCAATCGAGTGGTCTTGTTTCATAGGACTTTTTCGCTACGATCCAGAATCTCTATCAGCTGTTCTTCATAAGAAAGATCTTGCTCCAGCGGTACAACTTCTGAGCTGAGTACATGTGACGGATCTGGTATGTACTTTCTCAGGAGAGATACATGGAACACATCGTGAACTTGAGAGAGATTCGGTGTAAGCGCCAATCGGTAATCTACCTTCCCAACACGATCCAGTATTTCGAAAGGACCGATATATCTAGGGCTCAACTTCCCCTTCTTTCCAAATCTCATAACCCTCTTCCAGGGAGATATTCGTAAGAACACTTTATCACCCACTTCAAACTCTAGGTCTTTTCTTCGGTTGTCGGCATAACTTTTCTATCGACTCTGAGCTACTCTTATGTGTTGTTGAATAGATCTGACCTTTTCTGCCATTTCATCAACGAGATCAGGTCCTAATAGCTTTCTTTCCCCAACTTCATCCCAGCAAGTTGGAGTCCTGCATTTCTTTCCATAGAGAGCTTAATAAGGATCCATATTAATACTAGAGTGAAAGCTATTATTATAAGAAAATTCCACCAAAGGTAGGTGTTGATCCCAACCTCCTTTGAAATCCATAGAGCAAGCTCTCAACATATATTCTAGGGTTTGAATTGTTCTCTTAGACTGACCGTCTGTCTGGGGATGATAAGTAGTGCTGAAACTCAACTCTGTATCCAGAGTATGCTGAAGACTTCGCCAGAACTTTGAGGTAAATCTCGGATCCCGATCAGATATAATAGAAAGTGGTACTCCATGAAATCTTACCACTTCCTTTACATATATCCTGGAAAGCTGATCTAGATAGAAATCCTCTCTAATAGCAATGAAGTGTGCTGACTTTGTAAGACGATCAACTATGACCCAAATAGAATTATTGCCTTTGGATGTTTTAGGAAGTACTGTGACAAAGTCCATAGTGATTTTTTCCCATTTCCATTCGGGTATGGGTAATGGTTGTAACATCCCCTTAGACTTTTGTCTCTCAGCATTAACTTGTTGACAAACCAAGCATCGAGAGACATATTCAGCAACATCTCTTTTCATTCCATCCCACCAGAAGTACTCTTTCAGGTCCCTATACATCTTCGTGCTTCCAGGATGAATAGAGAATGAAGAACTATGAGCCTCATCCTGAAGCTCCTTCTTTAATTCGGGGATGGGAGGAACACAAACCCGATTCCTAAACTTTATTATCCCATCACAATCAAGGTTGAATTCAGGAACATTTCTCACCTTCTTTTGTAACTCGACATCTTCTTTTTGTGCCTCTTTAATCTTCACGTGTATAGATGGTTGAACATTCATTTGGTAAAGATAAGATTTTTCCCCTTCCATTATAATTCCAAGACCCATCCTTTGTAAATCCATAAATATTGGATCTTTTGTGATCCTCATCATGGATAAACTATCATGGTCTTGTCGACTTAATGCATCTGCCACCTTGTTTGCTTTCCCAGGGTGGTAATGGATTGAGCAGTCATAATCCTTAATCAGCTCAAACCATCTTCTTTGACGCATATTCAGCTCCTTTTGTGTGAAAAATATACTTTAAACTTTTATGATCAGTATAAATATCACACCTTTCACCATAAAGGTAATGCCTCCAAATCTTTAATGCAAAGATTACTGCAGCCAACTCCAAATCATGTGTTGGGTAATTTTCCTCATGGATTTTCAACTGTCGTGAGGCATAAGCTATCACCATATCATTTTGCATAAGAACACACCCCAATCCCTTCTTGGATGCATCACTGTAGATCACAAACCTTTATCCACTACAAGGTAGTGTGAGCACAGGTGCACTGGATAACCTTCTTTTCAACTCCTTGAAATTCTCTTCACATTCCTCTGTCCAAACAAACTTAACTCCTTTCCGAGTCAACTTGGTGAGTGGATTAGATAATCGTGAAAAATCTTTTGCAAAACGTCGATAATATCCAGCCAAACCAAGAAAAATTCGGATCTCAGTTACTGTTGTTGGTCTTGACCATCTTTCGATAACCTCTGTTTTTGCTAGATCCACAGATATCCCCTCTTTTGAGATTATGTGACCCAAAAATGAAACTTTTTGAAGCCAAAATTCACACTTGGTAAATTTGGCATAAAGCTTCTCCTTTATCAGGGTCTTCAATATAATTCTCAAGTGATCTTCATGCTCTTCCTTGCTCTTTGAATAGACAAGAATATCGTCTATAAAGACTACCACAAATTGATCAAGATAGTCTCTAAAGACTCTATTCATTAGATCCATGAAGATAGCAGGGGCATTAGTAAGACCAAATGGCATCACTATAAATTCATAGTGTCCATACCTTGTACAGAAAGCCGTCTTTGGTATATCCTCCCTTTTGACCCTTAATTGATGATACCCTGAACGAAGATCAATCTTGGAAAAGTATTGAACTCCGCGTAGTTGGTCAAATAAGTCATCAATGCGTGGGAGAGGATATTTGTTCTTGACAGTGATCTTGTTATGTTCTCGATAATCAATGCAGAGTCTCATTGATCCATATTTCATCTTAACAAATAGAACATGTGCTCCCCAAGGTGACGCACTAGGGCGTATGAATCCCTTATCAAGATTCTCTTGGAGTTGCTTCTTCAATTCCTGCAACTCAATTGGGGCCATTCTATAAGGTGTCTTTGAAATAGGCAAAGCACCGGGTACGAGTTCTATTGAAAACTCAACTTCACGATTTGGTGGAAGACCCGGTAATTCCTCCAAAAATACATCATCAAACTCCCATATGATGGGCATATTCTTAATCGTAAGTTTCTCACCAACCATTTGAGATAAATAACCATCATTTAGTGGAATCAAGACCCATAAGATGGAATGAATTTCCACTGGAAGGTTATATTCATCCTTACATCGATAGACGATCGTAGATTGATCTGGAATATGAAATGTGACTTCCCTTATTTGGAAATTGATATGAGCTCCATGTAGAGAAATCCAATCCATGACAAGAATCACATCAAATTCCACTAAAGGAAGGATCACAAGATTTGCAGGAAGCACTTTCCCACAAACTTTGATCGGAGAAGAATTATAAACTTTTGATGCGACTGTTGTGCCATTAGGTGTTGTCACAGCTAACTCAACATCTAATTGTTGAGGTAATATGGTGATACCCTTAGAAAATTTTTCAGAAATAAAAGAGTGGGTGGATCCAGAATCAAATAAAACATTTTCTACTTTAGAGTGGATGGTAAGTGTACCTTTCACCACTTCGTTATCGTACTCCACAACGCTGATAGAAATTGCATGTGACTTTCCTTTGTCGTTAGCCTTAAGACTTTGTTGATGTCAACCATCATCATCAACACTTGGATTTGGGCATTTATTGGCATAATGCCCCATCTCCTTGCACTTGAAACATTGAAGTGTAGTAGGTTCATTCTGTGTATCCCTTCCTTTGTTTGCATCATTAGACATCTTCTTCCCATTATCGCGGCATTCAAATGCCCGATGACCTTCCTTTCCACATTTGAAACATTTACTTGTCCCTTTAAGAAAACTCCCTCCATGTTTCTTTCCACACTTTGAGCATAAGGGAAAGATCATCTTCTTTTCAGTGTTCTCTTTAGATTTTCCTTTGAATTCCATCTTCCTCTTCTTATCAAACCCATGTGACTGATGGGTTACTCCAATCTCCATCTCGACTTTGAGAGCACATCGAACGATTCCCTCGTAGCTATTGAAGTCCCTTATGGCTAACGCCCTTCAAAGACTTGGTTTTAAGCCACTAAAGAATCGATCGATCTTACTCTCAGGTTGGATAATAATACCAGAAGCGTACCTTGCAAGTCTTGTAAAATTTGCTTCATAGGTACAAACAGATTCATCATCCCTTTGCTTCAGTTCAAGAAAATATTTCTCCATCTTTGTTCGGATAATACGAGGGAAGTACTTATTAAAAAATAAGTTCTTGAACTCGTCCCATTCCATAGACTCAATTTCATCCCTTTTCCTCGTATTCTTAATAAGATTCCACCATTGATCAGCATCTCCTTCCAAACGATACACTGCTAGGATGATTTTATCATGTTCAGAACATTGAAGAACTGAAAATATCTTTTCAGTAGTACTAATCCATTGTTCATCAACTAATGGATCAGTAGACCCACTGAAAGAAGGTGGACGCTGCCTCATGAAGGATTCAACAGAATGTTGCTCCTTCTTTTGTTCGTTTGGAAGTCCTGCATGATTCATAGCTTGAGAAAGTTGTGTGAGCATGGCTAAAAGATTTTTCATTCCAGCTCCCATATCGTTTGGTTTCTCAGGGGGACAATCATTTCATTGCCCATCGCATTCCGCATTAACACGGTTCCTTTGGGTTCCAGCCATTGACTAAAACCAAGAAGAATAGTGTGAGAAACACTAATTATAATAGGAAAACCACATAATCAAGGATAAAATTTCACACTTAAGGTCTTATCCTAGGGTATTCATGGCCATTTCTAAAACACTAAGATTATGTTCTATGCATAGACTTATCCTTAGGGTTCTTACTAAGGCGTTCACATCCTAGTTTCCAAAGGTTGACTATACCTTTCCTCTGATACCAACTATAACGACCCATACTTTACATACATTGTTAATACTTCAAAATTGAATCATACTTATTACAACATATGACAAAACCACAAAGGACCGTATAGGTATAGTGTCTTTAGAAACTGGGAAACATAAACAACTGGTTCATAAATCTTCTACAGTGTCTCCCATTTATTTCATCATATCTAGGGTCCCTTTTAGCATATTCTACTTAATATCCATCTTCCTGACCTGGGGAAAAGAAAACATAAAAGGGTGAGCTCAAATGCTCAGCAAGGGAAAATAAAGGAAATAAAAATCATATCATATCTTTTTGAAAATCATAACCTGCAAAAGAGATCATAATATCTTAACATGGAAAAAATCATAGAAGTGAAAATGAGATCCCCATAATCATAACATGAAACTTGAAACTTTGTGGCATGCACACATAATCATGGAAAATCATTTCTTGTTAGTCATGACTCATTGCCAAGACTATCTTAGTGGACAAAGTCCCTTTCTGAACCGAGTCACCCTCGTTCCAGTCCTGTTTCACTGAACCGTTATAACCTACCGTTCCAGCCATGTCTATCTCATGAGATATAAAATCTTTACCCAATTCATTGGAGGTAGATATAGGTCCCACCCATCTTATAATGAATCCTTTCTTATGTGTGCCACATAATCATAAACCATACATCATAGCGTAACCCATGTAATAAAAATGGGATTCTTAATCAACATGACATCATAAAAAAATTCATATAAGATAAAGGAATTCATAAAAATATTTCCATCACAACATAATCAAACCAATGTAATAATAGGGATAAAAACATAACCCTTTTATTATCTTAGATGGAAAATAAATTTGATAAAATACTTGAACTCCATTCTTGAGGAAAATATCCTTTCTACTTCAAAAACACTTTTCCTTTCTTAACATGTCATACAAATTTAAACTAAAAGAAGTTGATTAAAAATAAACTTGAAAACTTGTAATGGAAGCTTCTTGGAAATAATGTTTTAAAAAATCCATTCATTCCGTATAAGTTAAAAAAACATTTTTCGTACTTTTGTCGGAAAAGTCAAAAAGTACCTCGTACGAGAAAAACGACAAAAGATTCCTTTCATATTATTTACTAAAAACTAAATGAAGGGTAAAATTGGATTTAAACTATTGTAAGTGGATGAAAACAATATTACATATTGAGGGAACATGGATGTGGATGATAAAATACACCCCAGTAAATACTTATGAATAAACAATCTCGGATAAAATGAGATTGTGATAT
Organism: Viscum album; assembly: GCA_963277665.1. Classification (NCBI taxonomy): domain Eukaryota; kingdom Viridiplantae; phylum Streptophyta; class Magnoliopsida; order Santalales; family Viscaceae; genus Viscum; species Viscum album. The sequence goes on along the minus strand of OY728132.1, from coordinate 734,511,512 downwards.
ATTCCCTTACCTTATGTCCGATTTGCTTTTTACGTGTCCGAAGCTCCTGTATAATGGTTTAAATAATGTTATTGACTTATTCCAGAATCATACATATTGATATGATATCATATATGGTCATATTCTTAGCTTCTTGTTAGTAATATTTCATTGTTACTTGTTACTCGGGTCTTTATTGCCTTTTGTTCTTATGCGTGTTTTACCGAATAAATTCTTATTCTTCTTTTAAGGTTATAGATACCTTATATCCAGAATGGTATTAGTGTAACATATATCATATTTATTCATTCAATTCATTTATATAAATACTATGTAATGATGATTATGTAGAACGAGTCGCATCACATCGTGGAGACGGTATTCCGTACGTACGCACAAGTGATGATATCGTTCCTATGATCGTGGAACTGTATTGGAGTATATATATATTATTTCAGTATCAATATTACTTTATAATAATCATAAATAGTTACTCATTACACCATTATACCCATCCTTGTAAGGTGATGGTGGAAAATAGATTACACCCCGGCGTGGAGATGGTATTCCGTACGTATGCACGCGCGGTGATTTCATTTTTCTGTAGGATGGATAGAAGGTGAATTAGGGTTGTTTAATATTTATAATAACATATTAGTATTTAAGTAATACTTATGTTATTACTTTATCATGAAACAACTAAAGAAGAAGAAGTTGAAGAAGAAAGAAATTGAAAAGATCGGTAATGGATATTACCTCTTCTTTGGAACGCCTCTTTGAATATTCCACTTAGGGAACTAATATTGGTCTTTTAAGAAGACCAGGACCTCTAGGATTATTCTATGGAAGTGGAGAAGAGAAAATTTCAGGGGTTGGCCGAGCTTGAGTGCTCAAATTGGTGTGAGGAGGAGGGGGAGGAGGTGCCCTTTTATAAGGGAGGAGAGGGGCACCTTAGGAATATCTCAAAATATTATTTTATATTAAAGTCAAAATCGGTTTATAATGGTTCCAAAGGGTCTTATTTCGAAGCTAATGTGGGGATGGGTCGAAATCCTATCAACCAATAGGATTTAGATAAGTTTAGGGTATTATTTTAACCTTATCAATTAGATTTAACTCTAAGTTAAATAATTTAACTTTTACCGTGTCTTTTTGTTTTTTTCACTATATGGTTAATATACATACTATAACATGACAAACGAACCCCAAATTGTTTATTATTAATATATATATCCTTATCTATTTCATTTGGACGAACCTTAGATTTTTAGGAATAAAATAACAATTAATAATATAATATTTGATTTAAAAACTATTTTGTTTCAATTTTGACACTATTTGATATATTATTTTTGTGAAAGTCATAACAGAATTATATGTTCAAACCAAGTTGATTAAATTAACACTAATATATCATAGTAACATAGAAAATTATTTTAATTCATAAAAACTCTCAAATTACATTTATTTTGGTGTTTATAACATCATTTATGTCAATATTTCATAAATAAGATAATTACTACATCATCGTTGTGTCATAATTAAATTAAATTATTTAATGTCTAAAAATTATAAATAAAATACCATTATGTAGGAAATATTTTTATCTTTCTAATGAATATTTATAGTCGAATTTATCTTATGTATAACCCCATATTAAAAATTATTTACTTATTAAACTTTGATTTTAACTATTTTAACCCTTCTTTAAATAAATTAATAATAAATGTCCTAATCTAACCCAAGTGGGCCTAAATGGTCATATTTTATTCCTAAGTTTGTTTTTGGTCGAATTAAACTTATCCAATAGAATTATGACATGTGTTAGGGTAATAGTAATATCATATTTACCCTTAGTTACCCTATTTACTATTAACCGCAGTAAAAAAAATTAAAAAGTTACTATTCACCAAAAAATTATTTTTATCTCATTGAACCACATTTTACTTACTGATATCAACCGTGTCTATCGGATTTTCGAAATTCCATTCAAAGAAGCGGTAAAATTAAGTATTATGCAAAAATTCAGTTTTTAACCTACCACTTAGTGGTTTCACTATTCATCAAAAATTGAAAGTTTTCAGAAAAAATACCAAAATTTCACCCTAGGGTAATTTCTGTATTCCGAATCCAAAAATGAAGTCCATTTTGAAAAATAAAATTTATAAAATTTCAAAAAGTTGTTATTAATATTCATAACGGCTAGTTTTAATAATATTTTAATAGCATATTGTTGTTTAGTGAAACTCGGTATTGCGTACGACGCAAGCTATCGAGGAAGGTCTCGATTGCGTGTAAAGTAAGACAAGCTAGTATGTAGTGAAAGATTCCTTTGATGATATATAAAAACAAAATATTACTCATAGAAATCTCGGGTGTTACAACCGACCCGGCCCCAGACCCCCTGGGTCGGCCCGAACAGATTCGACCCAACACGGGTTCGGGTCAGGCCTATCAGGACGTGGCCTGGCTCGGCTGGCGTGGTTCGGCTCAGCCGGCGCGGCCCGGTCCTGCGCGGCCAGTTGACCCGACGAGGGCACCGCACGCCGCGTGAGCGCGGAGGGGGGGGTACTGCCACCCCCTTCGCACCGGGTGGCAGACCCATGGGGGGGGGGGGGGGGGTCGGCCCTACTGCGTTGATCGGGGGTTCAAACCCCCAGTTTTCCGGATCTGGCCGGCCAGTGTACCACGCGGGACTGGTTGGTCACGACCTCCATGCGCTGGTGGCCGACAGTTCCGGTCGTCGTTCCCTACTCTGACACGGCCTTGGTCCGACCGGCACGACGCGACAGCGCCGAACCCCTTCGCTACGTCCCGACTCCGTCCGCGGCTTCTTTCAACCTCAACAGCGCGGCGTGACGGCGCCGCACTTCTTCGCAGCATCCCACCTTGTTTCCGCGTGGTGTCGTGGCACCACGCCGCCTTTGTTCGAGCCGCAACGAATACAACAACAAAGGGGGAGGAGGATCAACCGTGTTCAGGCGGTCTGACCTCCTCCCGTTAAATTGATAACAAGCGGCCCAAAAATAAAACAACATCGTCAAGCGAGCACAAATTTTATCCATTAAATTTGAACTTTAAACCCCTTCTTTTTTCCCCGCAATCAAATATTCCCAACCCACAAACATATTATTTTGTGAATAAACTAATTATTATGTTGATCCCCACTCTTTGATTTAGAAGGAAAAAACCATGGGTTTATTAATATTCAAAAATTAATCCCCCTACCTCGAAGAAGTCGTCGAACGAGGATCATCACCAGAAATTGACATCGCGGAAGACGGCGTCACGGTAGACAGGCGTCGTTCCTTCAACGTCGGGAAGGATGAAGCCGAGGGTGGCATCTACGTTCTTCGTTCTTCGTTGGAGGAAGTGGAAAACTATCTAAGTGATGGCCGATGTTCTTCGCTGCTAGCGTTCCGCCGCTTGAAGAATCCATCCGGAACTCCTCCCCTAGCCTCCTTTAAATAGGAGTGGTGGGTTCGTCGTTGGCACGCAAGTCATAATTGGGGGATTTATGACATAGGGCACCACTCAATTAATCCGCTGAGGTGGATCATTTAAAAAAAGGGAGGAAGCATCCTCATTAATTAAACACGTTGGAATTTAATTAATGAGAGGGAGGGAAGGTTCTTCACACCACAACCAACCCAAAATAAAATTAGATTCATCCTTATTTTATTATTACATGAATTCAAAAGAATTTAAAATTCAACTCTTAATTAAATTCATTGAATAACTTAATCAAATAATTTAATGAGAGAGTTAAATTGCAATTAAAGAGGGAGAGAGGATGAGTTACACATTAAAGCCAGAGGGGGTGTTTAATGGGGTGTTGGGAATTTTAAGGAGGTGGGGGCTTGTGGGGGCCCCACCTCAACTTTCTCACATCTTCCTTTCACATACACTTAACCCAATAGTAAAGAAATAAAAATAAATTTGTAAAACAATTTTATTTTTATTCCTCACATTTTTAACAACTCCTCCTGAACAAAGGAAACTCTAGAAAGGGGCTTCTTAAGAAATTACCAGCATTGTGGTTTCAACAGTGCCCTTGGATTTCGATTTCGGGCACCGGTTCAAAAGTTAGAAAAACCTACTCGTTCGTTCACTAAACGTACCCGAGATAAACTTCTGAAAATGATTTTGGGCACAACGAGCCTCAGAATCAGGTGCCTTCAGAAACTGTGCACTCGTAGAATCCCAAAGAAAATTAAAAAAAATCCCTTGAAATTTACGGGTCTTTACAATGTCATTATCATGAGAAAGTTGTTATAAGAATTCTATGAATTTTTTTGACATTTCAAAAAGAGTTACATTAGAGATTTAAAAATTATCCTTCTACAGATGATGTTCCAATATCACTATAGTTTATGCAGAAGTATTCTCTTGAGAAAGCTACTACACCTTCTCTAGTGGTTCAGGTGATAAACCCACCATTTCTCAGAGTCTTGCAGATAGTTCCTACTCAGGGAAGAGTTTTTTTTAGGATGATGGATGATATGAAAGATAATTTCATCTCAAACATCCTCTATTATTCTAAGGTACTGGTAAATCATAGGATACTAATTATTATATTTAATTAATTCTATTAATTTTTGACTTGTTAGAGACTCTTGAGGATAAAGTGTTGGAGTTGGTAGCCTTTATGTTATAGGGACCTGCCAGGAGGAGGTGGGGATTGATAAGAAAGAAAGGTAGGCATGAGGGTCTCACATGGGAGGTGTTCAAGGATCTTTTGTTTGAGGATTTATTTCCATACACACTGAATTTGGAACAAGAACTGATGTTTATATATCTTTTGTTGTGGGTGATGTTGGTTTCTTCTTACTCATATCAGTTTACGATATTTCTATTCTTTTCTCCTCTTTTGGATGGGAATACAGCACATAGGTAAAGGGAGATCAATATTTCACTTATTTAAGACATAAAACATTAGGATTGGGATTTTACATAATAAATTATAATGATGATTTACAAAAGGCACTGATGTTCTAGAAGAGGATAAATGTTGATAGTCTTGTTGGTTTACTTCCATCATTCAGCATACAGATGACCAGACTCCCTAGGGCTATGATGAGGGTCTATTTTGGTAGTAATAATACAAAGGTTGAGGAGGTACATTGTGGTGAAAGTAATTTGGAGTAGAGTGGGGATTCATTTACTCATTATATGAGAGGAGGCTTGAACTGGTTCTATAACAATGAATGAAAGGGACATATTAGTATATTGTGCAGAAAACCACCTAATAAATTTCGTTTATGTGGAAATATTGGTCATCTCGTGTTCTTTGTTTCTAATATTCCACATCTATATTCAAGTAACACATGTCAGGGTGTAGGAATGGGTTCTAATCAGTTATCCCATACATCACAAACATTGACGACTCAGGTGATTCATGAACTATAGAGGCAAGGTTATACTCTAAAGACTGGGAGTATTTATCTAATGGATGAGGTTTCAACCTCCAATGGAGAGGAAGATATTACGGTTGGAGCTACGATTTTTATTTCAACCACTCTATCTTCTGGTGTTTTTATACAAGATCTTCTTATTCTTTCATATTTTCTCAATTTATTATTGTACTAATGTTACTGATTATGTTATCTTATAAGTTAATATCTCATAACATGCCTTTGGGAACGAAATTAGATACTCTCTTGTGATGTCTTAAATTCCCTATAGTTCTTTTGAGATACATACATCTATGGGTCTTCATGATCTTAGAGATGAATTGTTTCTATCTGATATACAGAATGGACTGGTTGACCAACTATTGAGATGATATCGATTGTTACCAGAGAAGTGTATATTTTACTATTCCCTAGGGGATAAAGATGTTTTCGACTGTTGAGTGGGATCTCGATGTAGGTATGATGAGACTAGACCCAGTCCATATCGGTACTATCACAACTTAGTAGTATGCATGTCTCTCATGAAAAAATTAGTAGTATCCCCCTATATTTTCCCTCCAGTATTGGATTTTTATTTCAATGTCATTCTAGATGACTTCCCTGGTCTTTCACTAGATAGGGGAATTGATTTTAAGATTGATATTGTTCCTGGGGACAACCTGATATCAATTCCAATTTATTTCATGACACCAACTATGATGAGAGAGTAGAATACATAGTTAAAGGATTTGGGGGTAACTGGATTTATTTGACAGATCACATCTCCTTAGGGCACTTTAGTGTTTCTTGAGAAGAAGGTAGCTGATAATATATGGCTCTATGTGGATTTTAAAAAAAACAAATCATTTAATTGTTAATAATTGGTACCCTTTACCCAGGATTGACTAACTATTTAAGTAGTTATATGGGAAGCACTGTTTTTTTACAGGATTTATCTTCGTTCAAGAAACCATTAGCTCTAGGTCAGAGGGAAGGATATCCCCATGAAATAATTTAGGAGAATATATAGACAATATTATTATCTTTTTATTCCTTTGGTACTGAAAAATTTTACAATGATATTCATGGCTCTCGTGAGTAATATGCTTCATCCATATCTTGACTCCTTCATTATTGTACTCATGCACAATATACCGGTATATTATAAGTCTTTATATATGCATTCTAGGAACATTATTATTGTATTGAGTACACATAGATCACATAATCTTTATACCAAAATGTTGAAGTTTCACTTCTTGATTCAAGAGGTATGTTTCCATAGGAATGGGATTTATGAGGTAGATATTTTAGTTGACCTAGAGACGATAGAGGCCATGATTTCTTGGGAATGAACTAGAAATGTGTTTGAGATTATTATTTTCCTTAGTATTTAGAGGATATATCAACTCTTTGTATAAGAATTATCTAATTTGGAATCACTAATGATATATTTTACCAAAATGGGGTGATTTTGGAGTGGTCTGAATATTTTTAAGTTCCCTACCATGGTATAAATAATAGACTAAAGATAACCCTATTTTTGATTCCTCCAAATCATGGGATTGGACACACGGTGTATTGTGATACCTCATGTATTACATTAGGATATGTATTGATGTAGGGATATCATTTTGTCACTTATGGGTCACAAAAACTACAACCCCATGAGAAAAGATACACAAAAAATTATTTTATGTTGTAATCTATTGTCTATACACTAAATTTTCAGTGATTCTATCTATTCAGTGATAGATTTTTCGTCTACATAGACCACAACAAATTATGATAAAACTTCTCTTTAGGATCTCAATATAAGGTTGAGGTTCTGGGTAGAGTATATCTATACATTTTAATTTGATATGGTCTATTCTTGAGGGATAGAAAATTCTATTACATAGGCCCTTAGTAGAAAAATGTTAGACACATGACCTTAGTGGGAATCATTCATAGGAGGAATAATGTCAGATGAGTTTTATGGATTTTTGTCCAGTCAATTATCTTGAGGGTCATGGATTTATGACATGTATTATTTTTTTATCAATAATTAATTAGTGTATTGAGTAAAGGCTATCCAAGAGTCGAACCCTGAGTGTGTGTGATATGGGGTTTCTTGTTAAGGGATGATTCAGTTCTAGGGTGGTCTCTACATGACAACCAAATTATTTACATCCATGAGACATTTGTATTTCTAACTTCCATAAGGTCAAATTTGATGAGAGAATCTCATGATTATAAGTGGGTAGTGTATCCTAGGTTGATGAATATGTACCCTGATATCTGATGTCAATTTTTGTGGCCAGGTATGAAGAGACACATCACCGAGTTTGTTTCATAATGCCTTACCTTCTAGAGTGTAAAGGTCAAGCATTAGTGTACTGGTGGATTTAATCTGTCACTTGTAGTGCTTATACGGAAGTGGTATGACAATAATATGTACTTAAAGATGGTGTTAATGAAGACCCTAATGATTCATGATCTAGTTTGGGTAATAGTCAATCGGCTGGTGAAAGTGGATCATTTTTTTCCAATTTGAGAGACCCTTTCTGTGGATGAGTTAGTAAAAAATTATATATGAAATATTGTGTTTCTATTTGAAGATCCACTGAGAATTATATCATATAGGGATTTATGTTTCATGTCATTATTTTGGTATGTATTAAAAAAGGATTTTACCACCCAGTTATGGCTGAGTACAACGTATCATTCACATATTGATGGAAAGTCATAGTGGATGATCTAGATATAAGAGGATATGATGTCGGTCTGTATTTTGGACTTTAGTGGATCTTGGTATAATCACATAGTCATTATTGGGTTTATATAAAACAAAAACTTCTAGGAATCAATTCAGATGTCACACTTTGAGTCACTTTATGGTTGGTCTTTTCACTCGTTGTTATGTTGGCATGAGGTGGGTGTGGTAGTTGTTGTAGGGTCGAGAATGCTACATGAGACCTATGATATGGATAAGTTGATCTGAAAGCTATTATCCACCACTTATAGTACACAACCACCATATAGAAATAGGAGGATTTTGTAACATCCCAATATTCTAAAATATGATTACCTTTAAATAATTCAATTTTTTCAATAGCTTCCTCCACATGCATCGTCAAACTAAAACGAAACCATGATATATTAAGTATCAATACTAAAGCCTAATCATTGAATTAGTATAAATTAATAAGATTAACCACTTTATGAATTATATTTACATAAAAAATAAAGGTTACTTTTAATAAGAATTAAATTAAATTAGTTTACCTAAAATGACCAATGAGATCATTTATTATTTAGAAAAGTATATTTTAAAAAAAATTCCTTTTATGAAATATTGAATTATATATAATGGAAAATATGATTAATTATAAATTAAATTTGATACTAATAATTAGTTAACAAGTATTTAGTTACAAAATTGTATGAAATACGAATTATAATATTTTATAATTGAAAATGTAATTTTCCAATAAAAATGTGTTTTCATTGTATTTTATGATTTTATTCAAAAAATAAATTTAAACATTTTGTAATTTAAAATTAATAAATATGAACTCCATTTTTTAATTCCTCCTACCAAAATCGACTTTTTATGAGTTCTTATATTTTTTTTGAAAAGGATGGTTTTTAGTCGAAAGATACAATTTTCACAAAATTTGTACTTTTTATGACTTAATAATTATATAAGATTATCTATAATATTATAAAACATTTTATTTGCTAAAATATTAATATTTTAAATAACATTATACATTTTAAAATATTATTCAACCTTATAAATCCTATATCAAATGTATTTAAAACTAATTAAAATGTCACTATAATAAGAAAAATTAATGACAATTTTCTTTGAATCAATTATTATCATGGGATATTTGGTATTGGATCAACTATTAAGAATCATATACTTTATTTTTTTTATTAAATCTATTTATTTCATTAGAATCAATATCCAAAATAATTTTACCTTTTATAAAAGTTAAAGCATAAAAATGTATTTCTCAAAAAATGTTTATATGTGAAGAAGTGTATTTATTTTATTATAAAATTTTCACACATTTAAAAATTTTATTTGATTAATTCTTTTAAATTTTTAAATTAGAAGTATAAAATTAAGTAAGAAGAATATTCTTGATCTTTTTCATTAAAAATTTTATTCTTGATCTTTTTATTGTAAAAGATTAAAAGTGGAATAAAAAACCTAAAACACTCTAATATGTTTAAAAGATGAGTGCTTGAGTTTCATTATAACCAAAAAAATAAAATATCTTAATTTTTCCATTTTTTTCCTTTGAAACTTGAATAATAACCTTACATTATAGAAAATATAACGGTTGCTCCCAAAACTACCCTTTCATTAACTTATAAAAGGGAAATATTTTCACCACATCAAGACTCACCTGTCATTATAATTTCCCATTTCAAATATTCTAATTTTATTCTAATATAACCCTGAACCACTTTAAAAATCTTACATTCACCATTATAAAGCATAAGACCTTCATTTCAAAGTTGAGTTCCAAGGAAAATTCATGTCCCCGATGTGAGTGTTATATACTACTTGGCTTTTCTACACAATTATCTTCTTTAAAATTTATTCTATCCAAAATAATATAAATATATTATAATCATTTATATACTTTAATTTAAATATATTATGTTTATTATCATTGTTTTTTCATATAACCCGTCCATTATGAAAAAAATAGTTGTTTGTCTGTTGTGCTGACTATTGTCTCCAAGCCGCAATGTGTTTTGTTTTCCTTCGCCTCCTTTCAAGTATGGATCAATGGGTGGTATTAAATTAAAAATATTATTTTTATGATATAATTAGTTTTTTATGACATATTAGGGAACCAATTATTGACATGATCAAAAAACAATCATAATTAATTTAATCGTTTAATATAAGCATACTAAGAGGATAGAATTTTATTAAAATTGTGCAATATTTTCATTTCCATTAATTATTCTGTTAATTAATTAAAATTATGATATATCACACTAAAAAATAATAAATAAGATCATTATTGTTATGGTAAAATGATATTATAATAAAACCGCCTTATAATCATTAATTAAATCAGGGTATGATCGTGTTTGGATCAGTTTAACCACCTACTTAAACAATATTAGGAATTTATATCATGAATTACTATAGAAACATAGTTTCTAGTATGATATAATATATATTTTTAAGTAATTATTTTTTCTATTAATATGTTTTATTAATTTTTAAATCATCAATTAAGAGTGCACCATTCGATTGTTAAGAATCACTAAAACATGCTTACTATGAATTTCATATCCAAGGATAATGTCTAAAACACTCTTCAAAATAAAATTTTAAAATATTAAATAACCATAAAACATCCCTATAAGAAACTTTAACTACCTATTAATGATTAAATTTCGACATAAAATAAATATTAATACCGCTATTATGAAACTAGTACAAACTATTAAAACTACAAACACTTGATGTGGAAAATCGGAAGAATAAATATTGAAAAAGACAATTTATGAAAATTATTAATGAAAATACATATAATTATGGTTTTTAATTAATTTATTTAGATAAGTATTTCTGTAATAAATTATTTTAAAGTAAATTTGTAAAATTTGGGAAAATGGGTAAGGGTTTTCGTCTAAAGTTCCTCTCTTTCAGTAATGTTTTGTATTGTACACCCAATTTCATTTATAGTGTGTGTATAATTCCTAACTTATATATCATATAATGAATTATATTTTAATTATATTTTTTTTAAATTAAATCAAAATACCTATCTTTCATGTGGTTTTGATTCTAATGCTTCTAAAGTTGTAATATTTTTCTTGGACTCAATTATGTTTCATTGAGACATAATAAATTTTGTAAAATTTGTTTCCTTTGGTTGGTGTATTAAATACATAGTGATATATTTTTATCATAAACTATGTATTTTAAGTGATTTACTATAAAAATTATTTTCCCTAATTAAATTGGATATTAATTTATTTATTTATCCAATAGAAAAAGAAATTGGTATTTCAATTTTAGTTCATTGAGTTATGATCATTCTCTTGAAATTATTTCTGAAAAATGGATACATCCTTCTCTTGGATTGTATTATTTTTTATTATCTCATTATTTTTTAGGGATATAAATTCTTACCAAATAAACCCTTTGAAAATTATTTACTACTTCTTGGGATATGATCATTTGAAACCATAGACTTTCTTTCTCTCGATGACTTCTGATCATATTTTCCAGTATTTACGTAACCGTATACTTATTGTTGTATACATTGCGAATATAAAAATTTACATAATTAATATTTTATTATGTTCACATAGAAATAATTTTATTATATTGACCTAGGGAAATGCGTTGTCATTCTATATGTTGATATTACAATACAGATGATTATCGACAAGTTGGATATGTATTGTTTGAACATCCACCTCCTTTCTTAGGATGAGTTTAGAACATGTTATCTCATTATTTACAATGGAAAAAATATGGATATTCTTATTTATTATTTTTAGATAATGCAGGATGATCATGTATTTATTTTTCATATTATTCATAATGCATATAGCTTTTTTTTCTTATTCGTTAAAATGTTCCTTAGAGAATTCCATAAAATGACTTATTCAGTTTAATGGAGAATACATCGAACATAATCAGGTGATGGGAGAGACAAAATTATTTTCCCCTCGATGTCTCATGAGATAAAACTTGTTTGGTTATTTTTTGTATGCCTACCGAATTCAATAATATTTATTGACTATGTTATTCAGGAAAAGTAAAGTGTATATTTTCAAGGTTGTGATACATGGTTTTTGATGTCTGACATAATGCATTCCATCAGTTTAATTTTAGTATTATTGATATCCATATTTTTAATTATTATCATTTATATAGAATGACCTTAGTATCATGTTGATTATGATTTCATGTTGTTCACATATTTCTTCCATTATATTTATGCCATATCTATGCCATGATTTCTTTAGTTATATGCTTCCCTTAATGAGTGTTTGAGATCAAAATTTTCGTATGATCCCATTACCTAGGTTATGAATAAAATAAGTACATGTGATATTCTTGTTAGGATAGCACATTTGGAATAATTTATAAGACATGTTGAAGACTTACCATGAATATAGTGGTGTCTTATATATATAATGGAAATAATGTTCTCCTATTACAATTAATATGATATTTATTAGTTTATTATTTTTTATAACTATCTGAATCTATAAACCTAATAATATACATTAAATATAATAGAATAAATATTAATTAAGGATTAGGTAATTATACAGGATTATATCCAGTATTTTAAAGTTGTTATAAAAAAAGTATGTAATGTCTGTGTCTGTGAGCACTAGATTCAGGAGTGTGGGATCAGGGAAACATAGTTAGTATCAAAGGAATGGTTTAGATAAATTTTTATATTTTGAATCATATTATGGACAATTTAAGGGTTCATAAGTTAAGGCTAATCATATTTCCAAAGTTATAGATTTCTATTTGGGAAATATATATGATTTAATTTTAATATAATAATAAACATTTTATTTGGGGACTAGGGATATAGAACCCTAGTGGAAACCATATAGATCAGTCTAGGTTTAGGATGATGTCTTGATTTTTTGGTAATGACTTGATTATTTAGTTTTTCTATAAATTAAATCCTTGTATGGATGTTATAGGTGGATTTATAGTCTAATACAGATGTGGCTAGGGGTAACAACCCTAAAAAGGGAGAATTGGGTATTAACTCGGTCATCATATGGTGCATGAAAAAAGAGGTCAAACTACCCACTTGTTTTGACACACTTGGGGGATATTATTTGGGAAATCACGCTCCCTTTATAAACCATTATAAATGATTTAAGAATGATTTTAATTAATTGGGTTTGATAATCAAATAAAAAAATGACCATGGATATCCGAGGGTTAATCAAGGAGATTCATAGGTTGATTTTAAATTATAAAATGTTAAAAACAAAGGTGTCATAATGGAAGCCATATTAAAATTGATATTTTCATATTAATATTTTGGATATTATATTAACCATTTTGGGTTTTGTAATTGAATTAAATAGGATCAGAAAAATAAAGTTGAGAAAGGTATCTTCCTTGAAAACACTATTTTCTATAACCAAATAATGGAACATATGTAAATGATTGAGAACCATATTATTTTCCAATTTTGATGGAAAACGTGTCATTACTGGTCTTACATATATTAGTGATATTTATATTTTTATAATCTTGAAACCCATAGCTATTATCATTAGTGGTTCAAATTTATCAATGATATTCAAGTATATTATAAAAGTTACAAGGATTATGTGAAACATATAAGGATTATTCTTCTTTAGTCTTACTTTACTGGAATTGTGAAAAAAATAAAATGGTATTAATAACCTTGAAAAGTTATTTTATAAAAAAATTATATTTTAAGATATAAATATTAGAGAAATTATTATTTTGGTATGGATAACTATTATTTTTAATATACACATGATTATGAGATAATAAAGGGTGGTTTGATTTTGAAGAAGTAAGTTAGATAGTAATTATTAACCTTTCTATTGATAATTGATTCATGGTATATTTGGATAATTTGTTTTATTTTTTTGATTATGTTATATAGTGATTAGTGTGTGATTATATTAATTATTGTTTAATACCATCTGAGGGTTAAATATAGAGTTAATTTGTATAGAAAGATATAATCTTAGTGTGGTTTGACATATTGGACATTTAAATAGGTTTTGGGAAAGTCATGTTATTGAGAGTAAATGATTAGGTTATAAACATTCATGTGTATATGATTTTTGGAATGTTTAATATTATTTTAGGAATGATAGGATAGATTTTGTGATCATAGATTATTGGGTTTTGAATATTTTATGAACTCTCATTGTAATTTGTGATCTTTATTTCTAAAATTAGGTTAATAAGTATGATATGTCCCAATTCAATGCAACCTAGGTAGATACAATAGTGGAATATGTCAATTTTTGAGTGATATAGGTTGAATCGAGTTTGATATAAGTTGGTTTATAAAAATCATAAGCTAACATGACAATAATATAAAGAGGTACATCTTGGGGTTAAATTTTCCTATTTTTATTTATAATAATTCTATTATAATGATCACCCCTAATGTTAATTATTTTGGTTTTCATAAGGATAAATCCAAAATTAGTGAAGTTGAAAATGAATTCCAAGGAAAGTGCAGGAGCTATCTCAAGAACAACCAATCATGATAAAGGATGGAGTGATAAATCTTGTAATTATTCCAAACATGATATCAACAATTTTGATAAACAATGTGAACATTTTTTAAATCCCAAACACAAACAACGTAGAGAAGGATGGAATATCATAGAAATTTGGGTGACAAAGAGTAAAACTGATAGAAGATTTAGTTTTCTTCATGTCAAAAATGTGGGAAGAAATATTGGGGTAATTTCATTAAAGTGATGAATAAATGATATAAGTGTGGAGATAAGGTAATCAGACTCAAAAGTATAATATAAATAGATAATCTAAAAAAATATTTTGTTATAATTTCAAGAGAGTTGGGAATTATGTGGCCCAATATCCCAATCTATGGGCTAATAAGTGAGATAATCACCAAAAACCATGAGATAATGTAAGAACCTATGAAAATACTATTAATATATCATATATCAATATTTCACTATTGATGTTCTAGTGTCTTAGGTCATTTAAGTTTCACCAACCACAAGATATTGATTTATAAAAACTTATAATGGTATGATTAACATATAAATAATTTTCATGATTTGTGGGAAGTTATTATTAATGGATCTAGACATATATTCCTAAATATAAATCTATGTGATATTAGGAATTATTTATCTCTGTTTATAAATCTACTATAAGTATTTGTCTTATAGATAAATCTCATTATACATTGTAATTAAACACTTGATCATCTAGTAGTGTATAGTTATTTACAAGATCCCTTTAAAAATTACTTGGATCATATGATTCCAATTGAGAGTATGAAATTTATTTAGTGGAAAATTATAACCCCAAAATACTAATATCTAATTACCCTTAAAAAAGTTAATGTATTCAATAGATTTATCTATATATAACACTAAAATAAAATGAAACCATATTATATTAAGTATGATTGTTTTAAAATAATCATTGAATTAGTGGGTATAAATAGGATTAACCTCTTTATGAAATATACAAATATAGAAAATAAAGGATATTTTTAATATGAATTAAATTAAAATTTTCCTAAAATATAAAATAAGATCATTTACTATTTATAATTGTATTTTTCTAAAAACAGATTATATGTGACATGAAATTCCATTTCAAGAAATATATGATTAATGATAAATATTTTTTGATATTAATAAAAAGATAACACTACAATAACCCATAATTTCCATACATTGATGTCACATCTTAATAGATGAATATTCATTATATAACAAAACAATCCATGAAATATTCATATATTTATAATATCTTTGGAAACATGGATTCATAAACAAATAGTTCTTAGGAGTCTCCCATTATGTTCTTTGAAACCATAAGGCTACTATGAAATATTATTACTAAAACCATTCTTTATAACCTATGGAAAGGAAACCTAAAAAAGGGTGAGCACAAATGCAAAAAAGGGTAAATATTATATATCAATGATTATAAAAGAATAAAAATGAGCATAATGGTATAATAACATGAGCTTAACATTTGAAAACCATACCCTTCCTATCAAAAATAATAATATTGGGTAATGAAATGAATCATGATAGTTCATAAGACGTGGATCATAGAAGAATAAAATAACATGTTCTAATAGAATATAACATTATCATAAGACATTATTTTGTGTCAAACATAAGCTTATAACTTTCTGAACATGTATAAATTGAAATCGGTTCGCCCATTAAGTGAAAGACATGAAATTAGGCCCTCTCATAAACTTATTCACATGATAATAGATCTATGAATAATCTCATAGACCTAAAATCAAGGTTTACACATGAACTTATGAACATGAAAACCAACCCCATGAATGAATTTATGTACCTGAAAACAGGTCCCTGTATAATCATATGTATATGAAAACTAGGTGAACACATAAAACTATGAACATGAAATGAAGTTCACACATATTATATATACCACATGAGTTACCAATATTTACCCAATGAATTAGATAGAGACCTAGGTCCCCAATATAATGTAATGAAAATCATACATATGTTTTACACATGATAATTAAATATTCATTATATAATTACCCATGAAAAAGGAAATGGGTTTTATAAACATTTCATCATAGTATAACCCATGGAAAAGAAATGTGTTTTATATACGTCTCATCGTCATAATAATCAAACACAAAGTTAAATAACATTTATGGTACCATCATATCATATCCCTAGTAAAACACAAGAGACAATAATGTTTTTTATAGTTTATGAATAGAAGTTCCATAAAAATATCATTAAAAAGATTCTTGAGGAAAATAACATTTCCATTTTGAAATCACATTTTTAAAATATATAAAATATATATATAATAATTAGGTAAAAAATATTTGAAACTTACTATGTATAAAATTAAATTATTCTTCAGATAATTTAGTTTTGAGGATAGTGGTAAATTCTGATCATGTCTTATAAGTTTAAAGAAACCATTCTTTTCACATTTTTTGTAAAAATTAAAAAATTACCTTATTATGTAAATGAATTAAATATTTATTTAAAAAAAATTAAAAAGTAAAAAATGGTAAAAATTAATTTTAAAAATAATTGGAGAATATTAAAAACCTTCTTTAAAACATTTTAATAAAACATGTATACATAAAAAATTAATTGAAGAGAAAAATAATGTTGATTTTTCTTAAAAACATATTTTCATTATCTTGAGCACTTAAGGATACTAAAATGAAATTAAAAAATGTATTTTTAATAAATAACTAGTGTAGAAGAAAATTAATAAGTTTATTGATAGATAGATCATAAGGCTTTATCATCGAAAACTTAATCCTAAATAAATTATGATAAAATATGATATTGTGACATGAAACCCTTGCGCTTTGGTAAAATTTGAATCATCATTCCGATCAATGAAATAACTTCATATAGATATTTATATCCTAATATAATTCATAGATGTGATCATATAATACATTCATGGCTGGAATATAAACCTTACAAAAGAAACAAGTAGTGAATATGATATGTTTCCAATTGAAATAGATGTGAGATGAAAATCCCTTACCTTAGGTCTGACTTCCATCATACACATTGGATCCTCCTTTATAATAAATATTGATTTACTATAAATCTATTAAATATCCATACTCATATATATCATACCATATATGATTTACTTGTAATGTTTTATCAACTGTTTGTTAATAATTATTTATTAAAATCTCTATTCCAGGTTATATCTACATCATTTTTCATGTATATCTTGGTTTGGTGGTTTTGTTACATATGTTGTGATCATGGTTACATCATATAAATAATGTTAATAATGATATAAATATTATATATATTTATTATGTATATGTTTACATTCATTCATAAAATATAAAGATAGAAAATTGAATTACATCATTCATGGTGATGATAGGCTATACGAACACATGAACAATGATTTCATTTTTTGACAGGTGGAAGGAAAGAATATTAAATATAAAATAAAAATTAAATAATAGTTATTTTATCCTTTATATTCAGTAATTTTAAAATTATTAATTATAAAAAAATCCTAACATAAAATATTTTCCTTTCTTTAAAAAATATTTCCGGAACATAAATTTTTCCTTTCCTTAATAAAATTTTCCAAAATGTAAAATTGTTCTTTTCCATAGTAAAATTTTCTCAGAACCTACTTTTTTCCATTTTACGAAATCTATGTTCTTCAAGAAGAACCTTATCTATATTCACTATTAATTCTGAAAAATTTAGAATGTATTTTTCCATAATTAAATCATCATAATTTTATTTTTTTTATTTGTTATTATTTATATATTGTTTTAAAAAAACTATATCATATTCACTTTCATTAAATACAATTTTTCCTTAAATCCTCAAAAGATCAACACCTTCAAATCCTTCTTCAGAATTCATATCAACAATAATATCATATCAAACTAATATCAACTGTCAGATTGATTTGTGAATTCAAATTGTCAATGGGAATCCTATATAAAGGCCCACATATTCATTTCCCACAAAGGGTTTTCAAGTTATTTTCTGCTGATACTCTTCTACCCTACAAATCATTCAATCATTTTTCACTGTTTCTTTACATTTCAGATTTTTCTTGAAGTTTCCTCTCAAAATATGATGGCCTCAAAAAATGAACTATAATATTAGAAAATTTACAGATAAAGGATGGTAGATCCAATTTTTTTTTTCTGAATTGTGATTCTATGATTTTGAATGTTATAAATAAAAATAGATGGAAAATCCTTTGTGTTTCCAAGATGAATAATTATGATCTGGTTTTTACTGATCTCGTTATTGAATTCTATGATTAAGTAAGTTTTTATTAAGGAGGAAGAGAAAAATTTTCTTTCAAAAGTTATGGTAAAACATGTTATTTATCTTTAAATAAGGAATCATGTTAATTAGATATACCTTATGAAAGAGAGGCTATATTTTGTTCCCACAAGTTTCGAGAGAAGTAAATATGTTTTTTGAAGGCTAAGGTAATGGAGTGCATTGGACTTAAATGTTTTAAGTCACAAAAGATAATTTACCTTTCAACCAATTTCCATTTTCTAGCCCTGCGGATACAAGGTTTTCATATTTTGAGAATAGGAGATAAGGATTTTCTCAAGAAATGTGATATTGTTTTATGGATTTCCTAGTGAATCTCATAAATTTAAATCTTATCAAATATATTCTCCAGAAAATCAGCTGTATCAAAAAGATAACCCTTAAGTCTAAAATAATTACGTATCCAGGGATCAGGTTGAATATAACTATTCTCTATTTAGAATAATTCAAAATTATTTGCAGTTCATAATGAAGAACTTTTAAAATTATGTTGTGGAGAGATGATACTCTGAGGAGAATGAGAATTAGTTTCACTCTCGAGTTTGGAGTGTTATATGATCTTTTTGAAAGAAAAATTCATGAAATTAGAAAGAAAGGAGAAGTAGGTGAAACTTCTATGAAACTTCATATGAATATTTAAGAGAAGAAACCAGAATCAATAAAATAATCACCCATTCCTAAAAATCCATCAGCTCCTCCTAATCCAAAAAAGAAAAAAAATTCTAATGAAGATGTAGCCAAATGGAGAGAGAAAAAAAAAAGAAAGAAGAATATGCATGTTTTGGTTTAGACCCTACTGAGTAAAAGGTCTTGAAGATTTAGGTAGCAGAAGAAATTGAGAGGCAAGAAAAATAGAAAAATATGAATAAGAAAATGTAATAAATTGAAATTTTCCAAGACTTTCGTAAAGATACAAGAAAAATATTCTAAACATATCTAGGTACCGAAATCATTCTTGAAAGAATCACTTACAATATAAACTCTTGGAAAGAAAATTTCAATTCTAGAACCACTTTTGGAAGAAGAAGTATTCCAAAAAGAATAATAAGAAGACGAGGAATATGAAAGTGAATAGATAATAAAAATGGTGGAAGAATATAATGAGAAGGAAAGTCCTTCATACATGTTTTCAATCAGAACTTTACAGGTTGAATCAACCAAAATAATTTCTATATGGAAATATAATTATGCAAAAGATCAGGTTGATAATCCTAATGATGATGAAAGCCGCAATTATAATTTTATTCATCTTGATAATGTTATGGAATGTTCTGATAAAGAAAATTTTGATAACGATATGCTAAATACATGCCTCTGATAGTGAGTATGAGACTTCAAAAGTCGAGAAGGGAATCTCTAGAGGTGAAATTGTAAAATAAGTAGTTAATGATTCTCCTAGAATAATTTTTATTGTGAAATATAAGAAATATTTAGATGGAACATCTAAGAAAATATAATAAAAGGTCTATAAAGTTACCTCACTAGAAAAAAAATGTTGCCTCTAAATATTTATCTTCCATGGGACAAAATTTTATTGTTCAGTTATTGAAGAAGCTAGTCAATACAATACCCTTATTTCCATGTATCTATTTGAGATGTTAGTTGCTTCATCATTCTATCAATTAGAAGTCGTATTTGATAAAAATTCCCATAGAAAATTATATTAAACTTAAATTGTATTAAAAAATCATATTGGTTATGATGCTCATAAGAGATCATGCAAGGAACTAACCAAATGGTCTAAGAAAATTATTGATGATATAGAAATCATGGATTATTTCCAATATTCAGTAAATAATAAATTTGATAATTCATGTGACATGATCAAGAACATCACAACAAGACTTTTAGAGAATCTAAATCTCCATCAAGTCACCAGGATTCAAGAGGATAAATATTTGAATGGAAATCTAAATTTAGTTTCTCTAAATTTTAAATGGGAAAGAGAACTCAGGGAAGAGATTGAAGAAAAGTTAATATAGTAAGAAGAGGTCATAATGTCTCAAGCCTAAATTATTATGTTCCATAAATAAATCTTCAATGCTCTCGAGAAGAAGAATCAGGATCAGGATCATCTACTCAAGAGATTTTAAGATGATCATAAAGGGCTGGAGAAGCTGAAAGCTACTCTGAAATATCTGATATCGATGGAAAAGAATGATGAATTATTCCATCAAATATGATCTTTTTTTGTAATCTCGTTGTAAAATGTTTCCAATAATAATGAAATATTGTTCTAAATTCCGCTATTTTTTAATTTATATTTATAACCTTTTAGGTATATTTTTTCACCTCCATTTTTTTTGAAAATCAAAACAGGGGAAAAATAATAATCAAAAGAATATTATGTCAAAAATATAGAGTGTCCTAAGTAAGGGGTATATTAATAATGGGAGATGTTACTTAAAAAATATATTCTGAAGTAAAAATAAGTATCTTCTCTATGAAAGAATAGAATATGATCCTTAAGGATTTCAAAACCAAAAGTAGGCTTATTCATATTCATTATTGGTCAAAATTAGATGGATAAAAGTATTTATTTAAGTTCAAATAAACCAACTATATTATTCTTTATATTCTTTATCGAAAATTTGTTTGTACTCTCCAAAAAGGGAGATATTTTTAATTCAATAAGTCTCCTTATGTCTTTTCTATTTCATTATTTTTTGAAAATCACAAACAAAATTATTAAAGAAAATTATCCTTCCCTAATAAGTATTTTCTTAAGGAAAATTTTCTTTCTCTAAGAAAAGTATTATCTATTCCTATGTTTTTCATTCTTTTATCAAGAATTTTCTTAAAATATGATTAAACATTTTTTCTCAAAAAAATTAATATCTTTATCTAAAAAACATGGAATCTTATACTTCCTTAGATACCTAATTATCTGAAATTTAGACTTAAAATTCTATGAAATTTAGACTCTGAATTCTATGAAATTCAGACTTTGAGTTCAATGAAATTCAGACTCTTAATTATATGAAATTTAGTCTCTAAATTCTCTGAAATTATGACTCTGAATTCTCTAAAATTCATACTATGAATTCTCTAAAATTCATACTATGAATTATTTAGAATTCAAACTCTGAATTTCTCGAAATTTTGACTCCAAATTCCTCATAAATGTAACTCCAAATTCCTAAACATCTAGACACCAAATTCTAAATGATTAATATTCTGAATTCCTTAGAATTCAGACTCCGAATTCCTCATAATTCAGAACCTGAATATCCATTATTTCAGAACCAGATTGTGTATATTTATAGACTATGATTAATTGTCTAGATTTTTATTATTCTTATTTGTTAATGTAAATTTACTTTCCTAACATATTGTTTCAATTTTATCAGATCCTAGTTTCTTTAAAATAATATTATTTTTATAACATATTATTATTTCCTAAATATTATATTATTTTCCTTCCATATTATTATTTCTTATGTATGATAATGTTTCCCAATTTTTACTTACATAAAATGATGTCGTACAATCTGTTTTTAACTAACCATTGGTCGAGTGACACATGTCTAGGTCCCTCTGAAATTCAAGGAAAAATATGACTGTTGGAGAATGGTGAAGAACCTTGAACTTTTTTCCTATAAATATAATCTCATTTGAAAATTATCATCATATATCTTTAGATTACATGTTGTGATGTTGTGTAAGTGATTTTTAGAACAAGAATATATTGTGCCTTGTGTGTTCTGTGAACATCTTGTTCTGTTGTGATAAAATTGTTCATATTGATTATTGTGACTCCTATTGTTGTTGTGTGAAATCAAGGGCTTCCAGGGATACAAAGACATAGGTGTCAATTACTTTAATTCTTGAGGACTTTGACGATATAAATACAGAGGTGCTGACTACCATAGTGGTTGAGGTCTTCCAGGGATAGAAAGACAGACTCCAATATTCTTATCGATGCCTTACCCTAGTATGGGTAAGATAGAATTTATTTTAAATTATAAATCAAGGGACCTTTATCCAATGTTTTTGGATACCCATCTCATTCGGTTAAAAGATACATTTTTACTTTTTCCTTTTATAAGTTTGGTATTTCCTCTATTTTAAGTTGTCGTTAAGAAGAATAAATTTTTTATTCCTTCTTTTAACTGTACATACTCTGATAAATATGATTATATATTCTTTAAGGTATAATCTTTCCTTAATATAAACAATCTTATGATTATTTAAGATAAACTTTTTTAAGATTAGGTTTATTATAATTGGACCTAAGCCCTTCCAATTGTTCTATTAAGTAAGAACTGATGAGGGTTTGTAAATTTACTTTGTTTAACTTTTTTAAATAAAGATTTCAACACCTTCAAATCCTTCTTCAGAATTCATATCAACCATAATATCATATCAAAATAATATCAACCATTAGATTGATTTTTGAATTCAAATTGTTAATGGGAATCCTATATAAAGGCCCACATATTCATTTCCCACAAAGGGTTTTCAAGTTATTTTCTATTGATACTCTGCCACCCTACAAATCATTCATTCAGATTTCACTGTTTCTTTACATTTCAGATTTTTCTTGAAGTTTCCTCTCAAAATATGATGGCCTCAAAAAGGAACTAAAATATTAGAAAATTTACAGAGAAAGGATGGTAGATCCAAATTTCTTTTCTGAATTGTGATTCAATGATTTTGAATGTTATAAATTAAAATAGATGGAAAATCCTTTGTGTCTCCAAGATGAATAATTATGATCTGGTTTTCACTAATCTCGTTATTGAATTCTATGATTAAGTAAGTTTTTATTAGGTAGGAAGAGAAAAATTTTCTTTAAAAAGTTATGGTAAAACTTGTTATTTATCTTTAAACAAGGAATCATGTTAATTAGATATACCTTATGAAGCAGAGGCTATATTTTGTTCCCACAAGTTTCGAGACAAGGAAAGTGGTTTTTAGAAGGCTAAGGTAATGGAGTGCCTTGGACTTAAAAGTTTTAAGTCACAGAAGATAATTTACCTTTCAACAAATTTCTATTTTCTAGCCCTGTGGATACAAGGTTTTCATATTTTGAGAATGGGAGATAAGGATTTTCTCAAGAAATGTGATATTTTTTGATGGATTTCCTAGTGAATCTCATAAAGTTAAATCTTATCAAGTATATTCTCCAGACAATCAGCTGTATCAAAAAAATAACCCTTAAGTCTAAAATAATTACGTATCCAGGGATCATGTTGAATATAACTGTTCTGTATTTAGAATACTTCAAAATTCCTTGCAGTTCAAAATGAAAAACTTTTAAAATTATGTTATGGAGTGATGATACTCTGAGGAGAATGAGAATTTGTTTCAGTCTCGAGTTTGGAGTGTTCTATGATCTTTTTGAAAGAAAAATTCATGAAATTAGAAAGAAAGGAGAAGTAGGTGAAACTTCTATGAAACTTCATATAAATATTGAAGAGAAGAAACCAGAATCAATAAAACAATCACCCATTCCTAAAAATCCATCAGCTCCTCCTAATAGAAAAAATAAAAAAAATTCTAATAAAGATTTAGTCAAATGGAGAGAGAAAAAAAGAAGAAAGAAGAATATGCATGTTTTGGTTTAGAACCTACTGAGTAAAAGGTCTTGAATATTTAGGTAGCAGAAGAAATTGAGAGGCAAGAAAAATAGAAAAATATGAATAAGAAAATTTAATAAATTGAAATTTTCAAAGCCTTTATTAAAGATACAAGAAAAATATTCTAATCATATCTAGGTACCGAAATCATTCTTGAAAGAATCACATACAATATAAACTCTTGGAAAAAAAATTCAATTCTGAAACAACTTTTGGAAGAAGAAGTATTCCAAAAAGAATAATAAGAAGATGAGGAATATGAAAGTGAATAGATAATAAAAATGGTGGAAGAATACAATGAGAAGGAATGTCCTTCAGACATGTTTTCAATCAGAACTTTACAAGTTGAATCAACCAAAATAATTTCTATATGGAAATATAATTATGCAAAAGATCAGGTTGATAATCCTAATGATGATGAAAGCAAGAATTATGATTTTATTCATCTTGATAATGTTAAGGAATGTGCTGATAAAAATTTTTTTATAACGATATGCTAAATACATGCCTCTTATAGTGAGTGTGAGACTTCAAAAGTCGAGAAAGGAATCTCTAGAGGTGAAATTGTAAAATAAGTAGTTAATGATTCTCCTAGAAAAGTTTTTATTGTGAAATATAAGAAATATATTGATGGAACATCTAAAAAAATATAATAAGAGTTATATAAAGTTTCCTCACTAGAAAAAAAATGTTTCCTCTAAATATTTATCTTCCATGGGACAAGATTTTATTGTTCAGTTATTGAAGAAGATAGTCAATACAATACCCTTATTTCCATGTATCGATTTGAGATGTTAGTTGCATCATAATTCTATCAATTAAAAGTTGTATTTGATAAAAATTCTCATAAAAAATTATATTAAACTTAAATTGTATTAAAAAATCATATTGGTTATGATGCTCATAAGAGATCATGCAAGGAACTAACCAAATGGTCTAAGACAATTATTGATGATACAAAAATCATGGATTATTTCCAATATTCAGTAAAGAATGAATTTGATAATTCATGTGACATGATCAAGAACATCACAACAAGACTTTCAGAGAATCTAAATCTCCATCAAGTCACCCAGATTCAAGAGGATAAATATTTGAATGGAAATATAAATTTATTTTCTCTAAATTTTAAATGGGAAAGAGAACTCAGGGAAGAGATTGAAGAAAAGTTAATAGAGTAAGAAGAGGTCATAATGTCTGAAGCCTAAATTCATATGTTCCATAAATAAATCTTCAATTCTCTCAAGAAGAAGAATCAGGATCAGGATCATCTACTCAAGAAATTTTAAGATGATCATAAAGGGCTAGAGAAGCTGAAAGATACTCTGAAATTTCCGATGCCGAAGGAAAAGAATGATGAATGATTCCTTCAAATCTGATCTTTTTTTTGTAATCTCGTTGTAAAATTTTTCCAATAATAATGAAATATTTTTCTAAATTCCGCTATTTTTTAATTTATATTTATAACCTTTTAGGTATATGTTTTCCCCTCCATTCTTTTTTGAAAATCAAAACAGGGGAAAAATAATAATCAAAAGAATATTATGTCAAAAATATAGAATGTCCTATATAAGGGAGAGATTAATAATGGTATATGTTACTTAAAAAATATATTCTGAAGTAAAAATAAGTATCTTCTCGATGAAGGAATAGAATATGATCCTTAATGATTTCAAAACCAAAAGTAGGGTTATTCATATTCATTATTGGTCAAAAGTAGATGGATAAAAGTATTTATTTATGTTCAAAAGAACCAACTATATTATTATTTATATTCTTTATCAAAAAAATTTTTGTTCTTTCCAAAAAGGGAGATTTTTTAATTCAATAAGTATCCTTATGTCTTTTCTATTGCATTATGTTTTGAAAATCACAAAAAAAATTATTAACGAAAATTATCCTTCTCTAATAATTATTTTCTTAAGGAAAATTTTCTTTATCTAAGAAAAGTATTATCTATTCCTATGTTTTTCATTATCTTATCAAGATTTTTTTTTAAATATGATTAAACATTTTTTCTAAAAAAAATTAATATCTTTATCTAAAAAACATGGAATCTTATACTTCTTTAGATACCTAATTATCTGAAATTTAGACTTAAAATTCTATGAAATTTAGACTCTGAATTCTATGAAATTCAGACTTTGAGTTCAATGAAATTCAGACTCTTAATTATATGAAATTTATTCTCTAAATTCTCTGAAATTCTGACTCTGAATTCTCTTAAATTCATACTATAAATTCTTTAAAATTCATACTATGAATTCCTTAGAATTCAAACTCTGAATTTCTCAAAATTTTGACTCCAAATTCATCATAAATGTAACTCCAAATTCCTAAACATTTAGACACCAAATTCTAAATGATTCATATTTTGAATTCCTTAGAATTCAGACTCCGAATTCCTCATAATTCAGAATGTGAATATCCATTATTTCAGAACCTGATTGTGTATATTTATATACTCTAATTAATTGTCTAGATTTTTATAATTCTTATTTGTTAATGTAAATTTTCTTTCCTAATATATTGTTTCAATTTTATCAGATCCTAGTTTCTTTAAAATAATATTATTTTTCTAACATATTAGTATTTCCTAAATATGATATTAATTTCCTTCTGTATTATTATTTCTTATGTATGATAATGTTTCCCAATTTTTACTTACATAAAATGATATCGTATAATCAGTTTTTAACTAACCATTGGTCGAGTGACACATGTTTAGGTCCCTCTGAAATTCAAGGAAAAACATGACTATTGGAGAATGGTGAAGAAACTTGAACTTTTTTCCTATAAATATGATCTCATTTGAACACAATCATCATCTATCTTTAGATTACATGTTTTGATATTGTGTAAGTGATTTTTAGAATAAGAAACTATTGTGCCTTGTGTGTTCTGTGAACATCTTGTTCTGTTGTGATAAAATTCTTCATCTTGATTATTTTCACTCCTATTGTTGTTGTGTGAAATCAAGGGCTTCCAGGGATATAAAGACATAGGTGTCAATTACTTTAATTCTTGAGGACTTTGAGGATACAAAGACAGAGGTGCTGACTACCATAGTGGTTGAGGTCTTCCAGGGATAGAAAGACAGACTCCAATATTCTTATCGATGCCTTACCCTAGTGTGGGTAAGATAGAATTTATTTTAAATTATAAATCAGGGAACCTTTATCTAATTTTTTTGGATACCCATCTCATTCGGTTAAAAGATCCATTTTTACTTTTTCCTTTTATATGTTTGGTATTTCCTCTATTTTAGGTTGTCGTTAAGAAGAATAACTTTTTTATTCCTTCTTTTAACTGTACATACTCTGATAAATATGATTCTATATGCTTTAAGGTATAATCTTTCCTTAAGATAAACATTCTTATGATTCTTTAATATAAACTTTTTTAATATTAGGTTTATTATAATCGGACCTAGGCCCTTCCAATTATTCCATTATGTAAGTACTGATGAGGGTTTGTAAATTTACCTTGTTTAACTTTTTTAAATATAGATTTCATTTTAGACTTAAAATGAAAAAAAATAAACCTAAAATACACCCCCTCATGTAATTGATCATCTACATCTATATATTGATCCTATCGGTAGTCCACATCTATGCAAGAATGATGTTATCATTTTTCAAAAGTTTGTAAGGTAAGAAGGTTGACATGATTTTATAATTAAACAAGTATATTTATATTATAATTATAATATATAAACATTAAATCCAACATAATACCAATCCTTAAAATATAGTGATGAAAAATTAATTGTTTCACTTTGTGGAGATGGTATGTCGTATGAACACATAAGCGATTCTTTTACTTCTCATTTGATGGAAACAAGGTGAATAAATTTGGTTTCATAATCATAATAAAATATTATCATATTTGAGATACTTAATATATTATTTTAGGTATAATATAAAAAAATTTAGTAGGGATAATAATCATAAAAAGAAAAGAGATCAGTAATGAAGATTACCTCTTTTTTAAATGACCCCTATGTATCTCCTCTTAAGGGATCTAGGGTTGGTATGTTGGGAAAACCTCTTGAATGTGTCTAAAATTTTATAAGATAAATTGGTAGAGTTTGGTCATGCTATATGGCTCAATGTGCTCTAAATAAGAGAAAGGAGGGTGCCCTTTTATAATTGAGGGGAGGGGAACTCTTATAATTTCGTAAAATATTAAATCAATATTAAATTAATTTTTATGTTCAAATGGATCCAAATTGATAATATTAAAATATAATATGTATATGATATTAAATAATCCCATAAAATAAAATTTTTACATTTTTGGATAATATTTTTACCCTTATCTTTTTTAACCCACTGATAACCCTTCTCACAATTACCATAACATTAATGTTTTCTATGCTTCAATGGTTAATAATGTTACTATAAAATTCTAAAAGGCCAATAAATGGACCCTGAATGATGTTTAAAACTATATAAAATTAATTTGGATGAATATAATATATTTAAGAATTTTATATCATTAAATAAAATTTTATTTATTATAAGATATAATTAATGTCACCATTCATTTATTGTGACTTTAAGTGCATCATCAAAAAAGGAATAATTCATATATAATCATTTAAAATCTCCCTAACATGTCCCTTATATATATAAAGTTCATTGGTAATAATAAACAATTCAAAATATATCACTTTTAATATTTTTAATATCATTTTTTTATTTTTTTTATTAATTTGGGAAATAATTCCTCAATGTTTTATAAGTACATAAGGTCATTATAAAATTACTATAAATTAGAAATAAATTCTTATCACAAATATAATTTTATTAAGGTAAAAATAGATACTTATATTAATTAGAAACTTATTTTTACCCTATTTGGACACATAAGATATATTTGAAAGTAAGAGAGTGAATTTATATAACTTTTGTTGGTTTAAATATTA
This sequence comes from Viscum album, assembly GCA_963277665.1. NCBI lineage: Eukaryota > Viridiplantae > Streptophyta > Magnoliopsida > Santalales > Viscaceae > Viscum > Viscum album. Next base: position 734,482,044 of record OY728132.1, on the reverse strand, counting down.
TATAGTTCATTTTCATGTACATGTTTAAATTAAACAATAAAATTTAGATCCAAAGGTGATAACTTTCAATTTTCATTTTCCTAATAATAATTATGTTTAAAAATTAAGTCTTAATCACTTAAACTAGATTCACCCAATATACCCTATACCGATGTGCATATTTTAATACAGTTACAATTCATATTGACAAAAAATGAAAGGGATATATTCGCAAAAATTTTAACCACATAATGAAAAGTATAAATTCTAATTTATCAAATTAAATTTACAAAAGTATAAAAAATAATTTTAAAATAAGCTAAAAATATGAAATTAAAACCAATTTTAAAAAATACATTTTTATATATAAAACATCATTTATTATTATCCCATGTCTAGAAAAATATTCAATGAATATTAAAAATTTTGATTTAATATAATATATATATATATATATCATAAAAATCATTCACCAATAGTAATTAATTTTATATATTAGGACAAAAATACATTGCATACATAAAAATAGTTTTTGATAAAATTATTTTATTTTCTTTCAAATAATTATATTTTCATTTATAATCAATTGATAAAAATGACTTACTGTTAGTCATATATAACAATAAATTTATCATAATTTAGTTAATCAAATTCATATCCTCCAATCCAATAGTAGTGCGATATTAAATAATAGTATATTGTCGTTTTTATTAACTTGGTGTCACATGTAATACAAATTATCAAAGAAAATAACTTTTCTTTTTAAAAGAATATATTGTTAAATGTTGTGGTGTCACATTCTCCCCAATAAATAAATTTTTCCCTCAATGTTTTCCACACCATTAAAGGTTTAATATAAAAACAATCTTGGTCAAAACCCACATCAAACAAAGGAATAATAAAACTTCCCTTAAAATGGGAAAGTGGAAAACATAAAGGTCACTAGAACTAACATAAAATGGGGTTATTTGATAAGTAAATAATTGTTGGGAAGATAAAATATGGACATGTCAGAAAAAAAAATAACTCTCAAGGACTAATAGAGTGTGATGGAGAACATGATCACTATAAAGTTAAAAACTACCAAACCATGAATTAGTGGGGGTTAAAAGACTATCAATCCATTGAAATTGAAGGTAATTTCACAAAAGTTTGGTCTTAGGATACTTTTACATGAGTTTAGAAATTTCTTCACCATATAGAATAATAAAATAAGGAAATATACTTTCTTGACAATTATAAGTTTGTCCTTTAATCAATTTCAATGAAAATCTAATCTGCTTCCCCAATCATTGAGTATTTAAGATGAATTATTTTCATGTTTTTAGTGATAAAATTAACATTTAGAGGATCATATGATATATTAATGGATGATAAGTAATCCATTATATCTCTAAATTTATCTAAATTAAAATTATTAGTATAGTTTATGAAAAATAATAATTTAATCCCATATTTCAACATAATAAATTTAAAAAATAGGTAACCTTAATAGATATCAAAAAAGTTCTTGACCAAGATGGAAATACAAATATGATTTGACCTCATATATTTCCATGATCAACATAGAAATAATTTTAATCAAACATAAATCCTCATACCCAAATGTATAAAACCTAATAATATATTATCCAATATATAACAATAATTTCCCAAAATAAATTCAAAATAAAATCGAATATTCTTATAAAAGAAAATTTACCCTTCATTAATTAAATAATCTCTTATAATTGCAAAAAAATATTTCCATTGAAGGTTTGGGATCATCCTTGTGGTGATAGATAATCATAGGTTCATTCAGAATATTAAATATGATTTCTTTATTTTATAAGTATATGTGGAATCTATATAGGGAGAGCTAATAAATAAATTTACCCTCATCAAATTTCAGAAAAAGATAATATTTTCATAGGGAATATTCATAAAAACACCAATATGGAATTACCAGTTCTAGGGTGAAAGTTAACTATTCCTTAACTATAATGATTCACTTTAACTACTATAATTTCTTTATATTTCCATTTTCCCTTTGACTTAAGAGGTTTTTTTTGGCTTATTATCATCATTATACCTTGGATTAGGGCATTGATTCTTTGAATTACAAACTCTTTAAATTTATAGTATTAAAGTGTGGGAGTTTTATTTTTTTGAACTCTCTTGACATTTATTACATTGACTGGACTCTTTACATCACTTAACAATTTTTTTCTCGATGGTCAGTCCTCCCACACATAAAAAAATTGTTTTTTTCCATTAAAGAATTCACCTGAGTTCCCCTTGCCACATTTTTCCAATTAAGAGTTTTGATCCTCGATTTCATTTGTTTTCAATAAGTAAATATTTGTTGCTGTATAAAGCAAATATGGCTTCGAAATTGTAATTTATTAATCGAATGGCATTCGATTTCATGAATTGAAAATTTTTATTCGTTATTATGATGATCATTGAAGTGGTATTCATTATCAATGAAATATAAAAATGTTATTTTTAATATATCTACAACTATTGTAATATTTTAACTCCATGAAAATATTTGTTTTCATAATGGAAATAAGGGTAATTGAGGTGACCATGAAAAAAATTCTACTATATAAAAGGATATTTCTTGTGGATAATGATGTGTAGAATGTCATGCAGTAACATGGAAATACATATATTGCATGGAGAACATTTGAGGGTTTGGGATTTTCTGATTGAATCTATATGCCTTAAGGGTTTAATTATTTTTTATATATAATGAGTATTTACTAACTATATTTGTGTGGTTATTTGTAAAATGTTGGTCTAGCCAACTTGATAGCCTAAGACAAGATTGACCCCAGTACTGCAGGACCCAAAGGTCAACCATGCTCAAGGAATAATCCTAGAATAACATGTATGTCCTCAAGGAGTAATAGTTTCAACTAAGTGTTGGCGGGCCTGTGTATAAGGCCCGTAGAGTACGCATGTCATAGGTGTACATAGTTTGGGCTAGAATACCACATGGTCAAAGCCCACTAGTGTATGTAGTGTGACTATTATGGATCCATGGTAGCCAACTCTAGGATGTTACAACAAAGATTAGCTAATATACCATAGCATAAATTGAGTGTTTCCATTGCGGGGTGGATGATTCAGATGAACTGTTCATCCATGTTAAAAATTATGAATATAACTATGCCCACATGATTCATGTGATATCCACCATCTATTGATCCCACGGAATGAATATTAAAAAAAATTATCATATTCTACCTTCTATAACCCAATGATTTCTCTTTTAAGCTCGAGACAACTAACCATGATCACCTATCACACTAAAGGATTATGACAACTTGAATTGAATTGAAAAAAGGCATGAAACATCATCTTTCAAGCATATTTATTATTTGAATAATAGATGCCATCATAAAAATAGATCATAGGAATTAGTACAACATTATTCCATAATATCATAATCTTAAAATCAAAAAGTAGAATAATTATGATCATTGATGAATCATATGATGTCATGAATACATTCACTATGAAATCATATGATGATCATGGATCACACGATGGTAGGAAGCCATCACAAGAAGAAGAAAAATTTAAATACAATACAATATTTTTCAGGTATTATGGGATTAATCATTCGAATTTTCAAAGACAATGTCCACCGTGGAATCACATGATGTTCACTAAGCCATTTCATGACCAATGAAATGATCATGTGAAGAATTCAAAAGGATCACCTGATCATTATATAACTAGATGAGATTTTCAGAATTAAATATATCCTGGGATATTTGGGTATTTGAAGTATTCTTCAAGATTCATTAAAAATCAAATATAGGTGGTGTCAACTTTCCTATATAAACCAAGGAATGGCCATTATTTTATACAACTAAAAAACGAGATAATTAAAGAGAGACCCCTCATATCTAAAAATAGAGTATCCATGTGATCCAAATCACATGGAGGAGATTTCATGAAACACCCTTGTTTCACAAAGTGTAGAAGGAATATCTCACATGATCCTTCATTTTTTTATCACATTAAGGAAGGAAGAAGAATTTGTGGACACACCTCTTATTGTGCATATGATACTATAGAAAACTATTGCCTTATAAAAGAGAAACCCACGAGATATCCAGGTCATATGAATAGAATGTGACATCAATCCATGAACATCTCTTGTAATGCAAAGAAACTCACATATATAAAACCATTTCATGTGAAGGAACTCATGGAAAACAACTTTATTACAGAAAATTAATTAAAAAACCACTAACATAACCCTATTGTCTCTCAAAGGATCTCAACAAACATCATATTGATCATGATAAGGTATTTTGTGAAGAAACCTTCATGATATCATGGACACTTCATACAAATAATTGAGGAGAATATGTGAAGAAACACTTTCTTATATGGAGTGTTTTTAAGTATCTGCAAATTGTGTGATTGATATATTTCAAAATAAATGTTTACTTATGCAAAGACACTTGGTGAACCATACTTAGGCCATTTGAAGGAAGTGAACAGATCAAATAAACTTGGATATACCATGTGCACTACATGATATAGTGAATAATAGAGGAATAAAAATTATACATGAAAATAATTATTTACATTTCATAAAATAAATGAATAAAAGAGACAGAAAAGTGCAAACTCGTTTGGGTGTGTGAAAAAAGACACTGAATCTTGAAGGAAGATAGTTCATGAGCACATGAACATGTTAATTACATATTGAGACATTTAGATACCTAAAACATAGTTAATAATCTAATAATAATAATGTTCATAGCTAAATGTCATAAGGATTCAGATTCCATGAAGCCAATGCATGAACTGTTCTTACTTTGAGTCTGAATTTGGGCAGAATATTAGAAGAACATATATCTGAGTTTAAAGTGTTTTATAACTCAAGAACAAATAATGAGCTAACATATTTCAAGATAATAATTTCATATAAATATTCCTAAAAAAGTTTTTTAAACCACATGCACATGTTTTAGTGAAGTCGGGACTTCATCATCATAAAGAAGTATAGCTTGATAATTTTTTGCACTGAGGAAACTACTTAGTTATAGGTGATCAAAGATATTTGAGAAAGAACAGCATAATTGAATGTTTATTGAAGGGTTCATGGGAAATTATGATTCATAAATCACATGGATGAAGATCAAAAGATATATATATATATATATATAGTGGATTAAGCCTTGAAGAAAGGAGGAATCCTCTTAGTTGGAGCAGGGAGCTTGTTGTCTCTTGTGTAATTCAACAGGAGAACTATTAAGTGCAGATTCTAGAGAAGGCAACTGTATATTTTGGTAACATGATGGGATGAAGCGTAAATAACCTCCTGTGTGGATTCTGTATAGATACAATGTGAATTTTTATCACCCATTTAAATTTATTATAAATTATATTGGAGAATATGTGTTGGGGATAATAACCAACATGGTAAAAAGTAGGTCTTTGTACTGAAACTTGTATATATTCTGTGTTGTGATCTCTCTTATTATTTTTGTATAAAAATTGAGATTTTGATATATCATTGATTGGATCAATAAAATTAACAAATTCAAAAGGTTTAATTAAAAAGAAATAATTTTGAAAAATTAAACCAATAAATAACCCCCCCCCCCATAATTTTGTTAATCTAGGATGGGGCACTCCAAAGAGGTTGAAACTTTTTTGCTCACTATATGAAACACCATTGGAGATTCCATGAAGCTCCATATTCCTTTTCTTATCACCATAACCTTTAGTGTTTCTATATTCCATTTCCACTTTTAATTCAAACTGAACGATTTCCTCATAGCTTCTAAATTACCTTATGGATAATACCTTTCGAATTCTTGGTTTTAAACCTCTAAATATTAATTATTTTTAAATTCATAGGTGATGATTAAACTTAAATCATACATTTCAAGCTTTGTAAAATTTCCATCATAGGTACTAACTGATTCATCACCCTCCTTAATCTTAATGAATTCCTTGTCTATTTTTGTAAATAGAATATGAGGAAACTACTTACTGGAAAATATTCCCTTAAACTCATCCCATGACATAGATAAATTTCATCCTCTTTACCCATATTATTAATAAAATTCCACCATGGATACTATTTTCCCTCAAAATTATAAATATCAAAGAAATTTTTTAATAGTATGATTACCCATGTATGTAAAATATCCTCTCTATAACATTGATTAATTTCTAAGAAACCATAGGATCATATTACCCATATATTTAGGGTAGATATTTTCCCATAAAATATTCAATAACATGTTTATCCCTATATAAAGAATTTATAATTTCATCATTATATGTGTTACTAATAATAGATTGAGAGATATAAGTGAGAATGGTCAAAAGATATTGCATCCCAACTCTTAGTCTATTTGGTTTCTCATGATTAATGTCATTGAATTTTCCATAACATTATTTATTCACATTAATCCTTTAGGTCCCAACTATTTTCAAAAAATCAAAAATCATAGTGTGAGAAATAATAACCATGGTTGAAAACCACATTGTCATGAAAGATCATTCATTAGATGTATAAATCATGAAACCTTATTTTCAATCTATAACACCTAGGGTTTACCCTGGGTTATCCACAATCATTACCAAAACATTAGGATATATTCTATAATTAGACATATCCCTAAGAATCTCACTGATTTTTTTGAATCCTAGTTTCCAAAGTTTAACTAAAACTTGCTCTATTACCAACTGTAGTGACCCATACTTTTCATACATAGATACCACATATTAATATATGAATATTCATTAAATAAAATTATGATCCATGCCATAATATTATAGTTCTTGTATATTTGTAAAAATAAACTCGTAAAAATTATTCATAAGAGTGATCCATTAATTTTTTTCATAACTTGTACCCTTTTTAGACATATCATTCGTAAAAAAATTCCTGATAACCATGGGAAAGGAAACATAATAAATGGTGTTCTCAGATACCAAATAAAGTTTAAAAAGGGAGATACCAATGATCACATAATTATAACATATGAATAAGTTTATAAAAACACGAACTTAACATTTTAAAACCATGCCCTGCATATCTAAAATCATAATATTGAGTCATGGAATAAATCTGGATATTTTATAAGATATGAATCATAGAGGAATAAGATAACATGATCCATGAGAACATAAAATTATCATAAGGAATGAATTCCTGGAAAACATAAGCTTATAACATTATGAACATGTAAAAATCGAAATAAGGTCACTCATTTTGTTATGGATAAGAAATATGTCCCACAAATAAAATTATAGACATGATACTAGGTCCATTAATAATCATATGGACATGAAATCCATGTATATTCATTAACTTATGGAAATAAAAACTAGTTCCATGCATAAACATATGGACATGAAAATGAATTCCCATCTTCATCTTATGGACAACAAAACTATGTCCATATATTAAATTTTGAACCTAAAATCAGGTTCACGCATAAAAAATTTATCTTATGAGTTTTCCATTTTTACTTAATTAATTGTAAGTAGATATAATATCCACCCGTTACATAATGAAAAATCATACATAGGTTTTCCACAAGGTCATTAAAAATTCATCATATAATACCGAATGAAAAAGGAAATTGATTTTTATAAACATTTAATTATAGTATAACCAATGGAAAATTGGGTTTTATAAACATATAATCATTATAATCATAAACAATATAAAAAAATAAAATTGATGGTACTAATGGATCATTTTCCCATTTAAACATAATCAATGCCAAAGGTTTTTGTTGTTGATGAGAAAAATCCATGAAATGTTCTTTAAATACATTATTGAGAAAAATAACATTTCCATTTTGAAATGACTTATCTAAAATATATTTTTTTAATTAAATGTTAAAAAATTTATTCGAAAATAACCATATAATATTATAAAGGAATCTTGAAAACATTTCATGGTCATGATGGTGGTAAATTTTGATCATGTCGTATATGTTAAAAGAAATCCTACTTTTCACATTTCTGAAAAAATTCAAAAAGTACCTCATTTAGAAATTGATAAAAAGATTAATTTTTTTCCATTTTGTAAAATGTAAAATAAGATTAAAATAATCTTTAAAAAATAATTTTAGGCTTGTAAAAACCTCATGTAAAATATTTTTATAAAACATCTATAAGGAAAAAGGGCTTTTAGATCAAATAAATAAAGTATATTTTTGAAAAAAAATATTTTCTTAATATTGAGTACTTATGGTGAAGAAAATAAAAGTAAAAAATTTATTTTCAAAAAATAACTGGATTATTATTCAATTAATGATATTATTGAGACTTATATCATAATATTTCATCATCGTAAACTTAATCACAAACAATACCAATAAGATGAGATTCTAACATAAAACCCTTACCGCTTTCGTATCATTTGAATCATAATACATATTACAGAAATAACCTTAGATCGTTATTTATATTCCTATAAATTTCATAACAATAAATATAAAATAAATTCATGGGTAGTATATAAACCCCAAAAAATAAAAAAGTGGTGAATATGACATGTTCCCAAAGAAATTAATGTGAGATGAAAATCCATTACATTATATCAGACTCCCTTGGTACAGATTTGAACCTATTTTATAATATATATATATTTAATATACATCTATTATAGAACCATTATCATATATTTCATACCATATATGATTCAATTAAAAAAATTATCACCCCATTTTTAAAATTGTTTTTAAAAAACACAGTTACGGGTGATATCTACTTCATTTTTCATGTATTTTTTGGTCTGATCGTTTTTGTAATTATGCTTTCATAATGGGTAAAAAATATAAATAATATTAAAAATCATGTAAATATAATATATATTAATTAAATACATTTTTAGAGTCACTCATAAATTATATAGATATAAAAATGAATTACACCATTCATGGAGATGGTAGGTCATACGTATGCATAAATGTTGTCTTAATTCTTCAACTGATGGAATGAAATAAGTTGAATATTAATTCACCTTTAAATAATAATAATTATTTAATATATATCATATATATTCATTAATTATGTCCTTATTATAGTCTATTAAAAATAAAAATGAAAAATAATCACATTGCTACGTAGAGGTTATAGTCTACACATACATACGAATGACATTATGATTTTCCAATTGTTTGGAAGGTAAAAGGTATATTTGATAATATAATTCTAGAAGTATAATTATTTAATAATTATAGTATATAAATATTAAACTCATAATAACACTCATACTTAATAGATAGTGATGAAAAATTAATTGTATCGCAACATGGAGACGGTAAGTCACAAATACACACTAGTGATATTTTCACTTCCCATTTGACGTAAATAGAGTGAATAAAGGTTGTTTGAAAATCATAATAACATTTAAGTATATTATTGATAGTGAATTTATTATTTTATAAATAATATAGTATTTTTATAAGAGCTAATAAAGCATTAAAATGAAAGTGGTCGGTTATGGGGATTATCTCTTCTTTGAAAGGGCATCATTAGTTCTCTTCTTAAGATCTCTGGGGATGGGATTTTGGGAAATAAATAATATATATAATGCATATATGTAAGTATATAAGATAAATTGGTATAAATTTGTTGATATAGGAGGCTCAAATTAGTGTATATAAGATTAAGCATGGGTTCTATTTTATAATTGGGGAGGTGGGCACTCTTGGAATTTCTTAAAATATTAAATTAATATAAATTAATTTTGACATCCAAATGCCTCATATTTTATAATATTTGAATATAATATGATTATGAGTCTAACTACACTCATTTGATAAAATTTTTACAAGTTTGTATCATATTTTTACCCTTATTTTTTTGTTTTAAACCTCTGTTAATCGTTCTGACAATTATTGTGATAATAATGTTTTCTACCATTTATGGGTTAATAATGTAACTTTAAAATGAAAAAGACCCCTAAATGGGCCATGGTTAAATTTTAAAACCATATCCAAAAAATTAATTATGAATACTAGCTTTTTATTAATGTTATAACATTTAATAAAATATAATTTATTATAAAATATCATAAATTACATTTTAAACACTATTAATTCAATTTGACTATAAGTACATAGAGATAAATGGTTAATTAGAAAATAATTATTTAAAAAAACCTGAATATGTCACATATATATATATATATATATATTTTTGGACCCATTAACTCGTTAGAATTATATAACTTTTTCTATTTTTAATATATTCCATTTTATTTTTTTATTAGTTGAAGAAATATTTCATCGGTGTTACAAAACCATTTAGGGTCATTATATAGTTACTAAAATTTTGAAATAAATTTTTTAATTGAAAATAATTTCATTAATATAAAAATAAACATTTATATTCATTCATCACAATATTTTTTACCTATGAGGACACATAAGATAAATTTTTAACCAAGAGAGTGACATTTTATAAATTTATTTAATTTAAATAGTATATTGGTCATTTTTATTAAAAGGGGTCCATTAAAAATCTAATTGTGATTTTAAGGTGATAAGGGTATAATTAAATTCATATAATAAGTATTAGGATGGAAAATTATGGCCTTATCACTTTGTTTGAACCCAGATTAATCTGATTTACCCTTTACTGAGGTGATAAATTATATCATAGTTAATATTCATATTAAATAAAAATATAATGGATATATTTACAACATTTAAACATACTAATTCAAAATATAGAACATATTTTATCAAATTCAATTTCTAAAAGTAAAAAAAAAAATCTAGCAACACGTGATCAAAACCTCTTTTAAAACACATTTTTAAGCATAAAATAGGTTTTTCTTATCTCGTTATTATAAAAATATTATATAGTTATTAAAATAATATTATATATATATTATATATATTTCCTTAAAAAAAATCATCAATATTGTTTAATTTAATTTATTATGATAAATATATATTTCACACTTAAAAATATTTTTCCAAAAATATAATTCTTTCTTTCTTTTAAATGATTTGTATTTTCAATTGATAACCACTGAGTTAATTTTATAAATATATAAATATAAATTTTTTTATATTTTAGTAATTCCTATTCATTCCTTTTAATCCAATGGCTATGAAGTATTAAATAATATCATATCATGGTTACTTCAAATTGGATGTTGTGTGTAATGCAAACCATCAAAGAAATTTAATTTATTTGAAAAAAAAATATTTCATAAAATATAAGGGAGGTACAAACACTAATTAAGTTGGTAAATTATATGAAATTAGAATTATAATAGTTAATATTTTAAAATTTCATTTTCTAGTATAAATTATTTTCATTATATTTTTGATTTTATATGAAAATTAAATATATAAATTTTGAAATATTAAATTATTAAAAATGATCACCATTTTTAATTCCTTATACCAAAATTGAATTAATTTTTGTTTTTTATAATTTTCTGAAAGGGTTTGTTTTGAGTGGAAAAAATACATTTTTCATTAAACTTTTAATTTTTATGATTTTATCATTATATACGAGAGATATTTAAGATTAAAATATCATTTATCTAATGAAGTATGAATCAATGATATAAAATTTAGTATTCTAAAATATGTTTAAATTTAATATCCAATTTTTTTAAATAATTAAAATATTAATTTACAAAAAAATTGAATCTTTTCTTTGAATAAATTATTTTCTTGGGAGATTCAGTTTTGGATTTCCTTTGAAGCCTCATATCCTTTAATTTTTATCATAAACCAATTCATTTAATTTACATTAGGATTCAAAATAATTTTATCTTACATATAAATTTACTTCTTAAAAATGTTATTTCTATAAAAATAGTTTTATGCGATTAAGTATATTTATTTTAAAATTAACTTTTCAAAACTTTAGAAATTTTATTTGATAATTTTATTTTCATATTTTTTTAAAAAATTATTATAAAATTAGGGGAAAATATCAATCATAATATCTTTTATTAAAATTAATTATAAAGTTTAGAAATTATTTACCATGGTAAAAATAAATAATGGAAGAAGTTAAAAAATTAAAAACCCCTAAAACACTCAAATTTGTCGAAAAAAGGATTGGTTGACATGATTTTCTACCCACTCTTTTTTTAATATTCTAATTTTTCCATTTTTTTGTGCATTTGAAAATATGAATAGTATCCTTACATTATTGAAAATGTAAGGGTTACTCCCCAAACTACCCATCCCTTAACTTACAAAAGGACAACATCTTCACCACTTCAAGACACATTTATCATTAAAATTTCCAATATAAAATATAGAAATATGTTCTCTTATAACCCTATCCCAAATTCAAAAGTGTCTAGATAGCATTAATTTGAATGAGGCCTTTATTTATAAAGATTCCTCAAAATAAAATTCAAGCCCATGACGTGAGTATTATCAACTACATAACGTTTCTCCTTAAATATCATATTTCAATTTTATTGTAACCCCAATAATATAGTTATATTAGTTTCATTTTTGTACTATAATCTTACTATATTAAGGGTATTTTTATTTTTTATTCATATATCCAAACCATTAAGAAAAAAAATTGTTGTTTGTGTGTTTTGAGGACTACTGCCTTCACAATGCAATGTGTTTCATTTTCCTTAACTACAATAAAAGGATGGATAAAAGGATAGTGTTAAAGGAAAATTATGATATTTATGATATCTTTAATTTACTATTCTGAAAATTTATATAATATATTAATTATATGATCAACCAATGATTATCGTTAATTTAGTCATTTAAAATAAGCATACTAAGAGGATAACCTTTTATTAACATTTTTTAAAATTTAAATATCCCATTTTTATTCTTATAATTACTTAAACATATGATATATTGAACTAATTAACACTAAATAATTTCATTATTCTTCTATTATAATGATATTATAATAAAACCACCTCATAATCATGTTTTGAATTTAGAGAATATTAATGCTACGGCCAGTTTAACAACCCACTTGAACAATAATTTGAATTTACATCCTGAATGACTATGGTAACATAATTAATGTTATAATGTAATATAAATTTATAATTAAATATTTTTTTAATTCCAAATATGTTATATTAATATTTAAATCATCAATTAATAAAACTCCCTTTGATCGTCAAGTATTATCAAAACATGCTTCTTATCAATTTCATCATCAATGACAATGACAAAAATACTCTTGAAAGAATTTTGGAACATTTTAAATTTTAGTAAAACATCCCTATAAGTAGGCTTAATATCCTAGTAATGATTAACATTATACTAATAATTAATATAAACATTTCTATTATGAAACTAGAAAACATTTTCAAAACTACAAACACCCGATATGAAAAATCAAACGAATTCTTGTAAAAAATTAAGATTTAGTAAAATTATGAAATAATATTTATATGAGTAAGGTTATTAATTAATTTATTGTTATAGTTATATTTTTTATATAGGAGTTTCAACTAGATTCATGGATGTCCATTAAATAAGTATGGTTTTTCTTCTAAAATTCCTCTTTTTGATACATGTTTGGTAATGTTAACCAAATTTTATTTATGTGTTGTATATACTTCCTAAATGAGATATAATATCATGAATTATATTCTCATAATTGAATAAAAAGTTCGATTATAATCTCTATCTTTCATGGGGTTTTGGTTAAATAGTTTCTAAAGTGATAATGGTTTTCTTGGTCTCAATTCTAATCCTTTGAGACGTAATACATTTTGTACACTTTGTTTTCTTTATAAGGTTCATTCACTACCCATGAAATTTTTTTATCATCATATATTTATTTCATGTTGTTTACTACTTAAATAATGTCTCCTTATTAATGTGTCTACTGACTTTGTTATTTCCCTAATAGTAAATCTTTTTGGTAATTCAACATTCACTCGTTGATTTATGACTATTCTCTTGATCATAATTAATATAAGTATGGTACATCCTTACATTTTATTATTTTATGTGGTATTATCTCATTTTTTTAATATAAATCTAAGCTGTATAAATCCTTTGATAAATATTTCTCACTTCTTGGGATATGTTTTTTTGAAACCATCCACTTTCTGTATATGGGTTTCTTATGATCACATTATCCCAATATTGAATTAGTTGTACACTAATTGTTCTATACTGTATGAATATCACTACTTACATCATTAAAATTTGATGATTTTGACCTATAACTAAATTTATTCTATTAACATGGGTAAAATGTTTCGGCTTTTCATATATTGTTATTTCAATACTGATGATTATTGACATGTTCACTATGTATTTTTTGGCTATCCAACTTCTTTCTCTGGGTGGGTTATGAACACGTTATCACCTTTACTAATATAATGAAAAGTATTGGAAAATTTTCTATTATTATTCTAATATGGATGATATTTTTCAATTTGACTATATATTGTTCAACCACCCACCTTCTTTCTGAGGATGAGTTATGATCATGTTATCTCCTTGATGACATGGGGAAAATTGTTGTAATTCTTAACGAATTTTAGATAATAAAGTAATTTGACCTCATATTTATAATATTTATTCTTCATTATATATATATATCCATGTATTTTTATTTAGACAAAGGTTTATTATAGAATGGTATGAAAGGTCTAATAGACTCTTACGGTGAATAAATTGGACTTAATTAGGTGACAGGTGGGGCCCAAAATTATATATCCCCTTGATACATTAATAGATATCATGAGAAAAAAAAAATTTATATTTTTTATATTCCTACCCAATTTATATATATTTATTGATTTCGGTCTTATGAATTTTAGAGTTTCTTGGTATAAGGCCTTCAAAGCAAGATTTTGATATTCAGAATTATCAATTCCATTAGTATGATATTACTATTTTCTATATAATTTATTCATTTATTTTGATATATATATATATAATTATCTTAGCTTCAAGTTGATTATGGATTCATATTGTTCTCATATTACTTCTATAATCTGTATGCCTTTTGGGTAATGAATTTTTCAGTTATATTCTTCCCTTACTAAGCATTTGAGATCACCACTTTATTATTTTTCCATTTTTAAAGATATAAATAAATGTATCAAATATGAAATGTTTATAAAGATAACATGTGTGGAAGAATTTATGAAAGATGTTAATGATTTATGATTAATTAATTAGTTTCTTATTTATATAATAGAAAAAAATCCACTTGTTACAAATAACATGGAATTTAATTTTTTATAATATGTTCTAATTATCTAAAGTTATAACCTTAAAATAAACATATTATATACTAAATTAAATAGTTGTTAATGATTTTGTAATTATGGATGGTAATATTTAGGCTTTTACAGTTATTATCAATGAAATTATATAATTTATGTTCCTATGAGCATTGCATCTGGGAGTACAGGTCAAGGGAACCATAGAGATGGACCTTGGTGTTTTCTATGGGTAACTGATTTTTCTTGTGGGTCACTCCATGATTTTAAAATTTATAGTTGTGGAAGTGGGGGAAGTAAACTCTTAGATTTATTAGACTATTCGAGGTTACTAAGAATATTGGGACAGTTGACTATCATTTAGATCTTTCTCCATGGTACTAAGGTATGCACATTGGGTTCCATGTCTCTCAGCTCCTACAATATATGCCTAATATTGAACAAGTGATTGACTATGGGGATGTTGATATGGAGCCTAAATGATCATTTGTGGAGCACCTAGTGTGCATCATATACCAGAGTGAGAAAGTGTTATGAGGGAGGACCATGATACTTGTCAAATTTATTCGAAAGCATGGATAGATGAAAGACGAGACATGGGAGTGTGAGGTAATGTTTAGGAATAGTATCATAAATTTCATTATTTAAAACATCACCGTATCTTCTTGAGGATGAAAATTTATTAAAGGGGGATAATAGTAACATCCTCATCTTATAAGGTATTTTCATTCCTATGTTTCAAGATATCTTATGTTATTTTTCCCTTAAATGTATTTCATATAGGTAAATGGGTTATACAACTGAGTTATAGATGTTTATAGCCTTAGTAGGATTCTTAATGGAAGAAACTAGGCCATCAACAATCTAGTGGGGTGCACTGAACAACAATTATGGCCCACTAGATTACCAGTGGTGCACGAATTCAGGACTCATTAAGGGAGTTATTATCTTTTTGATACAATTCAACTATTTAACTAATATACAAACAAATAAAATAAAAATATGAATAGAACCTACCAGATATCACTCCCTTGGTTTTCTATGTTTCCCCCTCCTCTCCCCTTATATTCATAGAGACTAGATTGATCTAGGGAATCAATTGAGGTTAAATCCATCTATTCTAAGACAAATTATCCCACTCCCTATATAATTGATCCTAAATATAAGACATATTTTTAGTTCTATATATATCCTCCTAGAAATAATTAAGAATTCATTCTTGATTGATATATCTATTTTTGGATCACAAGATTTATTGTCCAATCATTGATCAATCCTATATCCACCATTGACAATGTTTCCTATTTAGAAATTTATTGTAGGTTTCATATCTTGGAATGAACTCTTCCTATAATTTTAAATATAAGGACTCAATATTGATGTATTTGATTTTTTTTCTAGTGAACATTGTATCATGAGTGAGATCTAGATGTTGTTGCTTAATGGGTCTTGGAATTTTGCTTCAATGTGCTATATGTAGAAACTCATTACAATATTGGGACTTCGTATAAGTTTTTTTAGAATTTTTTTCTTGTATATTTTCATAGATTGATGAAACCTTCATGTTAGGAATATTGACATGTGGAAGGTGTCCCTTAATACCTTGATTGGGTATGCTATTTTATTCCATATTATGTCACTTATTACTCATAAAATATTTCATTGCTTATGGATATCTTGTTCTGAAATATTTATATTGTCCCTTGCTATGTTTTTCCTCTCATATTGATTTGTACATAGAAATTGGAATATTTTTTTGGTGATCATGTTAACGGGTGGCCCTGATGAACTTTGCCAACTCCTTGGAGGGGTAGCGTGAATGACATGAATAATTGTTGGTGGATCTCATAGGATGTATAAAACCTAATCTTGGAATGAGATATCCCATTATAATGTCATATGAAATTGGAAGAGTGCCCATATTTGTCGGTATGACCTATCGATGGGGAATTTCCTTGTATATGAGAGAGATCCCTTTTTTATCGTTCCAAGTATGTGTACCATCATCGATGGGTAGGTAACCATGAGTCATGGATATAAATTTCCTTAAATGTGGGTGTGGGGATATTATTGAAGGTATAATATGAAATTTATTTAAAGGTAGAAGAAGTTACATATCATGATCTAAGTCATGTGATTTAACCAATATGTTATTCATCTGACATGGAACTAAATCGTGTGAGACCGGGGTTTGTGAATCCATAGTTAGTGAATGATCGATCAACACATGATTGTTTATATGCTTATTTGTGAATTTTCTTTTCTAACATGTCACACACTCCTATATAAATGTTCACTTATGCTAAGGATGCATTTTTTTTGTTTATTATTGGGGTATACTCAAACCCTACATGAGAATTTTTGATGTTCATGAGGATTTCATTATTAGGGATCTAGATAAGGAAAATGTTAGTGTGAAATATAGAAGGATGTAGTGCCTCCACACGACATCTCACATGAGACTCCTTATCTAGAAAAAGATATGGGGAAAATTTTGAATGTCCTTGAACCTAATTCCCAACTCCCTAATTAAAATTATTCCCTACTAATGAAAAATAATATCCAGCCATTTTAAAACCTTCTTTTTTTATGAAGGGTACACTACTCAGAACTCCTTCTGAAATTACACCCATGAAAAATATTCCTCTTTTTGCTCTCCCAAATACAGCATCCCCCACTAATTAATAGCTCCCTATAACTAACTAGATTCCAAAGGTACCTAGTATCACACCATGGCTAATATCAAACTGAAAGTGATCTCAATATCCTTCATATAGAACTCTGTCTCCACATATGAAACACTTCCCTCATACTTCCCCAAATCCATCTACTGGAAAGAATACAACACCCTATACCATGTCTTATACTCCTCTACCGGATCAACTATATGGAAATCAGCCAGATCATCCCACTAAACCTCAACTACCTAAGCCACATGTGTATTATGTATATGAGTCATATCAAAAAATAAAACAAGAAATTATTAAGAATAAATGAATGTAATTTCATAAAGATTCATTTTATTTTACTTTATTCTTTTTAACCTTCCAAAAAACACCCAAATCCATCAAGAACACAGGTCATCATGATTCATGTACCTCTCCTTGGTCTCTACACTCCAAATAGGTCCACCTCACGTGGTGGTTCGATAAGCTCAAAGTCCATGCACTGGATCATGGGGCCTAAAATCTAGTGTCCAAGCCAATCTCTCTAGCCTACATCATGAACTAAGGTCAACTAGAATTATTTCCATACCAACCCATGAAATTCTCATTGTACCGAACTCCTAAATTCACCCTATCTTCCAATCACTCCTTTAATACCACTCTTTCACGACCCTTTTCTCTAAAGATATTGCGAAGATGGGGTATATATAATGACCCCTAAGTACCACCTCCAGTAGGACCCAGGTTGGGGACCAACATTGAGGGTATAAAAATCTCATGTATGGGAGGCACTACCCTATATAATATAAATAGGATTGAGATATAAGATGAATCATCCTTAAAAACTCCATGACATAATATAAAATCAACCCAAACCATCCCATAATCCATGGATAAATACAAATGATATAAATAGAAGTATCTGGAAGTAAATACCCAAAAGAAAAGCTAACGTAGTGAAACGACAGCAATCCAATTGTTCAAACTAGTAATGTCCTACATAGTCCACTTAATCCTCTTAACTAAAAAATATTTTATATAATTGGGTTGAGGATACATGTATACTCTGTAGGAAAACCATAGTCTCACATGCACATATAAAAGAATCATACTAATTCACTCTTGAGTAAACAGAAGAACCAAATAGTATCTATACAGGTATACTAACCAAACCCAACCTCACTAAGGCAAGCTCAAAAAAACACAAGTCAAGTAATATAATATATCATGAATTGCATCAATAAAGGGTAACATGCACTGATTTCCCATTAGTATGATTCTCTAACACACTAATGGCATACATCTTGGAATGACCATGTCTTCTATATACCTCACCCCCCCACAAGCATGGTCACATCACGTCATTCCTATAAACACATAGGTTTGTGTCCCCCTAATTATGTCCACATCACATGTTTACTGAAAATACCTTGGCCATCACAAATCCACAACCACAAATAGAGAAGTAGAGTATCAATATCATTAAAGAAATAAACCTCATTACCTCCTCCTACCATGCATGACCCTCACCATAAGACACCTCATCTCATCTCATCCCAAATAAAAACAATTGGGCTATGTCACATCTTACCCAAAGACACCTGGTCTTGCCTCCCCATAAGTACAACCACATCACAACTCACCTAAAGGCACCTGGGCTATCAAAACCACCATCTAGAGAACTATCATAACTCTAGCCATCATAGCCTTTGAAATAACCACCTCACCTAGAAGAGACAGTGGGAATGTTTAGGTACCCATCCATCCATCATCCTCACCAGATATTGGGAGAAACACCCCATGTGTGACAAAGTGAATGTCGTAACATTGTGATCAA
This sequence comes from Viscum album, assembly GCA_963277665.1. Lineage (NCBI taxonomy): Eukaryota > Viridiplantae > Streptophyta > Magnoliopsida > Santalales > Viscaceae > Viscum > Viscum album. The sequence continues at coordinate 734,462,366 of OY728132.1, read as the reverse complement.
TGTGGGTGGGGTGCGTATAGAAATAAAAAAGAATATAAAAGTATTTAAATATAGCTACACATAATCCCGGTTTACAACCAAACACTAACCATATCAACACATCATCACTTTTTCTGCCACCTCTAAATGCATAACACCACACAAGCCACAAGCCACATTTCTCATTCCCAACATATTCCGAATTTTTATCCCATTCATTTCATCATTACTCGTAATACAAAATTAACCCAACATCCAATCATTTCATTATTTATTAATTAACCATTTCAATATAATTAACTAATCCAAATCATGCCATTCCAATCATTATTGAACAATTATTTATTGATTTATTATCTGGGAATACAGCACAAAGAAACTAACACCTCACATCCCCAAAAGAAATACCAAACCAAAACAACATCACCACCCCAAAAGCACATAAAAACATCGAACACCTCACCATGCCAAAAAAATGGACAAAAACAGCCACCTAACCACCCTAAAATAATAGACAAATAATTACCACATAACCACACAAAAACCCTGGCCAAAAAATAACCACCTCACTACCCTAAAAGCAAGTCCAAAAATAACCATCTCATCACCCAAAAAGCACCATCATCAAAACATCAGCCCCACATGACTCAACTGCACATCAACCGCACATACCCACCCCAAAATCACGCCAAACATCACTTCATATCAATATCTATTATATAGATTTACAAAAGTATTTGATCACATTCCACTTTATTTTAGGAGCATTAACACAAAAACCATAATCCTAGGGAAACCATTTTATTATCCAAATATAAGTCGTTAGACAATTTCTAATTTTGGGTGATATTTCAACAATCACAATAGACAAATCTATCATAATACATATCATACAACACAAACAAACCCCCCAATGACTATAATTTTTAGTGTTGAATCAAGCCCATACAATTACAATATGATAATAATATCAAATCTTTAAAATTATATGAATCAAACCCCTTTACCCATCAATATCAATTTATACAATTCCTTATCACTAATTAAGAAATAAAAACCCTAAACCACATATGAAAAAGAATAAAACTCTCATACATTATACACAATAATGATAAATGAGGGATTCCCAACCACAAAGAAGCTTTCTAACTCATTGTGAATCATAGGGTGAAGTAGAAACACATGTAAACAACAAATGCACCAGGAGATACAACAGATAAACCTAAAACACACCTGAATATCATAAAAAATATTCAACCATTCACCCCAAACCAAAACAACATTGTTTAAATTAATCCAAGGGTGAATAATAGAGGAAAATAACTAATAAATAGAGAATAAGTCACCATGAATCGTCAATGAACAACCACTGAAACTAGAAGATTGAAGCAAGGAAGAAGAAGTCTAAAAGGTATCCATAGGTTTACTAGGGCTAATCCAAAATGATATATAATAATTTGTGGAGAAATAAATTAAAATTATGTTCATAAAATAACTTTTAACCTTGAATATTGTAGGTTTCAGGTTATGTAACAGTTACATTATGTGTAATCCTTGTGTTTCAAAGAAATTCAAACTTTTTCTAAAAATGCATCACCTTGCACTTTATATAATACACATCTCCAATCACACTTAAATGACTTGTAATCAACTCATGGGATTCCCCTTAGCTAACTTACAAGCCATGAAATAACCTACTAAACAACCGATGAACTATCAATTCATGTCGTGTAAACAATATATGATGTGCATTCACAGCAGCAACTCTGCTACACCTCAAGCCTCCACTGAAAAACTCTAGAAACCTCCACCAAATTCCTCTAACATATAAAAATATTAATGTATTTGGTCGGTAAGGCATGGTAATTTATAGACCGGGGATCATGGTGGCTTTATTAAAACAAGATCACCTAGCATGTGATTGGTTTTCGAATTGTGAATTTACTTACATCATGACATAAAACATTATATACATTTGAAATTTATGATAATAATGCATTAATGGAATCATATTGGGCTTATATTCACACCTTTAATGAGTATATCAATGGACATAAAGATTTCATGGTTAGGGATCCAGCAATGGGTAACACTCCTATATTGGGGAGATGAGTAGGATGATATTATAGTACAAAGGAGATTTCATAATAGAAAATACACTATTATATTAGATATTTTAGTTAATTTTCTTAGTAATAATAAATTATTTTACCATCAAAATTTGGGTTCTTTTGGTTATATTATAAGATTTAGATTCCATTAATTATAGCTTGCTGATATTCTCTTAGTTTTGTCTATTCTATTTGGGTTTTTTATTTACACATGGTTTTTATTTTTGATATCAATTTTGTTATGAAGGGTATAGTCTCCCAAGACACCAATGATACCATATTCTCTAGTTAAAACCCTCTTGTGTATAGAGAGGTGTTAATGAGGTCATGTAACACTTTATCCTTAATCAATTGATTCCGGTCATGGTTTTACAATGTGGCATCAGATAATGGTTTTCCTTTTCTTTTATTTGTGACTATGTTTAGGGTAAGGAATAAAAGATATATTCTATGTGGAAATTGGGTATAGGATTATTTTAAGTGACATAACAACTATCATGTAACATACATTAGAGTTATAGGTTATGTTGTTTCTTTTATTAGTCTTTTTATTAGAGTTTCATATCGATCTTTTGTATTGTTTTGATATTGTAGTTTATGGAATTTGGGTGTGTTCATGAATCATCACTAAGAATGTAGGTTCACATGTCACGCATATTATTTCTTGTCATAAATTTTAGTTTGGTTAATAATATTTCATTAGTAATTTATTATCTATGCTTCTATAAATCTTTACAGAAATTTTAATTAATTAAACTGGGCATGCTATGTTTTGTTATATGTATAGTACTTGGTCTAATGTGAAGGTACTAGAGACTTGGGTTATCCCCTAGGTACTTATAATGGGGTTATTATTTCAAGTCGTATGTATCCTCCTATGATAGATCTTTTAATAGTAATCCCTTATGTTCCCCTATGAACGTTTTGATCTTAAGTAAGCTATTATAGGAATTTCTAAGTGTCAGTTTAGAATTTAAGATAATTCCACCAAGGATATGCCTCATGGGAACTATAACAATCAATAATTTGCATACATATATATCAAATAATTATATAACAGTATTTATCATATAACATAATGATCCATACCATAATAATATAGGTCTAGTTTCTTTAGAAACATGGAAAAATAGCCTAGTAGGTCATAAAATATATACATCATCATCCACTAAGTTCTTTATTACTAGAATCCTTATTATACATATCATACTTTTTAGCTTTCTTCATAACCTAGGGAAAGTAAACATTAGAGAGGTTGATCGCAGATGGCTCGTAAGGTTAAATAAGTGAGATACTAATGATCACTTGATCATAAAATGAACATAAGGGTATAATAACATGAGAATAATATTTAAAAATCATACCCTGTATATCATAAAACATATTATGTCATGGAATAAATTTTTTAAGTTCATAAGAAAAGAATCATAAAGGAATAAAAAACATAATTCATGAGAGAATAACATTAGCATAAGACATATGTTTTTAGTATAAAATTAAGCATATAAAATCCTTTACTTAGTATTAAAGGATTATTTCCAATGTTATCATAGTGGAATTTTTTCACTCCCCAAACTATTGTATTAGTAATGTTTCACTCCCAAGACTATCATAGTGTACAATACCCATTACTGAATTGGGTTCACTTCTCATTACAATTGTATATATCTTGTGATATATAAATCTCTTCCCAATGCATTAGAGGATAATATAGGTCCCAAATTTCATTATTTATAATGTGACCACTATCCGTTTTTATAACATAACCACCATCCTTGGTTATGATGTAACCACTTTCCTTGTATTTATGATAACAACCATCCTTGCTTATATCATAACCATTATCCTTGGTAATAATTTAACCAATTTGACTTAATTAAAACCATCCATAAGAGTTCCACAAGATTTTAAAACATTCATCATATAATCACATCATAACAAAAGAAAATAAAATGGGTTTCATAAACATTTCCTCAATTCACTAGATAAATAACCATAAAAAATAAGTGGGTTTCATAAATATATCATCAACATAAACATTATTCATCCATAAAAATATCAAGAATGCTATTAATGGAACATATCCACAGAAAAACTTAATTATCCTCAAATTATGTTATCATATATGAAAATTCTATTAAAAGATCACTGAAATATTTCTTAAGAAAAATAACATTTCCATTTGGAAATTCACTTTTAAAATACAAATATTTCTAAACTGTAATGTGAAACATTTTTTTATATGAACCTTTTAAACTTGTAAAGTAATATTCAAACAATTGAGTGACCATGATATTAGAAAATTATATTCAGGATTTATAATTTAAAAGAAAACATTTTTCACATTTTTTGTAAAAATTAAAAGTACCGCATTCAAAAATTTACAATAAGGTTCATATTAAACCATTTTTTATAAATTAAACCATGGGTAAAAATGAATTTAAATAATAATTATAGAATAATAAATTCTTTAAAATACTTTTTTAAAACATGGATATGAAAGGAAAAGGTTTTTTGACCGAAGAGAGAAATTAAGTCAATTTTCATTAATAACAATTTTTCAGTATTTTTGTACATAAGATGATAAAAATGAAAGAAAAACATGTATTCTTAAGAAATAATGAAAAGAGAACAAATTTCATGAGTTTCTTGAGAGGTAAATCATAATATTTATTTATCGGAAACAAAATCATAAAAATCCTGATAAACATTGAGATTGTAATATAAAACTCTTACCATAATGGTAACTGTTTAATAATAAGCCCCATGAAACCAATAACCTTATATGAATATATATATATCACAAATTTTTCTTATGAATAATCATATAATATGTAACACCCATAGATTTTAGAAGAATAAATTTTTTTTTGATAACATATATGAAACAAGACACAGAGATTTGAGGATAATGTAGCCCCAGGAGAATTTGTTCCATATTTATTTTTTAATAAATTCGATCACTTATATAGCTTGTTATTTATACAACATTGTGTCTAAATGAAACACAATACCATATTAAAATGTTATTATCTAAAAGGTGACCATTATAACTTATCTGGTAAGTTAACAGGTAAGAATATTACCATCTAAATTATAAAAATAATATGGCTTGGACATGTATAAAATAAATTTAATGGTTATATATTAATTATAAATAAAATAATAATCATTAGAAATAAAAATAAATGTTTTCTAAAAACTATATGTTTTTAAAGAAAATGCTTTCATCATGTTCTACACACCTATTTTAAAATGAATGTTTAGAACTATTAGAAAATTTATTTTGAAAAATTAAATTCTTTTTTGAAATTAAAATAAAAAAAATATCTTTGGTTTAATTTTTTCATATTTTCTTAAAAATTTTAATTTTTTGATGAATAGTGAAAACACTACATTTTATTTGAAAATTGCATTTCATTTAATTTTTTAAAAAATATCAATTATTTTTAAATTCTATTTTAAAATAAAATTAAATAAATTATATTAATATTTTTATAATTTATTTCATTATAATAAATGTAACATTTATATAAAAATACTTTTAAACTTTTAAAAGTTTTTCATTATAAAAAAAATTTTTGATGTGACTGTGAGTTTAATTTAATATTGAATTATACCACTTATACTAATTGTTTTTTAAAATATGGATTTCATATTTAGAGTAAAAAAATTTATAATATATAATAATTTATACTTAATTTTTTACCATTATGAATAGTAAAATAAGTAAAATTAATAATTTCGGTTAATGTCTAAATGGGTTTATCAGGGGTCAAAATAAGAAGATAGGGGTTAAAAATGGCCTAAAACTTATCCAAAAATCATAAAATAGGAATATTTAGACCTTACACCTCTACATATCTATAATTTCTTATTTTAGAGCCTTTTCTCATATGATAAATATGGGTTCACTTTATTCTTTTCAAAATATTACATGTGGGTCCTCTCCCCCATATATAAAAGGTCACTCCCTCATTTCACTTATTCACAACTCCAAATCCATTGGGCTGAACCAAAAATAAATAAAATATCTCCAAAACATCTTTATACACATTCTATATCCACTGATTTTCCCAAAATACCAATCTTGTGGTCCTTTGGAGAAGATCCAAATGATGTTTCTCTAAGAGAACAGAATTGTCTTAACGAAGCTGTTTTGTTTTCTTTCTTATTTTTTCAATGTAAATTCTATACTAAAACATACATTATAATAACAAAAGTATATAAAATATACTAATATTTAATTATTTTGATGGTAATATATTTATTTATATAATTCTTCATCAAATGGGAAACGAAATTATCAATCGTCTGTACGATGGGCTACGGCCTCGCAAACTGATGTAACACATTTTACACAAACATTTCTCATTATTGTATATAATGTTATATTTAATATATATATATATATAATATTTTTTATATTATTATACATATTGTGTTATAATATTACATATAACTTCTTAATTTACATTTTATTTAGAAATATGATAACATCACTTGTATATATGGTGGACTACCACTTCACGAAGCGATGTGATTAATTTGGTAGTTGTGCTTTACATGTAAGGTAATAAGGATAAATATAATGGATATATGTGATATATATGAAATTATATTTATTCTAAAAAATTAATATATCACTTAATTCCTTACCCTTTCAACAATTTGAAAATGATATTGTCTCTTGTGCGTACATACGGACAACCATCTCCATGAAGTGATGTGATTCATTTTCCATGATCAACCTTCAAAAATTATTCTAAAAATGTATATAGTGAGTAAATACTATATTCATAATATTATTATCATTATGTTTATGATTTAACTATATTCTATGACCAATAATCAGAACAAACATAATTAATCATGAATGAAAGAACATAGAAACTAACACCAATAACAATGAATATAAGGAAATATTATTAACAAAAAGGTGAAAATATGTTATAAAAAAAATAAAATAAGATATTATAAATATTAATATGGTTATTTTATAAATTAATAACAAGGTTAAAACCATTATATAGGTGTTTATATCATGTTCAACAAAATGGAAGAGTGTAGTAAGGGACTTCATCTAAATTTCCCTTTGTTGAGGCATATTTTAATGTTGTCTTCCTAATTTATTTTATATGGTGTATATAATACTCATTTGACATGTAATATCCAGATTCCTTAATAATTAATGTTATTTTATGTTTTAATTTGAATTTTTTCATCCAATTGTATTTAACCTGAAATTTACCATGTGGTAAAAAATTTCATAACTCAATTTATTTGCATTGGGTTAAATTGCTTCTTTTTTCTAAAGGTTGGGGTAGAAGGCACATTTTATTATTTAAAAGAAATACCTCTTTAGACTGGGTAGAGGGAGACCCATTACATATCCTAAAGGACCAATTCTAGGAGGCCTAAATACTAGGCTTGAATGCCCATTTTTTGGCCCAAAGGGCCCCTCGGTGAATAGTTCGGCTACAGTACCCAGGCCGCTACTGTACCCGCTACAGTACCGACACTACTACAGTTTCTGCTACATTGCCTCCGCCACTACAGTGTTGTCACCGCTACAGTACTTTCACTGCTACAGTACTGCTATAGAGCCCTGCTACAGTGCTACTACAATACCTAGAAATTAGTCCCTGGATGGATTTGATCCTGTTATAGTACTTCAATGTTACGATCATTATGAGAGTTTACTTCACAATCCCATTTTAATTAGGATTGTTTTTTATTGAATTTTCATTGAAGGAAATAATTTTATAATTTTATAATAAAACACCTTAATTTTATTTTCCTATAGTTATTAATACATTTTTCCAATAATATTACCATTATCCCCATCTTAGGTACCAAAAATGATTATGAATTTTTTTTTAAAAAAATTATTTTATTTACATCATCAGTCATAAATAATTTTTCTTCAAAAACCATGTTTTTAAAAAAATTATTTATATATATATATATATTGTTTATTAAAGACAATTTTACCCATGTTTTAGTTTTTATAAAGAAAAATTGAATGGAATCTTCAAGTCATTTTGCAAACAATGTCAGTTTTTGTTTAACCAAAAATGTGAATGGAATCCTTATTTTAATGTGTATGACAAGTATATAATTTACCTCTATTATAAACCCTCAATGTTTGGAAGATTAATTTATATGTTTTGAAGGTAATATTCAACAACCTTTTTTCAAAATATTTTTGGAAATTTTAGTTTTAAAAAATCTGTTCAATATAAAAAAATAATATTTTCCTCAAGAATGTTTTTAATGAAAATTTTAGGTTCTTTCTTTTCATCATTTTCAACAACAATTTATTTCAATTTTACTCCACCAAGGATATGTTATATTTATACCATCCTTATTCTTTCTAGGAATGGTTTATGATCATTTTGACCTAAAAAGTATTGGCATTTAGATTCATATTTATTTTTTTAGTGATTAACTTTCCCTTAAAATTTTCACATTTCTATGTTCAATGGACATTAAATTTACCCTAAATATCCATATTATTTATCATGAATATATTATTTATTAAACCATATATAATTTCTATATTTTTTGTTCTACATTGAATGTATGTATTATCTAGGGAAATATTAATAAATGTTTATTCCGTTCTCAGTATGGATATTTGATGATAAGACACATTATTATGGAATTAAATCGATTATTAGGCATATAAGTAATGATTTGTACCTGAAGATATGGGTGGGACCTAGTTATAGATATCCCCTAAATTTATTACTATTATAATGATATCAATTAGTTGGTTAGACTATGTTAAATGGGTTTTTGGTGTATACTTACCCTTTAGTTTTAAAATGTCTTGTGAACTATCTTAACAGTAGAGGTTTCATGATGTATGAGATCATGATTTTGAATAATTAATCATTTACATTATTAAGAATTAAATTATTATTATCCATAATATTTTTTGATAATATTATCTCTGGATGAATTTTATTCTCTGTTTATGGATTAAATGGCATGTGTGTTCAGATATTCACGTTGATATATTTATTATGAATTTTCTAATCATGATAGACATGTTAGTGATTAAATGGAATATGTGTTTTTATATTTACCTTTTTATATTGATTTTTCCTTATCTTGTCTTTATATTTAAGTTATCAACTAAATGGAATGGGTGTGTAGAGATTTACCATGTCATATTATTATGCCTTATCTAATCATGGTTGTCTGTTTATTGATTAAATAGAATGTGTATTTAGTTATTTAACTACATGTAATGATTATTCCTTATCTAATAATTATTGAAAAATTACTTAATTGGATTTTTTGTTTAGTTATTTACCTACTCATTTTTATTATGCTTATTGATTTATTATAGATTCCACTTTACATAAATCTTAATATTTATTTGAGCTCATCTTTTTTATGTTTCCTTTCCTAGGAATATATGAAGTGTACTTTGAATGATATAAAAGGATATGATTGAGAGAATAATGATATTATCAAAGAAGTTGTTTTGTAATTTTTTTTAAATGTAATGTAGGACGCAAGTATTTCTCTAGTTTTCTAATACTATAGAACTATTTGGTATTTTAAGACGTGATTATCTGTATCTTATACCAAAGTAGTAAAGTAACCACTAACTCTAGGCTACTCAGATTGCGGTACTTACAGGTTATATCAGAGGAATTTTAGTAGAAAAATTGGGAACTAAATTTAAGAAAACATATATTAGTAAACATAACCCTATGATAGATATTGAGGATAACTATTGAAGAACACACTGATGTTTTGGTAAGGTAGAGATTATGTTTTTCCCCCTATATGGATACTATAAGAGGAAATGGTTCTGGAACAAATTTATCTTGGGGGAATAACTCAAAAAAAGGTGTATTGATCTTGACTTTATAATTACTCGGTACGTGAAAATAGGCCTTATCAGACATCTGTTTTGATACTCCTGGGGGATATGCTTTAGAAAATTCACATTTTCTATACAAACTATGAATAATTATTTGAATATATGATGAAAATTAATGACCAAAGTTAAACTTAAGGTGTCTTAGATTAAAAATAAGGTGTCGTGATTTAGAAATTCCATTGGTGATTATTTTTAATTATATTATTTACCACCAAGATTATTGTTTCTCACAATATAATTTTTGGTTTTAGTTAATGTTTGGAACCTGAAAGAATCATATTAACATTGAATATGATAGAAAATGTGGTTAATATGAGAAACTAAATGGGATTATGACTAGGGTGAAATATTTCATGATTAAACCTAACCGGTTATCCTGAAATATGATTAAAAACATATACCTTAACTAACCCTTGTAATTACCAAAGATGAAAATTAAGGAGTTAGATAATAGATATAGTGGTGGTGACCATATATTGAAGAAGGAATGATTTCCTTCATGTCAGAAATATGGAAGGTACCTCCCTGGAAACTGTCTCAAAGGAATGGGAAATTGTTTTATGTGTGTAAAAGAAGGGCATAAAGAAATTAATTTATGAGAAAAAATGAAGAGTTTTCTGGGAAGAAATTAACATTAACCTAGGGACCAATTTATAGTTTGTTGTATTAAATTTTTGGAACCTATACATTATCTAATTAAATTCCATTTTATAAAGATTAACCCCTAGACCATGGAAGGACCTTTCTTGAAATAAAATTTTTGAATTATTTATGTATTGGGATTCAAAAAATATATTTTTGAAATATTTTTACCAAACATATTTTAGTTATAATAATCCTGAAACATCTATGTATTATATATATTTTAGAAGCATATATATCTTAATTAACATAAGAGTTATAGATACCATCATGGATTTTCATGTTTAAGATTGATCATAATTTCATATCCTTAAACCCCGCTTTTTAGGTTTTATGTAAGAGATTTATAACAAGATTAATGATATTTTGGGATATATTTATAGAAATACAACCCGTTATTTTAGTATATTTTTTAGTAAAAATTTTATTTATATATGAATGACCATATTTTTTTATAGAATTTGTTTAATTGTATTGATAACCATTAGGGTTTATCTTATCCTTGATGTTGAGGTAATTATGTGTTATTACACTTTGGTAATGTTTTAGAAAATATATAAATATGGTTTTAGAAAAAGGAAAACCATTGTATTGAGTGATAACTCATCAAACCATAATGGTTACTGGGATTGGACCCATAAAAGACGGGTGATAAGGGTGCTTCACCTTCAACTAGCCTATGTGGTGGTCTGGTTAATATATCATTCTTTTTACATAAAGGATTTGAATAAAAAATATTATTGTTGAACTAGTGGTTTCATGATTTAGGTTTAGTTATTAGTGTAATTCATGGGATTACATGTTCTAACAATATCATATTTGTACAATATTTTGATTTAGATGGATGTATTTGACAATCTTTTAAGGATTTTGAGATCTGTGAAAAGATATTTTTAGTGCTCTAGGAATAAAAAATCATTTTTGGATATTCGTTTTTAGGTTTAAGATATTGCTTGGAAGTTATTGAAATAAAAAACAAAGGATTAAATTGTGATTATGAAATAGAAATATATGAAGTAATTATATTTTTTATATTCTTAGATAAGAAAATAATTCCTCAATATTAAGAAAATGATTTGAAAAAAATGTTAACATATTAACTTTATATCTAATGAATCAAATGGTCTTCTAAATCATTGAATATTTATTGTTTTGAGGTCCTTAACTTTCTATTTATCATTCTATTTCTTTTTATTAATGACCTTTATCACTCTCTATAATTATTTACACTTTTCTTATATGTTTATATCATCACTTCTCACTAATTCTCTTTTTTTTGGAAACCTAGTATGTGTTATTCCACATGACCTTTATACTTTTCTTTTTATATTAATAATAGGATGTTTCATTAACCAGTTTGTATATGTATTTACAACAAAGAGATTTTAGAATTTCAAATTCATGATTACCAAGATCAAGATTAAATTTTCCGGACACAATTTATTTAAGGGGTGTAGAATGTAACACCCTAAGATTTTAAAAGATGAAAACTGGGGTCAATATTGTATATGACATGTGGCATAGAGATTATATGAGAATTTAACATCATGAAAATTTAAGATATATTTATTTTTTAATATATACAATCTCTTTGATGGATTTCATTTATCAAAACACTAGGTTTAAACAAAATACAACACTATACTAAAATATTAATATTTAAAACGTGGTCGTTAGAAACTAGTAGCTAAGTTGGTGGGTTAGAATAGTACAAACTAAATTATGAAAATTATATGGTTTAAAAATGTATAAATTGAATTCAATTGAGATCTATTTATTATAAATATAATAAATATTATTAGAAATAAAAAGAAATGTTTCTTGAAAACAATTATTTTTTTAAAAAAAGGTTTCATCGCATTTTGCACACCTATTTTAAAATAAAATTTTCCAATTTTAGATTTTTTATTTTAAAAATGATATTAATTTATGAAATCGTAATATCAAAAATATATTTTGGTGAATTTTTTAAAATTCTCTGAAAATATTAATTTCTCGATGAATAGTGAAAAATACTAATTTTTAAACCACATTTTCATTTAAATTATTTATGAAGTTAAATTATATTTTAAATTGTTGTAAAAGTAAAATTATTTCAATTATATTAAAATTTGAATAATTTATCTCATTCAAATCAAATTTTATATTGAATTTATATATAAAAATATTCCAAACTTTTGAATGTTTTTCTTTGGAACCCCCATTTTTTTACGCATCTACAGGTTTAATTATAAATTGAATTCTACCAATTATACGAATATAATTGTAAAAAATTATTAAATAATCTTAATAATCATATTTTATATTATATAATAACTTTAAATTAATTTTTGACCATTATAAATAGTAAATACAGTAAAAAAATTACCATGGTTAAGGTGAAAATGTGTTTATCTCGGGTTAAACTAAGAAGACAAGCATTAAAAATCACACAAAACATGTACAAAACTCATTTTATGGAAATATTTAGACATTATAAACTATAAGGATCGATAATGGACCATTTTTTAGCCTTTTTAATTTTAAAATATGTGGGTACACTTTATTCTTTTCAAAAAATTCCATGGGTGTCCTTTCCCCCGCATATAAAAGTCATCTCCCTGCCTTCACATATTCACACCTATCAAGCCATTTGTATAGAAAAAAACCTAAAAAAATATATCCCCAAAATAATTATCAATATTATAGAGCTTCTTTATTCAATAAATATCAACCCTATGGTCATTAAGAAGATATCCAAATAAGGTTTTTTAGGATAAGGCAATTTTCTTAAGAAATATATTTTATTTTATTTCTTATTATTATGAATTAAATTATGTATTAACACTTAAAATATTATAATACTAGTATATAAAAAATAATTATATGTTATTATGTTTATGTAATAATATTGTTTCATCTCCAACTCTTTCAAATTGGAAATGAAATCACCGATCATGTGTACGGTGGACTACCACCTCACAAACCGATGTAATTATTTTCCATAAGAACATTTAATGACTGTATATAATTATTTATTTAATTTATAGTTATAATATAGGAAATTAGTGTTCTTATTTAATTATAATATCACATATAAATTCTTAATTTCTAGTCTATTTAAAATACAATAACATCGTTCGTGTGTACAGTGGACTACTGCCTCACAAAGCGATGTCTCACTCATGGGTATGTATGACCTACTATCTCAACGAAGTGATGTGATTTATTTGTGTTATTCATCCTTCAAGAATGGTTCTAAAAAAATTTTAAATGAGTAAATATAATATTAATAAATTTTTTATCATTTTTATTTTTACGTACCTATTTTCTATTAATAATAATTGAAACATTCATGATAAAACATGCATCAGAAAACAAGGCAATTAACAACTAAAACCATGAATATGGTAAAATATTATCAAAAAATGGTAGAAAAGATGTTATAAAAGAATTATATATGATATTATAAATATTAATATTTTATTTTTATAAATTAATAATGTTCTTAAAACCATTATACATGAGGTTAAATCATGTTCATTAAAAAGGAATCATGAGTTAAAGGAATTCGTCTCAATTTCACATTATTGAGACATATTGTAATGTTATAAACTAAATTTATTTTATATGGTATATATACTAACCCTTTTATTTTTAATATCATTATTCCATAATAATTCAATGTATTTGAATTTTTAATTTTAATTTTTTCATCAAAGGGTATTGGACATGAAAATTACCACGTGGTAAAGAATTTTGCTACGCAATTTCTTTTCATTGGATTAAATTACTTCTTCATTGTATTTAATATTATAAGATTATGTGTGTAATGAATTTTGATTATATTAAGTTATATTTACACTTTTTTATGTTTATTTACATTTGATAGAAATAATCTATTCATTTATTAATTCTTAAATCAATATTGAGATCATTTTGATGGTTTATTTCACAATATCATTTTAATCGAGATTGTTTAGACCAGATTTTACATGAGAGGAAATATTTTTATAATTGGATAATAAAAAAATAATTTTATTATCCTATAGTTATTCATTAAATTTTAAAGAAATAGTATAATATTTTTACAATTTGGTACATAAAAATTATTGTGAATATGTTTTTCAGAAAATACAACTATATTTATCCCTTCAAACAAAAAATAATTTTTCAGAAAAAACACGATTTTTTAATTGTTTTAAATTTTTCAAAAAATTATAAAACTTATTTATTAAGATATTTTTACCCTTGTTTTACTTTTTACCAAAAATATAAATTTTATTTTGTTTGGTTTTCTTAAACAAGCCCTGATTTTCTAAAACTAAAAATGTAGAAGGAATATTTATTTTAATGTGTACGACATATATGATAGTTTCTACAATAATAAACTATAAATGTTTTAAATATTCCTTTATAATTTTTATATTATTTTTAAAAAGAAATGTATTTTCAAATTTTTTTTGGAATTTGTAGTTTTTAAAATATTTTCATATTGAAAATGATATTTTATTCAAGAATTTTTTATTGACATTTTTATGGTATTTCTATTAATCAACGGAATTATCCATATATTTAACTTATACTCCACTAGATATATGTTTCATAGATACCATCCTTATTATTTATAGCGATGGTTTATGAATATATTTTCTATAGAAAGTATTAACATTCAATTTCTTGATTCATTCTTTATGTCATTAACTTTCCTTTGAAATATTCACTTTATTATGATCCTTGGATATTAAATTTCCCATAGATATCCATATTATTAATCATGGATATATTTATTTCTAAACATTATATAACTTATACATATATTATTCTAAATTGATTGTTATTTTGTTATCTACAGAAATGTTGATAAATTTGTATTCTTTACTCAATAAGGATATTTGATGATAAGGAATATTATTCATGAATTAAATTGATTATTAAATATATGAGGAATTATTTATAAATTTAAATATGGGTGGTTCCTAGTTTTAAATATCCCCATGATGCATCGGTAGTCTCATGAGCTGTATCAGTTGGCTGGGCTTAGTTAAATGGGTTTCTAGTATATACATACCCATTATTTTTAAACAGTTTTGTGAAAGGTCTACAAAGTAGTGAAATTATGAATACCAGTATCATTAATTCCAATAATTAAGAATTTACTTCATTAATAATTCATTTATTATTATCTATGATAATTTCAAAATGATATTTTCTCTTGATTCATTTCATTGTCAATTTATTGATTAAATAGCTTGTTTGTTTTTATATATACCTTTCCATCTTTAGTATGCCTTATCTAATCATGATAGTATTGATATTGATTAAATGAAATGTTTTTTTATATATTTAAATTTTTATATGTATTATACCTTATCTAATCATATTTTTATGTTTTTTATTAAATTGAATTCGTGTTCAAATATTTACCTTTCCATATTTTTTATGCTAGATCTAATTCTGATAGTCAGTTTACTGATTATAAGGAATTTTTTCCATTTTTTAACTTTCCATATTTATTATTAATTATCTAATCATTATACTAATATAAATTAATTGGAATCTTTGTTTATTTATTTAACATTCCATATTTATTATGCTTATTGAATCATGATGGCTTCGACATTACGTAACCTTTATTGACCATTTGAGAACACCCTTATTTTTTGTTTCTTTTCCCATGAATCATGGAAGTATAATGTGAATAATATTAAATGATATTATAGAGGGAATAATTATATTCTCAAAAAATTATTTTGTAATTTTTGTTTTTAAATGTAATGTAAGGCTCTAGTATGTATCCAGTTTTCCAGGACTACTAACCTGTTAGTTCCTCTTGGATGAAAAAAATGGTATATTAAGAAAAGATTTTAAAATAATGGACAAATATATGATAATGGGGATAATTTATTTCCAAAATATATTCATGGGTAGTATATACACTACAAAAAATAAACTCGTGGTGTATATGGCATGTGTCCCAAAAAAATAAAAGTGACACCAAAATATCCTAAAACATTACCTTTTTAATCATAATACCCATGAATGAATAACATCAATTGAAACATAATTATAATTAAAATAATTAAATTCATTATATAAAATGTTAACAGGGAAATATATACACCATAAAAAAGAAACCAGTGGTGAATTTGGTAGAAGTCTCCTAGAAATAAATGTGATACTAGAAGTCTATTACCTTGGGTCTAACTTCCTTTGTACAAATTATAACCCCCTATATAATAAATATAGATTTATTATACATAAATTAAATATCAATAATCATAAATATCATACCATATATGGATTACCTAATCCCATTTATCACTCACTTATTAAAAGTTTTAGTTAAAATCCTTATTTTGGGTAATAACTTCTTTGATTTTCTTGTATGTTTTTATTCAGTAGTTATAGTCATTTTAATTTTATGACAATTAAACCATATCCATAATCTTAATCATAATTTAAATATATTATATATTATTTATATACATATTTATAACCATCTATAATATTTAGAGATTGAAATATGTATTACACCTTTCATGGAGATGGTAGGTCATACGTATACATGAACATTGATTCCATTTTCTGGATGGATGGAATGAAAGAAAGGTAAATAATATATAAAAATTAAATAAAAATTTATTTTTAATTGATGTAAAAAATATTCATTAAATACATAATTATTACCATCCAAGTAAAACCTAAATTAAAAATGAAACACATCACTTCATGGAGGTTGTAGCTCATACGTATGCATGATTGATGTTATCATTTTCTAATAGATTAAAAGGTAATAAGTTATATTTGATACTATTATTATATAAATATAATTATATCATAATTATCATATATAAACATTAAAACCATTATAAAAATCTTCCATAAACTATTGTGATGAGATATTAATCTCACCTCTATGTGGAGATGGTAAGTCGTAGGTACGTACAAGGTATATTTTCACATCCCATTTGATAGAAAAAGGGTTAATAAATGTTTTTTAATAGTCATAATAACATTTTAATATATTTAGGACACTAAATTTGTAATTTTATGAATAATATAAATGATTTACATGATGTAAAACAATAATTAAAAAAAGTGATCGATTAAGGAGATGACCTCAGATTTGAAATAAACCACTTAGATCTCTTCTTAATGTATATTGGGTGGGACTTTTAGTAATACCATTACATATATAATGTATATAGGGGAGTTTAGAAGAGGAATTTTCAATATTATGGTCAATCGAGAAGGCTCAAAGTTGTGTGAATAAGATAAAGGAGGGGTTCCCT
Organism: Viscum album; assembly: GCA_963277665.1. NCBI lineage: Eukaryota > Viridiplantae > Streptophyta > Magnoliopsida > Santalales > Viscaceae > Viscum > Viscum album. The sequence continues at coordinate 734,444,457 of OY728132.1, read as the reverse complement.
TCTTATGATTGATAAGAGGGGAGCTCTTGGAATTTCTTAAGATATTAAATTAATATAAATTAATTTTGAAGTAAAAAATGATTGGAAATATATAACATTATAATTTAATATGATTATTAGTTGAAATAATCTCAAAAAATAAAATTTAGACATGCTTTGATCACTTTTTTACCCATATCATGGTTTTAACCCTTTTCAACCCTTTTGAAAATTACTCTAATATCAAGGTTTTATACCTTTTAATGGGTAATAATGTCACAATAAAATTATAAAATACCCATAAATAAATCGTTTTTTCTTTTTAAAATCATATCACATTCATTTTTTTGAATCTAATATTTTTTGGAATTTATATAATCTAATAAAATATTATTTACTATAAAATATCATTAATGGAATTTTTAAAATTATTCATTCAATTTGAATTTAAATGATTCTATAAAAAGGGTGAATTAGAATATAATTATTTCACACAACCCAAATATTACATATATATCTATAAATAAAATTTATTCATTAACTCACTCAAATTATATTACTTTTAATATTTTTAAAATCATTGTGTGTGTATATATATATATTAATTCGATGAATACTTGATCGGTGTTTCATAAGAATTTTATTTTATTATATAATTACTAAAAATTAAGAATAAAATAATTTCAAGAAAAAAAATTCATTTTTATCAAAATAGATACTTATATTCATTCATAACTTAATTTTTTCTATATGTACACACCTAATAGATATTTATAACTAAGTAAAATTTTGTAAAATTATTTTCTTTAAATTTTATAAAAGTCATTTTCATCCAATATTGTACATTAAACATCTAAATATTGGAAATAAGTTGATAAAGGGTCAAATTTACTTCGTATAATAAAAATTATGATGAAATATTATGGTCTTATCACTTAATTTTAGCCTAGATTAACCAGATTTACCCTTTTCTGAGGTAATAATTTTTACCATGGTTATTATTCATATTAACAAGAAATAAAAGAGAACTATTAACCAAATCTGAAACTCTTAAATCCAAATATAGAGTATATTTGAAAAAATTCAATACCAATAAGTAAAATAAATTCTTTTTAAAATAAGCAGGAAACACGTGATGGAAACCTTATTTTAGAAAAATATAATTAGTATTAAACTAGATTTTAATCATACACCATGACTAGAAAAATATTATATTAATATTAAACCATTTGATTAAATTTAAAAAATATAAAATTCATTAAAATCATTCAAAAATATTATTTATATAATTTATTAATATAAAAAGTGTTTCTGTGTATAAAATAGTTTTCCAGAAATATATTGCTTTTACTATCTATTTATTTTAATTTATACAAAATTGGTCACAAATGAATTTATTTTATATAAGTTTAAACCATAAATTTTCATAATTTATTTAGTAATATTCATACCTTATAGTCCTATGTCTAAGTGGTAATTTTCAGATATTAATATTTTAATAGTATATTGTGGTTTGTTAAAACTCAGTGTTGTGTGTAATGAAAGCTATTTGAGAAATTAAATTTATTTGGAAATATAAATTTCATAGAATCATGGTGTGTAAAATTCAACCCCCTATAAAATTATTTTCACCTTGAATTTTTTTACACTAATATAATAAACTGAGGATATCTTTGTTTTGTTACATCCTCAAGTTCCCGTGTAGCTTCATGGAATTTTTCATTTCTCTAGTTATCTTTCACCAAGTGAGTAGTCTTATTTTGTTTCACTTTATCTATATAATCCAAAATTTATAAGAGTTTTTCGTAATAATAAAAGTTATGTTACATTTTTATAACCTCTAATTTTAGTACATTTGATAGATTATGTATGTACTTCCATGGGATAGATACATGGAATACATCGTGAACTTGTTAATGGTTCAGTGGAAGCGCCAAATGAGAATCTACTAACCCTACTCAATCAATAATATTAAAAGGGAAAATATACTCAGGTCAAAAATTTCCCTTATTTATAAATCTCATAACAATCTTCCATGGATAAATTCAAATAAAAGCCTTCTCACAAAATTCAAATTATATATCACACCGATGATTATCAACATAACATTTTTATTAACTCTGAGTTACCTTGATGTGTTGAGGAATGGATCTGGATTCATCTATCATTTCCTCAAACAGATCAGATACCAATATATTTATTTATCTAGCCTCATCATTTTTTTGGGATTTTAAAAAAATTCAACCTCATCTCTTTCCCCATTAATTTAATATTCAAGATTAATTTCTTCATGCCTAAAGTACTAAAATTAACTTTTAATGAATCGTAACTTCCATATTTCATTATTTAAGTCTATAAATATTTACCAAAAAAATTGGATAGTACAATTTATATAATAATATATAAGGTTAAACTCAATCTATTACATAAATATTTAACATTAATTCTCCATCAAATTATGACTATCTAAAATTAAATCCTAATGATTTGAATGATTTGATCACATATCCTTCCGTGATCCACTTAGCGATCATGTTGAAATAAATTTAATCACTGATAAATTTTTAGGAAAAAATATATATACCATAAAAATTTCCCAAAATGAAGTCACAATAAAATAATATATGATTTCAATAGATAATTCACCTTTTATTCCATAAAAAATTTCATTTTTCAACCAAAAAAATTTACATTGGAGGTCTGGTTTCATCCTTTCACGAATAGATAATCATAAGTTGATTCATAATAAAAAATGATATTTATTTATTCCAGAATATATATAGAGGCAACTAATAAATGCTCATAATGACATTAAATTTAAAAAATGTATGACCAATAATATTTTCATAGGGCGTATTCAAAAGACATTAACATGAAACCCTCAACCCTAGATTAGAGGATTAATGTGATGAAATTATCCTGATTCACCTCAAAAATTGTTATTTCAAAGGTATTTCCTTTTTATTTTTACTTGGATAGTTTTTTCTTATTGTCCTCATTATAACATGGATTTGGGCAATAATTCACATTATTATTAAACTCCTTGAATTCATAGCACTTGAGTATTAGAAGTGTATTCTTTATATAATTCTATCTATTCACATTATTAAATAACTTATTCCTAACACCTTGGAATTTTATTACTTGATGAAATTCCTTACCACACTCTAAATATTTACCATATCCATTAAGATAAATTTCTCCATGATTCTTTCCATGATTTGAGCATATATTAATTCTCTTCTTCTTCTCTCTATAGTGTTTAAAATTTACATTGAGATCCATATTTACTTTCTCATCAAAACCGTGATATTGATGGGTAACTCTAATATCTATATACATCTTAATGGAACATCAAATGATTTTATCATAGCTACTAAAGTTACTTATGGATAATTCCCTTTGGTTACTTGGCTTTAAGACACTGAAGAATCGAATGACCTTACTTTTAGATAGGATGATAATACTAGAAGCATACATTATATGTCTTGTAAAATTTTCCTTATAGGCACCAAAAGATTCATAATCCTTTTAATTTATCTCAAGGAATTATTTCTTTATTCTCCTGTGAATAATATGGGGAAAGTAATTATTTAGAAATAGGGTTTTAAACTCATCCCACTCTATAGAGTCGATATTTTCCTTTTACAATGTAGTCTTGATAAGAGCATACCATTGATATACCATTCTATAAAAATGATAGACATAAAAAATTCCTTTTTCATGTTAAAAATATTGTATAATAGAAAATATCATTTCCATGATATAGATCCATTTCTCAACAACTATTAGTTTAGAAAACACACTAAAAGAAGGAAGATGTATTCTGATAAAGGACTCGATGGAATATTGTTCCTTCATTTGATCATTTCGATGTTCAGTGGGATTAATAAATTTATATATTTTTGTGATCATAGAAATAATATTTTTTATCCCAAATACCATAAAATTTGGTCACTCAGGAGGAAAAGAATTGAATTTTCCATTGCACTCAACATTAATTATACTACAAAAGAGGCATTTAACAACACTAAAATATGACTTTATCAGCAGATCATGTATCATATCAAGATTAGGCTGATTCCTACACATCAAAAATAAATTTTAGACTATTTTTCTAAAGTATAAAAATAATCTGAATGCGTTTGATCAGTTTTGAGTATGTTATTTGTCTTTTTTTAGAAAAATTAATATTAATTTTAAATTAAAAATTCACTTGGAGTCATATCGGTCACACTATGAAATTTATTGAGGTGATTATGATTAATAAACATCCTAAATTACATATAGATCATTTTTATAATGTATAAAAACCATTATAATGTGTTTCATTGGTTTTTAGTATGACACTTTTTTATAAAATATCATTTTAAACTAGAACCTTGCACGTTGACTCATACCAGTCACATCGTGTGCTAGTTTGACTTGATAATGATTCCTATATGTCATAATTGAATTATTAATAATTTTGATAAATTATCAAAATAATCTATGTGTGTTAGTTTTTTTAATGAGTTATGTTTTGTAAACATAAATGTCAATTTCACACCAAAAATAAAAACTTTGAGTTATACCAAGAATATCAGGTATTAGATTGAGGTATGGTAGATTCCAACATGTCATAAATGACTTATGGATTATGTTTTAAAATTATCAAAACCATATTCTTTTCTTGATTTTTATTATGTGATGCGTGCATTCAACTAAAATTTAAATTATAAACTAGAAACATATTTTTCAAGTCATACTAGTCGCACCATGCATCGGATTGAGGTGTTGATGATTAAGTATGTGGTTTTTTTTTATTTCAACCCTCTACATAAAAACATAAAATAATGAAATGTTCCATTTGAATAGAATAATAAACCCAATTTCTATTGAAATTACTCATCCAAAAGCACAATGTTTTCTCTTTTATTCCCTTTTGGAAATGATTGGAGTAAAAAATTTAAATTCTCAAAATATCATTGAAAAAAACATATTTGATAAAAATGATAAGGAATTTAACTTAAAACAGTAGATAAAATGATGAAAAAATAACTAAATAAGAGTTTGGAATTCACTTTTTTAGGATGGTTGTTTACATCATTGAACGATTTCCTAATTGATGTTATCTCAACTATAGCCTCAAATTTCAATCTCTCACAAGAATGAACATCATTAAAAAACCATAAAAACTCAAGAAAAATAAGACACCTGTAAAATAAAATAATTCTTATGTTAGTAATATTATGAATAGATAAATTAAACATAAATATAAAACAATACATTAATCAAATGTCACTTTCAAACTGAAAACGCAAAATTTGTTTCATTCTCGATACACAATGTATTTCTTTGAGGTATGGTTGATTCCACCATTAAATTTTTCGAATATTTCTTTCAACATTCTTGGTAATCAAACAATATTGTTTTTTGATGACCTAGAATGCTAAATGAATTGGAGAATAAAATGAAAATTTCACCATCATGAGTGAATTGTCCTTGTTGAGTGCATGATCATAGTGCCGGATTGAACCATCCATGATAAAAAATAATTTATTCATAGAAAACATTAAAAATTAGTGTAAACCTATCACTATTTAATGATTGAACTAAAATAAATATTAACATATGAGTTTTTATGGAAAATAATTAAATTTATCTTACCATTTCACCATCGTAGAGAGTAAAAACTCCATGATAAAACATTTACCTTATTTGATAAAATAAACTTCATTGTGACACATTATTTATTTTCATAAAACACTAAACTCTATTATATATTTTTTTAGGATTTTTTTATAGTATTAAACATCAGTATAGCCCTTTATATCATCAAAATGACCCTAAAACCTAGGGCATCCATTAAGTCTTCTTGGATTGTGATATATATTAGTATATCCTTTTCAATATTCTTGGTGATGAATAACTCTAACCTAACATCATAATTATTTTTTCATCAATATTAGGATATGCTTATTCTCATATATTTTATATTGATAATGATGATGAGTTTTTTATTAATGAGGTTGGGAACATGAATCATTTTACATAATGAATGTGTACATTCATAATGAAAGTTACTTATATGGATTAAAGAATAATTTTTTATGTTATATAATTATTATAATTTATGATTGAATAGTATAAAGAATTCCACCACCCACCAAAGTGAAACCACTAAATTTTTCTTTTTTTGAAAATTCATGATTCAGTTGATGAAATTTTTTATTTCTTTTATTTTTTTAGATGTTTTTTATAAATATACTAGATTATTTTATAAAGGGGTCTTCATATGGATTTTTTATTATTCATGATTTCATTGGATTTAGTTTTTTAATTTGTGGGTATTTTTTCATAAGGCAGTTTCTTTTCATTTGATGTCTTTTTTCCTTTGGCACATGCAATCCTCGATGGCCCAGATCTCTCAATGCTAGTTATCCTCCAACATTTCTCTCAAACACTTGCTCGCTTTGGTGGTTGATTAAAAAAATTATTCAAACATTTGAGTTAGATTATTTACCTTTTTGATTATTGGATTGTTATTTTATGACTCTCAAGTGACTATTGGCTACCCAACTTTGTCTCTTTCTTTGTAGTGTAGGCAAGTCATGTGCAAGAAAATGTATATGTTTTGTTATTGTTGCACAATTTTTTCATCGTTAGGGTTTTATTTCACCCTTAAATAATATTTTATAGTTGTTTTAATGTGATAATATAAATTTTATCTTATTATAATTAGTTTGTAAAAATATGTGGTGTTTGTTTTTTTCTAAAAAAAATCTCCACTTAAATTCATGTTTAAAATCAAGTAAACCAGTACTGAAAAATAATTTTTCAATAAGACACTTGAAAAATGGATCTTGTCCTAAGTTATACGTGTTGTACACAATTTCTAATAGGTGTTCTCAGACACGAACTTCATATGATCCTCATTCTTGTTCATTTCGCAATAATTTTGTTGTTTTCAATCCAACGCTTCATCTCATCCTCCACCTCAGTCTCTAATTGCAACTTCACCACCACCTCTTCCACTGCCCAAAAAAATATTTTTGTTGGTTATCTCATCTAAATAAATTTATTTCCTCCGTTATAATTATTCTTGAGAAACAAATAAAAAATAATATATAATCACCCTAACACTAATTCTTCACAACCAAATATATTTCTAAGGTTATATCTCATACTAGATCAAAAACATCATAGTTAATCACATATATATATTGTTAGTAATCAACCTAAAAATATGTAAACTACCCACTAGTCTCTACACAAATTTACATATTCCTTGGAGGATGAAGGTTATAATAAATCTTGTTAGTGGTATCAAAATAGGGACAAAAAAATGATTAAGAAATATATTTAAGGATGGTTCCTCTAAAGAGGATGCCGGTGCTAGGGTGTATTCCTTGGAGGAGTATGTAGTGTTGGATGGTGTATTAGATTCCTTGGGGGAGGATACTGGTGGTAGGCCATCTTCCATTGCAGCGACATTAGCGGCTTTGGGTGGAATTTTTTCTTCCTCAAGGTGGCCTCTGGTGCTTGGAAGTATACCTTAGCAGTGGTGGTGAATCTCAACGATGGTGCTATTTCAACCATTTCTATTTTGAATTCTAAGTGTCATGTTATTACTTATGGGTTCGGTCCTATGTGGGTCATTATCGAGGAATGTTTTTTTTCAGGTGTCAGTCAATCTTTTACAGTGTCTGATACTTTGTCCCTCTATGCAGGCATGTAGGCCCCTTCAGTGGTAGTGGATTTTTTTCCAATTCTAGCAGGTTCGGGTGACTTGGATCTCCACCCCCATCACTGCCTAAAACCCCATCCCCCACCCCTCTTAATGGTCAGATCTCTTCATTCCTCTCTCTAGATGTTTTCAAGAAGGTCGTATTTTCTTCTTCAAGGGTGTCTATAGCCTCTCATACTACGCCACATCGGCATGATTTCTTCAAAGGTGTGGTCAAAGAAATCAGGGCTTCCTGAAACTCCCTCGAAAGGGTTTTGGTTGGTTTCCCTTCATGAAGGTCCAGAGGGTCCTCCTTCTACTACAATGACCAAAAGATTCTATCTTCTTGATGAGTTTTAAATCTCGAAGAAGATGATGTCCCTTTCCCCTGATAAGTTCATTTCATATGAGGATTTCTCTATCCTAATCATGATTTTCTTTTTGAAGGACTCATGAAATAGTATCCCTTGTTCGAGAGCAGGTACGCACGGCCAGAAGGCCAAAAAAAATTGTATTAATGTTTTCTCTAATTATTTTTTTTGTGCATGGGTTGGGGGATCCTGTAAAATCATCCCTCATGTATTCAGAATCCCATATGCATCAGGCTATGATGGTGTTCATCCTGAAACCTAAACAGCACCCATACAAGATTAATTTCTTTGCTGGAAAAATGGATTTCGGTAGCTTGTTTCTTGCTCCTCCTATTATCATGTATATTTGTGAGTTTTGGAAAGGTAAACAGAATATGGATTCATTTATAATTATGCTGAAATTTCTTATGATGAACGTATCCTTTAAATTAATGTATTCTATCATTTATTTTTTTTATAACAGTACTAAATCACAATAAATGAAAATTATCTGGTAGTTCATGGGGGATTTGAACCCATCCAATCTTCCTTGGTTCACTGAGGGTTATTTCAATGCGGTTATTGATTTTTCTAAGAAGAATAGGGAATTTGGTATTCTCTCTAATGAAATGATAGATTTTAAAAAATTTATCAATTGTAAGGGACTCATGGATTTGGGCTTTAGTTGGCCCAAATTTACTTGGTGCAATAACTACAAAGGATCTAGTTGTATATGGATCTTCCTTGATAGATGTTTGCCTAATCTTCAATGCCTTGATTTTTTCTCATAGGCCTCTATCCATCATTTGTCTCATTATTTTTCAGAACCTGCTCTAATGTATGAGGCGTTAAGGTAAGGATATGTTGATACAAAACCTTTTTAGTATTCTTCCTCTTAGAATAGGATAGATGGTTTTATGTAGATGATGAAGTATTTTGGGGATCATGTAGAGGGTGATAAAGTATGGGTTGGTTTATCGAATCACATTAGATGACTAAACAAGGACATTCAAAGATAGTTTCTAACCAATCCATCAGTGGATAATAATTTGGAATCAATTCAAGTATATATTGACCAGCTAGAGGAGGAGCTTCAAATGAAGTGGTATGAGATAATTATCTTGATCTTATGTGAGAAGATTTTTTTTTGGCAGAGAAGCTGGTGTAGACATATAAGTCTCTCAGACATATATCCATAATTAAATGGTTGAAATATGGATTCCTCAATAGATCTTTATTCCATGCTTCCTTAAAATAAAGGATGAACTTGGGATTAAATATCCTGTTAAATTATGGGTCTTACACGGAGGATGTTAATGTGGCTAGTAGTTTTTCTCTATAACATTTTAAAAAGGTATGTTAATGGGAGACTAATTTTGGTGGGTCGGGGTTGGGGTTGAATGAGGACAAGGAGTAATTTTTTAGCAGTGTGCCCAGACAGGTGGATGATTCAGCTAATAAATCATTGATGTAAGTTCTTCCTGCGAATGAAATCTCATAGGATTTCCATTACATCGACATTGACAGCGCACTGGGCCCAAATGGATTTCTAGGGGAATTCAATGTGGTTTTGTGGGATTATTTTAGTGGTCATGTGATTGAGGATATTTAGGACTTTTTCCTAGATGGTACCCTTAACGAAAGTGCTTTCTCTTCTAGGGTGGTTCTTATTTCAAAGTTAAAGGACCTGTCAACCGTGAATCAATATTGCCTGATTTTCATGTGTCATGATTCTAATAATATCATTTCTATTCTTATGCCTAGAAGGATGAATAGAGTTATTCCCCATATCATCTCTCTAGAGCAGCATGGCTTTGGTAAAGGTAGGTACATCTAAAGGGAAATTAGAATAGTTAAGGAAATGGTAGAAGATCTCAATAGAAGGTCTAGTTGATCCAATATGGTTATTTCTATGGATATGGGTAAATCCTATGAGAAACTTAAATGGAGTTTCATAATTCATACAATGGGGAGGTTTGGGTTTAATGAGTGGTTTTTTTATCTTTGATTCAGGTTCTATTCTTCTTTGTGTCTTACTATATATCTTATGGGGAAGGAATTCAGATTCTTCAAAAGTGTGTGGGGTGTGAGGCAGGGAGACCCCTTGTCTCCCAATATTTTCATTTTGGACTAGGATTCTCTCTCTAGGAATGTTAGTAGGTGTATGGAAGAGGGAAGGCTACTTTAGTTCAAGAAGTTGGGAGAGGTTTCCATTTTTTACATGATGTTTTCAAATGATTTACTTATATTAACTAATGGAAGTAGGAAATACCTTTATATTCTATTGAAGGTTATGTCTATTTATAGGGATTTGAGTGGAAATTTTGTTAACTCAAGGATGATAAGCCTCTTAATTTCCTATAATATTTTAGGTAGAATAATCATGGTTATATAGGTCATTCTTGGTATAAAAATGAAACAACATCCAATGAGGTATCTTAGGTCTCCAATTTCTCATGGTTATATCAAGAAATCCTTGTTTGATGATTCTATCAATAGAATTTTTGGAAGGGTTATTAATTAGAGTAGAAAATTCTTATCCTTTGGAGGAAGGGTCACCTTGATCAACAGTGTTTTGACATCCATTCTGATTCATAATTGTACTACCATAAATCCTCCAAAAGGGATAATTGAAAAGATGTAGAAGATCATGTATAAGATCATGTGGGATTCTAATTACATCGGTCGGTTTCATTGGGCCTCTAGGAGTTTTATGTCAAAACTGGTGGAGGAACAAGGAATTGGTTTAAGGGATATGGGTGAGTCCATGCAATCCATACAGGCTCACTTATCCTAGGATATTATTGATTGAAACTCTCTTTGGGCCTAATTGTTTAGGGGAAAATATGTAAAGAGTTGGGAGGAAGGGGAAAGGAATAGACCTAGGCCATCTAGCCTGGCCAGATGTATTTTGGATGAATTAGATTATCTGAATCGGGAGACATATTGGATTGTGGGGAAAGGTGATATAAAAATATGAAAGAATAACTAGGATGGATTTAAAGACTTTTTATCAGACTTCACATCCCCAAATATGTTCTTCAAAGAGGTGTCTAGTTATCCCTCCCTCTTGGAGGCCATTCTGAATCATCGGTAGATGATTTTTTAAAACTATCATGATGAATGTGGAGCATGAAAAATGTTTCTTCGCTGGTTCTAGTTCTGGTATTTTTAGTGGTCTTGTTTATAGTAGATTGAATCACATTGATGTTGCATGTGTGGAATGGGAATATAGATTATGTTGCAAGGAGCTCCCCTTATGGCTGAACTTCCTCAACAAGAGGGTGCGAACCCTGGATATTTCCATGGATGATAATGTGTAGAGGTAGTGAGTCTCCTTGGATTCTGATTTATTTTGTTTTGATCATCCTTAGACTAACTCTTCCCTTAACCTTTTCATTCATAGTGACATGGAATCTCACCTCTAGTCGTCTGTGAATCCGCAAAAGCTTTGATGATGTGGAAATATCTCTACTAAGGCTTCCATCATGGGTTGGTTTAGGGGGTCATAGGGTAACTAGATGGAGGTGAAGTTTCATATTACCTTTTTTATTTCTATATATTGGACGATACGGGAGGTGAGGAATAGTGTGAGGGTGGGAATGCATCCATCGCTCTCCTTCCTACATGTTCAATTGAAGGCTCTAGTTTCTAACATAGTGGTGCTGATAAAGGGGTGTAGAATATGGAGATTCTGTAGAGATTTCTTAACAGACCTGTTGTCACTACCAATACTATTGGCCAGTGTATTAGATGGGTTCCACCATAAAATGGCACTAAACTCAACATGGATGGTTTAATTATGTTTGGATAGATGAGAGGGGGTGGTTTGCTTCATGACTCCAATGGTTCTATTCTACTTTCCTTTAGTGCCTTCTATAGTCAAGGGAACTCCATGAGTGTGGAGGTGAGTTCATTACATTTGGGTATCATGCTATGCAAAGAGTTCCGGTTACTGGTTAATGAAATTGAGTCAGACTCCAAGGTGCTGGTGTGCACCATGCAATGGAAGCTTACCTCTCCATGGGAACTGATTTATATCTTCATACAGTGTTCCTTAGAATTAAATTCAAAGCATACCATTCAACATATGTGGAGGGAGGCCAACTTCATAGGGGACACCCTATCTTGGGTGGGTCCTGTAGAAGATCCCCTTATTATTCTGAGCAGTTTGGGTTCTCTTCATCCCAAATGTAAGAATTTATTCCAAGGGGTTTCCCTTGGACATCACTATTTTAGACCTCTCTAGGATATCATGTTGGGCTCCATGATAGGTTTTTCCTATCCCCCCTTATTAATAAAAGAAAACTTTAAGTCTATATATACCTTAATTTGTCTCCAATTTTAGCAATCCACAATATTTATCTATTCATACACCAACTTCTTGCCATGATTGAGCCTATATTCAGTGACTACCCTATCATAAAAAAATTGTTTTGAAAACACATAATAAAACATATAATTATAATTTTACCTATAAAATTATTAATGTATCATCTTACAATTTCATAATACACATCATGTGTGGTCAGTTTGTTGGGTATCAAAGCATTGGATCCAAAAAAATATATGTTGTATCTGGATTGACTATGATCATCATCCAATACTACCAAAAACAAATAATTAATGAAAAGATTACAAATATATATTTTTTGATTAGATTGTAAAATTTTACCTCTATATTGTAGGAATCAAATAGAGTTTATCATCTGATATTTTTTTCAAACACTATGAGTATATCATCTCTTTTCTTCTAAATTTGTTTCTTATCCAAAATAATTTTTATGTAGAAATGATACAAAGATTAATGTATCCAAATCATTAATTTTATGTTTTTTCCTTTATATAGTTGTAATATTAGTGCATGTATAAAATATGAATATTTTTTATCCTTAATAAACATATTATCTCACTATTTATAAAGACATATTATGAAAATATAAATTATATATATATATATTTATAACTAATTCACACGTCCTTTCATGCTTGAGAATTTTATTTATTTTCTTGATACCAATTAAATATGAAATGAAAGTTCTATATATTTCTTTTTCATATAAAATTTAAGATATATTTATATCTTTAAATGTGGTATTTACATTAAGCTGTAATGGTAAAAAATGTTTATTCAGAACTAGCTGGGATAATGTACTCTTAGAAGTTTTCTTTTTTATTTCATGGTTGATTCACTGATTGTCTTGATCCTCCCTTCTTTTTCCCCATTGCTTTATCCATTTTTAATATCATGCCTCACTTCAGACCTTTTTTCATCAATTATTATAGGTTTTTCATACTAAAAAATTTGTTAAATACTTACCTCATATATATTTCTAAGATTAGATGTCCATTATATGGAAGTTCCAATAGCATCATTTACGATTCTAAAATCTATACCATTAAGTGGAATATGATACCTAACAGTCAGCTCCCGAGCTACCTAAATCCCCACTCTCATGTGATATTTTTGGAGGTCTTTATGTTGTATCTTTTCTTGTGGTATATTATACATCATCCCCCTCACAATAGGGTGGTGTGTGATTGTTCACATATACAAATCACATACAATTATACCATTTAGAATTTTATTAATATAAATTTATTAGAAGTTTTTTTATTCACATTTAAGAGAAAGAGAAATGATAAAATTTATTACCTTAGGTATGAAATTGTGGGAATGAATACCCTAAAATCAAGTGTGGTCATTTTGTTCATATGTGGATCTTTGTTCCACTGATGATTTCCTTTGATCCTTTCTCATACATTAGTCTTCTAAACTAGACCAGACAATTATATCTTGTATTGAGTATATTTTTGTCTGAAATAATTTCACCATATTATATGTATCTTCACCTGGTTTTATCTTCTAAAAATATGTTTGTGGAGACACTCCAAAACCTTATCTGCTAACATGACCATATTACTATATCTACATCAAAGTGAATGAATATATTTTTCCTTTATGTATAGTTGGTGTGGATTCTTATGTCTAAAATTTATAAAAAATATGAACATAAATATAAATATTTATGTAATAATATTATAATTCATAATGAAATACTATTATGCCATAATAACTCATGATTCTCATACTTATTTTGTGTTCTCATAAACTAATTTACCATTCTTATTTATGAAATCCTCCTTCACGTGGTATGGGTGTGCCTTTATATTTTTTCATCAATCTTCATATAAAAAAAGAAAAATATTTTGTTTCATATCAAATAAGCCTTTTATTATTGATTTAATATATATATGAATTTCTTTTTTAGTGAAGTGTACCCCATCATAAATTTTTGATATAGGTACATCAGTTTTGATGCACGTTATTTATTTTCATAACTCTTTTTATATTTCATAAATTAATAATTTTGAATAAAATTAGAAAAAATAAATAATTTCTCATAATATATTATTGAATTCAATTCAACTGAAATGATTTCTCACTCATAAGATTTATGAAATAGGTGTATGTTTTCTACTTTATAATGTGTGAAAAACTAACTGGTTGGTGGGGATATACTTTCCCCTTAGTATCCCTAATATGTAACTTGGTAAAAAGAGTCTGGAAGCCTCTATGTGATTTTCTTGTGGCCATTAAAACAAATTTCATATGAAAATATTCTAAAATAAATGAACTCTTTGAGGAATAAAAAAAATAAAATAAAAAATTTCCTATATAAAATTTCAGTAAAATTTAGAAAGTTTATCGTAAAATTAATATTATATATTTCCAATGGTTTTACATTATTACAGGTTGGTTGTGGACCCATGAATCAATATCAATCAGCACATTCATCTATGTTGTGACCCTAACATAACTAATGAACATTGAATTTTTTGGGTCAATAGGATGGTCGCGTTGATTCCAACCAACTTCCTATTTTATACTATGATTTATTGCCTTCATAATTTTATTCAACACTATGATTTTGTGCCCTTTTTTTTATAATCATCAGGTTTTTGATCTCTTAATTATTTTACAGTTTCATCATGAATAGTCTATTCTTCCTTTGGATTGGTAACATCAACATGTTTTGAAGACATTTTTTCCATGAGAAGTCAAACATTTAATTTGTCTTGAATAATAATAATGTAAACATGAACAATGGATTTGAGAAGTGTCTTATACATGCTCTATTGCAGACATGATGTAATCTTTAACTTTATATTTATTCCCTTTTGTTAAAATATTAGCACAAATCCATTTTTAAGGAAGTGGGAAATTGAATTTAAGAAAATAATTACTCTACTATGGTAGGTGTTATCCTTTAAATTTATCCAAAGATGAAATATATAGAAAACAATAATCCTCATCAGCTCAATTTCTTAAATAGTTATTATTTCATTTTGTTTCTTGAGACTCATCCTCCATCTCTTCTGAACATGCACTTATGTTAAATGAACTACTCTAAGCAGTATTCATCCTATACTATGCATCAGTGATTATTTTGGATGACTACTTCTTAGAGTTGTTGAAGAAATACAAAAGAGATGGGGAATGAGTCTCATGAAAAAAATTATATGACAACAATTCGAGAGATAAAGCGGCTGAGGATGGAAATTTTCTCCCTAAAACTATTTAAATTTCCATATCTTAATTTAAAATTTCATTTCTCGGTTCATATTGATAAAATTTTCCTGACACTACCATGAGAACATCCACTCATCCACAGTGAGTTATAATGATTGTAATCAATGTTACTAGTCCTCCCACACCTGTATCTCAAATATAAGAGCTTTATACCCACTAAGTTTCATGTCTAGGTTGTGAGTACAAAAATAAACAAGTAAATACTAATAGGGCCCCTAAAATAAAAAAAATCATATATTTGAGTATATGATGAATGTAGTAACACTCAAACAAATGTGTGTGTCAAGTCATTTTCTAGCAACCAAGACACCATGATTATAAAATGTATCAACTTAATTTCATACTAGTGAGTTATACTCATCATACAAGAAGTTTATACCATAGTTTTTCCCTAACATTCAAATAATTTCACTAATAAGTGGTTAACATTTGAATCATAGGAGGAGGAAAAATTATTTATCTCCCTATGGAAATAAATACACATAGGTACCATGAGATTCAACCTCATACGCTATCACCCAAGACTATCCCTCAAGGATAAAAATCACATTTACTTATTGCATCCACATCATGTAATGGGTATAACATAACTATTTTTCATAGAAAGATCATTTTAAATATGGGGGTTTCCTAATATAATTGGTCCTCTTATGAAAGAACCTCACAATGGGTGACATAATATATTAGTCAAACTTAACTTCTGAAAACCCATAAACAATAACAAACAACAACACAAATGTCACATCACCCTCACCTAAGCCCTCAATGAGACACTAAATTGTCTATTGTAACTCACATTATTACATTTCATACTTATCCCTCACATAATACCAATGTATTCTAATATATGATAAAAATTATTTTTATCACATCCACACATGTATTTCATGTTGAAAAATATTGTAATCATACATTGAAAGGAATACTAAAAATCATTTCAAATAATATCATGTTATTATTCAAATAAAATATATTAAGGATAGATTTAACAAAATTAAAAAAATATTTACATATTCTGTATAATATAATAATTTTAAAAAAAATTAATCTAGAGAACAAATTATTAGACAGGTGAAAAAAACTTTGTTAGAAATCAATTAAAAAAGTATACAAAGATAATACAAAAGTCTTACTAAATAAAAGTTATTGAATTTTTCCATTTCCTAAAATTGTAATGTCTACAAAAATTTCATGTTACATTTTATAATAATTCTTATAGTTCCCTAAGTCAATTTTTTTTATAAATGTGTATTGGTTCATTTTATAATAGAAAGATTATTAAAACCATATTCTTGTATGATTTTAGAAAAATAATTTAAAGAATAAATTTCTCCTATAAATATATATATATATATATTATGAACCATTTCATCTAAAAAATAAAATATTAAATAGATGTATAAAAACTATAACTATTTTGGTATAATAAACATCAAAATCTCTAATTGAGTAAGGAAACATGATAATCACTTAAATATTTCTATTATTGCACGTGTAAAACATAATAATAGATCAAGATTCTATATAACCCATGTTTTATTAAATCTAACATAATTAAAGGCATTCACTATCATTGATTATGTTTAAAACCAATCTAAAAACATTATCAATTGAGTTATTTAATTAGTATTGAATTATTTAAATCATAAGTATGATATTTTAATGATTAATCAAATATAAATTATCTATTTTACAAAAATAATATAAAATATATACTTTATAAACTATCACATATCCTATAAGATGTAAATATTTTAAAATTAATATAGATGAAATTATCCTTAAAGTTAATCATGAAGTGCATTATATATTTAATGATAAACTATTTTTCATATCTAATTAGAAAAAAAATGTAAATGATTTTTTTTTCAAAACCAAAATAAAACATAAGACTTATTATTTTAAAAAAATATGTGTATCCCATTTATAATATAAACCCACTAATATTAAAAAATTTAACCTAAATGAAATTTAAATTATGGATTCTAACATATTACCTTTCAAATATATAATTCTCAAAACATTAGTGTTCATTTTTTATGCACTTTGATAAAAACCAAAAAAAATTAGAAAATACCATAAAATAAGATAATATGAGGTTAATATCAATATTTTTGAACCAAAATTTTATTAAAAGCATTGAATTAAATTGAAATTCATAATATATTAATATATTTATAAAAATAAATATGTCATTATTTTGAAAAAAAAATTAATGAATATTTGAAATATAAATCATGGTGGCCTACAATTGTGTAGTTTGAGGTAATTAGGACTCTTGTATCCTTAACAGAAATCACAGAGAGACATAAATACATAGAAAATAACCTGGAGACCTTGGTCCATAAACTAAATATAGCTTTTATGAATCCATATTTTTCTCTATAATATTTCTGGGGAAACTCAAAAAATTCACTACTGGAAAAATGATTTTTCCCAACGCTTCTATACCAATGGTTTTTCAAACCATTGGTATAGGTACCCTTTCCCAACTATTTGGCCAAACCATTGGGAAAGCCCATATTTTGGCCACCTTTTCCAACGTTTTGGCCAAACCGTTGGGAAAGGTTGAATTGTGGAGGCCCTTTGCCAACGGTTTTGGAAAACCGTTGGGAAAGGGTAGCCTATCCCAACGGTTTACCAAAACCATTGGCAAAGGGCCTCCATATTCAACCATCGGCCACACTTTGTGAAAAAAACACTAGTCTTTTCCCAACAGTTTTGAGAACCGTTGGGAAAAGTCTAGGCCTTTCCCAACGGTTTTCAGAACCGTTGGGAAAAGTCTTGTGTTTTTTTTGGAATCATCCTATGGAGAACATTATATATATCAAAATTTAAAATAATTAGAACAATACATATATATTTTTATGGAATTATGTAAACAAAAGTAATGTTAGGTTAGTGGTTAAGTCTTTGAGTTATAAACTAGAGGTTCTGGGATCAAATCCCACCGGGTGTTTTATTTTTGGAATTTATGTACCAACGGTTCCATTACCGTTGATATAGATTTCATATTACCTATACCAACGGTTTCCAAAACCGTTGGTATAGACCTATCCCAACGGCTTACTTGTCTACTGTTCTCCAAACCGTTGGTAAAGGTTAGTTTTCCAGTAGTGATTAAAATAAATACCATTGAACTACATATTCAGTAGGTAATTGGAAAATTAGTTGTTGTTTTTTTATAGGAACATGTTTGGAAAAACCAAGAGTCAATTATTGAAATTTGTGGGATGGACCTTATCGATGAACAATAATATTCTAAACTAGACTTACATTAATTACTCTATAACAAAATATCACACTCCATGGGAATCCACAATGGCTATAATTTTGAAAAAATGAGTCCCCAAAACTATGGAAAGATCCATGACTCAATAAGGAGATCAGAATGGAAATAATGAGGTAGAACGAGAGAGACCAATCATCACTAGAGTTATGGGAGAAGAGAAGTGGGGTTCTTTATGGTCAAGAATAATTCAAAAACAAAAACCATAGAACCAATACAAGCAATCAGCGAGAGACGAATATGATAAAATAATAAACCATGGATTCTAGCCTTCATTTATCCAAGAGAATGTATATGAGGAGTGGAAACAACATGGGAGTTCTATGAGATCATGAGAATCATGGCTGAATCAGTCTTAATTTCCATTCTTTTAAATAGATCGAGGATAATTTTATCATAGCTTGAAAAAAATTATTGATAAAGATACCTTTTATTAGTACAAAAAAAATTAAGTATTTATAAAAGTCATCTTTTCGATGCTAATAAAGCGCTGATAAAAGGAACATTTATCAGCACTAAAACATTAGCGTTCATAATGTATTTATAATAAAATTTATTAACAAAAATTTTAAATATATTTATATATTTATACATTCGTTTGTTATTATTTAATATTTATTTAAATATATAATTATTTATTTATAATTATATAAAAAATATTTTAAAAAAATATTTTTTTTATTTATAATTATAAATATATAATTTTATAAATATAGTAAATATACATTTATAAATATATTTATAATTATTTATTATTAATTATAAATATATTTAAATCATAATATATATTTATATAATTATATATATTTAATAAATATATATAAATATATAAGTAGTAAATATAGTCATTATTTAAATATATTTATTATAATATTATAATTATAAATATATTTATATCATAATACTCATTATTATAATTATATATGAAAATATTTGATAAATATATATAATTATAAATATCAATATATTAAATATATTGATTTTTTTAAAAAAATATTTATTATAAATTTATAATTATTTAAATATATATTTATTTGTTTATAAATATATGAATAATTTTACAAAAAAAATATATTTATATCATTATAAATATATATCCCCCAGGGTGAAGCTTAGTGGTAGTTTCCCATATGTGTCTCGGTGAGGCCTCGAGTTAAAGTCTCATTGAGTACATCCCTATATTATATATTGTCTGATTTTCATTATAATATAGCCCCTTTCATCGACTAAACTCAGGCTTTACCCTCAACTTATATATATATATATATTCATTATATAAATAAGTTTATTATAATTTTATATTTAGTTAAATATATATAATTATTTATTTAAAATTATATAAATAATTTTTTAAAAAATATTACTTATTTATATATAATAATTCACATAAGCCTTAGAATGGTTTGTAAGGACTCCATAAGTGCATCCAAGCGACCCAGGATCAAATCCAGGCGGATGCATAATTTTCGGGTACTCTAGTAGCACTGTAGCAGGAACTGTGTAGCAATGTAGCAGGCACTGTAGCAAGTACTGTTTGGCACTGTAGCAGTAGGGAATATGCCCCCGTTGGGGCCATTGGACCACCGATTTGGTCCGCGAGTCCTTTGAGGGCTTCGGGCCACCCAGGACTTTGGGTCCGTAAGGCCTTCGGGCCATCTCAAGGCCTTCGGGCCACCTTAAGTAAAGATGCAAACCAGAAAACCTACAAGGAACAAGCTCTACAAGAAGGATGAGCAAAGGAGATTTCACTACAGTAGAAGCTAAACGGATTGCAATAATGAGAGGGTATGGAACCTTCCATTGGGGCAAGCCTGTGCATGCCTGGGAATACCTAGCCGAATAGCCATGCGAAGGTGGAAAGATGATTTCGCGGTAAATATACTGGGGAAGAGTAGTTCTAAGTAGTTAGTCTGGGTAGTATGTAATGTTTGAAATCCTATGGGAAATGAATTCCTCTAAGGCCTACGAACCATGTAATACTTACACCTACGGGCCATATAAGGGATCCACCTCACCCCTTGAATGGTGGATTATCAAAAATCAATAAAAAATGAAGGCCTTCGGTCCATTGGATGATGATTATATATAATAATTATAAATATATAAATTTATTGATCTAGTAAATATACATTTATTAATATATTTATTTATAAATATTTATTTACAAATATATTTTTGACATTATTAATGAATATATGATCTTAAATACATTTATTTTAAAAATGAGTAAAATTGAATAATTAAAAATGAGCACACTTTAAAAATATGGAAATAATAAATATATTTTAATAATTGAATACAATTTATTAGAAAAATATAGATATATATAAAATTAAAAATGAATACACATTGAAAATAATAAAACATAGTAAATAAATATATAAAATTAAATATTAAAAAAGTATTAAATTCAAAAAAAATAAATAATAAATAATATGAAAAAAAATAAAAAATCCCAACTATAATATTATTAAAAATTAAATAATAAAATTAATCGATTAAAAAAATATATTAAATGTATCATGTTATAATGAAATTCATAAATATATTAAAATTTGAATAAATTAAAAAAATATGAGGTGTATGTGTTTCTATATAGGTTTTCATTAATTACGTAAACATTTGCGTGTTTGAATTTTATGTAAAAATGAATTAACTATGTATTTTTATGTGAAATCAATGTAACAAAAGTTTGATATATGTTAAATTAAAAATCAAACAACATTAAAATTAAATAAGACATTAATATGTTTTCAATTATTACATTTTATTCATTTTATATATATTTATATTTCGTATATATTATTTATTAATATTTATAATATATATAAATTAAAGTTATTCATTTTTATTAATAATTATTTTTTTAATAAATTTATTTTTTTTATTATTTATTTAATAATTATAATTTTATCATTTTTAATTTTTTTAATTATTACAGTTTATTCATTTTAGATGTCCATATTTAATATATATTATTTATTAATGTTTATAATATATATATATATATATATATATATATATTCGGTGCATGGGAGTACAATTAGATTAAACACACACACATTAGACACACAGACCAAAAAAAGCAACTCATAACCCCCTCCAAGATATAACTCATCCATCAAGCCTTATTTATTCAGTAAATGACACTAAGACCCAGTGGGCCTGAAGCCCATTACATGGCCCAATGGCCCACAAACATGCCCAATGGCCCAGTGCAGTGTCATGCCTGCATCATACCTGTGTTACCATTTTCCTACCTTATGCTCGTGTCAACACCTACCTGCATCATGTCTGTGTCATGCCAGCATCACCGCCTGCCTATGTCATGTGTGTGCCACCACATAGTTACAGAAATTTTCCCCCACCTGTATTTGTACTCATTTCTGATGCTAGATTATGGGGAACCTTTACCACTTGGGAAAACCCCCAACAACAATATATATATATATATATATATTAAGGTTATTCATTTTTTCAATAATTATTAATTAATAAAATGTTTATTATTTTTCTAAATTTACTCATTTTTAGTTTTTATTTGTTTCATTGTTTCATTTTATTTATTTTACATGTCCATATATTTAATATATATTATTCATTAGTATTTATAATTTATATCTATGCATATACAATTTATTCATTATTATCAATAATTACTAAATTAATTAAAAAATTATTTTTTTTATTTTTATTTGTTTAATTATTCCATTTTATTGTGGACATTTATCATCACAAAAAAAATATCTCATAAAGGATACTCTTTATCAGTGCTAAAAATAATGCATTGATAAAGGGTACCCTTTATCTGTTCTCAAAAAAGTACTCATAAAGGATACCTTTTATCAGCACTTTTTTAGCATTGATAAATGGTACACTTTATCATCTCTTTTTTAGCGATGATAAAGGACACCTTTATGAGTTCTTTTTTTAGTGCTATTAAGGGGTTGTAATGTAGTAGTTTAGCATGTTTCATTCGATTTCTAACCATTGATGAGAACCAAAAGCATAGTGTGAGAGGTAATAATCATAGTGGAAAACCAAATAACCAGGAAAATCACTTATAGGATGTCTAAATCATGACACCTTATTCTATGACACTTTTGGTGAAACCTAGTTCATTCATTATCATTACCAAAACATTAGTATTTTATCTTATACATTGACTCATCCATAGGTTTTTCACTAAACTGTTCTCACACTAGTTTCCAATGGTTAACTAAACCTTGTTCTAATAATAACTATAGTGACTAGGGATTTTTATACAAAGATATCACATTTTAGTAGATGAATATTCATTATATAATAAAATTATCCATTCAAGAATTTTATTGTTTTAGTGATTTTGGAAATTTGAGAAAATAAACAGGTGGTTTATAAAAGATCTACATTGTGTCCCACTATGTTCTTTATAACTATAACTATTCATAGACACATCATACTTAGTACCTTTGTTTATAACCTAGGGAATGGAAAAAAAATATGGGTGAACCTAGATGATTGGTAAGGTTGAAAAAGGAAGATATCAATGACCATATGAGTATAACATGAACATAAGGGTATGAGAATAAGAGAATAACATTTTAGAATAATACCCTTTACATCATAAATCAAAATCATAAGTCATGACATAAATTTTTTAGTTCATATATCATGAATAATAAAGGAATCAAAGAACATGAACCATGGGAGAATAACATTATCATAAGTTATAATCTTTTTTTATACACAAAAGCATATAAAATTATTTCATTAGTAATCAAGGCTCATTTCCAGGACTATTAAAGTGGAATGAATCCACTCAGCAAACCATATTAATAGTCATTTTTCACTCCCAAGAAAATTCTAAAGAAAAATT
The DNA here is from genome assembly GCA_963277665.1 of Viscum album. Lineage (NCBI taxonomy): Eukaryota > Viridiplantae > Streptophyta > Magnoliopsida > Santalales > Viscaceae > Viscum > Viscum album. Next base: position 734,420,679 of record OY728132.1, on the reverse strand, counting down.
CCATTATTGAATTGGGCTCACTCCCAGCCCTATTTATCTCAAGATATATCAATCTTAACCCAATTTATTAGAGGTAGATATAGGTTACACCATTCCTTAGTTATAACATGGCCATCATCTTTGGTTATAATTTTTCCACTACCCTTAGTTATAACATAACCACCATCCTTGGTTATGACATAACCATTGTCCTTGGTTATAATGTAATTATTGTCTTTGGTTATAACATAACTATTATAAATTATTTTAACAAAACCACTCTCACATAATTAAAAACATACATATGTGTTCTATAAGATCATAAAACATCCACCATATTAGGAAATCATAACCCATGAAAAAAATAGGTTTCATAAACATTTAATCAATTAACTAAAACATAACCCATTGATAATAAATGGGTTTCTTAAATATGTCATCAACATAAAAATTAATCATACATATAAAGAGTAATAATGTTATCAGTGGATTATATACCAAATAAATAATAATTAAATCAAAGGTTTTCTCATATATAATAATTCCTTTTAAAGATAATTGTAATATTTCTTGAGAAAAATAACATTTCATTTTTAAAAATGACATTTAAAATAAAATTTCTCAAAAAAATTATTGATAAATTTTTATTTTAAAATAACCTTATAAACATGTAAAAGAATATTCAAAACATTGGTTGTTCATGATGGCTGGAAATTCATCAGCAAAGTCGATTACCTCTAATTTGGAATAACGCATTTAGATCACCTATTAAGGAATCTAGGGTTGGTATATTAAGAATAAAATAAACTATATAATGTTACTAGGGTATTGAATAAGATAAATTGGTAGGTATTTTTCATGAAGTCTAAATGTTTTGTAAAGAAGAGTAAGGGTGGGATGCACTTTTTATAATTGAGAGGAGGGGAACTCTTGGAATTTATTAAAATATTAAATAAAAATATTTTAATTTTGATATCAAAATATAAATAAATAGATAATATTATAATATAGGTTAATTAGGAGTCTAAATAATCTCATAAATTAAAATTTGGACAAGTTGGGATCACATTTATACCCTTATTGTTTTGTTTTAACCATTTGTTAACCCTATGAAAACTATAGTAATATAAAATATTTCTACCCTTTAAGGGATAATAATGTTACTATAAAATCAAAAAAAATACCATAGTTAAACCATTATTTATTTTTATAAACATATAATATTCATTTGAAATAATTTAAGTATTTTATGAATTTTTAATTATTTAATAATATGTTATTTATTATAAAATGTCATCAATGTCATTTAAACAATATTCATTTAATTTGACATTAAATGCATCAAGAAAAATGGGTAATTTTAATATAATTATTTAAATCCTCCTTAATATGTAATATAGATATGTAAAATTTATGTAATACATTAAATCACTCAAATTATTTTACTTTTAATACTTTTAAAACAATTTTATTTATTTATTAATTAATTAAAGAAATATTGAATTAATGTTTCATAAGAAATTTAGGTCATTATATAATTATTAAAAATTAAAAATAAATTCTTAAAATGAATATAATTTCATTAATCTCAAAATAGACACTTATAGTAATTCATAACTTACTTTGGTCCCTATGTGGACACATAAGAGATACTTATAACTAAGAGAGTGACATTTTGAAACTTTTTTTGCATTAAATATTATATAAGTCATTTTAATGTATAGGTGTTTATTAAAAACTAAATTTAAATGATAAATAGAAAAGGTTATAATTAAATTCATCCTTTAATAATTGTGAATAATAATTATTTCCTTATCACTTAACATTAACAAAGATTAACCTAATATACTCTTTACGAAGGTGATAAGTTTTACCACGGTTACTATTCATATTGACCAAAAATAAAAGGGAACTATTTTCCAAATTTGAAGCTATTAATTAAAAATATTTAATAAATTATATCAAATTAAAGAACTATAATTGAAATATATTAATTCTAAATTTAGCTCATACCACGCAGTGAAAATCATCTTTTAGAGAAACACAGTTTTATGTATTAAAATTGATTGTATTCTTATTACATTAAAATAAAAAATATTAGATGAAAGTTAAAACAATTTATTAAATTTATAATATAAAATTTTAAATAAAATAATTCACTGAAATATATTTATTTAATTTATTTAGATAAAACCTATTTGTGTACTTAAAAACAGTTTTCTGTAAAAATATCATGTTAACTTTCAAATGATTTTATTTTTATTTCAGAAAAATTTATAACTAGTGAATTTATTTTATTCATGTATAAAAAATTAAATTTAAATTATTTAGTTTGTACTATTTATACCCAAAAACTAAACATCTAGGCGTAAACTATCACAAAATAATATTTTAATAGTGTATCGTAGTTGGTTAAAACTCGATGTTGCATGTAACACAAGCTATTGAAGAAATTTAATTTCATTGAAAAAATATTTCATAAAATCTCTAGGTGTTGTAGGAATTAATGGAAAATTACATCATAATTAACCCATAATAAAGGATTTTTATATCCAAAACCAGACATACTAGTGAATACTACTGATGAGTTAACCCAAACATTACAGACATAAATATTATAAATTTTTAGATGAGTATTCATTACATATCATTACAACCCAGGCCAGAACCATAATTTTTTAGTGTATTTGGAAACTTATATAAATAAAAAACTAGTAAATAAAATTCCTAAATCATCTAAAACTCCCTATGATTTTACAAAATAATATTATATTCAATAGTATATTATACATGCAACACCGAGATTAAAAAACCCACAATATATAAAACTTGTATAACTTAACAATTTAGTTGAAGGATATGAATATTGTGGACCAAATTATATATATATATATATATATATATATATATATTTCTTACTAAATATAAATTATTGATAAATATTTGGAAAATATTCAAACAATTTTTAGTAATGTTATTTTATTTTAAAAAAATACATTTTCTTCTAAAATGATTTTTATTAATTTTCAGGAAAAAAATTATAATTAATTTTTAGAACTTTAAGAAAATTTATTTGATAAAAAGAACTTAATTTTTTAATAATTTTATCAAAAATTACTTTGGGTGAGTTTTGGGGTTTTTTAGAAAATATTTATTTTTCGGTGAATTGTTAGAAATACTGATTTTCTAATAATGTGATTTATTTTCAAAAAATTAAGAAATGTAAAACTATAATTATATTATAAATATTATTTAAATTAATATAAGTATTAATTATTTATATTTAATCTATATAATTTCTTTTTAATAAACTTCATATTGGATTTTAGTAAAAGTTTGTTTTCAGTATAAAAATAAGATTTTTCGAAAAGCTGTTTTAAAATGAATAATGTTTCTCTATTTTAATTAATTAAGATACTCCATATTGAGTAACATTTTAAATTAATATTATTTATTATTAATAAATAAATATTAATTTAAATTCCTTAAATTTTTATTATTATTCATATAGTTAATTTAAAATCATCTTTTCCTTGAAACATACACTTCTTAAAAACTTTTTTCATCGGGTGTGTGGGTTTTAGTTTAAATTAAAAAAATTCACATGTATGAATTGAAATTTTTAAAATATATTCTATATTTGGAATAATAATAATTTATATTATCTAGTAATTCCATTTTATTTTTTACCATAATTAATAGTCAAAGGAGTAAAAATAAATTTATGTGGTTAAGGTGAAAATGGGTTTACCGGGGTTTAAACTAAAAATATAAGAGTCAGAATGATCTCGAAACATGTATTTAAATTATTTTATAGAAGAATTTATACCTTATAATGTCAATTTTTTTATAATACTCCATTTTGGATTCTTGTTGCAAGTGAAAACATGGGTACACCTTTTTCTTTTAAAAAATTACAATTGAGCTTGTCACCTCACCTATAAAAATCCACCCGATATCCTCCCTTATTTACACTATTGAAACCTTTTTTCTGAAAATAACATCTAAAATAACATCCCATATTTCATACCCTCATCCTATAAGCCTTTTTTTCATAAATCTTTTCTAGGAACACCTTTGGTATAATCTTAATGAGGTGGTTTGGGAAGAGGTAAAATTCCAAACAATATATTTTTTTATTTATTCTTCCAATTCAATAAAATCATATTCAACTATGATAATTTTATAAAAAAATTATAATATATACTTTTATGTTTTTTTATTAATTTAATAACCAAAATCCATCTCTTATTCGATCAAATGGGATTCTAAATCATGATTCATGTGTATGGTGGATTACCGCCTCACAAACCGATGTCATTCATTTTCTATCATCACCTATCAAGAATTGTTTTAATGGCACATTTAAGGTATATAAAATATAATTGTAACATATTTATACTTTTGGAGTTATTAAATCACATATTTCTTTTTAAATTCTTATTCAGTTGTGGTAATGATAACATCACTCTTGTGTATGGTGGATTGTCGCCTCACGAAGTGATGTAATTGTTTTAATTAATTATTTAAAAGGAAGGTATTAAAGATAATTTTAATGAATATATGTGATATAAATTAAATAGTAATTATATAAATGTCATATTTATCATTATAAAAATATAATATATCATTTTATTTCATACATTGAAAAATGATAATGAAGTTTATTTTCGTGTGGACTACCACCTCCATGAAGAGACGTGATTCTATATTCACCACCACATCAAATGAAATATATATATGTAATTATATTTAAATAAATATTCTGTTATTTATTATATAATTTCAATTATTTATAGATAAAATAATACAAAACTACTTTACATAATTATCATTGAAAATGGAAATTTTACTCATGCGTACATACGACCTATCCTCTTTATGATCGTAATGTAGTTCATTTTTCATAAATATTTTTCATGATTGGTTTTAAAAGTATAATATATGAATAAATATGATATTTATTTCACTATTATAATTATTTATATTTATAAATATTGAACTATTTTTCCATGTTCAACATTTTGAATCAGTTTTGAAACAACAAACTGAACATTCAAAAAAACACCTGACATGGGACTAACTGATTAAATATTTAAATATGTAATTAAAAAAATAAAATAAATAATTTATTTATAATTTATTAAACCTAGGAAAAAATTTTAATAAATAAAATAGTGTATTTAATTCTAATAGGAGTTAAAGGAAATACAAGGAAATTCCATCCTTGAGGTAAGGGATTTATGTCTCACTTTTTACCTGTATGAGACACATGTCATATTAACCACCTATTTATTTTATGAATTGTACATACATCCCCTTTGATATTTAATATTATGAATTTATTTATTCAAATTATATTATATTTTTCATTTTATTTTATTACTTTATGGGGTTTATAATTCGCAATTACCAAAGAGGTAAAGGATTTATGTTACAAACTCATCATTTGTCATGATAGTTTATGATTATGTTGCTAATGATATAATATTATTATCCTTATATCAAAAAACTAATTAATTCAATTCATGTCTATTTATTTCATGATAATAATAGGTTTTTTTTTAATTATACTCTCTGTATGTACTCAAGAGTTTAAAATAATATTTTATGATAAATCATCTTTATTTCTCTCTTCAGTCGAAAATTCTTTTTCTTCTGAAACCAAATTTTCAAAACAAATTTAAAAAATATTCTAACATTCATAAAATGATTTATTAAATAAATTTTTACCCATTTTTTACTTTTTATAAATTTTATTGAAAGAAATATTCATATTGTTTTCCAAACAATGCTAGTGTGGAATTAATTGAAAATGTGAAAAGAATCTTTACTTTAGCATGTACGATGTGAATGGAATTTCCTGCTATCATGAATATTATTTTCTTTGAAGATTATTTTATATGTTTTCATGTTTACTATCAAATAAGAGGAATTTAGAAATATATGTTTTAAATAGTGTTTTTTAAAATGGAATGTATATTTTCCTCAATAAAAATTTTTAAATGATTTTTAAATATTCCTTTACCTATTTCCAAGATGATTTTCAAAGAAAATATTTTTTATTTTATTATATGTTTTAAAAAAATTAAAAATTGAAAGGATATTTTCATTAATATATGTTTTAAATAATTATTTAGTCTCTATTTATATGTTTCCTTAGTTTTTTTTAAAGAAAATGATTTTCACAACATTTTGTGATTTTTTTGTTTTTAAAAAGTGATTTTTCAAAATGAAAGGTTATTTTCCTGAAAATGTCATAAATAATATCTTAATGGTATTCTCAATCATAAACATCAAAACCCCTTGTTATTAATTATGCTTTTGGGAGGATTTTTTGTAATTTTATGATCCTCGTTCTTTCTCTAGATGGATTAAGATAGTTTCAAATAGATTGATATTGAACTCATTTATTTTCCACAATTTAATCATAATTCAAAGAGATTATTAAGGAACAAATTTACATTCCATGGATTAATAATGTTTCATAGAGATTTTTATGAAACACATTTCATTTCCAGGGGTTAATAATTTTTAAAAGATATTTTCATAGAATTCATTTCTTTTCAACAGGTTAATCATGCTTCAAAGAGATTATTAGGGAACCCAATTCCTTTCAATATTTTAATCAAGTTATGAGTGGAATAATTTTTTTCTATGGTTTTATGTCGAAATGAATTCCCATTGTACTTTATTTATGGTTCTTGTAATTTTTTATAAAATGGGTTTACCCAAATATTTTTATGTAATCCTATTATATTGTATATGATGAGTGCACCCAAATATTGTTTGGTGAGCCTGATTTGGCTTATATGATGGGTGATCCCAACTAGATCCCCAATGAATTGGGTAATGATTATTTTCTCTAGATAATTATATTAAAATTAAAACATATGATTATTATAATTGTAAGGGTTCTATAAGTGTTCTATGATGATGATTTTTCAATGTACCAACACATTTTATATATGTTTTCCATGGGTTTATATTGTTTAATTTGATCAAGATTGATATCACACGGATCATGAATATTGATTCTTATGAATATTTAATTTTTTTAATCTTTATTCAATGTCTCATGATTAATTATTTAGGTACTGATAGGTATGAGTTCATTTATTATTCACTGATACACTCTTATTATGTGAACATACTCTTACACACTTATTATTCTCATTGATGACTTTCAATTATTAAAGATTATGTTTATCTATTTCGAAAATTTGTACTCCCCTTTTTTTCCATTTTCCCTATTTTATAAATAATGAATTTGGATTAATTATATCATAATGGATTCTATATATATGTTTATGATGACTTAATGTTAAATAGAAAAAATGGGTTAAATGGTATAAATTATCATTCAAAGGCACGAGAATTGTTAATGTAATATTTTTTCCTGATTCTTTAAAACTATAAACCAAAAATTTCATTGGTTATGTAATTTATCTAATATTTTCTTTTTATTTTCTATGATTTTATTTTGAAAATTTTATTTCCTTCATCATTATCAAATCCATGATTTTAATGTTTATGATTTTAGCACCAGATCTAGGAGTGTCTGTTTGGGGCTATTATAGTTGGTATCAAATGAAACGTTCAGATAAATATTTAATTATTATAATTATTTAATGTGAGGATATCATAATAGTTATGGATACAATAAAAGGTATATATGATTAATTATGATCGAAAGTTCAAAGTCTTAGACATCCCTTTGGGGTTTTAGGCAATGAGATCATAAAGTGATTTATGAAATTTTAGGAGACATTTGAGTAGGTTAAATAATTTTTAAATATGTGGTTTAACATGAAGTATGTATTTAAATATTTTGGAAATAAAATTTAATATATTTATAAAATTTATGTTTTATATGATCTTAAATATTGAGAACAAAAGTCTCATCGTATAGATAACAACGGTATTGAAAATTGATTTGGTGACTATGTGATTAATGTTACTTCCAATGAATATTTCTATATATTTTGGATTAAAATCTAAAAGGTATTAGATAACATTAAATGTTAAAACACTCATTCATTTTAAGGTTTTTAGGAATTATTTAGTTTGAACTTTTGATATTACTATTGAATTTTGTTGATTAATGTATTAACTCATCATATGATGGTTTACTCATTTTGATAATTATCTTACCATGTACTAACCATTTTTGTTTTGGTTAATTTATAAAGACAATTTGAATATATTTTTATCCAATTAGGTATATATAATCCTTTATAAGTTTATTTTTAGTTATTTAGACATGAAAATATCATCTTTAATACTCATCATTTTGAGTAAAAGATGATATTGTGGTTAAAATAGGAAAAATGATGAAATTATACTCATCAAGTATATTTCTTTATAATAATATTCTATATCGAAAGAGGAATTCCCAAAATATAGTAAAATTTTATTGAAACAAAATTTTATTCTATTTCTATGATTTTTTATGATATCAATGACCCTTTTCACGCCTCTTTGGTTTATTGTTTTATAGTTGTTAACTTTATCGTGAACATTCAATTTAGTGTGATTGATGATCTCTATCACTCTATATCATTATTTCTGATTCAATCATTTCTAAAATTTCAAAATATTCAATTCCCACTATCTTCTCCTATTTGGAACCCTAGTACATGTTATTCCATATTCCCTACGTATTTAATTTTCTATATTATCAAGAGGGTGTTTATTATCCCTTTTTGAAATGTGGGTTTCCAAAAAAGGGGTATTTTAAATTTTTTAAACTTTGATTGCTGAGATAAATTTCAAATTTAGAGGATACAATTTATTAAATGGGTAAAGGATGTAAAACCCAAAAATTTTAGAAAATAAAACTATGTTCGATAGCATATTCGACATGCCACACCAAGATTAAATGACCCATGATATATATAACAGTTATAACCTTGCTGTTAAATTTTCAAATGTTAATAGTATTAACTAATTTATGATATATAAATATATATATATAATTCCAAATTAATATAAATTATTTAAAACTATTTAGTAAATAATCAATCCATATTTAGTAAATTAATTTTATTTTTCAAAAATTTGTTTTATTCAAAAATGAATTTTATTTATTTTCATGAAAAAATATTATAATTAGTTTTTGGAAATTTTAAAAAATTAAATTAATAAAATTAAATTCATTGTTAAATAATAATATAAAATTTTATTTTGGGTTAAATTTTGGGATATTTCAGAAAATATTGATTTTTTGGTGAATACTGAAAAAAAATGACTCTTCTAAAAATGTCATTTCCTTTCAAAAAATTAAAATATTTAAAAGTCTGATTATTCTTTGAATATGATTTAATATAGTATAATTTTTATTTATTTATATTTAATAAACATAATTTATTTTCAATCAAAATTATATTGGAGTTTTGTATAAGTTTTTTTTTGGTTTAAATACATTGTTTTTATAAAAACTGTTTAAAACTGAATAATTTTTATCCATTTTAATTAATTATGATAATACATATTTAGTATTTTTTTAATTAAAATTTATATATTATAAATAAATAAATTTAAATTTAAATTCATATAATAGTTTTTATTAGTCATTTAGTTAATATAAAATCATCTCTTCCTTGAAAAATACACTTCATAAAAACCTTCATTTTCATCGCTTTAGCGGGTTTAATTTTAAATTTATATTTTCCAAATATATGAATTATATTTGGTAAAAAAACATTAAATATTTTAAATACGAATAATTTATATTATCTAATAATGTTAACTAAATTTTTTACCATAATGAATAGTGAAAACTGTAATAATAAATTCTTGTGGTTATGATGAAAATAGGTTTACCAAGCGTTAAACTAGAAAGATAACGGTCAATGAAATAAAAAAATTCTCTAAAAAATATTTTATGGAAATATTTAGATCTTATAATTTATCATTATCTATAATACTCTGTTTTGGATCCTTCTGTGATGTGAAAAATGTTGGTACACCCTTTTCTTTTTAAAAATTACATGTGTGCCACTCACTTGACTTACAAACGGCCTCCATATTTCCTCTCCTCTATACCCAATAAAACACTTTTTTTGACCAATACTTGAAAAGATAACATCAAAACATCCATATATGCGTTCGAGAATCCTTTTTAATTAATTATTTCTAGGAATGCCTTAGGTATAATCCTAAAGAGGTGGTTTGAGAAGAGGTCAAATTCCTAACTATGCATTTTTGATTTATTTATTCTTCCACCTCTTTAAAATAAACTTAAAATATTGTCATGTGATAACACCAATATCTAATATATAATTTTATTTTATTATATAAATTTAATAACTTAAATCCTTATCATCGTCCATCAAATGGGATATGAAATCATCATTTGTGTGTATAATGGAATACCGCCTCACGAACGGATGCCATTTGTTTTCCATCATCGTATCTAACAGCTTATTATAATGATGGATTTAAATAATATATTATATTTTTAATATATTTATACTTATTTATTTATGTTATCACATATACCTTTTTTTATTCCATTCTCTGGGGGATACGATAACGCCACTCCTGTGTATGGTGAACAATCTCCTACCAAAGCGATGTGATTTGTTTTTCACAAATGCTTAACAAGAAAGGTTATAAGGATAATTTTAATGAATATATGTTATATAAATGAAATTATAATGATATTAATTATATATTTATCTTTATGAAAAGATAATATATCATTTTCTTTCTTACATTGAAAAATGACAATGTTGTTCATGTACATATGGACTACCGCATCCATGAAGTGATGTGATTATTTTTTCATCACCACATCAAAAGAATGATATATAAATAAGTATATTTAAATAATGGTATTTAAGTTATTATTATTATTCTAAAAATATAATATAATACATACCTTCTTTTCATAATGATCATTGAAAAATTGAAATGTTACTCATGTGTATGTACGACCTACCGTCTCCATGATCGTAATGTTGATCATTTTTCATTAAAAAATGATTTGTTTTAAAAGTATAATTTATGAAAAAAATTATAATTATATCATTATTATTATTATTGAAATATATAAATAAATACCTCTTTGAATTTGATCAAAAACTGAATTTTTTTTGGAACAATGACCCAAACGTCCACAAAACACCGGATGTAGAATTATTTGATTAAATATTTCAAATTTTCAGTTTAAATATAAAAAATTTTCTAAGTATAATTTATTAAACCTGTAAAATTTTATTAATAAGTAAAATAATTTATTTAATTTTATGTTATAGTAGCTAAAGGGCATCCTATTAAGGTCTAGACTTGAGGTAAGATATTTTTTTCTCACTTTTAATAATGTGAGACACATGCCATATCCTCCTATTTCTTTTGTGAGGTGTATATATATCCCCATTGATATTTAATATCATGAATTAAATTATTCTCATGATATTTTAAGTTTTATTTAATTTTATCCCTTAATGGGGATTACAATCCAAAGTTACCAAAGTGGAAAATATTTTATGTTACTATCTCATCATTTATCAAGATTGTTTATGATAATGGTTTTTGTGATAAAATACTAGGATACATCTCTCAAAAAAACTCATGAATTTTCTTATCCTATATTTATTTCATGTTATTACATGTTTTACCTCTATTTTCCATTATTTATATGCTCAAGTTTTCAAGATAATTATTTTAGGGAAAATTATCTTTATCCCTCTGCTCAGTAGAAACCCCCTTTTCTTCTAAAACATTGTTTTGTAAAAACAAATTAATTTTTTTAAACATTATTCAAATTATTTGTTAAATATATTTTTACCCATGTTTTAATTTAAATAAAAATTTTTAAAATTAATATTCATGTCATTTTCTAAACAACACCCATTTGAATTTTAGTGAAAATGTGAAAGGATTATTTTTTAACATGTAAGACATGAAAAAAATTTCATGTTATCATGACCATAATTTTCATTGCTGCTTCCATTATATTTTTTCATGTTTATTTTCAAGGAAAAGTATTTTAAAAATATTTTAGGTTTTAAAAATTGTTTTTTAAAATGGATAGGACAATTTTCTTCAAGAAAAGTTTAAATTTATTTTTAAATCTTTCTTTATATGTTTGCAAGTTATGTTCAAAGAAAAGTATTTTCAAAATTGTTTATGTTTTAAATTTTTCATACATAATATAAAGGATATTTTTCTCATGAATTTTTTAAAATTGTTTTTAAATTTTCATTTATATGTTTCCTTGGGGTTTTCAAAGAAATGGTTTTTAAGAATATTTTTTCAATGTTTAGTTTTTAAAAGTAGTTTTTTCAAAATTAAAAGTCCATTTTTGTCCAAATTTCTTTAATGATCTTTTAATATCTTTCCCACTCATCAATTTCAAAAATCCTTGTTAATTATTCTCCAATGGGGATATTTTGTAATGATACCATCCTCATTCCTTCTCTAGATAGATTAAGATTGTTTCATAGAGATTTACATTTAACCTTTTTCTTTTCCATGGGTTAATCATTTTTTAAAGTTATTATTAATGAACCCATTTCTTCTCTATGGGTAAACCATGTTTCGATGTTATTTTTATGGAGCCATTTTTAACATTGGTTAATCATGTTTCAAATAGATCATTATTAAACCCATTTATTTTTTGTGGGTTAATCATGTTCCAAAGAGATTGTTAGGGAAATCTTGTGACATATCGACATGGGTGCCGCTCGAAGTTACCCTAGGACCGATTGGACATATGGCCTCATCAACACATCCCCATACATTAAAGTTTTTTGACTAGAAGCGAGGGATTAGGGTGTGTCTATGGGGAGAATTTTCCTTCATGTCAGATTGGAGCATATCAAATATATAACAGGCGGATAAATAGTGGAAGTTATATAATAATTATGGAAGTGGGATTAAGAATAATCATCCATCAATAATAATCAACTCAAAATATGAATAATATCATATACAAAATATGGTTAAGTAATTTTATGTCTCTATAAAAGGAAAATTATGAATACATGGAAGATGGTAGTACATGATCTATAAAAGATTAAAAAACAATAAAAATTGTAGAAGAATATAGAGAAATGGATCAGTCATCTGTTATCAGGATCCCTCCTAAAAAATGAAATCAAGTTAGGTGTCTAAGGTGGGATGCTTCACCATATCCATATATGTGTTCATATAATTTCTTTAGTACCAATGGTGGCCCAGATATGGTGTGAGATAAATCTTAGTATACCACCATCAATGGAATCTATAAAATACATTCTGTGAATATAAACAATATTGTGTGTTAGTATATAAATGTAAAGCATTGCTATAATAAATAACTCATACCCACTTCATCATCAACTGGTAGAATATTTGAACATTTTATCATTAAATTATTCAATTGATTACACTTTAGTTTAAAAACAATAGATAATATATATATATATATAAGGTGTACCTTTAGTATTTTTACATGATATCATAATAACAGAGGATCAAAGGTATAACCAAGGAATCCTTTACCTCAAGGGTTGAGCCAAATCCTAAAAAAATCACTTGAAATGAATTTATAAAGGGGTATGAGTTTAATTAAAGGGTCTTCCAAACATAATTACACTATAAATATTCATACTAAGTCCATAAAACTATTTTATATTAATCCCAAGCTTAGCATGATAAGGCCCAATGGGGTGAATTCATAGCACCATGTTTCCAAAGTCATCAAGATGAATCCAAGGAATATATAAAAGGAACTCTAATAATTATAATAGATAGTGAAGGGATCCTATGAAATAATTTTGGTAATATGATAATAGACATAGAACATCTTCTAAGGTGGTTATGTCCCTAGGAAAACAAATCCATGAATTGAAATAGTGTCCTCTGACTGGTCAAGGAATTCCCTCCTGAATCCAAGGTTGGCTCCAATATTAAAATTCCTATAAGCATAAAAAGGTTCATTTACAATAGTAAACTCTCAGATATATCATTATCTAATTTATATCTTGTAATATTTATTCTATTTATTCATTTAAATAGGTTTATTTCATTAACTTTCATTAACATGAAAATGAGTATCGAGAATATGAAACCATTCATCACTTTAATTTCTAAACATTTAATAGGATTAATCCATATAGGTAATGAAACCAATAAAAATTTATATATAATTAACTAGGAAATTTTATATCTACAAATATATATTCCATTTAACAATTTAAGGATACATTGAATTATAATGGAACACTTACCTTAACAAGGCCAAGTTAAATCACACCCAAATGTTGTCTCATATAATCTTGGTATTGGGAAAAGGCATAAAAAGGTATAAAACCTAATTGGGTGGATGGAATTGAGGTATCAACAAAAAATATCAGGAATAACATATTCTAATATGACTCTAGAATACAAGTTCAATTCTGATAATAAAGACACTTGAACTTTAGAAGTAATGCCCGGTGAAACCGGTGTGAAAACAATGAAAAAAATTTATAAATGATGATAATTCTATGGAAATTTCATAAACCATGTTCCTTATTCCTATAGAATGTGAATTATTCAGTATCAATCATTATTTTGGTTTGTATTGGAGGAAAATATAAGAATATACCAACACCCTGAAAATTGGGCATATGATCCTGCTTCAAAATAGATTCATCAAGAGGAATAAAAATGATGATCTATGACTAAGTATTAAATCACATACTAAGAGGAATCCAATGATATGATCGGATCATTATTTTCAGTTTATATAGTGATAAATTCCAAGAATCTGAGTGGAATCTCATTGAAAATCTCTAAAGGGAGCTAGAGAAGGCCTCCACTCATTGGAATGAAGAATTTATAAGGAAGGTTGAAAATACATTAATTTAATAGTGAAATGGTAATTTCACCCAAAAATTTGGGGTTACATGGTTTGACCACACTATTTTAAAAACCATATACTAACAGTTCTTAGGACACTGTCCATGGAAGGGTGTCACAAGGTTTATGCATGCAGTTTGGGAAACCATGAACAACCCATGCTTTTTTCCTAAGCTAAAAACTGTAGATGTTTACCATGGATGTGGGCCCTAGGATAATGGTGAGGGAAAATATGAAAACTATTTGTCTCACTAAAACACCCAAAAAATTTAAGAGAAACATAGAAGGGTGGGCAGCATGGTTTCTTCTAACTGTGTGTCATAATGGTTCCTTCTACTAGTCAAGGTTCTGGGCTCTAAAAAATCCCTAGAAACCCATGTTTCCTCCATATCTTCAATAGTAATTTGCATTAAGTCAAAACTAAATAATTACACCAAAAAATAAATGTATACAAACCTTTGGAAGAATGGAAATGTATATTAAGAGACCTAGGAGTGATAGGATAATGTAAATGACAAGTGGAAGGATTTTTTCTTAGACAACAATCTACTATGGGATAATTCTCAAAAGAATAATTAGTATCCAACTCCACATCCTTGTGGTCAAAACTATGAGGTGGTATGGCATGATAACAGTAGAGATATGAAATATGGAAGATCTCATGCATGACATGGTACCTCTAAGGTAATATAAATAGACGAGCTACCATCCTAACTCTAAAAAAATCTCAAATGGCTAAAAAAATGAGGTAATATCTTTCCTTACCTATGTATCCATCTATACCCAAGCCTACGTGATACCCATAAGAAACCACAATCTCCAATATCAAACACCAAAATTCATTAATGGTGATTGGAATAAGGTTTTTGTCTATAATGAGTCATAAATATACACTTTTTTATTAACTACACCTTCTCCAAAGTCTGTTTCATGAGATGAGGGCCTATTAGCACTGCCTCTCTTACCACTAAATTGAACATGGGTGAACAGAATGACCTACCATATAATGCCTAATAATGAGCCATCTAATCATCATTGATAGATATTATTGTAGTATAACATGATATGATTCCCCTAGAACTACATAAATCAAGTATACATTCAGGTGGAATTTCCTCCAACAAATGTATTATCTGCTCTGATTATCCATTGGTTTGAGGGTGAAAAGATGTGTTCAGAAGCACCTATGTACCCAAATCTCTCTGAAAACCCTATCCAAACCTCAATGTAAAAATGAGTATCCCCATCTAAAACAATAGTACTAGGGATACCATGTAGCTGTATAATCTAATGGTTATATATTCCTCCCAATTCATCAATTTAGAAAGTAACTAGGACTCAATTGATCCATGAATACCTAAACTATGTCACTTCCTCATAGTGACCTTGGTAATCCGATTATAAAATCCATGGAAACATCTTCCCATTTCCATTAAGATATCGATAATGGAATTAAAAAGACATACAACCACTAGTTCTCTTCCATCACCTACGGATAGGTAGAACACCTAGTGATAAAACCTACAATATGGTATTTCATCCCAGACCACCAATACTGGACATTCATATCATGCTACATCATAATGATACCTAGATGAACTACCCACTGAGAAGTGTGGTACACTCACATCAATTCTTATCTCATGTCCATAGTAACCAAGATACACCCATGTATACATAGGATGTCATCTCTTTTAGTAGACCAATCTAGAGGTTGGTCCTCACCAGAAATACTCTCTTATAGGACCAAACCATTAGGGTATGAGAACTACCTTTCCTTCACCATATCAATGACTGAATAGAAAACTTCCAAGGAAGGAAGATAAGGGTACTACTGAATCTCATGAAACTCCAGATGCATATCATAAAAAAGGTCCATCAATATCAATCCATCACTTTCTTATCTTCTGTCTTGTGACAGAGTTTTCTGGAATACTACATCAGCTACCACATTTCACTTTCTAAAAATATAAGTAAGATCATAGTAAAAATACTGAAGGTATTCATCCAGTATTCACTGTTAGAGATTTAATTATTTATATTTAAAGATATATTTGAGTATATTGTGTTCTAAATCAACTAAAAATTTCTCACCCAACAAATAATTTCTCCAATAATGAAAATCAAGGGAAAATGTTTCTAGATTAAGTCGTGTTTCTGGTAATTATGCTCATGAGATCTCAACTGGAAAAATCCATATGAAACAAATTTATCCTCTTGAATCAGTAATACACTAAGACTAATTCTAGATGCATCATAAAACACTATATAGCCTCTTATTGGATGTTGAATATTCACAATTAGTATCGAATTAATCCTTCCTTTCAGCACCTGAAATTCATTCTCACACACTTCAAACCACAAGAACTTCACATCATTCTTAGTTAGACTAGTAATAGGTACAACAAGGTGTGATAAATCTTGTATGAAATGCATGTAATATCCATCCGTGCCTATTAAAATACATATATCGAATACATTTTGGGATTTTCCCAAGAAACATGATCACTTACCTTCTATGGGTAGATGGATACTCTCGATTACGAGATAATATGACCCAATAATTGAACTTTATTGATACATAAGTGGAATTTATCAATATTATCATATTTTTGATTCCTTATTATTGTATTCGAAAAGATCTCAATATGCTTATCACAATCACTTTTAGTATGAGAATACATCAAGATGTCTTCCACAAAAACCATGAAAAATCTATACAGATAGGGGTGGGAAAGCCAATTCATCCATGCTATGAAAATGGAGGGTGTTTTTGTAATAATAAACTGTAAAACCAGATTATCATATAAACAATACTAACTATATAATGTAATACATGGTATATCTAAAGTCTTGACTCACATCTTATGATAGCTCGATCTCAATTCTATCTTCAAAATCACTCTACCTCCTTAGATCTGGTCAAAGTGGTCATCTACTTAAGGCAGTGGATACTAGTTCTTAATTGTAAGCTGGTGCAACCATCGGTAACGCATGAAAAGCATAAGGATCTAATCCCCCTTCTTTGTGAAAAGAATGGGTGAACCCCAATATCAAGTGTTGAGTTAGATAAAAACCATAGATTCTAAATCCTTTAATAGACTCTTCATCCCTTTGGGCTCAGTAGGTGCCATCTTGTATAGAGGAATTGATTTTGAAGATTCTCCTGGAACAATATCGATTGTAAAATCTTCCTCCCTCTCAAAAGGTATTCTAGAGAATTTTTCAAGAAAAACATCCCTGAAATTCTCTTCCATGGGAGTAAAATGTATTATACACATCATCTAATCACC
This sequence comes from Viscum album, assembly GCA_963277665.1. Classification (NCBI taxonomy): domain Eukaryota; kingdom Viridiplantae; phylum Streptophyta; class Magnoliopsida; order Santalales; family Viscaceae; genus Viscum; species Viscum album. The sequence goes on along the minus strand of OY728132.1, from coordinate 734,402,575 downwards.
CAAGAAAAGACTGGAAATTTGGGTGGCCACTCCACCAAGCCCACGCTGCTTGGGTCTAGTTATACATGCATGTAATTTCCACTCACCCTTGTTAAGATAACTATCACCCTATAGTGATGTTAAAGATAAATTACAGAAATATCAGTTGACATAGGCATTATAGGGATCCAACAATTCCATCATGAGAATGACATCAAACCATTCCATATCAAGGATGAAGACGTACCATAAGAAACAACAACATTCAACCTCAAGGGGACAATGTATTCATTGGTGTATACCCTCTCATCATACACCCAATGGTGTATCCAGGGTCCTCACCCCATATAAGTATTGAATTTCCAGCCCAATAATTTCCACAATCAAAGAAGATACAAAGTATTGTGAACACATATATCAAATAAAGTAGATACTATAGTATAGTCCACTAGAATAGTAACTCTTACTATAGATGGTATTTTACTATGATCCTTGGGTATCAGCTATAATGAATGATACTAACCTAATTCCCAGACCCGAGCTATAGGTGGACTACCTTGAGTAGGTCTGGTCTGTTACTGCTGAAAATTAAAAGTCTAGTTTCCATATCTATGAACTCCCCAAATTTCTCTATCAGTGCTACTCAAAATTTCTCCTTAATAAGGTGTAACTGATCCCACTCCTGATGGTAGAGCTGGTGTAGGTCCTCTCCTATAGAAAACTGGAAGAAAGGTCTCAAATAATATTTGAAAATGACCCATCCTACCCCCAATCACAACATTCAAGAACCTATCTAACACACCAAGGACTTACATTCCCCTTCATTACATTTTGATTACATATAAAGGATCTTCCAGTGTAGATACTCTAGATAAAATTTCTCTGATGAGAAACCTCAACGGTTTGGTTCCTGCTACCAGAAGAACTACTTCACTGCCTCAACATTGAAGCTTTGTGCCTAGTACTATTGGATTCTCTTAGGTTATTATCAGGGATAAGAGCCTGATTAATGTTCTCATAAAAGGTATATAGGTGAAATAAATTCACCTATTAGTTGATGAAATACTTAATAAAATACTTAAAGCATATCACTCATGATAAACCATCACTGTCTAGAGGCATTGAAACTCAGTAAAACATGAATAATAGTCCATGAAAGGTGTAAAACCCATATCCTAATTAATGAATTATATGGATTAGTTATCTCTCAATGTATGAGGGAAAAATCAATAAAATAATCTAGTTTGGAAATCTTCCAAGACCATGCCCTGATTATGGACAAACTATATAATCACATCCCACTAATACTTGGCATAATCTTATAGAATATAGGAGGAAGTATTATGCCTTCTCCTTGAAGGCATATCTAGATACTCAATGATAGAATGAATGGATTCTAACCAAGCCTTTTCAACCCAAGGACCACCATCCCTTGAGAAGATGGGTGGATGTCACTAATGGAACTCATGAGTTAGATTAGACATTGTAGGTACAGTTCATGGAGCACCAGGCATGGACTGCAATAAAGATTGGAAACTGTCTCAAAGTTGAGTGTCAGTTCCAAATTCGGGTATGGATGGTGGTTCCTCAAGTGGAACTCCTAAAAGTAATATTGGTTTCTCGGGGCCCACTATCTTTTGAGCATGGTCATCACTACCCTCTTGGTGCAGAACTCATGGATATCACGGTGTCATAGCTCTACAAGTTTGAAGCACACACCTCAGAACAAGATTGAAAGTAGTTTGTAATAGTAGTGGAATAAAATCATAAGTACGAAGGCCTCACTACCAAAAAATACTACCCCAACTAACTACATATAATTCTAGTGTATTTTTAAGTGTTCAAGTTTTATTTTCAAGGGATCAATTATATTAAGGGTCAATTACACTATTCCTCACCATTTATTGGAAACCACATAATTTATTAGTCCATTTTTAAATATAATTTTCATAAGTTATTTTATACATAATACAAGGTTCGAATAAATGGATATTCATTCCCAGCTAATAAAGGCCTAAACAATTTATAACTGAAATTGACACCCATTTAATTCCAATTACCCGTGTGCAATCAGTATCATAATGTAACGGGTAAAAATTATGATGGATATATTCAAATTAGTTACTGATTCCAATTTATAAGGGCCCACACTCCTTATAAATTGAAATTTGTAGTTATTAAATTGTATCCAAAGTTCAGATCATGTAACCAAGGGTACATAGATTATAAGGGTTGAAAATAGCCATTTGAGATTCCACCATCAACCTATAATGGAAAACGCTATTTTTATTCATGATAACACATTAAATGACCAATTTAATTTCCTTTCATAAGATTTCAGTAGCATAGTCATATCTATAACAACCATGGATCAGTCAAAAGTAATAGGAAACACAGGTAATGCATGTAATGAAATGCACCTATATGACATGGAATATACATGGCATGTGAATCCTTGGTCCCTGAAATAAGTCATGAAACAATTTTTTGTTTCATACCAGTCCAAGGTTGAATCTCTATAAAGAATATCAAATACCAAAATTCATGTTCATCACCCAATAGTGAAATTATATCAACTGTAAGAGGTGAAACATAAAACAACAATTTTCCTTTCCTAGGAAACTTGGTCTTTACCCCGAACATGGGTTAGAGACTTCTAGGAATTACTTTTAACCAAGTTCCAATAGGTACCTAATCTCCTGTAAATATTTTCCAATCAATGATAAAAGAGAAGAAACACCTTGGATACATCTTTCTGACATCCTGACCCGGTTTTGACACATAGGTCCCCCAGACTCAGTTGGCTACATGGCCTCAAGCGTGCATCATTGTACACCAGTGGCTACTGACTAGAAACAAGGGCATAGGGTGTGTCTATGGGTAGAATATGCACTCATTTCAAAATGGAGTATAGTGAATATATAAATTAAGGAACAACAGTGGACGAAGTATAATAAATATGGTACCAGAAGTTAGCATAACCATCCATCAATAATAATCAACTTAAAGATAGAATAGTATCGTATGAAAATGATGATGATGTAATTTCATGTCTTTATGAAAGTAAAAGCATTCATACATGGAAGTATTTAGTAAATATTATATAAAATAATCAAAAGATCAAAAACTATCAATTCATCCTAAGAACTAGCCCAGTCAACTGTTACTAGGCTACATTCTAAATCAAGAAATAATGTAAGGTGTCTAAGGTGGGACACTTCCCCTTTCCATACCTATGATAATATAATCTTCATGGGTACCATTGATGTCCTGGATAGGGTGTGAGATAAATCTCAGTAGGCCACCATCAAATACATCTATAAAATCTAGTCTCTGATTATAAACTGTACAATGTGAAGGTATATAAATGTAATACAATGCTATACTAAATTACTCATACATTCTTCAGCCTTAGTTGGTAGTATCTATGAACATGTTATCATTCAAATATTCAATTTATTACAATTCAGTTTATAATAATGAGATCATTTATATATAAATAAAGGTGTCATTGGTTTTGTAACCTGATGTAATAATAATAGAGGGTCCAAGGTATAACCAAGGCATCCTTGACCTCATGGGTTGATCCATCTCATAATATCATCACATGAAGTATGGATAAAATGTGGTCTTATTGTAATTCAAGGTGCCCATACAATGCATTCCATTGTAAATATTCTAACTGATTCTATGGTGATCATCCATAGTAATCTTGATCTAAGTATTATTGGACCCAATGGGGTGAATTAATTGTTTTTTATGTATGAAGACATCAAGCTGAATCTAAGGAGTCAATCCAAGGTATTCTAATATCCATAATAAATAGTTAAGGGTTCCAAATAAATTGTGTTTGTAATTCACTAATAGATAAGGACCATGTTCCATGGTGGGTATCTCCCTTGGAAACCAACTACTTAAAATTGAATGGAGTCCTCTAAGTTCTCAAGGCACTTGTGGGAACACAAGGCTGACTAATGTTTTTCCATTCCTATACAATTAAATGATCCATATGAAATAGGAACCTAATACATATATAATTATTAAATTTATTCCATGAAATATTCATTACAGTTAATAATTTAAATAATTTCATTCCATTTTCTTTCATTAACATGACATGGTCTATCGAGGACATGTAATCATTCATCATCTTAATTTATAAACATTTAATCGGTTCACTCTATAGAGGACATGAAACCAATAAATTATTGTATATAATTACCTAGGATATGTGATATCTATAAATATACTTATAATTTTAAAATTTAATGATCCATTTAATTATGATGAAACACTTACCTTAACAAGGAAACTTAAATTGGACTCGAATGGTGTCTAGGATAATATCAACAATGGAAAAAATACATAACAAGGTATACACACTAATTGGGTGGAAGAAATTGAGGTCACAACCTTGAACTACATGAAGAAAATGTACTAATATAACTCTATAATATGACTTCATTGATTATACTAAAGGAATTTAAATTTTAGAAGCAATGCCCGGTGAAACTGGTGTGTTCACAATACAAATAATTTATAAACGATGAGAAATTTTGGTAAAATTAATAGTCCACATGAATTATTCCTATAGAAGATTCCCCATCCATTATCAGCCATTAGTTTTTCCTAGATTGGAAGAAAATAGAGTAATGGACCAATGCCCTAAAAATAGGGCATATGAGCCTACATCAAAATAGCATCATTGAGAGGAATAAAAATGAAAAAAAATCATATAAACTAAAGTGCTTACTGATAGGAATCCAATAAGATTATCATCTCTTGATTCCTAGTCCATACGATAAAGCTATCTAAGAAACCAGGTGGAAGCATGTTGAGAAGATCTAAAGAGAGGTGGATAAGGCCTCCTATCTAATGGAATGGAGAAAATAGAAGGTGGGATTAATATATAATAATTATAGGGAGAAATGGTAAATTCACCAACATATTAAGGGTTGTATGGTTCGGTTGCATGGTTATCCAAACTATGAACCATCCATTCTTGGCCTGCTATCCAAGTAGAGGTACCATATGGTTCATGTAAAAGGATTGTGAAAACATTGGAAAACTATTCGTTTTTCCTATACTAAAAATTATAGATGTTTAGCACAAGTGTTCAACCCTGGGTGCACTATTAGGGAAAATTGTGTTCCCTATTTTCATCACTAAAATGATAGGCGTGGTTAGGAGAAACGATGCAGGTTGGGTGGCATGGTTTCTTCTTGTCGTTCGGCCTAATGGTTTCTTCCACTAACCTATGTTCTGAGCTATGAAAAATCCTTAGACACCCATGATTAATCTATATCCTAACTTTACATTTAGATTAGGTCAAAAAAAATTATTTATACTAAAAAGAAATGGGTTTTTACCTTATAGAGAAACTGGGTTCTTATAACCCATTTCTTTTACATGGTTTAATCAAGTTATGTAAGGAATAATGATAGTTTCAATGTCTTTATAATGAAATGAAAGCTCTATATACTTTATTTATGGCTCATTAACATTCTTATATAATGTGTGTGGATAGATTGCATTAGGTGAGCCTGTTATAGTATATTAGATGGATGTTCCCAGAAAGCATCAGGTGATCCCAATATAGCTATAAGATGTTGGATCGAATAGTCGATATAAAAGTCTATTAGATGGAACAATACAAGAGGGGGGGTGAATTGTAGGTTTTAAAAACCTTGAGTTTTAGTAACAAAGAGATTAGTTTAAAAGATTTTAAACTAATACAAATACAAACACCCACAATTGTATTGAATGTAAAAGGTATGATATATTGTAATACTATTGTAAAGCAAAACAATTGTATTCAAGGTGAACACAATAATCAGAGTAATACAAATATGAATGATTCTACCTTAAAGCGTATAGAACCAATCAATACAATATGTAATGGAATGATTGTAATTGAAACAATTACAATTGAATAAGTAAAGAAAGGAAACAATACAAATCCCTTTCTAATACAACAGCGGAAAAGTAAAAGTAATACAATTCTTTTAACCCAAAGAGAAGGGTTATCCTTTCACCTAGGATAAAAGGTCTGTCTCACCAACACCTTGGTGAGCCCTCGATACGATTATCGGCACGTCTGTCTGCCTATCCCCGGCAGCCCTCGATACGATGATCGGCTCGTATGTCTGCCTATCCCCGGCAGCCCTCGATACGATGATCGGCTCGTCTGTCTGCCTATCCCCGGCAGCCCTCGATACGATGATTGGCTCGTCTGTCTGCCTATCCCCGGCAGCCCTCGATTTTGCAGGTAATCGGCACCTCTGTCTTTCAATTACTTGAAAGCCCTCGATACGATGATCGGACGCACAAGGCTGATGAGAGAAGTCACAGTGTCTCTCTCTAGAATCTTCGTAGTTCACAGAGTCTCTTCGTTCATCAGTTATTTCTCAGCTTCAAATGACCTCCTATTTATAGGCCTCGGGTTCCAACGGTCATATTGCCTCCAACGGTCATATTGAAACAGAAAGCACGACATCGTTTTGATTAGTATATAACTAACTCAACGACATCGTTTTGTTAGGATAAGAGATATATAGAAATGTAAAACATGAGTACGATTCATATGCAGAGAGAGTTTTTGACAAAGTACCAAAACAAATAATGATCATCTGAATAGCAAAGTCAGTACGATACGATTGACAGAGTCAGTATGATACGTTTGACAGAGTCAGTACAATACGTTTGACAGAGTCAGTACGATACGTTTTGGTCGGTACGATCAATCATCGTACGATACGATAAACATGATAAAAGACAATTTTTTATTTACAAACATATGATAGAATACATTTGAGATTTCCAAAACATGACATAGAATATATTTGTGATTTCCAAAACATGATGTAAAAGCCAAAAGAAGACTTTTGACTTAACAATCTCCCCCTTTTTGGAAAGCACAAACACACAAAGTAAATGAAACAAGAAAAACTTATCTCCCCCTGAGTTATTGAAAACTCTTCTGAATAAAAAATTGAATACAACTAACTCCCCCTTAGGTATTGACTTTCCTAAGGATTGTATTCAGATTTTCCTTAAGAGCATTGTAATGCATTCTCCCCCTTTGTAAAACAACCTTTGCTTTGTAAATATTCTCCCCCTTTGTGATTTACAAAAAGAAAGGAGGAATCTCGAATTGTCTGGAAGAGTTAGTGAAGTAATACAAGACAATGGACAAAAGAGAAAGGATTATAAGAGTTATTACCAAACAAACAAGTTCCAAAAGAAACAAATACAACAATCATTTGTTTTCTCTTTCCTTCTCTTTCTTTATAAGCTCATGAAGCACAGCTTTCATCTTCTTGATCTCCTTCTTGTCTTCAGAAATTGATTCACCCTGAGTTTTGAGAAGCTCTTGTTGATCCGCAAAAATCTGATCTTGATTTCTGATGGTTTCCTCCTGTACTCTGATTACTTCTTCAAGGGTATCAATTCTGTTTTGCAGAGTCTTGTTATCCTTGGACAACTCGGAATTTTGATTCTTCAGTAAAACCATTTCATCTTTGAAAGATGAAACCTTCGAGAATTCAGATTGGAAAGCATTCATCCTCTCTTGCAAATCTTTCACTGAAGAAACATCGGCTCTTTGAGACGACAAAAGGTTCAGCCTTTCAATTGTTTCTTTATCAAGCTTGTAGAAAGCAATTGCAAGCTCATTTGATAACCTTCTTATATCTTCAATAGCAATCTCATGGTCATTGATTGAGCTCTCTGTTTTGTATGACCACTTGGTCATCTTATTACAAGCTTTCTTATGAGCAACTGAGCTTTCCAAAAGAACTTTCAGATCGGCTTCAACAGACAAGCCTTTCTTTCTCAATTCTTTTACAGATCCAAACTTCTTTCTCTGATTTTCAGTGATAAAATCAATCTTTCCTTCCAGCCTCGGAAAATAAGGAATGGTTTTCTCCATCCTTCTCAAAACTTGAACAATGTAATCACTCTTCTTGAGAGAGATTGTATGCTCTGAATCAGTATCATCATCGTACGATGCTAGTTCATACGATCTGCTTGAATCAACAACTGGTTGTTTCCCTTTCACTTTTTCTTTCTGTTTTCTTTCATCTTCCACTCTGTCACTAATGACAACTACTTTATCAGATTGAGAAGATTGAGCATCTTGCTTTTCTCGAGATGACATCCTGTCCGAAGATTTTTCCTGATCGGCATGAGGAGTTTGTTGAACACCTTCGCTCAGCTTTTGAAGCGATTCCTCTCTACTTTTCTTTGAACTTTGAAGAAATTCTAACAGAAAATCTCCTTCTTCTACTTCCACTTCTTCTATCACTTGTTTTCCTTTTTCTTTCTCAGGCAAACTCTGTACGATGGGTTCTTGATGCACTTCCACAGTTAGTTGAGCACTAGCATTTTCAACTGCTTTCAAGACTTTAGAAATATCAAAGTCCTGAGACTTTCTTTTCAAGAGAGTCTTCTTTTTCTTTTCAGCTTGAAGGGTTTCTTCTACCCTTATTCTTTCTGCAAAAGCCTCAGCAGGATCAAGACCAAACTTCGGATCACCCTCTTTTCTCTGTTCCTTGTCCTTTCTCCATTTGGCTACAACTTCCTTACTGTACCTCGGCTTCTTCTTCTTCGGCTTTAAACTAGTCTGCGGATCAGACTTTCGAGTAACACCGGCGGATTGATTGTCTTTGGCTGGCATAGGTGCCGATTGATTTTCAGGAAATTCAGCTTCTACATCTCTGACAAAAAGTTTTGAATTTGAATCAAAACAAACATTCAGCTTTTTCATCGTACTCTTATTAATGAAAGACGGCCACAAATCCATAGGTTTTCCTTTCAAAGGAATGTTACAAAACTTCATACTCTCAAGAATGAATTTTGTAAGGATGGCTGGATACATTATTATCTGGGATTTAATCCCTCCTTTCTTGACATTCTTGATGGTTTCAAAAATATATCCCATGAGATTCACTTTCCTCATATTCACAAGATAATCGAGCATAAAGACATCAGAAACTTTAAGAGTTTCTCTATCCCCTTTCCTTGGGACAAGAAAACCTTTCATCCATAAAGTGACAAACCGATTGTCCGGTGAAAGATGATAAACTTTCCTCTTTCCCTCATTAACAACAAACAAAGATTTTTCAGCACTCTCTCTATTAAACGTACCAACTTCCTCTGGTAGTTTGTGAGATGGACAGAATGAATCCCCTTCTATAGAAACGTTCAGAAAGTGTGCCGCTTGTTTCACAGACATGGATAATTTTCTATCGTACACAGCGAAGTTTATAGTTATATCTTTGTCGAAAGACACGGTTTTGTAAAATTGACAAACTTCATCAAAAAGAACTGGATCTTGAGTATCAGGCTTTTCCACATAGAGATGTTCACATCCTTAAAACAAAATAATCCTCTTGATTGTAGAATCGTACATATCGAAGAATTCTCGGGATACTAACCTTTCTCTGTGAAAGTCTTTCTCTGTAAAAGTCTTTGAAGACATTTCAGTGGGAGTGTTGGCAGAGGATTGAGACATAAAGATGATGCTGATTGAGAAGATCGTACGATTGTTTATAGCTGGGGGAGCAGAGCTTCGCCTCAATTCCTGAACAATCAATGTGGGTTTGGGGAGGGGAGGGGTATTTATAGGCAAAAAAAAGAGATGACCGTTGAACTTCTACGGTCGAGATTAGATAATACCAGATCAATGGTTAGGATTAAAACAAAGAAAGAAAATAAAATAAAAATTGAAAAAGATACCTGTCGGAGAACAAAAGGTGATTGCTGGATTTGGTAAGTATCAAAGAAACAATCGTAAGGAAAAAAAAACATGATGCCGATGGAAAACAAAGTCATTACTATGGTCGGACCGTACGATGGAAAATAGTTGTTATCATTAACCGACAGTACGATGGAAAACAATCTCAATACTATCATCGGTCAATACAAAAAAAATATTGAATGATACGATGGAAAAGAATTTGAATACTATCATCGGTCGATTCAAAAAATATTGAATGGTATGATGGAAAAGAATTTCAATACCATCATCGGTCGATTCAAAAATTATTGAATGGTACGATGGAAAAGAATTTCAATACCATCATCGGACGATTCAAAAAATTATTGAATGGTACGATGGAAAAGAATTTCAATACCATCATCGGTCGATTCAAAAAATTATTGAATGGTACGATGGAAAAGATTTTCAATACCATCATCGGACGATACAAAATTTTTGAACGATACGATGGAAAAGAATTTCAATACGATAAACAGAAAAACTGAAATGGTCAATACGATAAACAGGAAAACTTAAAATGAAACAATAAAACTGTCAATACTATAAACAGAAAGAAACATATATAAAGAGAGTAAATATTTAAAGATCAGAAACATAAAGACATAAAGAAATGTCCTCCCCCTTTCTACGAGGAGTTTCTTACTATTAGGAGAGATGTAAAACAGGAAGTAGATATGAATGATTATTTTATTGTAATCATTCCTAGCTTCTGTTTTATAAATTCAAATCTATCGGAAGGTAAAGGTTTTGTAAAAATATCAGCAAGTTGTTCTTGCGTTCCGATGAATTGTAAAACAATATCTCCTTTTTGTGTGTGATCCCTAAGAAAGTGATGCCTAACATCTATGTGTTTTGCACGAGAGTGATGTGCTGGGTTTTTACTAAGAGCTATGGCACTTGTATTATCACACAGAATTTGAGTTTTGGAGAAACTCAAACCATAGTCAGTGAGTGTGTGCTGCATCCACAATACTTGAGCACAGCAACTTCCAGCTGCTACATATTCAGCTTCAGCAGTGGAGTGTGCTACTGAGTGTTGTTTCTTGCAAGACCAAGAAACCAAAGAATCTCCTAAGAAATGACAAGTTCCAGATGTACTTTTTCTATCCATTCTACAACCACCAAAGTCAGCATCTGAAAAACTTTTTAAAACAAAATCATTTCCAGAAGAGTAGAAAAGTCCTAAATCCATAGTGTCTTTTAAATACCGAAAGATTCTCTTTACGGCCTTTAATTGAGACTCTTTTGGATTAGATTGATATCTTGCACATAAGCATACAGAAAACATCAAGTCGGGTCGACTAGCTGTTAAGTATAGCAAACTCCCTATCATACCTCTAAAAATTGTTTGATCTACTGGTTTCCCAGTTTCATCAAGATCAAGAGTGTTTGAGGTACCAATTGGGGTGCTAATACTTTTAGTTTTGTCAAATCCATACTTTTTGAGTAAGTCTTTAATATACTTATGTTGAGATATATAAGTTCCTTCTGGTTTTTGAGATATTTGAAAACCTAGAAAGAATGTTAACTCACCCATCATACTCATTTCAAACTCAGATTTCATTAAATTTGCAAAAGAATCGGTTAAAGATTTCTGAGTTGATCCAAATATGATGTCATCAACATAGATTTGGACAACCAAAACATTTTTTTTTTCCATTTTGATAAAAAGAGTTGGATCAACTGTACCTTTTCTATAATTGTTTTGTAAAAGAAATCATGTAAGTCTATCATACCATGCTCTAGGGGCTTGTTTAAGACCATATAGAGCCTTGGTAAGTTTAAAGACATGATCAGGATGTTTTGGGTCTTGAAAACCAGGAGGTTGTTCGACAAAAACTTCTTCTTGAACAAAACCATTTAAAAAAGCACATTTGACATCCATTTGAAATAGTTTGAAATTGAAATATGCTGCGAAGGCTAATAGAATGTGAATAGATTCAAGTCTAGCTACAGGAGCATATGTTTCTTCATAGTCTATTCCCTCTTGTTGATTATAGCCTTTAGCAACAAGTCTTGCTTTATTTCTTACAATGATTCCATTTTCATCACACTTGTTTCTGAAAACCCATTTTACACCAATTACAGTTGTTTCTTTAGGTCTTTCAACTAAAGTCCAGACTTGATTCCTTTCAAATTCATTTAGTTCATCCTGCATTGCTTTGATCCAATAATCATCACCTAAAGCCTCACTTGGACTTTTAGGTTGAAATTGGGAAAGAAAAGCAAGATGTTCTATTTCATTTCATAAGGAATTTCTGGTCCTTACAGGTTGATTTATATCACCAATGATATTATCACTGGGATGATTCCTAAGAAACAATTGATTTTGGTTTTGTAAAACCTGTTCATCAACATATGGTAGAAAATCTTCTGTGGTAAATGTTTCAGGAACACTTTCTTGAACATTTTCCTTATCAGAATGTTCTTCTAACAAAGGTTGATAAACATCTTTAGAAAACACATCCGAGGATGTAGGATTGGGTTGGTTGAAAACAAAAGGGTTAGTTTCATCAAATTTTACATGTACTGTTTCTTCAACAGTACAAGTGTTTTTATTGAAAACTCTATAAGCCTTAGAGGTTGTGGAATAGCCTAGAAAGATTCCTTCATCAGATTTTGGTGCAAATTTGTGTAAATTTTCTTTTGTATTCAGAATGAATACTTTGCATCCAAAAACTTTGAAGTAAGAAACTTTAGGTTTTCGGCCAGTCCATAACTCGTAAGGAGTTTTATTAAGAAATGGTCTAGTTAAAACACGATTTATAGTATAACAGGCAGTACTTACAGCTTCAGCCCAAAAATGCTTAGCAATTGAGTATTCACTCAACATGGTTCGAGTCATTTCCTGAAGAATACGATTTCTTCTTTCAACAACACCATTTTGCTGAGGAGTTCTTGGTGCTGAGAAATTGTGAGTAATACCTTTCTTACTACAAAAAGTTTCAAAATCTGAGTTTTGAAATTCACCACCATGATCACTATGAATAGTTATCAATGGTAGGTTTTTCTCATTTTTAACTTGGGCTCTAAAAGTTTTGAAATACGAAAAGGCTTCAGATTTCTTTGTAAGAAAGTAGACCCATGTAAATCTAGTAAAGTCATCAACTAAAACAAATACATAGTATTTGCCTCCAATGCTTCCAGATTGTGAAGGACCAAACAGATCCATATGCACAAGCTGTAATGCATTAGAAGTTGAAACTTCATTAATTGGTTTAAAGCTAGTTTTATGTTGCTTGCCAAACTGACAAGGATCACAGACTTTTGAAGAATCATATCTAAGATCCGGTAGCCCTTTTACAAGTCCTTTCTTTGAGAGTTTTCTTAGGTTTCTCAAATTACAGTGTCCTAATCTCCTATGCCATAGCCACGATTGGTCTTCTATTACACTTAGACAAGGTAAGTTTTGGTTCCTAAGGTCTTCTAAGTTAATAGTGTAAACATTCTCTTGCCTATGGGCAGATAGAATGAATTCATCCTTGGAATTGTGAACTAGACACTTATCATTTCTAAAATTCACAAGGTAACCTTCATCACATAATTGACTTATGCTGATGAGATTGTGCCTAATACCTTTAACAAACAAAACATTTGAAATAAGAACTTTTTCAAGAAAAACGATATTACCTATACCAACAATCTTTCCTTGAGCATTATCTCCGAAGGTAACTTTTCCACCTTTTGTTTTGATAACCTTTTCAAAGAAAACTTTGTTTCCAGTCATATGTCGAGAGAAACCACTATCCATGTACCAAATGTTCTTATTGATACACTTCTCGTTTTCCTGAAAAAGAAACAATTAGATTTTCGGAATCCAAACTTGTTTGGATCCAGAAGGATTAGATAAAAGAATTTTAGGAATCCACATTTGTTTTGCAAAATGAGCTTTATGAAATCCTAAGGATTGGGTTTTGTTAAGAGAACAATCTCTTCTCCAATGTCCACCACATTGACACTTGGAACAGAAAATGGTTTTTTGAGGAACAAAATAGTTATTACTAAAAACAGGTTTGGAATAAGTATAACCAAGACCAGAACGATTTCTAAAAGGTCTTATTTGAGAGTACATCCTATCAAAGTTTTCTTTTCCATGAGTAAAGTTTGACAAGCACTTTTTCAAGGATAAAATCTCTGACTTTAGTTTTAAAACCAAATTCTTGTTTTCTAAAACATTTGAATTAGAACTAGAGTTAGACTCTAAAAAGTTTTTCTTTGAAATAGCAGTTTCAAGATCCTTAGAAAGTTTATCTTTTTCAGATTTGACTTTCTCAAGGGTTTTCAAAATACTTTCAAAATCAGAAGTTTTCCCATCAAGATCTTTAGAAAGATCTGATACTTCTTTAGTCAAAATAGAAATTCTAGAATTTGCTTTTTCAAATCTCTTTTTGAGTTTAGAATTTTCATTTTCAAGTAACTTAGCAAATCTAGAGACATCTTCAAAAGAAGGTAAAGTATCATCTTCTGATGATGAGGGTTCATCATTTGAAGATTCATAATATTTATTATCAACATAATTTGCATTTAAAGAGACATTTGTAACAGCTTCAGCATTGTGTACCTTAGCCATGAGACAATGATCTTCAATTGGTAGTCTGGCTAGAAGTCCAATATTCCTTTGTCCTGACGTCTCATATTCTGAAGAATCATCTGAGGAATCACTACCACTTGCACTCCATGTATCATTTGCTTTCAAGCCTTTCTTCGTCTTATAAAACCTTTTCTTGTTTCTTTCAGAGTGTTTCTCTTTTCTATCTTTCCTCTTCAGTAAAGGACAATCAGGCCTTATATGTCCTGCTTTCTTGCATTCATAACAAGTTACCTCTGAATCTTTCCTATCTTTCCTATCTTTCTTTTTGAATCTATATTGAAAATCTTTCTTTCCCACAATCTTGTTCATCCTCCGAGCAAGATTAGCTAACTCATTGTCTGAAAGATTACAATCACTTGAATCAGAAACAACAACTTTCTTGGATTTAGACCTTGTAACTCTTTCAGGTGTTTTAGCTTTAGATGCAAAAGCTACACTTCCATTCCCATTCTTCTTCTTATTGAAATCAGCATCTCTTTTCATTCTTGTCTCTTGCTGTAGAAGAGTTCCAAAGAGTTCATGAAGAGTAATCTGGGAAACTTTTCTATTTTCATCAATAGCTGTTCTTTTTGACTCCCATTCATTTGGCATAATATCTATAATCTTATCAACAAGAGCTTCATCATCAAGACCTTTTTCTCCCATAGATTGTAAGCTGTTGACAATTGTCATAAACCTTTGTTTCACTTTACATACTTGCTCTCCATAAGGAAAAACAAATCCATGATACTCTGCTCGAAGCATTGCTCTCCTTGTTTCTATAACTTTGGATGTACCAAAATGAGTGACTTCTAATTTCTTCCAAATACAGTTGGCTGCTTCACATGAAGATATCTGGCTATATATATTCCTGGTCATAGAACATAATAAAGTATTGCGTACCTTGTAATTCAGTTGATATTCTTGCTTCTCTTGATTTGTGAAAGTACTAACTTCTTTGTCAGGAATTTTGTAACCCCCAGTAAGCATAATAAAATTGTCTACACCAGTATTGATGACGAAAGTCTTCATACGATCTCTCCAATACTCATAATCATTCCCATCAAAGATTGGTGGTCTAGAAGGATTCAGATTATCTATTGATCCGATATTCATTCCTGCCATCTAATATAACAAAAACAACTTTTCCACTCCACACGTTAGTGTAGTAAGTATTTAAGAAAGTAATAAGAAATAAAGCTAGTAATACAAATCAGTGGAAAACCTCCTCTGATACCAATTGTTGGATCGAATAGTCGATATAAAAGTCTATTAGATGGAACAATACAAGAGGGGGGGTGAATTGTAGGTTTTAAAAACCTTGAGTTTTAGTAACAAAGAGATTAGTTTAAAAGATTTTAAACTAATACAAATACAAACACCCACAATTGTATTGAATGTAAAAGGTATGATATATTGTAATACTATTGTAAAGCAAAACAATTGTATTCAAGGTGAACACAATAATCAGAGTAATACAAATATGAATGATTCTACCTTAAAGCGTATAGAACCAATCAATACAATATGTAATGGAATGATTGTAATTGAAACAATTACAATTGAATAAGTAAAGAAAGGAAACAATACAAATCCCTTTCTAATACAACAGCGGAAAAGTAAAAGTAATACAATTCTTTTAACCCAAAGAGAAGGGTTATCCTTTCACCTAGGATAAAAGGTCTGTCTCACCAACACCTTGGTGAGCCCTCGATACGATTATCGGCACGTCTGTCTGCCTATCCCCGGCAGCCCTCGATACGATGATCGGCTCGTCTGTCTGCCTATCCCCGACAGCCCTCGATACGATGATCGGCTCGTCTGTCTGCCTATCCCCGGCAGCCCTCGATACGATGATCGGCTCGTCTGTCTGCCTATCCCCGGCAGCCCTCTATTTTGCAGGTAATCGGCACCTCTGTCTTTCAATTACTTGAAAGCCCTCGATACGATGATCGGACGCACAAGGCTGATGAGAGAAGTCACAGTGTCTCTCTCTAGAATCTTCGTAGTTCACAGAGTCTCTTCGTTCATCAGTTATTTCTCAGCTTCAAATGACCTCCTATTTATAGGCCTCGGGTTCCAACGGTCATATTGCCTCCAACGGTCATATTGAAACAGAAATCACGACATCGTTTTGATTAGTATATAACTAACTCAACGACATCGTTTTGTTAGGATAAGAGATATATAGAAATGTAAAACATGAGTACGATTCATATGCAGAGAGAGTTTTTGACAAAGTACCAAAACAAATAATGATCATCTGAATAGCAAAGTCAGTACGATACGATTGACAGAGTCAGTATGATACGTTTGACAGAGTCAGTACAATACGTTTGACAGAGTCAGTACGATACGTTTTGGTCGGTACGATCAATCATCGTACGATACGATAAACATGATAAAAGACAATTTTTTATTTACAAACATATGATAGAATACATTTGAGATTTCCAAAACATGACATAGAATATATTTGTGATTTCTAAAACATGATGTAAAAGCCAAAAGAAGACTTTTGACTTAACATAAGATGGGTGAACCCATATCGATTTCAAATGCATTAGATAATTATTAAATTTTACATAGAATGATATTGAAAGTTGTCCAAATGGTTATTCAAATTTTTAGGGTTCTATAATATTTCTATGATAATGAAGTTCCAAGATACCAAGATGTTTTATCTATTATGGCCTTCGGTTTTTAATGTTTCCTTTGATCAAGATTGATATCACATGTCTCTTGATTATTGATTCTTATGAATATTTCCTTATTTAAATACTTATTCTATGTTTCATGATTGATGATTCAAGTATTTATGGATATGATTTCCTTTATGATTCTCTCATGAACTACAATTATGTAATCGTAACCTTATACACATCTTATGATCATTGATGAATTTAAATTTTTAATGATTATGTTTACCCTTATCGAGCATTTGAGCTCACCCTTCTTAAGTTTCATTATCCCAGGCTATGAAGAATTTAGTTGAATGAATTATTTATAGAAGGATTGCATATGGATTTTGATGATGGATTAATGTGAAATATGAAAAGATAGGTTAAATGGGATAAATGATCATTTAAAGACATGGGTATTGTCTATGTATGATTTTTTACAAATTATCTAAAACTCCAAACCTAAAAGTTAATTGGTTAAGTAAGTGATACAGTGTTTCATTTTGATGTTGTAAGTTTTGATGGTTAAAATTGGGTCATATTCATCAGTATCAAATCCATAAATGCAATGTTTTTTATTCCAACACCTAATCTGGGAGTGTGGGTTCTTGTTTGTTATAAAATCTCCCACATAATTCTTCTCTTCTAGCACCCTTCTTAGACATATCATACATAAAACATTTCTCATATCCTATGGAAAAGGAAACATAATAAATACTGAGATAAAATTCTCAATAAGGGGGAAAATGGAGATATCATTGATTATTTAAGTATAACATGAGTATAAGGGTATTAGAAAAAAATCATATCATTTGAAAAATATACCCAATAATACATAGATCATAATAATGGGTCATGGAAAAATCATGATTGTTCGTAAACTTGAATCATAAGGGAATCAGAGAACATGATCCATGAGTGCTTAAAATTGGCATAAGATCATGTCATAAAAGTGATTTATAAAATTTGAAATAATCATAATCACGGAAACCTTATGTACAGGCTACCCATGAAGACATTCATCACAGGTTAGGCTTGTTCTGAACACATATGTACCTACATTGGGCTTATGATAACCTCTAATGTACCATTTGTGATCATAAAACATTAATCCTTAAATTATTCATTGGAAGGATATAAAAGACCCACCCATCTGATATTCCTAATCCATTCACATGTATTCTAAAATATTATGAAAACATTTTTCATTCATCATAACTTAACCCATGGAAAATAAAAAGGCTTTCATCAATACTTCATCATCATAACCATAAAATATCCATATAAAGAATAAAGATGGAATTATGGAATCATATCCCTATTTAATCAAAAATAACATTGAGGGATATTATTATAGATGATTTGTTTTAAATATTTCAATAATATTTCTTAAGAAAAATACCCATTTCATTTTGAAGTCAAATATTTCTACTCTAAACATGTCCAAAATATTAAGGATTAAATTTTCTTTCAAACAAACCATGGAAACTTTTAAAGAAATATTTATAGGAAAAAAGTAGTCTTGATGGTATTAAAATCCATTCAAGTGGTGTATATTAAAACAAATATTACTTTACATTTTTAGTAAAAAGTAAAAAATAACTCATACATAAAATGATAAGAAGTTTCATTTTAAAAAAATTTATGAAAATAAAAAAATGATCAAAAATATTTTCATACAATCATTATATAATGTTAAAAAATCATGAAAACATTTTAAATAAAATAAGGATTTTTAAGACAATGATTCTCGATCAATGTGAGAAATAAAGTCATTTTTTATTAAAAATATTCATTAATACTACTGAGTACTTAAAGAGATAAAAATGAATGGAAAAAATTTTAATCTCCACAAAGAACTATATGATACAAATATAATAATATTTTTTAGAGAAATATCATATAATTTGATCATCATAAATGTATGCCTAAATAATCCTGGTGAAAATGATATTATAATGTAAAATCCTTATTATTTGTGTAACTTTTTTCATTGCTATTCCCATGAAAGAAATATTTTTAAATAAACCTTTAAATAAAATGAACATAAGAATATTCAATATAAAAAATATCAAATGGAATATATATATATATATACACCTCATAAATTTAAATCTGTGCATAACATTGAACATGCCTCAATGACATCGTATTTAGATGAATATACCTTACAATTTTAGTAATCTACGAACCAAAACCTCACGAAAGGGATAAACTTATATGTATTTTTTAATAATCTTATTTAAATTAAATTAAACATAAAATACATTTATTGGTAGTACATACAATACAAAATGGAAATAATTGGTCAATATGTCATATGTCTTATAGAAATAAAAGTGAGATGAGAAAGTCTTACCTTATGTATGACTTGATTCGTAATCACTCTAACCTCTTGTATAATAAATTTTATTTATTATAATTGTATACCAGAACCATTTATAAACACATAATATCATATATATATATATATATATATGTAATCCACATATAACTATTCAACACTTTTATATTAATCATTTGTTATTAAAATCCTCATTTCTGGGTGATAACTACTTTGTTTTTCATGCATGTCTTGGTTAAAAAGTTATGATCTTACACTTTTATCATGGTTCCATAATCATAAAAATGATAATAATTACACAAGTATATTATAAATACACTTTTAAAATTATTTATATAAATTGGAACTAAAAAATGAATTACATCACTTCGTGGAGATGGTAATCTATATGTACAAATGAGTGATGCTTCCATTTTTCAATAGATGGAACGAAATAAAATTAGATAAAAATTCAACTTTATAGAACTATATTAATATAATAAATATCATGTATATTTATAAAATACATCATTCTAACCCTCTACATGAATTAGTGATGGAAAATGAATGTATCGGTATGTGGAAGTGGTAGTCTTCATTTATGCATAAGTAATGTTTTTTTCTCATAGGATAAAAAGGATGTGGAAAATGGTTGTTAAATAATAATAATAGTAAGTAAGTATATTTAATAAAATTAATTAATTATTTTATAATTTAATTTAAATACTTATAAGAGGTATAAGAATATATAAAATTAAAAGTGATCACTTACGAGTTATTCTTCTTTATTGAGAAAACTCATTTGGCTTACACCTTAGTCCTTAAAAGAATGGTATTTTGGAAATAAAATAATCTCTATGAAATGGGTATGGAATATATTATTTCCATGAACTAATCTTGTATGATATCTTACCCAACACCCAAACCTATCAGTGGAATGGCCCGAAGGGAATTCCCAATCCCCATGGGCTGACAACTAGTGATGGACATCAAAGTACTCCTAATTGGAATGATTTTATCCCAAATAAAAAAGGATAAAATAAATTAACTAAACAAGTTGAGTAGATAATAATAATTAAATCTCAAATAAACATTCAAACAGATCAAGATACTATAACAGTTGAATGAAACAAAACTGAACAACTAAAGGCTACAAAATATAAACTAAAACCATACCAAAGGCAATTTGATATCATTGTGACCTCATGGTAACCACCATTCACAAGAGAAAACCAATCCAAATATGATAACTCTAATTAGAAACCAAAATCTTAAAAATATCATGGGTCTACCAACACTGAATAGAATAAGTAGGGTGTGATCTTGATAGCTCAGTAGGAATGCACCACAGAATCCATACATTTCCATTCCCGAAATAGTCCAAAGATTCTAGTTTGAAATATATATATGAAAACATGGTTTTCATCATTTTAAACAAAAAAATACATCTTCATTTATCAAAAACCACTAATTAAACGTTTCCATTATCAAAATAGATTACCATTTTTAAAATATGATACTCAAAAAAAATCCAACAAGGTGATACTAAGCAGTGCTGAAAGTAAGTAATAAAAAAATACAAGCAATCAAGTGTAACAAGAAGCAAACAGGCACATATAGAAAATAAACCTTTGGAATTTCATAAACATTTATAGAGATATCCCAAGATGTAGTCGGTTTGGACTCACTTGTTTCCATATGATGCAACTTCATATTCAATAAGATACTGGTTGTTCTAACTACAAACCAGTGGCACGATCCCACCTAGCCTCTAGAAACCTAAGAGGTACCAGCCCATCAAATAAGGGTTGAAAAGAAAATGTCACACATCCCTCTAAATAATATATTAAAGTACCATGGTAATAGTACATGGTTAAAGTGGTAGGCCCTCACACGCTTGGCTCACCATATATTCTAATAGTGCACTTTCCTACCTCAATCACCAAAACCTCCTATGTGATAACCCACTACCGGGAAATCCTCCATAGGGGTTCTTGTCACATGTCACATTATCAAAAAAATCTAGTCAGTTCATCACATAATATAAACTTTCATACCATTTCTTAAAACATATCATATTTCCAAACAAACCATTAACATCACAAATCCAAAATCATTTATCGAAACAATTTCCAACCCATTCCTAAAATGATATGAAACACCACTTTCATATGCTCTTTCCAAACGGGCTCTTGAAAATTTCAGAAACCAAGCCACACTACCAAAATTCCAAATGGGTCATAACATAAGGTTCCATTTGAAAACCATATTAAATTTATTCCTCTCCATTAGAAACAATCCCCACATAAACCTCTAGCCAAATTGTCACCTTTTTTAACACACCAAATCCAATTGATCAATTAAAGCATTCCACTAGAAGATAACCATAAGAAAGAAAAAATACAGAACCCAATTTCACACTAATGAACAAATAAAATTTTGTAAAACATAATTTATTCCTATACATATAGGTAAACTCAAGAAAATACTTTTTAAAACAAGTTGGCATTTTTTTCAAACACCATATGTGCATGTTTCTTAAGCATGATAAAAGAATCCATTGAAAACCATTTTTTGTTAAATTCTACTAATCTGGAAACACCTCAATAAGCCAAAAATATATAGAAAAAGTATGGGAATAATATTAATAAATTATTTTCAAGCATCCAAGAATATGAGGAATGGATCAAAACAGAAAAGTACAGAGACGCCTATCTTAATAGAGTGCGGATGAAACAAAACAACGAGGGGAGGAAAGAAAGCCCCACAGACCTACCGCGCACCCTAGAATCCTAATAAACACAACTCACACATTAACCCTAACATATAAGTTTCTAATGAATGATAATCCCCACCATTAAAGAATAATAACTTAAGAGCAGTAAGATAAGAGAAGAGAAAATCAACCAAAAACCACAAGATCTCACTTTAAGAACCATCAAGGGGCTTAAATAGTAAAAAGGAAGAAAATTATGAGGATCTTTTAGGACCCTCTAGTATGCCAAAACTGAAACAAGGAGGATAATCCTGATTGTGGGTTAAAACATATAAAGGAAAAAAATTAATTTAATGATTTTAATGACTTGGACAAGTCTCATGGTTTGGATTCACTGTTTTCCAAATTGTGTGCCAACCGTGCACCCAATACTATCCAAAAGGGACACCCCACATGGGTTTTCCACATGGTTTTCTAACTGTGTTCCAACCATTACAAATTCCACTTCCTAAGAGAGATACCTATCTACATCGTTTCCTGGGCAAGGCGCATGGTTTCCCTTAACCATGTGATGTTTATGTACGCCATGATGCCATGCCTAAAAACATCAATTTCTCATTGTAAACTCATAAATTAAAATTTATTCTAAACATGAACCTCAACCAAAGGATCCAAAACCAAGATGATAATAAAATAAAATAAAATTAATGGATGGGGTGTGACAATTCTCCCCATCACAAACACTTTCTACCCACACAAAGTCACCCAGCTGAAAGGTAAACAAAACTCAGTTCCAGAGCCAAAACAATGGAAAAATACATGAACAAAGGGGGGATCCATTTCACTTCACAAGTCACACTAAAACAATTCTAGACAAAACAAATTCACAAAGGATAAAGGGATAAAATGAGAGGCTTTTCCCCATCCCAAGAACTTAATCAATGCCACTAGGAATACCCAGAATAGAAACTACGAACCCAACTAACCATATCTCATTTTCACAGGAGAAAAAACACTACCAATAGAACTAAAAATTACCCACACAAGCCAAAACCCTCCAACAGAAGTGGTAACCATAACCAAATAATGAACCTGAACATAAACAACAATCAACAATCTCCACAATCATGTATATATCTAAATAGCTGTAATTGAAACTAAACATAGAACTAACCCACATAAGGATTATAAATTCCAAAGAAATGAAAACCAACTCAAGAACTACATTTCATAAGGTAAGAATGAAAACTAAAACTAATTTACAAAATTCCATCCATTTAAATACCCACATCCAACCCAGAAAATGGGACATGTATTTAAGATTTGTTCCAAGAACACAACTATTAGAATTACAAGAGAATAAAACCAACAAAATATTTATAATGATGAGAACATTCAAGAAAAAAATAAAACAACAATAAGGATCCTAAAAAATACTCTCTACAACTCTGGAGAAAAAACAAGGCTAGGGTTGTCCACACCACTGGTTATTCATGACTTTGTGTGAGCTTCACTCAGGGGCCTTTGATAGGAGCCCAGATTTCCAAAGCATCTCATTCCTCACAGTCAGGCCGACATCCTCCAATCGAGACTTCTTTTTAGGAAACTCTTATTATAAAACTTTTCTAGATAACCCCAACAGCCACAATGATGGATATTCTTTAGAAGATTATGAATTAATGCCTTTGAATTCAAAAATTGACCACACATAGAAGTGTATGATTGAATGGTCTGCCGAATAATAATATGGAACCAAAGATATAGAATCCTCAAGAACATATACATTTGGAAGTAACCTCTCGCCATATGGGTAACCTTCATGAGCACCAACCACCACTAGCTTCATTATAATAACCAATTCAGCTTGGAACACCTCACCTACCATCTTATCCAACTATACTTTACTAAAAGTGAGAACCTGATCCTTGATCTATGGTCAATGACCTCCAATAAAAATATATTCCTTTAAGAGATCCTGCGAAGCTACCTCCTGGGAAAAAGAAACCAACTCTTAAAAGTGGTCAACATAGGCCTTCACTACCTGTTGGCCTTCCTAATACTCATGAGCTCTTCTTTTTTCTTCATATTTACCTCCTGAGGTATAATCCACCAAATTAAAATAGAATTAAATTCATCCAACATCATCCTAACCTGTATCAATGATATAGAGATTACCTTCCATTCATCTAATGTTGGTCCCTCGAACAAACCGATAACCACACACACTCTCAACGATTCGGGATTTTTCCACAATCTAAAGACACTCTCGACCTCCTTGAGCTATTCCACTACCTCTAATGGATCTCAATCACCAAGATATATATGAAACACTCGAAAAGAACCAAAAACTAGGAAATAATCATTAGAAAATCGTATACCTTTCTTGGTGGCATATTATGAACAATTCAAGAACACGAAATGAGAATCAACATCAATCCAAAACACAATGGATAGTAGTATCTCAAGCCAAAACAATAGGATCACTAGCAAAAAACATACAAGAAAAATCAAAAAACACTTTTCAAAAAATAACAATTTTCATACATTTTCATGACTGCATTTTCAAAGGCTATTTTCCAAAAACTGAAACCCATTTCCAAAAATCAAAACCCACTTTACAAAAAAACCCATGAAATCCTTTGAACTGTCTCATACACATTCGTTCCACATCCATTTATTCCATCCATGAACATGTTACCATATGCACATTCTACACATACTTGCACATATGGGATTGTTCAAAATGAATACTGAGGCTCACACAAGTCATTTCATTTTTTTTAATCTCCAAAACATACCCAATTTCCATCTAAGTCACTTTCCATTTAAAGGCCCATTTAACTTTTAAATTTGAAACCATTTGAGAGATATCATTTTAATTTTCAAAAACTGGTCATATTTTAAAAGCCCATTCCCAAAATACTGAAACCAAAACAGGTTAAAACTTGCAGAAAACCACTGAAATAAAGAACTAGGTTATGTTCCTAACTAGGTGACATGGTAATGGGCCCTGAAACAAGTGAGCATCAAAATTAAGAGGAACTTTGACCATTTATTATAACTCCACATGGGTCACAACTCCATGTGAGATCACAACATGTCATTGTCTTACCCCCATTGTCATTCCCCAATTCAAAAAAAAATCAAAACAAGGCTATGCATAGATTCCCAAACCACCCCTAGATTATCAGGTCTTTTTATGAGTGGTGGTGATCAGGAACCAACCCATAACCTACCACCTGAGCACCAAAAATACTAGTCTCCAATCAACCTGACACCCCAAATAACAAGGGCCTACTCTGATAACATTTTTAAAAAAATCAATATTGGATGCCATCCTACCGGACACCCAACCCAGTATGTGGCATATCCTAAAGGGAATTCCCATTCCCCAGGGATGAAAACTAGGGTCAAGTATAAATGAAATCAGGATAAGAATGATTTTAGCCAAACTAAACTAGGATCAAATAAATAAACTAAACAAGATGAAGAGGCAAGAATAACTGAATCTCAAATAAACTTACAAACTAATCTAGATACCATAAAAGATGAATGAAAAAACTGAAAATTGAAGGATAAAAAATAGAAACTAAAACTAGACCAAAGGAAATCTGATCTCCTTACAACCTGAATGTCATCGCCATCCACAAGACTAACTAAATCTAAAGACAGAAACATGAACCAGAAAACTAATTATTTAAAATAGCTCAGGTCTACCGACACTGAATGGCACAAGTAGGGTGTGATCTTAACAACTCAGTAGGAAACCATCCTAGAATCCATAGATTTCCTTTCCTAAAATAGTCCATAAATACTAGACGGAAATAAATATAATAAAATAGGTTTTTTCTACATTTTAAATAAATAAATTCATATTCCTTTCTCAAAACTATGCATTCCATGTTTCTATTCTAAAAAAAGTTTACCATTTTTGAAATCATATCCTCAACAGAAACCGAACAAGGTGATACCAAGAAGTGATGAATGTAAGTAAGAAAAAAAATAAGAAACCTAGTGTAATAAGAATTAGACAATCACATATAGATAATAAATAATGCGAGTTTCCTAAAAATCCCTAGATAACTCCCTATACATAATCATTTTAGACACACCTGTCGGTATATGGTGTAGTTCCATATTCAATAAACAACTGGACATTATAACTGCAAACCAGTGGCATAATCCCACCTGGCCTCTAGAAATCCATGTGCTACAAACCTTCCTAATCGAGGTCGATAAGAAACTATCATTCATCCCTCTAAAATACATCCTGGAATCCCATGGTAATGGTACCCGATGAAAGTGGGATGCCCTCACACATGTGGGTCACCTTACCTTCCACCACCAAACATACATACCCCAAACACCGACACCTCATATGTGATAACCCACTCTTAGTAAATCCTCCATAGTGATTTCTATCACATGTAACATTATCAAAAGTTCCAATTAGGTCATCACATCATATAAACATTCAAAACATTTTTTAAAACATACCAAGTTTCCAAAGAGGCGTTTAAACTCCCAAATCCTAATTCATTTACCAAAAAAATTCCAAACCATTTATAAGATGATATGAAACACCTCTTTCACAAGATATTACCAAAAGGGCTATTAAACATTTCTAAAACCAAACCATACTAACAAAATTCCAAATGGGCCATAACTTCAGGTTCCATTTAAAAACCATATTCAATTAATTTTTAAATAATAAAACCATTTAGAGAACATGAAGTCTTTATGAAGAGTGAGAAATATGAGGAAAGAAGTAAAGTTGTTTGGAAATAAATTCTTGTGTTAAATTAGTTCATTTTTATTTTTTGTAACATCCATGTACTTATGGATGTTCTTATATCCAATGGAAAGCTTTTTAAATCCCACAAAATCCTATAAACCCTTTTAAATGAATTACAACTTTCATTCACCACCATTCACAAAAAATCACCACTAAAACCTCAAGCCAAAGTGTCCCATTTTCTAACACACATGATCCAATTGATCAATTAAATCTAACCACTAGAATATAACCATAAGAAATCACAAATCAAGCACCCAATTTCACTCTTAAGGATCAAATGACATTATATCAAACAAAATATAAAAATATAAATTTAGAAATACTGAAGAAAACCATTTTTGAAAACAATTGGAATTTTTTCAAACACTTTATGTGAATATATCTTAATCATAATATAAGAATGCCTTAAAACCCATTTTTATTCAAATTATACCGACATGGAAACCTGTAAATATGATAAAAAATATATAAAAATTATTTGAAGAATATTCATAATTTATTTGAAAGAATCCAAGAATCAAGAGAATGGATCATAAAGGAAAATAATGTAAACACATACCTCAATAGAGTGAGAATGAAATAAAAAATCAAGGGTAGGAAGAACAAATCACCACAGACCAACTACACACCATATAATCCATCGAAACACAAACAACACATCCACCATACTGTATATGGTTTATCCAAAAGATAATCTCCACCAAGGGAGACAAATAAATCATGTGGGGAAATAAAAGAGAAGAGATAATCAACCAAAAACAACATGCTCTAAACTTAGGAACCTTAATGTGTCTTCAATGGTGAATGGGAAGCCAAGGAGGAGGATCTTGTAGGACCCCCTAGTATTCCAAAACCGAAAAAGGGAGGTGGATACTGATTTTGGGATAAAAAATTAGAAGAACACAATTTGAATTTCAATATTTTAATGAAATAGATCAGTCACACAGTTTCAGAGCATGGTTTTCCAAACAATGCACTATCCATGCACCCCTTACTGTCCTAAAGGGAAACTCTGCATGGTTTTTTAACATAGTTTTCTAATCATGTAGAAACCATTCCAAACACCACTTCCCAAGAGAGACACCTAGCCAAAAAATCTCTCGACAAAGGTGCATGGTTTCCCTTAACCATGTTTTGATCATGTTCCACATGCTACCAATCCCAAAAACATCAATTTCTCAATGTAAACTCAAAAATTCAAACCATGACTCAACCCAAACCTCATCCAAAGGATCGAAAATCAATAAGATAATAAAATAAAATAATTTTGAAGGTCATGGTGTGACAATTATGGTATTAGAGTAGGTATTTACTAAGATATAAGGATCTAGCTTTATAAATAAAACATAAGAGGAGATGCCCATTTTTATGTAAGGGTATGGGCTTGGAATTAACTAAAGTATTAAATTAATATAAAATAATTTTAAAATTTAAGTGGAACAAAATTCATATATTTATAATTTAGGATAATTATTAGTCAAAATAATCTCATCTAATAAAATTTATATTAATTTAAGTTATGTTTTAACCAGTATCTCTTAGTTTTAACCACCGTTAACCATTTTGATGATTACCATGATATCAAAAAAAAATTACTCTTTAGGGGTCATGTAAGATACTATACAAGAAAAATTAACCTATAAGTGGATAGATATTTGTATTATCTACTATATCCCTTTATCCTTTCCAAATATTTTATTTTTCTAAATTTGATATCCTTTTATAAAATATTATTTAGCATAAGATACTATTAAAGTCATTTTTGGGACTACTTATATAGTTTGACTTTAAAGGCATCATGATATAATTGAAATTAAAATATAAAAATTAAACGCATCACTACAATGATATATTCATCTAAAAAATTAGTGGTACATAGTAATTCATCCAAAAGTATTACTTTAAATATTTTTTAAAATTAGTTATTTGACTTTTCCTCACATGAACAAGCACTGTATCAAAATTTTATAGAAATTTAAAGTAATTATTTCATCACAAAAAAATTCAAAAAAAAATACTATAATAAAATAAATTTATTAATATTTAAAATAAAATTTTATCAATATTCATATTTTTTTATGCCTCACACAAAATAATGTATATATTAAAAGAATGAAATATAAATTTTTGGAATTTTCCTTTATTTAAAATATTATAAATGTCTTTATCAAAGACTAATGGAACCAAAATTACATATTTTAAAGTATTTTAAGGGGTTATATAATTATACTCATCCAATGAAATTTAGGAAAGTTTAGTTTTAACCTTGTTCTACCCGTTTCACCCATACTATGATGACAATATTTTTACCAAGGTTACTATTTACAATGACCAAAATTAAAGTTAAACTATTTACCAAATTTGGAAATTATAATTCCAAATATGAAATAAATTTTATAAAATTCAATCCTTATAAGTGAAAAAAATTATTTAAATTATACAAGGAAAATTCTATAAAAATGATTTTCATGAAAAAATCAAGTATAAAAAAATTTATACTAAAATTAAGATTAAATTAGATTGAAATTAAATTAATTGAATTAATCTTAATAAAAATTATGAAATAAAATTTTAAAATCAATTCAAAACAAAATGTAACTTTTTAATTACTTTAGTGGATAAGACTGTTTTCTATAAAATTGGTATTTTTTAACTATTCATTGAAAAATAAATCTTCAAAAAAAATCCAAAAATATCACCATAAAATAATTTTGATATTCCAATTTCAAAAATGATATCATTTTTATAAAATATAATTTATAAAATTTGAATAAATTAATTATAATATTTTCTCACAAAAAATAATAAAAACCATTTTTGAAGAAATAGTATTTTTGAATCATAAAACGACTTTACTGAAAATTAAGCATTTGTTTATTATGAATTGATCAATAAATTTTTATTATATAAAAACATTATACATATTTTCATAATATGTTTTTTCCTATACATACCACTAATTTAACATATAGGTTATACTGGTTACATTTAAATAATGATATTTTTATTGCGTATCATGGTTCTCTTAAACCTTGGTGTTGCATGTTAAGAATGATATAAAGTATAGTATTATTTTAAACTAAATTTTCAAGGTGTTACAAGTTGGAATTATTTTTC
This sequence comes from Viscum album, assembly GCA_963277665.1. NCBI lineage: Eukaryota > Viridiplantae > Streptophyta > Magnoliopsida > Santalales > Viscaceae > Viscum > Viscum album. Next base: position 734,372,610 of record OY728132.1, on the reverse strand, counting down.
ACCTACTCTATTGGTTCAGGAAGGGGAATCGCTTTAGCCTAGAGTCCTTCACATAGTTCAAGTTCAGGGCAGAGGAACTCATAGGAGGATGGTCGATTATGTTATAGATTTATATATTTAATATCCCCTATCCTTACAAGGAAATATAAGAACAAAATATACTATGGATTAGATTGATATTATCCTGGGAATATTTGATCTAGTGGAGACTGTATGGAATTCATGGGTTAATCAGGTTGCTTTCATGCTTCATGGGCCTGCTTGGAGATTATGGGGAATTATAAACCAGGCCCGGAGACATGATGGTATGACTTTGGGTACAATAAAGGATCTCTTCATTGGGGATTTTTTTTCTCTAATATTATGTATCTAGATCCAGATAATATGTTTATGGATCTTAAATAGGGGATGGTTTTGGTATCTTTAGATTCTACTCATTTCATGGAATTTCTTTACATTGTTCCAATTTTGTATGGGAATGAGGTATATAAGGCTTAAATGATCGAGATCTTCCTTTAACCAAAGCTAAGAAAATAAGTCTATATCTTCAACCTGATGACTTATACAAAGGTACTACATAAGGCCTTTATGACCAATAAGGGTCTATATGAGGGCATACTGTCAAATATTCTTCCAACACTTGGTGCACTGATGAGAAGGAATCCTAGCGATATAGTTGGCACCTTTTCTAGTTTTAGGAAGTGGAAGATAGGGACATACAGTATGGTGGAAATAGGAATTTTTAGTGGAGTATTTTTCTTTATAATTCTCTTGGAAATGAGTTATAACCCTATGATTTAATTGTAGATAGAGTAGGAACTATTCAAATTTTCCCCTGAATCTCAAAATAAGAGTCATTAATGTGGAAAGATAGTGCATGTTTTATAATTTCTATTCAAGGGAACTACGATTTGGTTTCCATAGAGGTGATTGGAAGACATGAACTATGAGTTAAAATACTGACATGGGTTCTCAGCAGTAGGCCCTAATTCTATAGGGTTAGTGACTTAGTCAAACTAGAGGTCTCAGGGTCAAATTCCAAGGGATCGACATAGGTAGAGTGTGTTTCATGGACCGTGTAATGGATGATGGTGTAGAGGGACCTTATACAGTAATATTTATGGTTATAATTACCCCTAAATTTTTACTATATTTTTTGATATAAGAGATACCCATTATTTTATTTCCTTCCCAAGTTGTTTCTTGGTGATACTTTCTGGTTAAGTTTTTTTAGAATTACCTTCTATTGATACACCCTTATGGAAGAAGGTAGATCGTCCCTAGATATGTCTAGAGTTTCCAACATTAGTTATTTATTATATATGTTTATGATATTTCAAGATGTTATAGATGACTAGATTTGATGGGATTTTTAGCTTGGACTAGTTGAATTGTTTTTAGAAACACATTGATTTCTATAGGAGACATGTATCATTTTTACTAAGACTAAGGTGGATAGGTTTATTTTGACTAGTGAATAGGAAGTTGAATTATGAATAATATGACAAGATAAAAGTTACATTGGAGCTATTATAGAATAAATAGTGGTTATGGTTCTTTTTGTACATCAAGTATCAACTCCCTTATTTTTCTCTCTAATGGGATACCATTAACAAGAAGTATTTATAGATGATTTATTAAAAATTGCTCCTGATAGTGGAATTAGATTTTATAATGAACTCATACCAAAATCATAACTTTTATATATCCCTTTATATCATATAGAACTAGATGAATTTAAGGAACTCAAAGTATAGGTTCAGGATTTGGAGGAAAAGGGATTTAATAGATATATAAATTCTCATTAGGGTGCTCCAATTATAGTTTATAATAAGATGAAAAAAAATAATTTGGTTTTCATAAAGTATGGAAATATGAATTAGGCCATAATGAATAATGGGTACCGATTATCGAGGATTAATGATTTGTTTGACTAATTGGGGGGATCTTGGTAGTTCTTTAAGACTTAATTTCTGTTAGACCATAACTATATTTAGGATTGAGAAGCGGATACAGCTAAGATAACATTTAAGAGTAGGTATAGACAATATGAGTATCTTTTAATGTCTTTCAAGTTGAATAATTCACCATTGGTTGTTCATGGATCTCATGAACAGAATCTTCCATGCATATATTATCTCTTTTATTATTTTATTTATTTATGATAACTTGATATACTCACATACCCTAGAGATTAATGATAGACACCTTGAAATCGTATTGAGTACACTTCGAGCACATCAGATTTATGCTAATATTTTGACAAGTCACTCTTTGATCCAATTGGTGTGTTTCCTTGGTTATGTTATTTTCGGAGGTTGAAAACTTAGTTGATCCATAGAAGTTATATTTAGTGATATATTATGACTCTCTAATAATTTTTTGGATATCAGGTGTTTCTTAGGTTTGGATAGGTACTACAGATGGTTCATTTATGAATTCTCTCATTTGGTATCGCATATGACATTGGTTAACAAGAGGGGGTAATGTTTTAGTAGACATGTTGATGTGAATAGGTATTCCAAGAAATTAATATTATATTGACATAATATATCATTTTAATCATACCTAATCCTGAAATTGAATACATGGTTTACTATGTTGCCTCAATTTTTGGTTTGGGATCTGTTTTGATGTAAAGAGATCAAGTGTTTTCTTTTGGGTCTCATTAGATAAAACCACTTAAGAGGAAATACCCTATGAATTTCTTGGATTTATCATTTTTTGTTCATTCCCTAAAGTGTTGGTGACCTTATCTCTCTAGTGAGAGGTTTTTCATCTACAAACATCATAATATCTTATGTTATATCTTCAATTAATATTCCTTGATTTTTTGAAAGAGGTTTTCAATTGAGTATCTCCAAACTATTGACTTTTTTGATGAATTATTCCCTTAGAAATGGAAATGTTGTTGTAGATTCTCTTAGTAGGAAGACACATGATCTTATAGATTGAACTTCATATGAGGAATGAATATTATTGAGTATATTATTAAAATATTTGGTTGGTGCATATGAGGATCAAGGGGTGATGAAATGTGCCCCCTTAGTTATCATGGCTGCCTTAAGGGACTAGTTAGAATCCATTTAAGATTCAGATTATGAGAGATTAGTGATGTAGGAATTTTTAGTGAAGAACTAATAAATTTCTGGATGGTATTTAGATAGAGATGGTGTGATCTATGTTTGTTGGATAGTTGTGGTTCCTACATCCATGAGGGAAGATATGATGAGGTAATCACATTTTTCAAAGGGGAAAGTTCACCTAGCATCAATAAAGATGTATTATGATATCATATAATGGTTCTGGTGGCCATGCATAAAGAAATACATCACTAGTATTGTATCTTATTATCTTACCTTTCATAGGATTATGGATGAGTATTAATGACTTTGTGATTTTCTTCAGCCTATTCCCATGCCCATGTGGATGTGGGATGGGTTAACAATAGACATTGTTATGAGATTTCCTAAGACCCTAAGAGGTCAAGATTCAATATGGGTTTTGTTTCATTAGTTGACGAAGGTGGAACATTTCTTGTTGATTTGAGAGACTCATTCGATTGATGGGTTAAGAAAGCTTTATGTGTAAGGTATTATATATATATATATATATAGTATCTATTAGTATATTATCTAACAGTTATTATTGTTTCATATCATATTTTTGTAAAGGATTGTAAAATGTGATGGGGACTTAGTTGAAACTAAGTACAACGTACCATTTAAGGACCAATGGGTAGTCATAGAGAACGATAAAGATTCTAGAGGATATTCTTGGAGAATGCATAATGGATTTCGGTGAAACATGGGATGATCATAAATCCCTGGAAGATTTTATATACAATAATGGTTATTTATCATCAATTTAGATGAAATATTTTAAGACTCTTTATGTTCATCTATGTCATTCACCATTGTGTTGCTATGAGGAAGGTGAGGCAGTTATTTTTGGGACATGTATGGTGTAAAAAATATCTAATTTGGTGTAGTTAATTTATAAGTGGTCAGTGACATATCATAAATGAAAATTATTGTATGCAGACTAGAGGTGATAATACATGGAATTCACTACAGGTGGTCGAGTTTTCTTAAGTGTTTCACCTTAGTTAGGGAATCATCATTTGTAAAAATAGGGGATGTTAGCAGCATAGTTTATGGGACCATTTGAGATCATCAAGAATATAAGAATAGTGTCCTACTAATTGTACCTTTCTCTACAGAATTGAGGTATGAATAACTTGTTCAATGTGTCTCATATTTGGATGAATGAACTTGATCCGACACATGTGATCAATAGTGTGGACTTTGAGTTAGAACAAAATGAATTATTAATAGGGAGACAGGTACAAATTATTGACCAGAATGAGAAATTTTTTTAGGGGAATATGGTATGATTTATTTGAGGTATATGGAATCTTGGATTAATCCAAATAAGTCATGGGTGTTAATATATAATTTTTGGGTTCAATGGCCGAATTTTTAGAGAAAACCTATAGAGACACTTCTCATTGATGATAAGTCATTATAGCAGGATATTTGTACCAATATCAAATTTCAATTTATGTTGTACATTAGTATTATAGTTTCTTGGAAAACGTTTTTAGCTTTTGGGAAGTTTTGGTGGGTTACTTGATGGCCAGGGGCAGTTTTTGTGCTTTTAGGTGTACCATGAACAAGACCGTGTGGTGGTAGAAACCATTTTGTTCCTGGAGTATGTCTATGTGAAACCAAGGATTTTCACCTCAAGTCAGCATACAATGTGAAATTAATTAGGGAAATATCATAGAATATAGTGATTGTATGTTGACTAGAGGTGATAATCCTTGGAATTCACTACGAGTGGGTCTCTTGGGATTTATATGATCAGATACATCATGAATGTCTGATTTTTTTTAAATGTATTAATCATACACTGAACATTAAGGGATTTTTTTATTTCAAAAAGGAAACCATGTGAAATTAATTAGGGAGTTATTAAAATGGTTTTGACTTGAAATCTTCCTTGATAAACCTTATTATTCCTATACTTATAAAGGTTGATGATCTAAATGAATCCATGGTGAGACTTTATGATGATTTAATCCCCTATTAAAGGAATTAAAATGAATTGATTTTGGAATGGCATCATAGGAGACCTCTCTTCATTGGAATGGTTTTTAGAAAAATCATTCCCTTGGATGGATCTAGATCTATCATTGGTGGTGAATCTCATCAGGTAATTTGATCTATCTCTAGTCACATTCCTCATTCTCTTTACTGAAAATTCGTTCGATAATTGTTGGAACCTAATATAGGAAATTCATACCACATATGGATTTCGTATAAATTTGATTGGCATAGTTGGAATGTGTGTGCATGTGTGCATAGATGTGAGAACTATTGTGTGATATGATATGTTTTTTTGCATATATTGTGTGTATGTGGCATGTGAGACTTATAAATTATGTTCTATGTTTGTTTCCTTATATACTATTCCATATTGTGTGTGAATTATTGGATTCTGGATGATTTTATCTCATATTAAAGTGATAGGTGGTTGGTTAGTCCATAGAGGAGGAGCATGTACATGTGTACTGATGGGACCTAGAGATTGGGCGGGGGTATGATGGATTTATAACCTAAACTAAGATAGAGGATGGGGTATTAAAACCTTATGGAATGATGCAATAGATACATGTGACGAAAGTCCTTATGTCATTACTTGAGATTGATCCAATGGTATGATGACCATATGGCCTGACCTAGTAGAGGGAGGGGCACAATGGACTTTTGGCCCGACTAGAGGTCGATATAGAGGAATGATAACCTTTTATCCTGACTCTAGGATTGATTGGATATAGTCATTACTCAAAAACATGTGTTTTCTTGTCAATCTAATCTGATATATAATGATGTATGAGAAATTATATCTAAAATAGATCTGAAGAAGGTACATTCGGGGATCGTATTGGCTTAGTTAAAATACAATTTCTTGGAATATTATTGGTTTTATACATTTCTATTTACCTCTATCATGAAATATAACATGTTTTATAAGTATTTTTTATGTTAAGGACACATTGTTTGAGTCCAACTGGGTTTATAATCCCACCCTGTATGTCCATCTCGATGCATGTGAAAATTTCAAGTTCACGGATCCAACTAAGTGAAAGGGTGTTGTGTAGGGGATCTGAATAGATGGATCTTGGAGGATGGAGGTGATTCCAAAATGGACTCCAAAATATTACTGTATTTTTTTTATTTTATTTTCTCAATCATCAAATATAGATTGAACTACCACATCGAAGGTCTTTCGGTTAGATTGTATAAACTGAATACCATTTATTATAGCATGATGATATTCTCAAAGTTTATGTTATGTTGTTATAGGTTGTTTATTAAAAATAAAATTATGATTTGGTGTATATATATTATTACTGAGGGTATAGCCTCCCCATGACACTGTTAAAACCCTCACCACTAGTCAAAATCCTCTTTAATAAAAGGATGTGTGCATGAGGTCATGTAGCACTCTGACCCAAATCAGGTGATTAAATTTAACGAATTATAAAGTGGAATCAAATGCCAATTTAAATTTTATATTCATCATAAATATGTTTGTGGAAATTTTGAAAGTAGATTGTCCAAGAAAAACTTTGGTAGGGGAGTAACGTAAGTTTCTATCCTGCTCTTATGTAGCAATCCTTTGAGTTTCTGCTGATGGAATTGATTTTACCAATAATGTTATTTTAATTTCATTCTGATCCTAATTAATATTTTTTTGAAACAATTTACATAATTTGGGTGTGTTTATGAATCATGAATTTTCACATGGGTTCACATATCATGCATATGATTATTTTCCACACATAATAGTTCAATTAATTAAATCTCATTAGTAAGCTAGGATATATGCTTCTATATAACTGTACTGAAATTTTAATTAATTGAACTGAGTATATTTTTTTTTAATATGTATATGACTATGAATAATATGAAGTCACTGGATGCAGGGTTATTCTCTGAGTAGTGCTAAGAATGTTATGACTTTAGAATGGAGGTAGCCTCCTATCAATCATAGTTTATGTTTCTTAGTATATATTATAATAAAATTTAAAAAGAAATATCCATTTTCTTATAATTAAATTATGAATTGATTTATATAACTTATAAATTGTTTATAAATTATAAAAACTGTATTTTAGGATAAAATTTAATTTTTAAAAGTTTTTATAATTTAATTAATTTTAATTTGTTTATAATTAATTAATCAAATTTTTATGAAGCATATATTAAAAAATATTCCTTGATATTAAATGATAATGTTGAAATACCTTTTGCACATTATATGGAATTCCTTATAATTTATAAATAAATAATTTTTTAAAAATTATAATGGTAACTAATAAATTTTTTATAAATTAAAAAAAATTGTATAAATATAAAAAGGGTTTAAATTTATGTTATGAATCATTCATACTAGTTAATTTTATTTGTTCGAATTTAATCCTTATTTTGATAAATTATTTAAACCCCATCAAAATGGTTTTTTATGAATGATTTTATTAAGTTTTAAAAATATTTAATATATGATATTTAGATTATGTACAATTGTTCATGTGATAGAATTTGAAATATAAATTGTTAATATTTCATTTAATATAATATATTTATGTTAAATTACATATAATGATTAATATGAAAGTGTTGTTATTAAGAAATGAATATAAAGTGTATATGTTCAAAATTATTGAATTTCTATAAGGATAGATAAAACTATAAAATGTATGTAATTAGCTTTATTATTCAATTGATCATAATTTTTTATCTCATGTTTAAATTTATGAATTTTTTATTTATTTAAAATTTATTTCTGAATTTATTATTCATAGTTATATATTTTTTATATAATGAATATGTTTATTCTTTAGTGTAAGTGTGTTTAAAATAATTATAATTTATCTTACATACATTTAAGGAGTAACTTGTGAGGTATGTCAATATAAGATTTAGTTTTCATCTACCATGACTTAGATTTGTAGTTTAAGTTATTAACATAAAATTGCCATTGAATAATGTTTATATATATTAAATAATAGAATTATGATGAAATTTTAATCCTCCTTGATTAATATATCCCTATGTATTGGGAATTTGAATTAGACTTTCCATTATCTTGGAGGCTTAGTCCTTATTCTAGAAAGGTGGGGGTTGACAATCTAAGGCATCAGGATTACTCATGCAATGATTGATAATTTTATATAATTCTAGAAATTTACTTGAAATATTTTATATACCTTATGTAAATGATGAATTTAGTATATTTGAATATGTGTCGCTTCTATTTTTGGCTGATTAACAAAAATTATGGGTTGTGTAAATATTTTCACATCAATGTGATTGGATCGTATTGATTTGTAAGAAGGAATAAGATTACAAACTAAATAATTAGAAACATGCATGCATATATGGAATAACATTATATAATATTGTGAGAATTAAAACTCTTTAAAAATAATATGAGTTAGATTCCTTCCAAAGAAGCACATTTCAAGACCTTGATCATTCAATTAGGTAGGTTTTTTCAAATTAGTATTCCCATGGATTATCCTTTGTAAGGCATGATTGAAATGGATAACTCTAAGTGTTAGTTAACCAAACACCATTGTGATATTTGAGTTTCACTTATTGGGGATAATCTAATAGTTTAGAAACCATAGGAATATGTTTGTGTTTATCATTATGTTGGATTTGGAAAAGTGTTGTTTTCTTAACTATCCAAAAATCATATATTTCTTGATTGGGATGATTCTCAAACTAAATAACTAAGTGGTTAGAGGAACAATAAATTTGAAACATTAATTATTGAAATATGTGTCTTTTTAAACTAATGGATATGATTTGTTTAATATGGATCATCGTTTTATTGGTAGAACATTTAATAAAAGTCATTATTAAATGTTATCAAAACGTGATACTTATCAAATAAAAATATTATATTGTAGATAAATAAAAATAACATCATCAAAACCATCTTTGATATTATTCTTTGATAAGGATAATCATAATATAATAAACTCCTAAGATTGGTAATTTAAGAAAATTTCTTATGAATTGGATATATTATGTCTTTGGGAAACACCTTCTTCTATAATCAAACCATTAAAGTTATTAAAAACATTGAACTTAGATTCTTCTGAGAATTATAAAATTATTCACTTGAGGCTTAAAAGTCATTGGATAAAAAATATCCTAATAAATTTTAGTATCTACCCATATAATCAATATTATTGTGTGTGATAATGACTTTGTGAGACTATAGGTTTCCTTAAAGACTTTTTTGGTTAAGAAATTAATTTTTGTTTCCATTGATGGAAATGTTCTATCAATGTGAATGAGATGAATAAAAGTTTACCAAATATTCTCAAAGTGTTGAGGATAGTTGAACTAATGATGTGATTTATGGGTTCTTATATTGTATTGAGAGCATGAGTGGGTAAAAGTTAAAACTAGAAGAGGAAAATTTAGCTAAAAATTTTAAAAATGTTTCTTTGAGTAGCCATTAAAGTCCATTGAAACCAAAAGGTAACATCGAGATAGTAAGACTAAAAATTCCATATAAAGGAATTCCCCAAAATACCTAACAATTATAAGGCCCCAGCCTTAAACCTTACTTAAACTTGAGTTATTACAAGATTACACATTGAGGATCTTTTCAGGTTTATAGTTTTAGAGAATTAGATCATGAAACTTGCCTTACATTCCACATTTAAACAAAGTGGTTACATAAAAGACAATATTCATTCTTCCCATCAATGGAAACATATTTAAAATATATCACGGATTCTTTCTTGACACATCCTTGACACTATCATCACATCATGTACCTTTCCCTTGACCTATGAAAAACATTTCAAAAACTTGGGATGAGCATAAAAAGCTCAGTAAGGGTTATAAAAATCTGGAAAGGGAACATTAGTTCATATATACATAAGAATGAAATCATACTTTACCCATAAAACAAAGGCACTTTAACATACCTCATCAAACCATGAATAAATCATAGAAAACATAAGACATAAAGGTAACTTGAGACATTCATAACATTCTTACGTAGGGAGTAACCCTCTTGGTTACGTTTGGAATACCCATCACAGTATATTCCCTAAATCTCTTCAGAGAAACCTTAACATTTCACTCCTTCGCGTTACCCAATGCATTGGAGAGCTATATCGGGCTCACCCGCCCTTAGTTTATCACGGAACCACCCTTCTTCATAATAATGCCCAAGAACCATAACATAATCGTATCACATAAAACATGCATAAAGGAAACATAAAATTTCCACATTTCAATCACAAGATATCAATACAACACAAAAACATTGTGAAAACCATTTTCCATACCAAAATAAAAGAAAAGAAAAACATGGTATTTATTTTTTCTTTTAAAAAAGAAGGTATGGCTTGTAGAGGAACCCGAAACTCAAATAATGGTCATGACGGCGGAGAAGTTGTTGTCACTGCATACGTACGACAAAAGCATTCCCTTTTTTCTTTTAGTAAACGCTTCGTATAAAAAATATTCCTTTTGAATAAACGTAAAAGTCAAAGGGGTTTATACACCGTATAAAAGAAAGTTGTGTATAAAATAAAATATGCCTCAAAGAAAGGAGATTGAGACAAAGTCCCATATCACCTTGAAGCTTTTAAAATTTTAAACCATTAATATCCATATAAATAAATCCTTAAAACCATTTTGAAAACATGGATATTAATAAGAACAAATAATTAAAACATTTAAAACGATATTTCGGTTACAGGGGTTTTACCAAAATCAGAGACACTTGAATACAATAATTGAGGAATAACATTTAGTCAGAACTTTATAATATCATGAGAATAAATGGATTCATGATATAATACTCCAAAGGACAGTATATACACCATATAAGAGTGAATTGGTTCATAACAACAATGAACCCTCAATAGAAATGTCAAATGTGATGAAATCCCTTATAAAGAAGGTATCCTTAAATTAAGGACAAATCAATCTCAAAAATATGTGTGGAAAATATAAATACACCCATTATAAGTGTATATTAAGTGTAAAACAATAAAAGTTCTTTCACACATATTCAATGGATGACATATTCAATGACTACATGTTGAACCCAAAGAAATCGAAATTGGGTTAAAAAGTTCCCTTGACAGCCTAACGGCATCACATCAAAATGAGTTGATGAGAGATAAAAAGTGTATCTCATCACTTGGACATAAAATTTACATCAATAAGGATATATTAGAACATATCCCAACATAACAATATTTAAATTAAAAGACCCAACAAAAGAAGTCTTTTAAAAAAGAGGAGGGTGAAAGGTTCCCTTACCGACTTGGGTGTCATTCAAAACATACACCCCATGGAAGAAGGACAATAGATCATTGATGTAAATACTCATAAACGAAATTATATTACACAAAGAGTATAATAATGGGCATTAAATACACCACTCAATGGAATTTGTGGCAAATGTAGAATAAATCTCACGGGAACAAAAGTGAGATGAAAAATTCCTTACGAAAACTCGGCAGCCTAACGGCGCCACATAAAACATCCAAAATGGATTGATGAGATGAAATAGAGTATCTCATAATATCAACATAAATTTTACATAATGAGGAATACAAAAGAACATCCCCCAACATAACAAAAATGAGCTTAAAAGAAGTGACATAAAGGAGAGTACTTAAAAAGAAAGAGAGAGGTTAGATCTCTTACGAAAATTCAGCAGCCTAACGGCGCCACTCAAAACTTCCAAAATGGATTTATGAGAAAGAATAGGGTCTCTCATCACATGAACATAAAAATTAAAGTAATTTTAATATAAAATATCATCCCAATAACAATAAAGATGATCTTTAAAAGGAATGACATAAAAGTGTGTACTTAAAAAGAAAGAGAGGAGTAGGATCCCTTACCTCGGGTCCGACTTGACTCGATCGTTCCTTAATCTCCTTAATAATAAACTTGAGTTAACTTCTACTTCATTAAGAACCTTTTCAAGTTAATTATTCCTTTTATATCACTTATTACCATGTCATAAACATTATGTAATCATTTAAGTTAATAATATTTGTTTTGCCGATATTTGGTTCTTAAGTCGAAAGTGGACTTCTTACAATTACATGTTGTTCGTGTGGCCAAATGTTTATTATATCCAGAATTGTATTCATTATGTAGATATCATATATTTCATATATATCCAGTACATTCATGCATTTATAACATTACATAATCATTTAGAGGTAAGAAATGAAATGCACCGTTCATGGAGACGGTAAGCCCTACGTACGCATGAATGCTACTTTCATTTCTATTTCGTATTTTATAGAATGGAATAATAATGATATAAAGGTATATTATAATTCCAGTATAATATCATATATAATATCATAGTTCCATCCTTTATACGTCCCACATATGGTATTTAACGAATCAAATCACTTTGAGGGGGCGGTAGTCCGCACTTCCTAAAATGAATATATCGCGTATACCCATAATGGAAGCCATAAAGGTAAGCCACAAATAAAAAATACAGAATCTTAAGTAAAAAATAAACATATTATATATCATATATAAAAATAGTGACATCATAATGGCCACATTTGAAGGTGTTAGATGAGTATTGAACAATCATCGTTTCGGGAGGCAGAATTTCGCCATCCACGGAAACCGTATGTTCTTTAACCATTTGATGTAGTTGTGTGAGAGTGTATCTCGAATAAATCTTATAACAACATCCTAGTATATTTAAGATACTGGTGTTGTTACAAAATAATCAAATAAAAAGAGTTTAGGGGGTTGGAGAAGCAAAATAAAACAAATGAACATGAGAGAAAGAATTACCTTTAAAAGTGTAACTCTTTTTGATTTGAGCCTAAAGGCTTCCTTTGAAAGGATTCTGCCCAAAGGGAATCCTCTAGGATGAGGAGAGGGATGTGAAGAGAGTAAATGGGTAGGGGTTGGCCGAGCCAAAGGCTTGAGGAGTGTGTGAAATGAGGTTGAGGTGGGGGCCTTTTATAAGAGGAGAGGAGGGGCACTTTTGGAAAGTAAGGAAATATTACTTTATTTGAAAATGTGTTTCGGTTTTAAAAGGTCCCACATTGATATAATTCGTGGATAAGTTTATAAGGGTTCGAAATCCACTCATCCAATTGGTTTTGGACATGTTTAGTTCATATATTTTACATTATCTTTCCATTTTATTTAAATCGTTAAATAATGATGTCATCGCTGCATCATTATTATGTCATAAATAATTTAATTTATTTAATGTCAAAAAATTATAAAAAAACTACTATGATGTAGTAAATCTTTTTATATTTCCAATGAATATTTATAATCAAAATTTGGACCTGTTTAACCCTACTTAAAAATTGTTTTAGTAAAACAACTCATGTTTGTGTCAATTTAATTTTAACATTAAATAAAAATATATTATTGTCATTTTCCAACTAAAGTGGCTCCATGGGGTCCCCAAGTTGGCCCATGGCTAGTCTTGGTCGGCCATGACTCACCCAATAGGTGTAGGACAAGTGTCATGGTGTTTTCACATTCTTATAATATCATTTTTACCTTAAACTACACTAATTACCACTAATCGCGATTAAAAACTTAATAAGTTACTATTCATCAAAAAAATTATTTTTATCCCGTTGAACCACATTTTACTTCTTAATGACAACCATGTATGTCGGATTTTTGAAATTCAAAACACAATAATGGCAAAATTTCATTTAAACGGAAAAACATTTTTTTATAAGTACCACTTAGTGGTTTCACTATTCATCAAAAATTGAAGTTTTTCAGAAAAATCCCAAAAATTCACCCTAATCTATATTTGAGATTCTGAATTCAAAAATGAAGTCCGTTTTAGAAAATTCAAAACATATAAGTCACATTAATTAATTTAATAATTAATTCCCGCTGTCATGACAAATAGCGTGTTTTTATAAAACAATAAGTATCAAAAGATTGACACTAGTTTAAGTCTGATTTCAAAGTGAAATTAATTCCAACGACCACTATCGGATTTAATGGTAAAAATATTTTATAATTTAACTTTAAAACCAATTCAAAATATAATCTAATCATATAAATAAATTAGATTAAAAAGTGGTTTTGAATTAAAACACAACATTTACACTATTCATTAAAAAATGAACTTTATCAGAAAGATACCAAAAATTTACACAAAGTAAATTTTGATGTCCCGATTCTTAGTAAGAGTTTTATTTGGTCCAAAATAATGTTTAAGAGTGAAAAAAACTATATTTAATTATGGTTCAACATCAAAAGGTGATAAGTGAACCTTTAGTGAAAACTAGGGCATATACGCCTAAAATTGAATTCTTTCCGTATTTTAATCCTCTATCCTTTATTGTATAAATGTAAAAACATTTAAGAACATATATAATCATATTTTAGTTATTTCTATCCATTCCCGCCATTACAACGGCTACATGTTAACTACCATTTAAAATAATATTATTTTATTATTAGAGTGCAACGTAAGATTCCCAAGAGACTCGTTGTTGCGTGTTGGGTACGCCATCGAGCATAGCGTCCCCTTTAAAGTCATTTAAATATTTTATTCACAAATATGGATAAATATGAAATTTCATATTCTTTATTTACCTGGGGTGTTACATCCTTCCCCCCTTTTGGGAATTTTGTCCTCGCAATTTTAAAATTGCGCTTGGAAACATCCTTGAACGTCCCACATCGGAACAAGAGTCAGTAAAACAAACACATTAAAAAAAGAGAGATAAGTACAAAGGTCACCCGAGTTAACCCATACTAGGATTATACGTATGAAAATATGGACATGGAGGAGAAAACATAGGGTCATGTTCTTGAGGAAGAGTGATAGTAAACATGTCTAGGAGAAAGCTAACAATGAGAAAATCACAAACTTGTGATGGGTTAAACGGTATTCGATTCCCCAGTAGGAAAAGTTAATAGACAACATTTTTGTTTTAAGTTACTTTTTATTGAGGAATTTATTCATAAGGAAACATAATCACTTATCATGTTGACTTTCAACTTTTACTATATTCCTTAATCAAACTCATATTTTTTTTCCAAAAGACGAGTATTTAGGAAGACTTGTTCACATTAAGAGTACTATAATCAACTTCTAGAGAATCACCTAATCCACAAAATAGAACTATATACTTCCCATGTCTTTAGACTTTAACCAAAACCAAAACCAAAAAGGCTAGTACAAGATCAGATAATCCAGAAAAGGATAACCCTTTATAAAAAGAAAATCTATTCTTAATCTCCAAAATTTTTCCAACAAAACCCAAAGTTCAACGAGGACCATTCTATAATCAATTTGTCCATAAAATTCTTCAAAGTAAACCAATATAAGATTGAAACCCAAATATTTGAAGGATTTAGTCGCATAGTCTTCCAAGATAAATCATAACATTTATCTCCAAACAATATCAGTTGCTCCTAAAGTCTCGTTTTGAAAAGTAATTAACCTAATCACATATCCTCCAGGATAAGTTAATCGTTTTCATAAATAACCCAAAATCATCTTACTCTTAATTCATAAAATCATATAACTAGAAAGAATCAGTCAAACTAACCAGGGACTTCACGTAGTCCATTGGTAGGCGATAAATACCAGTCGCACTTTGGTTGTGGGATCGATTCCCGCAGCTTTGTCCGACGCGACGGGTAGTCACACGGTCTGCGTGTCGTCCTTTTTCCAAAACTATAAAATTCTTAAAACATTCCCCAAAATGAGATAAAATCTTCAAAGATGATCATAACATATTTTAACCTCAAGTTTATCTCATCCCTTTCATCATAACATATAATAACCCATAATTACCTCAAAAGTAAGGATCATATAAACCCTAATGGTTACCTTAATAATTATTACCTGAATTTCCACATCGAGTTGGCCATCTCGTACATGATGCATTAGAGAACTCACCAAGGTTGAAGTGTTTGATCATGACTCCTTGATAGTTGGTTTAGAACAACCATGAGTTTCCTCATTGAATCCTCCATTTTATCTAGTATCTTAATCATAGATCCACCACAGTTTCCTTCAAACCAATTGTCACTTTGGTGCCTGCGAGATCCAGCCATTCACTAAAAACAGAAATGTCAGTGTGAGTATATCAACCAAACCATCATGTACTAATGAGTAGGATAAACACTAAGATATATTTACTCATTCACTTTATCTAAAACTAGGACTCTTTCTGAAATCCTAACCATTATGGTAATGTCACTTATGCTTAAAGAATACCCTAACCTCTAAAGTTATCTAAACCAACCTCTGATACCAACTATAAGGCCCCAGCCTTAAACCTTACTTAAACTTGAGTTATTACAAGATTACACATTGAGGATCTTTTCAGGTTTAGAGTTTTAGAGAATTAGATCATGAAACTTGCATTACATTCCACATTTAAACAAAGTGGTTACATAAAAGACAATATTCATTCTTCCCATCAACGGAATCATATTTAAAATATATCACGAATTCTTTCTTGACACATCCTTACCACTATCATCACATCATGTACCTTTCCCTTGACCTGTGAAAAACATTTCAAAAACTTGGGATGAGCATAAAAAGCTCAGTAAGGGTTATAAAAATATGGAAAGGGAACATGAGTTCATATATACATAAGAATGAAATTATGCTTTACCCATAAAACAAAGGCACTTTAACATACCTCATCAAACCATGAATAAATCATAGAAAACATAAGACATAAAGGTAACTTGAGGCATTCATAACATTCTTACGTAGGAAGTAACCCTCTTGGTTACGTTTGGAATACCCATCACAGTATATTCCCTAAATCTCTTCGGAGAAACCATAACGTTTCACTCCTTCGCGTTACCCAATGCATTGGAGAGCTATATCGAGCTCACCCGCCCTTAGTTTATCACGGAACCACCCATCTTCATAATAATGCCCAAGAACCATAACATAATCGTATCACATAAAACATGCATAAAGGAAACATAACATTTCCACATTTCAATCACAAGATATCAATACAACACAAAAACATTGTGAAAACCATTTTCTATACCAAAATAAAAGAAAAGAAAAACATGGTATTTATTTTTTCTTTTAAAAAAGAAGGTATGGCTTGTAGATGAATCCGAAACTCAAATAACGGTCACGACGGCAGAGAAGTCGTTGTCGCCGCATACGTACGACAAAAACATTCCCTTTTGTCGTTTAGTAAACGCTTCGTATAAAAAAGATTCCTTTTGAATAAACGTAAAAGTCAAAGGGGTTTATACACCGTATAAAATAAAGTTGTGTATAAAATAAAATATGCCTCAAAGAAAAGAGATTGAGACGAAGTCCCATACCACCTTGAAGATTTTAAAATTTTAAACCATTAATATCCATATAAATAAATCCTTAAAACCGTTTTGAAAACATGGATATTAATAAGAACAAATAATTAAAACATTTAAAATGATATTTCGGTTACAGGGGTTTTACCAAAATCAGAGACACTTGAATACAATAATTGAGGAATAACATTTAGTCAGAACTTTATAATATCATGAGAATAAATGGATTCATGATATAATACTCCAAAGGACAGTATATACACCATATAAGAGTGAATTGGTGCATAACAACAATGAACCCTCAATAGAAATGTCAAATGTGATGAAATCCCTTATAAAGAAGGTACCCTTAAATTAAGGACAAATCAATCTCAAAAATATGTGTGAAAAATATAAATACACCCAATATAAGTGGATATTAAGTGTAAAACAATAAAAGGTCTTTCACACATATTCAATGGATGACATATTCAATGACTACATGTTGAACCCAAAGAAATCGAAGTTGGGTTAAAAAGTTCCCTTGACAGCCTAACGGCATCACATCAAAATGAGTTGATGAGAGATAAAAAGTGTATATCATCACTTGGACATAAAATTTACATCAATAAGGATATATGAGAACATATCCCAACATAACAATATGTAAATTAAAAGACCCAACAAAATAAGTCTTTTAAAAAAGAGGAGGGTGAAAGGTTCCCTTACCGACTTGGGTGTCTTTCAAAACATACACCCCATGGAAGAAGGAAAATAGATCATTGATGTAAATACTCATAAACGAAATTATATTACACAAAGAGTAGAATAATGGGCATTAAATACACCACTCAATGTAATTTGTGGCAAATGTAGCATAAATCTCACGGGAATAAAAGTGAGATGAAAAATCCCTTACGAAAACTCGGCAGCCTAACGGCGCCACATAAAACATCCAAAATGAATTGATGAGAGGAAATAGGGTCTCTCATCATATCAACATAAAGTTTACAGAATGAGGAATACAAAATAACATCCCCCAACATAACAAAAATGAGCTTAAAAGAAGTGACATAAAGGAGAGTACTTAAAAAGAAAGAGAGAGGTTAGATCTCTTACGAAAATTCGGCAGCCTAACGGCGCCACTCAAAACTTCCAAAATGGATTTATGAGAGAGAATAGGGTCTCTAATAACATGAACATAAAAATTAAAGTAAGTGTAATATAAAAGATCATCCCAATAACAAGAAATATGAGCTTTAAAAGGAATGACATAAAAGTGTGTACTTAAAAAGAAAGAGAGGAGTAGGATCCCTTACCTCGGGTCCGACTTGACTCGATCGTTCTTTAATATCCTGAATAATAAACTTGAGTTAACTTCTACTTCATTAAAAACATTTTCAAGTTAATTATTCCTTTTATATCACTTATTACCATGTCATAAACATTATGTAATCATTTAAGTTAATAATATTTGTTTTGCCGATATTTGGTTCTTAAGTCGAAAGTGGACTTCTTACAATTATATTTTGTTCGTGTGGCCAAATGTTTATTATATCCAGAATTGTATTCATTATGTATATATCATATATGTCATATATATCCAGTACATGCATGCATTTATAACATTACATAATCATTTAGAGGTAAGAAATGAAATGCACCGTTCATGGAGACGGTAAGCCGTACGTACGCATGAACGCTACTTTCATTTCTATTTCGTATTTTATAGAATGGAATAATAATGATATAAAGGTATATCATAATTCCAGTATAATATCATATATAATATCATAGTTCCATCCTTTATACGTCCCACATATGGTATTTAATGAATCAAATCACTTTGAGGGGGCGGTAGTCCGCACTTCCTAAAATGAAGATATCGTGTTTACCCATAATGGAAGCCATAAAGGTAAGCCACAAATAAAAAATACATAATCTTAAGTAAATAATAAACATATTATATATCATATATAAAAATAGTGACATCATAATGGCCACCTTTGAAGGTGTTAGATGAGTATTGAACAATCATCGTTTCGGGAGGCAGAATTTCGCCATCCACGGAAACCGTATGTTCTTTAACCATTTGATGTAGTTGTGTGAGATTGTAGCTCGAATAAATCTTATAACAACATCCTAGTATATTGAAGATACTGGTGTTGTTACAAAATAAGCAAATAAAAAGAGTTTAGGGGGTTGGAGAAGCAAAATAAAACAAATGAACATGAGAGAAAGAATTACCTTTAAAAGTGTAACTCTATTTGATTTGAGCCTAAAGGCTTCCTTTGAAAGGATTCTGCCCAAAGGGAATCCTCTAGGATGAGGATAGGGATGTTGAGAGAGTAAATGGGCAGTGGTTGGCCGAGCCAAAGGCTTGAGGAGTGTGTGAAATGAGGTTGAGGTGTGGGCCTCTTATAAGAGGAGAGGAGGGGCACTTTTGGAAAGTAAGGAAATATTACTTTATTTGAAAATGTGTTTCGGTTTTAAATGGTCCCACATTGATATAATTCGTGGATAAGGTTATAAGGGTTCTACATCCACTCATCCAATTGGTTTTGGACATGTGTAGTTCATAGATTTTACATTATCTTTCCATTTTATTTAAATCGTCAAATAATGATGTCATCGCTGCATCATTATTATGTCATAAATAATTTAATTTATTTAATGTCTAAAAATTATAACAAAAATACTATGATGTAGGAAATCTTTTTATCTTTCCAATTAATATTTATAATCAATATTTGGACCTGTGTAACCCTACTTAAAAATTGTTTTAGTAAAACAACTCATGTTTGTGTCAATTTAATTTTAACATTAAATAAAAATATATTATTGTCATTTTCCAACTAAAATGGCTCCATGGGGTCCCCAAGTTGGCCCATGGCTTTTCTTGGTCGTCCATGACTCACCCAATAGGTGTAGGACAAGTGTCATGGTGTTTTCACATTCTTATAATATCATTTTTACCTTAAACTACACTAATTACCACTAATCGCGATTAAAAACTTAATAAGTTACTATTCACCAAAAAAAATTATTTTTATCTCACTGAACCACATTTTACTTCTTAATGACAACCATGTATGTCGGATTTTTGAAATTCAAAACACAATGATGGCAAAATTTCATTTAAATGGAAAATCAGTTTTTTTATAAGTACCACATAGTGGTTTCACTATTCATCAAAAATTGATGTTTTTCAGAAAAATCCAAAAAATTCACCCTAATCTATATTTGATATTCTGAATTCAAAAATGAAGTCCGTTTTAAAAAATTCAAAACATATGAGTCACATTAATTAATTTAATAATTAATTCCCGCTGTCATGACAAATAGCGTGTTTTTATAAAACAATAAGTATCAAAAGATTGACACTAGTTTAAGTCTGATTTCAAAGTGAAATTAACTCCAAAGACCACTATCGGATTTAATGGTAAAAATATTTTCTAATTTCACTTTAAAACCAATTCAAAATATAATCTAATAATATAAATAAATTAGATTAAAAAGTGGTTTTGAATTAAAACACAACATTTACACTATTCATTAAAAAAATGAACTTTATCGGAAAGATACCAAAAATTTACACAAAGTAAATTTTGATGTCCCAATTCTTAGTAAGAGTTTTATTTGGTCCAAAATAATTTTTAAGAGTGAAAAAAACTATATTTAATGATGGTTCAACATCAAAAGGTGATAAGTGAACCTTTAGTGAAAACTAGGGCATATACGCCTAAAATTGAATTCTTTCCGTATTTTAATCCTCTATCCTTTATTGTATAAATGTAAAAACATTTAAGAACATATATAATCATATTTTAGTTATTTCTATCCATTCCCGCCATTACAACGGCTACATGTTAACTACCATTTAAAATAATATTATTTTATTATTAGAGTGCAATGTAAGATTCCCAAGAGACTCGTTGTTGCGTGTTGGGTACGCCATCGAGCATAGCGTCCCCTTTAAAGTCATTTAAATATTTTATTCACAAATATGGATAAATATGAAATGTCATATTCTTTATTTACCTGGGGTGTTACAACAATTTTTATGAAAGTACAGGAATTTTAAATGTCAGGAATCAATTTTATATAAATCAATACATATATTTTGAAGGGCATGTGACAAAAAATGCATGTTATATAAGTGTTATAAATATAAAAGAGTTTAAAATAAAGAGGATAATTTATTGAGCTTGTATATTGAATCCAAGTGATGAAGTAAAGAGTTAATATATAAAATATTTTAAAATATAGGATTTTAATGAGATCATATGAATCTAAATAAAGGATGCTCATAATTATCAAATTTGTCTTATATTATAAGAGTATTTGTTTCTTAAAAAGAGTTGTTATGAATAATATATAATTATGAATACTCAGGATTTATTTTTTATCAGTTTCTATAACATGTTTTCAGAAAAATATAAGGATAAAAATGTTTTATCTAGGATAAATAAGTTTATTTAGATATTAATTAAATTATGAGGGATATAATCCCAGAACCCATTATTGACATGTTCTAATGAATAATATTTTGTTTAAGAAATTTTATTCAAACACATAAAATGTCATATAGGATATGGAAACAATGGTTTGTTTTTTTAAATATTACTAATATTAAGAAACTATATTTATTGCCTTAACACATCTTTGTTTTTCTTCTTTACATGACATTATAAAGAGAATATAGTGCCTAAGAGGATAGTAGGAGTATGTTTGAACATAGAGAAATTAAAATTTAACAAATAAAATATAATTTCAGTCCAAATTGAAATTAAATTTAACATAATATCATAATAAAATTTTTGGTATAAAGTTAAAGATAAATGTAAAGAATTATATTTAATTATCATAACCATGTGAATCTCACATTATCTTAACAAATTTTTGGATGTGTTGTTAAGTGATACTTTAAATCGTTACATTATTTCGCAATAGGTTTCAAAAAAAAATGTTTTATGTAATGGGTTCTAAGAATGATTATGATGTATTAAAAAAAATTTCTATGTATAAAATAAAAGTCAATATTCTATAATTGGTTAGTGTAGAGTTCAAGATTTTGAATATGTTTAAGGATTTTAACATTAGGAATATGATTCCTAAACATCACCATCATTAAAACTAGATAACTTCATATATTTTATTCACTGATGAGTTTAGTTTAATGTTTCTATCATGTATATATATGGATGTAATTAAATATTATATGTTAAAAACCCCCTAAAATATAACTAAACATAAGGCTAACCTAGTAATCTGTCATATATGATATGTTAGATAGATTCTTATGTAGAGTTTGTTTAAGTACACTTATTGGAGTTTTAGAATATAGAATGTGTTATGTTATACCAATGTAATTCTGTAATTAATCATTCATTGATATTTACTAGCCATATAAATTTTGATATACATCTTGTGAATTTAAATGATCATTGACCTCTCAAATAATTACTTTGAGTGATCCCTAAAAGATTTTTTTCATATATTATTATAGGTTATGATGAAGTTTTATGTTTTAATGAATATTATTTTTATAACAAGATATGGTATATGCCCATTTGAAATAAAACGAATTTTTTCTAGATGACCCATAATGTATTTCACATGGAGTTTTATAAAATATGTATTAAATATACTAGGGGTGAAAGGATTATAATTCGAGTCCCTACTACCTAAGTGTGGTGTGGTAGTGAATATGAGAAACATTATACTTCCATAAATATTTTATAAAATACATAAGGCTTACCTAATTATGGGTGGTTGGTTATTTTGTTGATCGTGTTGTTGGTTGAAATAGAATTGAAAGGGGTGTGAGTTTTCATTTAACAATTAGAACAATAAATTAAAAGTGAAAAATAAAAATAAAATGATTATGGTTCGATGAAGTGATAAAGAATAAAAGTCTATATGTATTAAAAAAATATAAAATTTAATTTCATTAAGTGCCTATAAATATTTGAAAATGAAATAATATAATTTTTGAAATTACACATATCAATATTGTATGATACAAACCAAAAATTAAAATAGATAGCAATAATGTTTTGATAAAGGAGTTAAAAATTGTTGGGTGTGATTCCCTGTGTGTCCTCCCCTTGGGTTCAGAGTTTTTTCTTATCAGTCCCTTAATTTTAACTAAGATCAGGTAAACATGTCCTCCCTTTCTTTTTGATGAAAGTAGGAAGAAACCAATCATCCCTTAATTTTTAGTGGTTTTAGTAAGAATCCCATTCGATATGGTATTATGAGGAGATAAATATTTTATTGGTGAAAATATATTACAAATATTCACTCTCATATCTCCAAAAGGATTGATACAATTTAGGGGATAGAGATTGATAGATTGATATGAGAGACTTTGAGATTGAGAATTGATAATTGTAACTTTTAGAGGAATGTTTTATATTTAGAGTGATTCAGGATTGATTCTATTAGTGAGTTTTTACATAAGTTTTCTGATAAGATATAAGCCTCCTTAGGCCTCTATTTATAGGCTTCATTGGATCTAGAGGTCGCTTGTGTTGAGATGGGGATTTAATGGCATGAGTTAAATCTTATAAACCTCATTTAATTATTCTCACAAGGTTCTAGATCACATCCACTATATAGATAGTATGAAATTTGGAATTAATTGAATTTTCAAACTTCTATCAGGTAGCTAGTTCGCCTCCACCGGCTAGTCAGTAGACTCCTAGAACTTCTAAAGCCATTATCTTTAAAGCTGGTTGGTTTATAGCTCTTGACCAGCTAACTGGTGCTTCATTTTATTCTTCATAAACATCCTTATCATTGAAATTTTCTTCTAAGCCTTCAATTGAGACTTAAAAATTCCTTCCATGGATTCATCATATCCAACTTCCATAAGAAAAAACAACTTCAACAAGAATCCCTTAATTTCTTTTTTAAGATCTACATATGAAAAATCGACAATGTAACTTTTATCCACTTAAATTATATTTTTAGATGCATAATTGAGTTATTTTTATTATGAAAACATTATTAGAGAGAGAGGGGATCAATAATTTTCCCCCTTTTTATGATCATAAAAACATTGACATAAAAAAGGTAAATCAAATGTAAATTATGATTTAAGCATGTATTCAATGTAATTCAAGATATTAGATATCAAGATATTAAAGTATCTCAGGAGATAAATGATCATAAATATGATCAATAAGTAAACATAACATAACGATCCTCTCCCTATTTTAATTACAAAACACTTTTCCTCAATAACCAAAACACATATCACCCTAAATAACTAAAACACATCTCCCATTTATGATCATCAGAAATAAAACAAGGATGAAGAAATAAAATTATATAAATAAGAATAATAAATATAACATGAAATAATAAATATATAATATGTTATCTACCCTATAAATATTACCATAATTAAAAAAAGTATTAGGTAAAAAGACATAAAACACAAGATATGGATTATGTAAATAACATTAAATAATAATTATCATCTATAATTATAAAGATATTCAAGGAAACTTTGAAAAAAATCAAAAAAAATTAAAAAAGGGATAAGAGATTATCTCAATATTTCAAAAAGTAAAAAATATTAAAAAATATTTTGAAAAATATAATAAAAGGAAATTTAAAAAATATTAGAAAATAAAATTTAAAAAAGAAAAGAAAATGAAATTTAAAAAAGATAAAGAAAGGGGAAACTTTTTTAAAAGAAAAATATTTATTTTGAAAAGAAATTTATGATAAATAAAGAAAGGAAAAATTAAAAT
Source organism: Viscum album (assembly GCA_963277665.1). NCBI lineage: Eukaryota > Viridiplantae > Streptophyta > Magnoliopsida > Santalales > Viscaceae > Viscum > Viscum album. The sequence goes on along the minus strand of OY728132.1, from coordinate 734,347,472 downwards.
GATAATTTGAAAAAATAAAAAGATAACCCCTCTTTATTTGATAATAAGAAAGTATATACAAGAGGGAGGGAGAGAGATGATAGACCTTTAAATTATGCTCAAGAGGAAAAAATAAAAATTTAAAGCATATTAAAACCATTAAATAGTGTATTTAATCCTATAACATTACCAGATAAGGATCTACCTAAATTGTAGAATTTAAAAAATAAAACAATAGTTAATAATAAAATAGTTATTTCAATATTAAATAGATCATTTTTATTAAGAATCCACCTTATGATATATTAATGATGTATAATGGAATATTCCAACAAGATATTAAACAAAAGTTAATTTTGGTACCCATATTTTGTATCTGAAAATATTTATATGAATATATAATGAATCTAAAACAATTTTGGGTTCACTTTGATTGGATAATGAATATTTGGGAACCCAAACTTTTTCAATATGAGGTTTTTTATATGTTATATGAGATTAAATAAGAATATATTTGTGTCTTCTATGTCTATATTTTGTCAATATTTCTCATAAATTAAATGCCTAGTTTTATAACAATAATTAAAAAACTAACATTGTGAACAACCTTTTACAAAAGTAGTATTTTTTTGAAGAACATGAATTGTTTGAAAAATTGAAACCATTATAATCTTTTATAGGATGTTGAGAACCCAATATTATATAAATATATTGATCACCGTGGGTGAATAAAGTGTTGGTGTTTCTATTCACATTTATTTGGGATTATAAATTCTAAATGATTGGGTTTTTTTTCAAAACCCAATAAAAATATTTATAATGAAGATCCTTTTATTTATGAAATTTTTTTATTTCATTGTATTATATTTTTATTTATAAATTATTTAATCAAAAAATACAGTGTTCATTTTTTAAAAGAGGAGTTAGAAGAATATGATGAATGAGAGAAAGTGGAGGAATGGTAAGCATAGTGATAAATAGAACAACTCACCTCATCACCTACCATGAGATATTCCATGATATATTTTGTACTTTATTCTCTTGAGTAATTTGAGTCCTTGGATTCTTCAGTAGCACTTTAGATTCAAAATTTAATAGCTTCCTTAACTTTATTTTTTTCTACTTATTTTTTTATAAGGGGAATTATAGTTTAATATGTCCCTTTTTTGTATTCATAGAATGTCAATTCTAGTGCTTCAATTTGGTCAATGATTTTAGAATGAAGAATATTTTTCTTATTTTTTTAAATTTTTTCAATCACTTCCTCAAGAATTTGATCTCAAATTCGTTATCAAATGAATATCCATCATGAATAGATTTAAAAGAAATTATTATTTTTTGTTATTTGTATTCTTTTTAAATTTTTTATTATTTTTTATAATGAAGTTTCATGGTGATTTTTTATGTCAGGGATGATCAATTAAGATCTTTGATCAACATATTTTTTAATGTCTTTTTCTTCATGTATCCCCATAACCTTGGGTTCCCAAGACCTATATATGACATAAAGAATATTATTAACAAAATTTTATGTATAAAAATCATCACCAATATAATTTTTACCATTTTAAATTTAATTAAAACATGTATAAATATCAATAATAGATTCATTTGGATGCATGGAAAAGCTTTCAAATTCTTGTTGATACCTGTAAAATCTTGTGTCTTTAACTTTTTTGTTGTCTTCATAAGTGGCTTCTAGAAATTTACATATCTTATGAGCAGTTTTAAAAGTAGATATGTGAAAATATTATGGTCATATAAACCCATAATTATGATCATTCATTGATTATCCATTAATAAAAGAAGAATTAATATCATTGCGTTTCCACTTATCTTTAGGTTCCTTAGTAATAATTTATTCATGCATAAAAAAATTAGACAAGTTAACTTATGATACTAAGAATATTTGACATGTAATTTTTCTAGTAGGTTTAATCCATTACATTAAAAGAAAGATTATGTGAATAAGAATTAGATGCTATTATAAAAATAATGAACTTTTAAATTGATTTATATTTTAAAAATTAAAAAAAAATTAAAAAAAATTATTTTTGAGAAAAATAAAAAGATCTCTATTGATACCAATTATTCGTCATAGTGGAATGGAAACATGGGGGGTGGATTGCCTTTAAAAAATTAAAACAATACATCTAAATGAAAAATACAAAACAAAAAAATTCATATATGATGAAATGGTGAATTGAAAAATTTTATCTATAAAAAAGATAATATAAAATTTAATTAAGGAATTTTGCATAGTGGAAAATGGATGAACGAAATTTTTGTAGCTATGAATATCGATATTGGATGATGCAATGCATAGATTCAAATATATAGAAAACATAGTTTGACAAAGTAGTTAGGTAATAACTCAGTGTGAGCCCATTTGTCTCATCCACTTAGGTTGAGATTTTCTTCATATTATTACATTCGTTTTAATTAATATCAATTAACTATGCCCTCTATTTCTATTTAACAAAATTCTAAAGGATCAAATTTTAACTTTATTTTCACTAGTTATAATATGAAACCCATTGTATAATGTATGATGATAATATAATGACATTCTTGGAATTAAACCATTAAAAATCCACCCAATTATCTCTCTATAGGGATTGATATTGTTAATAAGAGAGAGATATTGAGATTAATATGAGATCCATTGAGATTGAGAATTGAGAGTTCTAACTTTGAGAAGAATCATTGAGATTTTTAGTTATTCAACATTGATTTGTTTAGAGATTTTTTAGAAAACATTTTTGTTAAGATCCAAGAACCATTAGTTTTATATTTATAGTATTAAAAATATATAGAGGTCACTTGGGTTAATCTGTAGATTTAATGGATCATGTAAAATCATTTAAACCTAAATTTAATTCTCTTCTAGAGGTTCTAGATGGAGGCCACCTACTAGACACCCAATTCTATCAACTAGCTAGTATGAACCAAATAATTCCTTGGCTCTTTATCCTTCCATTGAATAGCTAGTTCTCCTACATCATCTATCTCATGGACTCCAAGAACATCTATAGCTACTTTCTTCACCACCAGTTGGATAATGACTTACACCGAATAGTTAGTACTATATTCTATTCTTTATGCACATCCTTAGCTATCTAGTTTCTTTATAAATATTTTATTGATCCTTGAAACATATTTCCTTAGATTCATAACACCCAACTTTTACAAGAACATACAAATTCAATATGAATATATGATTTTCATAATTATGACCAATATATGTAAACTCAAAAATTTAAATATCAACCACTCAAATGAAACCATTTGATATATAATTGAGCTCATTTATCATCAAAAAATCCTAATAAAGAGACTGTTGTCGAACACATGTCATTGGTTTGATCTCAACTAAGCTGAGGTTTATCATATCATATGAAAATCATGATATCTAATCCCATGATTAAGATAGATCAAGGTTGTGTTACACCACACCTATATAGTACATATGATGTGCTTATCTTTTCGGGTTATGGAATTTGATGTGAACATCCATAAAGGTGAATTACATGTGATTTATTTATTGACCTGGTTACTTTATAAAAGGAGAAGTGAGAATATGAGAAAGATATATTTAATTGTAATAATTGGTGTCCCATTAGCACTTTATACCTTGGGAAAGAAGATTTTATGAGTATTCACGATGTAATATGATGCATTTGGTTGACACAGATATTGAGATACATGTGTTTAAAAGAGATCACACTAGATATATTAATAGTTAGTTAGAGTTTATTCTTAGAGAAAGGATTATATTTTCTTACATTTATGGATCGGGTTATTTATATTTATAGTCAATGATATAGAGTCTTGTGGAGTCACACATTGGGGTCGGCTGGATGAGAATTGAGTTTGACTTAGGGACATCCTCTAAAAGTGTCGTAGAGTATATCAAAAAGTGTTTTATATGGGTATATAGAATGCATTCTTTATGATGTGATAAATGATGATGCTAATAATTTCTTTTCAAAAAATGTTTTGGAAGATATCCAAAAGGGGTATTGATTAAGACTTCATAGGTTATCATTTATGACATAACATAAGCTAAAATGAATTGTAAATCATTTAAGCTTTAGTTAAAGTTTGATAGAAAAGGGAATATTCCCTATATCCATGTGATGTCATATCGTATGATATAGTATATCATAGATTACAACATAAACAATGAATAAGTATTATTATATGTATTTGGGGTATATCATATTTTTTTAATCTAAGGATATTGTATACATACTACCTAAACTAGTCGTATTATATGTTACGGTGAATATCAGTTATAGGAAGTATATGGTATGACACCTTTGGAACTACTATAATTCACCATAGGTAGTTGAGTGTTATCATGTTAACACTCACTTATATTACAGATAAAATATCATTTATTAGTTAATGAATTGGATTAGTCATAATAGAGGGTTAACATCAATGAATGCATTAACTCATAACGTATGAGTTCATGCAAGTTAACTCTAGGAGAATCCTTGAAGAATTTAAATAGGGTAGTTTTTCATGAGATGGTGATGATGCTATATTTCCCATTTATTGGCCAATGTTCTCTATCCAATATCTCTCTTCTCCAACCTCCTTTACATAATTAGGCACTAGAATTTCATGGAGGGTGGAATAATCCCACTCATACAGTGATTGATTTTGTAAAACCCATGGATATTTCATAGAAAGTGTAGTCAGATGGATTCACACATGTGATCTCCATCAAGTCCACTCAGTTAATGATCAAAACCGCAACACTATTGTCTAAGGTACACTTTAATGTATTTTTTTAATTTAGAGTAAAAATTGTTTATATTTCACTTATGTTAGATTTTGGATTTGGGTTACTATTTTGATTCCATTATATCTTAAAAGTGTTTCGATATCCTTTTAAACCCAATACATACCTATCAAAAAAATGAAACAGGAATATTTACCCATGTACATCAAATCCAAAGTGGTTTAAATAGGTAGGGGTGGGTCCAATGACCTAAAAACATTCCCCTACTCACCTTCACATGCTTAGTTTTATCAACTAATTGAAAGTGAATGAAAATATTAGGAGAGTAAAAGTATATGATATGTATATATAAAATACTTTAAAATAAAACCCATGAATGATCCTTGAATTCATACTTGTGTTTTATCATAAAAAGAAGATATAAACCTCCTAAAGGATCAATAAATACTACCCATCTCAGTACATGACACACCTTACTCTAATCTATGAATTTTATAGACACATAATAAAATTATGTATTCCCTAGTCTCAATTGTATCAATAGATTTAACTCCAAATATATTGATCCAAATCCATTAGGATCACTCATCAAGTCGCACCTAACACATTAGTTGTCACATTTCCTATCGATAACTAAAAATGAGAAATATCATGGGAAATATCAATTGGATAAAGAATCATAATAATGATTAATCAAATAGGTCCCAAAAATTAATAAAAAATGTTAAACGAAAATTAAAACAAAAAAAGGTGGCCAGAGAGGTACCAAAGAAAAAAACACATGAACATCAAACCCATGATAAAATAAATTTGAAAAATAAGAAATGGTCCCCATTTTCATAAAAAAACAATACCAACACTGAAATCCTAACCCATATCAGCTATTTACTCATCATTGGAGATATGCACCCATAAGGATCCATTGAATTTGTCCCATATATCATGAATCGTTATAGAGGCTAGTAACTACTATACAATGGAACAAAAATAGGCGACACCAAAATCCCTCAGATCAGACATCATTGTTATCAAATAATGACTGTTTCTTTCCAATGATCTTACTATAGTGAAGAAATATGGACAACAGACCTCCTCTAAGGTAGATATTTTCACCTTTATCAATAGAATCACCATTTCCTTCTAAATTCAAGTCCAACATGCACTACATCAAGTTTCCCATCTGAAATGCACCTAGAAGGAGAGGAATCATCATCAACTAGGAATATCATCTATGTATGCATCCTCTCAAGTGACATAATTTTGTTCAAATAGATAAATATTAATTTTCAAGGTCATCCCAGATGTCACCTCCTATATCATTTTCCTCACAATTAAAAGTTCCATCATGTAAGTCTCATTGCCTCATTGTATATATTACCAATCATTCTATCTCATATTAGACAAATATAATTTTATTTTGGAGGAACAGACTCTCCTATTGTCACGACCCGTCCTCGGGGCCCGTGCCATGACTACCCCAAGCTCACCTTCCATAGGCTAGGGGTTGGTGACTAGCACAAAAGGCGTAATCCCGATATAAAAAGAAGGCATTTCCTTTTAACTTGAAACAAACACATAGTCTGAACACAAGAAGAAGACATAAAAAGTACCAAAATAGAAAAGTAATGTGTGCTGAAAGTAACTGGGCCAGTATACAAACCCAACTGAACAACAAGTACAAGTAAAAAAGGGAAAATCATCTCCTGAATCGTCTTCCAGGAAATCCTACCTGAATGGTAGGTACAGAACTCGAACAACTTGTCCCTGCAGTATGTCTTGTCTAGTCCATCTCCGAGATGCCTCTGTCTGTCACTCTCATCCTTGGCCAATATTGTCCGTCATCTGCACAGAACACAACAAGGTGCGAGTGAAGCCCGTGTAGGGGTGAGTATAACAATACTCAGTAGGGGACCCCGAGACCCCCGAAGGTCTCCCAGAATCCAAAAAGGATAAACCACAGTATAAATATACAATCATGAAGTATCAACCAACCCTACATAGGTATATGACCATACATATACCTAAGTTACCAGTCACAGTCTGGCTCAAACTCTCATGCCCAAACACAACCCAGTCCCCAAAGTAAGGTCAATCACATTGATGATAATTATTGAAAGACAAGACTCAAATAACACATGTATACATCTTTCATAGAGTGATAGAGATGATCAGATGTAGTCACTGATTCATCTAAGCTGTCGGACTCACACAGGATAAAGGACCAGCTACTCTGTCGGACCCACACAGGATACAGGAACCGAAGTCAGAACTATCGGACCCACAGAGGATCCCGGTACATTATTCATCACTATCGAACCCATGGAGGATTCTGGTACTGTATTCATCTTTGTCGAACCAACGTAGGATTCCAGTACAGTAGTCGTTGCAGACAGCTCTAGGGTTCCCGCACACAGCACGCTCGATTCTGGGAGGGTCTGCTCCACAATCCAAGTGTCGATACATAAATTATCACGAGGTATAGAGTTGATTTATCTCATAGTTCTATCTCATCAAAAGGAACCCAACGCGATAGACGGCACGTCAATCGGACGCCCGGTCTGAGAGTTTTTGGCATTTCTGTTTCAGGGGCCCGGTTGGATTTATGCTCGATCCAAACCTGGCCGTTTTAGAAATTTGTCCAAAACTCACTTAGAGTAATGAAAAAGGACCTCCTCGTTGCGAGGATCCCAGCGCTGCAGACGGCGTGTCGATCGGACGTGCGGTCTATGAGTTATTCGCATTTAAGCGAAGACAGGCCCGACCCGTCATGCCCAGTGGGCTGGCAGGTCGACCCGACCCGGCTCGGCGGTTCCAACCTGGCAGGGGGGTCGGCCTGGCCTGGTGGGGCGCGGCCCACCTATGGACTGGACCCGGCAGGCCCGTCTCAGCTGGGGGGTCGGCCCGGCCCGGTGGGGCACGACCCACCTGCGGACCCTTCCCACGCTGCGGGACGGTCCGGTTCGCCCTACGGCGCCAAGTGGCGCCGCCTTCTCCCTGCCTGCGGGTCGTGGATCTCCCCAATAGGATCATGCGGGCGCCATGGTCCTCCATCCCATCCAGTAGGCGGCCGGCCGGTTCGCCCGGCCGAGTGGCCCGTGGATGCGGGCTGCAGTCTCCTCCGTGCGGCACCTGTGGGCACCGTGGATCTCCAGCCCGGCGGGCAGGTGGCCAGCCGGTTCAGTTCAGCCGAGCGTCCAATGGACACAGGCTACATCCTCCACCTCCACGCGGTGACTGCGAGCACTGTGGTTACTCCAGTGGGATGGCCGGTCGTCATGCAGTCTGAGCAGCCTCAGTGGCCGCCGGACCCTCCACGTGGCTGGCACGTGGCTACCATTGCCTCTGGTCGCTGGAACCTCTTCCATCCACTGTGGCCTACATGTTCGTGGCCCACTTCCTTCGGCACGGTGTGACGGAACTGTGCCCTACCAGCTTCGCCTCTGTCATCAACAAATGGAAACAACAAAGGGGAGGGTCGGGCCGTGTTTATACGGTCTGAACCCTCCTCGTCATATGATATCATTTGGTTTTCCTAACCATAATTTTGTACGAAGAAAAACGAAGGTGTAATCTCATATTTTAAATTTGTAAAAAATTCCCCTACCTCGCAACAGAAGATTTCTGGATGGTGTCTCGGGAAGATGGTGTCGTTCTGTTGACGTCGGAAGAGAAGAGAGGTACTCGTTTTTGGCGGACGGGCGTTCGAAGGTGACGAAGTCGAAGATGACATCGACATTTCCCACAGGTGTCGCTTCCCTTTTCTTGCCTTGGTTGAATAAGGAAGAAGACGACGCAGATTACCAGTGGAAGAAGCGTTCTTCACGTTCTTCACGGAGAGGATGAAGTTCTCCGAAGGTTTTCTAGGCTCCACCAAAATAATGCTCAACCAAAATAATAGAAGAAGTCTCTACTATTTTTATGGCACCACAACACATAAGTTTCACTTAATTAAATGAGGAAACTCATTTAATTAAATGGGGTGGAAAGGATTCAAAAATATTGGAATTAAATTGAATTAATTCTCTTCATTAATGGTAGAGAGTTGGCAAGAATTAAGCCATGGATGTTTAAATGTTTCACCACTTATGGAGAGTTACAAGGGTTAAAGCTCATGTGGGTCCCACCATAAATATCCTCCCAAGGGAGGTTAGTGTGTGGTGGGCCCCACCACTAACCTCAACATGGAGGTTTTTACCCCCGATCACATAAAAAATGTGTCACAGATGTTTTTATTTAATTTATTTAGAAACCCCAAAAATTAACTTCCACTCTAGATGAAATGCAATAGCGGTAAAGGTCTCCTTAAGCGAATACCGCCACTGCAAGTGAGAGGACCAGTTTGGGATAAACCTAACACTGAGAGTGGGGGTGAATCAGTGTTGGGGAATTTTAAAACCAATTCCAACTTTTAACTCTATACCTCTTGACCTATTAAGATCTTGATTCTATTTTTCTATTTTCTTTGCCGCATGCAATAATAGAAAGCTGTAAAAATATGCACACGATATTTTTATAAGGTTCACAACTCAATAAGAGTAGCTACGTTCTTTCCATTCCTGGATATGACCAGTACATGGATTCTCCACTATAATGTAATATATTGTTACAATGGAATGGAAAGGAAAATAATCCTCTAGCCAATGTGAGTCCCTACACATTAGAGTGGGGTGGGAAACAATCCTCTTCCCTGGACTGGTAATAGCCTAGTCCAACTTGCATCCTCTACCTGGTTCTTTATACTACCTATGGAGACACTCTTATTCCTTCTTGATAAGGTAGGTTCTTCTGTTGATCTTCTTTAGTGCTCTTCACATGATTACTTTCAAAGAAGTAGGTAAGAATTTCTTTATTCTTTCTGTCTCTTCTTCTCTACTGTAACACCAACTGCACTAGTCCTCTTCTTCTTCTTCTTAGTGCAATAACCAACTACACTAAATCTTATTCTCTCTTATTCTTAGTGCAATAACCAACTGCACTAAATATTATTCTCTCTTCTTGGCCAGAATCACATATACCAATGTGATTATTCAGAAACTAAGGATTAGCTCACATAGCATCATCTAAATTAAACTGCCCAAAATAATTATAGGCTTAAATTGGGCATAATCTATTCTTCTTCTTCTTCTTATCTTCTTTCTATACAGAAAATCTGTAATATAAACACTCTTCTCCTTCTTCTTCTGCTTCTTCAATGCAAAACCATCTACACTGAAACCTACTCTTCTTTACACGTTCTCTTTCTGTGAAAAACCATCTGCACTAAGCTCTTCTTCTTCTTCTTTAGCTTGCGCACCAATCTTTACTTGTGTGCCACCCTGCTTGCATGCCTCCCTGAATGAACGCCCCTTGTTTGCGCGCCACTCAGCTTGCACGTCACCTACTTGGGTTCCACAACAAGTGCGCCAAAACATGAATGCCACAACTTGTGCGCCAAAACTTGCGTGACCAAACTTGGGCAGCACCCTACTTGTGTGTATTATAAATAACCTTCAGGTTGTGCGGCACCCTCTACTACATGCACGATCAGAGCACCCTCTACTACTTGTGCGATTAGATCTCTAATTTTCTCTTAAGTTTTGAACCTTAAAAAATGAGGAGGCAAGAGTCAATTTATAGGCATTTTGGTGACTTTTGCGCCACATACACTTGCACGCCGCTCCCGCACTTGCGCGCCGCTCCATCACTTGAGAGAAACTTTATTTCTTTTGTCATATTTTGATATGATGATGTTTGAAATATGGCTTTCATGCTAATTACACTTGCGCACGAATACTTGAGCGCCACTACTTGACTTGAGCGCCAATATTCAACTTTCACTCCACTTTATTTCCTTTGTAATATTTTGATGGGATGATCTTGAAATATGACTTGCGCGCCACTTACACTTGCGTGCCAATACTTGCACGCCAATACTTTCACACCCCTTTTGACTTGCGCACCAATCTTTAACTTGTGCGCCACTTTATTTCCATTGTCATATTTTGATGGGATGATCTTGAGATATGACTTGCGCACCACTTAAATTCGTGTGCCAATAATTGTGCGCCAATACTTGGGTGCCAATACTTGCACGCCAATACTTGCGCGCCACTACTTGCGCACCACTTTCTTTCCTTTTCCAAAATCACTTCTTTACTCTCTTTACTCTTCATAGGGCTTGCATCACAAGTTCTCCAAACTTATGATATTTGTGAAATAAAAATCTGCAAAGCATCATCATAGTTTTGTCCATTATTTTTGGAATGTGAATTCCAAAGTACTTCTTCATCCTCACTTCAAATCCTCAATTCCTTTTGGAGTGTTAATTCCAAAGAACTCAAATAATCTCTATTCATCCAAAAGTGGAGGCTTGAAGCTTCTTCAAATACCTTCAATGTTACAGACAATGTATCACCATTGATACATGTATTTGGAACTTTAAGAACAGTGCAACAATCATCTGATTTCAAGGAAATGTGTAATTCATGACCTTATTAGAATGCCAAGCCCTTCCACACTCTCTCTTCTTCTTCATTGATCATTCTATAATTCATTCAAATCATATGATTCTTTTCTTAAAGTAAGTTCTTTCATTGTTTTCATGCAATTGTGAAGCATTTCATGGTCTTCTTTAAAAACCCATTCTTCATCAATCATCCTTAGATTGATGATACTTCACCATTATTCATTATTGTAAACAATGTGTCAGCTTTGACACAAGTCCTTTGAACTTAGTATCAGTTCAACAATCGTCTGAATTTATCTTCTTAGATAATTCCTCAAGTATGACATCCAATGCTATGATTCCATAACAATTCTCCAGGAAACCTCACTTCAGCCAATCTCCACTAACTTTTTAGTCCGTATTCATCTCCTTCTTCATTTTGACTAGTATTGACAACTGTTGACAACAAATACAATCTTCATACACAAATTGGTCCAAACAGCGAGTTCATAGGTGTCCTCGGATTTCAATCCTGAGCACCGGTTCAAAAGATATAAAATATCACACGTACGTTTACTGAACATACCCAAAAAAAACTTCAGAAATTGATTCTGGGCACATCGGGCCTCAGAATCAGGTGCTGTCAGAAACTGCGAACTTATAAAATTCCCATTTATTTACGAAAAAATTTTCCACGGGATTTCTAGGTCTTTACATTATCCCCACCTCAGGGTTTTATGTCCCCATAATCTACAACACACACTAAGAAAACAAATGGGGGTACTGACCACGCATCTGAGCCTCCCGTTACTATGTTCTCTCTTGGACACTCCCGTGCTACCAGTGAATGCGCACCAGAGGAATTGACCATCCACGTAGGACCCACTCATGTCGATCCTCAATATCCACTGGAACCTCTATAAATGTCGCCCCGTTATCGATGTCCAGCTCCTAGTGGTCGATAATGTGGGACAGGTCATGCACGTATCTCATCAACTGTGATACATGGAAGATGCCATGCACCTGGTGCAACTGAGGTGGAAGGGCCATGCGGTAATCCACCTCGCCTACTCTGTCGATAACTTGAAAAGATCTAATGAATCTTGGAGATAAATTTATGTCTCATCCAAATCTCCGTAGACCTCGTCGAGATGAGACCCGTAGGAAGACGTGGTCACCATCCTCGAACTCCAGTGGTCACCATCTCCTATCAGCAAAGGACTTATGTATGCTCTGTGTAGTCTTCATATGATCTTGGATGATCTGCACCTTCTCCGTCGTAGCCTCTACCATCTTTGGTCCTACAAGTGCTGACTCCCCTAGGTCAGTCCAGCACAGTGGTGATCTGCAAGGTCGGTCGTACAGTTCCTCATAAGATGTCATCCTGATTGTGGAGTGGCAGCTTTTGTTGTACGCAAACTCCACCAATGGTAAGTGATCCTTCTAACTATGATCAAAGTAAAGGAATCATGCATGAATAATTTCCTCGAGAGTCTGAATGGTCCTCTCAGTCTGACCATCCATTTGAGGATGGAAGGTGGTGCTCAGCCGAAGCTGTGTCCCAAAATCCTCCTGCAACCCCTTCCATAGTCGGGATGTGAAACGAGCATCTCAATCAGAGACGATCATTGATGGCACGCCATGAAGTCGTATGATCTCATGTACGTAGAGGCGTCCTAAGCTCTCTACCCAGACCTACTATTTGATCGGTAGGAAGTGGGCCAACCTGGTGAGTCAGTTGACAATAACCCAGATAGAGTAGTGTTCTCTAGATGTACATGGATTTACCATCACAAAATCCATGGATATCCCATCCCACTTCCACTCTGGGACCTCTAAGGGATGAACCAAGCCTGCTGGAACCTGGTGCTCCACCTTCACTTGCTGACAAGTGAGGCATTGAGAGATAAACTCAGCTACCACCTTCTTCATACCCGGCCACCAGTGCTGTCATTTGAGGTCCTGATACACCATCTCCACTCCTAGATATACCGCTAGAGGGGAAGTGTGTAACTCCCTCAACACCTCCTTCTGTAGTGAATCTAGTACCATGGTACATCCTCTGAAGAGGATGACGTGATCTCCACCTTCAGAAAACCCATCAGGTTCTTTCCCTGAGGATATCTAAGCAAGTCGCGTTTCATAGTAAACATCCCCACGTTGTGCCTCTCTGACTCGCTGAAGAATTGGAGAAGTGACTGTGAGAGACTGTAGAAAGGCTGCTCCATCTCTATCCATAAAGGATATCTGCAACATGTCCAGCTGCTCTATCGCCTCTCCTAGCATCTGAATGCCTAATCTCCTGCTGAGAACATCTTCTACAATGTTCCCCTTCTCATGAGTATAGACTATCTCAAAATCATAGTCCTAGAGGAACTTGAGCCATCATCGTTGTCTCAGGTTCAGGTCCTTCTGCGAGAGGATGTACCTGAGACTCTGGTGGTCAGAGTATACTATAAAATGCACGCCCATCAGATAGTGTCACCACATCTTCAAGGCGATGACCACTGCTGCTAACTCTAGGTCATTGGTAGCATAGTTCTGGTCGTGCTATCTCAACTGTCATGAACCATACGTGATCATTGCTCGCTCCTCCATTAGGGCACAACCGTGTCCAGTCCCTGATGTGTCGTAGTAAACTACATACCCTATGCCCTCCTCCGGTAGCCTCAAGATGGGAACACTGGTCAACCTCTACACCATCTCCTGAAAGCTCTATTGGAATCTAACTGACCACACAAAGGGTTGTCCCTTATTCGTCAATGCAGAAAGTGGTTCTGCAACTCTGGAGAAGTCTGGCACAAATCTCTGATAGTACCCAGCCAGTCCCAGGAAACTTTTTACCTCCGTCACACTCCTGGGTGGCTCCCAAGCAAGCACTGCCTCAATCTTCACTGGATCCAGTACAACTCCATCATTCGAGATGACATGTCCCAAGAAGTGAACCTAAAGAATCCAAAACTGGCACTTCGAGAGCTTACCATAAATCTAGTGCTCTCGGAGTTTGTCCTATACTACCCAAAAATGGTAGGCATGATCCTCCTCAGAAGTCAAGTAAATCAGTATGTCTTCGATGAAGACTATGAAAAAAAGATCAAGGTAAGGCTGGAAGATACTATTCATGAGACTCACGAACACTTCTAGAGTGTTGGTTACGCCGAAGGGCATAACTTAGAACTCGTAGTGTCCATACTGACACCTGAAGGTCATCTTCTGCACATCCTCATCTTGAACTCTAAGCTGGTTATAGCCTGGCCTGAGGTCTATCTTCAAGAACCATCATGCTCCCTTGATCTGATCAAAGAAGGCCTCAATCCTCGGGAGTGGGTACTTGTTCTTCACAGTCACTTGATTCAGGAGACGGTAGTTGACACACAATCACAAGCTCCCATCTGCCTTCATGGTGAACAAAATCAGAGATGCCCAGGGTGAAACACTAGGTCGGATAAATCCCTTCCCCTGCAAGTCCTCCAGTTGTACCCGTAGCTCATGAAGCTCAACGGGAGCCATCTGATATGTTGTAGTAAATATCGGTGTTGTCCCAGGGTACAGGTCAATATAGAAGTCTACCTCTCTATGAGGAGGTAGTCCTGGAATGTCTTCAGGGAAAACATCTACATACTGATCCACCACAGCAGGAAAACTCGAACTCCACACATGAACCGCTCTGAGGATGAGACTAGCCAACAGATGTGTGATTGGATGCCCCCTCCACTTCATAAGTCCATCTTGTGCTTCAAAGGCTCCATTCTCGTTAGTGAAGGTGAACCTGGTCCCATATGTGTGGATACACTTCACCTTGGGCCTAATACAGTCAATCTGAGCATTAACTGTGGATAACTAGTCCATACCCAAGATGACATCGTAAGGCCTCGATGCCGCTACAAGAGGATCCCAGTTGAAGCTCTCGCCTCCTAGAGTAATCTCAAACTGCCGACACCAGTGCGTATTTGTTGAGTCTGCTCCTATAAGAATCTATAGCTGTAAGGATCGAGCCAAAGGCTTCGTCGGAATATCAGAGCTCCGAACAAGGGCAGTTGCAATAAAAGAATGACTCTCACCTGTGTCTATAAGTACTGCAGCAAGGGTGGAGTAGACACAAGTAGTACCTCGAATCATCTCAGGTGCGCCGTGGATGTAGGCCTTGACTGCCTAGAGCTAAGACATCCTATATCCTCCAGATCCCTGTAGTCAGGGTGGGCCACCTAGTGGTGGTGGTGGTAGAGCCTCA
Organism: Viscum album; assembly: GCA_963277665.1. Lineage (NCBI taxonomy): Eukaryota > Viridiplantae > Streptophyta > Magnoliopsida > Santalales > Viscaceae > Viscum > Viscum album. The sequence goes on along the minus strand of OY728132.1, from coordinate 734,332,085 downwards.
AAACGTCGCCCACCACCTTCTACTCGGCCAACTCCTCTGCCATGTCGGCCTACTCCCAGAGGACCACCACGGTCGAACCTCTTCCTCTACCTGGGAGGTACCTCTACCATCTTCTACTCATCTTCATGGAAGGTTGGGCAGTCATGATCCATCCGGTCATGCCCACTTCATGCATAGCACTGTCTTCTCCTCGTATAGCTAGCTCTATCTCGTGTGACCCACACAACTGAACCTGTATCCTGGGGTCGCCCACCTAATGACCTGGTCTGCATAGACCTCTCTGTCATCTGTCTACATCCAGTAGAAGAAGACTCTGCTATGTGTCGCCTTGTGGTCTCGCCACTGGTGACTGCTCAGTGATAAAACTCTCCACTAGAAGGGATCGCTCTAGCACCCCCTCCTACGTCGAAATGTTGAGGGAAATCATCGAATCCCTGATCTCATTCCTGAGTCCCTGCTCGAAGGTCCGGGCCCTGAAGAATGGGTCTCGCACCATATTCGTGCAGTAGCTCCAGAGGTCAGTGAACCTCACTGAGTACTGAGCTATTGTCATGTTGCCCTGATGTAGATTAAGTAACGCCTGAATCCGCACCGCACGAAGGGTGGTAGGAACAAAATCTGAGCGAAAGAGACTCTCGAAGTCTGTTCAGATTAATGATGCCTCGTCATGCACCTAGAGCATCAGGCTCCATCATCTGCCTGCTGCTACTTGCAGGAGACTCGCGGCAAGGATCAACATGAGGTCTGCTAGTGTCCCTACCAATCTGAAAACTCTCACGACAGCCTCCAGCCAATCTTCATCTTCCTATGGTTCCATCTCTCCCCGAAACATGGGTGGTCTCTAACGTTGGAACCAATGCAACGCACTTAGATGGCGTGAACTCTCTGCTGCTGGAGTTGGTGTTATAGGTGGCCCAGTAGGTAGTGGTACCACTGGTACCTCTGCTAGGATAGGGCCCTGCACCGAGGCCTCGTCGCTCGTTGGGCTACCATCTCGTACAAAACTCGGAACCCTAGCTAGCTGCCTTCGTGGGACCATCCTGAAAAGAAATAGGTGTGTCGTAGTTAAAATATTATACCTGGTGAGATGACATAAAGTAATCGTGAAGAAATATTTTTCAAAGGAAACACACACACAATCAGTGTTTTCATGCACTGAGTCGGAAATCAGAAGTCAGAGCCCTAGTGTATGGATACGTCGGTCGCCGCACTATTACCGGTTTCCCTAAACTGATAACCACACCCAAATCACTTAACACTATTCCTGTTAAAAGAATCGGAGTCCAAGTTTTTCTGTAGAACTAACTCCTTTGATACCAATTTGTCATGACCCGTCCTCGGGGCCTGTGTCGTGACTACCCCAAGCTCGCCTGCTATAGGCCAGGGGCTAGCGACTAGCACCAAAGGCGTAATCCTGATATAAAGGGAAGGCATTGCCTTTTAACCTATAACACACACACAGTCTGAACACAAGCAGAAGAGGAAACAAGTACTAAAATAGAAAAGTAAGGTGTGCCTAAAGTAAGTGGGCTAGTATAAAAACTCAACTGTACAACAATTACAAGTAAAAAATGGAAAATCAGCTCATGAATTGTCTGCTGGGAAATCCTACCTGAAGAGTAGGTACAGAACTTGAACAAATTATCCCTGCGGTATGTCCCGTCTAGTCCAGCTCCGAGCAGCCTCCTTCCTCCACTCATAGCCTCGATCACTGTTGTCCATCATCTGCACAGAACACAACAAGCTGTGGGCGAAGCCCGTGCAGGGGTGAGTATAACAATACTCAGTAGGGGACCCTGAGACCCCCGAAGGTCTCCTAGAATCCACAAAGGATAAACCACAGTAGAAATATACAATCATGATGTATCAACCAACCCTACTTAGGTATATGCCCATACATATACCTAAGTTACCAGTCACAGTCCAACTCCAACTCTCGTGCCCAAACACAACCCAACCCACAAAGCAAGTAAGGTCAATCACATCGATGATAATTATTGAAAGAAAAGAATCAGATCACATAGGTATACATCTTTCATAGAGTGATAGAGATTATCAGATGTAGTCATTGATTCATCTAAGCTGTCAGACCCACACATGATAAAGGACCAGCTAAGTTGTCTGACCCACATAGGATATAGGACCAGCTACTCTGTCGAACCCACACTGGATACAGGAACAGAAGTCAGAACTTTCGGTCCCATGGAGGATCCTAGAATAGTAATAATCACTATCGAACCCATGGAGGATTCTGGTACAGTATTCATCGTTGTCTAACCCGTGTAGGATTCTGGTATAGTAGTCGTCACAGCCAGCTCTAGGGTTCCTGCACATTGCACGTTCGATTCCAGGAGGGTCTGCTCCACGAGTCATGTTTCGATACATCAACTATCACGAATTCTAGAGTTGATGTATCTCATATTTATGTCTCATAAAAAGGAACCCAAAGTGATAGATGGCGCATCAATCGGATGTCCGGTCTGAGAGTTATTGGCATTTCTGTTCTAGGGGCATGGTTGGATTTACGCTCGATCCAAACCCTGCCATTTTCCAAATTTGTCCAAAACTCAATTAGAGTAACTCAAAATGACCGCCTCATCGTGAGGATCCCATTTCCATAGATGGAATGTAGATCGAACGCGCGGTCTAGGAGTTATTTGAATTTAAGTGAAGGCGGGCCCGGCCCGTCAAGCCCAGTGGTCTGGCGGGTTGACTCGACCCAGATCGGTGGGTCCGACCTGGCAGGGGGGTCGGCCCGGACCAGTGGGTTGCGGCCCACTTGGGTACTCGGCCCGTCGGGTCCGACCCTGATGGGGTGTCGGCCCAGCCCAATGGGGCGCGACCTACCTACAGACCCGGCCCGCACTGCGGGCCGGTCCGGTTTGCCCGATGGCGTCGCCTTCCCCCTGCCCGGCCAGCCGTAGCCAGCCAGTTCTTCCCGGCGCACGCAGCCCGCGTTGCGGGCTGTGGTTCTCCCCACGCGGTGCCTGTGGGTGCTGCGGTCCTCCAGCCCGGCCGGCAGGTGACCGGCCAGTTCGCCCTGCCGAGCGGCCTGCGGTCTCCTCCGCACCGCGCCTGTGGGCCCCGCGGATCTCCAGCCCGGCCAGTAGGTGGTCGGCCGGTTCATTTCGTCCGAGCGGCCCGCGGAAGGGGGTCGCATCCTCCACCTCCACGTGGCGCTTGCGGGCACCGCGGTTCCTCTAGTGGGCCAGCCGATTGTCCTGCGGTCTAGGCGGCCCGAGTGGCCGCCAGACCCTCCACGCGGTCGGCGCATGGCCGCCACTGCCTCCGGTCACCAGCACCTCTTCCATCTACCGCGGCCCGCATGGTCACGGCCCCCCTTCCTTTGGCATGGTGCAACAACACCACACCCTACCATCTCCTCCTCCGTCGTCAGCAAATGGAAACAACAAAGTGGAGGGTCGGGCCGTGTTCTTTCAGTCCGAACCCTCCACGTCATATGATATCATTTTGTTTTCCTAACCAGAATTTTGTATGATGAAGAATGAAGGTGTAATCTCATATTTTAAATTAATAAAAAATTCCCCTACCATGCAACAGGAGATCGCTTGACGGTGTCGCGGGAAGACAGCGTCGTTCTGTTGACGTCGGAAGAGGAAGAGAGGTACTCATCATTGGCAGACAGGCGTTTGAAGGTGACGAAGTCGTAGATGACGTCGGCATTTCCCGCGGGCATCGCTTCCCTTTCCTGGCCTTTGTTGAACAAAGAAGAAGACTGCATTGATTACCTGTGGAAGAAATGTTCTTCGCATTCTTCACAGAGACGATGAAGTTCTCCAAAGGTTTTCCAGGATCCACCGAAAGAATGATCAACCAAAATAATAGAGGAAGTCTCTATTATTTTTATGGAACCACAACACATAAGTTGCGATTAATTAAATGAGGCAACTCATTTAATTAAATGGGGTGGAAAGGATTCAAAAAGATTTGAATTTAATTGAATTAATTCTCTTCATTAATGGTGGAGAGTTGGCAAGAATTGAACCGTGGAAGTTTAAAGGTTTCGCCACCTAGGGAGAGTTACAAGGTTTAAAGCTCATGTGAGTCCCACCATAAATATCCTCCCAATAGAGGTTAGGGTGTGGTGGGCCCTACCACTAACCTGCACTTGGAGTTTTTTACCACCAATCAAATAAAAAATGTGTCACACATGTTTTTATTTAATTTATTTAGAAACCCCAAAAATTAACATCCACTCTCGATGAAACGCAACAGCGGTAAAGGTATCCTTCAAAGAATACCAGCGTTGCGAGTTCATCAGGGTCCTCGGATTTCAATTCTGAGCACCAGTTAAAAATATATAAAATCATGCACGTACGTTTACTGATCTTACCCGAACAAAACTTCAGAAATTGATTCTGAGCACACCAGGCCTCAGAATCAGACGTCGTCAGAAACTGCAGACTCGTAAAACTCTCATGTATTTAAGAAAAACTTTTCCATGAGATTTCTGGGACTTTACATCTACTATAAATAATATCAAATAGGTAACCCACTCAACTCATAATCCCACATATTGATCAATATATAGGATCATCACAACACAAAAAATTACTCCCCATAAATTTGTCGTATGTTATAAATTGGGACATCACTGGGACTATCACTCCCCAAAACTGTTGAGGTACAATCAATAATTAACTCTTTTAAGGAACTAATTAGTCAAAACTGTCATCAAGAATATTAATAATAACCTTAAAAATACAAAGGGAAACCCCATACCCTAATTATAAAAAAATGTGATAACTATAATATTTCCCCACTAAATTTCAGGACTCGCTCCATTTGTATAAGGTAACCAAAGAGTTCAAGATTAAACTCATCCCAAAGGGTATCTCAATGATCCTATGGATTTATTACAAAAGGAATACTAATAATCATATAAACCCCATTTAACTAACCCATAATATATGGGAATTTCTTATATATGGTTTCTATAATATTGTGTATCATCACAAAATAGGGGATAACAATAAAGAAAACATAAATAAAGATGCTCAAAAAATCACATAATCTTTATAAAATAGAGGATATCCCTAAAAATGAAAAAACAAACCAAAACCATTACCAAACCAAACTTACTTTTCCTTTAAGAAAATAAAATTCAAAACCCCCTTTGAAAAAAGTAAAAAAAAAATATCCCCTTTTTTACAAGTGTATGGTAATTTTCCAAAATTAGTGAATATGATATTTAGAAAACACACCTAAATACCCTCTTTATATCCCTTTAGAAAATAAAACAATAACCTTATTCTAAAACCAATTTAATAGGCCATACAATCTGAATTTACCCATTCTAGAAACTAGGAAGTGATTCTAATGAAAACAGCCTGGGAAATTCTCTCTTTTATTTTGAAATTCCAATTAAAAACTATTATTTAAACACCAATATCACTTGAGATTTTATTCAAATGTACCTTCATTAAAACCAAGTTTTAAAATTAATACCCACTTCCATTTGGAAATTAATTTGCAAGAATTAACCCATTTTTATAAACACATATTAAGTAAAACCATTTCATAAACAAATTCCCATTTAAATAAACATTTAAAGGTAAAAACTTTTAGTATTAAGATCTATTTTAAACCATACCCCCTTTTATATTATATTTAAAAAGAAATGAACCTTTCACTTTATTAACCAACTCACAACATGCCCCACAGTCATGCCATCATAATAAATCATAATATAAACAACAAAAATAATATAACAAATTTATAAAGATGCTAAAGATTAAAAGGCCACATAACTCAAATGAAATTCTATAAACAATACCAATATTATAGCAGCCATCAATAGGGATGAATGCACCTATATCATCCATAAAAAACATAAATTAATCAACTAGACAATCAATAATTAAAAACCATACTGTAATAAAAAAACCAACTCATTAGGTGGATATAAGATTTAAAAATAATATAAAATGAGTGGAAAACCATTCATAATATACTTTTGTTCTTAAAAATCAAAATTCGATTTTATCCAACCTAAAATAAGGGTAAATATCATTATAATTATCAAAAATCCCTAGAAAATTTCACAGAGAAACATACCTAAAAATAAACAACAAAAAATTATGATAATCCAAGCATCTTGAGCCTCCCCCACATAATACACATGATAAAAACATCAATACAACACAATAACACATTTCAATATTAGAATTATCATCCAAAACCCTAGGCAACAACAATAAAATTAGTGGAGAAGAGTGAATAAGAAAAAAAGAAAAAATAAGTGTAATATCTTACCTCAAAAAGGTTTGATGAAATGATACCAATAATCTCATATCAAGGGGGGAAATATAGTTGAATATAGGGGTAAAATTATAAGAATATTTCCATTTATCTGACCCCATAACTTTATACCTAAAGGGGGTTTTAAAATTTTAAACACACCAAAAACTAAAAATTCCCTCTACTTTAAGTGTGGGTCAACACCAAGATTAAAAGTCAGATTTAAATTTACATAAAATCTATTTAAATAGATATTTGGACTTCTCTACTATCCATTAAACTTGAACTATTATGGGTTGTATCAAAGTTCTAGTGGGTTAAGCAACCACGCACCAAATCTGGGATCATTTTTCCCATGATGAAATTTCTCCGCTGAGTTTTTCTACAATCATTTTCACATTCAACATGTCTATTTGACCTTCTTAAATACATCCAAAATTCATACCTTAATTCATTATCAAAATTTAAAATCTTCCTAGTAACTAAATAAATGGAAACTCAATACTTCTCCCAGTTCACTAACACACGAAGGCACTAATAGCTAAAACTCCCCACCATAACACTTTTTTTCCTCAAGATTCCTCACTGATCAACCATCCATAAATCTTGACCAAACATGGTAATTAATTAAATAATTACCAATAAAAATTTTATGATAAAAATCTTGTCACACTTCCACCTATGCGACTCCACTAACCAAGCATACTATTTACCAAACACCCTACTACTAAAGATCTATTATTTTTACTATTCTATCCACAATAACGACCAAATCACAGAAGGTGATGCTACCTGTGACACTCTAATTTAATTTTTAGGCTGGAATCACTTGTGAGATAGAGACATATATATTGTAATCATCCTCCAATTATTAAATAAAATAGATTCTGGCATCCCACCATGGATTAGATATCACATTTGAACCATGTTAAAAAAATTGTTCTCTTTATTTGTTAATTTTAATTTTTGTCCTTTAGAAGTTCTTTATTGGTTTGTTTAGAAGGTGTGTGTTGAAGTGTAGTGACTTATGTTCAGTTCATATTATAATTTATAGACATAATACCCTAGGATAATTATATTTATTTTTTCTACCTAATAAGTTAAGGGTAAATTTTTAGTTTCAAAATTTATCTACGTACCCAATAAGTGGTCTCAAAGATTTTATTTTAGAGCCACAAATTATCATACCTTGTCTAAGGTGTTTTATAGGTCAATTTATAAACATCATTATTCAATTTACCTTGTAGTATAATTTTATCAATAATTTTTTTCTCTCTATTACATTTTTTAGAATTTAGTGGGATTTTACTATCATTGAATTAATAGTTTTGGATGAGATTATGTTCTAGGAGGAGAATTTTAATGAGAATGATTTTATATTTTATAATTTGAAGATAGAGGATTTTCTACATCAAAAGGATCTCTATATTAAATTAATGGGTACCATTCTAGAAGCAATGAAAAAATTATAATGATAAAGGATGGATAAAAATCACTCATACTAGTATGAATATCACTATACTATACTATGGCTTATAATATGCAAGATATGATGATTAATTTAAAAAATATGAATGTTATTACTAATATATATGATAAACTCACAAAAATTAACAATGTGTTTCTATTTGGAAGTTTTTTGTACATTATAATGTTATAAGTAATACTAATGAATGATCACTTTTATGACTTCAACATAATTTAAAGTTAGTTTGAATAGGTGAAGGTGAAGTTTGGAGATATGGAGTGGGAATTTCTTCTACATTCATCACTCCTAGAATATTTTTATGTGATGGTTACCTCAGTGAGTAACTCTTGTGGTACTACAAAAATGGTGTTTATTAACATTAGATATCTTACATTGAATGATGAAATTCATCAAAAATACATCCATACATATACCTGAAATATATATAGTGAATAAGTTGATGGATTTTTTAGAGGCCAAAAAATTAAGGAAATGAAAAGGAAGTACATTTCAAAGTAACTCAGTGGAAAGTGGCCCCATGTGTTAGAATAATATGAAGAAATTCCATCTAAAGAAACAATATAATTAATGGAGGTTAAACTCTTGAAGATATTATTTTTGAATGAGAAGTGTACTTATAAATACCATTTCAGAAGTTACATGTGTTCTATTAATGAGTTTCATGAGTTCACTTGAGTCTTGCATCATCGACTCTAGAGATTTATTTCACTCAACAATTGAGAGAGAGAATATAAGGAATTATACTTCTAAAAGATATGAAAAGTTTTATTTTTTAGATAATGTATCTCTCAAGATTTTGGGAAGGGTATATATTTTCATACGAACATGGAATGGAAGATTTCTAGAGTTTCAATGAATACAACACATATTGGGGTTAATGTAGAACATAATTTCTATTTGAAAACTAGATAATTGAGGTTTTTTTACAACCTCTATGGATGGATTATAGATTATTTCACAAGGTTCTATGATGGGTTTTCTAATAATAGAATTATCAAAGATATTAGTGACTATATAATCTTAAGGGATGGCTTCAAAAGGGGATGTTATGGAAAGAGATGATCCACAAAGACAATTGTTGTTATCTTCTAGGATCAGGTTCTAGTTATAAATATATGAAAGCATATTGAACTATTTACTTCTCACTGTTGATAGAGAAACCAAGAGCTTTAAGGAGTATTCAAATATTAGAGACTCAAGAAAGTGGGATTAAGTGATGAAGAATGAAATGTATTCCTTACATGTGTCTGTAACATGAGATCTAATGGAACAAATAGATTGGATGATATTTCTTCAGAAAAAATGGGTTTATCTTCTAAAAGAAGAAGAAGGTTGTAGATAGAGGTATAATACATGGTTAGTCTTGAAGATTTCATTTAATTAAAGGATAATAATTTTCTAAAATCTTTTATTTAGTTTTTTATAACATGACAATTTAGATATTTTATAGTATGGTTTCCATGAAATAATTTCATATGTAGTAGCTAGTTATGAATACCTGTTGTCTTCATGGAGTCTTAAATGAATAAATCTACATGGAGCAGTTAGAAGGATTCTTAGATAAATGAATCTGAAATATTTTTTTCAAGATAAAAAAGATACTTTTGTATTGAATAAATCTCCAAGGTAGTGAAACCATAAGTTCAATACCATTATGTAATAATTATAATTCATCAAAATAAATTATGATCATTCTTATTAGCAGAAGGTGTTTGATGATGGGATCTTCAGCATTCTACTTATCTATATTGATGGAATAATTAGTTCTGATTCGGTAAAGGAAATTATAAATGATATAAAATCTAAATTGTCAAAATATTTTAGATTTAGGATATTGTTATGGATAAATAGATATTGGGGATGTAGTTTGTAAGGGACTTATGTTTCATAACTTTATTCTTAAATCGGTATGACTATATATAAAAGGTTGTGGGACACTTTAGGTTAGGTGAGGTGAAACCAGATACCAATACCATGATCGGAAATTTAATGTTAAGAAATGAGAAGTCACCATGAATGGACATTGAGTATGAGAACATGGAAAATATTCCTTATGGATTGATAGTTAAAAGTTTTATGTTTTCCATGTTATGTACTCGACAAAATATTGCGCACATAGTGGGAGTAGTCAGTACATTCATAGAGAATCATGAAGGAGATAAGTGGGAAATCGTGAGGAGGATCTTCTAGTACATCAAGGGTTTTAGAAGTTTGTCCCTCCACGTTGGGATAGATGAACCACTATAGGTAATTTTTAGACTCAATATTTAGAGGAGGTATGTATACATAGAAGTGTGTTGTGGGATATATGTTCACTTTAGGAGGCAAGACTATTAGTAGGTTGTTGAAATTTCATTCAATAGTTTTAATTTGAAAAATTAAATTATAGTACATTGCATTAATGGAAGTTATTAAGGATTTTATTTTTCTAAAGGGGTTATTGGAAGACCTTATAATAAGGCTAGATATTGTAATAATGTTATTTAATTCTCATACTATCCACATGGAAAATAATTTTATATTCCATTACATGGAAATTCATATTAATATGAAGTTTCACTTCATACGAAATATATTAGAGTATAAATTTCGAGATATAGATAATATAAATAAAGTTCATAATCTGGATGATAGGATAATAAAGGTTATTTCCCAAAAATTTATGGGGTATTATAAGGCCTCAGTAGGATTGGGATGGCTGGATGCATGGTGGGGAAACAATGTGGCTATAGATTAATTTTGATAATGGAAAGAGTCTTGTGTATTCTTGTAGAGTATTTGGTTCCAAATCTTGAAAATTATTCTTAGGTGGGAGATTATTAGGTTTCATCCATGTGAAAACCATTTTATGGATAGTTAATTACATTTTCTAGGATTATCGATTCTAAAATTCTAACTTTTTATGTATTTATAGATATTTTATAAGTGATAACAAATATTATCAATAAATTTAGAAGTTGTAAGAATGGATGACATCAATGGGAGATAGGAAACTAGAAGATTCCCTTTGATTCATAATGAAGGTAGAGTGTGGAAGAAAAAAGAACTTTCAAAAAATTATCTATGGGAATACATAAGATTATTTCTTAAGGTTATTGAAGAGTCTTTTTATTATAGATTTATAGTGAAGGGATTACATAAGAGTCTTCAAGATGTTATATAATAGTTACGTGAAAAATGTTAGAGTAAACACATGAGAATTTCATAATTATGTATTATTCCCTAGATAAGGGATTTAATGCAGTGGGTCTATTTGATGAAGAAAAGGAAGTACCTATATATATTGCGGTAAAGTGGAGAAACTCACACAATTATTCAAAGTTAGTGTTATCAGTTGTTACTGTCTAAAAACAACTTTACGTATTAGGGTGGAATAACATCTGAGGGAGAGACTTGTATACTGTAATCATATTTTGGATCTTGAATATATGAGATTGTATCATTCTATCATGTATTAGGAATCACATCTAAACTAAAATAAAAATTTTGTTGTTCTTTTCCTTTTTTAATTTCTATCACTATCTTTTAAAATTTCTTATTTGGTTTGTTCAGAATGCGTGTATTGTAGTGTGATGACTTTTGTGTGGTTTGTCTTCTAACCTTAATACATTATAGTGTGGGTTCACTCCAGTTCTTTACTATACCTAGTAAGTTCTAGAAGATAATTTTTTTTCATTCAATGTTAGTCATGGACCTAATAAAAATTTTAGGTGAGTTGGATGGTTGAATATATTTTTATCTTTTTTTATTTTATTTTAGTGGTTATGATAATGAAATGCCCATTTTGGTGGGTGTTGTCCAATTTTTTGATTATTATATGGGAATGAAGTTTGAGACACCTGTTTTAGAGGCTACTTAGCATCAATAAAGTGTTTAAAGAAATTTTATTTTGTAATCTCTTGAGGGATTCATGGTGAAATGATGAAGATGGGTTTATTATTTAATATTCATTCATGGGTTGAGTTGGAGTTTAAGGTAAAATACTGAATTCCAGGTTCTCTATTTCATGGTGGATGTCAACTCCCCATGATATAGTGAAACTATCATGATGTTTTAATAGAGTAACAACAATTTTAATGGCCTATTACTTCTAATATTCGTTTAACTAGGTCAAAAATGCATGTTTTAGCAATCAACATACCACGATGAGGTCCTATTAAATGTTATTATAAATTTATTCTTTGTAATGCCCCGACCCTAGTTACCTAGAGTCGGTGCATTATTACATAACAATGGCATGATCACAAGAAAGATCAAATCTCGAAAGATCGATTGGTTTAGTAGCCTTGGAAACACTAGATACATTCATAAAATTTTACATTACATCATAAAAAAAACAACTTGTCTTCATATCCCCTCATACTATCCCTGCAGGTAATTCATAAATTACTTCTTCATAATCCTGTGAAAAATAAAACATTGAAAGGGGTGAGCTTAGATGCTCAGTAAGGATAACATTATAGCAGAAGCTTTCATAGATAAGCATAAACACTTAAGGCAGTTTATAACTAAAACGAAAGCCTTTTAAACTTGAAATTCAGCATAAAATGGCAAAGATAAAATAAAATAATGCCATTTACTTACTCACATAGATATTCTACTAGTTGAATGATCACATGCAATATCAATAACCACTTTCATAATGATGGAATGCATAATTCCAGACTATCATAACCACATAGCCAAGGCCTCATGCCAAGACTACAAATAAGATTTTGCCAAGGCCTTGTGCCAAGACACTAGTTTGTATCATGAGACCTACCGATGCATCAAGTAGCTTTAGCGGGCTCCACCCATCACTTATTAAGTCCAATGTATTCCTCATATAAACAGGTTTAAACATAACACAAACATTCGCATTAAAACTAGCATACGAAATGTCAATACTTTAACCACAAACCATGAATGGTAAAAAAAAATAGCACATCCACAGTCAAACATAACTCATTCGATACAATATGGAAGATTGTATTGTATCACATTAACCTCAATCAAGAATAATGAAGGATGTTTACATAGATGAAAATAATCATCAAAACTATTTGATAGAAATATCCCCCTTTTTCTTGAAATCCTTTAAAAGTCACACTATTTGTCAAGAATCCATTTAAAAATAGATTTTTGAATCAAGGTGTCCCATACCACTTTGAAGGATTTTTAATTTTAAAACTTTAATGTCCATATAAATAAATCCTTAAAACCATTTTTAAAACATGGACATTAATGAGCAAGATTTATATGAATAAGTCTTTAAAACATTTAAAAATGGTATTTTAGTTAGAGATTATAACCAAAAGAGAGACACTTGAATACAAATAATTGAGGTAATAAAAACATTGTAATATCACGAGAATAAAGGGATTCACGATATACTATGTGAAAGTACAATATATACACCATATAAAAGTGATTTAGTGTATAACAACAAAGAAGTCTCAATGGAATGTAAATTGAGATGAATTCTCTTATAAAGACCATATCCTTAGGTTAAGGATAAATCAACGACATAATTATGTGTGAAAAATATAAATACACTCAATATGATTGGATATTTAGTGTAAATCAATCAGATGACATTCACACACATTCTTGTAAAAACAACACCAATGAATTGGATATTTAACTCAACAAATGGAGATTGAGTTAAAATTACTGTTATCAAGTTCTTACCGATCACTTGAGAATTTATCAATGGAGTGATTATGTGTATCAAAATTATATCCACAGAAAGGGGAGTGGAAAATATGACATAAGAAAATGAATACTAATTCCACACATAATCTTGGAGTAAAATAATCAATGAAGTATGCGTAAAGCTGAATGAGTGGAAATTGAAATATCAAATTCCCTTATCAATTTGGTAACTTACGAAACATACACCCATGAAAGAAATAACATAAAATGATGATGTAAATATCCATAAATTAGATTATATTACACAATGAATACAATCATGGGAAGTACACACACCACATGCAATAAATAAGTGGTAAATAATGGAAATCTCACGAAATTAAAAGTGAGATTAGAAACCCCTTACCTTGTACTTTTCCTTGGTTGAGGGTAGGTTAACCTCCTGTATAATGTTGAAATAATTGTTATTAAATTATTCATGAATAATATACATTAATATTATATCATATATGATCTTTTAACATTGCTTTGTTAATAATATCTTAGAATTATCGTCATTTCGAGTGTTAACTTACTCGTTTTCTTTTATATGTTTTGTTACATAAGCCATGTTTGTCATGGATAGGTTGTATCTTATTCATGTCCAGAATTATATAAATTTATTAAACATTATTTTTAAATCATCAAATGATAATTATACTTTAATGGATATGATGGAGAATGTATCTCATCACGTTCGTGGAGACAGTAGTCCGTACGTACGCACGAGCGATAATATCATTCTTTTGATATTAAAATAATATATAATTGGATGGTATATCATATATACAGAACCATTATCATGTTATATTTATTATTTAAATGAGTTAAACATCATTATTATACCCACCCAAATAATAATATATTGAATAACAATTACACCACGATGTGGAGACGGTAAGCCCTACGTACGCACGTATGGTGACATGTTATTCAAAGGGTGGATAGAATACTGAATATGGTTGTACCATATATATATAATAAAATCACATTATATATAAGATACTGGAGTTATTATTTTAGAATGGTAATAACAAAGAAAGAAGAAGTGAAAAAAAGAAAGGAACTTGAAAAGGGGTGGTGAAAACATTACCTCTTCTTCGGGTTCTTCCTTTTGATTTGATCAAAAGGTCTCCTTAGGTTGGCTTTCTGATCAAACTAAGGCCTCTAGGTTTTAGTGAGGGAAGTTGAGAGAGTATCTGGGAAGGTTTTGGCCGAACCAAAGGGCTTTTAAGGTGTGACGAAATGAGAAGGAAGAGTGTCGTTTTATAAGAGGGGTGAGGGGAACCTTTGGAAAAGCTAGAAATATTAATTTATAATAAATTAATATTCGGTTTATAATGTCTCCAAAGTTGATTATTCAAATTTTAAGGTTAGGATAGGTCTAAAAATATTCAACCAATATAATTTAGACAGGTTTGGGTTACTATATTAACCTTATCTTTTAGTTTTAACTCTTAGTTAATTAGTTTGACATTTACCATGTCACCTTGTATTTTTAAATTATATAGTTAATAAACTTACTATATACATCCAAGAGACCCCAAAGTGGTCCATTAATTATATAAATATCATGATATAAGTCTCTTTGCAGAACCTTGGATTTTTAGAAATTTAATATTAATTAATAATATAATATATTTTTTTAAAACTCTTTTATGTCAATTTTGACACTATTCAATAGTTGATTTTTGTGAAACACATAACAGATTTATTACTTCAAAAAAAGTTAATTATATCAATAATAATATGTCATATTGACCTTGAAAATTATTTTAATTCAATAAAATTCTCAAATTATATTTATTTGTGTATTTATAATATGAATTATTCTAATTTTTCACTATTATGGTAATTACTGCATCAGCATTGTGTCATAAATAAATTAAATTATTTAATGTCTAAAAATTTAAAATAAAATATAATTATGTAGGAAATATTTTTATATTTCTAATTAATATTTATAGTATAAAATCCAACATATATAACCCTACGTAACAATTGTTTTTCTAAAAGATATATACTTCTGTCATTTTTGTATTCATTTTAACTTAATTAAAATAAAGTGTCCCTATCACTTACAAGTGGATCCATGGGGTCCCAAAATCGACCCAAATATGCCCATGGTCGACCATGTATCAACCAATAGGGTTAAGACACGTTTTAGGGTAATTTATTATTATTATAATATTATTTTTTTAACCCTTGTTTACCCGATTTACCCTTTAACCATGGTAAATAAAATATTTACCGAAGTAATTATCCAAAATGTCTAAAAATAAAAGTTACTTATTTACATAATTTGAACATCCTGAATCCAAATATGGAATCCATTTTTCCAAATTCAAAACATAGAAGTGGCAGAAATTAATTTAAAATTAATTCCCGTTGTTAAAACAAAAAGCGTGTTTTTAAGAGATAATAACTATCAAAATATTGGCACTTGTTTATGTCTGGTTTAAATGTGAAATTATGTTAAATGACCCACATTTTATTACATGGTAAAAATATATTCTAAATATACTTTAAAACCACTCAAATTCATAATTTATCACTATTAATTATTTTGATTAAAAAAGTTTTTTTAATTAAAATTTTATAACTTTCACTATTCATCAAAATATGAAAGTTATCCGAAAAGTACCAAAATTTCACCCTAGGATAATTTCGATATTCCAAATCCAAAAATGAAGTCCATTTTGAGATATATAATTTATAAAATTTCAAAAAGTCGGTATTACTATTCATAACGGCTAGTTTGATTGGTTGTGGTGTGTTAGAATCTCGAAGTTGCGTACAATGCACGACATTGCATTATTCGAAGGGGAACATACCATGGAAGATTGGGGTGTTACATTCTCCCCTCCTTAAATAAATTGCATCCTCGCAATTTTTAAAATTGTTCTTGGGAATATAATGGAAAGTCCCACATCGGAAAAAAAGTCAATAAAACTATCACTTTAAAAGAAAGAAAGAGAGGTATAAAGGTCAACCAAGATAACCCATACTCAGATTCCATGTAGGAAAACATGGATATGGATGATAAACTAAGTGTCATGTTCTGATGGAGAGGGATAGAAATCATGATCAGGAGAAAGTTAACAATAAGAAAACCACAAACTTGTGTTGGGACAAACGGCCATTAGTCTCCTAGTAGGAAAGTAAACAGACAACATTTTTTTTTGTTTTAAGTTACATTACATAAGGATGAGGAATTCATTTATGATATTGACTAAGAATATAAATATATATACTTACTTTTTAAGTATAGTTTCATTCTTTAATAAATTTCCACCACTAACTCAATTTTTTTTAAACGATGAGTATTCAAGAAGACTTGGTCACACTGGAAGAGCTAGAATAAACTTCTATAGAATCACATGATCCATGCAGGATAAACTATATATTTACATTGTATTTGGAGATTAATCAAAACCAAAATGGTTAGTGCAAGATCTAATCATCCCCCAGAAGGTTATTCCTTGAGATAAATAAACACAAATCTTAATTTCCAAAATAACACCAATAATACCCCAAAGTTAAATAAATACCATTCAATAATCAATTGTCCTTAAAATCCATAAATATAATCAAAACTAATATTGAAACCCAAAACTTATAAGAATGTAGTCTTCCACATTAAATCGTATCTCCAAATGACATCATCTACTCTTAAAGTCAAATACTTAACCTAATCATATATTCTTTATTATAGGTTAATCATTTCCATAAATAACCCAAATCACTATAAATCCACAATAAAAACATAGATAAAAATCCACCATTACTCCTCTAATGAAATCCCATAGTATTCTATTTTCCGTTGGCATATAGTGTTCTCAACAAAGAGAAAAACTTCCAAAATAACATTTATCACTTAATCACCAAATCATTTTCCTATACTAAGGGTATTCATTTGATAAGACATAAGATCCCAAATCAAATTATTATTGATCAATAAAATCATTTAACTAAAAATAATAGTCACACTAACCAGGGACTTCATGTCGTCCAGTGGTAGGCGATAAATCCCAATTGCACATTGGTTGTGGGTTCGATTCCCACAGCTTTGTCTGATGCGACGGGTTGTCACACGGTCTACGTGTGGTCCTTTTTCAAAAACTATATTTAATAACATTACCAAAATGAGATAAATTCCTCAAAATAACCATAACATAATTTAACCACAAATGTTATCTCATACCTTGCATTTTCATCCCAAATTATAATAATTTCTAATTTCCTCAAACCCAAAGATCATAAAAAACCAAATGGATATTTATACCTATAGCCACAAGAGAAGAGATAATTCTTCCTCAAATATCATTCTCACATGGAAAACTGCGGGGCTACAAATACAAGATAAAATTATTCCAAAGTAAACCCATCAACCAGGAGCACTAATACTTTTTAAACATTTTTCCAACCATTTATTTCCACATAGCTTTTTCTCTGACCAAGAAAATATCCTTTAGAATAGGAAATTCACTCGGGTAATGGCCAGGTCCCCTACATTTACGGCAAATGATTGTAAATGGATTATTGGGACCATTTTTATCTTCTTCCATAGTACTCTTAATTTTTCTTCAGCAATTCTTCACTTTATGTCCTTCCTTCCTGCATGTAAAGCATTTATTTCTCCCATTGAGACACTTTCCTGGGTGTCTCCTTCCACATTTCCTGCATGATGTAAATTGAGGATTTCTTTCTCCATGGTCTCCACTGTTGGAGCTCTTATCATTCATCACCTTTCTCATCTTTGTTGAGTCTGGTAATCGGTTGATATATATATTGTTGATCATATTTTTGGAAAACTGATTTGGCATAAAGACGATATCTTTTACGCCTATCAACATTCCATTTTGTTACTCATTTCCACCACCATTCCCACCTTGTACATCATTCTCAAAGTCACTATGACTTCCTTGGAATCTAGCCATTGACTAAAAGCATAAAGCATTGTGTGAGTAATAGAAGTCATAAAATCATTTAGAGATTAACATGTCACCATATTCTCAATTTGAAGCACATTAGGATTAACCAAGGTCATTTAATGTCATCTTATATATATATTAATTTAAATCGGTTTGTAAAGAAAATGTAAATTATCCTAAGCATATCCCCCAGGAGTGTCGTAACCAAGAGTGAAGCAAGGCCCGTTGTCGTGCACTAGTTCCCGTTCGAGTCTAGCTCAAAGTGGTGTTTTCAGGTTTTACCCCTAGGTACATCTGTGCCAGAGCCGCCTCTACCTGCTCGTATCTGGACAGGGATGTATTGCTCGGAAAACTCACAAAATCTCTACAATACCAAAATTCTAGGAAGTTATTCTATACTAATCCTCAAAGTTCATCTTAGGTATACGTGCTCTAATCAGAGTTTATCTAAATCTAGCTTCCAATGTTTATACTAAACTTCCTCTGATACCAACTGTAACGCCCCGACCCTAGTTACCTAGAGTCGGTGCATTATTACATAACATTGGAATGATCATAAGAAAGATCAAATCACGAAAGACCGATTGGTTTATTAGCCTTGGAAACACTAGATACATTCATAAAATTTTACATTACATCATAAAAAAACATCTTGTCTTCATATCCCCTCATACTATCCCTGTAGGTAATTCATAAATTACTTCTTCATAATCCTGGGAAAAATAAAACATTGAAAGGGGTGAGCTCATATGCTCAGTAAGGATAACATTATAGCAGAAGCTTTCATAGATAAGCATAAACACTTAAGGCAATTTATAACTAAAACGAAAGCCTTTTAAACTTGAACTTCAGCATAGAATGGAAAAGATAAAATAAAATAATTCCATTTACTTACTCACATGGATATTCTACTAGTCGAATGATTACATAAAATATCAAAAACCACTTTCATAATGATGGAATGTATAATGCCAGACTATCATAACCACATAGCCAAGGCCTCGTGCCAAGACTACAAATAAGATTTTGCCAAGGCCTTGTGCCAAGACACTAGTTTGTCTCATGAGACCTACTGATGCATCGAGGAGCTATAGCGGTCTCCACCCGTCACTTATTAAGTCCAATGAATTCCTCATATGAGCAGGTTTAAACATAACATAAACATTCATATTAAAACTAGCATACGAAATGTCAATACTTTAACCACAAACCATGAATGGTAAAAAAATACCACATCCACAGTCAAACATAACTCATTCGATACAATATGGAAGATTTTATTGTATCACATTAAACTCACTCAAGAATAATGAAGGATGTTGACATAGATGAAAATAATCATCAAAACTATTTGAGGGAAATATCCCCCTTTTTCTTGAAATCATTTAAAAGTCACACTATTTGTCAAGAATCCATTTAAAAATATATTTTTGAATCAAAGTGTCCCATACCACTTTGAAACTTTTTAAAAGGATTTTTAATTTTAAAACTTTAATGCCCATATAAATAAATCCTTAAAACCATTTTTAAAACATGGACATTAATGAGCAATATTTATATGAATAAGTCTTTAAAACATTTAAAAATGGTATTTTAGTTAGAGATTCTAACCAAAAGAGAGACACTTGAATACAAATAATTGAGGTAATAAAAACTTTGTAATATCATGAGAATAAAGGGATTCACGATATGCTATGTCAAAGTACAATATATACACCATATAAAAGTGATTTGGTGTATAACAACAAAGAAGTCTCAATGGAATGTAAATTGAGATGAATTCTCTTATAAAGACCATATCCTTAGGTTAAGGATAAATCAATGACATAATTATGTGTGAAAAATATAAATACACACAATATTATTGGATATTTATTGTAAATCAATTAGATTACATTCACACATATTCTTGTAAAAACAACACCAATGAATTGGATATTTAACTCAACAAATGGATATTGAGTTATAATTACTCTTATCAAGTTCATACCGATCACTTGAGAATTTATCAATGGAGTGATTATGTGTATCAAAATTATATCCACAGAAAGGGGAGTGGAAAATATGACATAAGAAAATGAAGAGTAATTCCACACATAATCTTGGAGTAAAATAATCAATGAAGTATGCGTAAAGCCGAATGAGTGGAAATTGAAATATCAAATTCCCTTATCAATTTGGTAACTTATGAGACATACACCCATGAAAGAAGGAACATACAATTATGATGTAAATATCCATAAATTAGATAATATTACACAATGAATACAATCATGGGCAGTACACACACCACATGCAATAAATAAGTGGTGAATAATGGAAATCTCACGAAATTAAAAGTGAGATTAGAAACCCCTTACCCCTGTACTTTTCCTTGGTTGGGGGTAGGTTAACCTCCTGTATAATTTTGAAATAATTGTTATTAAATTATTAATGAATCATATACATTAATATGATATCATATATGATCTTTTAACATTGCTTTGTTAATAATATCTTAGAATTATTGTCATTTCGAGTGTTAACTTACTCATTTTCTTTTATACGTTTTGTTACATAAGCCATGTTTTTCATGGATAGGTTGTATCTTATTCATATCCATAATTATATATAGTTATTAAACATTATTTTTATTTCATCCAATTATAATTATACTTTAATGGATATGATGGAGAATGAATCTCATCACGTTCGTGGAGACGGTAGTCCGTACGTATGCACGAGCGATAATATCATTCTTTTGATATTAAAATAATATATAATTGGATGGTATATAATATATAAAGAACCATTATCATGTTATATTTATTATTTAAATGAGTTACAAATCATTATTATACCCACCCAAATAATAATATATTGAATAACAATTACACCACGATGTGGAGACGGTAAGCCGTACGTACGCACGTATGGTGACATGTTATTCAAAGGGTGGATAGAATACTAAATATGGTCGTACCATATATATATAATAAAATCACAGTATATATAAGATACTGGAGTTATTATTTTAGAATGGTAATAACAAAGAAAGAAGAAGTGAAAAAAAGAAAGGAACTTGGAAAGGGGTGGTGAAAACATTACCTCTTCTTCGGGTTCTTCTTTTTGATTTGATCAAAGGGGATCCTTAGGTTGGCTTTATAATCAAACTAATGCCTCTAGGTTGTAGTGAGGGAAGTTGAGAGAGTATTTGGGCAGGGTTTGGCCGAACCAAAGGGCTTTGAAGGTGTGAAGAAATGAGAAGGAAGAGTGCCCTTTTATAAGAGGGGTGAGGGGCACCTTTGGAAAAGCTAGAAATATTAATTTATAATAAAGTAATATTCGGTTTATAATGGCTCAAAAGTTGATTATTCAAAGGTTAAGGTTGTTATAGGTCTAAAACCATTCAATCAATAGAATTTATACAGGTTTGGGTTACTATATTAACCTTATCTTTTAGTTTTAACTCTTAGTTAATTAGTTTGACATTTACCATGTCACCTTGTATTTTTATATTATATAGTTAATAAACTTACTATATACATCCAAGAGACCCCCAAGTGGTCCTTTAATTATATACCTATCATTATATAAGTCTCTTGTCCGAACCGTAGATTTTTAGGAATTTAATATCAATTAATAATATAATATTTGTTTTAAAAACTCTTTTATGTCAATTTTGACACTATTCAATAGTTGATTTTTGTGAAACACATAACAGATTGATTACTTCGAACAAAGTTAATTATATCAATAATAATATGTCATATTAACCTATAAAATTAGTTTAATTCAATAAAAGTCTCAAATTATAATTATTTGGGTATTTATATTATCAATTATTCTAATTTTTCACTATTATGTTAATTACTGCATCAGCATTGTGTCATAAATAAATTATATTATTTAATTTCAAAAAATTATAAATAAAATATCATTATGTATGAAATATTTTTATATTTATAATGAATATTTATAGTCTAAAATCCAACATATATAACCCTACGTAACAATTGTTGTTCTAAAAGATATATGCTTGTGGCATTTTTGTATTCATTTTAACTTAATTAAAATAAAGTGTCCCTATCACTTACAAGTGGATCCATGGGGTCCCAAAATCGACCCAAAGATTCCCATGGTTTATCATGTATGAAAAAATAGGGTTAAGACACGTTTTAGGGTAATTTAGTATTATTATAATATTATTTTTTTAACCCTTGTTTACCAGATTTACCCTTTAACCATGGTAAATAAAATATTTACTGAAGTAATTATCCAAAATGTCTAAAAATAAAAGTTACCTATTTACACAATTTGAACATCCTGAATCCAAATATGGAATCCAGTTTTCCAAATTCAAAACACATAAGTGGCAGAAATTAATTTAAAATTAATTCCCATTGTTAAAACAAAAAGCGTGTTTTTAAGAGATAATAACTATCAAAAGATTGGCACTTGTTTATGTCTGGTTTAAATGTGAAATTATGTTAAATGACCCACATTGTATTAAATGGTAAAAATATATTCTAAATATAATTTAAAACCACTCAAATTCATAATTTAGCACTATTAATTATTTTTATTAAAAAAGTTTTTTTTAATTAAAAGTTAGTAATTTTCACTATTCATCCAAATATGAAAGTTATCTGAAAAGTACCAAAATTTCACCCTAGGCTAATTTCGATATTCCGAATCCAAAAATGAAGTCCATTTTGAGAGATAGAATTTATAAAATTTCAAAAAGTCGGTATTACTATTCATAACGGCTAGTTTGATTGGTTGTGGTGTGTTAGAATCTCAAAGTTGCGTACAATGCACGCCATTGCATTATTCGAAGGGAAATGTACCGTGGAATCTTGGGGTGTTACAGTCTTTCCATTATTCTTATTTAATATTCTCATTTATCGTAAAACCCTAGATAGATTTAGGTTAACATATTAGTGGTTCTAGACTTTTCAACTAAATATTTAAGTCCCTGGTTCATATGATCAACCCTTTTTGACCCAAGGAACTCTATTCCCCTCTTTCTACTCTTTCATTATTATTCTCTTTTCTCATAATATTTTTTCAATGGTTTTTTCTTAGTTTTGGTGTTTTTAAATAAAGGTATTCTTTTTGTGACAATGGTTATTTTTTGTTGAAGGTTAATTTCAAGATTATTTGTGGGGTGTTTTTTATACTTCATCTCAGTCTCATGTCCCGTTATTTAAAGCATTCTTTGAGGTATGAGAAATAAAACATCTCTTAAATAATTATGTGTAAATGTAGACCTTCTATGATTTTTTATCATTAGTTAAAGAGATGTAATTCACATAAGATGATAATAAAACAGTCTTATGGAATTCAAAAATTGGAAAAGTGATAACATTTGTACATAATGATTTATGTGATATTAATATATGAAATATATTTTCATTCTATTTTTTATGTTTTATTTCTTAGTTTGTTTAGTATATTATTATTGTGATATCATAATTTTCTATAATTACTTAACATATTCATACTCTGATAATAACATAAAGATGATAACAAAACTGAGTGTTGAATATTAAGTTGATAGTTTTTTTGGATAGAGTATAAAATCTATAACATGATTTAAGGATATATGATATATTAGATGGTTGTTATAGTTTTTGATTTTAAGCACTTTTTTTATTATCATTGTTACTTTTGATATGATAAGATTAGTTTTGGTGTGGTGGATATTCTATTATTGATTTTATTTATATTATTGTGGTGGTGGTGATATGATGCGAGTGATGATGGGAATGATGTTGTGGTTATTGACATAATGAAAATATGATGATGTTGTGGTCTTAGGTCTAGTTTTTTTATACTTTTTTTTTATAGTTTTACATGTTTGTTTCATAGTTGATCAAGATATGGATTGATGAATAAATTAATAGAAATTGATTATGGTGATATATATAGAGATGTTATGAATGAATAAATATGATAATTAATAAATATTAATTGATAATGGGGTGAAAGGATGATGAGTTATCATGTACCAGTAAATTGATGATAAGTGGGAATTGAAGTAATAATGTTGCACAACAATTCTTGACATAATGTAGAGTTTTGAAAAAACATATGTCTTAATGAATGTAAGTAAATGATAACTGTTAATTAAAAATGGGTGAATTAGTAATGAAAATTGAAAGTGATATAAATTAGTTTTTAATTGGTTAATTAGTAATGATTTTAGTTATGAAATTGTTATCAATTCTTGTTGTGTTTAGAGGTGATATTGGTTCATTTGTTTATAGAGAGGTAGCATAATTAAGGCTTTACATCGTTAGTTGTAGATTAAGAGTAGTGTGTTATGTAGTTGATCTTTTTTTTGGTCTATGTACTATAATATATTCATTTATTTTTTTGTTATTTCATATGCACCATCACCTGATTCCAGTAACATGATTGAAAACCATTTGAGGTTTTTGGGTTCAAGGTGTTTTCACCAACATCCATGTTTTAGAGGATACAGATGGCTGACTACTACTTCTTCCCTACATTCGCTTCTAGGAATAGTATAGTATGCATAAAAATATAGGCTACGATGGATTAAGGTTATAATATATATATATATATGGGTTGTAATGGATTATGGTTATGATGCATATATATATAGTATAAAATGTATTAAGGTTATGTTATATATATTTTTGAGTGTGTGTGTTTGAATTATAAAGAATTATGATTATAATATGTGTATATAAAAATTGTATACATTGGATTAAGGTATAGATGTATATATGTTTTGGGGGGTTAATGACTTAATGTTATGATACACGATGTTGGGGAAATGGTGGTGATGTGGATGTGTTTATGTCGATGTATCTTTGATGTCGATATACAAATGTGTATCATGTGATGACGTGCATTATGGAAGGTATGGTATAACTAGGATAAAAACCATTGGGAATAGTTGGAAAATGCATCTATATTAATGGTTCTCAGAATGGTTGGTCATCAGGACGCCCCTATAATAAAATTTTTATGGAAACCGTTGGTATACGGGGATTGAATCTAGCTGTTTCCAATTATTTTTATAAAATATTAGTAAAAATTCTTTACCAGCAGTTAAAGAACCATTGGTATTGGATTCCATTATACCATGCTTCTAACCAGCTTTCACTAACACCTCAAGCTCCATTCAACCAATATATTTCATATTATAAACAAATTTATATTTTTTTATCACTCATAACACACATTTAATACAATGTATATATTATGTAATTCCCTTTTAAACATTTCATTATTTAAAAAAAACTCATATACAATTAGTTTTCATCATAAAGCACCATCTACATATTTGTTTCATCAATATCATATCAGAAATGTTGAGGATAAATATATCCTTCATAACCCACACTACCATCATGGATATTACTATCATCGTCATAATTATGAGTGTCCTCACTAGCATCATAACCTTTTACATTTTCATCACCATCACCACCATGAAGTTCATCACCCCACATGCCATTATTATCGTCATTTCCATCATTGGGTTCATCATATAAGGAGAGAATCATTGATATTAATGTATCAAAAACTACAGTGGTTTCATGGGTATGTGATAAACATAAAGCTATCATAGCTTTTAGAAATTTCTCATTGGCCTTTTACATATTTTTCACTCTCAAATAGATAATGTTTTGGCCTCTATTTCCTCTGTATTCACTTATTATTCCTCTATATGGTCCTCTTACAACTCAATTCTACCAGAGATATCAGAGCCACCTAAAGTGGTCCAATACCTATTAGAGATGATACTCTTCCTAGGTCAACATCACACTCTCCCATGGTTCTCATCACATAATATCTATCACAAATGATCATCTAGACCAAATTTTTCCTCTTTTTTCTCATCAAGGGCCTCCAAAGAACACCATTGAAAATATAAATGCGATATTTAGTTACAAAATAGATATTAGAATTTTAAAAACAACAAAATAAAACATTCAATCATTTCTTGAATCTATTAATTTATAGTATTCTTATTTTTCTTATTTATGATCAAGAAAAGAAATTTTTCTCCTGGAACACACCCTTATGTGTTCAATATTGCCACTTAAAATGAAATTTAATTTGTGAAAACATTATTTAATACTATTTTTATTATTATAAAATTTACTTATGAAAAAATTCTTCAAAATAGTTTAATATTTGTGGTATTGGGTGATTAAAAAGTACTACTTTTGGGTTAAAAATGTTTTAAAATAATTTGGTGAATTAATTTAATCTGAGTAATGTGAAAAAAGGATGACAATATTTCTTAATAAAGTTATTGTTTCGAAATGAATTGAACTATTATCAATGAATTATTCTCAAGTTTGGTAATTTTTTAAATTAATGACATGAATTAGCTTAAATTTGGAAGTGAAAATTTATTTTGAATGTCAATACACTTTAATTAGTGTTATGAATTTTAAGATCATTGTTTTTGTTGGAAAAAATCTATCATGGTGGAATTTCAAAGATTTTTTGTTGTTCTTTTTATTGGTAAAGCATGAGGAAAAAGTTTTACAGCAGAAAATATTGTATGGAGAAGGATCTAGAAGAGTTTATAATAATATATAAATGATTTCCATAATTGTTAAATTTTTAGGTTTTGATTTTTTACAAGAAACATAAAAAATGTAAAATGATGGAGTTATATATAATAGTTATATAGACTACTTAAGTTTTACATGGTGAGTGGTAATCCTCCTAAATATTAAATGATAAACAGTATCAGTGTCAACATTATGTGGTAACTAGTAATCATCCTAAGCATAAAATAGTGAATAGTAATCCACCTAATCATTACACACTAAACAATAATCCATCTAAGAATGATGTTGTGAGTAGTAATCCACCTAAGAATCACATGGTGAATAAAAATATACCTATGAATTACATGATGAATCATATTCATCGAAGTATGAGGTGGTCAAACTGTTGTAATGTTGTAATCAAGGTGGACCATAAAAGGAGAGGATTACAAGGTGAAAAAGTGTCCACCTAAGTATATGGAATCCACATCTTTTTTAGGTGGTAATAATAGGTGCAATGTGAAAGGGAGGGATCACATAGTGAATAGTGATCCACGTAAGTATTACATGGTGAGTATTGATCCACCTAAGGTTTTTGTAGTCACATGGATGGGCTTCACCAAAGAGGTGAACAATAATTTTGTAATTACTGGATTTTTTGAATCCATTTACTTATAAGTACCCTAATAAAAGTTTTTAGGATATCCCAAGAAAATACCAAAAAAAATTATAGTCGGGAATTCCATTGTGTTAGAAATTGGTTTGTGGATTTAGGAAGCATGATGAGATATGTGTAAGGCATCTATATAAGGATTCTTCATAAGTATTACATGTAAGAAGTCCATGTAAATTTCATTAGGTGAAAAATACCCCACATAAAGGGTATACAGTGAAAAATGAATTGATTAAACATCATTCAGTGAACAATACCCTGCTTAAAGGTCATGCAACGAATAGTGAATTGCTTAAACATCATGTGTTTAACAATACCTTTCTTAAAGGACACAAAATAGAAAATAAATCACTAAAACATCATACAATTAATAGTACTCCACGTAAACATCACATGGTGAATAGTATCCTACAAAATCATCATCATGTGAAGAATAATAATTACACAAAAGTGTTTTTAATGAAATAACAAATTCATGGGATATAGGATTTCATCTATTTGATAAACATAGAACTT
This sequence comes from Viscum album, assembly GCA_963277665.1. NCBI lineage: Eukaryota > Viridiplantae > Streptophyta > Magnoliopsida > Santalales > Viscaceae > Viscum > Viscum album. Next base: position 734,304,014 of record OY728132.1, on the reverse strand, counting down.
AATGTCACACATAATTTGGTATGAACCTATTTAGAGTTGATATAGATCATTACATGATTTATCTAGAGGAATGGTATATTCTTTTCAGAAGTTAAAATAGTGAGATCCCAGTTGTGAATGGTTGTAATCTAGGTAGAAAATGAGTTCCTATGAATCATATAGCAATAGCGCACTATAGTGAATTCTAGTACATCAGTACATAACCTCTTTATACTCCTTGTACTAACCTAATTTGGGTAAATCAAGTAAATTTTTTGTTTCCAATTCATTCTTTCATTTCAATTTATGTATTTTTATAGGAAGGAGAGAGAGAAAAAAAAAATTTAACAATTAAATAAGCTCTAAATGGGGTATTATTTTAATTTTACATTCCTTGATTCATCCCCCCCCCCCACCCACATAGTTAATTTTACCTGATGGGTTCAGAAATTGGAAACACGGTAAAGGTTTAAAGTTAGTGGTATCCTCTCTTAGTAGAATCAATGGAATTAGTTAACCACAAATGGATTCTGATCATTGATAGAAACAATTTTAAACTTTGTAATAATCTGATTTAATAATACTTTTTATATTTAGGAATGGATTTTCTTATAGTTATGATGCATGGTATTTCTATCAGTTTGGTAAATGAAGCTTTATCATAAAAAACCCAAGATATTTATATTTTGTGTAGGTTCCGGGCACAGCAGAAGCACATTGGTGGGGGTACACAACATTAATTTTAGCATTAACAATGATCAATATGAGATCCTTCATGATAATAAAACATCGGATCTTAAGAATTTAACAAAGAACAAAAAAAAGAGGGGAGTCCCGGAACCATATATAGGATCATAATATGTTGGTTATAATTAATTTAATAAATTGAAAAGAGTTAACTTGATGGAATTCTTTCTTCATTGATGTCTCCGGTCACGATCCGATGTGATCTATCATTGCGTCATAGAATCCATGTGTTGGATTCCTCTAGTGGTGATTCACACGTGCTCCACGTATCTCTGGAGGTCACTGAAGGGATCTCTATGTGCTAGCATAGAAGAGCATTCTCTTGTGATGTCTTCCTTCGATCGCCTTGATCTGGTGGAGGTGGATCTCTCTCTCGTAGCTTGAGAGCGTTCTTGGTGGAAAAATAATTCTCTCTTGGCTTGAGAGCTTTTCTAAATCCATTTTTCACAACCACCAAAATGGCTAGGCTGATGAGAAATATATAATAGGAATTTTTAATTATATAGGATAATAAAATGAATTAGTTACCTGAAATCATTTTTCATTTCATTTAATTCTTAGTAATACCCTGTGTCTAATAATAATTATTGAATATTATTATTACTAGACATGCACCTATTGAATTACACCTAATATTATTTAATTAAATAAATATTATTATTTTTCATAAATTCCTAGAAAAAATTCATGACATGTATATATTAATATATATGGTGTGTACTTTTATTTTCCATTTTTCTTAATTTCCTCCACCACATTTATTAGACCATGAATATTGACTATTTATTTCAAAAATAAATAACACTACATTAATCACTAATAAATATATTATTTTGACCACAATATATTCTCTCGAATAACTAGTGTTGAAATAAATGAGATCAGGAATCCATGAATAATTATTAAACCACAATCGGGAATAATCTTTATTCTACTTGTTAAATTAATATTTAACTAAGATAATTGGACACACTTAGTGTGTGACCCTCTAGTCCTCATTCACAGTGGAATTAGGAGGCGCCAGCCTAAAGTCCAGGGTTAAAATCTAGCAACATGCCAAGGAACCCATAGAGAAAGTATTTAACGCCGCAATGATGTGTCACCTCCTACAAAGGCTTACCATGTAATGTATTCCCTTTGTCACAATATCTTGAATAAAGCGGGATGTATGCTAGTTCCATCAACTCATGTGCTCAATTATTCTTTCTTTGAATTTACAGAATTGAACTTGCCCATTCCTCACCATGGTCATGGATTTATTTAGGCCATATCAATTTCATCAAAGGGCCTGAGATATCTACTTATATTATGGATCAAAAGGGAAAAATCCTTTTCTCGCATTATCTATTAATGAAATATCACTCGTGATGCACCCAACGTATCCTACCTCGCTATGAATAGTTTGTCGTCACAATTTTCGTCAATACATATAAGTGAGCGAGTTGTAATACCCTTTAATAATAATCTTAATGTCTAAGGAAAAATACACACATCCACAGATAGGAACATCCAATGACAATATGAAATGTGGATTTCATATTGGTGGGTCTTGTTCTCATAATATCCTCATGGACATTACCAAGGGTTCACACCATGAAAAGGTGCGTCAAAGTTTTATGAGTCCTCGCCCATAATGGCATGTATTATTTTTGTCCCTCAAATAACATCATCCGTCCATAGAACATGTAACACCCCGAGATTTTATGAAAAATATTATTTTAATATCATTAATATCTTATGTTGTATTTTACACCAAGATTACCTTGCGCTATACGCAACACCGTATTAGCTTGCAGTATACGCAACACTATTCTTGGACCATGTTACACACAATTTTGATAATAGTTATTCTACGCCACATTGAGTATATATATATATATATATATATATTAAATGTATAAATGAAATATTGTTGGATTCTGTTATACGAAACAACAAAGGATTCTTTCACAACACGCAACCCTGACTTGGCTTGCATTACACGCAATCACGACCTTCCTCGATAGCGTGTGTTGTACGCAATACCCGGTTTTAATAAACAATGTTATATTATTATAATATTGTCATGAACTAGCCGTTATGAATAGTATTAACTAAATTTTGAATTTTATAACATTATTATTCATCTTACACATTTCTAGAACATGGTATAAGAACAAAATAAATTTTTCGGGTAAAATAAGTATTTTTCAAAAAATGCATTTTTGCCGCCTTTTGATGGCGCACCCACTTTAAATTTGGTTTTTGACATGTTTATAAGTTCAATTTGACAAAATAGAATTCTTCTTTGGAATAAAGAAATAAAAATTTACTTTGGATAAATTTTTCATATTATTCTGGTAATTTTCACATTTTAATGAATAGTAAAAACACGCTATATTTTAATTAAAAACAACTTTTTTTTCATCGTAATTTCTTATGTGGTTAAATTATAATATTGAATGGTTTTAAATTATAAATAGAATATATTTTTACCATTTAATATAATGTATGTCATTAGCATTGATTTTACCTTGCATTCGTAGGTTAAATCAATTCAATCTTTTGCAATGTTTTAAACAAAAACCCGTTTTTATTCGACAACGGGATTAATTTTAATTTAATTTCTGCAACTTCTGTGTTTTAAATTTTAAAAAAATGGATTCCATATTGGGAATAAGTGGGTCCAAATTATGTTAATAGGATACTTTTAATTTTTGGGAATTATGAATACTAACTATGGTAAATTTTATTTACCATAGTTAAAGGTAAATCGGGTAATTAAGGGTAAATATAATATTTTAAAATTACCCTAACAAATGTCAAAATCCTATTGGATTACTAAAAAACGACCCATATCACCTAAGGGTCGGATTAGATTAATTTAATTAAATTTTTTCAATGAAAATAATTTAATTATTATTAAAACCAAAGAATGTGACAACATGTCACTTTCTTAAATATTATAAGTATAATAATTTTAATATAGTGATAAACTTCACGAAAAATAGAACATGAATAGTATCCAGAAAGCTAATACAATTATCTACATCATAGGAATTTATTTAGAATTTTTAGGGATTAAATAATTATCATTTATTATGACAGAAAGATGATGCATTAATTGTCTTATTAATGAAATATTGACAGAATTGATGTTATAAATGCCCAAATAAATGTAATTTGAGACTTTTTATGACTTAAACTAATTTTATAGGTTAATATGACATGTTATTGTTGATTTAAGTAACTTGGTTAGAACTTATCATTCAGTTATGAATTTCATAAAAATCATGTACCAAATAGTGTCAAAATTGACATAAAATAGTTTTTAAAACAAATATTATATTATTAATTGTTATTTTTTCCTAAAAATATAAGGTTCGGCCAAATGACTTAGATAAGATTACATATATTAATAATAAACAACTTGGGGTTCTTTTGTCTTGATATAGTAAGTTTATTAACCATATAGTGTAAGAAAACAAAAAGACACGGTAAAAGTTAAATTATTTAACTTAGAGTTAAATCTAATTGATAAGGTTAAAATAATAACCTAAACTTGTCTAAATCCTATTGGTTGATAGGATTTCGACCCATCCCCACTTTACCTTCTAAATAAGACCCTTTTGAACCATTATAAACCGATTTTGACTTTAATATAAAATAATATTTTCAGATATTCCTAAGGTGCCCCTCTCCTCCCTTATAAAAGGGCACCTCCTCCCACTCTTCCTCACACAACATTGAGCTTTCAAGATAGGCCAACCCCTGCCAAAATCTCTTCTCCACTTCCCTAGTATCATCTTAGAGGTCCTGGTCTTCTTCAAAGACCATCCTTAGTTCTTTAAGTGGAGGTTAAAAAAAGGCGCGTCAAAAAAGCGGTAATATCCATTACCGATCTTTTTTAATTTCATTATTCTTCAACTTATTCTTCTTTATTTGTTTCATGATAAAGTAATAACATCAGTATTACTTACATACTTATATATTATTATAAATATGAAACAACCCTAATTCACCTTCTATCCATCCTACGGAAAAATGAAATCACCGCGCGTGCGTACGTACGGAATACCGTCTCCACGCCGTGGTGTAATCTATTTTCCACCATCACCTTACAAGGATGAGTATAATGGTGTAATGAGTAACTATATATGATTATTATAGATTGATATTTATACTGAAATAGTATACATACACTTCAACACAATTCCACGACCATGGGAACGATATCATCGCTCGTGCGTACGTACGGACTACCGTCTCCATGACGCGATGAGATTCATTCTCAATGATTAACCATTCATGAATGATTATAAAGTATATATAATATGTACTAATGAAATATATGACATAATAATTATACTGGATTTATTTATATATTTATATGTATGTCATCTACTTAATTCCATTCAATTCAATAAGGAAACGAAAACAGCGTTCATGCGTACGTACGGACTACCGTCTCCATGAACGGTGTATTTCTTTCCATTTAATGATTTATTATATATATGTATATCCTGAATATATATAAATATATATATATATATATATAAATCATGTTTTATGTTTTGGAATTAAGTAATCATGATCTAAGTAATCATATGAATAATTACATGTCAAAACACGGACGACAAATGAAACAATTTTACCCAAAACGCTCTTTAACATGGAATTTACAAACGAAATGGTAATATAAAGTCATAAGTGAACCATATATGATATCATAACAATGAATATGATTCTGTAATAAGTAAATGACATTATTTAAATCATTATACAGGAGGTTCGGACACTTACAAAGCAAATCAGACCTAAGGTAAGGGAAATATCACAATCTCATTTTTATCCGAGATTGTTTATTCGTAAGTATTTACTGGGGTGTATTTTATCATCCACATCCATGTTTCATAAATATGTAATATTATTTCCATCCACCTACAATTGTTTAAATCCATTTTTACCCTTCGGTGAGTTTTTAGTAAAAGAAATGAAAGGAATCTTTTGTCGTTTTTCGTACGAGGTACTTTTTGACTTTTCCGACAAAAGTACGAAGAATGTTTTTTTAAACTTAAACGGCATGAATGGATTTCTAAAACATTATTTCCAAGAAGCTTACTTTAAAAGTATTCATGTTTATTTTTAATCAACTTCTTTTAGTTTAAAATTGTATGACATGTTAAGAAAGGAAAAGTGTTTTTGAAGTAGATGGGATATTTTCCTCAAAAATAGAGTTCATGTATTTTATCAAAATTATTTTCCATCTAAGATAATAAAAGGGTTCTATTTTTATCCCTATTATTACATGGATTTGATTATGTTGTGATGGAAATATTTTTATGAATTCCTTTATCTTATATGAATTGTTTTATGATGTCATGTTGTTTAAAAATCCCTTTTTTATTACGTGGATTACGCTATGATGTATGGTTTATGATTATGTGGCACACATAAGAAAGGTTTCATTATAAGATGTGTGGGACCTATATCTCCCTCAAATTAATTGGGTAAAGATTTTATATCTCATGAGATAGACATGGCTGAAATGGTAGGTTATACCGGTTCAGTGAAACAGGACTGAAACGAGGGTTACTCGATTCAGAAAGGGACTTTGTCCACTAAGATAGTCTTGGAAATGAGTCTTGACTAACAAGAAATGATTCTCTATGATTATGTGTGTATGCCACAAAGTTTCATGTTTTAAGTTATGATTATTGGTATTTCATTTCACTACTATGATTTATCCCATGTTATGAAATTATGCTCTCTTTTGCAGGTTAACATTTCCAAAAGTTATGTTCTTATGAATATGATGTGATTGATTTTTCTTTTGTATACCCTTACTGAGCATTTGAGCTCACCCTTTTATGTTTTCTTTTCCCCAGGATATAAAGAAAGGTTTTAGGTAAAAAAAAAGGGAAGATCTTTATGGGAGATATTGAAGATCTTTCACCACGATTAGAAGATTACGTTCCGAGTTTCCAAAGACACTAAACTATTACGATCCTTGTGTGTGTGTTTTTTTTATGTACTAAGTATTCCGCAAATGTAATGTAATTTCCATGTACGTTAAGATACGGGTCTCTACAGTTGGTATCAGAGGAAAGGTTTAGTCAACCTTTGGATACTAGGATGCGAGAACTTTAGTGAGATCCCTAGAGATATTTATAAGGTATGTATAGGGATGTACATAAGGATAAGTATACGTATAGGATACAGTCCTAGAACTACGGTAACGATCATAGAATTTAACATAAGATGTTAGATATTGAGGGTAATCCCCCTTTATTATGTTGTTTTCCCTAGCATGATTTTTTCCTCTCACACTATTCTTTTTTGGGTTTTAGAAAATGGCTGGAAACAAGATGATTCACGATAATGGAGGATATGATGGACAATGGAATGATATTCTTCATAATGAAATGGGATTTGGAAGTCCAAACATCATTATTATGTCGAATCAGAAATCTCATAATATGATCAATAAAGCAAAATTTGGTAAGTTTCCTGACTCGGCTAATAAGAGAAAGATGGAGTTTCATGATGATCATAGAGGAAAGAAAGTTCAATTTCCCCTATGTAAATCATGTGGGAAGAGGCATCAAGGACAATGTTTCAAAGGAACTGGAAGATGCTTTGGGTGTGGAAAAGAAGGACACAAAGCAATTAAATGCAAAGGAAAAGGTTCAGTTAACAACATGGATGAGGATAATGGTATTGCTACGACCTCAACAATGGTTAAATGTTTTCAATGTGGAATGTACGGGCATTATGCAAACCAATGCCCTAAGGGAAAGTCTCATGAAGATAATCAGTATGGTCGTATGGGAAGTATTTATGAGGATGATGATGAAGATACTACAAATGACATGTGAGATGAAAGAATTGTTGAAGCTCGGTCAATGGTTTAAGAATGTAGTGGAATGATTACATGTTTATCATGTGTAATGTTGTATAAGTAATCTCATGGTACTATAGAATAAAGAGACATGTAAGGATTGTTACACTGTTGTCTAATTAATGTTACCAGTATCCATGAAAGGTTATTCAGATATTTTTGGAATGTAGATGATATGCACATAATGTAGGGATAAGGAGAAAATTAAATGTTTGATCATATTCATGAGCTCATGACTGATATAAGGAGAAGGTTATATCATGGTTTGAGTATATAGAATTTTTGGATTTTGGTATGTGGAAAGAGTTAACTTTTGACAGCATTCATGTTTTCACTAAGGTTTAATGGGTATTCATTTTTTTTCAAGAGAATACATCATTAAGGTATTCACATGATTGGAATGTGACCAACAAGATATATGGGGGATAAATGATGTTATTCACATGCTTGGTTGGCGACATTTCAAGTAATCATTTTCTTTACACTATGAGCTTGGACCGAAGTATTTTAGATAAGCCTAAAAATTGTAATGGATTATGTTAACCATAAGTTAGTATTGTTTAAGTATAGAACTTTTTTTTGATATTATTTATGTGGTGTTATAGTAATGTAGTTTTAGAAAAAGGACAACTTGCAGGACGGGCGATAGCCCATCGCATCGGACAAGGCTGTGGGAATCAAACCCACAACCGAAGTGAGACTGGCCTTTATCACCTATCACTGACCTATAGGAAGTCCCTGTTTAGTAGAAACTAGTTTTATTATATTAAGCAGTATGATATGTGAAGTATAAGTTAATTTTAGGAACCATATATGATTAATATCACTATAGATGGACTTATGTATTTTTTGATAACTTTTCTAACCTTTTGTTTGATACAGATGGAATGACCCATCATTCTATTACATGATCTTCTAACACATCACGAATGACAAATTCAACTTCATTTCTTTAAGAGATGAAGTGTAAATTGTCCAAAGAACGACAAACGGTGAGACTATACCAAAATCACGAAAGTATTTCTTCTAATTCCAATTTCATCAACTTTAGGGAAATGATCTTGAAAACCAAAAATGTTGTCTTAGTGCTCTTATATCTGATGAATCAGATGGTACCTTAGATCATCACAAATTTATGGCTTTGTGATTGCTAGCTTTTCCATATCCATGTTCTCTACCACTCTCCATCAGAACATGATGGTTAGATTTCTCTTCCATATCCATATTTTCACCTATGTGGAAACCCAGTGATTAGTTTATTTGGTTAACCGTTACGTTTCATACTTTTGTTTTTAAAGATATGTTTTGGTATTCCTTTTTACGATGTGGGTTTCTATCAAAGAAACTTTCAAATAGTAAACCATTTATAACCCCGACGAATTTTGAGGGCGAAATTCATTTTAAGGGTGGTAGAATGTAACACCCCGAGATTTTATGAAAAATATTATTTTAATATCATTAATTTCTTATGTTGTATTCTACACCAATATTACCTTGCGCTATATGCAACACCGTATTAGCTTGCAGTATACGCAACACTATTCTTGGACCGTGTTACACACAATTTTGATAATAGTTATTCTACGCAACATTGAGTATATATATATATATTAAATGTATAAATGAAATATGGTTGGATTCTGTTATACGAAACAACAAAGGATTCTTTCACAACACGCAACCCTGACTTTGCTTGCATTACACGCAATCACGACCTTCCTCGATAGCGTGTGTTGTACGCAATACCGGGTTTTAATAAACAATGTTATATTATTATAATATTGTCATGAACTAGCCGTTATGAATAGTATTAACTAAATTTTGAATTTTATAACATTATTATTCATCTTACACATTTCTAGAACATGGTATAAGATCAAAATAAATTTTTCGGGTAAAATAAGTATTTTTCAAAAAATGCAGTTTTGCCGCCTTTTGATGGCGCACCCACTTTAAATTTGGTTTTTGACATGTTTATAAGTTCAATTTGACAAAATAAAATTCTTCTTTGGAATCAAGAAATAAAAATTTACTTTGGATAAATTTTTCATATTATTCTGGTAATTTTCACATTTTAATGAATAGTAAAAACACGCTATATTTTAATTAAAAACAACTTTTTTTCATCGTAATATCTTATGTGGTTAAATTATAATATTGAATGGTTTTAAAGTATAAATAGAATATATTTTTACCATTTAATATAATGTATGTCATTAGCATTGATTTTACCTTGAATTCGTAGGTTAAATCAATTCAATCTTTTGCAATGTTTTAAACAAAAACCCGTTTTTATTCGACAACGGGATTAATTTTAATTTAATTTCTGCAACTTCTGTGTTTTAAATTTTAAAAAAATGGATTCCATATTTGGAATCAGTGGGTCCAAATTATGTTAATAGGATACTTTTTATTTTTGGGAATTATGAATAGTAACTACGGTAAATTTTATTTACCATAGTTTAAGGTAAATCGGGTAATTAAGGATAAATATAATATTTTAAAATTACCCTAACAAATGTCAAAATCCTATTGGATGACTAAAAAACGACCCATATCACCTAAGGCTCTGATTAGATTAATTTAATTAAATTTTTTCAATGAAAATAATTTTATTATTATTAAAACCAAAGAATCTGACAACATGTCACTTTCTTAAATCTTATAAGTATAAGAATATTAATATAGTGATAAACTTCACGAAACATCGAACATGAATAGTATCCAGAAAGATAATACAATTATCTACATCATAGGAATTTATTTATAATTTTTAGGGATTAAATAATTATCATTTATTATGACAGAAAGATGATGCAGTAATTGTCTTATTAATGAAATATTGACAGAATTGATGTTATAAATGCCCAAATAAATGTAATTTGAGACTTTTTATGACTTAAACTAATTTTATAGGTTAATATGACATGTTATTGTTTATTTAAGTAACTTGGTTCGAACTTATAATTCTGTTATGAATTTCATAAAAATCATGTACCAAATAGTGTCAAAATTGACATAAAATAGTTTTTAAAACAAATATTATATTATTAATTGTTATTTTTTTCCTAAAAATCAATGGTTCGGCCAAATGACTTAGATAAGATTACATATATTAATAATAAACAACTTTGGGTTCTTTTGGCTTGATATAGTAAGTTTATTAACCATATAGTGTAATAAAACAAAAAGACACGGTAAATGTTAAATTATTTAACTTAGAGTTAAATCTAATTGATAAGGTTAAAATAATAACCTAAACTTGTCTAAATCCTATTGGTGTATAGTATTTCGACCCATCCCCACTTTACCTTCGAAATAAGACCATTTGGAACCATTATAAACCGATTTTGACTTTAATATAAAATAATATTTTGAGATATTCCTAAGGTGCCCCTCTCCTCCCTTATAAAAGGGCACTTCCTCCCACTCTTCCTCACACAACTTTGAGCTTTCAAGCTCGTACAACCCCTGCCAAAATCTCTTCTCCACTTCCCTAGTATCATCCTAGAGGTCCTGGTCTTATTCAAAGACCATCCTTAGTTCTTTAAGTGGAGGTTAAAAAAAGGCGCGTCAAAAAAGAGGTAATATCCATTACCGATCTTTTTTAATTTCTTTCTTCTTCAACTTCTTATTCTTTACTTGTTTCATGATAAAGTAATAACATCAGTATTACTTACATACTGATATGTTATTATAAATATGAAACAACCCTAATTCACCTTCTATCCATCCTACGGAAAAATGAAATCACCGCGCATGCGTACGTACGGAATACCGTCTCCACGCCGTGGTGTAATCTATTTTCCACCATCACCTTACAAGGATGAGTATAATGGTGTAATGAGTAACTATATATGATTATTATAGAGTTATATTGATACTGAAATAGTATACATACACTTCAACACAATTCCACGACCATGGGAACAATATCATCGCTCGTGCGTATGTACGGACTACCGTCTCCACGACGCGATGAGATTCATTCTCAATGATTAACCATTCATGAATGATTATAAAGTATATATAATATGTACTAATGAAATATATGACATAATAATGATACTGGATTTATTTATATATTTATATGTATGTCATCGACTTAATTCCATTCAATTCAATAAGGAAACGAAAATAGCGTTCATGCGTACGTACGGACTACCGTCTCCATGAACGGTGTATTTCTTTCCATTTAATGATTTATTATATATATGTATATCCTGAATATATATATATATATAAATCATGTTTTATGTTCTGGAATTAAGTAATCATGATCTAAGTAATCATATGAATAATTACAAGTCAAAACACGGACGACAAATGAAACAATTTTACCCAAAACGCTCTTTAACATGGAATTTACAAAAGAACTAGTAATATAAAGTCATAAGTGAACCATATATGATATAATAAAAATTAATATGATTCTGTAATAAGTTAATGACATTATTTAAATCATTATACAGGAGGTTCGGACACTTATGAAGCAAATCGGACCTAAGGTAAGGGAAATATCACAATCTCATTTTTATCCGAGATTGTTTATTCGTAAGTATTTACTAGGGTGTATTTTATCATCCACATACATGTTTCATAAATATGTAATATTATTTACATCCACCTACAACTGTTTAAATCCATTTTTACCCTTCGGTGAGTTTTTAGTAAAAGAAATGAAAGGAATCTTTTGTCGTTTTTCATACGAGGTACTTTTTGACTTTTCCGACAAAAGTACGAAGAATGTTTTTTTAAACTTATACGGCATGAATGGATTTCAAAAACATTATTTCCAGGAAGCTTCCTTTACAAGTATTCATGTTTATTTTTAATCAACTTCTTTTAGTTTAAAATTGTATGACATGTTAAGAAAGGAAAAGTGTTTTTGAAGTAGATGGGATATTTTCCTCAAGAATCGAGTTCAGGTATTTTATCAAAATTATTTTCCATCTAAGATAATAAAAGGGTTCTGTTTTTATCCCTATTATTACATGGATTTGATTATGTTGTGATGGAAATATTTTTATGAATTCCTTTACCTTATATGAATTGTTTTATGATGTCATGTTGTTTGAAAATCCCATTTTTATTACGTGGATTACGCTATGATGTATGGTTTATGATTATGTGGCACACATAAGAAAGGATTCATTATAAGATGTGTGGGACCTATATCTCCCTCCAATGCATTGGGTAAAGATTTTATATCTCATGAGATAGACATGGCTGAAATGGTAGGTTATACCGGTTCAGTGAAACAGGACTGAAACGAGGGTTACTCGATTCAGAAAGGGACTTTGTCCACTAAGATAGTCTTGGCAATGAGTCTTGACTAACAAGAAATGATTATCTATGATTATGTGTGTATTCCACAAAGATTCATGTTTTATGTTATGATTATTGGGATTTCATTTCACTACTATGATTTATCCCATGTTATGAAATTATGCTCTCTTTTGCAGGTTAAGATTTCCAAAAGTTATGTTCTTATGAATATGATGTGATTGATTTTTCTTTTGTATACCCTTACTGAGCATTTGAGCTCACCCTTTTATGTTTTCTTTTCCCCAGGATATAAATAAAGGTTTTAGGTAAAAAAAGGGAAGATCTTTATGGGAGATATTGAAGATCATTCACCACGATTAGAAGATTACGTTCCGAGTTTCCAAAGACACTAAACTATTACGATCATTGTGTGTGTGTGTTTTTTATGTACTAAGTATTCCGAAAATGTAATGTAATGTCCATGTACGTCAAGATACGGGTCTCTACAGGACATATATTCAAGAACAGTGTTATGGAACTTCCAGGTTCGCATCATAGTAGGGATCCACTATGACCCTTTAATGAAACAGCTATCCTTAGGACATTATCACATGAACTGTCACGCAAAATTACAATCAAGATGTTATAAGGTAATTATTAATGAATAAAATACAAAGTATTTGGTTCTAGGCCACCAAATCCAATAGAATCCCACTTAGACTAGAGCCTACTGCTAACAACCATTAACCCACTAACTCTCACATGATATTCATGCTTCTAATGAGATAGGCCTTTAGTCATGGGGTCCACCACATTCTCTTATTTGGACACTCCGATCACTGCAACTTCACCCCTTTGATATAAATATTTCAAGAGGTGATACTTTCAGAGTATGTGCTTTGTCCATTGATTTGACCTCAGTTATTTTGCAAGATCCACCACTGCATTATTATCACAATACAACGTGATAGTATCCTTACTACTAAGCACCACATAATGATCCTGAAAAAAGTTTTGATTCCAGACAGTTTCCTTGGCTGCATCAGAAGCCGCTATATATTCAAACCCCGTTGTAGAATCAATGAAAACTGGCTACTTTGAACTCTTCCAGCTCACAGCTCCTCCATTGAGATAGAATACATATCCAGATGGTGACTTCACATCGTTCTGATCTGTCTGAAAACCATCATTAGCATACCCTTTGATGACAAGCTTCGTGTCTCCTCCATACACAAGAAACATATCCTTAGTTCTTCTCAGATACTTATGGATAGTTTTAATATTAGTCCAAAGTTGTTCTCCATGATCTTCTTGATATCTTCCTACCATGCTCAGTGCATAGGCAACATCATGCCTGGTACATAACATGGAATACATTATGGATCCTATAACCAAAGTGTATGGGATATTACTCATTCTATCTTTATCTTGTTGTGTCTGAGGAAACATTTTCATAGAAAGATATAGGCCATGTGACACTAGAACCAATCCCCTCTTGGATTGTTCCATTCTAAATCTTTTTAGTATCTAGTCAATGTATGTACCCTGACTTAGTCCAAGGATACTCTTGGATCTATCACAAATGATCTTGATCCCTAGAATGTAGGATGCTTCACCCAAGTCCTTCATGGAGAAACAATTGTTCAACATGTCATTAACTGACTGTAAGACTGGTACATCGTTTCCAATAAGAAATATGTCATAAATATATACATTTAGGATAACGACTGCATTCCCATTAAACTACTTATAAACACATGGATCACATTCATTCAAAATCAAACCAAATTCCTTTATGGATTCATAAAATTGAATGTTCCATGACCTTAATGCTTGATTTAATCCATAAATGTATTTTTGCAACTTACAAACCCATCTAGCTTCACCTAGTGTCAAAAACCCTTCTAGTTGTGTCATATAGACATCTTCCTAAAGGTTCCCATTAAGGAATGTTGTTTTGACAACTATTTTTCAAATCTTGTAGTCTTGGTATGCAACTATGGAAAGAATGATTCTTATGTATTTAAACATGGAAACTGGTGAATTTTTTTTATCATATTCAATTATTTGACGCTATATGAATCCTTTATCCACTAGCCTTGATTTATAGGTGCTAACTTGACCTTCTCTATCCAGTTTTCTCTTGAATACCCATTTTTATCCAACATGATTTACATCAACTGGCTCATCGACCAGAACCAAGACTTGGTTCTGATACATGGAATCCATCTCAGAATTCATCACTTCTTGCCATCTTGTATCTTCTTAGATTTCAACTGCTTCCTTGTAGTGTAGAGGTTTATCATTGTCCAAAAATAATTATTCCCTATCCATGGTGACTAGGAAACCGAATCTCTCTGGTTACCTTACCTCCTTTGAGCTCCTACACAGTACTTGTGTTTCTGGAACCACTTCCATAGGGACTTGTGGAACTTGTTCTGGTACCAACTCCTTTGTATCTTGAGCATCAACTTCGTTAAATTCAATCTCTCTCCCACTATCTTTTTTGAGGATGTACTCCCTCTTGAGAAAGACGTCTTGTCTGGTAACAGTAAAATTCTTGTCTGAAGGATTATATAGGTAATATCCTTTCATTCCCTTATGATATACTATAAAGATACAATTCATGCCTCGAGGTTCTAGTTTGTTTCCTGATAAGGCCATGACAAATACCTCACATCACCATACACATTTTTGTGACAAAATGGGTTTCTTTCCATTCCATAACTCAGAGGTAATTCCATTTTCTACCTTAGTTGGTACTTAGTTTAATGTGTATTTTGTAGTTAGTAATGCGTATCCCCAAAAGGATAATGGAATATTTGCATGACTCATCATCGACCTCACCATGTCAAACAAGGTGAAGTTCTTCCTTTCACTAACACCATTCCAATGTGGTGTATATGGAGGATTGAGCTAAGATAGAATCCCAGAATCCTGTAGAAGATCGATGAACTCTTGGTTCAGATATTCTTCACCTCAATCCGATCAAATCTTGTTTATATTCTTACCAAGAGGATTCTATACTTCATTCTTGAATTACTTAAATTTCCCTAAGTATTTTGACTTATACCTAATTAAGTAGACATATCAATATATAATTAAATCGTCAGTAAATTAATGAAGTAAGAATATCCACCTCTAGATTCTACTAGAAATGGTCCACACACATCCATGTGCACCAATCCTAGAAGCTCTGTGGCCCTTTCACCCTATCCACTGAAAGGAGACTTGGTTATTTTACCTTAAAACAAGTGTGACATCTATCAAGTGGTTTTAGCTCTATAGAGTCTAAATATCCATCTTGGCAGATCTTTGTCAAGTGCTTCTAATTTACCTGACTGAGATAGTGATGCAACAATTGGGTGATGTATGAGTCATGTAAGTTTGTTTCGTTATCGATTGAAGAAACTTGGTTTTTGTAAATTAATACATTCAATCCATTATTTAAATGCACCATACCATAACATACGTTGTTCTTATAAAAGAAGAAAACCTTATTTCCAAACATGAAAATAAATCTATCCATATCCAAACATGATATAGAAATTATGTTTTTAGTAATAGTAGGCACATAATAACTGTTATGTAAAACAAAAATCAACCTAGTTGGAAATGAGAGGTGGTAATCACCAATGGCTAACACAGCCAACCTTGCACCGTTAGCAGCTTGAAGATCCACCTCTCCTCTGGAAATATTTCTAAATCTACTTGGTTCCTACATTTGAATACTGATATGATCCCCACAAGATATATCTAATACCCAATGTGTTGAAATGGAAAGATTACACTCGATAATGAACGCACCTTTAGCGTCCCCATGCTTCTGGGTGTTGTTCCTCTTCTAGTGGCCTTGCTTCCGACGTGAAAAACACACTGCCTCCCTTTCCTTGTCATGCCTTTGGATCTTCCCCTTCTTGGAGGGATGGTTCTTGGGGGCTTCAAACCATTTATATGTCCTTGGCCCCTTTGCCTTGCCCATCCTTATTATTCACCATAAGGACTATGGGTTTTTCACACCCCATGTCCTTATCTACCTGGAGAATTATGGTCATAAGTTTTGATAGACTCTTCTCATTGATGCTGATGTTATAGTTGACAATAAAGCTAGAGAAGGTATTGGGAAGTGATGATAGGGTGAGATCTGTATGCAACTCATCCGGGAACATAATCCCTATGATGTCCAGGCATTAAATGTAGCCAATAAGCATGACTACATGAGGCCCAGCTGGTGCAGACTCTCCAAGCTTAGTTGTAAACAAAGCGTTGGAGATCTCATATCTCTCCTGTCTCACCTTCTCTTTGTAGAGATCCTTAAGGTGAGACATCATGCAATATGCATCCATTTTTTCATGTTTCTTCAAGAGTTCATTTGACATGGCCAATTGCAGGGGACATTACAAATTTGTGGAATCATCCATATGTTTTATATAGAGACATAGTTCCTCATCACTGGCCTCTTTCCCTGACGCAACTAGAATAGGCACTTCCAGCACATAAAATTTACTCTCATAGAGAAGGATGATGTGTAAACGCCTCTTCCACTCATGGAAATTGGTACTGGTGAGAAGGTTTTTCTTTCTCAAGTATGGTTTTCAATGATATGTTTAACGTCATTTTCTTTCCATTTCTAAAAATTAAGATGAGAAGAGGTTTAGTACTTTATTATGATAAAACTGGGAAAAATAAATAAATTAACACTTATTAGTCTCCCACTATTTTATCAAAATCCAATAGCCCTCACCATTGACTTTAGAATATTCTATTGCCTGAATATTCAAGTGGCAAGGATCCATATTTCCATTCGCATTACCCCAATTAGGGTTGGTCAAGAAACTTGAAGGGTTTTAGGTAGGCATTCTAAATTCCAACTGTATTAACTCGCAGCTCCTTGATCCATTGAATGGACTCCCTAATCATGAAATCCTTTTATTTGGGATTTCCTTAACCTTTTCCTCTTGGTCACACCAAATCCGGTTGTGACAGTCAACCCTTGATGCGAACCCAGTAAAGTCAACCCAAAACCATGAATTAGAATTCCCCAATAATTGAAAGCACCCCAACTAGGGTTGGTCAAGCACTTTGAACTATGGTTCGATTCTAACTAAGATTATGGAAGGCTATAATGACTTAATATTTATTTGAGGGATTTTATCCTTATAAATAAATTTCCATTTTATTATCTTTGATTACATTATTGTTAATATTAAGTGGTATATACTTAAGTTATTAACCATGTCTAAGATAATATTTTACGCATAAACTGGTCTTATTTTAGTTCCACCTTGCATGCTTTTTTAATTCATTACTTGTGTGATCGTGACAACACACCCTCAATAAATAAACCATGCAACTGACAGAAATAAAATAAATGGTATGTTCATCATCTTGTTCTATTGGTTAGTTTATTTGGAAGTTGATAAACTAACCAAAGACCTAAGGGAGAAACACATTGAACCTTTTGGGTTCGTTTTTACAACTTTCCACCTGTCCACCTCTATATCTTCTTGGATTGGTTTCACCATGGATCCTAACTTGAGCTGCCTCCACTAGCTTGGGAGCTCCATCCATTATATATGATTTTATCTCACACGTAGGTGAGGGGTAAAAAGGGGTTTACATAAAAGAAACTTTGGGTACGCAGGCCCTATATATTAATGAGGATAAGGCTCACGGCCCAACAAATTTAATTTTAATAAATTAATTAAAATAAACCATTCACATACAAAGTTCTTGGTCTAGCTCAGGATCATCCATGCATGAAAAGATAATTATGCATAAATAGAACAAGTATTCAATTCTTTAATAATTCTTGCTTAAGATAAATCACACTCCAATCAATTAATTATCATTAATTAGTCAATCCTTTTATCTTAAACCCTTTTTCTGACTTTCCTTGAAATTATCATCCATCATAATTTAAAACAAATAAATATATTTAATATTATATTTGTACGTAACTTGTACCATGGAGGAAACACAGTGAATTCCTGTTCCTAACTACCCAATGAGTAGAAATGAATATTACGCGGATGTTAAATTAAACAGATATATATATATAACACATATCACGTTTTATGCCTCAACTTTACGCTTGCACTATGGCACACATCTCAAGGGTTTGCATAATATAATAACAAATTTTAATAAATCTGCATAATTTGGATAAGTACACGGCATGTAGTTCTGACTACATGATGTGTACTTTTGTTCACCGTTCATCCTAAGTACATGCCCGGAGACATGGCTTATTGATGTACTTCATAAATTTTTGGAGTACATGGTGTGTTCAATGGGACACACGTCGTGTCATATCCACATTTCATGGTTTCCAACTAGTCAAGCCATGTCTGAGGTACATGTTCCATACCTAACCAGAAGGGAGTACATGTCGTGTTTCATGGGCCACATAGCGTGTAATCTGAAAACCGTGTGCCACTTGTTCCTGGTCCACACACGGAGTCTTAAAGACTTAGATAGGATCCATTTGCACAACCTGATTGGGTGGACCGGTCCAATGCATTGAACCTAGACTACATAGTGTGTAGTTTCGAATACACTCCATGTATTCAGGTGTTTTATAGCCAGGAACATTTGGCACCTTTGGATGAGATCCTCTATTTTATTATAATCAAAATTTAACCAAAATTTCATTTTTGTAAGGTGAATGAGAAATGAGATAGGAGGAATAGATCTCGAGATTTAGATTTAAAGAATGATTAACTTGAATTGAAACAACAAAATTATTAAAATCATAAATCACCAACGAAAAAATAAATAATTCTAATCAATGATATGACTCCCTCTAATACCACTTGTATGTTCCGAGCATAGAGGAAGCGTGTTGGTGGGTGTACCCAACTTTAATTTTAGTGTTAAAAATGATCAATCCAAGATCTGTCATGATAATAAAATTTCGGATCTTTAGAATAGAATGAAGAACGAAAAAAATATGGGAAACTCTGAACCATATAGTATATCATCATATGTGGGTTATAATTAATTTAATTAATTGAAAATAATTACCTTGATGGAATTATTTCTTCGTTGATGTCTCCAGTCACGATCTGATGTGATCCTTCATTGCGTCATAGAATCCAAGTGTAGGATTTCTCTAGTAGTGATCCACACGTGCTCCACGTATCTCTGGATGTCGCCAAAGGGATCTCCGGGTGATAACCTAGAAGATCCTTCACTTGCAATGTCTGCCATTGATTGCCTTGATCCGGTGGAGGTGGATCTCTCTCTTGTAGCTTAAGAGCGTTCTTTGTGGAAAAAGAATTATCTCCTGGCTTGAGAGCTTTTCCAAATATGTTGTGCACAACCACCAAAATGGAGAGGCTGATGATAAATATATAATTGGGATTTTTAATTACATAGAATAATAAAATTAATTAATTACCAGAAGGCATTTATTTATTTCATTTAATTCTTAGTAATACCCCATGTCTAATAATAACAGTTGACTATTATTATAACATTACATGCACCTAGCGAATTACACATAATATTATTTAATTAAATAAATATTATTATTTCTCATGGATTCTCAGAGAAACTACATAGCATGTATATATTAATATACATAGCGTGTACTTTTATTTTCCATTTTACATAATTTCCTCCATCACATTTATTAGACCTTGAATTATGACTATTTATTTCTCAAATAAATATCCCTGCATTACTCGCTAATAAATATATTATTTCACCCACAATATATTCTCTCGAATAACTAGTGTCAAAATAAATGTGATCAAGCATCCTTGAATAACTATTAAACCAAAGTTATGAATAATATTTATTAAAATTGTTAAATTAATATTTAACTGAGATACATGGTCACACTTATTGTGTGACCCTCTAAGCCTCTTTCTTAGTGGCATTAGGCAGAGCATGCCTAAAGTCCAAGGTTAGCATCTAGCAACACACCAAGGCACCCATAGAGAAAGAATTTAATTTCTCAACGACGTATCACCTCCTACGAATGCTTACTCTGTATTGTAATCCCTCTGTCATGCTATCTCGAATCAAGCGGGTTTCATGCTAGTGTCATCAACCCATGTGCTCGATTATTATTTCTTTGACATTCCAGAATTGAACATGCCCATTTCTCACCAAGGCCAGGGATTTATTTAGGCTATATCGATGCCATCAAAGGTCCTGAGAAATCTACTTCTGTTATGGAACAGAAGGGACAAATCTTTTGTCGCGTTATCTATTAATGAAATATCACTTGTGATGCACCCAACGTATCATACCTCACTGAGAATACTGTGTCGTCATAGTTTCCATCAATACATATAAGTGTGCAAGTTATAATACCCATTAATAATAATCATAAAGTCTAAGGACCAATACACTCGTCAGAAGATAGGAACATCCAATGACACTATAAAATATGGATTTTCTATTGGCAGGTCTCGTTCTCAAAATATCTCCCTGGACATTAAAAAGTGTGCACACCATGAGAAGGTGCCTCAAAGTTTTATGAGTCATCACCCATAATGGCATGTATTATTTGTGTCCCTCAAATAACATCATCTGGCCATAGAACATATATTCAAGAACAGTGTTATGGCACTTCCGGGTTCTCATCATAGCAAGGATCCACTATGACCCTTTAATGCAATAGCTATCCTTAGGAAATTATCACATGCATTTTCACATATAAGAACAATCTATTTGTGATAATGTATTTATTAATGAATAAAGTACAAAGTTCTTTGTTCTAGGCCACCAAATCCAGCATTTTTTTCTATAAAAATCAATGATTTAGGGGTTCTTTATACAATAAAATCTATATGAATATGATCTCCTGTAAATCCTCACATTCCATGTTGAAAAATGATCAACATCTATAAAGGTTATTCCAAATTCCCAAAAGATAAACTGTAGGTTCTAAGAAAAAAATACGAGGAATTTCAGATGCACTCAAATGAGTCTATTAATGAATTCTTTGATCGTGTGAATGTTATTATGGGGTACATGAACTGTCTTAGAGAAACCCTTAATGATGTGGAGATTATTATGAAAATCCTGAGTAGAATACCACACCTATTCAATATAAAATTATCTCTACCAAAAGAGAAAGTTATAAATAACTTGAAATTGGATAGTTTTTACAATACTCTAATCATATGTGATATGAGAAATGATGATAATTAGGTTGTGGAATGAAGGAATTATAAAGAAGTGGAATTCAAGTCCCTGAGGAATCTCTCCATGGAGGATGTCCATAAATAAGAACAGGTGGATGAATTCTTGTTCTTCCTTTCCTCAATTTTGAAAAGTGGAAAATTAAAATTTAAAAGGGAAACTTCCTCTCACATGAATTCAATGTGGGAATTTTTGGAACCTTGTAGAAAATTTTCCCAAGATGTTTCAAGAAGATGTTGATGATAATGAAAATCCGATGAAGAAGTCTCTAGATGATTTAAAAGGTTGGATAATCACTAAGTATAACTTCTTCAAGAAGAATAAATTTGTAATAGGATAATTTTTTAGAAGAAAGTGAGGTAGAATAAATCTATGACTAAAATGGTCATATAAATAGTGATATGATGGTTTTGTGGGGATTTCCTATACAAGGTAAGAGATTGATTCCAATTAAAGAGATTTGGAAGGAAGAGTTGATCTTCTAGTCAATTCTGTGTCCACTCTTAAAGAAATAGATGTTCGAAGAGCCAAAATGAAGAAATCCAATAGTGTTTAATGATGCTATACTCTATATGTATTAGTAAAAATGAGAAGAAATATAAGATAAAGGGAAAAATTGAGAATATCAAGTCTATAAACCCAAAAAAAATAGATAAAGTTGTTGAGTACAAGATCAAAGTTGAAGAAAAAACTAGGTTAATTAATTTTTTACATAGATAGTGAAAGTTCATGTCAAACATATCAATGAGATAGAGGTGGAATTTTTCATCCTATGAAGATAAGTTTACGATGAAGAAATACTTTTGACACCCAGTATAACATCAAGAACCTCCATATATCATAATGTTTAGATAGTGGATCACACCTTGGACCACTGAGGGACACCGTAAGCCCTGATGAGTCTCAAATCCATGATACATAGATAGGGGATCTCACTTAGGTCCATTTGATGATACCATGAACCCATCCTTGATCAAACCGCAAAGTAGGGGATTATATAATCAATGATACTGCAAACCCTAATAAACTCTCCCTCTAAGTATGGGATCATATATCCAATGATTCTATAAGCCCTAATGAAACCACCCCTATGTAGGGGATCATATATCTAATTATTTTACAAACCCAACTAGGCTAGCCTTATTGAAATGGGATCATCTCCTTGTGTATGAAGGTCAGAATGATACCATGAGCACAACCTACGGAAGAGGATATGATAGTGGATCAAGCCTTGGTCTCTCTGAGAGATACACCAACCCTATGTGTGCTCAACCTATCAAGTGGATCATAATCCTATGATTAGGATTTAATTCAACATTATAACTTCCTAAGGATAGATAAAGAGAACTCCCTCAACTGATATTGGTCTATGTGTCACTACCAAGTGACCCACTATCCTCACCTTGCTTCTCATATTTCATGCCAAAACCATGGACACCATCTTTCCCCACATGGAAAAATACACAGGATAGGTTACTCATGAGCCTACACATGAGTCCTAATGATGGAGATGCATGAGGGATAGGTATCTTAGGGGAGTTCAAAGTTTTTACCCATATTACCTGGCATGTCTCTCCAATCCACCCCTGGTCTTATCCCATCACGGTAATCGATGTGAATTTTAGAATATACATGATATGTACCTCATTTCACATAGAGAGTGGCCCCATCCAATATCATGGGCATGTCCTCACCCACAAAAGGCTAGTTGGCCTTACCATCCCACACAAAATGTACCCTTGGTACACATTATTTCATGGATATCTGGCTACCTGGACATGTCCTCAGCATGTCCCCATGTTTGACACCTCATATCTATGTATAGGGCCATGTACATCATCTCGTGTACACCCAAAGGATCTAGAAATCTACTCTCACATGCTCATCACATATTACATGGTGTTCCCACCAATGTCTTATACCACATGTCCTAGGATCACTACACTGTATGTACCCATAGTACATGGTGTGTAGTTCACATAGATAATATTCCCAAAATGGAAAGAACCCACGACATGTGCTCTTGCACTGCAGACTGTGTGATCAAGAATTCCCAAAGGGAATCCCCTTTGGGCAACCCAAAATCCATCATTTCTATTAAAACCCACATATCTATCCCCAAGGGATCTCTAGTAGTCATAATAAGGCTCTAAAACCATAAAACAACACATTAAATGGGATCCAGATTTAATGATCATAAATCAACCTACCTATTGGTGAAAAATAAATATTTGGATCTAAAATGACACCAAGAACATGTTATAACTTGATCCAATGATGATTGACAACAAAAAAAGGGTCTGATGGAACCTTATCTTCTTTGTTTGGCTTCATATCATCTGTTGTGAAAGGGGGATCCTCTATATCCTCTACTATGCATCAGAACCATGAGGGAAGGTGCGTACTAGTTTATTTATTTTTAAATAGACTAATATATCATCAAAACACCCACCAACACTCTCCCTCAAGTGGTAACCCAATGCTAATAGAACTTAGGTCAAGCTAGGGTAAAAGCCACATTTTTTACTCAAATGTTGTCTCATATTTCTATTAATAGATTTAAATAATGATTTTTTACAATTTTGCTAAAAAAATATGTGTGAATGATAAAATATATTAAATATTTTTAATATCACTACATTGAGGCTCTCTAAACCCTTGAATTTCATCAAGGCTCTCTTCCTAGCTCCAGAAAAATTCCTTGAAATTTTACAAAATTTTATAAGGAAAAAACCAGTCACTACACCCTCACTACCTTCAGGATTTTCATCTCAAGAAGTGAAATCCAATGAAAAAGATAGAAAAATAAGCTCTCAACTATATCTCCAATCCTAGTGTGCTCACCATAGGTTTCACGAGATGTCTACAAACATGCACTCAAGGGAGCCATAAGATCAAGGAGGTTCTTCTCTTGTTAGAACCCAAACACCATTGGGTACCTCTAAAGGACACCCCATACCTATCATCCAACTTAAAACATGTAAACTTCATGTAGAGAATCACACACATCTCTCCTAAGTTGCAACTAGTGAATGAAAATTAGGCAATCAGTCTTACAAAAATATAAATGTCTAATAGTACACGAACTCACTGACTTGAAACAGAAACTAACATAACCCAGTAGCCCTCATCCATCCCTGGATGAACTGAACCCTCAAAAACTATTACTAGCATCAATTCTAGGCCCTAAAAGGTTGTTTACTACTACCTTTTAAAATTATTGAAATAACCTAGGGGAATCTTGAACATTGAATCAAATGATACTATGTTGATGGTTGAGAGACAACGGCTCCATGCTAACATCAAACTTAAAGCATTTTCTCTAGAAGCCAAATGGTTTTATCTACATGGAATAAACACCCCTCCTTGGTGTATGAATATGGGAAAGGAACCTCCTAAACACCACCTCGCATAGTGTGACTGGTGTCATCATCAATACATAGAAGGTCAATGTACTCCCTAACTGCGAAAAACCCATTAAGAACATGTCCATTGGGTATCCAGTCACACGGGATCTCGCGAAAAAAATCTCATAACCGTGCCCCCATGCCACACTTCAGAGTAAAGGGGTGACACCCAATAACTGGAGACATATTGTTTCATCTGTAATCATCTCACATATATCTCTATAAGAAATCACATGTGGTAACCAACGAACAACATAGGGCTTCACAAGTTTTTTCACTGGGTCTTACCAGGACCTACATCTGCAAACCTCTAACATGACCCCAAATCAAGAAGCTCCATATGAGTCAACCGATATGCTGACAAAAATATTGGGGCAGTCCCTAGGTTCTAGTTTATTTATAAGATAACACTCTAGGGGTAGGTAAACTAGAAACATCCTAGGATATACATATTCAACTCCACCAATCTCATACCACCACTTCTCTAGGGTTCATACAAGCTTTCAGATAAAATGGGGTTGTATATTTCCATTCATGATCTCATCATACGTAGATTGGGATCACTTCAACCTAAAAGAGGAACTCTTCCCCAAAATCCATTAACACTTCCACACACACTCGTAACAACCGTATGAGCATGGATGGTATGTAAATAGTCCACACTGAGGAAAGAACTATAGGGACCCTCTCTACTGCTACGGGAAGGTAATATGCAAGGCTCTCCCTCCACTAGATTCAGTTCACACTACTTGATTGGAGTGTATGTCTCCCAATCCTCTCTGATGGTTCCTCTAATTATAGGGGTTGGGAAAAAAGGCATCACAAGTATTTATAGGCCCCAAACAGAGGATACACATGGGGAAAATTGTCTCATTCCTCTATATTAATTGCATTTGTGGAATCATCGCCACATTTTATACCTCAATACACAATCTCATCTTTAGTCTATAAGGCCCTTATGCCTGAACCTCATCTATTCCCCATCTTACCTATCTTCCATAACTACGAACTTCTTCGACACCTCAACACTTAAACTTTCCCCAAACACAAAGTCAATTGAACACATCCTCCATAGCTCAACACAATCAATTTTAGGTAGAACTAACTCACCAACCATTTTTATATCACATCATAAGAATACATCTCAATAGGGGAATCATCCCAATTTCTCATGTGTCTAAAAAAATGTCAAACATCATCATCATAGGGCTCTATCGACATTCTGCATCACTCTAGGTAAGCCTCAAGTAAGGAGTGAAAAGAAAATGGTATATTACACATGTATATTACAATAATAATATAGAATTATAAAGGATGTATATAGTACCTATAATAATCCTTGGATCCTATGGTTCATAGGCCTTATCGGCCTGCATCTATAGTTTCCTCCATCCTCTAGCTCCCATAACCTAGCGTGGACAACCTGGGGGTGGTGGCAGTAATAGATCGAACCTCCTACCACCTTGTACTACACTTCCTACACCCTTGATATAATCTCCATCATGAAAAACTTCATGATCTTGTCATTATCTTTTCCAGGATATTCTATCCATTTCCACCCTCTCAGAAGCATATGGGGTCAGAAAATCTCAAATGAGATGTCCTCATCCATCATAAGAGAATCGCTTCCTATTCTACGGCTAGAGAGATCTGGTATGGTAGCCCTGATTCACAATCCTTCCATCCTGGGATGGTCTCCTGAAGTGTCTCAAACACCCGGATCCATGATCCAATCATTGGAAACCATCTTCTGATGCCTCAGCTTCTATGTTCCTAGAACCAATAGTTAGTGTTTGTTCATCCAGAAATCTCTCTACAACCAAGGCCCTATTGGGCACCCTAGATTAAGTGGGAATGCACAACTATATCACGGAAACCTTGAACTCCTGATATAATACCTACTTGAAGTTCTATGCTCGAAAAAATGAATCTTGAATTATATAAAAATATTATGATGAATGTTCTTTAAACCTCTCTAAATAACCTTTCATGTTCATTCTACCCTACCCAAGTTGTTTAAGCTCTAAGATAATAACTGATTGCAATGTGGATAGATAAAAATCTTCCATGAAGATCCACTCAAACTCCATCTGAGTGGGAATCATCACATAATGGGTCTTCATCACTAGAATTAACCATCTCTTGGATGATCCATTTAGAAAATTCACCACTAGAACCAAAATATGATTCGGAGGTTACCTCATAAGGTGTAAAACACGTGTGACTACCTCAAGTTAGTCATAAGACTCTTGGGGGTCTAGCTCACCCCAGTACCTGGGTGGTCTCTACACCTAAAACTCATTCAGCACACTCAGTTTGGATGTATCCTTGTCATGAAATTTCTATAGATACCTAGACTTAACATACATGTATATTACATCATTTTAGATGGGTATTCATCACATTTCAAAAATAAATTCCCAATTACTATAATACTTTAGTGTCTTGGGAAACTTGTAAACATAATCTTCTAACTTATTGAAAGATCTTCAACATCTCCATTAATGATCATACCCTTTAGTACTAATACTTAAAACCTTTCTTCATAACATAGAGAAATGAAACATAGGAAAAGGGTGAGCTCAGTTTCTCAGTAAGGGTAAACAAATGAGATACATAAGCATAACAAATGCATAGGGGTATGAGAACATGTGAATAAAATTGAAAATTCATACCCAGTATATCAAAGAATATAAAAATTAATCATGGAAGAAATATTGAAGGTTCTTAAGACATGAATCATAAGGAAATAAATATAATTATCCATGAGAGAAGAACATAGTAATAAGACATAGAATTATTGGAAGACATGTAAGAATAAAACAATGATTTCCATGGTATTAAAGGATTAATGCCAAAGAAATAATCATGGAATTGGTTCCCTACCCCAAACCATATTAGTAGTCTAGGTTCACCACCAAGAGAATCTTAATATACATGGTCCTTTACTGAACAGGTTTCCCTCCTTGTTCTAGCCCTGTATTATTGAACCAACTTCACTTCCCATTCTAGACCGATATTAATGAACTGATTTTAATCATTATTATATCAATGTATTATATAATTAAGTTATATTTTCATTAAAACCCTATATTACTGACCCAGGTTGACTTCCCATTCCAGTTCGGAATTACTGAACTGGGTTCACTACCCATTCCATCCCTTTATTACAGACTTGAGTTCACTCCTCATTCAATACCTCTATTTTTTGACTGAGTTCACTCCTTGTTATATCCATTTATATATCATGAGATATAAATATTTACCCAATGAATTGGAGGGAGATATAGGTCCCACCCATCTCATAATGAAATCATCCATATGTGTTCCAAAAGATCATAAATAATAATATCATAACCCATGAAATGAAATGGGTATCATAAACATGTAATCATATCATAACCTATGTAAAAGAGATAGGTTTCATAATAATTTAATCAATGAATGAAGAATGAAAAGAGTTGGGTTTCATAAGTATATTACCCCTAAAATTGAAATGGGTTTGAAAAATTTATAACCCATGAATGAGAAATGGGCTTCAAAAACATATAAACTATGAAAGGGAAATTGGTTTATAAACATCATCCCTTAAAAATATAAACCATCACTACTACAAAACTAGGTTTGTACAACTCTAGGGATTTAATAATGGTAGCTAAAAACATTGTTAAAGACCCCCTTTGTATGCTCTAAAAAGAGCACTGTTAAAAGGGGTCTTTAATAGTGCTCAAAAAAACTCTGTTAAAGACCTTCATTTATCAGTTCATTTTTACAAGTGGTGATATTGGCCCACCCTATGAAATTGTTTTTAAAAGAACTGATAAATGGGGTCTTTTATCAACACTTGTAAAAAAATATGATAGTGGGGGTTATTATTTCTTTTTAGAAGTGCTCGTAAAGACCCCCCTTTCAACAACATTTTATAATCACTAATAAAATCTACTTAAAATTTTATTTTTCATTAAAAATAATATATTAATATATAAATATATTGATATTGATATTCATATAATATAAACTATTTGAAATATTTTTTAGATAAGGTAAATAGGAATTTACACTTAATATATAAGATATTTAGTGAAAATGGATTATAAAATAACTAAAAAATATTTTTAATTAAGAATTTTCTTATTATTACTGACTAATAGTCATTTAATAACAATTTGAAGATAAAAAATAAAAAAAATAAAAAAATATCTAAATTATGTTGAAAACATAACTTGAACTTCAGAAGGATATAACTTTTGATCTAGGTGTCTATTTGGGCTCTACCACATATCAAATCAAAGCTTAAAACATGATATATGCCCTTGATTATAGGGGTAAACCTCAACCACATTTTTCAAGGCCCATAAATCCTTGAAAATTTACTTTTTAGTCAGGTTACCATGATTTTTAAACATTTGATAGATTTTTAGCTTCGTTTAAAGGGGTCATTTTTCCCTTTTTCAGTAGTGACTGAATTTATTCCCAGAATTAACATTCATATTGATTTTATAGGTTTTAAATTTTATTATTTTTTACAATTGAATTTTATTTATAATTAAATATATGCATGTTTTCTTATATTTACATATAATAAATCACTCATAGAAATACATATATCATCATATTTACATATACAATGTATATTCTAATATATATAAATAATTAAATATTCAAAAATTGTATTTAAAACAATATCAGGCCATTTTTTACATTATAAAATTATATTTATAATGTTTATATATACATATGTCTGTTTATTAATAAACAGATATATATATTATAATATAATATATATAAATGAATGTAATATATAATATATTTAAATATATAATATATATCACACATACACATATATTTTATAAATGTATATAAAAATAATTATATAAATATGTGTATATATATATATATATAAATATCATTAAATAGACGGTAAAACAACATGGTGTAGTGGTAATGGCATTCAATATTTGAAGGATATGTGTGGGGTTTGAATCCATATAGAAGCGCATGAGGATGTAAATTCACAAAGTATGGATAAAAGGAGTGGTGGGGTGAAAAGAACTAATAAAGGGGGTGTGGAGAACAGTTAAATAGGTTGTGGAAGCGCTGTTAAAGGGGTCGGGTGCATAGGTTTATGGAACAAAATATCCTTTAACAGTGTTTCCTTTATCAAAACTAAAAAAATCACTCTCGAATGACCATTTTAATATCGTTTTTTTAGCTATTTTAATAGGTGCCTTTAAATGCACTTTTTTTAGCATTGATAGAAGTTTTAGGCTTTTAACTGCTTTTTGATTATCAGTGCTTTTTTAAAAGTGATAAAGTATTTTCTAGCACTCTTAAAGGCCCTTTTTATAGTAGTGCATTCAAAGAAATATCATTAATGGAACCATTGAATAATTTCCCCAGAAAGGAATGAATAAAAACAATGGATTTCATCTTAGATGGAGAATAATTTTGACAGATCTTTCGTGAGGAAAATATCCTTTCTTCCTTGAGAAATAATTTTTAAAACATAAAACTATTATAAAACCATTTTCTTTTAAAATAGAATTAATAACTTATAAAAGATTATAGAAAACATTTTGAAAACATTTTTCCTAGGAAATTTATGAATAATAATCAAAATATTTTGAAAATCATTTTCCATGAAAACTTATAAAAGAAGCTTGAAAATATTTTACAAACCTTTTTCTTTGAAACCTTATAAAATAGTATTCAAAAAAATTAAAAAATATTCCCTAAAAACATATAAAATAATATTTAAAACATTTAAAACACTTTTTAACAATAAAAAATCTTTAAAACCCTTTTTAGAAAACATGGTTTTAAAAGAACACATAATTTTGACCACAGAGAGAGATAAAGTCATATTTTCTTAAAAACTCATTCTATATTTTCTTAAGTACCTAATTGTAGAAAAATGGTATCAATACATGAAGATATCATGAATAAAAATAGGTTTTTAAAGGTCATTAGTTTTCCTTAAATTTGAATTATAAGGTTTCATCAGTGAAATCATAATCATAAACAATCTCGATAAATGATGAAATTGTTGTAATAAAATACTACCACATGGTAAATTTGAATCGTAATCTACATGAAAGAAAATAAAAATACAAGAATCCTAAAATATAATGAAAATAATTATATTCATGATATAAAATTTCAAATGGAATTTTATACAGCTTGTAGAAGAATTTAGGTGCATAACATAACATGTGTCTCAAAGAAGGCAAATTGAGACAAAATTACTTTACCAATTTGATAACTTTTGAAACATAAAGCCCATGAAATATAAATCATAAAATTGATATGTAAATTACCATAAATTTAATGATAATAAACACATAATATATTAATGTCAAGTGAATACACCACACAAAAGAAACGAGTGGTGAATAATTCATAAATCTCACAGAAATGAAAGTGATACTAGAAAAATCTTACAACTTCAGAAACTTTTGAATCATGAGATCGATGAAAGGATAACATCAATTGAAAATTTTAATTTCATGAAATAAATTAAAATCATGGTATAACAAGTCATAGATTAGTATATACACCATATAAAGGTAACTATGTGGAGAATAAATATTAAGTCTCAATGGAATGTAAATTGAGACGAAACCCATTACCTTAAGTATTGACATTATTCTTACATGTTAAAACATCCTATACAATAAATATAAGTTTATTATATGTCTAAAATATTAAAATATTAGTATATTTAATTCCATGTATTATTGTTTTATGACTTTATATTTTCTATTTATTAAAAACTCCTCGTTAATGTCACGTATTGGGTAATATTTGCTTTCTTTTTCTAATATGATTTGGATTGTTATTATTGATCCTCTTACATAGATCAAGATATACTTACTTCTAAAATGTAAAAAAAATAAAAATATCATATATATTAAGTATATATGAATTTATAATAATATTTAAAATATATAAATATGAAATGGAATACAACTTCATGGAGACGGTAGGTCGTACATACACGTAAATGTTGTTTCTGTTTTATTATCATATTGAAAAATAGAAAGTAAATTAAATATATATATATATATAATATCATTAAAATATATTTATTATGTTATATAAGTCATATAAGTTCACTAAACTCATTCTTAATACATTCCATGTAATGTTTGAACGAATCATGCCGCTTTGAGGAAGTGGTAATCCACACGTCCACTAACGAAGTTATTGTATTTACACAAAATGTAAAGCATGAAAATAATATTAATATAATAATTAAATAATCATAAATAAATTACAAATATCATATATATCATATAAAAATATATTTTACATCATAATTTTCACCCATGAGAGGTGGTAAAGGAAAAAAACAAACAACATCATTTCGTGAGGTAGTAGTTCGTCATACACACAAACTATAAATTTGTTACCTATTAGATTGAAGTGTGTGTAAGTTTAGTTAAAACCCTTAGATTAAAAATATATAATTATATTTAGGATACTAATTTTAGTATATAATCATGGAATAATAATATTTTATGGGGACAATAATGAAAACAAAAAAATGGATCTTGAGGAAGGATGTTACCTGTTCATTGGGTAACTCCTATTGGTTTTCATCAAAGGCATTCCATTATTGGATTAACTCCAAAAGGTATGATTAAAGGATAAATTTATATATATTTTGATCTTATTTTATCATATTTTTGGGTGATCCAAATGTCTTGAAGGTGTGAATAAGGGTGAGGGGTGAGTGCCTTTTATTGTGGAGGAGGAGCAGCATTCTTCTAAATTTTTGAAAAGTGAATTCCACCCATTTTTTTCATGTGGAGTTGAATAAATAATGGTAAAAATTATATAAAATATAGGATAGGTTCATAATATTAATTTAAAATTTCTTTTATACAATATTCCTGGTCATGCTGGGTCTTACGTTTAAGGGATAGTCTTTTGATTAGCTAATTTTTCTCTTATTTGTTGTAATTAATTTTAATCAGTTTCACTAATATTTTTGGTCCTAAACTAAGTTGAAATTATTATAAAGTATAAATTATTATGATTAAAAATCTAGAATCCAATTTTATAAATTCTAATCACATAATTCATAGAAATTAATTTAAAACTAATCCTATAGAGGGGACGATAATGTGGGTTTTTAAAGTGAAAAGGTCCAAAAGATTGAAATTTTTTTATATACAATTTCATTGTGAAATTATTTATAATGAACTAAATTGTATTCAATGATTTATATTTGATATAATTATACTTTAAAAAAATATTAATACATAATTTTACTATATATATAAATTACATGAGAAATCATTTTTGAATTAAAATTTAGTGTTGTCACTATTCATCAAAAAAACTTCTCAAACTAATACAAAAAATTCACCCAAAGTAAATTTTGATATTACACATTCATAAATGATGTTTATTTTTCAAATAAAAATTATAAAAGTGTAAAAACCCATATTTTAAATAGGTTCTCCATTTAAAGGTGGTAAAATTTTCTTTTAGAAAATACTTCTTTTTATTTATAAAATTCAATTTATTCTTATCTTATAACTATAAAATATATTAAGTGGGTATAAAAATATTGATTGAATATATAATATATAAATTTTACTTTAAAAACAAATTCAAAGTTTTTTTTAATTTACTGAGATAAAATTGTGTTTGTATATAGAAAAATAGTTTTCAAAGAAAAGTAATTTCTTTTTTATCAAATAGTAGTTTCATTCACTTATACTAATTGAAAAAAAAAGGGTTAATTTTATATAAATGTTTAAATTAAAATTTTAAATTTTAGTGAATCTTAGTCCTAATATCCATTCGAATGGTTTTGTGGTAGCTATAATAATATTTTAATATAAACATTAATAGTATATTGTAGTTCGGTAAAACATGGACTTGTGTGTAACGTAAGCTATCAAAAAACATATAATTGTGTGAAAAACAAGCCAAAAATAGTGTTTTTTGTGCCACAAGCTAATATAAGTTTTTTATATTATTCCATATTAGATTGGTGTTATGTGAAATTCAAGACAAACATAGTGTTTTCATATAACACAAGCTATAATCAATGTTGCGTGAAATGAATAATATCAAAATGATTAAATTAGTTTGAAAAAAAATACAATTTCTCATGTTTTTACATTATAACCCCCTTAAAATTAATTTCACCCTATTTTTTGTGATATCAAAGGTTTAATACTTGAAATTTCTTTTCAATGAATCCCACTACATAAAAATTAATACTAAATCTTCCTTTAAAAAAGAAAAGTTGGAAACATAAAGATTACCCAAAGTAACGCATAACAAGGTTTCCACTTAGTAGAACTTAAGTGTCAAGTGGAAACATAGACATGTAAGAGAATTATAAATATCTAGTTCTGATGGACATTTATAGAGAACATCATTTAGAGAAAGTTAACGATCACAAATACATAACCTAAAGAGGCTTGAAAACTATCATCGATATCATCAAAAATGATGATAACAGGACAAAATTTTATTTCAAATATCTTTCTTATATTGTTGAGGAATTTTCATGAAAATATATACTCACATGATTTTAGGAAAACCTCACCATTTTTTGTTCCTTGATCAAAATCTACTTAATCTCTTATCACAAGAAATAAAGGTGAATTTTTCATTCTTGAAGCATTTTCAGATCATGATATCCATAAATATAATGATAGGTTATTCTATCTTTATTTATCAAAACAAAAATGTTAGAACAATTTATCCAATATGCATAAATCCTCATATGGTGAGATAATACTTGAATTTCTAAAACCTCATCGAACATTTAACTTAAAATATTCATAAATGGTTAACCTTGTAACTCTTATGAAATCTATAAATCCAAAAATTTAGATAGAAGTTTACTAAATTTCTCAATATTAGCTTAACATTGATCATTTATATATAATAAAGTAGATCTTTTTTGTCACATATCAAACATGTGATTACCTTCATCATGTATTCATTTAAAACATGGTAATTACCCTAAATCCTTATTGAAAACATGCATGTTTCCTTATTCAAAATTTTATTGGATATATTCCATAAATCCAAAAATGTTTTAAACTCCATCCATGATGGAATAAAATAATTTTTCCAAAAAACCTTTATCACTTCTAAGTCCATAAATACTATCCATTTTACTTTATCCATATCATTATATATTTAAACATAATAAATATTATTTCCTCATCCTAAAGAACTTGTTATGGGTTACCTTACCTTAATAAAACCTTTAAATTAAATCACTTTTTCATGTTATTAGTATCACTAACATATTCTTTAAAATAAATGAATAAAAACTTCTATAAACAATTTTTATATACTTCATGATTCATAAATCATAATCCTTGAATTCAAATAAATTAATATTTGAATCATTACACCTCTTCCTTAAATCATTAAATAAGCTTCATTATCTTATTCCTTAATAATTATTTCCAAAAATATGAAATATAAATCATGTCTTAAGGTCCCTCAAGATCAATATAATCATGCTTCTTAAGTTTAATTTAAACAATTCTATTATAACCTCCCATACCTTTCATATGTTATTTGTGGTCCCTTTATTTTCATTCGTATAACCAATACCCATACCACCTTCTTAATTATCTTTATGAGAATTCTATATAGGAAATTGATTTTTATAGGCCCATATTTCCATCATCTGAATCATTAAATGTTTACCATGTTCATTCTACTTCCCGCTATTTAATAAAACCAGCAAGAATATGGTGAGAAACACTTATCATGAATGAAAACTACATAATCATGAAAAAATTATTATATTATTCCTAAATCATGACACCTACTTTTATATATATGACACCTTAAGATTATCCTTAGATATATCCCTAGAAATACCTTTATAAATATAACTAGGAATGGCACTATGTTTTTTCATACTAGTTTCAAAAGGATAACTAAACCTTTCCTATGATACCAACTATAGCGACCCAGGCTTAACATGCATGTTAATTAAATCATTTTAGTTGAATATTCATCACATTTCAAAAATACATGTGTTAGGACGGCAATAGTTTAGTGTATTTAGATGCTTCGAAATGTAATATTATAACATGGTGAAAGTTCTTAAATATCTCCCTTAAAGAACATTACCTTTAGTACTATTACTTAAAAATTTTCTTCATAACCTAGGGAAAGGAAACTTAAGAAAGGGGTGATATCAGATTCTCAGTAAGGGTAAACAAAAGAGATACAAAAGCATAAAATAAGCATATGTTTATGAGAACATGTGAATAATATTTCAAAATCATACCCTTTGTATCAAAGACCATAAACATGAATCATTGAACAAATATTGGTAGTACATAAGACATGGATCAGAAGGGAATCAATATAATTATCCCTGGGATCAAAACCTAGGAATAAGACATCGAATTTTTGGTAGACACATAAGAATATATCAATGAATTCCAATGTTGTAAAGGCTTAATTACAAGTACATATTAGTGTAATGGGTTTATAAGGACCCACTCTTGACGTATATGGATATTATATTAATTTTTTAGAATAATATATACATTAAATAAGAATACACCCAAAGACTATATTAGTTTAGTTCCTTTGGAAACATGGAACATAAACTTCTAGTCTAGTGAAATATCATCAATGTTCCCCACAAATATCATCCCCTTTTTGTACTCCTACCAAAAACATTTATTTATAACCTGTGGAAAGGAAAACCATAAGAAAGGGTGAGATCATATGCTCAGAAATAGTAAACAAGGTTGACATGTGAACAAAAACATGAGAATAAACGGTATGAGAATATGATCATAACATTAGAGGATCATTCCTAGCATATCAAAGGTAAACATGAATTACAAGAAAATTAAAGATAATAATCCATAAGATCCTAAACTTTACATAAGGAATTAAATTGTGGCATAAACATCAACTTTTATCATTTTGAACATGTATAAATAGTAATAGGTTCACTCATTAAATGAAATAAGTCCCTTGCATACACATATGGACATGGAAACTAGGTCCACTTATAAAATTATGGACAAGAAAACTATGTCCATGTATATAATTGTGAACATGAAATAAGGTTCACATATAACATATATACCTCATGAGATATCCATCCTTAATCAATTAATTGGAGGGAGATATAGTTCCCAACCATCTCATAATGAAATAATTCTTACATGTTACAAAAAAAATAATTCAATCATCAAAGCATAGCCCAAGGAATAAAATGGGATTCTTAAACATAATTCCATCATAACACAGTACATGTAAAATAAATGGATTTTATAAATATAATTTCATCAAAAACGAAATAAAATGATAGTAATAATAGGGATAGTATACTTGAAACATACCCCTATTAATTAATTCTATATTATATGGAAAATAATTTTGATAGAACAATTGAAATTAATTATTGAGGAAAATATCCTTTCTTATTCAAAAATGTTTTCTTTTCACAAAATGCCACAAAATTTTAAAATAAATTAATTTATTTGAAAATAACCTTGAATTATTGTAAATTAAGGTAAATGGAAGTAATTTGTTATGAAAATTTAAAAATATTTTCATGTTGTATAAGTCAAAATAAAAAATTCTTCTCTTACTTTTTTCGGATATGTCAAAAAGTACCTCATTTGAAAAATAAATGAAATATTATTTTCAAACTATGTAGTAAAATGTAAAAAATAGGTAAAAATGACTTTAAATATACATAGGAGAATGGTAAAATATTTTATGAAAACATTTTAATAAAACATGGAATGGATGATAATTATATCCCAGAAAATACTTTTGTATAAACAATCTTGGATAATAATGAGATTGTGAAATTAACACTTACCTTATGATTCCTTTTGGGTGATAATCCATTAACCTCATTTATAATGGTTTTATGAGTGTTAATAACTTATTATAGAACCATAATCATGTTTATAATATTAAATTATTATTACTTTTTTGTTAATAATCTTTCATTTTTTCACTATTTTGGTTGTTAATTGCCTAATTTTCTCAAGTATGTTTTGACTTATTATTTGCTTTATATATTACATAGATAATTATTTCATCATATCAAAAATTTAAATCATGAATTAACTATCTTATATATTGAGTACATATGTATTTATAATAATCTATAATTTTTGCATATAAGAAATGAAATGCAATGTTCATGGAGATGGTAGGTCGTATGTATGCATAAACGCTACATTCATTTCTTCGTCATATTAAAATATTTAAAAGTGAATGATAAATATTTATATCATAATTCAATTATTATATATATATATCATATATATTATATATGTTTATTAAAATTATTCTTAATATGTTCCATGTATTGCATGAACGAATCACATTGCTTTGAGGGGGCGATAGTCCACACTTCCACAAACGATGTTATTGTATATCAACAATATGGGAAGAATGAAGGTATGTTTAATGTAAAATTTAAAAAATATGAAATAAATTATAATTTACATATTATAATACTATTTAACAATAAAAATATGTTTTAGACCATCCATTAAGGAAGTAATGGAAAAATAACAAAAACAGTATTCACGTAGATGATTAACCAACATAACTTGGAAAACATTTTATTTTCATTTAATAAGAGGATGTGAGAAATGACATGGATATTAGATATTACATTAGAAACATAAAAATACATTATATAATTTAAATTTTAGTTACCATTCATTAATGGATTACGGAATTTAGGAAAATTTAGAAAAATAAAACAAATTAAGAGAGGTATTATGAGAAAATTACCTCTTGCATATCACCTTCTCGAAGGACCCTGAGGACCTTGGATTTGGTCTTATGGTGAGACCAAAGTCACATGGACATGGGGAGAGTGAGGAGGAGTGTTTTGGGAAGATATTAAATTAGATAAATGTATTTTTGGTTCTAAATGGGTTGCTGAGGTGTGGTATTTATATTTGAGGAGAGGTGGGTTGAAGTTATTAAATTATTGATTATTTTATATTTTAAGCTAACCACATTGAGGTGGAATTAATTTCAATGAATAAGAATTTAAATTAATTTTTTATTCTGGTAAGGGTCTAGAAACACTTCAACCAATCAGTAAATGTTTCAATTTTTAGGTATGTTAAGTGTTTACCTTTTAACTTTAACACTTGTCACAATTTTTCATATACAATGGTAAATATTTTTTTTACCATGGTAACATTTTTATAAAAAAATGAAATTAAAGTTATAACAAAAATTTTAACTTATTATTAAAAATATGGAATCTATTTTATATAATTAAATTCTCATAATTGGGAAAATTATATTTAAAATTAATTCTGCAACCAAAACAAAAAAGTGGGTTATTAAAGTGAAATGTTCAAATGTTTGAAATGTTTTTATATCTAATTATCCATTTGAAATTGATTCCAATGAAATATATTGGTTTTATTTATAAAAAATTAATATATTTATACTTTAAATTTAATTAAAATTATAATATAACAATATAAATAAATTGGATGATAAAGTAGTTTTGAATTAAAATGATGTATTATTCACTATTCACTAAAATATGAAATTTATTGTAAAAATACCAAAAATTAAGCCAAAGTAAATTTTTATATCCTAATTAAAAATAACAATCTTATTTTTTAAAAATATAATATACACAAGTATCAAAAACTGTATTTAAAATGAGTGTTCCATCAAAAAGTGGAAAAACTGCATTTTTTCAAAAATAATTCTTTTATCTAAAAAATTTAATTTGTTCTTATATTAGGACAATAAAAAAATATAATATTAATTTTAAAAATTAGATTTAATATATTACATATTTATTTAATTAATAAAATTCATCAAGAGTGATTTTAGTATTTTAAAAAACTCACTTATTTTCATTTTAATAGTTTTTTAGAAAAAACATTTTCTTTTATTTAAAAAGGGTTTTATTTAACATTTAATTAATTTATAAACAAATAATTAATTATATATACTTTTTAAAATAATATATTCATAATTAACTTAATATTTTTCGTATACACAATTATAATGGATAGGTTATAATGTAATATAATAATTTTTAGTTGTTTGCTTAAACTCGGTCTTGCGTCAAATGATTTCTATCAAAAGAACAAGAAATTGTGTGTAACACATGCCAAGCATAGTTGTAACACCCTGAGATTTTAGGATAAATATTATTTTTATACGCAAAGGAATATTTCACTACACACAACACTATCTTGGCTTGCGTTACACGCAAGAGCAACCTTCCTCGATAGCTTGCGTTGTACGCAATACCGAGTTTCACCAAACAATGATATATTATAATATTATAAACTAGATTTTATGAATAGTATTAACTGAATTTTGAATTTTATAACATTATAATTCATCTTACACATTTTTTATAATGAGATATGAAAAAAATCAATTGTTCAGATAAAAGAAGTATTTTTCAAAAAATGCCGTTTTACCGCCTTTTGATGGCGCACCCATTTTAAATATAATTTTTTGAAAAGTTTATAAGTTCAATTTTACCAAATAAACTTCTTATTTGGAATTAGGATATAAAAATTTACATTGGATAAATGTTTGATACTTCTCTGATGACATTCATATTTTGATGAATAGTAAAAATACTATAGTTTTTCTTAAAAACAACTTTTTTCATCAAGATAATTTATATGGATAAATGATAAAATTGAATGGTTATAAAGTATAAATAGAATATATTTTTACCATTTAATATAATTTATATCATTTCCATTAATTTTACATTGAATTCATAAGTAAAAACATTTCAATCTTTGACAATGTTTTAACATTTAAAACTCGTTTCCTTAACAACGGGATTAACCTTAAATTAATTACTGAAACTTATGTGTTTTGAATTTTGAAAAATTGATTCCATATTTGGATTCATTGGGTCCAAATTATGTTAATAGGTTACTTTTATTTTTTTGACATTATGAATAGTAACTACGGTAATTTTTATTTACTACAGTTAAAGGTAAATCGCGTAATTAAGGTTAAAATAAGATTATAAAATTACACTAACACCTGAAAAAATTCTATTGGATGAATAAAAGTAGACCCATATCACCTAAGGGTCAGAATAGATTCGTTTCATTTACTATTGACCATGAAAATGATATAATTATAATTAAAACCAAAGTAAGTGACAACATGTCACTCCCTTATATCTTATAAGTGTAATAATTTTAATGTAGTGATAAACTTAATAAACCTTCGAACAAGAATATTCTCCATAAATATATTAAAATTATCTACATCATGTTAATTTATTTAGAATTTTTAGGGATTAAATAATTATCACTAATGATGACACAATAGTGATGTTGAAATTATTTTATTTATTGAAATATCAAATAAATGGTTTCAAAAATATTAAAATAAATATTATATGAACTATTTAATGTGATCCGAGAATTTTTTAGATGAATATTACATGTTATGAATCTATTAAATATTTTTTTTGAATATATCATGCGTGTGGATTTTATTTAAATTCCAATAAATGAATAGTGTCCAAATTGACACTATTGTTATTTTATAAAAATAACATATTATACAATTGTTTAAAATAATAAAAAATTTCAAAAATTATAAATTGATATTTATATTGTCTAAAATTTCATAAACTATCCAATTATGTACAATTCACAGTACATAGGTAATTATTTATATCAATTTAAAATTTAGAATATTATTACCACAAATAAAATTAAATAGATTAAATAAGGATAAATCAATTTGATAAGGTTTAAAATAAATTCAAAACATGTCTAAATTTTACTGGTTGATAATATTACAACCCTATATCATCTCATCCACTAATTGAGTCATTTTTGGAGGTTTTTAAGTGGGGTTGGAATTTATTATAAATTAATATTTCTTATAATTCCAAAGGTGCCCATCTCCTACCTTATAAAAGGGAAACTCCTCCCTCTCCTCCTCACACCAACATGAGCCTCCATGCTCGGCCAAACCCTGCCAATTTCTCTTCTCCACTTCCCTAGTAACATACTAGAGGTACTGGTCTTCTTCAAAGACCAACTTTAGTGCCCTAAGAGGAAGTTAAGAAGAGGCACGTCGAAGAAGAGGTAATCTCTTATACCAATTCTTTAAAGTTTATTTCTTCTTCAACTTATTCTTATTTAGTTGTTTCATTATAAAGTAATAACATAAGTATCACTAATATACTTATATGTTATTATAAATATGAAGCAACTCTATTTCACATTCTATCCATCTTATAGAAAATGAAATCATCGTGCGTGCGTATGTACGGAATACCGTCTCCACGCCGTGGTGTAATCTGTTTTCCACCACCACCTTACATGGATGGGTATAATGGTGTAAAGAATAACTATATATGATTATTATAACATGATACTAATTTTGAGACATTCCATCATCCACTCCAATACCATTCAATAATTATGGTAATGATATCATCGCTCGTGCGTACGTACGGTCTACCGTCTCCACGATGTGATGCGACTCGTTCTACATGATCTTCGTTGAATAATGATTATA
This sequence comes from Viscum album, assembly GCA_963277665.1. NCBI lineage: Eukaryota > Viridiplantae > Streptophyta > Magnoliopsida > Santalales > Viscaceae > Viscum > Viscum album. Next base: position 734,261,030 of record OY728132.1, on the reverse strand, counting down.
TAAATGAATTTTATGAATAAATATGATATATATAACAATAATAACATTCTTTAAATAAGGTATCTATAACCTAAAAATAGAAATAAAAATTTATTCGACAAAACATGCTTAAGAACATAAAGCAATAAACACCCGAATAATAAGTAACAATATTACTAATAATAAGATAAGAATATGACCATATGTGATATCATAATAATGAATATTATTATTTAATAAGTCAATGAAATTATTTAAATCATTATATAGGAGCTTCAGATACGTACAAAGCATATCAGTCCTAAGGTAATAGAAAATCTCACAATCTCATTTTTTTCTGAGATTGTTTATAAGTTGGTATTTACTCGTGTGTATTTATCATCCACATCCATGTTTCCTAAATATGTAATATTATTTCTATCCTCCAAAAAAATTTTAAATCCAATTTTACCTATTGGTTAATTTTTAGTAAAAGATATGGAAGGAAACTTTTGTCATTTTCAGTACAAGATACATTTTGACTTTTTTTTCAGCCAAAGTACGAGAAGAATGTTTTTTTAACTTATATGGAATGATTGAATTTTTATGATTTCATTGAAAATTATTTCCATGAATCTTCCTTTACAATTTTTCAAGTTTATTTTTAATTAACTTCTTTTAGTCTGAAATTTTATGACATGTTAAAAATGGAAAAATATTTTTGAAGTAGAAAGGATTTTTTCCTCAAGAATGGAGTTCAAGTGTTTTACCAAAATTATTTTCCCTATTAGATAATATAGGGTTTTATTTCTATCCGTATTATTACATTGATTTGATTATTTTATGATGGAATTATTTTTATGAAGTCCTTTATCTTATATGCATTGTTTTATGATGTCACGATGGTTAAGAATCCCATTTTCATTACATGTTTTATGATATGATTTATGATTTATGATTTTGTGGCACACATAAGAATGGTTTCATTATGATATGGGTGGGACCTATATATCCCTCCAATCCATTGGGTAAATATTTATATCTCATGAGATATACATGGCTGGAACGAAAAGTTAAACCGGTTCAGTGATACAGGACTGGAACAAGGAGTGAACTTGGTTCAGAAATGGACTTTGTCCGCTATGATATTCTTGGAAATGAGTCTTGACTAATAAGAAATGATTTTCTATGATTATGTGTGTATTCCAAAAAGTTTCATGATTTATTTTATAATTATTGGGATTACATTTCACTACTATGATTTATCCCATGTTATAATATTATAATCTCTTTTGTAGGTTAAGATTTCTCAAAATGTTATGTTCTTATGAATATGATAAGATTGATTTTTCTTTTGTTTAGCCTTACTGAGCATTTGAGATCACCCTTTTGTGTGTTTTCTTTTCCCCGAGTCAAGAATAAGGGTATTAAGTAGGATATGCCAAAAGGGACTCTAGATATGATGAAATAAATGGGAGACAATGTAGATTCTTTATGAACCAGTTGTTTATGTTTCCCAGTTTCTAAAGACATTATACCTATACGGTCCTATCAGGGTTTTGTTATATGTTGTAATAAGTATGCTTCAATTATGAATTAATAAATATGTATGTAAATTATGGGTCATTATAGTTGGTATCAGAGGAAAGGTATAGTCAACCTTTGGAAACTAGGATGTGAAAGCCTTAGTAAGAACCCTAAGGATATGTCTAAGCATAGAACAAAATATTAGTGTTTTAGAAATGGCCATGAATAGCCTATGATAAGACCTTAATTGTTAAATTTTATTCTTGAATATGTGGTTTTCCTATTATGATTAGTGTTTCTAACACTATGCTTATTGGTTTTAGTCAATGGATGGAACCTGAAGGAACTGTGTTAATGATGAATGCAATGAGCAATGCAATGATTGTCACCCTAAGAAACCAAACGTTATGGGAGATGGAATGCAAATTCTTGTATCCATGATCACACAAATTTCTCAAGCTATGGATCATGCAGGACTTCCAAATGAGTAAAGGAAGGATCAACATTCTGTTGAATCCTTCATGAGGCAGCATCCACCCTCATTCAGCGGGTTTACTGATCCATTAGTTGTTGAATAATGGATCAGTACCACTGAAAAGATATTTTCATTTCATGAATGTTCTAAACATGATAAAGTCATCTTAGCAGTATATCGTTTGGAAGGTGAAGCTGATCAATGGTGGAATCTTATCAATAATACAAGGCAAAGAGATGAAATTGAGTCCATGGAATGGGACGATTTCAAGAACATAATTTTCAATAAATACGTCCCTCATATTCATAGAACAAAGATGGAGAAGGTGTTTCCTGAACTAAAGAAAAAGGATGATGAATCTGTTGGTACCTACAAAGAAAATTTTACAAGACTTTCAAGGTATGCTTCTGGGATTATTATCCAACCTGAGAGTAAGATCGATCGATTCTTTAGTGGCTTAAAACTAAGTCTTCGATGGGAATTAGCCATATGGGACTTCAATAGATATGAGGAAATTTTTCGATGTGCTCTCAAGGTTGAGATAGATATTGGAGTAACCCATCAGTCATATGGTTTTGATAAGAAGAGGAAAATGGAATTCAAAGGGAAATCTAAAGACCACACTGAAAAGAAGATGAGTTTTCCCTTATTCTCAAAGTGAGGAAAGAAACATGGAGAAAATTGTCTTAAAGGGACAAGTAAATGTTTCAAACATGGAAAAGAATGTCATCAGACATTTGAATGCCACAATGATGGGAATAAGATGTCTAGCGATGCGAACAAATAAAAGGCTACACAAAATTGACCTCATACACTTCAATGTTACAAGTGCAAGGAAATGGGGCATTATGAAAATCAATGCCCTAATCCAAGGGTTTTTGATAATGATCGATGTCAACAAACTCTTAAGGCCAAATAAAAAGGAAAGTCACATGCAATTTCGATCAGTGATGTGGAGTACGATAACGAAGTGGTGAAAGGTACACTTACCATTCACTCTAAAGTATCAAATGTTTTATTTGATTCTGGATCCACCCACTCTTTTATTTCTGAAAAATTTTCTAAGGGTATCGTCGTACTACCTGAACAATTAGATGTTGAGTTAGCTGTGACAACTCATAATGGCACAATGGTTGCATCAAAAGATTATAATTCTTCTCTAATTGACATTTGTGGGAAAGAGCTTTCTGCAAATCTTGTGATCCTTCCTATAGTGGATTTTGATGTGATTATTGGCATGGATTGGCTTTCTTTATATGGAGCTCATATCAACTTCTAAAGAAGGGAAGTCACATTTCATGTTCCTGGTCAATCTATGATCATCTATCGATGCAAGGATAAATATAACCTTCCAGTGGAAATTTTTTCCATCTTTTGGGACTTAATTCTAATAAATGAAGGTTATTTATCTCAAATGGTTGGAGAGAAACTCATGATTAAGAATATGACCATTGTACGGGAGTTTGATGATGTCTTTCCAGAGGAATTTCCAGGTCTTCCACCAGATCGTGAAGTTGAGTTTTCAATAGAACTTGTATCGGGTGCTATGCCCATTTCAAAGACACCTTATAGAATGGCCCCAATTGAGTTGCAGGAATTGAAGAAGAAACTCCAAGAGAATCATGATAAGGGATTCATATGCCCTTGTGCATCACCTTAGGGAGCACATGTTCTGTTTTTTAAGAAGAAAGATGGATCAATGAGACTCTTCATTGATTATAGATAACATAACAAGATCAATATCAAGAACAAATATCCTCTTCCACACATTGATGACTTATTTGAGCAACTATGTGGAGCTCAATACTTTCCCAAGATTGATCTTCATTCAGGGTATCATCAGTTAAGGGTCAAAAGGGAGGATATACCAAATATGGATTTTCGTACAAGGTGTGGACATTGTGAATTTATAGTGATGCCATTTGGTCTTACTAATTCCCCTGCTATCTTCATAGATCTAATGAACAGAGTCTTTAGAGACTATCTTGATCAGTTTGTGGTAGTCTTTATAGATGATATTCTTGTCTATTCAAAGAGAAAGGAAGAACATTAAGATCACTTGAGGATTGTATTAAAGACCCTAAGAAAGGATAATCTTTATGCCAAATTTACCAAGTGTGAATATTGGATTCAAAAAGTTTCATTTTTGGGTCACATAATCTCAAAAGAGGGGATATCTATGGATCCATCAAAAACAGAGGATATCGAAAGATGGTCGAGACCAACAATAGTAACTGAGATCAGAAGTTTTCTTGGTTTGGCTGAATATTATCAACGTTTTGTGAAAGATTTTTCATGATTATCTATTCCACCCACCAAGTTGACTTGAAATGGAGTTAAGTTCATTTGGATGGAGGAGTGTGAAGAGAATTTCAAGGAGTTAAAAAGAAGGTTATCTAGTGCACCTGTGATCACACTGCCTTGTAGTGGAGAAAGGTTTGTGATCTACAGTGATGCATCCAAGAATGGATTGGGGTGTGTTCTCATGCAAAACAATATGGTGACAGCTTATGCCTCACAACAGTTGAAAATCCATGAGCAAAATTACCAAACTCATGATTTGGAATTAGCTGCGATAATCTTTGCATTAAATATTTGGATACATTATCATTATGGTTAATGGTGGGATATTTATACTGATCATAAAAGTTTAAAGTATATTTTCACACAAAAGGAGCTGAATATGCGCCAAAGAATATGGTTGGAGATGATTAAGGATTATGACTACTCAATTCATTATCACCCTGGGAAAGCAAACAAGGTGGCAGATGCATTAAGTCGACAAGACCATGCTAGCTTATCTATGATGAGGATCACAAAAGATCCAATATTTTGGATTTACAAAGGATGGATCTTGGAATTATAATGGAAGGGGATAAATATTATCTTTCTCAAATGAATGTTCAACCATCTATACATGTGAAGATTAAAGAGGCACAGAAAGAAGATGTAGAGTTACAAAAGAAAGTGAGAAATGTTCCTAAATTTATCTTTGATTGTGATGAAATAATAAGGTTAAAGAATTGGGTTTTTGTTCCTCCCATCCCAGAATTAAATAAGGAAATATTGGATGAAGCTCATAGTTCTTCATTCTCTATTCACCTTGGAATCACGAAGATGTATAGGGACCTGAAAGAGTACTTCTGGTGGGATGGCATGAAAAGAGATGTTGTTGAATATGTCTCTCGATGCTTAGTTTTTCAGAAAGTTAAAGTTGAGAGACAGAAGTATAAGGGGATGTTACAACCATTACCCATACCAGAATAGAAATGGGAAAATATCACTATGGACTTTGTCACTGGACTACCTAAAACATCCAAAGGTAATAATGTTATCTGGGTTATAGTTGATCATCTTATGAAGTCGGAAAACTTCATTACTATTAGAGAAGATTTATATCTTGATCATCTTGGTAGGATATATGTGAAGGAAGTGGTAAGATTTCATGGAGTCCCACTTTCCATTATATCTGATCAGGATCCAAGGTTTACCTCGAAGTTTTGGCGAAGTCTTCAGCATACTCTAGATACAGAGTTGAGTTTCAGCACTACTTATCATCCTCACACAGACGATCAGTCTAAGAGGACAATTCAAACTCTAGAAGATATGTTGAGAGCTTTCTCTATGGATTTCAAAGGTGGTTGGGATCAACACCTCCCTTTGGTGGAATTTTCTTATAATAATAGCTTTCACTCCAGTATTCAGATGGCTCCTTATGAAGCTCTCTATGGAATGAAATGCAGAACTCTAACTTGCTGGTATGAAGTTAGGGAAAGAATGATATTAGGACCTAATATTGTTGATGATATGGTAGAAAATGTAATATCTACTCAACAACACATAAGAGCAGCTTAGATTCAACAAAAAAGTTATACTGACAACCGAAGAAAAGACCTAGAGTTTGAAGTGGGAGATAAAGTGTTCTTACGAATATCTCTGTGGAAGTGAGTAATGAGATTTAGAAAGAAGGGAAAGATGAGCCCTAGGTATATTGGTCTTTTTGAAATACTGGATCGTGTTGGGAAGGTATCTTGCTGATTGGCGCTTCCACCAAATCTCTCTCAATTTCATGATATGTTCCATGTATCTCTCCTAAGAAAGTGCATACTTGATCCTTCACATGTACTAAGCTCAGAAGTTGTACCACTAGAGCAAGATATTTCCAATGAAGAACAACCAATATATATTTTGTATCGTAGCGAAAAAATTCTATGAAACAAGACCACTCTCTTGGTTAAATTTTTATGGAGGAACTACCAATTAGAAGAAGCTACATGGGAACTTGAAGATATGATGAGGGAAAGGTATCCTCATCTGTTTGTTACAAAGCGACGAATTTCGAGGGAGAAATTCTTTTTAAGGGGGGTAGAATTCAACACCCAGAGAATTTATGAAAATATATTTTTTTATATGCAAAGGAATATTTCACTACACATAACACTAGCCTGGCTTGCGTTAAACGCAAGAGAAACCTTCTTCGATAGCTTACGTTGTACACAATACCGAGTTTCACCAAACAATGATATATTATAATATTATAAACTAGCCATTATGAATATTATTAACTGAGTTTTGAATTTTATAACATTATAATTTATCTTACACATTTTCTATAATGATATATGAAAACAAAATCAATTTTTCAGATAAAAGAAGTATTTTTCAAAAAATGCAGTTTTACCGCCTTGTGATGGCGCACCCATTTTAAATCTAATTTTTGACAATTTTATAAGTTCAATTATACAAAATAAACTTCTTATTTTGAATTAGGATAGAAAAATTTACATTGGATAAATATTTGATACTTTTCTGATGACTTTCATATTTTGATGAATAGTAAAAACACGCTAATTTTTCTTAAAAACAGCTTTTTTCATCAACAAACATTATATGAATAAATGATAAAATCTAATGGTTATAAAGTATAAATAGAATATATTTTTACCATTTAATATAATTTATATCATTACCATTAATTTTACATTGAATTCATAGGTAAAAACATTTCAATCTTTGACAATGTTTTAACATTAAAAACCCATTTCCTTAACAACGGGATTAATTTTCAATTAATTACATCAAATTATATGTTTTGAATTTTGGAAAATGGATTCCATATTTGGATTCAGTGGGTCCAAATTATGTTAATATGTTACTTTTATTTTTTTGACATTATGAATAGTAACTACGGTAATTTTTTTTTACTACAGTAAAAGGTAAATCGGGTAATTAAGGTTAAAAATAAGATTATAAAATTACCCAAACACCTTCCAATATTCTATTGGATGAATAAAAGTCGACCCATATCACCTAAGGGTCAGAATATATTTGTTTCATGGACTATTGACCATGAAAATGATATAATTATATTTAAAACCAAAGAAAGTGACAACATGTCACTCTCTTATATCTTATAAGTGAAAAAATTTTAATTTAGTGAGAAACTTCATAAAACATAAAACATGAATATTCTCAAAAAATATAATGAAATTATATATATCATGTGAATTTATTTAGAATTTTTATAGATTAAATAATTATCATTAATGATGACATAATAGTGATGTTGAAATTATTTTATTGGTTGAAATATCAAATAAATGGTTTCAAAAATATTAAAATAAATATTATATGAACTATTTAATGTGACCCACGAATATTATAGAAGAATATTACATGTTAGGAATCTATTAAATATTTTTGTTTGAATGTATCCTCTGTTTGGAGTTTATTTAAATTCAAATACATGAATAGTGTCCAAATTGACACTATTGTTATTTTATAAAAATAACATATTATAAAATTGTTTAAAAATAACAAAAATATTTAAAAATTATAAATTGAACTTTATATGGTCTAAAATGTCATAAAGTATCCAATTATGGATAATTAACAAAACATAAGTAATTATTTCTATCAATTAACCATTTAGAATATTATTACCACAAATAAAATTAAATAGAATAAATAAGGATAAATCAATTTGATAAGGTTTAAAATGAATTAAAAACGTGTCTAAATTTTAGTAGTTTATTATATTACAACCCTATCTCATCTCATATTCTAATTGAGTCATTTTTGGAGGTTTTTAAGTGGGGTTGGAATTTATTATAAATTAATATTTCTTATAATTCCAAAGGTGCCCCTCTCCTCCCTTATAAAAGGGAACATCCTCCCTCTCCTCATCACACCACCTTGAGCCTTCAAGCTCAGAAAACCCCTGAAAATTTCTCTTCTCAACTTCCCTAGTAACATAATAGAGGTCCGGGTCTTCTTCAAAGACAAACTTTAGTGCCCTAAGATTAGGTTAAGAAGAGGCGCGTCGAAGAAGAGGTAATCTCTTCTACCGATTCTTTAAAGATTCTTTCTTCTTCAACTTATTCTTCTTTAGTTGTTTCATTATAAAGTAATAACATAAGTACAATAATATATGGATATGTTATTATAAATATGAAACAACCCTAATTCACCTTCTATCCATCCTACGGAAAATGAAATCATCGCGCGTGCGTACGTACGAAATACCGTCTTCATGTCGTGGTGTAATATGTTTTACACCACCACCTTACTTGGATGGGTATAATGGTGTAAAGAATAACTATATATGATTATTATAAAATGATACTAATTATTATACATTCCATCATCCACTCCAATACCATTCAATAATTATGGGAACGATATCATCGCTCGTGCGTACGTACGGCCTACCGTCTCCACGATGTGATCCGACTCTTTCTACATGATCTTCATTGAATAATGATTATATAAATGAATTTAATGAAAAAATATGATATATATAACACTAATACCATTCTGTAAATAAGGTATCTATAACCTAAAAAGAGGAATAAGAATTTATTTGACAAAACATGGATAAAAACATAAAGCAATGAACACCCTAATGACAAGTAGAAATATTACTAATAAGAAGATAAGAATATGGCCATATGTCATGCCAGAATCTATTTTTTGTATTTTCAAATGACACTTTTAAAGGGTAAGTGTGAACCTTGAAAAATTCACCTAATAAAAACCATTAAAATGAAAGACAACCCAGATAAAGACTACAAGAAACGCCCCTTCCCATCAATTACATCATTATGTCAAACCTCCACCAATGTAAGGCCAGTCAGCAAAATGTTCCATGCAGGGTTGCACGGGCCTGGTACTGAGGAAAAAAGTCATACCCTCTTGTTCTGGAATATCCAAATGGCCAATCTCTGGTGAATTTTTCCTTCTCTAAAACCTCATCTAGAGCGGATCCTTATAGCTTGTCGAGAAGCTTTCACATACCAGAATTACAAAATCACAAAAAGACCAAGCATGATGATGCAAACCATGAGGAGTCGTGTATGGGAAAACATAAAATATAAAAATCAAAGTCATAAGGACCGCCTTTATGTCCTATAACACAACAACATCCTTCGAACCTTGAAGAACATCACCGGGAGCCAAAGGAGACAGAGCCACCACAAGACGTCGGCAGACGATCACCCTCACATCCCAAAGAACCAAGAAGACCACCACTCGGATCCACCTCGGAGAGAGTGATGAAATCCTGAAGCAAGGGCAGAGGAACGCGCATCCAAAGCCCTAAATTTATCTCATCTCCACATCCCCCTAAAAGTTCAAATTACAAATTAAAAACCACAATGAGAAGGTCACACCATTTCATGCCTCCTGGAACACCCTACCGCTCATAAGCACATCACAAAACCTCTTTGGAACCCATACCACCCAACCGACCTGGAAAGGAGCAATGGACCAGATGCCAGAGTAGTGTAAGAGTGGGAAAGACCTCCAGAGCCAGTCATGATGACCCCAGAACCATCAACCCCTCAAAAACACCCACAAAAATTCCAAGATCCAGTCACAGTTTCAGTCAATCATCATAGACAAGATCACACATGCAAATCCAGAAATGACAAATCAACACATGACCGCACTTGGAAATCATTGTAAAAAAACAATGTGCAAGCATTAGATCACGTCTGAAGCACTGCTAATCAGCTCGGAACACATCCCGTTCACTCCACGCGATTCTAGACCGTAACTCAGAGATCACAAAACCTCAAGAAAAAAGAATGAAGAAAGGGGTACCTTTAGAATTGCAAACTGAAGCGGCTCAGAATAGTCCAGTGAATCCTTGAAAGTGAGCACTGAAGAAGCTCTGTTCGAAGCACTCTTCGGAATACGAGGCGACGTCTCCTCACTGAAGGGAATACCGAAAGACGTCCGTGCCAAAGCCACTTAGATATTTCTCAACAACCATCGCGGGCAAGGGACTCCCGCATCACGGATTCCAAACCAAAAATCACATATCTCGATTGGAATATCCATATCAAAAATATGACCTTGATATACGTAATCACATCAAATAAGAACAGATCTTCTTTACACCGGCGAACAAGAAGGCGAAAAAACGGTTCGGAAATCTTCTTGGGGAGACGATACCAGAATGAAAACCTTCACATGGCTTGAGAAACTGCAACAAAAACGGACCACGCCGGAACATGTCAGAATAAGGAGGAGGGGGAGGCGACGCTGGAGAATACCTCCGGTTCAATGCTGAAGACAGCGATCGAGCCTCCCCCTCTGAATCGATGCCGAGCGAAACCCTAGATCCGCGAGAAGAGGGATAGCCACCGCTCAGAGGCAGATAGGCGAGCCCCGGATTCCCATAATATGACCATATGTGATATCATAACAATGAATATGATTCTTTAATAATTCAATGACATTATTTAAATCATTATATAGGAGGATCAGATACGTACAAAGCATATCATACCTAAGGTAAGGGAAAATCTCACAATCTCATTTTTTTTATCTGAGATTGTTTATACTTTGGTATTTATTGGGATGTATTTATCATCCACATCCATGTTTCCTTAATATATAATATTATTTCTATCCTCCGACAATTGTTTAAATCCAATTTTACCTATTGGTGAATTTTTAGTAAAAGATATGGAAGGAATCTTTTGTCTTTTTCAGTACAAGATAATTTTTGACTTTGTTTCGTCCAAAGTACGAGAAGAATGTTTTTTTAACTTATACGGCATGAATGAATTTTTTTTATTTCATAGAAAATTATTTCCATGAATATTCCTTTAAATGTTTTCAAGTTTATTTTTAATTAAATTCTTTTAGTTTGAAATTGTATGACATGTTAAGAAAGAAAAAATATTTTTTAAGTAGAAAGGATATTTTCTTCAAGAATGGAGTTCAAGTGTTTTATCAGAATTATTTTCCATCTAAGATAATATAGGGTTCTGTTTCTGTCCCTATTATTACATTTATTTGATTATGTTATGATAAAATTATTTTTATGTAGTCCTTTATCTTATATGCATTGTTTTATGATGTCACGATGTTTAAGAATCCCATTTTTATTACATGGGTTATGCTATGATGTATGATTTATGATTTTGTGGCACACATAAGAATGGTTTCATTATGATATGGGTGGGACCTATATCTCCCTCCAATACATTGGGTAAAGATTTATATCTCATGAGATAGACATGGATAGAACGGCAAGTTAAACCGGTTCAGGGATACAGGTTGGAATGAGGAGTGAACTCGGTTCAGAAATGGACTTTGTCCGCTATAATAGTCTTAGAAATGAGTCTTGACTAACAAGAAATGATTTTCTATGATTATGTGTGTATGACACAAAGTTTCATGTTTTATGTTATGATTATTGGGATTAAATTTCACAACTATGATTTATCCCATTTTATGATATTATGATCTCTTTGGCATGTTAAGATTTTCAAAATGTTATGTTCTTATGAATATGATATGATTGATATTTCTTTTGTTTACACTTACTGATCATTTGAGCTCAACCTTTTGTATGTTTTATTTTCCCTAGGTTAGGAAGAAGGGTATTAATCAGGATATTCCAGAAGGGACTCTATATATGATGAAATAAATGGGAGACAATGTAGATGCTTTATGAAGCAGTTGTTTATGTTTCCCAGTTTCTAAATACACTATACCTATATGGTCCTATCATGGTTTTGTTATATGTTGTAATAAGTATTCATCAATTATGATGTAATAACAATGTATGTAAAGTATGGGTCTTTATAATAGTGTTGTGTATATTTAAATCTAATATTGTTTTCTGTGTAGCACAACATTATCTTGGTTTATCTTACAACACAAGACATCAAAGAAAATTTAAAAAATTCTATATCATAAAACCCGCATTGTGTTACATTCTACCCCCCTTAAAATGAATTTTTCCCTCAAAATTAATATGGGTTGTTCAAGGATTAATATATGAAATATTATTTTATATAAATACTAATCATAAAAATAAAATGACTAAAACTTTATTTTAAAATTAATAGTTGGAAAATAATAGTTAATGAATGTAAATATAACCTTTTCTCTATGTAGGAGAACATAGGTGAAGATTCAGCATAGAAGAAAAGCATAAATAATCATAGATTTGATAATGATCCATGATGACATGAAATTTGGTGATACACTTTAATTTAACAATCCAGAAACAATAAACTAAATAATATTGAAATAGTTCTTTGATATTATCAAAAATGATTATAATAAGAAACCATTTTATATCATGATTCCATTTCTTAATGTTTGATAATTTACATGATAAGATATAATTGTTTTTATTAAAATCTCACTATCGATCATGCCTTGAAAAATTTCCCCTTCAACGCTTATTCAAATAAATGAAGTTGAATTTTCCATTTCTGAAGTGTTAGAAGATCATGAGATCAATAAATAGAATGATAATTCATTCCATTGGTTTTTATCACAAAAAAAATTAAAACAAGTTATCAAATATGAATAAGTCCACCTATAGTGAGATAATAATTTAATGTAAAAAAATTCATCTAGAGCTTAACTTATACTATCCATAAATGGATAATCTTACAATCCTTACGAAAACTAAAAATCCAAAAATTTAGAAAGAGTTCCACTAAATATTCTTAATATTTGTCTCTCATTAGTCCTAAGGTGGCCCTTTTTGGTCACATTCCAAACATGTGAATTCCTTCATCAAGTATTTTCTTGAAACATGGTAATAACTGGAATTAACATAAAAACATAGCGAAAATATGCATGAATTCAAAAATTGAGTCTTTCCTCTTACTATAAATCCAAAAATTCAATAGAATTAATCCAATATATCAAAAATAAATTTTTAATCATATCAAATATAAGGTCATTAATTCTATAAAGCATCTCTTTATTTCATTATCCCAACATTATTCACATATTAAGGGTTATCCTTCATTTTTTTTAATATACGAATCACTTTTCATGGTTACCAATACCCATATGCATATACTCTTAAATAAATTTGAAAAACCACAATGGACCATTACATAGATATTTCATTATTCTATAAAAGTGATTATATAACATTATTCTAGAATCATATTACATATACATTCAATCATTCCACCACATTTTTGTCATACTCTACATCTCCAATAGTGATCACATGTGATTTTACTTTATATTTGTCTTTAAAAGGTTGTTGGTATTGATCATCATCAATAACCCTTGAGTTAGGGCTTGGTTAGCATAATTCCCCATTTCCTAACACTGGTAGCATTAATGTGTGGGTGGGGAATTTTATGTAACTTTATCTTCATTTAATGGCCTTTTACGTCACTTTGAAAAATATTTTACTTGAAATTAAAGCTACCCAAACTTGAATCATCATATTGTTCCTTTTAGAAATTCTCCTGAGCTCCCTTTTCCACATTTTTGGCATGTTGTAGGTTGATAATTTATCTTCTCTCTTTGTATAAAACCACTATAGTTTCCATTAATCTCCATCTTCCTTTACTTATCTCCAGAACATTGATATTTACCAACTTTCATTTCGACTTTTTGTGCATAGGGAATGACTTCTTAATAGATTACAAAGTCCCTTATGGCTAAATCCATTCAGAAACTCAGTTTTAGGCCACCAAAGAATCGGTCAATTTTTATTTCAAGGCTAATGATTAACCCATAAGAGTACCTTGAAAGTCCTTTAAAATTAACATTATAGGTAGCAATATATTCATAATCCTTTTTCTTAATATCAATTAATTCCTTCTCCATCTTTTTATGTAGAATATGAGAAAAGTACTTACTAAAAAATATCCCTTTAAAATTTTCCCATTACATGGATTCAATTTCTTCTTTATCCCTGAAGTTTATTAAAAGAGTCCACCAGTGATTGGCTTCAACTTCTAGATGATAAATATCCAACACAAATTTTACATGTTCAGAACACCGAATGATGGAAAATATCTTTTCAGTGGTACACATCCATTGTTCAACAATAATTTAATCAGAAGACCCATTGAAATAAGGTGTATGTTTCTTCATTATGGAATTAATAGAAAGTTGTTCCCTCCCCTTATCATTTGTAAGTCAAGCATGATTTATCGATTTTGTGGGTATAGAAATAAGATTTTTCATTGCAGATCCCATAAAATTTAGTTTCTCAGAGGTAAAATCATTAAATTTCTATTGGATTCATCATTAACATGGTTCTTTTAAGATCCATCTATTGTCTAAAACCCAAAAAATAATAGTGTGAGAGGCATAAATCAGACTAGGAAAACAATATAATCAAGGGGGAGTAATTTCAATCTTTAAAATATTTGGATTAATCCTATATTATTCATGATCATTACCATAATTCTAGGATTGTAAACTATAATTAGACATATCCTTAGTACATCCCTAGACATGTCTTTAGAAATATATCTAGGTATCTCAATATAGTTTATGCATCCTACTTTCAAAAGGTTGGTTAGACCTTTGCTTTAAAAACAACTATAGATACCCAAACATGACGTATATGGACATAAAATTAACTTTTAAAAATACTCAATAAATTAAATAAAATATTCCCAAATCCTATATTAGTTTAGCGCCATGGGAAACTTGAAACAAAAACTTCTAGTCTACTAAAATATCTTCAATGTTTCCCACAAATATCATCCCATTTATGTACTCCTACCTAAAACCTTTCGTTATTACATTGGAAAATAAAAACATAAAAAATGGTGAGATCATATGATCAGTAAGAGTAAAAAAGGTGATATGTAAATATAAACATGTGCATAAAAGGTATGATAATGTGATCATAACATTATAAGATCATGCCCCACATATCAAAGGTAAACATGAATCCTAAAAAAAATCAAACATAATCCATAAGATAATAAAATTGACATAAGGCATGAAATATTGGCATACAAATCAACTTGTAACTTTAAAAATATATATACATAGTAACATTTTCACTCATTAAATTAAATCAGGCCCTTTCATAAACACGTGGATATGGAAACCAGGTCCACTCATAAAATTATAGACATGAAAACTAGGTACATGCATAGAATTGTGAACATGAAATTAGGTTCACACATAACATATATAACTCATGATTTATCCATACTTAACCAATGCATTGGAGGGTGATATGGGTCACACCCATCTCATAATTAAATTATTCTTACATGTTCCAAAAAAAAATTCATTCATCATAGCATAACCCAAGGAATAAAATAAGATTCCTTAACAAAATTCCATCATAACATAATCCATGTAAAACAAATATATTTCATAAATAACATTCCATAATAAAAAAAATAAAACCATATAAATAATGGGGATAGTATACATGAAACATAACCCTATTAAATAATTTCATCTTAGTTGGAAAATAATTATGATATAACCCTTGAAATTAATTCTTAAGGAAAATATCATTTCTTCTTCAAAAACGTTTTCTTTTCTCAAAATGACACACAATTTTAAAAGAAAATAATTTATTTAAAAATAATATTGGAATATTGTAAAGGAAGATTCATGTAAATAATTCATTATGAAAACATAAAAATATGTTCATGTTGTATAATTTAAAATAAACCATTTGTCTCATACTTTTTCCAGATAAGTTAAAAAGTACCTCATTTGGAAAATTAAAAAAAATATTTTTTTCCAACCATGTAGTAAAATGTAAAAAATGGGTAAAATGACTTTAAAAATCCATAGGATAATAGTAAAAAAAATTATTAAAACCTTTTTACAAAACATGTACATGGATGATAAATATACACCAGTAAATATTAAGTTTAAACAATCTAGAATAATAAAGAGATTGTGAAATTAACCCTTACCTTACAATTACTTTTGGTTGATCATACATTAAACTACTATATAATGGTTTTAAGAGTGTTAATATATTATTATATAACAATATTCCGGTTTATAATATTAACTATCTTATTACCCATTGGTTAACACTCTTTCATTATTTCACTATTTTTGGGTGTTAATTGTCTAGTTTTCTCAAGTATATTTTGACTTGTTATTTGCTTCATTTAATACATAGATCATGATTTCATCATATCCAAAATGTAAATAATGAATTAATTATATTATATATTTATTACATATGTATTTATAATAATATATAATGTTTGGAGATGAGAACTAAAATTCACTGTTCATGGAGACAGTAGGTCGTATGTACGCATGAATGATACATTCATTTCTTCGTCTTATTAAAATATTGAAAGGTGAATGATATATCTATATATTTTAATACCAGTATCATATCTATGTCATATGTGTTAGATGTTTTTTTAAATTATCTTTAATATGTTATATGTATAGAGTGAATGAATCATGTCGCTTCGAGGGGGTGGTAATCTACACTTCCACAAATGACATTATCATATATCCACAATATGAAAATAATGAAGGTTTGATTAGTATAAAATTTATAGAATATTAAATTAGTTATAATGTAAAAATTAGAATATTATTTAACCATAAAAATAGTTTTAAGACCAGCCTATAAGGCATTAATTGAAAAAATAAGAAAAACATTATTCACAGAGTTGATTAACCAGTATAACTTGGACAAAAATTTTGTTTTATTGAATAAGAGGAGGTGAGAAACGACATGGATATGATATATTCTATTATAAGACTAAAAATATAGTATATAAATTATTATTAACATATCATGCATTTATGGATGAAGGAGTTTAGGAGAAATTAGAAAAATAAAAGATATTAAGAGAGGTACATAGAGAGACTTACCCCTTCAATATCACCTTTTTGAAAGATCTTTGAGGACCTTGGATTTGTTCTTTTGGTGATACCAGAATCACTTAGAAGTGTTAGTGGTGATGAGGGGATGTTTATACGAGATTTTAAGAGCTAAAAGGATTTTTGGGTCTAAATGGGGATGTGAGGGGTGGTATTTTTACTTGAGGAGATGTGGGTTAAAGTGATTGAATTATTGTTTATTTTATATTTAAGGCTAACCATATTGAGGTGGAATTAATTTCAAAAAATTATAATTTAAATTAATTTTGTGTAGGATGTTTAGGGTTGAGCCACACCTCAACCAACCATTAAATATTGAAATTTTAGGTATTTTAAACTTTTATTTTTTAACTTTAACAGTAGTCACAAAGAATATACATGCGCAAAGAATATTTTCATAATTCAATTAATATTTTTCATATCTGTCATTATAATGGTTAGGTTATAAGGTAATATAATAATATTTATTTGTTCTCTTAAAATTGTTCATGCTTGAAATTTATTCTATCAAAAGAACTTTAAATTGTATATATCACAATCTAGGAATAGTGCTGCATATTCTGCAAGTTAATTTGATGTTGCATTTAGTGCAATCTTATCGTGATGTAGCGTAAAATAGAAGACATATAATAAATTTTAAAAAAATATATCTCATAAAACTCTTGGGTTGTTATAGGGTTCAATCCCCAAACCATATTAGTTGTCAAGCTTGACTCCCAAGACCATATTAGTAGACAAGGTTCTTTACAGAACCAAGTTCACTCCCCATTCCATCCATTTATTACAAAACTGAGTTCACTTCCCATTCTGGCCCTATATTACTGAACTAAGTTTTCTCCTCATTCCATCCATGTATTAATGAATTGGGTTCACTTCTTGTTTATGCCCTGTATTACTGAGCTGGGTTTGCGTTTCGTTCTAACCCTGTATTACTAAACTAGATTCACATCCCATTCTAGCCATGTATTTTTGAACCATGTTCACACCTCATTCTATCCCTATATTTCTGAACCTTTGTCATTCATCATTCTAGAAATTACTATATATTGAGATATAAATATTTACCCAATTCCTTGGAGGGGGATATAGGTCCCACCCATCTCATAATTAAATCATGTATACATGTTCCACAAAATCATAAATGATCATGTCATAAACTGTTAAATGAAATGGGTATCATAAACATGTAATCATATCATAACCTATGGAAAAGTTATAGGTTTCATAATCATTTCATAAAATAATAACCCATGAATAGAAGAGGGTTTTATAACAATATTACCCTTGAATGTGAATTGGGTTTCATAAACATTTAACCCATGAAATACAGTTGGGTTATATATATATATAACCCATGAAAGAGAAATGGGTTTCATAAATATCATGCCATAAAAATAGAAACCATTCAATGAAGGAATATAAATTTAACCATTGGATCATTTCTCTAGAAATTAATGAGTAACACCAATATATTTTATCTTAGATAGAAAATAATTTTGAAATTTCTTTGAAAAACTTTTCTTGAGGAAAATATTTTACCCCATTTAAGAAATACTTTTTAGAACATAAAAACTTTACAAAACCATTTTCTATTAAAATAATCTTCAAAACATATAAAGTAGTTTATAAATAATTTTGCAAAAAATATCCTTTAAAAAATATAACATAAGATACAAAAAAAATTAAAATTGTTTCCCTTGAAATCTTATAAAATAATATTGAAGACATTTTGAAAACCTTTTTATTTGAAAACTTATAAAAGAATTTTAAAATCTTTCTTAAAACCCATTTTCTTGAAAATTTATAAAATAACCTTTAAAATATTTAGAATATTTTTTAAACATAAAAAAATTTGAAAAACATTTTATAAAACATGGTTTTAAAAGAACATAGATTTCAGACTGAAGAGAGAAAGAGAGAGTTCAATTTTCTTAAAAACACTTTCTAAATTATCATAATTACCCAATAGGGGAATAATAGTAACAATAAATTAATATATCATGAATAAATATATGGGATAAAATTTCATTAGTGTTTTTGAAATTTTTATCATAAGGTTTCATCAATGAAATCATAATCATAAGTAATCCTAATAAACAATGAGATTGTTGCAATAAAATCTTACCACTTCGTAACATTGAATCATACTACCCATGTAAGAAAACTAATTTAAATTAATATTAAAATATCATTAAATGAATTATATTAATGATATAACATGTCAAATTTTAGTTTATACACCTCTTAGAAGAATATAGGTGCATCACATGGCATTTTTCTCAAAGAACGCAATTGAAACTAAATTACTTTACTGATTTGGTAACTTTTGAAACATAAACCCCCATGAAAGAGATATCATAAAATGGATATGTAAATAACCTTAAATTTTAGGATAATAACTATATAATATATTCATGGTAAGTATACACACCACCTAGAAGAAACTATTGGTGAATAAGTCATAAATCTCACAGAAATAAATGTGATATGAGAAAACCCTTACTACTTGAGTGAATTTTGAATCATGTGATCCGTGAAAGGATAAAATCAATTAAAAAAATTAAAATAATTAAATAAATGAATATAATGGTGTAAAAATCTACGGGTAATTAGATACACCATATAAGAGTTACTAGGTTCATAATAATAATTAAGTCTCAATGGAATGTAATTGAGATGAAACCCCTTATCTTAAGTCTTGACTTTCTTCATACACATTAAAACCTCTGGTATAATGAATATAAGTTTGTTATAAACCTTCCAATGAACCATATTATTATATCTAATACCATATATTATTTTTTATGACTTTATATTATATTTTTATTAACAACTCAATGTTAATGTTATGATTTGGGTAATATCTACTCTCTTTTTGTATATAATTTGGATTATTATTCTTGATCCTATTACTCAGAACGTGAATTACTTATTTTAATATTATAAAACATGATATAAATATAATATATGTTCATTATATATATATTATATATATATATATATATATGAAATGGAATACACCGTTCATGGAGATGGTAGGTCATACTTACACATAATTGATGTCTCTATTTTATTGTCTTATTGAAAGAAAGTAAGTAAATGATATATATGTATATATATAAAAAAATATAGTAGAATTATTATGATATATATATGATATAAGTTCTCTAAATCCATCTTTAATAAATTCCATGTAAATTTTGAACGAATCACATCACTTTGAGGAGGGGGTAGTCCACACATCCACATATGAAGTTATCATATTTACAAAAAATGGAAATCCTGAAGGTATATTTTATATAATAATTAAAGAAGAATAAAGATATAATATATATCATATATATCATATAAAATAGATTTTAAATCATAATACACGCCCATTAAAGGCGGTAAACAAAAATCAAACAACATCGTTTCGCGAGGTGGTTGTCCACCATACACACGAACGGTAAGTACATTACCTATTAGATGTAATTGTGTGTAATTGTAGGTAGAAAAAATAGAATATAAACATATATTTATATTTATGATACTTATTTTGTTATATAATCATGGGATAATAATAATTTAAACGGTGGATAATGAAAATAAGACAAAGGAGATTGAGGATGGATGTTACCACTTCTTTGGGTAGCTCCTCTTGGTTTGCACCAAAGGGATTCATTTGTTAGCTCACTGCCTAGATATATAATTATAATATAAATGGAAGTATATTTTGATATTATTTAATTATATTTTGGGTGATATAAATGGATTTAGAGGTGTTAATAAGTTGGAGTGGTGAGTGCCTTTTTATAGTGGATGAGGAGTGTTATTCTTGTAAATTTTTGTAAAGGGAATTATAACCACTTTTCTACCATGTCATGTGGCCCAAATAATGATTAAAATTAAATAAAATATTTTATAGGTTGGTAGTATTAAAATATATTTTATTTTGGAAAATTTTATACGTCATTTTATGCCTTAATTTTAAGGATTAGTCCTTTATTAAGTTAATTTTTTTCTTAATCGCTACAATTAATTTTAATCACTTTCATTAATATTTTTTTGTCAAAAAATAATATTAACATATTTTTAATTAGAAATTTTTATTTTTCCAAATATTGAATCCATTATTATAATTCCAATCATATAATTGGCATAAATTAAATTAAAATTAATCTGGGAGACGGGACGACAGTGTGGGTTTTTTTAAGAGAAAAGGTCGAAAAGTTTGAAATTTTTTTATAACCAATTTATTTATGAAATTGGTTACAATAACCTA
Organism: Viscum album; assembly: GCA_963277665.1. Lineage (NCBI taxonomy): Eukaryota > Viridiplantae > Streptophyta > Magnoliopsida > Santalales > Viscaceae > Viscum > Viscum album. The sequence goes on along the minus strand of OY728132.1, from coordinate 734,239,683 downwards.
AATTGGATTTATTTATTAACAATTTATCTAATTATAATTTAAAACCAAATTAAAAATTAATTAAATCATATGAATAAATTAGATGAAAAGGTAGTTTTGAATTAAAATTTAGTGTTTTCACTTTTCATTAAAAATAAAACTTTTTAGAAAAATAAAAACAAATACCCCTAAGTAAATTTTTATATTATACTTTCAAATTTTATGTTTTTTTTCAAATAAAATTATAAAAGTTTCAAAAATTAGATTTAATGAGGGTTTTCCATTAAAAGGCAATAAAATTACCTTTTAGAAAATTACATCTTTTTATTCATAAAATTGGATTTATTATTATCTTATACTAATAAAATCTATTTGATGAGTACCAAAAATATTTATCTATTGTATAATATAAATATTTTATTTAAAATATTAATCAAAAGTGTTGTATTAATTTATTGAGATAAAATTGTGTTTGTACATAGAAAAAATAGTTTTCTTAGAAAAGAAATATCTTTATTTTCAAATAGTTATTTTATTAAATTATATAAATTGATAAAAAAGGGATTAATTTTATATACATGTTTAAATCATATTTAACATTTTATTTAATATTATTCATAACTTCTATTCCAAGGCCTAGATGGTGGCTATAATAATATTTTAATAACAGTATTAATAATATATTGCAGTTCGGTAAAAGTCATCCTTGAGTGTAATGCATGATATAAATGGAACTCGGAATTGTGTGTTACACAATCCAAAAATAATTTTGTGTGTACCTCAAGATAATATAATTGTTGGTTATAGTGATATATTAACTTTTTTTTCATGAAAGTTGATCCAAACGTAGTGACTTCATATTACACAATCTATATTCAGTGTGGTGTGAAATGAAAAATATCAAAAACAATTTAATTAGTTTAAGAAATATATTTCACAAAATCTTAGGGTGTTACACTACTGGAAAAGCCTAATTATCAATGGGTGGTTTCTCTATTGGTAAACTACCTGAACATACCACCTCCTATGAAGACCCTTTCTCTAAAGCCTCATCACTTGGTGGATCATCATCAAAATCTTAATGTGGAAACTTGGATAGAAATCATCATGATGGAATCTTGAAATAGAATCAATATGTTCCATGTTCAATGAGTATATCTGGAGAACTAACCCAAGAATAACATGGAAACCACTACCCAATCCTATGTGATTAATGTACAAAAGTTTCCCTCCAACCATTACCTAAATGTTCTAAGTCAATAAATAGGTTATCAAAGTCCTAGTGAATGGATATATCAGTCATTGCACCAACACTAGAGTATCTATCCTAAAATATGAACTCAATACACTATAATAATTTCACCATTAAAACAAAACCATTCTCACGTCTATAAAACTCTTAACTACGATCCTGAGGAAGGACCTCCTCAGATAGCACTCTATAAAGACTTGACCCATTGGGGCCCACCAGCCCAGTGGAAGGCCAAGCCGCCACTACCCCAAGCATGCCTTTAATAGGCTAGGGTCTGGTGACCTATTTTGAGTAGGAATAACACATACATGGGAGTCCTTATCCTATGGTTACTGTACACACTCATGCAAAAATATATCCATGAAACAGTGTAGAGATAATAAAACTACTGGTATTAGAAATTCTTGAATATATCTATCCCACAACCAAAGTACAAAAAAAGTACTAAAATCATGAAAGGTAAAAATATAATCCCACTAATAAAAATGAAATCTTCTAACCTAATCATGATGGTAGTGTAGTCAAATTCAACCACTAGTACACACCTCGACAATTCTAGCTTGCTATGTTCCACCTACTATAGGTCATCCTTGGAATCTATCAATAGGATTGTCATCTTCTTAAGGAACGACCTGTGTGGTCAGGTCCCATATAGGGGTGAGTATAACAATACTCAATAGGATCCCAAAAAACCCAAAATAAAAGGGATCAACTGAAAGTTAATAGTCCACTATATTCAAATCCAAAGGA